>CM030794.1:33966197-35343697 GCA_018127125.1 Rhododendron griersonianum
CAATGGCTGTCCCTTCACCCTTGTGTGTGTTTGTGTGTATGAAATGTGGTTTTCCTTCAAGTCGTGTAACTTGTTTTTTTTTCTGAAAATACAAACGTTGCTCTCTAAGTCACCAAATGTTGCTCCTTTAATGAACTGTTGTTGCTCTATTTGTCAGATAGTATGCCCTTGACTGTTAAGGGCAGTCACCCATGCTTTAACTCACTCAATGGCTGTCCCTTCACCCTTGTGTGTGTTTGTGTGTATGAAATGTGGTTTTCCTTCAAAGTCGTGTAACTTGTTTTTTTCTGAAAATACAAACGTTGCTCTCTAAGTCACCAAATGTTGCTCCTTTTATGAACTGTTGTTGCTCTATTTGTAAGATAGTATGCCCTTGACTGTTAAGGGCAGTCACCCATGCTTTAACTCACTCAATGGCTGTCCCTTCACCCTTGTGTGTGTTTGTGTGTATGAAATGTGGTTTTCCTTCAAGTCGTGTAACTTGTTTTTTTTCTGAAAATACAAACGTTGCTCTCTAAATCATCAAATGTTGCTCCTTTTATGAACTGTTGTTGCTCTCTTTGTGAGATAGTATGCCCTTGACTGTTAAGGAACAGTCACCCATGCTTTAACTCACTCAATGGCTGTCCATTCACCCTTGTGTGTGTTTGTGTGTATGAAATGTGGTTTTACTTCAAGTCGTGTAACTTGTTTTTTTTCTGAAAATACAAACGTTGCTCTCTAAGTCACCAAATGGTGCTCCTTTTATGAACTGCTGTTGCTCTCTTTGTGAGATAGTATGCCCTTGACTGTTAAGGAACAGTCACCCATGCTTTAACTCACTCAATGGCTGTCCCTTCACCCTTGTGTGTGTTTGTGTGTACGAAATGTGGTTGTCCTTCAAGTCGTGTAACTTGTTTTTTTCTGAAAATACAAACGTTGCTCTCTAAATCATCAAATGTTGCTCCTTTTATGAACTGTTGTTGCTCTCTTTGTGAGATAGTATACCCTTGACTGTTAAGGGCAGTCACCCATGCTTTAACTCACTCAATGGCTGTCCCTTCACCCTTGTGTGTGTTTGTGTGTATGAAATGTGGTTTTCCTTCAAGTCGTGTAACTTGTTTTTTTTCTGAAAATACAAACGTTGCTCTCTAAGTCACCAAATGTTGCTCCTTTTATGAACTGTTGTTGCTCTCTTTGTGAGATAGTATGCCCTTGACTGTTAAGGAACAGTCACCCATGCTTTAACTCACTCAATGGCTGTCCCTTCACCCTTGTGTGTGTTTGTGTGTACGAAATGTGGTTGTCCTTCAAGTCGTGTAACTTGTTTTTTTCTGAAAATACAAACGTTGCTCTCTAAGTCACAAAATGTTGCTCCTTTTGTGAACTGTTGTTGCTCTCTTTGTAAGATAGTATGCCCTTGACTGTTAAGGGCAGTCACCCATGCTTTAACTCACTCAATGGCTGTCCCTTCAACCTTGTGTGTGTTGGTGTGTATGAAATGTGGTTCTCCTTCAAGTCGTGTAACTTGTTTTTTTCTGAAAATACAAACGTTGCTCTCTAAGTCACCAAATGTTGCTCCTTTTATTAAATTTTGTTGCTCTCTTTGTAAGATAGTATGCCCTGGACTGTTAAGGGCAGTCACCCATGCTTTAACTCACTCAATGGCTGTCCCTTCACCCTTGTGTGTGTTGGTGTGTATGAAATGTGGTTCTCGTTCAAGTCGTGTAACTTGTTTTTTTTCTGAAAATACAAACGTTGCTCTCTAAGTCACCAAATGTTGCTCCTTTTATGAAATTTTGTTGCTCTCTTTATAAGATAGTATGCCCTTGACTGTTAAGGGCAGTCACCCATGCTTTAACTCACTCAATGGCTGTCCCTTCACCCTTGTGTGTGTTGGTGTCTATGAAATGTGGTTCTGTAATGCTAATGCTGCTAAACCTGCTGCAAGGAAAATAGGGCCAGCTAAACATGCATTTTAAACTTAATCCAGTGTTATACACATGCAATCTTAAATGGTTGTCCAGAGTATTATCAATGCCACCTGCAATAGCTTCAAGATGCATAATGATTCTACTGGGGATAGTCGTGCCCTTCGGCAAGTTCCTTCATGTGGTCTGGGATTTGGTATTCTACCAATCATAATAAATGTTAACCATTCCAACAGATGAAGGATAGTATTACCACTACACTCAATCGTTTACACAAAATCTCATGTCACTTCTATCACTAAACTCAGTCTTCAAAACAGGCACTCCGGTTAGCTCTAGGTATTCACAAGGGAGTGTGCAAAATTCACAGTTCACAAGCTACACCATCTTTCTTCACCTACTAAATTAGTCCTCCTAGCCATCAATACCTGTTAGAAGATAAAAAAGAAACTAATAAGTATCATGAGATGCATTGAGGACATCTACCTAGCATGCTTCAGAAGGACAAACAACCACAAGAACAACGACCAAAACTGTCCACTTATTCACATTTCACATTACCTTAACAAACATATCCATTTTCAATTACCATAGATGAAAACCACAATGCACAAATACTCCTAAAAGATAACATACACACAATCAACATATCGTCAAGCGGAGTATCGCACCCCTAAGTATCACAAATACGCCATAAAGAGTCCGTTTCAGAACAGAAAAAAACCCTTATTTTTAAGAAGGCAATTCCAAACAAAAAAATTATAGGCTTATTGAAATCTAAAAATATACAATATGGATCTTGTTTGAAAAATCTCATCGAGATCTTTTATACGATGCAAACAAAAATTGGAAATTATTTTTTATTTACATTATTTTTGAGTTTGAAAATATGAAATAATCTGCGTAATTTTTAAGAAAGTTTCTGGAACAGACTCTAAGCATTTTTCTGACGCATTGAGTAGTAAAAAAATTTGGTGCACGAAAAAGTGAGAAGGGTAAAATAGGTATCTTGGAAAGTAAGAGACAGAAGTGACCGGTCTTAACATCAGTCAGAGGGAAAGTAAATTGAAGACACCAATTTCACCTTGTTTGACGAGAAAGCAGTTTCTTACAGTCCGCCCAGTGGGCGTAGTATAGAAGAATCCTAAAAAAAAAACAAACACAAAACTGCCCAGAAATGGGCCAGTCCAGAAGTTCCAGATTCAACACTGGTATCGATACTACGAGCAAACTGACATCCTTTGGGAAGACTGTCGAAAGGTGGCACTTTCAATTATATTATTAACTATAAAAACCAAGGTAAGAGTAATATGCTTACTTTTATCTCCGAGGGATGGCTTTCAAAATGGAGTCTTGTTCTTTGTTCTTTTCATCCATGAAAAGATGAAGCAAAAGCCTTTTGCGAATTTTCGGAATATGACCTCCTTGAAGTTCACCCGAAGGATATGTTCGACCATCCCAACGGTCGAGAAACTTCATTACATAAATGCCACAATCATGTCTACACAAACAAAATTGAAAGACGTTACAAAAAGGCCAAAAAGAATGACAAAATAAGTTGGTCCTTCAATTTATGACTAACATGTTGGTTTGTTGTGGCACAACGGCATAGTGAGATGTAAAAATGTGGGAATCATTCCGTGACCTTCGCGTGGGTCTCTTCTTTAGGAGTGCAAATAAATTCTGTTGCTGTAATAGAAATTGAAAATAATTTTGTAAGTATAATAACAAATGCGCTAATGAGGAGATCATGCATTAGGTCCAGCGACAACTTACTATACTGCCAACTTGCTCCAATTGTTCCACGTTTTCCTCTTTTCCCTTCATTGAGTCCAGAATATGCACGCGTGACTCAACAAGGGATATGCAGACGCAAAACCAGTGGTCACTTTCAAGCACAGGCAAGAAAAGCTGAAAAAAATAGGCCACCTTGAAGTCAAATTATATTTGGGGGGACACATATTAGGATATATTGGGATTAGTTACGTACCATGTCGCATTTTAACAGGTCATAACCTAGTTTATCAGGGTCGCAATCATCCCGTAATACAGTGCTGAACTCATCACTTTTAGTTGCAAGTAGATTGGACTGTGGGGAAAAAAAAATCACATACATCACAAATAAAATTTTCAAAAATAAATTGAACCTTAATAAGATGGATATGTTACCGCAAAGGCAGGAGCGAAAATGTGACGTGATGGGCGACCGTTAGTTGCTACGGCTCTTTCCTTCATCATCCGCCATTCCGTAAAAGTGTACATAACCTACGTGTAGTCCAGCGTATGACAGTTAGGGCAACGTTATGACACACATAACACAAATTGAAGTATGGAACATACCATATTACACACAAGCCCCCTCGGTCGAAACGATTCACCAACTTCCTTGCGAGTAAGGGGCCACTTTGCCCCTTCAATACGGATCAACACCTCGCTGTTGTGCCCAAATAATTTGTTAGTACAAAAAAATTGAGAAAGAGATAGCATGGTTTCATAAATCTAACCGATGGTTTATCCTACAAGTCATATGGTATGTGGCGAAAAAAGATAAAAGTACCTTAACTCATTCGTCGGTCCCTTAAGAAGATACTTGATGATAGCTTCTTCTTCTTCCGTTAATTTTGTTGTCTTCACAATGGGTTGTGCAACATACGGAGATTTAATAGATGGGCTCGGCTTCACGTTTCTTCTACGTTTTCTCTTTGTGGGATCAGTCGAGATCACCACCTCTTCCTGCTTTCGCTTAGTGGACGCCGACCCATGTATGATTTTTGTCCCCCCGCCTCCCCTTCCTCCTCAATCTCATCCCTTGTCTCCTTAATCTGATCCCCGTCCTCCTCCTCCCCCTCCCCTTCTCTTGAATTTGATCCCCCACCCCCTCACCCTGCTGGCCATATTCATAAAGTTCAAAATTTGGACTAAATTGAGGCGAATGGCCTTCATCTTGTACAGGTTCTGCCCGTCGACCATCTTCAGGGCTTCCAACAACAGGGCTTCCAACGACAGGCTCGCCCATAGAAGCATCCATTTCATGCAAGAATTTTGAGTTCTTTATAAATTGACGCATGTGTTCCTTGTACATATCAATGCAAATCTGAAATGGTATAAGAAAAATGAAATTATGACTATATGTGAAAACTAATTGAAGGTAAAAGAACCATGAATCTATCAAATATCTAAACTAAGCCAATACAATCACCTGATTTTTCAAATTGTGGGGAGGGAATTGAGAAAAAACAGAATCCTCAATTGGCATGTCCTCCATCTCCTTGGAAATTCGAACATCGATGAATTCCTTGGTCCATGAGCCAATTGGAGGGTCAAGTTCGTTCCCAACTTCAACATCCAATGGATTCAAGTCAAAATATATGACCTGCCAAACAAGTCATAATTTTTAACTTCATACAAAAACCATATTATTGTTATTCAAAGTGTTAGAAATACAATGATAGAAAAATGAAGTAAACATACCATCAAAAGGAACAGACTACCACCAACTCGTTCCGCCTTCCCTCCACTTTTGTTGGTTACCCGAACCTTATAATTCGAATCTCGTTCACCAACCAATCCAACACAAAGGCCGGCCACTTATACGTCTTTAAGGTTTGAAGGTCATCGGCAACCACCCCCGGGAACAATCTACTCCCCACAACTTCCTTTGTGGTGGGGCACAATAAGCATCCCAATGTAAATAGCATGAACGCCCTATGAAAGCTCCCATCCGTACTTTGTTTCTTAATCTCATTTTCCAATTCCACGATTTTAATCTCCTTATAACCTCCATGAAAGTCCTGTTGAATTTTTTGTTTGTGTGATTCAAGGCATTCTGTGGGCACGGGTGTGTCCCCTATCGGCATCCCCAAAACTCTAGCAACATCTTCTTCCGTAATATGAACAACTACACCCCTCCTAAATTCTATGCTGCAAGTTTCAGGATTGAAACATTGCACCAAATGCATAGCAAAGGCTCTGTGCATATGGCCACACTTCACACCAAGTAGTGTATGGAATGGATTCAATGCTTTGATTGCCTCACGTTGGTCTGTAGTCAATGTACCAATCAAGGAAACAAATTTCCTAGGGGAACACCTTGTCGTTATAAAAAGCTGTAAGTATAACCAAACGAAAATTTATATTAGCATGCTAGTAATTTCATTATCACAGAAGGTAGCAAACATAGCAGGTATTGGGTGGTGATTTTGTTAGCATGCAACGGTTACATGTTAAAACAATCAAAAACTAATTTGTGAGGTAAACTTAAGTAGTTGTGTTACAGTGGGGCTAAACTCAAATTGTGAGGTAAAGCATCGTTAGTTATTGACAAGTTATTGACATACCGGCACTTTCTTCTTCTTTCTCTCCCCTTTACTCTTCTTCTTCTTCTTCGTTGGACGGGGCCGACAAATGTCCTCTTCTTCACTCCAGTCCTCATCATTCACCTCCTCCTCACCATTCCCTTCGTCACTGCTTGACCCCTGATAAGTTTCGTCATAGTTTTTCCGCAAGTATCCACGATGCCACCATTTCGACATGGCTCCTATCACCTACATAGGAAATGAATATCATTGACAACATTACAAATTGGCACTCATACAAAAAATACAGTTTCTTTCCATCCCTCAATCCAAACCTCTGGTTGCTTTATTATATTGTCTTCTTTAAAGCTTTTCTTCAAACCTCTAGTAAAATCCATCCTGCATTTAACCAAGGATTGAGTGGTCAATACGTAAGTGGGATAAGAAAATACATCAAATATAATCTATTAAAAACTCACACATAAACAGCAAAAGCATTTGGTTTCCGTTGCTCCATTTCTGAACTACTTCCCTTCTTGACCTTCACTTTTATAGGTGGTACTATTGATTTTCTAGCGTTGCCCTTTGAACGTGCCATCATAGATATAACTGCACATGAAACCAAGAAGTTTACACATATAACCATAATAAGCAACCTGTGAAGCAGAAATCTTAAAAATATGTTTCAGATCATCTTATTTTCCTAGGGCCAACCCAAGCTATTTCAGACTTAGCCAAAGTGCATTGCATTATTAATGGAAGAAGACAATGCAATGCAATTTCAAACATCAGCATCAACTACTTTCATTTGCAAACATCAGCATCAACTGAGCTGAATGAGCAGAAAACCTATGTAAGAAACTAGCAGCAGCATGATAGCATAACAGGCTGTAGCAGAATGCAAAAACATAAATACATAACAGCAGAACAGCATTTTGCAGCTGATTGCACCAGCAATGTAGCAGCAGCAGCCAGAACAGAGACAACAGTAGCAGCCACACAGCAATTAGCAGTAAAAACTAGTGACATGGCCCGTAGAAAAGGCCTAAAGACTCGAAGGAACACCCCAAGGATAGGTGAATACAATGAAATAGAAGTGACTGACTGTTACACATCCTAAAACAGCTGTTCGTTCAGCACTGCAGTAGCAACAAAACAGCAGAGCAGTCACGGCAGTAGCAACAGCAATCATCGCAAGCAGGTGATACTTCTTGCTGCTTGTGTGTTGCCGCTATTATGGTACCAGGCAGCTGCTGTTTTGCTACGGCTACTGATGTTGTGGTTTTGCTATTGTGCCATTGCTTTACTGCTGTTCTCAATGCTTGTGTGTGCTGCTGTCCAGTGCAGTTATTTACAGCTGATAGTGTAATTATGGCTGTCCAATCTAAGCCTTTTGGCATGTGTTTCCCTCCCATCTCTTAGATGGAATTGAAACATGTGGAATGCACATGTTTGTTTAAATCTTCATAGCTATTGAGTGTAGTTAGTTTTAATTGGGTTAGATTGGTGTTTCCTACCATGACCCAATTGGTCCATTTTCCTTTTAGCCCTTGGCTTAGATCAATGTAGCCACTTGGCTTAGGTCATTTTTCTCTATCTTCGAAATTATTTTTCCTTTTCCTCCTGAGGTATGCCCCTCACAAAGGAAATCAAGGCTAACACCCCAAAACATGACTGAAGAGGATAGAGTGGTGAGGAAGTTAAAAGCCAGTGGGCAATTCTCTGTCAAATCTGCTTTCGAATGGAGTTATTGAAAAGTGTATCAATTATCAGATAGTAAGCAACCAAGGGGAAATTGGGTAACATAGATCGCTCATGAGAAGAAAAAAAAAACCAACAATTGCACCCAGTTTCAAAAAACTTTCCAAAGGCAATAAAAACAATCCAGAGCCAACGGTTACATGTTACAACGTACATGTGAAGGCTATACATGAACTATGTATTGACTGGAACGAGGAGAATTGTATGAAGTAATGATCGAGAAGGCAAAGAAGAAAATGAAATTAGAAGTACATTTAGATTTGCAAAATGATGACATTCAAACATCTAACCAATCGAAAACCAGAATGCTCAAAGGTCAGTATTCAACACTCACAAAAATCCGAATGATGACTGCATCCAGATTCCAGCCACCCTGTTCTTGCATTGCAATCAAATAAACAGCTAATAGACTAACAAACTAACAACAAACTAAAAGACTGGAGGGGCTAGGCCGCCACCTCAACTCAGCAAACAGAATATGCGAGGGGTTATGCCACCACCTCGACTAACCAATGCAATCAAATAAAACTAACTATACTAACAAAAAAAAAACACTCAATATTTAGCCTGGCTTCGTTACACCTCAGGTTTGGAATAAAACCAGGTTAGAGGTATCCACCAAGCTAAATACGAGCTACTAACACATAAAGATGAAGAACAAAAGTTGAAATCCCAACAAAGTTTTGAAGAAAAAATAATCAAGGTCTTGGTATACTTACAGGCAT
This sequence comes from Rhododendron griersonianum, assembly GCA_018127125.1. Taxonomy (NCBI): domain Eukaryota; kingdom Viridiplantae; phylum Streptophyta; class Magnoliopsida; order Ericales; family Ericaceae; genus Rhododendron; species Rhododendron griersonianum. Next base: position 33,974,889 of record CM030794.1, read on the forward strand.
GCTATCGCGAAGTTAAGTTGTAAGCCGTTTAGTAATGGTTAAGCAAAAACACAAGCCCAGATACAAGCTTTAGTTATGAAAGCTAGAACAGTTTCTAAATTCGATCATTCACCCAACGACAATGTATGCTACTTGCAAACACAAAATTGAAGCTGTTTGCTAGGCCTGAGTAGAAATGGATTCACAGATCCTATGGAAGGCCGACTAGGGCATTCGTATCAACAAATACCAGAGTCATTACAAATCTCTTCGACGACAATCCTACAAAACATTGAGACAACTACATGGGCATGCGATATGCTGTACAAGGCAGGAGCATCATCGTCGTTCTTTACAACTATAGTTATATTCATTATAACACCATTATTCAGAAGAGGTTAATTTGGTCTCTAAACATAGATACGCTTGTTGCGACAGATCAAAAGACCCGAAATATAATTCTTATCCGTGATTTGCATGTGCAGATTGTGGAGTCTCTAGTTCAAGGATACGGATTGCACATGAATGAAAAGAATTTGGAAGGTGCGACGGCCCTAGACATTGCCGAAACAGTTACTTCTGGAAAAAATTCAGCACCAGGAGATAACATTTACCACCATTTTATTCCTAATAAACTCGAAAAAAAACTATTAACTTTCAGCCCACACTGGGGGGATTAGAAATACTAAGAACTCTCAAACTTACGGTAAAAAAAAGATCTCCAACCCGGGTTGGGGATTTCGGAAGCAAATCAGTGCTGGAAGTTCAAACCCAGTCAATTCCGAAACTTGATAGAGGTATCCGGTGGCCGGAAAAGGACAGCGATGGTCGGTCAATTCCAATGTCGCCTGAGGTCAGCGGCGAAAGAAAAAAACTGTGCCTGGAGATTGAAGACCAATCACAACGTCGAGGAAGATCGACGAAGAGAGTTGGGGGAATTTCTGGTCGTCGGTTGGCAAGAGAGAGAGGAGAAGAAAGGAGCAACGAGATGAAGAGAGAGGAGCAACGGAACGGGTTTCAGAGAGCAACAGCGAGAGAGAGAGGGGGGGGTTTCAGAGCTAGGGTTTGGATGTGATTTGGAGGCGGGAGATATACGGGTTTTGGGGAGAGGGATTCAACGACGTCGTGTAGGTACAGAGGGGTAATTTTGTCCACATATATTTTCCATTCCATGTATTAGGAATTGTTTTCCTCCTTCCCATCACTTATGAATTCCTACAAAGTTGTCCATGACCTGGGTATTATTTGCCCATCTTTCCACTGATATGCAATTCTCCCTATTTCCAATAGGGAGGAACGATATATATTTGAAGTAGTTCCATTACAAAAAGAACAAAAATGGTGAAAGGTCCCATGGGCCCATGGCATGCCCAAAAAAACAAATTGAAATATTGAAAAAAAGGGTGATTTTTGTCCTTCCCTTTTTTCTAACCTCACTTCTCTTCTTGTTTTTAGTGTGTAAGTTACCAAAACACCCTTCCACTTTTTAATATTTTCTTTTTGTTGTTATTCAAATGAAATAATTTTTGTACAAAGTTAAACGATAAAAAAATTTGGGAGTGATTAGTAAAAAGATAGTGCGAAAATCACTCCACATAAAAAAAAAAGAAAAAGGCCCCATAGCATTCTCAAGTCAAATTGGTGTCAGTTTTATTGACCAACTAGCTCTCGTGTTTCTCCCAAGGATAGAGGGATTCGTTATCAACTTAGCAGAATACTAGTGACAAAAATCTAACCGTAGAAAAGTGTCATGTCTTCTTGTCTGAGATGGCCCACGCATTGTTTTGAGCTTTTTACAATCAATCTCTTGACAGTTAAAACCAATTAGATGGTCCGAAAAGGCTTAAGTTGTTTTGCAATTGTGTGCTTAATTTCTAGTACTCATTAACAATTGTTTATACGGCTGGGAAAGTGATCTTCACATTATTATTATTTTTTATAACCACCCTTCATTTTTTGTCTTCTTATATAAAAATTTACATAATCAGCTTTTTATGAAAGGTTTTTTTTTTTACACTTGGATGGGTAGTATTGTAAATATATATTCAAAATGACAAGAAAGGAGTGGAATTATAAAAGAAAGGAAGTGCGAAAATCAATTAACGGATACATACACAATGAAATATATGAGTTTAGGAATCAATTACGGGTTCGCGCCATTTATGAGTCTTCTTCTCCACCGTCACAAAGCTTTGCACTGGAAAAATGGAGTAACGGCTGGGTTTGGTTTTGGAATCATAGGATGTTAGGTTTTTCTTCATCATCCGATCGGTTGGAGATTCAAAAGTGGAATATGGGTTTTCGGTTTGGGTGGGGAATTGGGATGAAAGGTTGTACTGAGATTTCTAGGATGTTGGAAACTAATATGGAAATCCAAAATTTAATGCTTAGTTTAGGTCAATGTTTACCGAGATTTATGGGTTTTCGGTTTGGGTGATTACTGTTTTTCCGGAGGGATCCCGGATGGTGACGTGGCGCGGGATGGTTTTGTGAGCCGTTGGATTGAAATCCAACGGCCAGGACAAGAGAGGGCAATTACTTCTCCTACAATTACACTTTACCCCCTACAGCCCTCACACTTCCCCCCTTTCTCATTTCATTTCACGGACAGAGAGAGAGAGAGAGAGAGAGAGAGAGAGGCGACGCGGAGAAGACGAACGAAGATCGAACGGAGACGAGAAGAAGATCGAAGATCCACCGAGGTATCTCTGTCTCTCTCTCCCTCGACTCTGTCTCTCTCGAAAACCAAAAAATCTGGATCGGAAGAAATTTCTCAGAACTTAGGTTTTTTTTTTTTAGGACGAAGTCGAAGACGAGAAGAAGAACGAACAAGAACGAAGACGAGAAGAAGATTGAAGCCAGCATCCAAGGTATCTCTCTCGGAAAAAAAAATCTGGTTAGGGCTTTTTTTGCCCATTCGAAATCTGCAAAAAATTAGGACTTTTTTGTGGGAAAATATATTCAGCAAAGTATTTTGAGCCGAAATATTTTAAGGACAGAAAATTCTGAAAATGCGTTGTTTTCAAATAGTTCTTTTGAAAACAGGTTTCGAAAACTAGTGCAGCGTGAACAAGTTTTCTGTGATTTTCCAGAAAATGAGAAAGCAAAACAGAAAATAAAATGACAACAAATGCTAATTCTCTGTGGAAATCTCCAGAGACATGGGCTATGGCTAACTAAATTTAGTTGTGGATTAATAGATTCTCCTTGTCCACGTAGCTATTTTGTTTGTGGTTTAAACTCTAAAGACTCTAAACAGATTTGAGATCTGCGTCAGATTTGAGAGGTTTCTGTTTTTTTTTTTTTTAGGACGTACGAAGAGAAAACCTGAGAAGGCGACGAACGAAGAGAATGAAGCAACCCAACAAAGATGAACGAACACAAAGATCAGAACACGGCTGAAGGTCTCTCTCTCTGTGTTTATTTTGTTATCTTTGGTTTGGTTCAGAAATTAGGGTTTGGGTTTGTGACATTGGGTCTCTGGTTCAGAAATTCTGGTTTATTGCTAGGAAATTGACTGCTGTTTAAGCTTGCTTCTTGACCTTCTTCTCATGTGGTTCACCAACGAAGCCCCAGTCAACAAGACAAAAATCTGTTAGGTTGACCATGAATTTAAGTAAATAACATCGTCCTATGAAAAGTTACCCGAAATGGAAACAGAAGCTTATGAATCTTTTTTTCATCCATGGAACCGTTTGATAATGCATCAGTAACATATGCTTTAAAAAGGAGGTTGAAGTCATCCATTTGTTCTTTGATTGTGTATGTTTTCTAGGTGTGTAAAAAGATAAAAGTCATTTTGAGGCCTTGGCTTGCCTTCTTGGGAAATTATTGAAGTTTTCGGGAAGTATCGTTGTAAGCTACCACCAGTATTTTGTAGTATCCTTGTTGTGCCCATTTTTTGGTGCCTTGAACTATACAACCTCTCTGGTAGTACACAATACCGCATTGTAGCGTTGTTAGCAATGAACCCCGTGTTGTTTTAGTGATAAGGTTTATCTTGTAATTTGAAAGCTTTTACAACTGGTATAAATATGGTAATTGTCTGCGTTGCATCATTAATGTAGCTATTTGCGTGCATAGTTACCTAAAACTATAGTTGGATATGAACCATTGCCCATTGGCAAAATTGATGGCATAAGTGTTCTGTGTGTGCCTAGCAAATAGCTCTCTTCTTCCTGAAAATTCTGTTCTATAAAGAGCAGTAGCACTGTCCACTACGACGTCCGATACCGTGAACTCGAGCTGGATTTTGGCTGTTTGTTTCACCAGAGTTGCAGGTACCTAGTGCCCACATTGAAGCTGAAGTAGTGAGTGCTTTGACTTTTCCAACGAAACCTCTTTCTGTTCTAGGAGCTAATATACCTCCCATCGAGGCCGTGATCGCTGCTCCTACAATGGAAGATGGAGAGGGTAAGAAGTGCTTCTCAAAGTGGAAAGGAACCATGAAGATCAATCGTATTTATGATGATTGGATCGATGATCTAACACCTCCTCTGAGCTTGCCGAGCCAAGTGAAGAGCTGAATGTGTTTTGTAATAGGTAAATTATGTAATGAATGTGTTTTGTAATAGGTAAATTTTGTAATGAATGTGTTACAAACAAAGTGGGCAATGTGTTATCTTGTTTGTAATGAAAAGTTGCTGTTGGGATATGTCATGCCTTTGAATGACTACCGTTGAGTTTGGTTGAGTAATTTATTGCATTCCAAAAGCTGGAGATATGTCATGCCTTAGCTTTGTTACCCTCCTTTTAGACGATAATTGGGATGAGAATGGCCGGCGTGAGTTTATGGAAAATGCAGGACATTGGGATGGAATTCTATGGACTAAAATCACTTGTACTAAAATCACGTCTGCCTCTTTGGAAAATGCAGGACATGGAAGTCTATGGACTCAATTGGTTGATAGTTGAAGCAAATACACTGTGACTTGTGAAATTGGGAAGGAATTTTTAGGATTAATACTCAGATTATGTACCCTTAAACCAATTACTCAGTAACCTGTTGTATTACTCTATTCCATATTCCATTTCCTAGTTTACATGGACTTCAAGCTTCAGTGAAACGTGGCAAAAGGATGCTAGAATTCATTTCTTGTGGTTTGTTCAAAGCTTTGTTACCTTACTAGTTCAAGAAATGGAATATTGAACACGACACCACGGACAAATCAATTCTAGCATGAACCCGCACATCAAATGGAAATAAGTAAAATTTCTGCTTCACATATATCCAATTGGTGGCTAGCTGCACACAAGCAAATGTCAAATTAAGTTCAAATTCCCAATAAATCTGAACTAGTGTAGTATTGTTACAAAAAGCTCTCAGCAACATTATAAAACAAAAACTAAAGAAACTCCTAAATGTGGTGATCAAGTCCAAGGTTAGGTTGAGGGAAACATGTCCCATTTCAATTAAGAGAAATGCCATCCGAATTTCAGCACCTAGAGACATCAGTTATAAGTCTTATGACCATCACCATAAACCTCTACAGCTAAAGCACCCAGTTGTAGAACCAAAACCAGCAGCGGCAAACAAGCAGCTACTCAAGGCAGCTACTTCCACTAGGATAATTCAGTCTTGATAACTTCCCCATCCCAACTGAACCCTTTGAATACCAGCTTACCACACCTTATAGCACCATTTTTAGAGCCTGAAAAAGGTACACAATATCATAATTAAAAAAAAAGGGATGATAATGCTAATTTGAAAACGGGGCCAAACCAGGTTTACATGCCTTCAAAACAAGTAACAAACAGAATACAACAGAATTGGGAGATCATATGAAACAAGATAATCATTTTTCAGAAAAAGAATATGATCAGTAACAAACATCTTCTATAGCAACAAAGCACTCACTACTTCAGCTTCAATGCGGGCACTAGGATACTACAAAATACTTGTGGTAGCTTACAAGGATACCACAAAATACTGTGGATTGAAACTAGTGAAACTCACTGCTAGGCCTACTGCTCCCAATCTGAAAATAGCCACAGTTGAGCCCTTTAGTGTTTTGGCAACATTCACAGTGGCACCAAAGCCTATCAAAACAAATGGCCCCATCAAGACTCTTATTTTTCAACAAATCAACATAATATCAGCCAAACATTTTGATTTTGTTTCTAAATTAACATCCCTAAACTTGCATAACAACATAACAAAAAGCCCTAATCGAGTAACAGAACAAAAAGCCCTAATTATACCCTAACAGAACAAAAATCTTTGTCGTGGATGTGGTTTCTTCTACCCTAATCGAGCAAAAGAAAAAAACCCTTTCGAGTAACAGAACAAAGCACGTACTGATAAGGTTGAGATCACCAAAAAATTAAAATTTCGGCAGTAGTTAACTCTGGCAGATATCTTTAATTGATTGGAAAGAGTTTTTTCCACTAATAAAGCACGTACTGATAAGGTTGAGAATAATAACTTCCAATACCATTGGAGAAACCAGAGAAAGGTACTTTGCTCATCCAAAAGATTGGAGCAAAGAAATAGGACTAGGACTACAGGCCAAAGACAGGGAATTACAAAACCCAGATCCTTAAACCTTGCAAAAAACCAGAATTTCTGAACCAGAGACCCAATGTCACAAACCCAAATCCTAATTTTCTACCGATTTCAAATGCAAAAAAAGCCCTAACCAGATTTTTTTTTAAATTTCCGAGAGAGATACCTTGGATGCTGGCTTCAATCTTCGTTGGGTTGCTTCGTTCGTTCTTCTTCTCCTCTTCTTTCTTTGTCGTTCGTCCTAAAAAAAAAAACCCTAAGTTCTGAGGAATGGTCGAAGATCCAGATTTTTCAAAATTTTCGAGTCGAGGGAGAGAGAGACAGAGATACCTCGGTGGGTCTTCGACCTTCTTCTCGTCTTCGTTCTGTGCTCTCGTTCGATCTTCTCCTGAACGAGTTCGTCTTCTCCTGAACAGCGTCGCCTCTCTCTCTCTCTCTCTCTGTCTGTCTGTGAAATGAAATGGGAAAGGGGGGGAAGTGTGAGGGCTTCAGGGGGTTAAGTGTAATTGTCGGCCTATTCTTGTCCTGGCCGTTGGATTTCAATCCAACGGCTCACAAAACCATCCCGCGCCACGTCACCATCCGGGATCCCTCAAGGGAACCGGACTGTATATATATATATATATATATATATATATAATATTACAGGGAAGTGTTTGAATCCAAAAGACAACCAACGGTCCAGAATTATCCCCTCTATAAATCTAGACCGTTGGTTGGACATTATTCAGTAATGGACTTAAAGATCCATATTTCCCAATTGCCGATTGTAATGATTTTCAAAATTTTCGAAATTGCCAATTGTAGTTGATTTGGGTGGAATTAAAGACTTGATTGTAAAGATTTGCCATTGATTGTAAAGACTCATTAGGAAATGTCAACGCATTCAATACCGAATTAAAAAAAAAAAAAGAAGAAGGAAAAATTCATTAGGAAAACTTTTCAAATTGGAAAATAAAGGAAAGATTCAATTACATTAAATTTGATTTACCAAATCAACCCGACGCCGCTGCTATGCACGGTTTGGTTACAAAACTCCCGAATTTAAAAAAAGAAAGAAAGAAGGAAAGATTCATTAGGAAAACAGCTAATTGAAAGATTCAATTACATTAAATCAACTTTAGGTTGGTAAATCATTCCCTAATAAGTAATTACCAACCATTTTGAAGATACCAATAATTAATTACCAATCATTTCCTAATTACCCGACGCCGCTGCTAAGCTCTGCATTTGGAGATCATTGCTTCTCATTTCGAAGATAGTTTCCATCTTCGGAAGCACGCCGCGCGCTGGTAGTTCCCATCATTCCGAAGATACTTACCCGATGCCGCCGCTACCAACCATTTCAGGTTAGTTGGTTTTACATTGTTCCGCAGCGCCGCCGCTATTTCTGGTTCCATTGTTCTTCTTCATTTGTTTTTTTTTTGGGTAAGTATATATTCATTTTTTTGGTGTCCCATTCACATGATGAAGAGTGAGAATGTTAATCCTAATATTTTCGACGCAAACGATTTTCAAAAACTATCAATATGTCACACCGATACTGAAAACGTCCAAAGAAGCACGCTGTGTTAGATTAGGAGTCCTACACAACAAAAAGCTTATTCGTGAAGATACTAATATCCACTACCCAATACTTATTTTTCAACAAAACGCAAACCGAGGGAGCGTACCGCTCAAGTACTATGGGAGATAAACTTGAATGACAGAGCACCACATGGTAAGAATTTTAACCGCATGGTTTGTGAACATAGGTGCGCATGATTTTTTTTCCCGTGGTTTCAAGAAAAAATACGAAAAAGCAGCTATTTCTATTATCATTTTATAATAGTAGTTCACCAGTCAACTTGAAGGTTTGGTGGTTGTGCTTTGACAAGGTAAATAATTGAAATATTTTGACGGCATGGATAGAAAAGGGGTTTGAAATGAAAATTTATTTTCCTGCCTATGAATTTGGATAATAGCCGATAATTTTTTTTTAAGTATTCTCCTTTGTTTGCAGGATGAATAATGCGAATGAAATAATATGTAAATTGACCCAGTTGAAGAGCAAAACATGCAAATTGAACCACCAAATGGTAAGACTTTTAAACAGCGCTCTACTAATATTGAATTGCAGTTGAGTTTTTTGTGTCCTGTTTACATGATAAATCGTGACAATGAAATGCTACCAGTGAGCGTAGTTGAGACGCATGAGGATGCTCATGCTTTTGTTAAAGATCAAAACATGGAAATTGACCCACCAATTGGTAAGACTTCTAATTACAAATACTAAATTTGCAAAACTTGACCGTAGTCTAAACTACGTTTTTTAGTATACTAACAATACAAACTTTCTTTTGTTTATATGTATAGATGAAGGAATAATCCGCCTGCATGAGAGTGCTCACGAAGTAGATAAAGAAAAAAATGGTATGCGTTTTGTGTAATTATGATATGTACCAATTGAGTTTAGTGTGTCCCGTTTTCATGATAAAACATGAGAATGATATTAATATGATTCCAGTGGCGGAAAGAGTTGAGATGCATGTGGATGCTAAGTACCTATGGAAGGGCAAAATAGAGAAGCTGGCCCACCAAAGGGTGAGCGAATATATGTGTAAACCTTATAAACTACGGTTTCTTATTTATATAATTTAGATAGATGAAACAATAAATGTATCACACATGTCTGAAATGGTTGGCTTGCATGACAATGCTCAAGAAGCAAATGAAGAGACAAATGTTGAATTTGACCCACCTAATGGTATGCATGCAGTAGCTTTTATTTTTAAAAATCTTGAAATATACTTAGCCAACCAAAATAATCAAAAGAAATTGCACTGCACATAGGTGAAGTAGTCCAACAGCAAGGGGATGCAGAAAGTGTAATTGAAGTGTCAAATGTACATGTGAACTGCACAACTGGTAAGCACTCCTAATTTGTGTTGGAGTTTGAGCTTTATATAGATATCAATCAGTTCATCTTATATACTTTGTTAAATCTTTAATACTCATATAGGTGATATAATAGACGTTCCTTATCCTCATTTTACTGATTTATGTCAAAATGGATATTTATAGAGAGTAAAAGCTCGATTGGTAAGAATGGTAGAAGTGATTAATCCGCTTCTACCTTCCATGATGCTCAGATTGATCTTACTTGATGAATAGGTAAACATTTTTTCAAACAAAATTTATGATATTTGTGTAGACACCTCCCAAACGGGGCATCGCCATACAGATTGATCACGTTGTGTTTGCTCGATTGGTTGCTCATTCATAAACCAAAATCATGGACATTCCCATGGCTAGGAACGTCGCCACATGATAATGGCTATCATCAAATAGAGTCGCCACCCAGTTTATAAAAACTGGGAAAATAGATAGAGATTCTGGATTCGGGAGCCAAAAGTACAGTAAGGGGAAGGTGTTAGGCACCCCTCTCTGCCCAGTCGTGAGACTGGCCCATAATCATTCAACATAAGACGTATAGATGCTTTGTCTAATCCTAACACATAGTCTGTTTAATTATTCCTTTAAACAGTAAGCAAAGTGAGCCAGTGCGATAAACGAGTATGCATCAGAAAGCAGAAAAACAAACAAATGTCCCAGGGAGATGGATCTCATGGCCGGTGAATGGATCTCACGGCCGAGGGATCCTCCTGGTTTTATTTATCGGCCGAGGGATCAAAGCCCCGGTCGATGTTCTTCCTCACACCAGACAGAAAAGCTTAGCGGATAATTTAAATGCTACGGTTAGCCATAAATGCAATAAGTAAAACAAACCAGAGGCCGTTGGGCCTCACCACCTTGATCCCTCAGTTGCTTGAATGCCTCGGATTTGAATGTGATTGATTGATTGCTTGATCGAGAACCCTAGGGTTAGGGTTTGAACTTCGGGGTTTGATCGCCGGATTGACGGCTGCCTTCGGAAGGTTAGGGCTTTTGGAGTATGGGATTGAGGGAGTATTTGTGCAGAGCTTCGTGGTTTGAGAGAGTGTGTAAGTATCTCAATTTCTGTGTGTTAATTCGGAACCCAAAGGCCCCTTTATATAGGCATAGGGATGACTCACTCCGGCCAATCAAATCACGAGATGGCAATTGCAATTGCAATGCATCTCAAACTCTACGTCGTGATCTCCGAACGTAGCCCGAACGCATCGGAAAGGTAGTGTAGTTGGATCAAACCAAACGTCTGACAGAACGTTCGAGAGTCTGGAAAAAGGTCGATCTGGCGGCCGAGTAAAGGATTTCACGGCCGTGTAATGGATGTCTCGGCCGAAGGATAGATCTTGCGGCCGAGGGATTGATCTCTCAGGGAGATTTTGCTGGCAACAGGTTGCTCGGGTGAGGGATTGATGTTATGGCCGTGGGATCGATGTCACGGCCGACAGATGGATTCTCCTAGGCTTCCGTATTTCTGTCTGAAAGGCTGTATGGCTTTGAATTAGGTCCTCTAAGTGGTCAAAGCTCTCACCGAAAGTCCTAAGGTCCTCAAGGAAGCAATCAGCAATCATTGTATCCATTTCATCATCGGGATTGTCCCAAGGTGGGACTTGAAATAATCGTTAGGCCAAATTGGGGTGTCTACAATTTGAATGTGTGTAAATTTTTTTTCAATTATAGGGTCATGTCATGGAGGCCATTGTATGGCCCAAAGAAGTAGCCTACTTTAGAGAACATCTTACGAGGGTAGGGTTTACTTTTTTAAATCAGTGGAGATTATGGAAACTGATGAAAAGTTTAAATTCGTTACAAGGATACCAAAATTATAATCAATAACACATTACTCAAACTACTGGTGTGTTTTTTGATTTGATCAAGATTTATGCATTTGAGTTTGTTCTAAGCGTCTTAGTTGGTTAAATTTGTTGTTCAGATTTAATTTGTGTGTGCTGAATGTTCGAGCCGTGCCTTCAGGCACTGGCATTCACTAGTATATATATATATAATTCCTCCTTCTTCTTCTTCTTCTTCTTTTTTTTGCTTTGGCCACAAAAAGTTGTTTCTATTGTCATAGCATGGTAACATGCATTCACATGGACGTAACACAGATCGTTTTCATGGCTTGGCTAATGATGAGCTAGCTTTGTGGTGTTTTAATTTCATCGAAAGATTCCAAAGTAACAGATCTCTATATATGGGCATGCAAATCCCACGCCCTGCGGAAGACTTTATCCAAGGGAACCAAATTTTTCGTCCCTTTTTGCTAACACAACCGCGTCCAAGTCTTAATTCTGTGATTAAAAGTTAATTACAGTTGTATGCCAGAAGCAAAAGGAAGGAAATGAAAATGACAGTCAAGAAAATGAAGAGAAACTACTGTTTTGTATGCCTCAGATTATGTGCATAACGGCCAATTAAACAATTGTTGTTGTGTTTTTTTTTTTTTGGTAACGTAGGGTGTTGCGTGCATCTCAGACAATTAATTACTTATAACTCCTCCCACGGCCGTTTTATACGCTTGAGTTAGCTCCAAAAGTTGCTGCCACGAAGAATCGAACCTAAATTTTTTTTTTTTTGAAACGGCAAAAATAAGCTTCAGTAACTCACAACATGAAGTACAGAGCTAATAGGGTCATGGATATATCGGCCTGACCATCCATGACCCTTTTCTCCTAACCACACGAAGAAAACTGATTAAGAACCAACAAGGCCGGTTGAGTCCAAACTAGGGCAAAAACCCAAACGGCCCAGGTTGGTAATTAGGAATCAACACAATCCAAAACAACCCAAAAACCTAAATACAACCCAATCTACAAACCCTAACCCTAGAGGACTGCGACAGCCCCCGCCGCCTTCATCACCACCGCCGCGCCTGCCAAACAAACAGCACAACCACAACAGACCAAACCCGCCGCAGATCAAAATATACAAACCCGCCACCCAAGCATACCTCCATCCACCACCCGCCGCCATCTGCCGCCACCGTCGCCAACTGGATAAAATCCAGCCGGTTTCGCATGCACGCTCCAGACCACCAAAACATACCAAGGCAGAGGGCGGACCGCAGAGATCTGAAGCACGAGGAAAGCAAGACCACAACCGTCAGTAACGTGAGGAACCCTGGCCATTAAGCACGAAACCGATTTGCCCAAGAGATACCGATCAGCGGGATCCCGACGCCCAATCACCAACCACCAACACGCCGCGCTCCACAACACCTTTAGACCCCACAATCGAACCTAAAACTTTAGAAATGAACAAACTCCTAATTTTAGCTCAAGTCAAGACCACCATTAATCGTACGTAGTCAGGGGAGTTGATCTCTGTATATATGTTCGTGCAAGGAAGAATATTTTAGACTCTTAATCACTAAAGAAATTATGTACGAGGTGTAATAAAGATGCCCATCATTACTCTTTGAATATTTGGTGAGCATAAATTCTTCGTTCCTTTTCTTTCATTTAAGGTGATAATAAAGACGAAACGTAATAAAGATGCCCGTTTCAGCTTTTTGATAACTTAGACATTCAGGCCAATTTATGCACCTCGACTAATTTTGGAAGATCAATCCCACCACCCCACTTGCGGTGGTCTCTGGTCTATCCCTGAGGAAATGCAAGAACAACTTGGGCCTTGGGTTCCAGACTTCCTTTAAAATTAGGGTCCCCATATTCTATGGGGTGTTATATACTCCTACTAGATATAAAAAAAAAAAGCTCATAACAAGTAAATTCATGAACAAAAAAGTGAGATTTAACTAATACTTTAACGTCCTTACAGCCAATAGAAGTACATAATTAAGAGCATCCCCAATGGGGATGTAAAAATGGGTTCTATACTTATAATAGCACCTGGATGCAAAAAAAAAACCCCTCCAATGGGGATGTAAAATAGCAGAAATCTGGATGTAAAATGGCATAGATGGAAAGGGAGATGTATATTTCCATCCCCTTTTGGCTACAGCTATAAGTTACAGGTCATCAAACATCATCAAATCCAACTGCAATACCAGAAAAATGGACGACCGGAGTTACCTGTATTCGCCGGAATTTGTTCCTCGTCGCCGGTTTCTGCAAATATTCGCCGGAGTGACCAAAAATGCCGGAATTGAGTGAGAGAGAGAGGTGAGAGAGGGATCTCGCCGATGAGAGACAGAGATATCAACGGGAACAGTCGGTGATCATCAACATAGGGGAGTTAGGGTTTCATCTCGGTATTCAACGGGAACAGTCGGTGAGAGACGGAGATATCAACGAGAGAGAGAGAGAGAGAGAGAGAGAGAGAGAGAGAGGAGGGGGGGGTTTCATCTCCTCTGGTTCGGAGAGAGAGAGAGAGAGAGAGGGAGGGGGGGTGTTTCCACTGACTGGTTCTCGTAAAGAGAGAGAGAGAGAGAGAGAGAGAGAGAGAGAGAGAGTAAAGTTGAAAGGGAGGGAATTTTTTTCGGACGGAATTTTTTTTTTTTTCGGAATAATTTTTTTTTCAAGTCCTCGATTACCGGATACCAAAATTATTTTTCTTGAATTAGGGTTAAGAAAGTTAGGGAAAATTAGTTAATTATCCATCTTTTTTTTACATCTCACCATTGGATAGGGGTGGGTTCTATTTTACATTCAACTAACTTTTAACCACTTTTTACATCTAAAATAACTATCCATCCCCTTCTATTTTACATCCCCATTGGGGTTGCCCTAAGGGGCCCCAACTTTGATAGAGAAATTTACCGGCCGGTCTTAAGAAGTTGTGTAAAATTCCCATTAAGGATTAGTCATGTTTTAATTTACGTCTAAGTCTGGTTACCTCAACAAAGTTACACTAATACCCTTACACAGCAAAAACAGAAGCGAACGACAAACTTCGATCATCTCATTCAAACTTCGCTCATCTCATTCCACTTTGCGCGCAAACTTAGCTCTCTCTGCTTGCTGGCATGGCGATTTCCTTGGGTGTGTTCGCGATTTCCTACTGATCGATTTTCTAGGGCTTTGTTTGTTATTGTTGCGATGTAATCTCTGATCTGTATTCCAGGAGAGTTAATTGAGCCCCTGCGTTGATATCTACTAGTCTGGCTAATCTCTGATCTCGATTTAGGTAAGCACTCTCTCTCTCTCTCTCTCTCTCTCTCTCTCGTTATTGCATGGCAATGATTTTTTTGGAAATCGATTTTAGAAAGCTAATCGATTTTTTTGAAATCGATTTTTTTGAAATCGATTTTTTTTGAAATCGAATTTTACACAACTTCTGATTCGCTTTCATTGATCTGTATTCCAGGAGAGTTAATTGAGCCCCTGTATTGATGATCTACTAGTCTGGCTAATCTCTGATCTCGATTTAGGTAAACACTCTCTCTCTCTCTCTCTCTCTCTCTCTCTCTCTCTCTCTCGTTATTGCATGACATTGATTTTTTTTGAAATCGATTTTTGAAAGCTAATACAAAAAAATCTTATTCTGATTCGCTTTCATTGTTCTGTTTTGTTATCCACTTGTTGTTGCTGCAATGAAATCTGTGATCTGCATTCCAGGAGAGTTGTTGATGATCTACTAGTCTGGCTAATTTACGTCATTTAACTAGTGCCTCTGAAAGTAATAGTCGAGAAAATTAAATTTCTATACAAAAATGATTTATCCAAAACACTATCAATTCTATCATCTTTACATTAGAAAACTGTCAATTTTTCAATATTAAATTTGCAAACACTATGATGTTTTTTAATTTTACAAACACTGTCAAGCTAGGGTGGTTCTTGTAAGTGCTTGTGGCAGATAGTTGCATAGCCAAACTTAAACAGAGCTGTATTGGTGCTTGAGCAATGTAAGCCAAAACTCAGAAATTGGCCCAGCTTTTGTTTTCTAGCCTTCTAGGTTTCTCATTAGTCATTGAATTTTATCTGGCAAGTGTTTCAATCTTCTTATGAAAACTTACCCTTGTGTACAATCATTGCCTATGAACATTGTTGCACGAGGACACTTATTGGGTTGTAAACGTTTGTATATCTGTACTAAGTATGCAAGGTAACTATGGCGTTGTGTACTTTTTGGTTTCTACTTCTAAGGGTGTGCTCGTTTTCTGATGGTTGACACTAATAATCATTTTAACGCAGTCCATTGATATTTAGCATGAAACCATATTGGTGCACGGGCGAAAATAAGATTCAAAGTAGGATTTGTTTAAGTTGCGTCATTAGTGAACTACGATTTAGAAGATTAAGAGTTATGAGTTTTAACCTCTAATTTGGAACTAAATTCTGCAGAGTAAAGTTCCACAGATCGCTTCGTTGACTAAGAAAGTGTATAATGGTTGATATACTAGTGGTTTTATTAAGTAATATAGTCGCGATAATCAATCTTTTATTCTTTTATTTTGAAACACAGACACTGTCAATTTTATTATTTTCACATTTCCAAAAGCACTATCATTTTACTGATGTGATCTTGTTTTCACTGTTTTTGAAGAACAGTATGGACGAACTTGCTGTATTGTTGTGCAGGCGGGCCGATAAAAGTGTTGCTATCATTTTGTCACAGAATTTGGATTTTGAGTCATTGGTTAGCAAGTTGTCTCACAAATGGAAGGATTTGACTCAAGGTTGCTTTGAAATATGTTATACCCTAGATGGTCATCCAAACTGTGATGTTGACTGTGACGAAGATTTGATTGCTTTACGTACTTTAGCAAAGAAGTTTAGAATTGGTCGTATTGATGTTTTTGTTAAAGACTTGACTGGATCTAATACTAGTTTGAATGTTGGAGAGTGTGGTGATAGATCTAGTTCTAGTTTGAATGTAGGAGGGTCTGGTGAGTTGATATCTGAAATTGACAATGGTTCTGAGATGACAATGTCGTTATATGATCAAGAAAAGAAGCAGTTGAAGTCAGATGGTTGGCGCATTGCAATTAAGGGAGTTGATCAGGTGTTTGTTGGTGGTGTTGTTGCTTTCCGCGAGTCTTTAAGCAAGTATTCGTTATTTCATGGCTTTCAATACATTTATGCTAAGAATGATGCTGAGACTGTGAAAGCATGTTGTCGTACATTGCATTGCACATGGTTTGTGAAGGCCAAGGTAGAGAAGCCAAGTGGACTGTTTAGGATAAAAGAGTTGATGAATGAGCATTCTTGTGGGGCTGCGTCGTTGTCGACTAGTAGTTCTCGTAGTAGTTCCGGTTTGATAGGCAGAATATTTTCAGAAGCTATTCGGTTGAGTCCGTCGAAACGTCCAGTGGATGTTAGGAAGGAGTTGAAGAAAGACTATGGGATAGATGTGACTTATCGAAGAGCATGGATGGGTGTTGAGAAGGCTAGAAGTTTTGTATATGGGGATTATAAAAAATCATTTAAGGAATTAACATGGTTTGTGGATTCCTTTAAAGCTTCAAATCCTGATAGCACATGTGATTTAGAGAGTGATGAGGCCCGGCGTTTCAAGAGATTGTTTGTCGGGTTCGGAGCTTGCAAGCATGGGTTTAAATTCTGTCTACCTCTTCTGTTTCTTGATGGAACGTTTTTGAAGGGAACTCACAAAGGATGTTTGCTCGCTGCTTGTGCTAAAGATGGCAACCGAGGTAACACTTCTATCTATCTTTTGTAGATACAGTATATTTGTATTTTCTGCGCGTCTTATTGTGTTGGTTGCTATAAGAGAGAGCTTTATTTGTATATGCTGTATATTTGTATCTTCTATCTATCTTTTGCCCAATTGTGTTGTCCATATTTTCATTGTTTTAATGCTTTATCTGCTATTTATTTACTCCCCCTTTTGTATTGATTGTAGGTCTATATCCCATTTGTGTCGCTGTTGTCGATTCTGAAAATTCAGAAAATTGGCACTGGTTTATGTTGAAGTTGAGAGATTTTCTGGATTTTGATAAGGAAGTAGTGTTTATATCTGATCGACATGAAGGGTTGTTACGAGCCGTAGAATCTGTTTTCCCGTCTTCACCACATTCTTATTGTCTACTTCATCTTAAAGCCAATTTAAGGAAGCATATGGGGGGGTTAGACACAAAAAAGAAGAAACATATTGTGGCCTTATTCCATAGGTGTGCTTGTGCAGCGAATGTACAAGAGTGTGACAAGCTTTTGAGTAAACTCAAGCAAGATGGTGGAGTAAAAATTATTGAATTTCTGTCAAGATTGGAAAATGAACATTGGTGTCATCCTTATTTCCCAGGAAAAAGATATGGTGAGTTGACTTCCAATCTTGTTGAGTGCTTTAATAATTGGATAAGAAAGGAGCGTCGATTGCCAATAACTCAACTTGTTGATAAGATTAGACTGAAGTTAATGGACCAAATGTGTGATAGGAGGGAGTTGGCAGCAAAGTGGAAAACTGTTATTTGTCCAAAATGGGACAAGAAACTGGTTGAGTTGTTTGGTCTATCGAAGACATGGAATGTAGTTAGGGCAAATGGAGATTTATATGAAGTGCAGTCTGATCCGTCAGTTAGTGTTGACATTGCGCGTCGTAGTTGTTCTTGTGGAGATTGGCAGCTAAACATGTTCCCGTGCGTTCATGGTGTTTGTGCATTGAAGAAAAGTAAGAAGGACTTAAATGATTACATGGAATGTTGCTTCTTCTCTGAATCTTATCGTGAGGCGTATTCGAAATGCATCAATCCTGTACCTAGGATTTGGCAGAATGTTGATCTTGATGCTGCTGATGATATTCTTCTTCCTCCGCTGTGCAAGAGACCTCCCGGACGACCTCGGACAGAAAGGATACCATCAACAGGAGCAAAGACAAGAAAAGTTACTTGCAGCAGGTGCGGACAGGTTGGTACACATAATAGGGGAACTTGTAAAGAGCCTTTGGAGAGTTGAGACTAGAGGTATAAAGTGCAGTAGGTGTGAGAGGCACAATAGGACAACTTGCACATAGGATTTGAGAACTTTTGGGATTGCTGTTTAGAATAAGAGAGCAGGAATGTGTTTTTTCACTTGAGAACTTCAGCATATTTTTCCATTGTCATGTTTTTTCATTACTGTGGTTATGTTCCACCGATGAATTGAGATTGTCATGTTGGCATACTTCTGCAATAAAATTCCACTGTTCAATTTTTAGAAGTTGAAAAAGCATGGCAAGATGGTGCAATTTCCATGATTATGTTTAACCTCGCCCTTTTTCAAGTACAATCTCCCTCCTTCAATGAGATAGTCTGTGGTTTTTGTTTTTGATGTGAGTGAGAATCTTACCCGTTGATATACATATATCGGTGGCAGTTTGGTAACTGATCTAAGGGTTTTGCTTTTTTTTTTTTTTGGATTGATGAACTTGGGATATCTTACATCTAGTACTATGCTTCAAGTGTATATGTCCAGATTTACTGATCCGATGGTTTAGTGCTGCTTGAATCTTTAAATGAGATGTGCATTTGAGGTTCTGTTATTAATATTGGTTTAAGTTTACTTATGACACTATAGGCCGTGAATGCTTTCTTTGTGAATCCAACTGTTGCTTAATATGAAGCCTTGCCCTCTGGTATGTTGTAATTTTTGCTCTTGCCCATTATCAACTTGTTTGGAAATGATTTGGTTTCACCATTGTGGTTGAGTTTGGAGACTATTGATTTAAAGACTGAAACCTCTTTAATTGGGTCAGATGATTTATGATAATGGGAAAGGGAAATGAATAAGGGTGTCTTATATATGTCAAAGAGCCTTCGTTTTCAAGTGAAATTGGGTAGTATATGAGCTATTCTGGTGTGTAAATTATTTAACTACCTTTTGACCTGGTAAACTCTGAAGTTTGATCACTAAGCATGAGCATATGTTCTTAAACAGTAGACAGGTGACATGCCTCCTCCCAACTCCCAAGCATACACCAGTTTCTGTTCTGTCTTACATGGTTTTGATATGTGAACTTCAACCTTTGTGTTTTTGGTTAGTAGCTTAATGAGGCAATCATCTTATAGATGAACTTCCCAAGTCCTGTACGCAGGAAAATTTGTTCGGTGGATAGTTTTATTTCTGCTGTTGGAACTGTTTCAGGTAATACCCATACCATTCCCCCACCATTTCCACCCACTCTGCCCAAACCCTTCAAACATTAACCTTGTAATAGAAGATGCTGTAAAGTCTCAACCAAATCTTCACGAAATTGGCACACAGCCTCCTCATTCTCAATTGTCTCCCTTTTAGACAGCAACTCAGGAGTTATTATTCAATGTAGGCATGCTAAACATCCAACGTTACATTGGATCCTAGTAGAAGTGAAGCTACATTATTCCAAGTAGATTTGAAAGGCAATTAGATGCATTCTCTTTTTTATCTGATTATCTCCATAAGGTTGTGCATTGACTTCACAGAACACTGACTATTAGAAGCTGATATTCAATTTTGAGTGTCAACCCTTCATCGATTTCTGGAGCAATAAGCAACAACTTCTACAAGCTATTCAACTTATTAACTGAAACAGTTCTATTTTGTCCACAAGTATCCTGCACTTATCACGTAAAACACAAGAAATCCAAAACATGTTGGAAAATATTATTGGGATGTAATATTTTTATTTTGTTTGAATGTAAATTGATTTGATTTGGAGTCGTTGCTTGCGACCAAATTGTGTGCCAAAATAAGAATACCCCAAGCGTGAATGCTTTCCTAGTTTTTATTGGGAAATTTGTTCTTATCAGACGTGGTTTCGTTTAAGGTTGAAAAGTTCATTTCTTTGACAGGTCATACAGCACAGTACTTCGTTTGGTTCTTCTGTCTGTTGCCTCTGATATTGCCATGGAGTAATATGAAGGTTAAATGGAATGGTTTGTCATCCATTTTCATATGGATGGGAGCTCAAATCCATTGGCTAATTTGATGACAGTGTTTCAAACACTGTCAATTTTCTAAAACTCACAATGTTTGCATAACAACAAAATGACTGCGTTTGAAATGTAAAATGACAGTGTTTAAAACACTGTCAATTTTCTAAAACTCACAATGTTCGTTGTCTTTTCTCATTTACAATTCACAGTGTTGGCATAGCAAAAAAATGACAGTGTTTGAAATGTAAAAATGACAGTGTTTTAAACACTGTCAATTTTCTAAAACTCACAATGTTCGCATAACAACAAAATGACTGCGTTTGAAATGTAAAATGACAGTGTTTAAAACACTGTCAATTTTCTAAAACTCACAATGTTCGTTGTCTTTTCTCATTTACAATTCACAGTGTTTGCATAGCCAAAAAATGACAGTGTTTGAAATGTAAAAATGACAGTGTTTTAAACACTGTCAATTTTCTAAAACTCACAATGTTCGCTTAACAACAAAATGACTGTGTTTGAAATGTAAAATGACAGTGTTTGAAATACTGTCAATTTTCTAAAACTCACAATGTTCGTTGCCTTTTCTCATTTACAATTCACAGTGTTGACATAGCAAAAAAATGACAGTGTTTGAAATGTAAAAATGACAGTGTTTTAAACACTGTCAATTTCCTAAAACTCACAATGTTTGCTTAACAACAAAATGACCGCGTTTGTAATGTAAAATGACAGTGTTTTAAAGACTGTCAATTTTCTAAAACTCACAATGTTCGTTGCCTTTTCTCATTTACAATTCACAGTGTTGGCATAGTAACAAAATGACAGTGTTTGAAATGTAAAAATGACAGTGTTTTAAACACTGTCAATTTTCTAAAACTCACAATGTTCGCATAACAACAAAATGACTGCGTTTGAAATGTAAAATGACAGTGTTTCTAAAACTCACAATGTTCGTTGTCTTTTCTCATCAACAATTCACAGTGTTTGCATAGCAAAAAAATGACAATGTTTGAAATGTAAAAATGACAGTGTCAATTTTTTAAAACTCACAATGTTCACTTAACAACAAAATGACTGCGTTTGAAATGTAAAATGACAGTGTTTTAAACACTGTGAATTTTCTAAAACACACAATGTTCGTTGCCTTTTCTCATTTACAATTCACAGTGTTGGCATAGCAACAAAATGACAGTGTTTGAAATGTAAAAATGACAGTGTTTTAAACACTGTCAATTTCCTAAAACTCACAATGTTTGCTTAACAACAAAATGACTGCGTTTGAAATGTAAAATGACAGTGTTTTAAAGACTGTCAATTTTCTAAAACTCACAATGTTCGTTGCCTTTTCTCATTTACAATTCACAGTGTTGGCATAGCAAAAAAATGACAGTGTTTGAAATGTAAAAATGACAGTGTTTTAAACACTGTCAATTTTCTAAAACTCACAATGTTCGTTGTCTTTTCTCATTTACAATTCACAGTGTTGACATAGCAAAAAAATGACAGTGTTTTAAACACTGTCAATTTTCTAAAACTCACAATGTTCGCATAACAATAAAATGACTGTGTTTGAAATGTAAAATGACAGTGTTTTAAACACTGTCAATTTTCTAAAACTCACAATGATCGTTGTCTTTTCTCATTTACAATTCACAGTGTTGGCATAGCAAAAAAATGACAGTGTTTGAAATGTAAAAATGACAGTGTTTAATTTTCTAAAACTCACAATGTTCGCATAACAACAAAATGACTGCGTTTGAAATGTAAAATTAACATTGTTTGAAGTTGATTTTATTAATCTCCCAAGATGAGCTACCCACAAAATAAAAGACAACCTGGGCATATGCTTGTTAAACCAGACCAAAGGAGACCACACCACTTCAGAGTGACTGGTTCTAATTGCCAACCAAGCTGACTTAGTACTATATTGACCATTAAACAAGACAAATGGGTTGAACAGGTTCCAGATGAATAATGCCTAGAAGAATCACCAATTAGGAGTATAACAGTTGCAAAAGGTGATCGCATAATATGTGAATCTCAGGCATAAAAGCAAGTGATGGTAAACAACACTCTATTTGGAAGCACAGAGTGATCTCAAAATCTACTGCTGCAACATATGCCGGCACTTTCTGTTGCTCTTTCATGCCACTAAAAAACCTACTCCGCCAAATATCCATCTTACTCTTCTTTTTGGCGGGTTTGTGATGAATCCTCAGCTTCATTTGGTTTCTGGCTTAGACTGGCCTTGGCACTAGCAAGAAATGCAGGATCGGGCTCATGTTTATCTGAAGGTTCCTTCATACATATGTAGCATGCTATGACAATATTGACTGATATGACAGCAAGAAATCTGCTCAGTAGCGTCATGGAATAGGAGGACAAATGGGTTGAATCTGTTCCAGAAAAATAATCACTTAAATGCAGCAGCAATGCCAACAGGTTCAAACCAAAAAATCAGTTCCACAGCTTTAGTAACAGAGTCATACATGGACTGCAATCAAGTTCCATACAGATTCAATGAAGCAAGAGCAATAGGCCTTTTCTAGAAAAAGTACCAGAAGTAAATGAAATTACATACAAACCGCCTTGGTAATGCTTAGGGTTCTCGTTTCGACAGAACATGCAGACAAAAATTCGACTGATTGCTTACATGAAAAATCCAACAAAGTTATGTAGTATAGGAGTCTCTGGTAGGAATATGGCTCGTGCGGGACTCACCCCGAATAAATACACAAATTATCGGAGTCGCTCAATTTGTTCATAATATTGATCAGAAAAACTAATCAAGCATTTAACTTTTAAATGGACCTTTTAAAAATCAATTTGTTCATAATATTGAGGAAAAACTTGGCTGCTCAGCCTGCTCAAGGTCAATGAAAAATGGAACTTTTAAAGACAAGTATGATACGACTAAAGAACAACACAGGAGACACTAAAATGAAACCTTTCAAGCTATTCCGCAATTTTATTGGGAAGGCGCCAGTGAGATATAACTTTGATATCAACAGAAGAAAGGTTGAAGGAATAAGAAAAACCAGGAGAGAGTGACCAACTCGATCCCTAGGTTCACTTGCTTCAATGGAGAAAGGTTGAAGGAATAAATACCCATAAAAAAATGGTGCGGCAGAGGGGGAGTGCCTCTTGCGCGCGGTTAGCCATCAAGTACAAGTCAGTCCATAGTAGAAAATAAGAGAGGAGCCGGACTGGAAAACTTTCATGGAGCAAACATCTGTAGTTAAGAAGCAATACAGATATGCAAAGACACGGCAAAACACGGTTTGAGATGAACAGAATTCACAACGAGACAGGTATAGTAATGAGGCGACTCATGAGACAACTAGAAGCAGCAGCAGCGAAGATAGCATGTTAGAACAAATAACTTAGTTGACCATAAATGAGTAATGATGGCTACAGAAGGTGGGAGTTATGAGGTTAACAAGATAAGCTTCAAGATTATGGCAGATGTAAAAGGAGAAAAATTCAGGCAGCAAGAAGCGTATGCATCAGATTGATTACCCCAAGTTCGACAATTACATTCCGGAAGTTAAAACATAAAAGAAATAAGTTGTATAGTTGAAGTGTTGAACATCTAAGCATTTCTTCAGTTCGATCAGGAAGAACATCCATGGCACAACCCACTTCGTAGAGCAGTCTCTTCAAATTTCAAACGTAAAATTAGAAGGAAAATGAGCATATTTCTAGAAACACATCAAGGATCAGATAAAAGATACGTATTAAACCAGCTAAAGCAAGCTTACCGGGTAATATATTATGGTTAAAACCATATAAAATCCTTCCAAGACCGAGTATAAGAGACAATTGACATTGCTATTTGATTTTAGGGCCTTGTCTCACCCTAAGTTGATATTGCTTGGACTGTAGTTTCAGAGCCTTTGAAGATTCTGCAATTTGCTTGAGCTTTTGTACTGGTTGTGGAACCTTTGAAGTGCTCGACTTGCTTTGGTCACCCAAAAAAGCATGTATCATCTCGGCTCTTGTTTTCCTACACTCCTCAATACTTATTACTTTGCTCCGTTCTTGGTTCATCAGATATTGCTTCATCAAGAAGATAACGACGACCCCACACTCAACACTGCAACAATATAATTGTGTCATGATATCTTATTGGTGGTCATTCATTGATAGAAAAAAGAGAATAGGTTTGAGATTTTATAGTACTTACAATCCATCCGGTTGTTGCGGGGAACACCGCTCAATGTGGACTGTGTTTTCAATACCTTTTCCAGCACTTGATTTGGAATCACTATTGATATAGTCTGCAATAAGTTTTCTCTGTGTAGTTTGTGTAAACATGTTTAGCATTCAAAACATAAATGTGTAACAGGAAAAAGATAATAGATGTTTGCTCACCAAATTATTTGTTGTCTCACAGTAAAAATCTCTTCGATTCCCTTTAAACAAAGAATTGTAGAATATCCACTTTCCCTCATCTTTATGAAGCACCAGCAATGTCCAATGGAATTGATGAATTATGGGGAAAAGCAGGAAAGTTGCATATTCGGCCTTTGGCATAATCGTATCAAGAATCCTCTTCACTTTGGCTGGTTGTTTGTCATTGAGGACTGACTATTTACAAAGCAATAAAACGGATCTTGTGGTGAAAGGAAAGTACATTAATTCACCAAAAACAGAAAATAATCATAAGCATGATGTATTTCAAGGTTACATAATATTCTTAACTAGGTAATGCACTTTGTACCAATGGTGTATAAGGCCAACGTATATCACGAGTTCACTACTAGTGTCTTACCACAAAAAAGCTGGGAAACACAAAAGACTTGGCTTGTTGCGTTTCCAATATGAACGTCGGTTGCTGGTCTACGTGTTGTTGCATAAGGATATTCATGTAAGCATCAACACACTGTATAAAAGAACAGAATTCGTATAGTTAGCAAAGTATCTGCGATTAGCAATATCTGTACAGTTAACCAGTGAAATTTAAACATTACCCGGGTTGATAATGCTGATTCAAACAACAGCATCTGTATATCATGAGCAGTGACATGCATTAGTTCATCTTTCGAAGACCATACTTCAGTACTGCAAAAGAAAAATAACTTGTCAAAAGTCTCCAAACTCTGCATTATTTCGATATTACATATAAATAAGACTAATTTTTTTTACCTCATGTCTGCTGTATTCCAAAGTGTTTCAATCGCCATCCAACTTTCACGACTTAAAAGCATTGCTACCTCAGCATTTGCCTTCAACTTTCTCAGTTTCGTTTTTTGTCTTTCGTCCTCTTGAGACTTTAAGTCATCTACATCCATGAAAAGTTCTTTTCCAGTCTTCGTCTTCTTCTTTACTTCTTCATAGACAAAGTCTTCATCTGTGTTCTTCTTTCTTTCTCTTGCCTTGAGTGCTATTATGTTCGAATTTGGAGAGATCAGAGATTTTTCTGCCTCGCGTTTCTGTCTGTCTTCATGCACTCTAATATCTAAGAGTTCCAATTCAAGCTCCTCCTTCTCACGTTCAAGTCTTCGGATCTTCTCAATAGTTGCTTTTTGCGTTACTTGATGCACTGCGCCCTCGGTCTCATCAGCATAGCGTTGTGTTACCTCATGAATTTTGAACTCGTCAATTTGCATTTGTAATGCGTTGTTGACGTCTTGTTGTTTAGCCTTTTGCTTCTCGAGGACACTTGCTTTGTTCAAAAGTGTCTGTATGTATCTGTCCTTTGCCAAACACAACTTCTTATTTTGTTTGTCAAGATTCTTGATTTGATTCTTCATTTCCTCTTCTGTTTCTTCAATTTTTCTTGCCAATGCTCTTTCCAATGTTGTAATCTGATGATCTTTAGATTGTATCACAATTTCATTGTCTTCTTGCATTTTCAATTTCTGAAGCTCCAATTCCTTCTTTTCCTTCTCCAGACTTTCAACCTTGTCAATCAGAATCAGATCCTTCTCCGACGATTGGTTTTGGTTCTTGAGTTCATGCATCGTTGTGAGTGGGCCTTTGCTCATAACATCTTTCAACATTATAATCTGTTTGTCTTGACTTTCCACCAGTTTCTTCAATTTTGCAATCTTGTCATTGAGAGGCTCGCAAATCGATTCTTTCTCAATCTCCATCTGATTCTTGTCATTCTCCAAACGTTCAATCTTCGCGGACATGTCATTCGTAATTGAGTCTTTTTCCTTCCTCAATTCATCAATCACAGCAAGTGCATCCTTGTTTGATTGTTTCTCAATCTCCATCTGCTTCTCCAAATATTCAATCTGTGCATACTTCTTTGAATCATCTAATATGTTATCCACAAGTTTCTTCAAGCATTCATCTTCTTCTTGTGTCAGTGATTTCCCACTCAATGTATTAGGTTCAAGAGTTGAATCTGAAGTATATTTGGGAGAGGTCACTTCATCGCGTCTGAAACTAACAGCCTGTGATTCATCTATTTCGCCCGAGCACAATGGAGAATGAAACATAGCAGTGGGAGTATCGAAATCATCTAACCCACAACTATCAGGCACGTTCTCAACTTCAGCAACTTCAACTTTGTCCCCCTCATCTTTCTCTCCAGCATCTTGCTGAACCTGATCTTGCTGAACCTCATGTTGCTCAAATTCAGATTCAACTTTTTCTTCAATGGTTTGTTCAAGTGTTCCATCTTGTATCTACAAAGAGACATTGTCTATTAAAATCAAATAACCAAAACTGCTACTGCCAAGTGATAGCAGCAGTGACTATCAAACAGCATTAAAAAACACTAAACAGTAGGTAACAACAGCTATTACAGGGCAGCCCAATAACTAAACAGAACAGCAACCATAGCAGAAAAGTCACTATGCAGAGGATGTCTCCCTCTGTGAAGGGAGATCCCAACGACAGCCACTGAAGGTTAGGCATACACTACTAATTGAAACACTAAACGTTCTAAACAAATGACCTGAGGTGATGACTAGAGCAAAGCATCAAAAACTGCTACTGCCAAGGTATTAAATGGTAGTAGCTTGTAGCTGTCAGGACAGCTCATTTGATAGTGGATTAAGCATCAGCAGTAGCAGCTAATTTCTGCCATTACAGCAGTCAATAGCAGCAGCAGTAACAAACAATGCATTCAACAGAGCAGAAAAGTCACTATGGGCCAGCAGGCAACCTCAGCACAAGTCAGCTATTACAGGGCAGCCCAATAACTAAACAGAACAGCAACCATAGCAGAAAAGTCACTATGCAGAGGATGTCTCCCTCTGCGAAGGGAAATCCCAACGACAGCCACTGAAGGTTAGGCATACACTACTAATTGAAACACTAAACGTTCTAAACAAATGACCTGAGGTGATGACTAGAGCAAAGCATCATAAACAGGCCACAGAGCAAAACAAATTACCAAAACTGCTACTGCCAAGTGACTACCAAACAGCATCAAAAAACACTAAACAGTAGGTAACAACAGCTGGGCTAGTAGAACTACAGCAGCAGGTGGATTATACGTAACTGATAAGATGTACAGCAGTAGCAGGTGGAAAGCAGTAGCAGCTAAGTAGTAACATAAAAACAAGGTATTAAATGGTAGTAGCTTGTAGCTGTCAGGACAGCTCATTTGCAAGTGGATTAAGCATCAGCAGTAGCAGCTAATTTCTGCCATTACAGCAGTCAATAGCAGCAGCAGCGGTAACAAAATCCTTCCAACATAGTAAACAAAATTTTGATCTTCAATGAACACCTTCAGTTTTTTGAAAGAGAAATACAAACTGCACAACAGAATGGTTTGTTCATGTTACCTTCTCATCTAAGAGTTGCTGCAACTGTTTCACGTCAACAAATTCATCATTCTTCACCTCATGTTGGTTGACTTCATCTTTGTCCCCAAGATCTTGCTGAACCCCATGTTGCTCAAATTCAGATTCAACTTTTTCTTCAATGGTTTGTTCAAGTGTTCCATCTTTTACCTACGAAGAGGCAATGCCATTAAATCACATTAAACCACAAGTTTCTTCATAGACAGGTCTCCTTATGAACATTGAAATCGAATATGAACACTTAACAACCATGTTACCTTCTCATCTGGGAGTTGCTGCAACTGTTTCACGTCTTTGAGCGCTTTCCGCAGCTTTGCAATGTTCCACTTGAGCAACCTTGGAATAGAATCTGGACTCTCTTGGTTCGGGATGTTGCTATGCTCACAAAGCCAATACTGCACAACAGAATTACAACTTAAAAGGACACATATAATTATTTTGTAGACTAACAAATGGAAAGAGTTATATTGTCGATTACCAGTAATAGAATTGAAGAACCTTTGACTTCTTTGGGATCTTTATGTTCCACGTGAGTAGATCTCAGCAAGTACTTACAAATCGCTCCCGCCCAATCGAATTGTTTAATCTTATTCAAGTCTTCCATGTGGCGAACATACACCCAATTGATTGTGGTTCCGCTTGTAGAGAAGAACAACGTCCCACAAAGGAACAAGCACAACAATCTTGCGATATCATCCATATCTTCTTCCAACTTGCTGTTTTGCTTTTCTGTTAAAAGCTTCTTGATTGTTGAGGTATCCAATCTGTTCCCCTTTATTTTCCACTTAACTGCTAACTGCACATCTTCTTTCTTACAATAACCTTGGTTTATCTCCTCATTTCCACATGTAATCCCAAAAATCAACTTCACATCTTCCCTTTCAAGCTTGACATGTTTGTTTCCCAATCTAAATGTTCTTGTATTTGCGTCGTACGACTCAACAATTTTAACAACCACCTCATCGAACTTTCTACAATGATCACTCTTCACCTTCTCCACAATAAATGCATTGATCAAATGCCAAAAAGGTGTTTTTTTCAGCGAATCCTTGAGGGCAGGAGTGACAGGAAACCCTTTCATTAATCTAATCATCGCTTGCATGTTACATCTATTAAAAGCGATGTGTTGTGACGCTTCAGTCGCTTGTGTCTCTTGAGTCTCAACCACAATTCTTGGTCTCTTTCTAAGAGGTTGTGACTGAGGCGCAGCTTGGTCTATGTTGATTCCTTGGTTTTTTGGCGATCTAACCCGAAAGTCATATTGAGATTGAGCATGTCTTTTAGAAAATTCAGCCTTTGGGACAGATGATGAAGTAACTTCAATTGGTTTTCTTCCCGCCAATTTTTTCGTCTTTAACTTCTTTGGCGGATTTGGGATTGTGTCAGTTTCTATAATTCCTTTTGATACTTCCTCATCACATGTCTGTTCTTTTGTATCTTCTTCATCACTTATGGAATCTAACTGCTTCGCCTTCCCTTTTCCTCTAACTACTGCATACAAAAACAATAAGAAAATGCTTGTAACATACGTTTTCAAATGTAAAATTTTCAGTGTATAAGAATGTAAAGTTGCTGTAACATTGTCAATTCAAATGAGAAAATCAGAAACTGTCAATTTACACGTACAGTATTGTTTTCAAAATAAAAATGTAAATTTTGACATTACTCTAACATTGTCAATTTACAGTGTTGTTTTCAAAAAAGAAATATAAACTTTGACATTACTCTAACACTGTCAATTTCGTGCAGTCCAGAACATATTTTCCTAAATATCCTTGGCAGACAACAAGTGGGAGGAACTACAAATCCTAATGTATGATTTTAAACATGAAATGTGGTCCAAAGGGTTACAAGGCACAAAATACTGCCACACAACTTTAAAACAATTGAAAGAGAATATTTCAGTCCCTTAAGAATGCATTGGCAGTTGCCAAGAAATGCTCGGCAGAATCCCCTTGTTTTAACAATACCATGGGGGATTAGGTATTGATAAATCCTATTCTATCCACTCAATGCTAAAAGTCCAAATTACACAGGCTAGCTTATTTGGTTGATTCATCAATATATATACTCTCCTAATTTGTAGTACTACTTATTAGACAAAGCCAACTCAATTAATTTAAACCCAGGTCCACCTTATTTCTTAGATCTCTGGGAGCATCACCATCTACCCTACCCACCATCCTCCATAACCACCCCTTTCGTTCTCCCTTCATCTTCCTCCCTTTCACTGTGTCCATTTTTCTCCTTAACTCACCACCTAGTCATTTTTCACAAAAAATAAATGAGCATAAAATCCCAATAATATATCTAGTCATTAACAAAAGAAAAGAATCTCATCCTGCGAGAATCTTTCCTCCATTGTTTGATTATGATTGTCACATGATTCCACTCCCTGGCTTGATTGTTTGTCCTAACTCCAGGACCTAGATAAAAAAGCCTAAGCTAGTCGAATGCATCAGCAACCTTCAAAAGGGACTGAACATACTCCCGAGGAACAGGCAGTGGCGGCTAGCTCCACCCTTTGTACACGTATCTTCTCAAAATTTCTGGAGCCACCACCGCGCCACGGGAGGAACGCCCAATTTCCAGTGATGCACATATAGTACATGCACAACTTGAATAAGAAAATATAGTTCATCATTTCATTTTTAAGTGGTTTGGCAACAAAAAGTCTAGGAAAAACCTAATAAATCAGGAAGAAATCAATTTCATTCTAAGAACCTAGTAAATCTCTAGCAAAATCAGTGCTAAACCATAGCTTGTACAGTAATAAACACAAAGTCCTGGACAATTGCCTCAATTTAAACATGCAATGGAAGGCAAACTAATTTTCAAACGTCGAATGACAATGAAATCGCATATAAACAAACTAATTTTCAAACTAGTTTGTTTTTGCCAAGAACAATGGAAGGCAAGCTATACAAAATTGAAAACACATACGTTTTCGCCCCATTACAAGACGATGAAGACGTATTTGGAGTCGGAGGACGAGTCGAAGGGAGGAGTCTGAGGAGAAGTCGGAGGAAGCGAAGACGGTGACGGAGGGAGGAGTCGGACGGAGGGAGGAGTCGGACGGTGACACGCGAAAGAGCCGCTGGCCTCGACGACGTCGGAATCGCAGAACACGCAGTCACGCACCAGAGGCGGTTAAGGGAGACGAAGAGGGGAGAGCTTATTTCATTTTTTTGATCAGCGGGGTTTTGAAAGGGGTATTTCAGGTAGGGAAATTAAGGGCCATCCTTATTGGTTCTTTTAGGAATTGGGCTGGAGTGCAAGGGAAGTCCACCAAAAATTTGAGACCGGCCCGTAATTTTTAGACTTTGATATTCATCTCGGGCCCCCAAAATATAAAAAACGGTTCAGGGTGGTTCCAATTAAAGACAGATCAAAGCTACCTAAATTGTTGACATAGAAAATGTATACAAATTGCATGTGCGTTGTACCGATATGAGAGTTGTTTAGCTAGTGATGGGAATATCCCATGTTCTTGTCCCCGAAACATAATACTCGCATTTCCTAAACTTTTGTTCATCGTTCAATGAATTGTTTGTGATTGTTTTGTATGTATATGCATGTGAGTGGGGGACGCAACATTGACTGGACCCGGCCGTCGGCAGGGCTTGAAACCGTACGTTAAACTCTGAAGTTTGAATATATGTATAGCAGACAAACACCCTTCAATATCTCTCCAATCCATCATAAGTATGCATCTTCATCATCAATTAATGGCTAGCTAGCTAGCAGCGTCACCATCAACGTCCATGCATGTTTGATTTTTGGGACCCACTTCACGCGTTTAATTGCCTGTGGGTCCAATCCCTTCTACGTACACACACACCCCATCGTTTGATTCTTTGCAATATCTCTAAGACAAATAAAACAACATCAAGATGAAAAGCTCCACGTTTTTTTCTTTCTTTTTTTTAACAGCAAAAAGTCATTTTATTAATCGCTTGTAACAAATACGAAGATTAAAGGGAGCAAATGCAAGACGGCATCACAACGGGAGATAAGCTCCAGGGTACATAATGCAGTACTATTGAAACCATTATGTGGTACTAGCTAGAGTGACCAAATTCCACCACATACAATTGATCACTACCAATCTTTATAATGGAAGTTATGGTTTTCCTTTTTTTGATCATCTTTATTTTTGAAAGGCAAAAAAATTTCATTAATCTCTGAAATTGTTACAAAGATTAATAGGAGCAAGGAATGAAGACATCAAATCCTTAGCCTGAGATCCAAGCAATCTACAACACTAAAAGTAATCCTATGCTCATCCGAGACCCAATTTCCAAATTTGGCAAGAAACCAAATCCGGAAAACTCCTTTTTTTTTATCTATCGACAACCATCCGCTTATCATGTCAAACTAAGTGATTAATGACGTCCTTTGGTCAGGTAAGAGTGATTAAAATGATTTGCATGAAAACCACCATTGTGGTCTAGGACCTTTGGTTGATGCCTATGGCTGACCAAATAATATGATCCCCAGTTAATTCAATGACCCTCTATGTTTTCCATGAATTTTGTTCAGGTAAAATGTTGGTTACGTACAAGTTAACACAAAAAAAAAAAAAAAAAACAAAGTTGATCACATTCAAGTGAATTTTCAATGTTAAGAGTGCATGCATTGCCCTGGAGGCATGGACTCCTATATTCTTCTCATCAAATTCAGGTTTGAATTTCCCCACCTTTGGTTCAAACTTCAAACTAGTGGCGACTTCAGGATTTTAAAAACATGAATTCATTCATAAGCATAAATTATCTAACCAATAATAAATAATAATAAAATGACAATCAACTATCTCGTTTGACAAAAAACACATCAAAAGCTCAACTAGTATTTCATCTAAAAAATAAAAGATATAAAGTAGTATGTACTAATGAACTTCTTTGCAATTCAACAACAACAACAACAAAAACTCAAGAGCTTCTACAATTGCATACAATAGGGTTTTGCCAAGTGGCATCTCAACACTCATCAACACCACACATTTTCGTGGGATCCATACACTTAGCGATGGACTCCACAGAAATGTGTAGTGTTTAGCAGTATTGGGGCACCACGTACGTGGCGATGCCCCAAGACCACAAAATAATTTTTCCATAGAGAGTGAGTTGGGTTTCAAGTGGGAAAATAATCTAATGTGCTGTGGTCATCAAATTGTACTGCGGTGGTGTTTTAACTCTTAACCGGAGGGGAGGGTGGATTTCAACTGGGAAAATAATCTAGTGTAGTGTCATCATCAAATTACAATGAGGTCATTTATTAATTTGAAAAAAATTCAATATAGTAATCTTAATATTTGTATTGCTGTGGGGTCGCTCGACCCCGTTACGAAGACTATGGCGTCATCACTGGTTCAAACATATATATATATACAAAAGTATTGTCAAATGTATTGTCTCTAGAACCGGCCCCTATATATATATATATATATATATATATATAGAGAGAGAGAGAGAGAGAGAGAGAGAGAGAGAGAGAGAGTACAAGGGAGAGATGTAACGACCCTGATTTTTAGTCAGTAAAAATTTCGTATCCGAGCCATTCAATGTGTTCAGAACGTGATTTTAAGGGTACCCGCGAGAAATCGGCAAAAAAAAAGACCGGGAAGGCTTGATTTGAGCAGTTTTTATTTGAACCGTTCAATAAAAAATAAACAAAAACTGCTCGGATGAAGCTCTTCCCGGTCTTTTTTTTTTTGCTGATTTCTCGCGAGTACCCTTAAAATCACGTTATGAACAAATTGAGCAGCTCGGACCATCGAAATTCGATCGGGAAAGGGGAGGTCCGCACTTTGCTTGGATGCGGAGGTCCGCATTAGAAGCTTACTAATATAGAGTAATATATATATGCAGGATGTTTTGTTTGAATGTTTACTAGTTTGGTTGTCAATTTTGAGATTAAAAAAAAGTTTATAGATTTGCATATTTTTCGTTTCTAGTCAATTTTTTCACATTTCAACAATATTTCTTACTTTTTAAATAGATTTACACAATATACACCTAAAAGTACAAAATAAATAAAAACTACTAAAGACGGGAAAAAAAATGACTGACGAAGCAATAAAAAAATTTGGAGATAAATTTTTTGAGAGGAGAAAAGAGAATGTCAGTACTTGAAAACAATCTGGTTTTCATTTTAACTAGTTAGTTCTTCCCGGATTTACTAGCCTGTATGTCTTTTCACTTTGTTTATTCTGTCTAATTATGACCTTAGATTTTTCTTGAACAAGGGAGCAATAAAACCAATTCACCCAAGATTAAGATTGTGTTTTGTTCAACAAAGGGTGTTCCTTATGCTCATGTGGATTTGATTTTGGCCACTTTTGAAAACTCCTGTTTCACCTGTTTATTCAATACTCATTTCACCTGCAGCTAGCCTCCATTGTGGGTCCATTTTTTAAAATATTGGTTGCCAGAATGCCAAGAAAAAGAGCTCACTCCACTTCCTATATATATATATGTCAACAAACCCAAAAACAAGTAACAAAACCCCCCCCAAACCCTCCCCTTTTTCCGCCCAAATTGAACTTGTCATTCTTTCAATTGCTTCATTATCTCATCCAGACACTTTCACAAAAAGCTTGAAAGCATAAACTTGTTGTTGTAATTAACTGCTGTAAAACAAGAACGGATTACCTCGAGATGATGCTATTGAAATACAGAATACCAGATTGTTAGAACTACTGCTGGGTTGAGTCGCGGACTAGGTCGCTCTCTTTAAGACGTTTCGCGGCTCTGCCCAGATTGTGCAAGCAGTTCGTGAATGCCTCGCCGTCTCCAGGATAAATCAGCCCAGAAACCTCTGCTCGGTTTTCTCTGCACGGAAGAAAAACCGAAAACAAGAACACAATCGACCTAATGCTCGAAACTCAGAAAACGTTTTTAGGGGAGGAAGAGAGAGTTGGTTTTTGGTGTATTAAAACTGATTCCGAAGTGCTCAATTTATAGGTGCGGACTGGGCTGATTTCGGAAACGTAAATCAAATCAAAGCATTGATTTAGCACATGTTTTATAATCAATCCGAAATCATCCCTTAATCAGCAGCTAATTTGGCAAAACGTGGGTTTAACCGTGTGTGTGCGCGAGGCTCAAATCCCGGATTTGCACCCCCCCTGCGCGAATAACTCGTGACGCACACCCGGTTAACTGGTTTTCGAATCAGTTTTCCAAATTGCCGCCCATTTTCCTGAGCGCGCGAGACTTCTCCTTAAGTCCTCTTTTACAAACTCATTAGTGTGCAACATCATTTAAAGTAGAAAGAAGTTTTGTAACTTCCCAATGTGGGACTAGAGAAAATACACTTAAGTTCCAACACTTTTCAGTTTGGTTCCAACCATGGCGAGACCACAACAGCGATATCGCGGAGTTCGGCAGAGGCATTGGGGCTCTTGGGTTTCCGAAATTCGACACCCATTGCTGTAAGCTGACCAAACCAAAGGCTTCTAGCTTCTCTTCAATGCTCCATTCTTTTTTTTCTTTTATTTGTAGTTCTGTTGTTTTTGGTGAAGTGCTAACCATCAACGGTATGATGAACTCCACAAGGGCTTAGTTGAGTGAGAGCCTGACACCAAACAAGCGGTTTAATCCTCCAAGCTCAGAGATTTGAGTTCACTGTCAACAATTGAAGCCACATAAGATTTGCCTGGTCGTTAAATCTATAATCCTAGGATCAATCAAGATTGGCGTAAGCTGAGTTGTAAACCAATTAGAAAACGCAAATGCTAACTGCAACTCACTGAGAAATGGTCCAGATGCAAAAAAGTGTGTGCAAAAATTCTTTAACATCGATACAATACGTATTGAAGTTCTAATTTTATCACTGTTCAACTTATCGTGCGGTTTGTTTGCGTTCAACTTATGTCTTTTTCACGGTTCAACACTTCAACTTATCACACGGCTTTTTTCCCTTTGTACTAAAATAAATCTTCCTTCGTGCAGGAAGACTAGAATTTGGCTAGGAACATTTGAGACAGCGGAGGACGCGGCCCTGGCATACGATGAGGCGGCAAGGCTGATGTGCGGCCAAAGGGCAAGAACCAACTTCCCTCACAACCCCAACGCACCACTGTCATCTGTAGGGAAGCTGCTATCGGCGAATTTGACAGCGAAATTGCACAAGTGCTACATGGCGTCCCTTCAATTGACCAAACAATCGGCGGCAGAACCTCAGAGAATTCCGGTTGTGCACTGTGGTGCCGCGGATGGCACCATGGGGAATGCCGAGGAAATGGGAACTTGGTGGCCGGAGAAAAAACCGGCAATGGTGCCGTTGCAGGAGGGGAGTTGGGTTGTGAAGATGGAAGATAGAGACCAATTTAACTCTCTCGAAGATGATCACATAGAGCAAATGATTGAGGAATTGCTTGATTATGGGTCTGTTGAGCTCTGCTCTGTTGTGCCAAATCAGGCTACATGATGTATTCCAAATCTCTCTCTCTCTCTCTCTCTCTCTCTCTCTCTCTCTCTCTCTCTCTCTCTCTCTCTCTGTGTCTTCCCTGTATGCTAATGCCTTGCTAATTCAACTCATTTCTCTCAACCCTTTCACATCCTCTGTAGTCCCGAGAATGTGTATCCTAGGCTCAGTGATCCATTTGAGGTCTCTCTCTTGCGGTCTTACTTGTATGTGCTAAATTTTGCTGCAATTTTATGTGGGCCCGTTAGTGAATGTTGGAATTGATCTTTCGTGAGTTTAGTCGAAGTTCACACAAACTAGCTCACACACCTTGAGTTAGGAATAAAACACGCGGCTGTTTCCGATATTGAAATGTTATTGTACATGGTACTACTGTCAAGGGTGAAGTAAAATAGGATGACGTGACAAAATGTTGCCTAAATTGGACAATGCACTACTGTTACATCTTATGGACAAAATTCTGGACGGTTGCGTCCGAAGTTGCATTTGTAAGATGTTAGCTTATCATTTCTCAACTGTCCATGTGAGTTTATGCACATATTGATTAATTTTGGAGATCAGTTTCACTGTTCAGTAGCGGGTAGCCCAAGTAAAACTCGGGCGAAACCTCGTATGTACTAGCCCCAAAAGAATTAATAGGAACTGGAAGGTCTCGAACATGAGAGCTAAGAAGGGAGCATATCACTACATATCACGCTTCGATCACTAGGCCAACCCTTAGGTTACTTGTCTCTTTTTTTATTCGTAGTGAAAAATGTTTAAGTTCAATATTATTTGGTTATGCTTTACACGTGTTAATTTTCCAGATTATGAGTGAAAAGTGCTACTTACGTCGATTTTCTGAATCCACCACTGACTATCATATATCTAAAAGAATGGCGATCTAAACGACTACAGAAACACCAGCTTCGAACCCTTAGACCTTCGTTTCGGATATCCTAGAAAGTGTCAATCGGGCTAGAGCCCATCAGTAATAACTTATCAATGGACACTTTCCAAATTTTGTGTTTGATAGGTGATTTTGCAAACACATCAACTGGGGTTTGCATGATATAATGATGCATGCCACAAGATCTCCACTTGCTCACAGATCTTTAATGAATTGTGGTAAAAAGAATTTGAACAAGTTCTCTCTCTCTCCTTCCTTTTCTTAGACTAGGGTTTTCAGCCTGGGAAGGCACTGCCTCCTCTCTCCTCTCCCGGGCCTCCTCTCTCCCTCCTTTCTATTTCCCCTATCCTATTCAGTGTTTTTCCCTCTCCTTTGCCATGCTCGTTCAAAATGCAACATTCAGACAAGATGATCAAATCCCAACAATTCAAAACTATTAAAGCATCCAACTTCAAACCAATTGGCAAAGAGTATAGAGGTCACCCAGGCTCATATACTAGTTTTGGAGGAGATAATTAACCGATGTGGGACAAATCCCAACACTCCCCCGCACGTGCGACCCCCGACTCGCACGTGGAGAGGTAAACAAAGAATCCGGAATACACGGATTACAATGAAAGAAAGTGCAACAATGGCACAAACAAAGGGGAAAAGCCTCCGAAACCTGGCTCTGATACCATGTTAAAGCATCCAACTCCAAACCAATTGGCAAAGAGTGTAAAGGCCGCACAGGCTCATATACTAGTTTTGGAGGAGATAATTAACCGATGTGGGACAAATCCCAATACTCCCCCGCACGTGCGACCCCCGACTCGCACGTGGAGAGGTAAACAAAGGATCCGGAATACACGGATCACAATGAAAGAAAGTGCAACAATGGCACAAACAAAGGGGAAAAGCCTCCAAAACTTTAGCTCTGATACCATGTTAAAGCATCCAACTCCAAACCAATTGGCAAAGAGTGGAGAGGCCGCCCAAACTCATATACTAGTTTTGGAGACCGATGTGGGACAAATCTCAACACTTTGTTAAAGCATCCAACTCCAAATCAATTGGCAAAGAGTGGAGAGACCACCCAAGCTCATATACTAGTTTTGGAGGAGATAATTAACCGATGTGGGACAAATCCCAACACTCCCCCGCACGTGCGACCCCCGACTCGCACGTGGAGAGGTAAACAAAGGATCCGGAATACACGGATCACAATGAAAGAAAGTGCAACAATGGCACAAACAAAGGGAAAAAGCCTCCGAAACTCTAGCTCTGATACCATGTTAAAGCATTCAACTCCAAGCCAACAAGAACCATCAAGAACAACATGAATTAACATGGTAAGCTACGGAAAAGCGGTGCATTTTTTTTTGTTATGATCCTTTAATAACAGCTAATTAATAGGGTAAGTCGGCAAGGTGTTTTTAGGCTTGAGAGTTAAGGTTATGCCACAACAACAAATCAGATAATAGGTGACAAAAAATAGTGACGAAATTTGTTTTTGTCGCAAATAGTACACATTGGTGATGAAAAATTAATTTCTGAAACCAATTTTGTCGGCGACGAAAATGTAAATTCGTCGCCAAGTTGAAAAAATTGGCGACGAAATTGTAATTTTGTCGCCAATCTCAAAAAATTGGTGACGAAATCATATTTCGTCGCAAAACATTACAGATTAGCAACGAATTTACAATTTCCTCACCACTTTTTGACACAAAATTTATTTTTTCGTCGACTACTCTTCATTTATTTAGTTCTATGACTCTCTTAAGGCTCCCATTGAAAGCCCTAGAGCCAAAAATTAATTATGGCCCTTTAGGATAAACTGATCAAAAAAATAAAATCTTCGCACCGGTTCAAACGGATTAAAAATTGGAGCACTTAATTTTTAACCATAATTTCACTTAAAAAATAGTGGACAAAAGAAACCAAAAACAAAATTAAAGGGTCCACTGGCAAATCATGAACACCCCTACATTTTCCATTTTTTGGTATAACATAATTTTTTTCAAACCCAAACTCCAAATATAGATGGATTTCAATTATTTCGCCAAAATACCAAGCAATCATGTTAGGGGCCACCAAAAATAACAAAAAAAAATAATCTTAATGGCATCTACTTTTATTAATCAAAGGAATCAAAAAAAGAAAAAAAAAGAAGCAAATTAAAAATCATATATATATATTTATATATATATTTGAAACAGAAAGATAAGAAGACTCTTGTAAAAACAAAAACAAAAACAAAAAGGCTATGTATTTGTTTTTGGAAAAAAGAATCACAAAAGGTATATATACTAAATATTTCCATATTCTTACAAGAACTATAGCTTGGCGTGGTGGTTGGGTTTGTGCGTGGGAGGTTGTGGTTCGAAACCCAGTGGATTCAAAGAGGTAGCAACAGCCGAATGGGATATTATAGGTTTTTTAAACTTTTGAAGTTAAGCAACGAAATTACAAATATGAACGAAAAAATTTGTCGCCAAAATAAAAAATGGGTGACGGAATCTTTTTTTTGCCGCCAGGGTCTTTTGCCTCAAACATTCGATGACGAAAGTTGGCGACGAAATCTGACCCTTTGAAGACGAAATTTTTTCGTCACCTCTTGAATGTTTTCTTGTAGTGTGCCCTCTCCTTATAAGTAGTATTCAAATTCGAAACCTCCATGGCACTATCAACTTTTTGGGGACAATCCCTATGGGGTTTTGTCCCAGCTTTAATAGGGATCCCGCGGCTACCCGCTAGTGAATAATGAATTGACCCCAGAATTACCGAATGCGTGTAAGCTGCCCAAACAATTTAGTTTTAAATGACTACTAATAGGGTAAGTAACAAAAGTGCATGTGGTACACTCTTTCTTATATATGTGTGTATCATATGCTCTCCCTATTTAATTTTGTTTGAAATTTTCCCATCTTATTATCTCCAAACTTTGAGGCCAAACCGATCGATCACACAGAACCAGATTGAACTGCTTAAATGCTCAACAGTTCGATTTGATTAACAAGAATCGTCTTTTGGTTTCGGTCCTTATGTAGTAGAATTCCAAAGTCAGAGAAGTCAATTTGGTGAATTTTTTTTGGAACTAGTAACTTCACGTTAAAAACACGATTAATACGAACTGTTTGCATCGATCTGTAGTCGTGATTGGCTTACATTCCCCAACAAAAAAAAAAATTTAAAAAATTTAAACTTACATTTTTTTCAGCTCGTTAACACTACATGTTTAAAATGTCATATTTGGTAACTGTCCATCGTGGGCCTGCGTTAAGTTAATTAACAAAGAGGAGAGTTATAGACCTACCCCAATATCCAGCTCTTCCATTCCCTGCTGCTGTTTTCCAGAAAATTCCTGGCCGGTCCTAGTTTTTTGTATGGGTTCCATGCAAACCCCCTTTTGTAAGTGCTATCCCATCTAGACCCTTTTTAAATATGCTTTTACTTTTTGCCCTTTTCACTTTTCAGCACTCACAGAATTCACACCCCTTTGAAGAATTCACACCCCCGGCCACAGAATTCACACCTCCAAGAATTCACACCTCGCAGAAGAATTCACACCTCTCAGAAGAATTCGCACCCCCAAAAATTCACACCCATTTGCAGAATTCACACCTCTTTGCAAGAATTCACACCCCCAAAATTTACACCCCATTTCATTCTTTGGGGGTGTGAATTCTTGTGGCAGCAAATGGCCCTTTCCACACTTTTTTGCAGAATTCACACATCCAAGAATTCTCGCCCCTTTGCAGAATTTACACCCCCAGAATTCAAACCCCTTTGCATTATTCACACCCCAAAAATTCACTTCCTTGAAAAAAGACACAAATTTATTCACATTCTGATGCAACTATTGGACTTGTTTTTTCAATTTTTTTTAAACATCGGGAACTACTCCAAATATTGCTCATTATTCCCAAACAGTGGGCTCACTGCTTTGCAAGAATTCACACGCACACTATGTTGACATATATAGTCACCGTTTTGCAAGAATTCACACCTACCAATTTCATATCCCTTTGCAGAATTTACACATCTTTAGAAGAATTCACACCCCCAAAATTCACACTCATTTGCACTATTTACACCCTAAAAATTCAAATATTTAAAAAAGAAGAAGACATAAATTGCACCAAATGAAGAATTTACACGTTTGGAAAAGACACAATTAACACCCAAATGAAGAATTCACACCTTCAAAAAAGAAAAAATTCACATCCCATCCACACTTTTCACAACCCCAAATTAAGAATTCACACCTAAATTCTCTTTGCTTTTAGAGGCCAATAGAACTTGGCCAAACTCTCTCCTCTTCATCTCTCTCTAATACACAATTCACAGATGTAAATCAACCTGATATTTAATAAAGTAAGCTAAAAATGACCCAAAAAAAAAAACTAGAAGTACAACATTCTTGGGGACTGTTTTTTTCCTGATCGGCCATTCATATTCCCGATCAAGGTCAGCGTGTGAAATGTTGGTGTGAATTTGGGTGGATTCTTGGTGTGAATTGTAGGTAAATTGTTGGTGTGAATTCTTTGGTATGTGAATTTACACCTCCAGAATTCACATCTATTTGCAAAATTTCACACCTTAAAATAGTCCGATCTACATATTCACAACTCTAAATCCCAAATTTATACACACATATGCAGAATTCACACCCCCAAATTACACAAACAGCCATAATCTCATCCAACCTCAATCATATGAGCAGAATAACTATCACTAAAATGATTATAAAAAAAACCCCTCATAATTCACCACATATATCAATAAACAAACATAAAAAAACAAATGACATAAATCAAAACAAAAAAACAAAAAACAAATGACGGAGAGACCAAGAACTCCTCTGAACCACGTCCACCTCCGACGCCAACGACTCCATAGCCCCCGCTGGCCGCTATTGAAGGTTTTTCCATCCTTCAAAACCAAATCAAACTCAAAACAAAGATTAGGTTTGCAACTGATTGGGGCTTCGTACGTACTCCTCCAGCCACTTCGGCGGCTCCGATCGAGTTATGTCGATGTACAGCTCGGGAGATTCCGACGAGGAGTTGGAGTTCCTTCGCCGCAAGTCCACGGCAGCGTCGCTCCAGAACTCGAACCACCTCGGGGTCCTGCCCGTGACAAAATTGAGTAGGGTGAATATGAGTGACGGGATCGACGATGCGGCAGAGCGCGGGAGGAGGCGCAACGAAGGTGAAGAGTTTGGAAGAAGAACACGAACAGAGAACAGAAGGCGAGACGCGTATGAGTGACGAAGAG
Source organism: Rhododendron griersonianum (assembly GCA_018127125.1). NCBI lineage: Eukaryota > Viridiplantae > Streptophyta > Magnoliopsida > Ericales > Ericaceae > Rhododendron > Rhododendron griersonianum. The sequence goes on from CM030794.1 coordinate 34,017,401, forward strand.
GCGGGGGTATTTTCAGAAGTTTACTTAAAACGGGACTTATACGGAATGGACTTGCCAAGCGGTGGGTTTGGACGGGAAGCCTTTGACAAAATGGGGCCGGCCAGTCAGAACCCGTTTTCTTGCAGCACAATCTCATCTGCCCTTAAGTTTGCTTTTTTTCGATGGGCCACGGCCCATTTTTTCCCCCCCCCCCCCCCCCCACCATAAGAATAATATGAATATGAGATGTCATAAATATTGGGCAGAACTAGAATTGAATACTCCTCCTTCTAATCTTGACTTCTTGAGGGAAACCAAAAGGAAAAGTTTCAGATGGTTTTTATTTGTGATTTGTTTTTTTAGGCTACCTATATATGCAACAACAATAAGAGTATATATCAACTGTGGATCTAAGTTTGTGTTTCTTTTCATTCCCCCCTCCCCCCTCCAAAAAAAAAAAAAACAAAAACCATTTTTTTTTTGCAATTTTTAATCTGTTTGAACCGGTGCGAAGATTTTATTTTTCTGATCATTTTATCCTAAATGGTCATAATAAATTTTGACTATAAGACCTTTCAATAAGCACCTTAAGAGAACCCTAACTCATTTGAATTTTTCCCTAAATTAACCTCATCGATCCAAATGAAAAGTGCTAAAAAAAATCATCCCTAAAAGTTGCTGTCGATTTTTATAGCTAGCATAATAGATTTGGTGTTCCACTTTCCCTTCTTTTTTAAAAAGTACTTTTTCTTCAATTTTCAAACTCAAATATAATGAAAATGAAAAATAATTTTTTAATTTTTTTTGCACCGTATAAAAGATCTCAATGAGATCTATCAAACAAGATCAATATTGGTAGGAAAATTATTTGCATAAACACATGATTTTTGGGCTTGAAATTACCTTCCTTTTCTTAAAAGTTCTTTTTTGAGAAACCGAAACGGCATACCTAAACTTTCTGTGGTTTTCGAATAGATTTGGGAATTTTAGAGTATCATGCAAACCTAACTTTGACGAAGGTTATTAGTTATACTGAAAACCTCGAAATATGATAAAACTTGAGCCAGCTGGTCTGATATTCCCAAGTTCTTAACTAACCTATCTATCTATCTATCTAGTATTCTAGCTGACATGTGAGCTGTTTAAGTTCTCAAAGTCTCCTTGACACAATAAAAAATATGAGAGAGAGAGAGAGAGAGAGAGAGAGAGAGAGAGAGAGAGAGAAACTTGCAGGTTGAATTAGCTGTAAGTTGGTGTTGGCTCAAGTAGTTGTGAGTTGCGGGAATGGAAATACATAAGACAAAGGTGCCGTTTCGCTTTCTTTTTAAACTTTCTTTTTTAAGAAGAAGGTAATTTGAAACTCAAATATAATGAAAATGAAAAATAATATTTTAATTTTTTTTGCACTGTTTAAAAAATCTCAATGAAATCTATCAAATAAGATTTATATTGGTAGAAAAATTATTTGCGTAAACACATAATTTTTGAGCTTGAAATTACATTCCTTTTCAAAAAGAAATTTTTAAAAGAAAATGGAACACCCTCAAAGTTAATTAGGATGTTTGGTACTGTGGAGAAACTTGAAGAAGAGAACAAAATCAGATCGATTAAAGCGTGCTTCAAGTTTTGGGAAATTGGAATCCTAGCACATGGTGGGGCCCTCGAATTCGTATAGATAGTTTAAAAAAATAAAAAAATAAAAGAGCAAAAAAACTACTACATCCCTATCTACATTAGAGGAAATTTGACCTACCTTATTTTTTGGAATATTTTAATCTATTATAATTTTTATAGTCTTGCGTCCATTTCTTAGATTTATTTATTCATCTCAAAAATATATATATATATATATATATATATATGTGAGTAGAAGTTATGATCGAAAGCCTAAAAAGTTCAAATAAAAAATAAAACATCTATTATATAAAAAAAAATTATCCTTAGTTACTAGCGCCATCAATTTATTTTTTCAGTTCAAGCATGCTTCAATTAAGCTTTAGGGTTGGAGATTTTCATCCTTTGCCTAGACTATTTAGATCGAGGGTGCATGTTTGGCGAGGACATTTTTGCATTCGGCATTGTGCAGAAATTCATTTCAAGTGTTTTGCCATGGATCATAAAATGGATTCAAAATATATTTATTTTAAGAAAAGAACTATAATGTAGAATCCAAAAATCACCCCTATATGAGCTTTTAAGATTATAATTATGCTTTCAATCGTAAATGCCTTCCGCGCGCAAAACATATTCTCAGCATATCATTCTAACAAGTTTACAAATTCTCATCATAATGCAAGAATCTATAATATGCAATCCACAATATAAACGAGCTTCTTTGTTCATATCACTCATCGGCCTCGCTTAGCTTCTTCTCGATTCTCCCCAGATTGGGGGATCGCCTTTGACCTAACTACAACAAAATTCGGTTTTGGCAACGCACAATAGTATGTTGGCAAAGGCTTATTTGCGTCGGCAAAGGGTTTTGGCGACGCAAGTCCTTGCGTCGGCATGTCGTCGGTGTTGCTATGTCGGCAATAGTATTTGCCGACACGAACACCTTCGTCGCCAAAAGGCAATAGATTTGGCGACATGCCTTGCGTCGGCAAAAGTATGGTTGATATGGGAAACGTAGTACACCTTTGCCGACGTGTTTTGCGTCGCCAAAAGGTAGCCTATTGGCGACACCAGTGCATGTCGTCGGTGTTGCTATGTCGGCAATAGTATTTGCCGACACGAACACCTTCGTCGCCAAAAGGCAATAGATTTGGCGACATGCCTTGCGTCGGCAAAAGTATGGTTGATATGGGAAACGTATTACACCTTTGCCGACGTGTTTTGCGTCGCCAAAAGGTAGCCTATTGGCGACACCAGTTGTTGCGTCGCCGAAAGGTTACTTGATGAAAAAATACAATTTTCTTGCTCCTCCTGGGTTTCGAACCCGGGTAATCCAACTACACAAGCCTTTGCGCGCAAGGCTCCAACCAACTACACTACACACACTTTTCGTTATATATTCGGAATTTCTAATATATATAGTATATATTTAACATTAAAATAACAATTAAAGTTGAATCAAACGTGATTTTGAACCTTTAAACTAGGGTTGTGCACGGGTCGAGTGGGTCGGTTTTGGCCCGAAACCCGAACCCGACCATGTCGGGTAACAATATTTTAGGCCCGCAGACTGAACCGAACAGGGGTAAGAACCGTCTGCGAGTCCAATTCTTTACGTCGGGTCGGGTTTGTCGGGTTTAGCCTTCGGATTGGTCGGGTCCGACCCCACGGGTAAAGAACGCACCAACCCGGACCCCGGACCAAAAATTGATTTTTAACAGAAACTGAACCCGCACTCGTTCGAACCACATGTTCGACCCCGCTTTAAAAAAAGTAATGGACTGGACTAGAGATGTTTTGAAATTATGAGGTGGACTTAACATGTTACAAAATCCTATAATTGACCTTACAACAATTCTTTAATCTTTTAAAGGTAGTGGTCAGCTATTTTTTTAAATGATCGATCTAAACCTTTGGGATTTAACGTCTTATCAATTATATCATTCTCGCCAAAATTGGTCATAATCAGATGTCAACAACTATATGATCATAACACATTTGGTGGTTCCTGAGGCATTAAAGTCCTACAGTGTACAACTTGGGGCCTCTTGAACTATTTTTTTAAATCGGAACCGTCTATCTTATAAATAAGAAGGATTAAACCATTTTTGCCAAGAATGAAGTAAATCTCTTATCATTACATACTTGATCGGATGTAAAATATCATTCTAATAATGAATTTGCATCCCGATGAAGGGGCTTTCATAACCCGATAGACCTAAAAATTTACGAGAATGATTAAAATACTAACCACAACAAAATGAACAATATCGATCGTCGTGATTGTGCTGCAGTCATCTGGCTACTATACATTAGACTATAGCATAATACATTGGTTTAGAAATAAGTAAATTGAATGTATAGATTCTAATGGTACGTAGTTGCTGGCTCATTTTTTCGAATGATCAATCTACACCATTAGGATTTAATGTCTTATCAATTATATCATTCTCGTCAAAATCGGTGATAACTGATCTCGGAAACTACATGATCGTAACATATTCGGTAGTTCCAGAGGCATTAAAATCCTATAGTGCATAACTCGAGGGCCACTTGAACTATTTTTTAAAATCAGAACCGTCAATCTTTTACATAAGAGGGATCAAATCCTTCCTATAAAAAATGAAGTAAATCTCTTATCGTTACTTATTTGATCGAACATAATATATCATTCTAATAATGAATTTTCGTACCGATGAAAAACTTCATACCCAACGGCGACGCACTTCGCGTCGCCAATTGCGAAGATTGTTGGCGCCAAATATCCCGCCAAAAAATTTGCCCTTTGGCGACGTGATTTGTGTCGCCGAATGTGAAGACTGTTGGCGATATCAAAGTGTGTCGCCAATACATATCCAACGGCGACACACCTCGTGTCGCCGAATGTGAAGACTTTTGGCGACATCAAAATGTGTCGCCAATACATATCCAACGGCGACACATTTTTGTTGTGTTGCCAATCCTTGTCGCCGAATGTGAAAATTATTGGCGACATCAAAGTGTATCGCCAATACATACCCAACGGCGACGTATTTTTGGGTGTGTCGCCAATTCTTGTTGCCAAAAGTCAGATTTGTTGTAGTTTAATCGACATGCTCTTTACTTGACTTGAACGTACGCATACGCTGCCTGCTCTTTATTATACTGACGCTTTACATGCCACGGTGTTGATAGCTTTAGGGGCATTATAGATTGCTTGATTGTTCTGTTGATACACCCAAGTAGTGTGGCTATGACTCTTTCTTCCTCTTTTTTTTTATTGAGATATACACCAATTTAGTATAACTATTGTATATAATTATACTAAATTAGTGCATGTACACAGTAATAAGAATTAAATTTATTTGTCATCTTATTTATTTTGCAAAATCCAAAAAAAAAAAATTGGCTCCCAAACACCACCAAGCTATTCCTCCCTTGTGTTATTTTATTTTGATTAATTCAAGTTTCTCTTTGTCAGTAAAAATTGCAATCATGTACTGTCATGGACAGAATTGAGAGGCCTATAAATATAAATATATAGCAATTACTCCATCCGTCCCAATTTACTTGTCACTTTTTGAAGTTCGTGCTACTTTTCAATTAATTATATCTTGTAATTTATAATATTTTAGGTGATTTCGAAAACATTGAATTATAGAACAAATCGAGATCTATCAAACAAGATCCATATTAGACATAAAATTTATTACCACTTTAAAGATATAACTAGTTTTTTAATCCAGTTAGAATAGAACTGGGACAAATAAATTGGGACGGAGGGAGTAGCTGTTAAGCTAGCGAACATTATTATTATTTTTTGAACAGACAGATAGCGAACATTATTTTGAGTCGCCCACATCTGATTGCTAGCAGCTGCTCGATCAATGCCTCTGATCATTTACTAGTACTCCGTAATTTGGAGAAAAGGCATGTACGTACGTACGTACAAACCAATTATATATACTAGGGGTCGGGCACACGCGATACGTGTGCACGTCAATGCAGTTCAATTTTAACATGTCTTCTAATTCAAAATTGCCCAAAAAAATCCAATGACGTCCCAACATCACTTTAATCCTACCTTATTTTGTAATTATCAATAAAACGGGGAAATGGAACTCATACAATAATAGAATTCTCAAACGTACATAAACTAATATAAACGCTGTGTAAACCAATTCTTAAATGGGCTAAATGTAATTTTGTGACCTTCTCAATTGTTCCCAAAATTGATTTGTTCTTGAAACCCCGACATCCCAATCCCAAGTCTCCAAATCAAAACCGCCGATCTCCGGTCCGATGGTGGAAGAGGTGACTTTCTCTCGACCAAACCAGTACACTGATTGGCCGGCCTGGATCTTTTCCAGCGGCGTTTCGAACTATCACATGTGCGCCAATTTTTTGGGAACTTTTATCGTAATTTGATTTCATAATATACAAAAACGAAGTACAATTTCAAGAAAACAAAAGTCGTAAATCAATTTTTTAAGAACTACTTCAAGTCTACCCTCTCCTTATCCAAAACAAACAGAGAAAATAAAAACTCACCTCCGGTGCATTGTCTTGATTTGGTGAAATGGACGCCAGTAGAAAGGGAGAGTTATGGGTAACCTTTTCCCGAAAAACTGAAGCAGTTTTCCTAGGAAGGGTTAAAAAAACTGCAGCAAGTTCGTGGGTTGGTTTGCCGAAAATATAAACTGTCTTGGGTGTTTACAGTTTTACCCCTAAGATTTGAACTACCAATTGTGCGTGAATCTTTTATCTTTTATGGGCAGTTTTGGAAATGGAAAAACATGACAGGGGAGACACCAAACTGGTGCTCTCCCTTTATATATTAGAATAGATATATATATTTATTCTCTGATTTGACTTAGTCCAGTCTCGAGTTCATAGAATTGGTTTGACTGTTGGTTTTTAATTCATCTTCGAAATTAATTTTACTTTGACCAGAAGAGTCTTCTACTTCTGTCAAAACAATTTCCAGGAAATTACGTATGTACGTATAACTTCTTGAAAAGATAAAGATAAAGATAAATAAAATAAAATATATTCGATTGTTCAATTTCCATGTAAAGACAAAAAATATGACTTAACTGAAACTACGGATGAAAAGGAAAAAAACGAAATAAATTCCAGAATGAAAATAATATTCTACATGGTCTTCCTTTTTCTTTTCTTTTTTTTTTCTTTTTTTCCTTTATCGATCCCAAAACATGAACTCAGAGTTGACGGACGTCGAATATTGTTGTTATTTTTCTCGTTTTTTCATTTCTCTTTCTTTCATGGAGTGCTTGGATAAATTCATGAAGTCAAGTGAAACGAAAGATCGGTCACCTCCTCATAGGAATCAAAAAGTGACCATACGTAACAGATCTCAAACGCGGCTAGCTGCACATGACATTGCTTGAGAGTGAAATAACTAATCACTTAATAACATTTTGGACATCTCCACTCATTGCCAATTGACTTTGGATTGAATCTAAAGCTTCTACATACACTACAACAAAAAACACCAATGGTGACATCCTTTGACACCCTTTGGTGACAAAAAATTGGTGTTGTCACGGAATATACTCAACGGTGACAAACAATTTTACTGCTTGTCACCGAAAACCTTTGGATGACCAGGGTAAATAATGAAGAGATTTGGTGACAAAATATTTGTCACTGAAGACAAATTTCGGTGACAAATATAGAGTTGTCACCGAAAGGTCCGAATTTTCGCGGTCCCGGGCTCCAACTCATTTAGGCGCGTTGTAAATTGCATTTTACAAGCAAAACGACGTCGTTTTGCTTGTCACCAAAACCCAGCCCTAACTTTCCCCTTTTCACGCTGCCTCTCTCCGGTCTCCATCTTTACTTTGTCTCTCGATCTCCATTCCCGCAGCCACCCTCACGCCGAAAACTTCCATCAGCCCACAAACCGGCAGCCGTCGCTCCGATCAGCCGAGGTCTTTTTCTGTCCCTCTCAGCATCTCTCTCTCTCTCTCTCTCTCTCTCTCTCTCTCTCTCTCATTCTATTTATCCTTAAGCTCTGTTTCACAGAGCTCCTCTTTCTTGCGGATCTCGAAGACGGCGACAATCGACTTCGCAAATGCTCTACCTCAGTGGTTAGTAAATGAATCTACATTTTTTTGATTCCAGTTGTTTGAAATCAATAGCAATCGATCTTGTTGAACCACGCTTCTTCCGTGATGAACCCTAACTGTGTGTGTATGTACACTTGTGTATGTGTGCTTAGTTGTGAAATGGATTGCTTCAAATGACTTGATTTGGTCTCACGCTCAGTCAAAGAAAAAGGTTTTGTATCTTGGTCGACTGATTTTGTTACGGCTTTTGTTTTGGTAAGTTTTTGTATCTAGATCAACTAATTTATTAAGGATTGTGTTTGCTTAACGCTGAAAGACTGATTCCTTAGGTTAATGCTGATCAACTGATTCCGTTTGGCTAACAGCAGATCTGCTGATTCTGCGTACCTACTCTGAAATCCAAACGGTAAATTCTCAACTCAGTCGTTTCTTACTAGAAAAAAGTTTAACTGGTTATACTTATAGCTAGGCTATGTTCTTTAGATTTTGTTGAGAGATTGATCAGTAGATTAGAGATCATGAGATTGATTTTGTTTGGCTAAATGCAGATATTCTTCCTCACCAACTTAAAAAAGTTATTCTATTCTCGAGAGGTAAGGTTCTTTAAGATATTTGTAGGATGTGTGATTTACTAGAACTTGTGGTTGGGAAACATGGTGGATAAATTTGAAGATTTAGTGTTATGGATATAATAGTACTCTCTTCGCTGATGCTTTGTGGTTAATCATTAATGTGGAGTATGTAGAAACTAATAACATTCTATGTGATATTTCTATGCTCATTCACACCATCTCAATCTTTTGCAAGCTGAAAATATTCTATGTAAAATTTTCTCTATCCTTTCGGGTTGTTGGAAGAGCAAGATAATACAATGCCATAGATCCCCATGTAGCGCTAGTTGTAACACCCCGATTTTCGAAAAAGTTAATTAAATGAATTTGAGTAAATTGTGGAATACTTTAGACATTCATTAAATTAAAAGGAGTCTGATCACAAAAGGGAAAGTACAAGGGTGAGCCATCTATCTAATCATAGATATAAACAATTGCTGTTTCATGAGTAAATCGGTTCATTTGTGGCTGTGCATAAGTCTTCTCATGGTTCAACTTATTTTATGGGGCCAAGCTACTAGAATGAGTTCATGGTAATAAGTAATGGGGTTTATAAAGTTGTAACATATGTTGCTTCTTTAGGTCCCACCTAATTGCTGCCCTGGTTCTATTTATTTCTTTTCTCCTTTTATACATTGTCAACATATTATCGGTGTAACCGTACTAATGCACAAATGATTTTTCTTCTTTGTCTGATATTCCTTGAATAATTGAAGGTTTTGTCCTGGGGGAGAACCATAAATTTTTTAGGAAATAACTATTACATAGGGAATTGGTAATCTGTTGAAGACTTTGAAGAGCATAATCTAATCATATTCCACTTGATCACTTTTAACAGAATCCCCATACTTTTGAAAGAAGGTCGTAGTTAAACCATTTGGAGATAGTGCACCATTGTTGCTTAAGGAAAACATGGCCCTTTCACTTTGTTGACTTTAAATAGTCTTCCCTATTGTACGATGTGGTTAAGTCCTAAACAAGTGTCTAAGCTAATGCATTCTTGAGAATTTATTTGGATACTCTTCTATAATCAGCTTATGGGGAAGTTCGTTTTGCACTTGAAGATGGTTTCCTGGGTGATTCCATGAAGTCTTGCGGGCTGATTCTAGCACATTGTGTCATGTTAGAATGTCAAGTACCTTCTGCATTCCTTTTTCTTCTCTGTCACGTTTCTAACTAGATCAAGTATGTATTGACTTGCGGTATTGATTCTGGGTTACTTCAGACTGGATTATTTTCTATGAAATGTAGATTCATCTGAATTGCATATGCTTTTGTTGTGCCTAGTGGGAAGGATTATTGAAAAATGTTTGGGGTTACTCGAGTAAAAAAGTGACTGGGTATTATATCGTATTGGTTCCTTTGTTCGAAACTTCCAATGTGGACTTGTGCGTTTGATTGCAGCTAGAATGCTTTTTCCAATACACTATTTCTTCCTTTCTTAAGGTCACATTTTGCTCCCTTTTAGCGTCTGTCTTTTGAGTCTTTGACTTTGTCCTCACATGATATTATTTTACCTTTTTTTCCCCTTAAGGTATTACTGTGATACTCCGAGTTCATCTAGTATCCTCTTTTAACTTTGTGTTTCTCTTACCATAAAATATAATCTTCACCTTGACAGGTTTATGCAATTGATGTCCTTGTCGCTCGTCCTAAATGAGAGGTCAATCTATTTCAATTCCATTAGGGAAATGTAAGAGTTCTTTTTTCGTAATTAATTCTTGTTTGTGCACTTAACTTGTCACGTTGTCTGTAGTCTTTAACACTTCTGCTTCTCGTCTTTACTATTGTTTTCTGTCTTATGGTCGATTTCTGTTAGTTTGCTTTTCACTAGAGGTAATACCTCATGAGTTAATTGGAAGTGGTAAAACAGTTATGTGGAAAGAACTGAGAATTAGCCTGATTTGCTTGCTTTCCATTGGTTTGTCTTTCATAAATTGTCTAGGTCTGGGCTCCGTCATTGAGGAGCCATTTGGGGATTAAGTTCTTGGTTCTCTCCTTTTCGTTTATTTGTCTTGGTGGCCTTGTTGTCCCCCTAACATGACTTTGTTTTCTTTTGTGTGCTATCAATTATTCTCGTGTTGCTTCTAGAAAAGAACAAGATGATTGTAGGTTATTTATCTGATAGGTGGTGTTGAATTGGTTTATTTCCTCTAAGAAAGGGCTGAAAGTAAAAGTTTGTCTTTCTATGGTTTCAGATATGAAGCGTGGGTCATTTATAATTTCTTATCATTGTGCCTGGCATGGGTGGGCGGCCCAAGAGCTGTTGTCTTAAGCTTAAGTGGTCGAGTTCTGAAGCCAAGTTGTTGTCTGATGACGTGCTGCTTTCCTCCCATTCCATTAGATGGGTGAGTAATTTGTAAATCAATCAGCTTTGTACTTCCGAGTGCTTTTAATCCACGTGATAAGGGAAACCAGTTATTTGAGTTAGTTAAGACTTTTGAAAATGACTGCAATGGATGTTATAATGAATCATCATATCATTATACTGGGTTGGATTTTTTTGGTTGAAATTATAAGCTTGTTTATTCTTTTCGATGACCTCCTTATGCACTTTGCTTAGCTTTGATAATCATCATGAAGTTGGGGTTATTTGAATGGAATTACATGTTTGTTATTCTTTTCGGTCATTCCTTTTCAATTCTCTCCTACATGACTTTGGAGAACTTCTTATGTCCTTGCTAATCCATCTCAGATGATCCCATCTTAGTGATCCAGGAGAAGGGTAGGGATGACAGCATTTGGTTAGAGGTCCGATGATATGAATATCTGTCAACTCGATTTGCAACCACGGTGATGGGACCTTATCTAATGAATCAGCTGATGCATGATTTAGGTGTTAGATTGCCAAGAACTCTGCGAATTTTAGATAAACCTCACTCTTTCTCACCTTTTAAGCAGTATTTCTGGGTGTCTCTTTCCATTCCTGCCTTTTCGTACAACGGCAATGGTGTAAAGTGTAAACACACAATGCCTTCGGCATTGCTGTTTTCTATAGAACTGATTTTTGTCCTCATTCATGTGTTATTTGTAGGACTTCCAATATGCTTCTCATGCTCTTTTCTGTCTTCGTTAGGGTGTTCTTGTATTTCTTGCTGCGAAGTCTAGATTTATAAAGGGTGCGGAGGAGGCTGCTGAGTTCCAGAACTTTATAATTTGTGTCGAGATGCTTATTGCAGCTGTGGGTCATCTTTATGCATTTTCATACAAAGAGTACGTTGGTGCCAACATCGGAGGCTCTTGTGGATTCACTGGGAGCCTTGCACATGCTTTGAAGCTAAATGACTTCTACCATGACACAGTCCACCAAATGGAGCTGGAAATGGAGATGGAGATGCTGGTGGAGATCACACACTGTCACTATCAGAGCACAATGGACAGGTAAATTGTGGTTTCGTGGTACTTACTCGCAAGCCGAAACGCATATAAATTCTAGCAACCACTATGAGTATATCAATGCCTTAATTACCTTATTCTTGTAAACTGTCATCTTCTGATAGTTTCTTTTTTCTTCTGACAAAAGTACCAAGAGAATGGACGTAAGCAAAAAAATGATGATATGTAAGCAACATTAAGTAGGTGTCCACATCAAGATAATGGACGTAAGCATACAGAAATGATGATATGCTTCTACTTTCCAATTTTATTACTTCGTCTGAATCTTCTGATAGCTTTAAAAGTGTGATAAAGCTTGAATTAATGTGGTTCATGTGTCGGACACGTGTCTAAAGTGTGTCCAGAGCGTGTCCATGTCTTACACGTTTTTGACACCGACACTCCGATTCTGGCGAAGTTTTGTCGCTACGTTAGTTGCATATCATCAATATTATGTAGATTGACATCAAAATTTGGTTTGGGTAGCTCGCTTAGTCACTCATGAGTCATGCCATAATTTGTTATAGAACAACATGGAGCAAAATCTCTTTCTTTTTCAGAACCTTTCGTAGGCTTAACATGTTACATAATTTCTCTCTTCTTTTTTTTTTTGGGCAATTTTGTACAGGTAAGGAGATGGAGCTGCTTTTTGGCAGTTTACGAAGATGGAGTTGAAGACTTTTTGGTAGTTAAATAAAACACTTATTTTGAGTTCTTTTTGTCATTGGACACACCATGGATATGGATGTTTTGTAGTTTCGATAATGCTATTAAGTTTGAAGTGGTTATTGTTGTAGGATGAATGTTTTGAAGGGTTGTAAAGTTGGATGATGAATGTAGACTTATTGGATATTTGATTTGAATGATATTTTGCTTCTTTGCAATTTAAGTTTTGCTAAGTTGAATCATAAGATACAAAAAAAATCTGAAACTTTGTAAGCAGGTGAAAATAATATATAATATTTACTGCTACGGTCCTATTTTTGGTGACAAAAGAGATTGTCACGGTTGTGTGTATTACCACTATGATAGGTTATTAGTGACATACAATTGGTTGTCATGGTAGGTACTTTCGGTGACAACCTTTGTCACAGAAAAATCACTTTCTGTGACAGTATGGTGCTGTCATCGTTACTTTCCGTGACATAATCACCTTTGTCACAGAAAATCTCTTTTTCGTGACACCATATTGTTGTCACTGTTACTTTCAGTGACAATTGTGTCACAGAAAACTTGTCTTCTGTGACACCAAATTCTTGTCACTGTTGACAACATTCCGTGACAATTACACAATTTTGTCACCCTTGACTTTCAGTGTCATGGATACAATGACACCTCTTCTTGTGTCACCAAAGATAATAGGTGACAAAATTTGGACTTTCGGTGACATTTTTACATGTCACCGAATGTGTTTTTCGTTGTAGTGATAGTATTAGAACGGGGCCAATTCCACCCCATTTTTTAAAAAAGGTTTCACAATCCACGCTCCATGATGATAGACCAGCAAAAAGACTGCACGATAATAAGAACGGACCCGCTTAATTTGACTCCAACTCAAAGCCATGGGTGAGCTAGCCTAGCATTGTTATTAATTTTGATTTGATATATGATATAGCTATTCTTAAAAATAAAAAAAGAAGAGTGAAACGAAAGAGAGAACAAAAAGAAAGCATACGGCAAATTATATATTTTTCCCATCCTTTACTCTTCACAAATCCATGTTTCAAACAAGGTCTTTTAAGTTGGGTTATTGTAAACTTATATAAGTCTAAAACTTATTTCGATTTTTTTTTTACTTTTTTAATCTTTTATTTAGTTTTTCATTGTAATTTTTGAGGTTAATCATTCATCTCGAGAAGACGAATCGGAAAACTATAACAATATGGACCGATGTTAAAAAATTCAAATAAGACGACATGCACTTTAGACAAATAAGACAGCAGTTTGATACTCCCTCCGTCCCTTTATTACAGTCCAGTATTCCATTTTGGGCTGTCCCTTAATAAGTGTCCATTTTATAAAGTTAGTGGGTAAAAGTTGGTGAATTGTCTATTTTGTCCCTAAAAGTAGATTCCATTTTGAAAAAATTAGTGAGTAAAAGTGTAATGATGATGGGTAAGTAGGAAAAGTAGAGGAAAAAGTTGATGTGAAAGGTATAATGATGATGTCTTTTTAATAAGTTAGAGTTACGAAGCAGGACATTTAAAAAGGGACGGAGGGAGTACTTTTTTCATCTTTAGTGAACTTTTTTTTGTTTTTGTCATAATTTTGTACTTTTTAGACTCCTCTCGTCGAAACAGATGAGTAATCCGAAAAATATTACTGGAATCTAACAAAAATTTCAAAAAGACGAAAAAAACACACAAAACGAAAAAGAAAGATATAAGTTTATAAGAACAGAAATGATAGAGGTACATACAAAAAATCTGTACCATTATGTACAGATCAGTTTTGGGCCTGTTTTGGGTCCCAAAAAAATAATCCGATCCGCTCATTTTGTTTTAAATACTTTATTTAGGGTCTATGCAAAAAATCAGCTAAACCGGATATTGTTACGGGTGTTAGCGATAAGTCCAATTTTGCTTCAGAATTCTAACCTGAATTCTGGGTATGCATTATAAACGCCTCTACCGATATCCGATTTAGCATATTTTTTGCAAAGATCTCGAACAAAATACTTTAAACAAAATGCGGTTTGGATCATTTTTTTGAGATCCAAAATGGGCTCAAAATTGGTTTATACGCGGGGTATGTACTTGTATATCTGTACCTATAGCATCTCTCTCTTATAAGAATGGAGCCTTAATCACATTACCACACAGTAGAGAGTTGCAAGTCATGTCTGACATTGAAACTCGCTCAAAGTACAACGGTGCTACGTTCACCGTTCGTCTTGGCAATTAACAGTCCGAATTTTAGAAAAACTCTTCTAGATCCCTAATTCTTTCGTGGAAGAGTCTTTTAAAATTCGGACCTTCAAACTTTTGGACGGTGAGGAGAGAATGTTGAGCAGTGAATATAGACTTTTGGCTCAAAGTACTCGCAGTGTGAAAGCAAATTTTGTCCTTACTTTAAATCGGAGGAGGGGGGCCTGTTGTCCCTGACGATTGGCGCTTGCTCCGTTTTCGCTCCGATGATCGATAACGTTCACTTCGTAGAGCTCGTTGAGTATAGCACGTGTACCAAAAATTAGCTCGATGGATATCATTAAGTGCCTTATCGGAACATTTTTATCTTGAAAAGAATGGATTTGAAACACTGGATCAAATCCACTGGAACCCAGTATTGACAAGTTATATGTGTTCCAATAAGGCACTTAGGTCCCGTTTGATAACAGGTTTGGGCTTGAGATTGGAATACTAATCCCATGGGAGTGTTAATTCCTTGTTTGGTAACAAAAAAGGGTCCGGACTATTAGTCCGTTGGGATGTCCAATTCGGCCTTTAGGGGGTATTAGCAGTACCCCGTGGGACTTGGTATTAATAGTCTAATTCCAACTCCTTCTCATTACCAATCCGTTCTCATTACCATTTTCTTCTATCAATCCAATCCCATCATCTAATCCCATCCCAAACAAATATACTCATTATCAATCCCTTCTCATTACCAATCACAATCCTAATCCTATCTCCTTACGAATCACATCCATCTATCACTGTTATCAAACGGGGCCTTAATGATATCCAAACGAGCTAATTTTTGGTACATTTGTTATACTTAACGAGCTCTACGAAGTGAACGTTACCGATCATCGGAGCGAAAACGGAGCTAGCGCCAATCGTCCGGAACAGCAGGCTGTTGCCCCTTAAAGGGACAGCAGCCCCCCTCCTCCCCCTTTAAATCCGCTTAGAACACGGACAATCATCAATTGACAAAGAGTCTAAATTCGTACTTATGAATAATTGCTTACATTAAGAGTGGACGAAACGCTGATATCTTAAGACGAAACGCTGATATCTCAAAATTAAGATGTGTCTTCTAGTCTATTTGGTTGTATCTTTAGACTTTCAAGAGGGAATTTGGGGTTGGAGTCTTTGGAGAGACATCGAACCCATTTTAGTTGTGAACTCATTAATTTTCCGCTAACCCTCACCAATGTATACAATGAGTCATTGATGGCAAGTTCGTCATTTGAATCAGGAAGCCATTGTTTCAAGTAGGGGTGTGCAAAAAACCCGCAACCCGACCCGACCCGAATGGTCTCGGGCGGGGTCGAATATGTGGTTCGGACGGGTGCGGGTTCACTTTCTGTTAAAAATTAATTTTCGGTTCGGATTAGTGCGTTCCTTACCCGTGGGGTCGGATCCAACCCAACCCAACCTGACCAACCAGAAGGATAAACCCGACCAACCCGACCCAACTCGACCCGACGTAAAGAATCGGGCTCGCGGAAGGTTCTACCACCTGTTCGGATGGGTTTGCGGGCCTAAAATATTGTTACCCACCATGATCGGGTCGGGTTCGGGGTCAAAACCGACCCGTGCACACCCCTAGTTTCAAGAGAAGTGCGATCAACTCTTTGAGTAATTAACTGTACGTCTAAATACTGATGCCTTGTTTGGTTGGCAAGAAATATATATATAGAGAGGTGTAGGTTTTGACGGTGATCAATTGATAAGATTAATTAATGAGAAAAATTAGGGTACGTACATTGTTTAATGCAATGGTTGCAAATTAAATAATCTTGGCACATGGTGGGGTACTCCATTCGTTTGTTGAATGATAATTGTTTTTCTTTTTTTTTTTTTTGGGTACGTACTTCAGAAATTGATTTGTTTTTCCTTTTTATGGATAACGAGAACATATTTTCAGTGATGTACTCCTATTTTATTTTTCAGTGACGTTATGGAGACTTTACCCTGTTCGTTTAAGAGTTTTCGATTTTGAATTCTAATCATTATTTTATTTTTTTCTAATCATTACTTTCATTTTCTCTTTTTCTCTCTCCAATCATTACACATATTTTTAATCATTATTCTATTTCTTTTTATACTCATTATCTATAAATTCAAATCCAAAATCTCAAAACGAACGGGATCTGCCCCAATACTCTTTATCTACCACACATTTTTTGATTTCAGTACTAAAGGTATGAACCCCCACACAAATATAAAGTGGATAAAAGTTCTAGAGCATACCGTGGCGGTGCTCGAGCATCTCTGAATAATCACTCAGACTATGTTCGTTTTGAGATTTTGGATAATTAGTGGAAAGAGAGAGAGAGAAATAAAAGTAATAATTGAGAGAATATTTATTGAAAACTGTGCACAGAGAAAAAAAATCCAAAAATCCAAATCCCAAAATCAACGACCCGTTCGTTTTTGGATTTTGGATTTGAATTTGTAAGTAATGAGTATAGGGAGAAATAGAGTAATGATTGAAATTGGAGATAATGATTAGAGAGAGATAGAAAAAAAATGAGATTAATAATTGAATAAAAATAAAATAATTATTAAAATCCAAAAAAAATGTAAATGGAAAGAAAATTTTGTTTTTTGCACCGTATTAAAGATCTCAATGAGATCTCAATGAGATCTATCAAACAAGATACATAGTGATAGAAAAATTATTTGTGTAAACACATGATTTTTGAACTTGAAGTTGTCCTATACAAAAAATAAGACTGTTGCTATTGTGTTGGGTGCCGGCGAAGGGAAATCGTACCGGCGGCCGTGCCGGGCCGTCTCTGGCCACCGGACAGCCGATCCGAGCCGTCCAAAAAATCTTTAAAAAAAAACCAAGGGGGCCTTTGCGGGAATCAACGGCATCCGAGGTGTATAGGGTGCTTGATCCGAGCACCATATATACACGGAAAAGGGGTGCTCGGATCAAGCACCCTACACACTTCGGATGCCGTTGATTCCCGCGATAGCCCCCTTGGTTTTTTTTTATAGATTTTTTGGACGGCTCGGATCGGCCGTCCGGTGGCCGGAGACGGCCCGGCGCGGCCGCCGGTACGATTTCCCTCCGCGGCCGGTCGGTACCTATATAAATTCTTCCAAAATAAGTACCAGTCTTCTTATTTTTGTGGAACAACCCTTCTTATTGAACAAAATATAAGTTCTTATTTGTGTTCTGGAACATAGCCTAATGAACAGGGTCGAATGGGGTCATCATGTCAAAAAACCAGATCTACCATGACAGATGCACGTGGAAAGTCACAAAAGATATTGGAAGAGATTTTTTTCTTTTCTCTACATCAACAAAATGACTCGCATTTAAATCCCATTTAAATTATTGAAGGGTCACCACTTTAGTGTCATGTATCGTTGCTAAAAATCTACGATACAGTATCTATATTCTACAATTCGTATCGTCTACGTAGAAAAAATGTACTAGTACGGGACTCATTCTGGGTCCCGTGTGGATGATCCGAACTATACAATAATTTTAAAACAAAAACGAGTGGGTTCTAAGAAAAATCAGCTCACTCCGATATGCCTAGGTGTTCGATCCAATATTCTTTTATTTTTCCATTTAGATTTCAGGATTCTGTAATTTGAATGAAAAAAATGGAATATTGGATCGAGTATATACACATATTGGATTGAGCTGATTTTTCACAAGACCCACTCAATTTTTTAAAAAAAATTATTTAACGGCTCGAATCATCTGGGTGAAACCCGGAATGGTCGGATCATCTGCTTGCCCATTGGTTTGGTGCGGGGCCTGGTGGGCGGCAACGGGTTCTATTGTTTTATACCTCCCCACCTCGGTGAACAAAAATGTCACAAATAAGAGAAATTTTTTTACGGAGCTTTTCGTAATTTTAAGTTTACAGTGTTGAATCCCGTGCGTCCAAAAGTGTATGGACAATCCAGATTTTTTTTAAAAAATGTTTTTTAGAAGAATTTAACGTTTGTTTAAAATCTGGACCATCCAAAATACTTTTGAAATGCGCACGATCGTCCTCCGTTGTAAATATCTCCACAAATAATAAATAGTATACTATTCAATCTGTGTGGTTGGATACCAGGGGAATTGTCAACTTAGTCAACACGAAATTTCTTTTCCGTTTACTTTTACATTGACTTGTTGACTTAATTACACTTCGACTTCCATGCTTTGCCTTACCCGGCAGGTTAGACAAAATGAATGAGTTTGTATTAACTGGAATACATGGGCAATTAAAAATCAACCAACTCACCCAACTGGTCATGATCCTTACCTGTGTATCTATCAATTAAATATATTATATATATATATATATATATAGAGTCCACTTCTTATAAGGGCGCCCTTACCATATTACGGTAAGGGCTTTCCTTTTTCTCCCATTTTCCGACCAGATTTCGAAGATCCGAGCCGCTCAATGTGTTCTGAACGTGATTTTAAGGGTACCCGCGAGAAATCAGCCAAAAAAATGACCGGAAAAGGCTTGATTTGAGTAGTTTTTATCTGAACCGTTAGATAAAATACAAACAAAAACTGCTCGGATGAAGCCCTTCCCGGTCTTTTTTTTTTGCTGATTTCAAGCGAGCACCCTTAAAATCACGTTCTGCACACATTGAGCGGCTCGGATCATTGCAAATTGGTCGGAAAAGGGACGTCCTTACAGTAATACGGTAAGGGCGCCCTTATAAGAAGTTTTGTGTGTATATATATATATATATATTCAAAAGTGTTTTTCGTCTCTAAACCAGTTATAATTAACAACCTTCCCGATCGACCCTTCAAATTTGTGACAGGTACCATGACGAGGCCCATAAGAAGCTACTGCCTCCAACCGAGTACTAGACTCCGTTCATTTAAGGGTTTTGGATATTAGATTTTAACTATTATTTTATTTATCTCAAATCATTATTCTCATTTTTCTCTCTATCTTTATCCAATCATTACCACTATTTGCAATCATTACTCTATTTATCTCCACATTCATTATCTATAAATACAAATTCAAAATTCCAAAACGAACGGGACCCTAGTGATTCAAGTACAATTGCCCTAGCTAGCTAACCAGATTACAAGGGACAAGTAGACGTACGTACAATTACAAACATGTAAAAATTGCAACTTTCGGAACTAAAACCATGCATACAGGGGCCGGTGACTTGTTTACCAATGGGCTGCAACCCGACCGGTTATACTCAAGTATTGAAGCTAATTAATCAGTGTACAATACGTCCAATGTCGTCAATGAAATATTGCTAGAAGCGGAAAAGTAGCTTATGAAATTTGAATTTGGAGAAGCTGTCTTTCAATTGGTTTTGAAAACATATTGTGAATTCTAAGTCACTTAAAAGTTAGTAAATTTTAGGTTTGTGAAACAAACACTTCTAACTTTCGTTGTAGCTTCATTTATAATTTTGCAATTGTAGCTAGCAAACAAAGATACTCATATTTCACTAGAATTCAAAATGTATATTCTAGTATATGTTATCTAAAATTACTCATAGAAAAAATGTTATCTAGAATTACAAATCAATACTATGTTTTCACAGTTATCGCAAGGTGGAATCTTTATGACTTTTAAACATATCTATGTGACATGATAATGTGAATATGTCTAGGGCTTTGCTCCAACTTTAAAATGGGCGCTGCTTCACTTGTAAAAAGCATTATTGGTCTTTTAAAACTATTCGTTAAGACACCCTAGGTATGTCATGGCGAACTATTGGACCTCGGCCAACTCGTACTGCATGTCTAGCTCCAGGCTTCGGATCCCCTGTCCTAATCTCTCTATCTGACCTCCCTGTCCCTTTCCTCATCAAGCAACACGTGTCCCTTTGTAGACACCCCAATTTGGCCTAACGATTATTTCAAGTCCCACCTTGGGGACCATCCCGGTGATGAATGGATACAGTGATTGCTGATTGACTTCTCGTAAACCTTAGGACTTATGGTGAGTACTTTTAGCCACTTAGAGGACCCAATCCAGAGCCAAATAGCCTTTCAGACAGAAATACAGTATCTTAGGAGAATCCATCTGTCGGCCGTAACATTGATCTCACAGCCTCAGCATCATTCTTTCACTCGTGAAACATGTAGCTTGAAAATCTCCCTGAGAGATTGATCACTCGACCGCCAGGTATATCTCTTGGCCGCAACATCAATCCTTCGACAACTAGATCTTTTACTCGGCCGTCAAATCGTCTATTTTCCAGATTCTGGAATGTTTTGTCATATGTTTGATCCGATCCTCAAAACCCTAGCAGCTTTTTTCTGATGTGTTCGGGCTACGAAGTAGATCACGTCTAGAGATCTTTTTACCCTAGAATTCCTTTTTGATTCACGCTATTTGATTAGCCGGAGTGAGTCACCAATTGCCTATATAAAGGGCCCTTAGGGTTCCGAAATTAACAAGACGATACACCCTCTCTAGCCATGAAACTTTGCAAGTATACTCTCTCATATTCCCTCTACAAAAGCCCCAACCTTCAGAAGGCAGCCGCAATCCGACGATCAAACCCCGAAGTACGAACCCTAACCCTAGTGTTTTCGAGAAGCAAATCAGTCAATCCCCTCTAATTCAAAGCAATCAAGCAACTGAGGGATTAAGGTGGTGAGGCCCGGGGCCTTTGGTTTGGTTTATTTATAGTCTTTATATGTTAATCGTAGCACTTTGATTTTCTGTTAGTTATATTTTCTGGTGTGAGGAAGAATATCGGCTGGGACTTTGTTCTCTCGGCCGGTATATTAAACCAGGAGGATCCCTCGGCCGTTACATCTATTCACCAGCCGCGGGATCCATCTCCCTAGGACAGCCTGTTTTATTTTGCTTATTTTGATGCATGTTTTCATTACCGTTTTGGCTCACCTTATTAACTGTTAAAAGCTAATAATCAGATTATGTGTTTAGAATCAAATAAAGCAAGTACTAATCATATGTCGAACGATTATAGGCCAGTCTCATGACTAGGCAAAGAGGGGTGCCTAACACATTCCCCTTATTATACCTTTGGCTCCCGTACTCGAAATCTCTGTCTGTTTTTCCTAGTTTTAATAAACTAGGTGGCGACTCTATTTTGATGATAACCGTTATCGTGTGACGATGTTCCTAGTCATGGGAATATCCACAATCTTGATTTATGAAGTGGAAAGCAAACAAACAAATGATGATGATCAATCTGTATGGCGATGCCCTGCTTTGGGAGGTGTCTACACCCTCCTACCAAAACCCAAAAGGTCATACCACACCCAATCCCTCCTCTTCACCTTGTCTTCTCCCCTGCTAGTGCTACCTCTTTCCAAAAACCCAATTCACACAGCTTCTCACTCTGTCACTCATCGATGCCCACATCTCATTCAGCCCCCACGAGCCCAAGTAGAAGCAACAAAAACCTAATTCATGAAATTTAGAACCTAACGAAATTAAAATCAGAATTGGAAAACAGAAATACATATTTGCACATGTACTGTTGGATGTGTGTATATATTTCTATATATATTTTGTGTGTGTGAGAGTGGAGAGAGAGAGACGTATCAACGGGGGGAAGGGTTTAGACCTCAAAAGAAACAATAGGCCGCTCGGAGGTGAGTTTACCGTTCGGAGTAGCGTGGTTGGGTTTTGTGGGTCGGAGGAGTCTTCGACGCTGCCGTCGTCGGTGGGGTGAGAGTAGAAGGCGGCGATTTTGGAAACGTCGTCGTCAAGTGCGTGAAATCATGGTAGCAAGATGGAGAAGATAAGGGTGAAGGGAGAGAGATTGGGTGTGGTGTGACCTTTTGGGTTTTGGTAGGAGGGACACCTGTTGCTTGATGAAGACTGGGACAGGGAAGTCGGACAGGGGGATTGGGACAAGGGATCCGAAGCCCTAGCTCCAATCCTACACTGATCAGATCGAATTAATATCTATCTTCATTAATTCAATTGCCTAAACTCCCGGCCTCTAACTAATTTTATCGACAAATGTATGGTTAGGGTATTAAATTGTGTACGACATTAATCAGTGCATAATAAATTAACCAGCTAGCGAAGTGAAAGCAACAATTAAATCATTTATATGAGGAGAGAGCAAAGGAGACCCACTGAAGAGGGTGTGTGATGTTGCCAATGAGGAATTCGCATAGTTTCGGGGGACAAATTGATGTGATTGTGTTTGGTTAGTAAAGGAAAGAAAAGCAAAATTTGGACACTGCTGTACAGTTTGTTAGTTCCTTCAACTATATATATTTTATTTATTGTGTATACCTATAGCTTGATTTTGGGAGACCCCACCCCACTATTTGGTTTATCAACACTCCATACTGTTATATAATTCATTGATTGCAGTCATAATTTTCAAGTGAGATATATTTATGTTATTGGGTTTATGAAAGCTGATTCAGTCTTGGTTTGCCACTTCTCCGACTATATTGAGGGTCGACTAGCTTGATCAGCTCGCAAGGTGTCCAGGGACAACTCCCTTGAAATGTAAACAACGTATTATGATAATTTGGTGATGTAAGTGCTATGATATTAATACATGTAACACCAGTTGATGTAATCTGTGTTCTTCCTTTGTTTTATATATGTGAACCCTACATGGGTATGTCGATTTACACTACTCTTCACTTCTTTATGTTCTTACTTGATTTATTTTTCGTGCAATTGTGTGTGGGGTCAAATGCGAATTCATGTGTCATCCGTGGTGGCACATTTGAGATTACTATATCGCTAAGTTTGGCTTAATTAATTTAATTTAAATTAATATTTTTTATTAGGAAATTATTCATCCATTTTGACAAAGAGATATGTAAAAGGTAAAAAATATGATACTAAAAGGTCAAAGACTAAAACAAGCCAAAACGGAACGGAACGATTTTGTACTTATTTTCAAATTGAAATGGATTTTAAAAGTCAAATGTTTTGATCATTGACTGCAGATTTCATTACAAGAAAAATAAGTTAAATAAAAAGAAACAAGTTAAAGACGGTGCAAAACCCTCCTGTTTATCAAAAAGATGAGATGAAAAAAGAAGGGTCGACACTTAACTAGGATGGTACAGTGATAGTACGTAGGAGTATCCTACGGTTCTACCAGCACATAGTATAGTTGTTGACAATCCAGATTAAAGATACTCCATAAATAACCAAGAGATCATGGTTAGAAGTTTGATTCTGTTTATCTCCACCTAAAAAGTGAGTAAACATTACGAGTTCTATTATTGGTTCTTATTACGTACTAACTCACAAGCTTAGTTTATTTGATTTGACACTGGTTGTTTTTAAAATAGCATTGAAAATAAAATTCGAAACTTACGTATTTTTTACATTAAGATGATTACGTACCCACTAAGCTTTTATTACTATTTACCAGTAATAACTTTTACAGATCAGATAGTGTTGCGAAATTTCCATGACCCCGCTGTAATGATGATATGAATTAAGGAGCAGCACATTTAATTTCAATATGGCGCTATGACTTTTCAATTATGAGTAAAAATCAAATCAATAACAATAAGCACATTTCAAACTAGGAATTTTATATATGTTTCTTCAGATAATTCTGCATCGAGGTGAATACGAGTTCTATCTTTCCACAACTCCAGCGAGAAAGTGATCAATTCCTCCCCATACTCCTCCACGCTCTCGTTGTGGCTTCCGCTCCCAAGCCAATTAATGCCGATGATCGGAACTTCTCATCTCGTAGAATTCACACTTATCTACGTTCATGAAAAAAATTAAATTTATCGGATATTTGTAAATGTATAAACAAAATTAATTTGTAAGTAATTTTTTAAGAGTCTCCATCCATATTTAAGTGTGTGAAACGGTTATGGGAGAAATTATTTTAAAAAATTAAAAACAACTTTAAATGTTAATTTGTTTCAAAAATCTTGGTAATCCGATGTTTAATTATTCAAGCAAAGATAGTACACAAGTGATGAGAATGGAGAGTATTTAAAATATAAATAAATGAGATTTCTACGAATATTTTCAGAATTAACAAATGTAGCTGCAAATTTATTCCGTAGTCCACACACCTATGTCAGCTGCGAGTATATGATGATTAATCAATGTCTAAGTACTTTATATAATTTCCAGCTAGCCTAATATATTGTGCGTTGATGACACTTTTATTATGAGAAAACAATGGTGGAGCCAAGATTTCGATCTGATAGCGGCAAACAAAGAGCAAAAATTTTCATTTAAACAATCGTCTCTCTATATTAGTATATCTTTTGTATACTCGAAATTGATCATATTTGAATTTATTTTATTTTTTCATTGAATAACTCAAGTATACATGTACTTAATTATTACTTGTTTATGAGAGTATTTCAACAAAAAAAAATTCATAGGTGATTATCAAAAATTAGCATCGATTAAATCATAAATTGGACAACATTGTTACACTCAAAATAATAGTAAATAATAATTGTTTATAAAAAAAAATTGGATGGGGCTAGGGCCCCCTCTAGCTGTCCCTAGGAGAAAAATACACACTTTATGCGGTATGCATTCACATATGAAGTGTGTATTGCAATATTTCTCCCTTTATTATAAAAATTAGTTTTCCATTTTTGTTTTGAAGGGCTTTTGGAGTGTGTTTGAATTGGGTTTTCACGAAACATACGTAACAATTTAATTAATGAGAAAAACCAAAATTCAACATAATTAAAGGAGCTAGCTAGTAAAGTTAAGATTCAAAAAGAAAATGATGGTGTTCTTAGATTTCTTTCTTTATATATAGAGAGACTAACGTTATGTTGTCATCATACATACTCCATATATATATATATATATATATATATATATAATTAAAATACATTATACATATATACATCCATGTACAGTACAAGCTAGCAATTAATGTATTTTACAGCTCATAATTAAAAGTGATTATCCAAACTGCGCGCACTTTATCGATCGGCTAGCTAGCTTTCAAAAGGGTAATTATAAAATCACATGTTGGTTTTTGTCCAGGTGCAAAGACTCCATCCAATGTAGACTAGACTAGTCCATGTATGAGAAAGTCAAAATTCTTGGGAGTACTAAAATTTTAAAACCAAATGTTTTCCAAATTCAAACCCCATGTGCCAAAGCTGTTACATTTTGAACTTTCTTTAATTTCAACTGCATGTAATTAGAGTAAAATTGATCAATATTAAATCTCTGCTTCATTTCTTGGTGTTATTTGTTTCTTTGTATCTTATTAACTCTCATCACTTATAAATTTCTTATCAAATCTCTCAAGCAAGGCCGACTCATAAGTTTTAGAGGCTGGAAGCGAACCTCTTGAATGAGGCCTCCCTATATATTCCTTCCACTTCGACTCCTCAAGTGTCTGCGTTTCTTTCTTCTTCTTTTTTGATCAGCTGTGCGGCTTTTCTTTTAGGAGTTCTTTTTTTCTCTAATTCCCTCTAACTATAAAAAAAATTGATAATCCAACATAGATGGTAGCGTAGGAGATAGGGCCTGATTGAGTACTTTGCAATCACTGAACTGAAAATATCTTCCAGGCTCTAGCCGTTTTTTTTTTTTTTAACGACTTAGTGTTACTAATGAGTAATTTATCATTTGGGCCTATTTTGTGGCTCTTAAATTTCAATTGGGCTTATTTTGTGTGAAAGAGACTAGTGCAAATTTTTTTTGAACCATACATACATATATATATTGGGATAAAAAATTTTTAAGGGCCCTCGTTTTTTACTTTTTTGGGGGGCCAGAAGCGCGGGCTTCCCCGGCCTTGGCCATAAGCCGGCCTTGCTCTCAAGAGCAATGTTTTCAAATAATGATACGTATCGTGTATTGTATTTTTCTCTTACGTACGAATCGTATCAAGGTATGAATCGCTTATTGTGAGATATGTTAATAAAAGCTAATATACAATTTAAAGATATTTATACCTAATTACAAGATATTTTTGAGTGCCTTGGTTAAGGGAAGAGAAGAAGATCCCTCATTTGATTCATGCAAAATATGATCAAAATACATTTTTTGTTTCTATTCAAACTCTAATGGATTTGAGTTTTGATTTTTTTTTTTGGATGGTTTCAATGTCGCTCTGATTAGATCAAAGGATTTACAACTTTTGGTCAATAAGTAATCGTTTGATGAGTACCGAATCAGGATACGCGAATGTATTGTAGGATAGGTCATCATATCGTATGATTTTTATATAAAAAAGACACATGGTAAGATACGTATATTTTTTGAAAGAAGATCATGATACGAATTGTAGGATACGTATCCTATATCGTAGGGTTTTAACAACTATGCTCAAAGGAACAAAGGTAATACAAATGTACTTATATTTTCTTAATTAAGCCCAAGATTCAAAAAATGTACTTATATTTTGTTTTTTTACATGTAATTTAATTTTTCTTTAATATTATGGGCACTGAATTATTCATGCATAGCTAAAGTAAACAAAGTTCACTTAAATTCCAGAGTAAATAAAAATTATAACTCAACAAAACAAAATAAATCAGACCCAATAATTTTTCAAGAAAATTGAAAAAGTTAATTTTCTTTTCTTTTTTTTTATGTTTTTGTTACTGCTAAACTAAGATTTTGAAGCCACCCAAACTCCAACCCAAATAACAAATACAGATTTTGGTGGTCTGTATGATCCAGAAATAGCGAACTAAACTTAACAATTATACTTCAAGCACAGCTATGTGCTAGGTGTTCTCATGCCCTATTTTTTTCTCTCCTCTTTTGTAATGCTTCGTTTGTGTGTGCGCGCGGCCCTTAGCTAAGGGGTGTTGGTTAGGTAGCTTTGTTGCCAGTGATGGGCGATGGTTGTAGAGCAGGGGATACCCCAGGATGTTGCTTTGTTGTCTGAGCTTTTATAAAATTGGGCAAACTCAATGCACGAGGTTCTTGTTATTGCGGGGTTTGGGAAAGAGTTGATCATTGATGTGCGTAGCCTTTTACCCCCAATAAGCAGAGAGGCTATTTCCGTAACTCGAACCCATGACCTGCAGATCATAATGGAGCAACTTTACCGTTGCGTCAGGCCCGCCTTTCAGAGCTTTTATGAAATGGGGTACTTATTAAACAAAATACATAATTGGTTTTCCTAAATCCAAAAATAATTATAATCTCTTTCAGCTAAAATTTTAAGAAATTTTTCTCGTCGATTAAGACATTTTCAAAAATAAAATCAGGACAATAAAAGGACCGTTGGAATGGTAGGTTGGAAACTACGTACTGGGACATACTTCCTCCGTCCCAAAATCTTTGAACTTTTTCGATATTTGTACCGTTCTTTAAACTCTTATATCTCTCAATTTATGATATTTTTTTATAATTTTGAAAACTTTGTATTATAGATCTAATCGAGAACTATCAAACAAGATCCATATTGCATATTTTTAGAGATTCATATTAAAAGATATAAGAGTTCAAAGAATGACACCAATATCGAAAAAATCCAAAAATTTTGGAACGGAGGAAATTTATAATTGATGATGAACAAACCAAGACTCCAAAAAAAAGTGTCCAAAATGAGCCGTACACCTAACAACATATGCTAGGCCGGCGTCCTAATTTGGCAGGGAATTGGTGGGTTGGTATGTCTGAAGTGCAAAGAGAACTCTTTTTTTTTAATCCAAAACACATTTCATTAAAGCCATAAAAGGCAATTACAGCGATTTTATTCGAATACAGAGAAAAAGAAAATTACATCAAACCATCACAGAAAGGAAAAAAAATAACAACAACATGACAAACAGGTGACAAAGGGACGAAGATGCATAGTGAATCCACGGGGTTCTTTGTTTACATATTATGTGTACCCCTTAATAGATCTCTACCAGTTGAGTTCAATGTATTGTGCACTTATGTTTGATTTTACGTACTTCAGATACTTGTACCATTGTACAATTGTAATTAGAATAAACAAAAGGATATTTATATACAGATTAAAAAAATATGTATATGCAAGTATAGATCCCGTTTGGACCTATTTCTGGTTTAAAATATGATCCGAGTCGCTCATCTTGTTTAAAGTATTTTGTTTACGGCTCCTGCAAAAATAAAAAAACCTTAGCTCAACCGAATATAGATAAAGGCATTCATGAAATATTCTACTTTGCTTTAAATTAATCACGCTAGCATGATTAATTTATGCAACCGTTTTTTTTTTTTTTCCCCTTGTTCAATTTTTATTTTATTTTTTTGCATTTGTTTGTTTTATACCAAATTTTTGGGAAATACGGGTGAGTAAGATCGAAAGGAATCGGAAAAGTAAAAAATTATGACTTTTACACAAATATTTTGAGAAATATCCAAGAAAAAGTCCAAAAAATGAACTTTTCTTTGGATTTTTCTCAAAATATTTGTGTAAAAGTCATACTTTTTTACTTTTCCGATTCCTCTCATCTTTACTCACCCATATCACATAATTGTTTGGCGTAAAACTAATAAATACCAAAAAAAAATTGAATAAATTTGACCATAAAATTATTCTGCATAAATTAATCACTAGTATAAATACCGTGGATCATAAATATGTGTGGATACAATAGGTACAATGAAGTCCATTATTCAATGTGATTTATGACTTCGGCTTGCACTTCAGCACATCCGAAACCATACTTAGCCAATAATTATCTTGATTTGATAGTTTATTTTGGTAATTTGCCCTTTATAAGTTATACTAATTGTGGCAATATATCAACACTTTGTGATGTCGTTAATTAACAAGTGAAGAAGATAGTTTGCCCCTTGTAGGTTGTACATTCGGTTAATCTTTTTTAATTTCAAGCTAAATTATCAAAAAAAAAAAAAAAGAGAAGAAGTTTACACACACATTTATACGCATCGATTATTATAGGTAATTTTTTGGTACAACATAATGGATCCCACCGTAAGGAAATACAAAAATACCGTGAACCGTACCTGGGGTACACGCCACGCATGAATTTACCACATCGTATGTATGAGTATTTACAACATCTTTCTCCCCACCTTCACGGAAAAAACTTATGTTCAGACCATTCTTGTCCCCACCATTCCATTCCATGCCAACTCTCTCTCTCTCTCTCTCTCTCTCTCTCTCTCTCTCTCTCTCTCTCTCGACCTTTCCTTCCTTAAAAACCCCATCATAGGGCCAATCCTCCCAAAACCCTAACTAACCTCAAAAACCAAACCACCACCTAAAACCACAAGGGGAAATGACCAAATCCAACCACAGCCATTCTTCTCCTCTACCCTCCTGCTTCCGCCCTCCCACCACCACCAACCACTCCATGACGGCGGCGCCACCACCCACCTCCACCTCTCCCAACCTCACCACCTCCGTCTACCACACCGACTTAGGCCTCTTCGCCCTCACCTGGTCCCGCACCGCCCTCGGTCGCTCCCTCCACCTCCACCTCCTCCTCAACAACAACCCTTCCTCAAACCTCACTCTCTCTCCTTCCTCTTCCACCCCATCTTTCCACCTCCACATCAAACCCTTCATTTTCTGGAACAAACAAGGATCCAAAAAGCTCAAGATGACCAACACAACCACCGCCCCCAAAACAGTCCACGTCTTCTGGGACCTATCCAAAGCCAAATTCGGGTCCCGACCCGAGCCCCAATCCGGGTACTACATCGCCGCCGTGGTCGACGGCCAAATGACCCTCCTCACCGGCGACTCTCCGGCCGAAGCCTATACCAAGACACGAGCTCATGAAAATCCCAAGAAATCCCAACTCATGGTCCTGAGAAGAGAGCACGTGTACGGGGACAAACTGTACACCACGAAAGCCGATTTCGGAGGCAAGAACAGAGACATCTCCATCGATTTTTCCAGAGCAGGCGACGACTGGAGGCTCTATTTCAGCGTGGACAACAAAAGGGTATTGAAAATCAAGCACTTGAAGTGGAAATTCAGGGGAAACGAGCGCGTCGAGGTCGACGGGGCACACGTGAATGTCTCATGGGACGTGTACAACTGGTTGTTCGAAGAAGATGACAACGGGTTCGCTCTTTTTATGTTCAGGTTCGATGAGGAGAGAGATCACGGAGTTGGGTATTTGAATGAGAGAAATGGAGGGCTGTTTTGGTCGCAGCAGTCGTCGTGTGGGTTCGGGTTTGAGAAGAAGAAGATGAAGAAGAGCTTGTTGAGAGGGACTAGAAGCTCGTCGTCTTCGTCTTCTCTGTCTTCAGCTTCTTCTGGGTGTGGTTCTGTTATGGAGTGGGAGAGCGTTGAGGAGAATGAACTGAAAGATCCTTCTGGTTTCTCTCTCCTCGTCTATGCTTGGAAGAGATGATGATGTTGGAGTCAATTCCGGATATCCGGATCAACTTACACGCATCTTAATTAATTTTTTTCCGATTCGATCAAAAGCAGGTTACCCACACGAAGACTGGTTAAATTCAGAAAAAACTTTCTTACAGCCCTGAACTCAAGAATCATGCCCTGGTCAATTATAGGGAATCAAATTACATCATTTCTCTCCTGATCTGGTTTTTTTGGAATTGGGTAATTATGCTCTGCTCTGCTCTGCTCTGTTCTGTTTGGTTTTCTCTGACAGTTTGACTAACCCATTTGTTGGTGAACATAAACATAAGAAATCAATGTACAAGATAAGTAGATAGTAGGAGATCTAAATTGTAGGTTCTGACATTTTTTTTTGTTCATTATTCAATATTGTGATGTGCCCTGAGAAAATGGAAAGGAAAGGGAAAAAGGCAAGGAAGAGGAAGAGGAAGAGAAAATGTCTTCTTTGTCTTGTTGGTCAAATTACAGAGTTAGGTCTTGGATTGAAAATAGGGATTGTTGTGTAATTTCAATTCAATGTTGTGAAACAGTTCCAAAAGGTATACAATACATGTGTTTGTTGAATCTTGGATTTGTTATTTTCTTCTAGCTCATCCGGCCTCTTCTCTTATGCTTGCCAATATTTTGGGCTTTATTTTCGATTAATTTCTCGAACATATTTATCCAACATCCCATTCTTACAAAAGGACAAATGGTTATAGCTCAAAAATTAAAATGTTGAGTAAGAGCAATTCAAGTGGTAGCCAATTGTGCATGGTGCTATACTCAGTAGTAGTAATTTGGAACCCAAAAATAGAACATGGAATTCCATGGAAAGCAATTTTGGTCTCAAATGTCGTGGTTTAATATAGAACTAATGATGGCTAAAGCCATCTTTGCCACATCACCAATCCAACTGAAATTAACCAGAAACCCTACACAAAAAGCTACCCATGTTTGGCGGAATTCGTACTAATAAACCTCTCTCTCCGGAATTAGAAACTGTTCAAAAAAATTACCTTTCAACGTTCCCCAAACGGGTATTCTCAAATTCTACTGTAAACATCAAACTGTGGGTAAAATTTAGTCCCACTACCAATATTTCTCTTGGTTCTACCATCACTCTCCAAATAAATAAATTAACCTACGTGGACTGACTAACTGATAGGCTAATTTTTTTAACTTCTCATGATTCCCATTAGTAGGTAGTGGATATTTTTTCTCTCCACCAATAACACACACTCTCTCTCTCTCTCTCTCTCTCTCTCTCTCTCTCTCTCTCTCTCTCTCTCTCTCTCTCTCTCAGTATAACGCCATTTGTGTACACCGAATGTATATTTATGTTTATTTTTCTTATGAGCATTCCTGTCATTAGTTGTGATGAGTCTGGCATGAGTTGTTTGATTATGATGGAAGAGTGTGTGTTGTGTTGTGTTGTGTCTGTCTTTGTGAGATTCCAAGGTTTGCCAACCAGTTGTACAAATATTGTAGCATGTGAGGAGGGTCCACTTTTCCTTAAAGGGTGTTTGTCTCCTTTTTACATGAGATATGGCCTCTGTCATATGGGATAGGATGTGCCCACCCCATCCTATTTCCATGTTCCAATTATCTTTTTCTTTTCTTTTCTTTTCTTTCCTTTCCATTTTTTAAAGTCCAAATTATCTTTTTTTATATTACTGCAAGTGAACCCTACAAAAATCAAGTGAGAGAGATGAATTTTGAGAAAAGAAAGGAGAGACGGGACAAATTTGATGTAAGCCGGTAGAGTTTTTGGCTCGTTTATTCGATCGGATATACTCCTTCCATCCCAATTTAAATGACCACTATTCCATTTTGGGTTGTCCCTAAATAAGTGTCCACTTTGAAAAGTTAATGGGTAAAGTAAACGATAATTTTGGAAAGTGGAGGTAAAGATGTGGAAAGAATAAAGTGGAGGATAATTTTGGAAAATAGAGGTAAAAGTTGATGTGGAGAGTATAAAGTAGAGAATAATTTTGGAAAGTGGAAGTAAAAGTTGATCTGAAAAGTGTAAAGTGGAGATAAAAATTAATGAAAAAAGTGTAAAGTAGAGCTGTAGAGGTGAAAGTTGATTCCTAAAACTGCGTGTTTTTCAAACTGGAACATTTAAAAAGGGACAAAGAAAGTAATATATTACACGAACTATATATTTTAGAGAGCTACATTTGCGGTGTTGAGTTAAAGTTCTTATGGTTCAAATTAAAATATAAAATCTCGCAAAATATTTAATATTATCACTAATAATTTGATGAAATTACACATCTAATTTAGTACTCTTTGGCGAATAAACGGACCCTAATATACGCAAGAGTAATTGCAAAGCTTGTTCACATGAGTAAATACTTATATCAGTATTTGAGGATTGCCGATCAAAAAAAAATATATATTTGAGGATTGAGCCTTGATCTCATCTCATTACCATTTGATTTGGAGTTGAAGTAGATAATAAATAAATAAATAAATGATTCGCAGTTGAATATTCAACAGACTATTGGAGCTAAATTTTGAAATATTTTGAGGGAATAATTAGCATACAGTTATTTGTTATGGTAGATCATTCTAAATGGTTTGGTGTCGTCCTTCGCAATCGAATAAGGGTCACAACTCGGAGAAGAGTAAAAACTTGTTCAATCCGTCTTTAACCCGATATATCCAACCTCACCGGCCATATTGCATATTCCCATGTGCAAGATAACAATCAACATAAATCAAAATTTTACGTTATTATTTTCTTAGGATGTTAGCTACTAGTGTTCTTTTTTGGATATAATAATAGTTCTTATGTTAGTGTAGATATTTAGTTAGGTTATGTTGAAGTTTGACAAGCTAATGTTAAACCTACAACTTAGTTGGTATACAAATATATGTGCGCACGCGCGCCTACAGGTTTAAATTAAGCAAACATTTTTTTTTTCTGTTCTGGATGTGCTAGTATTATGCTGCCAAACATATCTCTCTACGGTAAAGTTAAATTTAACCCGCCAAACTCGTCCAAATCTGCCTAGTCAGAAACCGCTAAAAAATCTTTTTTTTTAACGGCAAATTTTTTTTTTATTAATCTCTGAAATTGTTACAAGATTAAAAAGGCAAGAAGAACGGCAATAGAGTGCCCAGTCCGAGACCTAATCCCTTGATTGATAAGATATATACTAATCAAGGAAACACCCAAATGGATAGACCCATAAAATACCTAAAGGCCTAAAAGCCCAGATAACAAGAGATAAAACCCAACGGGAAATTACTGGCCGGTCCTATTTTTTAGTGGGCGTCCCTTCCAAACCCCCTTTTGTAGTGTGTATCCCATGCGGCCCCTTTCTAGAGGTGATTTTACAAGTTTGCCCTTGTTTTAATGTTTTCCTTCTGCTCGTCGTTTATGACGGCACTTCATTTACATCGGCGACAAGGAGGAGCGAGGATTGCAGCGAGAGGAGTTGATACAATTGAAAAGGTGATTGCGATTTAAATCATTACTGCTGTTCAATCTCAATCAGTTCTGTTGTTGACCATGTATCTCATGTTTGAAGTTCTGATGGATGTCTCCTCGTGGATGAAGTTGGAAGTCCTCATGGATCTCAGGTTCCAAGTACTACTGGATCTCATAAAAGTCCAAGTGAATTCTATTCTTTCAAATAAGGTATGAAAGGTGTGAAATAAGGAGGTGAATTCTACCTTTAGGGGGTGTGAATTCTGTCATAGCACATGTGAATTCTATTTTTAGAAGGTTAAATTCTGCTTTTAAGGGGTGAATTCTAGGGTGTGAATTCTATCATAGGACATGTGAATTCTATTTTTAGAAGGTTAAATTCTGCTTTTAAGGGGTGAATTCTAGGGTATGAATTCTATCAAATAGAAGGTGAATTCTGTTTTTATTAAGTATGAATTCTTTCACTAAGGGGGTGAACTCTTAAAATAAGGGGTGAATTGTGTCCAATACGAGTTTTGAATTCTATTTTTAGATTTTTAAGGCATGTGAATTCTGTCAAATAGGGGTGAATTCTGTCAAATAGAGCATGTGAAGTCTGTTTTTAAGGGGTGTGAATTTTGTCAAATAGGACATGTGAATTCTGTCAAATAAGTGGGTGAATTTTGTTTTTAATAGAGCACGTAAATTCTGTTTTTAAGGGGATGAATTCTGTTTTTAGGGGGTGTGAATTCTGTCAAATAGGGCATGTGAATTCTGTCAAATAAGTGAGTGAATTTTGTTTTTAAGGGGTGCGAATTTTGTCAAATAGGGCATGCGAACTCTCTCTAATATGAGGTGGATTCTGTCAAATAGGGGGTGTGAATTCTGTTTTTTAGGGTGTCCAACACAGATTTTGAATTCTATTTTTAGGGCATATAAATTCTATCAAATAAGAATGGTGAATTCTGTTTTTAGTGAGTGTGAATTCTGTCCAATAGAGCTTAATAGGGCTTTTTAGGAGTGTGAATTCTGTGAAATCGAGAATGAATTCACACCTCATATTCAGAATTCACACTAACTTGGAATCCTATACTACACACAGATCCACTAGGACTTCTATGATATTCACTAGGACTTGGACTTGGCATAAGGACGACGGTGGATCTCCCCCATAGACTTCCTCCAACTCGACGACCACTCATCCTTTATCCTCAACCCCTCCAACGACAGCCCCACCCCATGCTCCACCTTCGAGGCCGCAAGGGAGGGTTCGGTTCCCTCCTCCGCGGCGCTGCCGCCAAGGCCACTCAGAAGAAGACGTTGAGCACGTGAACGCGGAGAAGAAGTTGGAGGAGTGGAACTGTGGAAGATCGATGCGGAGGAGAGTGGGGTATATTGGGCAGATCACTTAAAACAGGGCCTGAACGGCTATGGTTAGACACGCCGGCTTGGATAGGTAGACATTGACATTTTAGGGCCCTTATAGCTAAAAAGCCTAAAAACCCAGATAAGGGGTTCTAACCAGCCGGCCCTTTTTTGTACTTGTCTACGCATCCAAGACCATCACATGTTTAATCATGGGCTTCTTATTGGCCGGCCCCTTTTTGTCACCCGCTTCCCGTCCGAGCCCACCTCTTGTCAACCCTATTCCGCCTAACCAATGTTTTAGATAAACTACCAAAAATATCCCCCTCGCTGGGACTCTCGTCATTGTAATACGCGTCCACCTCTCCCGTAATATGGGTCGCCATAATCCGATCCAACCCTTTGAACAACTCCCCACCGAACACTGCAACCGCCGCCCACCCTCTTCCCCGCCGCTGCCGATCACCGTCTCCATTTCATTAACGACGCCGTTCTCGTCCCTCTCCTCAATTTCGAACACCACTGTTTAGAGTGAGCTATTATTTCTTTGGAAACATCTGAATAATCAACTGAAAACTTGATCTGTGCATTAGGAACTGACCACGTGTTTGTAGATTTGGTTGATGAACTCGTAATGGAAAATTCGGCAACTGAAAACTTGTATTTGCC
The DNA here is from genome assembly GCA_018127125.1 of Rhododendron griersonianum. Classification (NCBI taxonomy): domain Eukaryota; kingdom Viridiplantae; phylum Streptophyta; class Magnoliopsida; order Ericales; family Ericaceae; genus Rhododendron; species Rhododendron griersonianum. The sequence continues at coordinate 34,053,627 of CM030794.1, forward strand.
GGGATCGTCGGCGGCAAATACAAGCTCGGCCGCAAGATCGGTAGCGGATCATTCGGAGAAATCCACCTCGGTAAGTTCTTATTCGTAAATAGATATAAATATATACGTATATTTGTTTCTTTTTCCTAATTAATCTGATTGTGATTATTGTTGCGCTTTTTTAATTTTATTTGCAGCTACGCACGTCGATACGTTCGAGATCGTTGCAGTAAATATCATGAGTCTCTCAATTGATTTCTCTCGTAATCGTTTCGTTCTTGTTTTGTTATAGATTGTTGTACTTCAATTGGTGTGAGTTGATTTGTTCAATTTGTGCATGATTGAGATTCAATTGATTTGTTCAGTAAAGATCGCGAGTCTCTCAATTGATTTCTCGTTTTTCGAGGGTGTGAAAAGTATAGATGGGATGTGAATTTTGTCTTTTTTTTAAAGTGTAAATTGTGTCTTTTCCAAACACCTAAATTCTTTATTTGGGTGTGAATTGTGTCTTTTTTTTAAAGAAGTGAATTTTGGGAGTGTGAATAGTGCGAATGGGTGTGAATTCTGTAAAAGGATATGAATTCAGGGGGTGTGAATTCTGCAAAAGAGTGAATTCTCAGAGGGTGTGAATTCTGAGAGGTGTGTGAATTCTTGGGTGTAAATTCTTGGGGTGTGAATTCACATACCAAAGAACAACAAAGAAGGGTGTGAATTCTTTTCAGGATATCTCTGTATGTATATATGTCAACATAGTGTGGGTGTGAATTTTGAAAAACGGTGTGAATTCTTGCAAAGCAGTGAAAACATATGTCAACATGGTATGGGTGTGAATTCTGAAAAGGGGTGTGAATTCTTGCAGAGCAGTGAGCCACTGTTTGGGAATAATGAGCAATATTTGGAGTAGTTCCCGACGTTTAAAAAAACTTAAAAAAAGAAGTCCAATAGTTGCATCGGAATGTGAATAAATTTTTTTTAGTTTTTTTATTTAAGTTGCCAAATCTAATTTTGAAGCATTCACACTCGAGAATTCACACATCTAAGAATTTACACACCCAAAAATTCACACCAACAATTCACTCCAAGAATTCCTAAAAATATGTGAATTTTAGGGATGTGAATTCCGTAAATGTGTGAATTTTGGAAGGTGTGAATTCTGGGGGTGTGAATTCTTGGGGTATGAAAAGTGATAGGGGCAAAATAGTAAAAACATCTTTAAAAATGATTTAGATGGGATAACACTTTAAAAAAGGGTTTACATGGAACTCCAAGTAAAATTTAGGACCGGCTAGGAATTTGCCCTTTAATCATACCCATCCCGGCCTATTTTCAAATAATTTGTACAAAATGCCCCTTCCGTTCCTAAAAGCCCTACGCTCCTGTACGTCCAGTGCCACCCACCGCCACTTCTCGACAGCGGAACCACGCCGATCTTGACAGCGGTCGACCTTGGGCCCACCCGAGAAGGCTCCTTTGTCCACCACCGCAGCAACATCGACTGCCTTCTTCACCAAATCCCGCCTCCGGCCTCCGCCAAACCCCTCACCACTCTTTTCAAGAAAATCTTCATCGATCTCGTCTCGCGATTGACCTGCCTCGAATCCGTCTCCGTCGACATCAGGAATCCGCAAGGGATCTGTCGTATGACGACGTCAAGGATGAGTCGGATGATTTGTACTTGAACGTCGTCGGTTTCGTCAGAGAGTGGCTGCCTGTGTGGACAGCGGAGGTCGCTTGAGGTGTCGGATTTCTGGATTCAATCATGTTGGAGGCGGTCGGAAGTTCTGTCTCTGATTTGTTTTTGCTACGAGTTATTTCGTGTTTCTCTCTCTGGAAAAAAGTGTCTTTAAATGTGTTTGATTTGTTTTGGTTCATGCTGTCCAAAAAAAGATTTGTTTTGGTTCAACTATCGATTACTGCATGTTGGTCAAGTTTGAAAGAAATTGAAGACTGCGATGATGATGCTAGAAAAGTACACGCTCTGTTTGGATTTAAAGGTGTGAATTGTGTAATTTAGGATGTGTGAATTGTGTAAATAAGGTGGGAATTATTGGGTGGAAATTTCGGGGGTGTGAATTTTGCAAAAGGATGTGAATTCTGAATTTAGAATTGTGAATTGTGTAATTTTGTTGGGTGTGAATGGTGTGAATTCTGTAAAGGAGTGTGAATTCTTGCAAAAGAGTGTGATTCTGCAACCGGTGTGAATTCTACAAATGAGTATGAAATTTGGGGAGTGTTAATTTTGGGATGTGAATTCTTCAAAAGGGTATGAATGATGAGGGTGTAAAAAGTGACAAGAACAAAATAGTAAAAGCATATTAAAAAAGCCATAAAGCTATAGGGACCGAAGCCATAAAGCTATAGGGACTGACCGCACACCGCCAACGTACCACCACCAAAGCAGCCAGCCAGAAGAAACCTGACCACTGCCGCCACCTCGCCAAAAAGTCTACTAATCCGTTGGTTTAGAAAATCCACGGGGCACTGGAGAATCTAAAAATTTCCAACTTGCAAAAAAGGATGGAAAAATACCTCTAAATCCCCCAATCCTACTCGTGCAAACCCCTACCTTGTACCTGTAAAATGTTCTTTAGAAACTATCTAATGGTGGCTGTTTAAGTCTTTGGAATCTTCTTAGAAAATACTACTACTTTGTGGTTAGCATTGATTGTCTAGGTTTTTTTTTGATCGGCCATTGATTGTCTATGTTAATTACATTCAGTGGCGGACCCAGGAATTTGACATAGTTGAAGCACCAATTTTCTTTGTAACGCTGTAATATATGAGTTACAGTTAAGCAGATTCACACCAAAATAATTTTAGCATTCATGATAATGTAATAATTTTAAAGTATATATGTATTTTAATAAAAGCTACTTGAGCAAACTGCACACCTCGACTATATGAGTTAAAACACAATTATCACATGTTCATAATTTATTTTCCTATTATTAACTCTACAAGTACAAGTTTCAGGAACCAAAAAGTACAAATATAATGTGCAAGTTTATATTGAGTACTACACAAATGATTGGAGACGTTGAGGAGTGGGAGAAACATTGGTTGTGAAAGAGTTGTAGAATTTGACTAAAAACAAAAAGAAAGAGTTCTTTCCCAAAGAGTGCCACTTACCACTGTACAAATTATTAACTCTACAAATTACGACTAAAAACAAAAAAAACTTAGAGTGGGGGCTCGAACCCACGTCCTTTTGCTCCCAAAGAGTGCCACTTACCACTACACCACACACTAACTTCTTGCACATATAGGACATATATACAAAATCTGGGAAAAAAAATTTAAAAAGGGCGTGGGGGCACGTGACCCCACGTGCCCCAAGGTGGGTCCGTCCCTGATTACATCTCATGATCAATGTTCATTAAGATACAGAAACTCTACACGCATGATAACAAGGTGCCTTCTGCGTTCAATTTTTAGGTCAACTACTATTTAAGAGACAATTTGAACGAAATTAACTGTCTTTCTAATAAACTTTCTTCTCTATTAAATATTCTTAAACTTGTTGTTATAATTTTTAAATATTAAATTTATGTAGTCAAGACTCAAGATACACAACAAGACTGAAAACAATTTCAAAATTTTCAGAAAAAAACAAAAAATAAGACAGTTCCGTTAAGTTAGGGCAAAGGGCCCCAACTGAGTTTGAACGTTAATGGTGGGACTCAGGGAGAGCGTGGTAGTAGCTGATATTGAACGGCAATGAAAGATGGAATAATATTTCCTTAGTTTGACCGTTGTGAAGGAGGTGGTGCGTGCAACAGTCTTATAGCCCAATGCCGAGCAAAAAAAAAAAACAGTCTTATAGCCCAATGACACTTTCTCGCCTTTTTCACACGAAAACTGAAAGGTGAAGGTTCGATTCTTGTCAGGAGCGCGAATACTTGGTTTAGTGACAAATGTTCTTTGGACTTGCCCCATCCATTTCAGCGGTACCCCTCCCATATCTCTTTAGAAGTAGGCTAAACATCGTGGGAAAACAAAAACCCAAAAAAAAAAAGTGGTGCGTACTCATTATTCAAAATCTCGTGATTCAATAGTCCTTTCTTTGTTTTTTTCTTTTGATCAAACTGAGGAATAGTCCTTTCCAAGATCCAACTTCCGTTTATTGTCTGATCAAAAAAAAAAAAAAATTCCGTTTATTGTCTCGGTCTTCGGTAATTAATGCTCTGATATTATTCGAGCTAGGTATGTCGTCACATGTTGGTTTAGTTTTTCCAAAAACGACAATACCAAAAACTAATACGAGTACGAAATTATGAGTCGCATACTACAAATTAATTTTACATCATTTGAAACACGAATGACAATAATGTCTTATGTCTTGTTCTCTTTGCTTTTCAAAAAAAATTTTCTTTAAATTCCTCCTACTTCCAACATTTCTCTATCTATCTCTCTCCACTTATTACCCCTACTATTTTTTAAAAAAAAATTCAAAACACAAACCAAACACAACATTAATTAAAGAACATTGAATAAGTTTGTCACAATTTTTGTTTTTCCTTTTTAATTGATTTCTACACTTTCCTATTTGATGCAAACACTCATTTCTTCGTCTTTTAGCGAGTGAATTTACGAAACAATCCTTACATGCATACACTTGTTGCAATATATATATATATATATTGGTAACCGAGGAACACAATGAAACCTTATGCTTTGTTTGGTTTGCTTTTTGGAAAAAAAATTCCAACTCAAAAAATATTTATTACCCCTAATTTCAATCATTACTCTCATTTCTCACTTCACTCATTACCCCCTATTTCCAATCATTATTTTAATTTCTCTCTCTACTCATTATCCAAAAATTCTAAAAAACCCATCCAAACATAGCATAATAGTTTTTGGTGTCCACGTAGTTGCAATGGTTTTGATGCCATTATGTGGCTCGCACATATTGAAAAAAACCAAGCTAGCTCAGTTAGTTTGTCTCATCTCCCCCTAGTGGAGGCCGGTGTTCGAGCCCCATGAGGGGCAAGTTTGGGATCAGGCTTATGGATAGCCTTTGAACCCCCTCTTGAAAAGAATGGATCTGAAACACTAGATCATACTCACTGTAACCCATTATTTTCAAGTTATATGTGTTCCGATCAAGTACTTAATAATATCTGATCGAGCTGATTTTTCGCATATTTGTTCAACTCGACGAGCTTTACAAAGTAAACATTTCCGATCAATCGGAGCGGGCCCCACGCCCCCTGGTTCCTCCAAGAAGCAACGCTGGTAACATTTTTGTTCGAAGTTATTACTACAAACCTTACACATTGTTTTGGACAAAAGGAGTTTGCAAGCCATTTCCAACCACTCCTTTGGGCAAATGTGTTTAAATTTTACGAACAATATATACATATTACTACAGTTTGCCATATATATACATATTGCTAAAAATGCATAACCTGAAAATAAACGTAGTTGGTTTGCCTGATATTTCTGTCCTCATGCATACATACAAGGATTACTACAGTTTTTCTTAAATGTTCTTCAACGGAGCTTGAATTGTCTTACTTGAATAACGATTAATACAATAATTTTTGCATTAGACTATTAGAGTTTGTATGTAATGAAGATCAGTAGACAACAATAGGTCATAACGACAATATAAATTATGCACAGTGAAAGCAAGCCTATTAATACACCATAAAAATACAGTAGTATTTTTCACGGAAATTAAACAAGATGCATGATAGAGCGCGGGGAAAAACCATCAAATGTTTTCCTTTTCAAACTCGAGAAGTAAATCACCTCGCTAAATGATTCATTAAAACAGAGACAATCCAACGAAAGAAGCTACTCCATATATATAGAAGACTTCAAACAGCAAATGATTGAACTTTTAATTTGCTTGTGAAGCGACGGAATTAATTAAGAAACAGAGCAGAAATAGAAGGAAACAATTATAATTAGTTACCAGTAGGGGGGGTTTAGGGACTACGGCATTTAGGAAGCAAGTTCCAATAGGTGTAGTGCAGTAGTACTAGTCTGTACTATTGATATGTCCAGTCCATGCAGGCAGGGGATCCTCCACCGCATGCAATTCACATGTGTTGGAAACTCTAACATATCACATGCATGCACTTCCAAAAGATACTCAACATTTACGGGCCCGGCCAGCATGCGCAGGATGTTTAAACCAAACCTGAGAGCGGCAATATGCCCAACATCTGCAGCTAGCGCAAGAATATGAAATGGAATAACAAGTGCTTAATTTATTGTTCAAAAAAAAAAAAAAAAAACAAGTCAATTCCAATACAGAGAGAGAGAGAGAGAGAGAGAGAGAAATGAACCTGCATAACTGCATTCGGTCAGATCTTTTGCCACTTGCTGGCATGGAGGTTTTTGTTCAAGCGCGAGATTTACTCTTTCCATTCCAAGGTTTTAGCTTAAATGAACCTTGAAGGCAAGAAGAAACGAACTGATGTGCGGTGAGACACCTTTATGCTTCGGCGTGAATTATGCAAACGTTGGCGGCTCTTTGTAATAGGTGCATGCAAACTCGCAATCTTCCTAATTAACAGTCATGTAACCCTTGGTTCTCGCTTCGATCAAGAAAACCTTCAAGCGCGTGCCTTTAGTAAAACAATATCAGACCTCATCGGCTCATCATTTCAGAGAAATGTAAAGGTCAGGGATATTAGATGAGGGATCACAAGTTAGAAGCTTGCGATTCTAAAGGACATTTTTTGTTTGGGAAGAGGAATAGCTGGCTAATCTCTGCAGCAAATGCCGAGGGGCTTTTGACTGGATACTGATAGAGAAGACCAACTGATGTGGAGCTTGAGTTTTGACAATGCTTATGTTGTTCAATCTGCGTATATGAGTTTGGGAAAAGTATAGTACGTACTTTGGCTTATTCAGAAAACCAGAATTTATATGCCGTTTGGAAGGGTTTTGGTCCAACCAAAGTAGAAATATTTATGTTGCATGCAGGCTGTCCAAAATATGTGCTTAATTATGACGAAAAATATATTGTTGTTGCAGATCAAGGTTCATGCCCATAATGCAGTTCAGTGCCGGTAACACCCCACCGCCTACTCTTGCATTAATTACAGTTCACCTGGAAGATTTGGACAGGAATCATGAAGTGGTGGGAACATATATATATGTATTGCGCATGCCTTTCTACACTGGTTGAAATGAGTAAATTCTGATTTAATTTTCAAACGAAATTTTCAATCTGGAAACTAAGGAAAAGCAGGTCTGGAAAAAGTGTTTTTATGCTGTCATGTGGTTTATGTGGAAGGAAAGAAATGATCTTGTAGTATTCAAGAACATCACTCCGGAAGTCTGTGAAGTTTTGAATTTCGCAAAAACAAGAGCGGCTTTGTATGCGGATCAAAGGACAACACAACATGAGGGGAGTAGCTAGTATTGATCACCGGAGGATTTGAAGAGATATTTGGAGGGGATTTTATAAGCCTAATGTTCTGATCAAACCTGCATAGTTTTATTTCTGTTGTAGTATAACCTCATTCAATGTGTTGTAGGATGATGAATTTTCATTTTTGCTTTTTGGTTGGCAGTGGTAGCGTATGATTAGTTTCAATAGTTGGATTTATATATGTTGCATACCATATATGATACTGGATCCTGGGCTACCAACCTTTTCCAACGTACCATATTATTGAGTTATTAATAAAACTTTCCTTTTCAGATGGAACTAAATATAGTTTCCTGCCGCGCGACGGGGGTGCTTTGGGTGTCCCGATCGATTAGCTAATAGTAGCATTCGGCAATAACAGCAATATTGTTCTAGTATATTACCGCCCATTTTACAGGGCCCAAACCCAAAGTATGTTGAAAAGGTTTTTTTTTTTTTTTTTGAACGGCAAAAAGAAATTTCAAACATGCATTATGTTATACAGTAGTCGATCTGTTATTGAAATGATGCCCATTTGTTTTTCCCACACACATCGATTACCCACTTGAAGAAATTCGACAAGCAAAAGCACATTATCTAATCCTAGCAGCCTAGACCCCATCATCTTGGTGTTTTTATTAGAGCATCTCCAACCCATACTCTATATCTTCATTTTGGAGGAAAAACATTCTCCAACCCATCCTCTAAAACTCTCCTCCATTTGGGAGGATGAACTTTGATCCTCTAAATATAGAGGATGAAGGAAAAAATAGAGGATCTCCTTCAAATATGTGTTGGAGTTGAGAAATAGAGTGTTGGGTTGAAGTTGAGATAAATAGTACAATCCTCTAAATCTACTTTTCAAATAAAATAAATTAATTTGATCCTCTCAAATAGAGATTTGGAGGGTCTTGGATTGGAGATGCTCTTATGATCACATCGATCTCCTAGTGTGTAGTGTAGTGGAGTGGAGTATTAAACTCTCTCATTTGCTGCTCACTCTTACAACCGTATCTACCACTAATTAATGTCCATGACTAAGGGGGGATATATTTATTCATTAACTGCGTAATTTCCAGGACTCAAAACCGTGTCACAATAATAGACGGTGCTTGGGATCTCGCGTCCTTATAACTGAACCCATCTTGTTCAGATGGTTGTGAGGAAGTGGCTTTCTCAGTGGAGCTGTGCAGAGGTTCGAGCTTGTGGAGTAACTACTAACTAACTAACTCCATCTCGCTGATGTATGCCATTTGACCAAAAAAACAAAAACATTTCCTCAATCCAGTAGAAATAGAACCCTTTTTCTTTTCTTTTTTATCAACAAAGAGAAACAGTAGATTGAATTTTGGAAAGTGAGTCAACAGACAGAGCTGTGTATTGGATGGATCTATTGGACCCTTTTTTTGTACCTTCAACCCACGTAAAGTAAAGTGGTTACCAATTTTTGGACACACCACATTGAGAGAGGTCCCTGCCCCCTACTGGTGCATTGCAAACATAATTATTATGGAGTTAAAGGGGTGGGGGCCTGAAACCATTCAATCGAACTAGTACAAGACTTTGTTTGTTTTATACAGTACAGTAGAACCCATTTCTCTCTCTCTCTCTCTCTCTCTCTCTCTCTCTCTCTCTCTCTCTCTCTCTCTCTCATATATAATCACAGCCAATAAATATAAAGCTACATAATAATGTAGCTTTCAATTCCCCTGTATCCCTCATACCTAATGAGGAATTACATTCACAGATGAACAGTCAAAAGTGGCATTCACTAAATAAATAAATAAATAAAAAAGCACACAAACCTTACATCTACATTCATCATCTTGAACATTAACGGCAAATCAATAACCAGCCTTTCAAAAAGGACATAGACTTGGCTCTCTCAATTTCCAGAGATTAGGTTAAACAAACAAAATGAAAAATCATGACTTTTCTACACATGCTACTATGGTAAGAAAAGCCTTCACTTCTACTACTCTTTTTTTTGGTTACACACTTCTACTACTTCTGAGTCTAAGACTTTGCTCATATAGGTTGACTGCTCAAACCATGAAAAGAATCACACTATGAATTCTGTTTCCGAGTTGTAAACTGGGGAGGAGAAAGATACATCTAATGGATTCGCATCCTCGCATGCATATACATAGAGGAGCGCACAGGCGTGTGCCCGATGCTTGGATAGAATTTAGCTTCCTCCTCAGTTATAGATTTGAGAGCCCAAGGCCAAAGGAGTATTTCGCAAGAGTTGAATAGAACCATAATTTGTTATATTTCGTCAATCTGTTTACGAGACATATACAAAATTCCATGCGCTACTCAATACTTCACCAGGTGCTGCTCAAAAGTTCTACAGTCAGCCAATGTTTGGGGCGGCAAACAAATATTCCATTCCACTAAATCAAAGATACATAAAAAGAAACACTGCAACACATCTAAGCTGCTGTTTCTACTTTCAACCAAAAAAACAGAAAAAAAATAAAAGCAGAACCAAGTAACATGATACAGAAAATACTTAAATTGGAAATTTTACCCCATTTTTTGGTTGCTTGTGCTTTGGGGACTTATTTTCACCATTCCCTTTGCTGAAAAATACACTCCATTTTATGCAAACTTGCAAAGTCACCCTTTCATTCATGAATTGTGTATTTAATTAGGAATTTATAAGCGAAAGTTGGCTTTATAATTTCACAAAATAGGGACAAAAGGTGGAGTGAATCTATACACAAAAGAGAGTGTGAAAATCATTTCCCTTTTCTTTTCACAAACGAAAAGGAAAGGAAATGCCAATGAAATTATGACCCTGTGAAGTTCCAAAAATCAAATGCTACTAAAGCTTCCTTGGCGAGGGCGGAGAAGAATTACTCAGAAATGAAGATCGAGCACGATAAGATCTTTGTCTACTACCTCTGGTTGAAGAACTTGAAGGACCAGATGACAATGAAGGATGAGCATTAGAAGAAGATGGAAACCTACTTGACTGGCTTCTTAGCTTCTTCTTCTCAAAAGCCCTATCTTCTGGTCTAACGTGCTGCACCTTTGTCTCATTCAAACCCGCAGGGAGCACACAATTGCAAAGAAGACCTTCAAAATGTGCAAATATGATGCATAATATAAGAAGACATGAAGGAAATAAAGAATGGCTCGCACTATAAATAGTCTTGTCATATAGCACACAAGTATATTCCTTTCCCATGAATTTTTAGCATATAGTCTCCTTCCTCAGTTATACGATTCTGAACACCATTTTAATCACAAGTATATTCCTTTCCCATGAATTTTTAGCATATAGTCTCCTTCCTCGGTTATACGTTTCTGAACAACATTTTAATCAGTCAAAGTCAGATTTTTACTTGCAATTTTCATTTCTTACTTCTCTTACATTTCCTGTAAAGCTTTTGCTGTTTCTTAGAAGGTAGTGCTGATCTTAGCTCCTAGAGTGGGGCTTCTGTTTTTGTTGTTGACTTTGTCCTGTTGTTTGTGCTTTCTAGCTGTGAGGTAGTGTATGGTAGGTGGTTCTTTTTGGTCTGTTTGTATCTCAGGGATATCCCCCAGTAATCTTGTTCCTTGTTTGGTTTTCATTGAATTAACTACCAAAAAACACCTATCTTGGATTACCATTGGTATGTTTGGGTGAGCTATCAAGAAAATACAAGTGGAAAAAGGAGGGAAAAGAAGCTGAATTTTTTATGAATTTAACAACTGGGTTCAAAAGTCAAGTGACCTCAGTGAAGCAGATGGTCCAGATCCATAATTCAAGTTAGCAATTTCTTAAGCAAATTTAATATCCTTAACAAGTTAAAAGATTGATCTGTTGGGACCACCTTAATTTAGTTAATCATAGAGTGAATTATGTGCATGCCAAACTATGACTATAATGACTTCTCTTATCTTTTATTTAAATGGAAACACAATAATAAAAGCCAAATCTCAAGACAAACAATTCAACTTAAAGAAATATGTATGAAGGTCAATGTCGTGGGAAGAGTTCTACTTGCTTCAGTGGAAATTAGAGCAGCCAATAAGAAATTCAAGAAGCATGTGAAAGCAAAAGGTCTAACAATAAGCTTGTTCAAAATTATCATGCAAGTTTGTCTATCTAGGCAACTCTGCTAGAATATAATATGTTAGCTTAAGATAGCAAACACCAAAAAGAGAACAAGAACCACAAATAAAATAATATTCTCCCTCGATCCCATGCTGTTAGTCCATTTTGTGAGTTTTAAGGCGAAAAGAATTTTAAGGAAATCAAATTCAAATCAAAGGTCTACATTTTTCCAACATCGTTCCTTTATCCCGCTCCTTTTTCAAGGATATTGAGAAGCATCGTTTGGGAAAACTACAAGTTTTATGTTTTGACTTTTCAAATTGGATAGACATATTGGGACATCCTAAAATGGAAAGCAAGATAAACAAAATTGGATGAAGGAGGTAATGTTTTTACTTATACTTTCAAAAGGTCCTAGGAAAAGCTAAGGGAAAATAAAGAGGTTGCAAGCAGAGTTACTCAAGTCCTTATACGAAAGAGTCCTTACCGAGTCGAGCGAGTCGATTAACCCAACTTGGGATAGGTTTCCCGGTCAACTGTAGACAAGCATCGTTGCAAAAGTGGTTGCAATTTTTGGTGATGAGGTTGTAAGTATTTCCTGAGTATTCTTCTGCAAGTTTTTCCATGAATGCACGGACCTCTTTGTCACCCATATCTGTTCTTCCAATCAAGATCGACTTTCTGAATGTGAAACCAGGGCACTGCTTTGGTTCCACTTCAAAAATTCCCGTCGTTGGATGTTCGTGTGCACCAAATGCATATTCAACCCCATGAACTGCCCAAAAAAAATTAAAGAAATAATATACTGAATACAGATTTTAGCAATAAAATCCAAAACCAAACTAAACCAAACTGATGTTTTGAAAAGAAAACCAAAGTTTTGAAGCTTAAATTTCTGTTTTGAAGCTGAGAAATATGTAAACAAGGTTTCAGAACTTCCGAAATTTTGTATTACTATCTAGGTCAGTAAGGCACAGATGAATTTCTACCGAAAACGACATACAGAACAATTAATTTACCCTTGATGCCTTCTAATCATATCCTTAATTATCAAATAAACATACCAAAGACTTAATTCAGGTCTCCGGTAGCTGAAAGGTGAGAAGTTACAAATTCAATCCTAAACTCCCAGAATAGGTTCTCTAAGAAGGCACTCTATTAGGTTGCAGGGACACTGTGCCGAAGAGAAACGAAGGTTCAAACTTTCAAGCACAAAGTTTTCTAGTACTTAAATCAGCAGGCCCTTACTGCTTGATTGAGGTAACTTCTTAATCTCGAGACTCGAGAGTACAACAGAAAACAGGCTCAGAATTTGGAAAGAAAACCTCTAATGCTCTGATTTCCTCCATTGTCACACTAACAAAACAGGCTATTAGGATTTAGTGAGCAAATCAGACCTCTGGAACAATTAGGCATGTTACAAACTTACAAACAATATAAGCCAGAATATAAGCGAAAAAGACGAAAACTAAGCATTCGAACTATTTTCCTCAATTTTCTGTTCAGACACTAATTTACAAAAAGATAAAGACCATTAAAAAAAAGAAAATGAAATCCAATTCGACAAGCGTTAATATGCACCTGAAAAACCCAAACAAAAAAATTTCCTTACAACCCAGAATCCACTTAATGTGTTTCCACACTACCCTCCACCTGCCCAAAATAATGTTTCCAAAATGGGTCAGTTTGGTTTCCGAGAAAATAAAACCCTTACAAGCCAGAATCCACTCAACATCTTTTGAAACTGGGTACCTATCAGAAAAAAATGTTTCCAAACTGGTTTTATGTTTGGATGCAGCGAAAACGTAAATCAAATTTTTGCACCGGAGACATAAACATTTGAACAATTCTTCTATCCATTTTGTACACTCAAGACCAGAGGTATCAACACCCAGAATCCACTAAACTTACCCTACATTCATACCATTTTCGTCCTAATTCTCAGTTTGGTTTCTAAGAAAGCAAAAGGTAACCCAAATTAAAATGAAAAATGATCTTCAATTCTTTCTATTCTATTCCATGAATCACCTGAGAAAACAAAAACAACCACCAAACCCCAACACCCCTTAATCCACACAAAATATACTTCCAAAACTTGGTACCCATCAAAACAAAACGTTTCCAAATTGGGTTTTCCGTTTTTGGCTGAAAAGTTCTTGTACTTACCTTTCTTTTTCAATTTCCTCCAATTTCTCAGCAACCCAACAAAGCATAAAGAATTCCAGTACAGAAAAACACCAGATCTAACCTAGATAACCAATAACTTTTTTCTTACCTTGTACACCAGAATGATAAACACCAAGGCCCAGCCAATAAGCGTAGCCATTGATGGTAGTGAGATCATATACGTTCAGGTACACCGGAACCTTTCCCGTCTTCGTCTTCCTTGGTATCATTCTGCACAACATTTTTTTTTTTCCTTCAACAAATTTTCCTCTCTGCTTTTTTCTTGGAATCCAAACAGAGAGTGGGGTTATGAGAACGCAAATTCCTCTGATTTTCCGTTGGGAAGTGGAAGACAAATGAGAGGAATTCCAGGGGGGTGAATTGGGGTTTTGGGATTTGAGTTCCTGTTCTTTTCTCAATTTCTAGATTTGTTAATGTTTTAGGTTCGAATTATGCAAGTGGTTAGGCAGACGAACAGGAGTGGGAATGCTGTCCAGCAGCCCCATATTTATATCGAGTAGTATTTTTTTTTCCGGACTCTATTATGGTTGTTTGAGTTCGCTTACGGTCACGGGTATCTTAATTAATTCTTTTTTCAATTCCGTCAAAGGCAAGATATTTAAGTCAAAACTAGAGAATTTTGGAAAAATTATTTTCTTACGGTCTGATTCCAAAAATTTAAATTCTGATTAATTTATGTGAAAAACAAGCCACCCAATCGGGCTAACAAGACTAGTATTGGTACACTCTACCAAGAGGAGGAAGAAAGAATAGCCTGTGTTAAATTTCAATATTAGTAGAATAATGGTGAAATCTTGTGTTGGATTTGGCATAAGATTTTGGCATCGTCAAATTTAGAGAGCTCAACTTTTTTTTCTTTTTTTTTTTAACAAACAAATTGTGAGATTCCACATGTGCGTTGAAGTAGTCTAAGAAGGTTTGTTGCAATTTTCTTATACGTTACATAGAAACTTTGAATACAAAAGTTAATATACTCCACTAAAATTCATGTAATAGTTGAGACTTGAGACCATTTAGGCCACCATAAAGTTCCCTTTGAGGATCTATACTAGTATTTCCTTTTCTGTTTTGAGTTATTCTATACTCTTTCTTTTTTTCTTTTTTTTGACCATTTATAACTCGTATACTTGTTTTGATTCAACAAATAACAAACTGATACTCCCTCCGTTCCTTATTTAAAGTTCAGTATTCCATTTTTGGTTGTCCCTTAATAAGTATCAATTTTGTAAAGTTAGTGGGTAAAAGTTAGTGCATTGTCTATTTTGTCCCTAAAAATAGATTCTATTTTGAAAAGTTAGTGAGTAAAAGTGTAATGATGATGTGTAAGTATGAAAAGTGGAGGAAAAAGTTGATGTGAAAGGTATAATGATGATGTCTTTTTAATAAGTTGGAATTACGAAGCATGACATTTAAAAAGGAACGGAGGGAATACCATAATCCGTGCAATAAATTTTACGAAATTTGGTGGAAGAAAGAATGAGAATATGTTAAGGAAAGTGATGTTCGCGCTTCATTTTTTACTGATGGCGCTCCCTTTTAAACGCGAAGTTACTAGTAACTTCATGAATCAAAATAAAGCGTCATCAGTACAAAAGGGAACGCGAATATCAATTTCCTATGTTAATCCATTCTAAGAGCAAGTTTACCAGTTATTAGCTAAAAAACTTATGAAGAGTGCACATTTTTTATTTTATCTACTCACATTTCTTTCAACACTACATCAACACTATCTATTTAACCTATTCTCTATTAAAATATCATTACTTTTATTTCTTAACACTATTTTTAAATTGGAGCAAAAAGGGAGAAGGGAGAGACCCGACAAAAATAATAATAAAGAACTCTATTGCTTGCGAACAGTTCTTCTCTAGAAATACCTAACTACTGTAGCTGGAGCAATAATACCTATGGGTTTACAGAATCTGGTGCAGGGCTGTTTTCTTGTTTTGCATAGCTAAAATAGATTCAAAAGCATGTATAGCAAGTTTACCAGCTCCTTTAAAATAGCTTTAGAGCTATTTTAGCTCACAAAAAGGGGGAAAATATCCTTACAACAGAGGAGCTAATTAAACTGGGAGCAAATTTGCCTCCACCTACAGTTGTAAGCTAAAAATAGCTTACAACTATTCACAAGCCTTCCATTTTTTTTTATTGTTTTTCTCTCTCTTTCCTCCTTTCTTCTTTCTCCTCTCTTTATTTTTAATATTGGAAAAAGGAAAAAAATAATATTTTAATAGATGATAGGTAAAATGGATTGTGTTGGTGTAGTTGTGAAAGAAAAAGTTGATAGTTAAAATAGAATTGGGAACTGTTCACAGCGTATTTTACCTTTTCATTGGTAAACTTGCTCTAAGAAGATAAATATGGTTAATTTTCATAGCCACGATAGTCAAACTATTTAAATCTTTGCATCAATGATTGTTAAATGAAAGAATAACAAATATACTCCTGTTTAGATTATCAAAATAAATATTGTTATACGAATTTAAATCAACACCAACCACACACAATACTGAAACGTTGAACCAAACTTTGTTTGAGGTTACAAGTACCCCAATCCTCTACCTGATCGAACTCCACAAGTATTTCTAAGAGGATGACAAGTACTTGTTTGCATTTTCTACATAATTGATCAATTGTGTTTGCTATGAGTCTCTAGATTCAATTCCTTTTTTGCGCATACCGCCAAATAAGTTTTTTATCCGATTATTATACTCATTTCTCTATCTATCTCTTTTTACTAATTACTCAAAAACCTCCCTCAAAACTTAAACTGAATGGAAAAGATTTCAGGGAAAGAAAATGTTATATTAATGCAATTTTCTTCTCATTTTCTCACTTAACCATACAAATTACTCCATACAACCAGCAGACCAAATAGTATAATGGACCCAGTCACTCATTTTTTATTCTTTACTATTTTTGAAATGAATGGACCGGTCACTTCTTGTTGATGGAGAAAGGGAAAAGATCTTCTAAAAACGCACACAAAAACAGTGTGTACTTCCTTGCCGCTAGCGTTTTGGGAAATTTCCTGGAATAACGATTTGATTCTCGGTCATGAAATTATCAAAATCGTTGTAATTAATTTGCTATCATTCCATAACAATAAATTGATATTACTGGCCCGTTCCAGAATGGGAAATAAGTCATTATTATTGAAGAAGAAAATTTCAAGCTAAAAAATAATTAGCTTATTAAAATCTAAAAATATGCAATATAGATCTTGTTTAAAAGATCACGATGAAATCTTTTATACGGTGCAAAAAAAATCAAAAATATTATTTTTTATTTATATTATTTTTAAGTTTAAAAATATAAAATAAATACTTATTTTTAAAAAAGGTGTTCTTAAATTAGCCCTAAGAAAGAGAGAGAGAGAGAGAGAGAGAGAGAGAAAGCGTATCTGGGGTGAGGGTTCCCAACAACCTCACTCTACTGCCACCCCCTTCCCTTCTTCCTCCCTCTTTCACCTCAGTCCCCCTTAGTCTTTTCTCTTCTTTTTTCTCCTTTTCTCTCTTACCATCATGGCTGTGAGATGATTGAGACTTTCTTCTTAGGGAAGATAGATCTCTCATTCTCCCCATCATTTTTGGACTTAAAAGTCAAATTTGGGTTTTGGCTCTTGAATCTGTTTGGCTTTGTTGATGGATTTTTGAGCGGTTCGGTGATGGCGTCTACAGCGGATTCAGAAATGGTCCTTCAGCCTGCGGTGGGAACGAGCTCAAGTTAGTTGCAGGTCTAGCTCAAGTTGGTTGCGGGTCTTGCTCCACCCACTTCATGACTGATGGGTCCGGCTCTGGCATCTGAAAATTTGAAATTAGTAATTTTTGTTTTGTTTTGTTTTGGTGGTGGTGTTGTATTTTGTTTCGTTGTACTTTATTTTTGTATTAATATAATTGAGTTGATCGTTTTCGTCAAAAAAAA
This sequence comes from Rhododendron griersonianum, assembly GCA_018127125.1. Lineage (NCBI taxonomy): Eukaryota > Viridiplantae > Streptophyta > Magnoliopsida > Ericales > Ericaceae > Rhododendron > Rhododendron griersonianum. The sequence goes on from CM030794.1 coordinate 34,071,140, forward strand.
TTTGATATTACTAATTCTTATAATGATCGCCTTACCTATGTGCTACCAAAATTTAAAATAAAACTAAAATTAGGTCGATCTAAGATCAAAATCACATTTATGTGAAATCGAACCAGTGCTATGCAAGAAAACAAATAATTATTTTACAATTTTTTTCATAAAAATACATATGTTTTTTTTTATTAAAACTCATAAATAGTACATTGAGGAAAGGACGATACCACCGAACTCAGGCCCCGTTCCAGAAACGCAATAAGAACTTATTTTTTGTGTAATAAGGAGGCTTGTTCCCAAAAATAAGAAGGCTGGTACTTATTTTGGAAGAATTTATATAGGTACCGACCAGCCGCGGAGGAAAAATTCCAAAAAAAAAAACCAAGGGGGCCCTTGCGGGAATCAACGACATCCGAGGTGTGTAGGGTGCTTGATCCGAGCACCCCTTTTCCTTGATTCCCGGAAAAGGGGTGCTCGGATCAAGCACCCTACACACCTCGGATGCCGTTGATTCCCAAATTGGCCCCCTTGGTTTTTTTTTTTGGAATTTTTGGACGGCTCGGATCGGCCGTCCGGTGGCCGGAGACGGCCCGGTGCGGCCGCCGGTACGATTTTCCTCCGCCGGTGCCCATTATCATTGCAACAGTCTTATTTTTTGTATACGGCAACTTCAAGCTCAAAAATCATGTGTTTACGCAAATAATTTTTCTATCACTATGGATCTTGTTTGATAGATCTCATTGAGATCTTTAATACGGTGCAAAATTATTATTTTTTTCTTCATTTACATTATTTTTGAGTTTGAAAATGTGAAATAAACTTTTTATTTGGGGTTTGTGGAATGACCCTTCTTATTTTTTAAGAAGATTTCCGGAACGGAGCCTCAGGCATTTTGCACAAGAGCAAAGTGATAACTTCACTGATAAGCAACCAAAAGGAGGAGCATCCAACCGAGAGTTTTTAGTATTTTTTTTATTTTTGATCCGATCCAACAGAGAGTTTTTTTTTTTTTTATCATCGAAAAGGGCTGGAGGGGGCAACCAGCGTAGCAACTCCCCTTAGGCGTGACCATAGGGGCTCCAAACCCGCCTGTGGAATGTCCGGTTCGAGCCATAGCTACAGTCCGGGAGGACGGGTTGTCAACACGGCACCATTGCACAAAGTGCCTCCGGGCCTCGAACCTGGGCCTGCGTTGGGGAGAGGTGATGCCCTTTGCCACCTGGGCTACCAGTTGGATAAAGCAAAATAAAACAAAAAAGTAGATCAAGGCTAAAAGGCCTACGGCATTAGCAAATAAACTTCATCACCTGACTCACCATCAGGAAATACCACCCATAGCCAATAGCAATCCCTAATCTTTTCGGGCTTCTTCCAAGACGGCCTCTTTTATCACCCGGCCTCTTTTATCACCCATTAATTGTTGGGGTTCTTACTGGCCGGCCCAATTTTGTCTTCCCCTACCCATCCAAGCCCACCACTTGTTAAACTCATTCCTCATAAGCCCTGTTTTTAATAAACTGCCCAAAACACCCCGCTAGAAAGAGACGCACAAAAATCTCTTTGATCTTCCGTTGGCCGGCGACTTCGACTTCGATCTTCCGTTTGCCAGACTAGCGTCTTCTTCTTCGTCACCTTCTGTCATTGTCCACCTTCCATTCCCACCGTAGATTCTAGTCTCCAATCTTCACTTATAAGCTTCAAAATGAGGGCCTGTACCTGGCGACCGGGGGAAACTACGCCATGATCTGGAGCCAGTGGCAACGAGCAAAGGGATAGAGCGGCCATAGGCATAATCTCTTCTACACCGTCCTCCAAAAGTACTTCTCACCCTCAGATATAGATCGAGGAATTTTGTAGACAACCAATCGGTATAGATCGAGGAATTTTCACCTTTTCCGATCTAAACAGAGTTGAATCGGTATAGTATTTTACACAAATCCTACACTTATTTATACAGGGCATGTACGGAGTTTTTTGTTTTGGTGGCTGAAATTTAGGAGAAAAGGAGGAAGGCAACATTAGCTTTTGTTTTGATGGCTGAAATTTAGGGTTTCTGGTGTTTGTTGTTGACGACAGGGACGTTGGGATTTTTTTTTTTGCATTTAGAGATGTGAATTGTGCATATAGGTGTGAATTATGTAAAAATGTGTGAATTCTCCAAGGTGAATAGTGTAGATGATGTGTGAATTTTGCAAACATGGTGTGAATTTTGTGGGTGTGAATTCTTCAAAATGGTGTAAATTCACACCTCTAATTATTCACACCCCATAAACAGACATAAAAATGAACAGCTTAGCGTAGATAAGTTTAGGTCAATTCATTGTTGATGCACTGGATGATATTAAGGTGTTCATCAGTAGTGATTTTCAGGAACTATTCAGTGGGTAGAAACTTTTTTTGTTTTTTAATCCGCAAAAACGCCCAAAGGGCCGATGGTTAGAACTTAGAGAGTCATTTTTTCGGTTTCTACAGGTGTTGAAAGTAGAGGCAGGAGAAACCTTAGTTTGGATTGATTTTCACACCCCAAGAATTCACAATTTTAAGAATTCACACAAAGAATTCACATATCAAATAATGCACACCTAAATAAATAATTCTGGGGGTGTGAATTCTGCAAAGGGATGTGAATTCTGCAAAGGGATGTGAATTTTTGCAAAAGGTGTGAATTCTGCATAGAGGTGTGAGTTCTTGCAAAGGGTGTGAATTCTGCATAGAGGTGTGAATTCTTGCAAATGGTGTGAATTCTGCGAAAGAGTGAATTCTTGGGATGTGAATTCTGGTCGATGTGAATTATTGGGGGTGTGAATTCTTGGGAGTGTGAATTCTGGTCGGTGTGAATTGTAGTGAGTGTGAATTCTGGTAGGTGTGAATTTTCGGAGGTGTGAATTCTTGAGGTATGAAAAGTGATAGGGGCAAAATAGTAAAAGCATATTTAAAAGGGTCTATATGGGATAGGATTTTAAAAAAGTGTTTGCATGGAACCCCATGTAAAATTTGGGACCGGCCTGGAATTTCCCCTTAATTGTTTAGGTTCTGCGCGCGTCAGCTCATTCTGTATAAGTTCTTTTTTGGGAAAATGACGGCCCAGGACTGTTTTGATAATTAATACCCACCAAGGACAAACTAAGAACATTTGTTAATGCTGAAAATGTCCTTGATGTGTATTAATTATCAAAATACGTCATTGACCGTCATTTTCCTTTCTTTTTTTTTTACCTAACTACAGAATTCACATCCCGGCCACTACACAATTCGCAACCCCTTTGCATAATTCATAACCACCCCCACCCCAACGACAACAACAAAGGATTTCCACCACTCGATTACAGAATTCACACCTCTAAAAAAATCACAACCTTGGTATATAATGCACTTCCAAAATACACAATTCATACATCTCATAACAAACAATTCACATATTCAAAAATATAGAATTCACACCCCCAAAAAAAAAAAAAAAGAAAGAAAGAAAACTCCAAAATACACCATTCACATCCCCAAATGCAGAATTTGTTAGCAATTTTCTGTTTGTGGGCCTACATAGATCATAAAATTAAACATTGTATGTTGTCGAATAAGGCTTGAGTGATGTCGGTATTACCCATAAGGTTGTGATCGTTCAATTAATGTGACCCGGGTAATGGACACGTCTCTATTAGCACGTATTTGGGTCATATCACGTGCGTTAAGTGGTGTAGGCTTATTTTATATGTAGAGGCCAATTGAAGGGCCCAATATGGTTCCATCTATTATGATGGACTATGATGGAACCAGGACTTATAAATAGGTGGTCAAGGTCCACACTTCAACCCTAGCCTCTTTCTCATACCATCTCATTGTGTGTGAGACTAAGGTCAAGATGAAGAGAAGGGTTTTGGAGGCGGAAGATGAATAACCACACACTAAGGTTTTCATCCTCTATGACAACAGGTACGCATCCGGTATTATTTTCTTCAATAGTTTGATATGAGTTCTTGGGTTTAGGGTTTCTTATGAAATCCTACAGAATTCACACTCTCTAAAAGACAAAATCACACCTCATCTGCACATTTCACTCACCAAATACAATTCACTCCTAAATAAAAAAATTCACATTTATATGCACAATTCACATTCCAAAAATACCCAATTATTTTTTATACATAATTTTGTATTCAATATGAATCTTGTTTCATAGATTTCGTCGAGTTGATTCTAAAAATTTAAGTTTTGCAAAAAAACCAACATATATTATAAAATTTATGGCATTTTAAAGTTTGTAAATCAAAAGGTAACAAAATATGTCCACATTATCATGAGTCAACATCAAGTACATGCCTAATTACTTATCCGGATGCGGGGTGCCTACTGCCCTTGTGGCCAAGGCAGGCGCTGCTGCCCCTCACACGGCACCGTTTTGTGCATTAATAGCCCACTTCTTTTTTCTTCTCTTTGGACTTGGTAAAAAGAGCATTAAAGCTCCTTCATGCAAACAAAAAACTGCTAGAATAAAGCACGCACACCCGTACAAATTACAAAAATCTTGGGGCACCCAACATCTTTATTCACTAAACCTTTTTGTGAGGCTTAGTACTAAGTGTATGAATCCTACGAAAATGTGAGACGGATAAAGGTGTTTGTTTACCACATGTCGGTGTCTCAATACCATTGAATAATTACTCGTCAATGGTAAATAATTCATCACTCTCAATATAAGTTTCCAACTTTAATTAGTAGTTAGGTTGTTTACATTGCATTGATTTGTGAATTGAATTTTTGGGTGGGATTTAAATATTTTTTGGTTGGGTGTTCAAATTTTTTTGAATTGGGTGTTCAAGAAGGGCTAAACTAAAATAAAAGTAAAAATATTATATGTATTCCGACAACAAAAAATTTTGGGGTGTTCAAGTGACCGCCTATCATTACATGTAGAGCTGCTAGAGCTAATATTTATGGTTGCACATCTAAGTCAATATTGCGAGGGTGGTTGGTAACAAGGATGATATGTAAATCCAGGCATCCTGAGTTCAAAACTTGGCGACCTCTTGGCCGGGGACAGGCCACAAGAGATTCTAGTCATTGTGTGGATGAGCCTGACTTTGGCCGAAGAAGAGATTAGTCGAGGTGCAAGTAAGTCGGCTCAGACAACCCCTGACAGTTGATAAAAAAAAATATATCCCAAGCAATTTTCAATCTCAGATTGATGATACATACCTTCTTTGTGAGTATTCTTATTGATAATTACCGGCGGATACAGATGTAGCATTATTATGTTTTTCAAAAATCTGAAATTGGTAGCAAACAAAAGGACAAAGAGAAAAAGAAAAAAGAAGTGGGTTATTAATGCACAAAACGGTGCCGTGTGAGGGGCAGCAGCGCCTGCCTTGGCGACAAGGGCAGTAGGCACCCCGCGTCTCTGAAATTTCCAGTCTCTTTTCTAGAATAGAAACCCAAAGCCTAGATAAGTGATGAGCACTCAATATTGTAGATAATTGGTGCGACTAGTCCCGTTCTATCTTGTTTTATCTTACGTTTATTTAACTTTTATAGCGATATTGCACGTAAGGTGTGTTTTCATGTGTTTCAGGTAAAACGTGCAAATAAGGCGTAGTTTGACGCCATGGATGGCCCAAGTGCTTCCAAGTACCCTGTAACGACCCGGATTTTCGACCAAGTATGGAAAAATGACTTTCTGAAAAAGTATCGATTCTCGAGATTAAAAATGGCGGTAATTGATCCTTGAATTTTTCTAAGGGTAACTACAAAGTTACAAGGTTTTATTTAAAGAGCAAGGTCATGTTTTGAGCCATTTCGTCTTAAGAAAAATGTGCAGTTTTCCATTTTACACTAAAAGTAGGGGGTTGACATTTTGATTTAATTGGAATCTTGAAATTCTGGTAATGCCATTGTTTCCAAATGGGGGGTACTTTCTTATTTTCATTAAATAAAATTAAAGTAAAGAAAAGGTAAAAGAAAGGTTTAAAATGTAGTCTTTACTTAAATTTAGAGAATGAAAATAAGTGCTGAGGAGCTGGAAGTTGCTGGGAGCTGCCTGCTGAAGCTGAGGCCAGGATGCAGGGATAACACTGTGGTATCGATACAATCATTTTTGCCGTATCGATACATCATTGAAACAGAGCAAGGGCTGGCCGTAGAGAACTGGTATCGATACGGGCTTTTTAGCCGTATCGATACGGCTTCTTTTCTGCAGATTTTTTGCTACTTTTTGGACTTTCCATTTATGGAATACTTGCCACTTTTGGCAAGTTCCGGGATATTTTGTGGAGAGAGAGGCTGAGTTGTATAAATACCCCTCTCTCTCCCCCTTAGTCATTATCTACCTTATGTTCTAGTTTTAGTTCTCTCTCTAGGAGAGACCTCCATTGTTATTCAAGCTTAATTTCTTAAGAACTCAAGTAAGTGTTTATCGTATGATCTTTTCTCGTTTATTATTGTTGTAGCCCCGGTTTAGATCCTTAGTAATATCAAGTTTATTTTCGTTTCTATCGGTTAATCATGTTTTCTTCCTTAAGCTTGCTTTCTAGTCTTTTTAATATGAGTGAGTAGTCGTTAAGGCTTGGCCGTGGGACGAATATCGTCTCGCGACTTTTGTTTATCTTGCCTTTCTCAACTCTCGGCTCGAAGTTTAGTATGAAAAACAAGAAGGGTTCGCTTTTATGTAACAAAACTAGTCGATGTTAATCTCCGGTGATCATATGCTCGCTCATATGGTTCCGTGAGCGATGTCTCGCCTTGTGTTTGCCAAAAGAATAAAAGAGCTCACTTGTTTTCCATATTTCATTTCTAGTCTTTCAATGTTTTCAAAGCTAAATCCTTCGGTTGATAGCCTAAGCCGTGCGATTCAACCGTGCTTTCGTTAAGAATGGCTCGATGGCCTAAGTCACGGGCGATAGTAGTTTCATTGCCATGCCGCTTGTTTAACTTAATCAAAACCAAGTTTCTAGTCTTTTTCATCACCTTTCAAAGGAAAACCGATAGTTGGCCGTCTTAACGCCCGGAACACTTGCATCTAAAAATCTCATTTAGCTATTGAGATTCTCTCTGTGGGAACGATTCCGGATTTCCGGTATCTATGCTGACAACGACCTAGCCCTACGCTCGGGGTAATTCAACCTCATTTGAAGGCGAGGTTGTGGACGAAGCAATAAGCACTTAGCAATTAAATACAGATGGTATTTAATTGTTTCGAATTATACATGGATTTTTTTTATTAAAAAAAAAGAAAACTAAAAAAAATTGTTAACGAAAAGGCATCACCTCCCAATATCAAATGGTTAAAAAATATTCGCCATTCAGATTCTTATTTGCTATGACACAACTAATTAAGATGCTAACAACATTACTTACTTGTGCACACATCTCATAAAAATAAATCAAACTAATTACCTATGGCCCAAGTATACTCATGCTATGCACAAAGCAATCGAACTTGAAATATATTACTCTAGTCATCTCAAAAAAAAAAAAGAAAAGAAAAGAAAAGGAGAACTACTAATTATTTAATTTATTAATCTTCATAATTAAGTCTGAGGCCCTTCCCTTGTTGTAACGTTCATATATTGCATTGTAACGCCTGCATAGGTTATTATCAAATAGTCGATGAAATGTTGTAACGTTCCGAAATTTTCGATAAAAACTTGAAACGTTTTAATTCATTTACGTAAAATAAATTAATAATAATATTAATATTACCCGTACCAACTGAAAATTTATGCCACTTTCCCTTATCTTGTTCTCTTGATCATTGGCCATCCCAAGTCCCTTTCATGCTTCTTCAAATGACTTTTTGGACTCGGGAGGGGACCTCCTTGGTACCTCAAGACCTTGGGTAATCCCGTTGTGGGTGAAAGCAGGTTCTGTACGGTCGCTTACGTGTACAAGAGTGAGCTGGAGAGGTTCGATTGGTCGATAATCAGTACCAAGGGGAAAAGAGGGATAATCTCGTGGGGTGAGGGCTAGAGCAAGAGGTACGGAAAAGACAAAGGCAACGTGTCTCCTTTGTTCTCCGCGGGGGGGAATGACGTCTGCCCTTTCTGGAATCAGATAAGTGAGGTCACCTTCTCTCCGGGGAAGAATGTTCTCCTTCCTCAGAATCAGTGCTCTCTCTCTCTCCTTTTCCAGAAAAGTCAGCCTCTTGCAATCATTGGGAATGTCAGGGGTATTTATAGGGCTCCTGGGCCTAGGTCAGGCCCAAGACGGCGCTCCTATAAGACCCCAACACGTGTCCCTCCCGTACCTCCAGGTCGCGGAAGACTCGTCCTCCCGCGGAGGACTTCCGCGGGGGGGGAACCCGCGCTTCCGCGACGCTACCTCCATCCCAAGCCACCAAGCCACAAGAGCTTCCCCAATTCCCGCAAGAGCAAGGTCGCGACCCGCGACGATCGTTTGTCTCCCGCGGGATCCCTTCCGGGCCTGCCTTTTAGGCCCGAATATGATCCCGGGGTCCTCTTACAGCTTCTGTATCAATTCCAATTCCAGTATGCCTTTCAGTTCTCCCTGGCGGGGCCCGCGGGGGGTCCCACGGGATCTTCACTTCCGTGGATCGATTCCGCGGGGTCTTCAGTTCCGCGGGTCGGTTCCGCGGGCGCTCATCTGAATGTGCTACGTGCTTCCTTTCCATTGGTCGGTCAAACGTCTTCTTGAAATAGTGCTTTGACTAAGATTGACTTTCCGCTGGACCTGGTCGCCACGTGTCCATGGCCGATAGGCTGGTCAAAAGGTCTTCCCAGATGACGTGTCAATAACTTTGACCGCGCCTACACCCGTGAACTATCTACCACTCTTGGATTCATCTTTAAACATCAAATTACCTACAAACACTTGAGAAATACCTTACGTGCAATATCAAGTAAACTAATAATTATAGGAACATAAATACAATATAGGACTTAAGCACTAAGAATATGCATTCTTGGGTGCTTATCAGGAATAAATTTTAATTTGAAGATCGAAAACTAAAAAAAATTGTACACCTCATATCTTGCTCATTTCTCATTTGTTCTGTTTTTAGGCAAATTGCAAATTTTTTTTTTTTGAACGGCAAAAACAAATCTCGTGATTTAAAGAAAATTTTGAAACAATATATGGGGACACAAGAGTTGGCCTCGTCAAATTTAGAGAGCTCATTTTTTTTAATTGCGTGAAAATTATGAGAGCTTATTGCGTTGAAGTCATTCTAAGAAGGTTTGTTGTTGTTTTTTGAACGTTATCTTAGAACGTAGAAACTTTAAAGTCAAAAAAATAATAAAATTAAAGTATTAAGTTGAGACCATTTAGGCCCCCATAAAGTTCGCTTTGAGGATCTATACTGTTTTTTTTTTTTTGAGCATCTATACTTCGTATCTAGAATTAACCACAAACTGATACCATAACCAGCGCAATTGTTTTTATGAAATTTGGTGAAGGAAAAAATGAAAAGCATGATGATCACCTTTAGAAACGGATAATCCATTCCAGGAAGATAAATATGGTTAATTTTCATAGCCACGATATGAATATTATTTTGATTTTTCAGATGAACGATCAACAAATAAGTATTGTGACGGAGCCAAATGATCATCACCAACCACGTACACACTATACTGAAACGTGAATTAAAAAATAAGTTGGACCAAATGGACCCCACTCACTCTTGTTGATGGAGAAAAGACTATTCTCACGCCCACAAAATAAATATTGTGTAATTTATTTATATGTATTACAATAGACAGTTTCGTTGGGTCCATTTTTAGGCCACCACAAATATACTATTTCTATTGTCAAAATATATATCCTGGCTGGTCCAAATGAACCTCAGCTCAAACCCACGAATCCAGATCCTCATGTGTAAAATAAGTCCCACAACAGTACTTGACGACAGAGACGGATTTAAGAGTGGGCATATGGGGGCCAAGGCCCCCGCGCGGTTTCGGGGTTTTTTTTAAAAAGTAATATTAATATTAGTTTTTTTTTTTTGAGAACACCTAAGTATTGTATTTTGTATTGGGTGTTATTTACACATTTAAATGCTTTAAAAATATGTTTGTTTCGGGTCTCAAACCCCAATTTTTCTTTCTCCGCAAGGTCTTCCATAAGTTTTTCCTTCATTTATTAATCTCATTTTTTTTAATCTCTCTCCACTTAGTACTCAAAAAATCTCCCTCAAAATCTAAACCAAACGAACTATTAGATTCCCAAACTTTAAAATTTCAAAATTTTATTCATTGTTCGGCCCTCGCATTTATAAAATCCTAGTTCCGTCCCTGCTTGACGATCCAAGTTATTCACTTTGTAAGTCTAGTTGCGCAGCACAGTCCCTTGGTCCGTCCATTAATTATATATCCTTGCGAAAAATCAAGTGGAACATACATCAATGAGGAGTAAATCGAACCGCATTGTTTGTAAGAGAAATAAATAGTTAACACCGACTGTCCATTTTCCTTGTCACTATTATGTTTCGATCGCTGAGGTGGATACTGATTTTGGATGATCAGTTTGATTTTTGCTGCATCGATGATCGAATAACATATATATTGAAGTCTACAGAATAAAAAGGCTCGTATATATCATCAAGTGAAATAGTGGTGAGTTTTATTTTACGTACGTCACATAAAGGTAAAATGAGAGGATCCACACCACACCCTGTGCTTAATTTGTGGTGAATTGAAGAGAAGTTAGAGCAAACTTTGTTTGAGGTGTAGAAGTACCCAAGTTATCTACCACAAACACTAATTTCTGAGGGGATGACAATTACTATATATATATTTCTTGTTATACGTAATCCAACTTTTCAGGAAGGAAAAGTTAGTTAATATTAGCCTTTTTCTTCACTTAACTCATGTACAATAATACAATTCATACAGTATGAGTTAATTACTCCACTTAATTAATTAGGGTTCCACCAGTACTAGTTGAGCCTGAGATAGACGGACGTACCCTTGTTGTTTTGATGGAGAAAAGAATGTGGTCTTCGGGGCTAGCTAGCTGTCTGGATATATAAATTTTGCATTTTCGATTTTAAAATTTAGGGTTATATATAATGGGTGCATGTTTAATTAAAATACATTATATATGGCCAGTAGAAATCATTCATTCTCAAAATTGAGAGATAGCTATAGCTAGATACACAATACACAATAAATAGAATAATCTTTTCTCTCTCTACATGAGAGTTTCTCTCTCTACATGAGAGCTCTTTCTCCTTGTCGTGGATCTTTTCCCCCTTTTCCATTCTGATTCTCCCCTTTTTCTTTCTTTTCCTCTTTCCCTCCTTTCCCCTTTTTTTCTTCTTTTCTTTGTTGAGATTTCTCTGCCCTATTTCGATCTTTTACATACTCGTATTCACTTTCTTCTTCTTCTTTTCTTTCTTTTCTTTTCTTCTATTTCGTTGTTCTCTGGTTCTTCTTGGCCGGAGGTTGCTTATTTTCGGAAATGGAAGAGCCGACGGTTATTTCACTCGATGAGAGCTTCGAAGAGTGCCCCTAAAATGCTCAGTTTGTTTTGGTGGGTAAGTGACGCAGCGGAATTCACAAAGAGATTAGTTGCGTACTAATCGAACGAATGATAAACTCGAGTCCACGAGAGAAAGAGACAAAGTCTGAATATTATTGATAAAAAGCTTAAAAGTTGAATAATTGAATAGGTTACAGCCCTATTTACAAGACCTTAACCCTAAAAATCTTACTGTAAAAGAAATAATAAAACATGCCAAAACAAGCGGCATTAAATAAAAGATATTTTCTAATTAATTAAAATAAAATCCTAATTCTTGTAGACCAAGAATCCTAATAAAGGTAGAAATCAAAATCAAACTGAATACGGAAAGTTAATAATTCTAACCTAAACGAAAATATTCCTAGTCAAAATCTTATTCTAAAGCAATAAAAATAAAATACAAAAACTCTCCATTTTTGTCCTACATCAATACTACTACTACTATCAAAAGAACTCGCCCTCGAGTTCTCATTAGAAACTTGCCACCTTCCCTTCCAAAGAAATAGATATTTGGAATATTTCAACTTCTCGCTCGTCTTCCAATAAAAGTACGCCTGCCAAGATAGTTTTCCTGCACACTTCAATTGATTGACGATTTCCACAATACGAGCATTGAGTGAAAACTCAATCTGCTCCAACCTAAGAAAATCAATAAATTGAACGTCATACAGAAATTCCAGTTTTTCTTCATGAGGTCCATCAACTAGACCACTGATATTCCCCTCAAGTGATGAATGTTGACCGATAAGAGCTTTGAGGTGATGTCCATTGGTTGACTCATGTGCCCCTGCATCTCGCCTATCATCTTTTTCCTCCGAACTCTCTTCAATTTCACAAGTCATTGCTTCCCAATTAGCAACTGAAAGAATTAACTCAGCTGGGCTATCAACAAACATCTCCTCTTTCCCCCCATCCTCTTTCTCTCTAATATTACTTGGGACGTTTTCAATAAAATCATCCCTAGTTAGCAAAACCCAATTGTCAAGGTCAACGTGATCCACTTGAAGCGAGCTCGGCTCCTCTTTAACACAAATTTTAGTATCAACCATCTTCAATGGATAACTGTTTTGGCCCTCAACAACTTGATCGCCAACATCTGTTTCAATTTTTTTTATCAACTCCCTCTATGACCACCTTATCAATTTCTTCAATGACATCTTTGGCAAAAGTAGTTGTATTCTGTTGATTTGATCCGTACTTTTCATCCAACAATTGTTTATAATTATGCGGCAAAAATCTCTCCATCAGACATTTTTTTATTCTTGACCATGCACAAATATGGCGTTTGTTCTGTTGATCTCGCAAAGATTGCAAGTCTAACCACCAATCTAGGGCTGGACCTGTAAGCTTTAACAACACGTACTTCCACTTTTCTCCATTCGAGATTTTCATATACTCAAAAGCATCCTCAAGATTAAGTATCCAATCTAGAATATCCTCAAAATATTCAAAACCACTAAATTTAGGTAAATTATTATAATACCTGAAATTTGGTTGCCAATTTATCGACTGATAATCATCATGATTCTCGAATAGCTTGCCTTCAAATTTATTCCTACTATCGCAATGATAATAAGAATATCCTCCAAAGACGTTTTGATGAATAGGTTGGTTGCGGGCAAATCCCTCAACGCAGTTCCTATTCTGGTTAGGAGGTTGGTGATGGGCAAATCCCAACGCGCGATCCTTCTCAACCCTTTCTGGCCTTTGACGATTTTGTAGAGTCAACCCTTGCAGCAACACACGGATCTCTGCGAACTGAGTGCGAGTATCCTGACGGATCTCGGCTAACTGAGTGCTTCGATTCTGCAACTGTGTTCGGGTTTCCTCCATCATCTTCCTTAGGTCAGCAAGCCCACGACCAACGTCAATGGGTGTGTCTTCATCTGTGTTTGGTGCCATCGAACCAGGAAAAGCGTGGCTCTGATACCACTTGACGCAGCGGAATTAACAAAGAGATTAGTTGCGTACTAATCGAACGAATGATAAACTCGAGTCCACGATAGAAAGAGACAAAGTCTGAATATTATTGATAAAAAGCTTAAAAGTTGAATAATTGAATAGGTTACGGTCCTATTTACAAGACCTTAACCCTAAAAATCCTACTGTAAAAGAAATAATAAAACATGCCAAAACAAGCGGCATTAAATAAAAGATATTTTCTAATTAATTAAAATAAAATCCTAATTCTTGTAGACCAAGAATCCTAATAAAGGTAGAAATCAAAATCAAACTGAATACGGAAAGTTAATAATTCTAACCTAAACGAAAATATTCCTAGTCAAAATCTTATTCTAAAGCAATAAAAATAAAATACAAAAACTCTCCATTTTTGTCCTACATCAGTAAGATTCTCTCCTCGAAGGTTCTAAACAAGGTGGGAGTCCAGAAGGTTATTGAGAAAGCTTGGAGAACAGAGGAGGGGTTCTCTATCACCCCATGGAAAGATAATTGTAAGGACCAAATTCCGGAGTCTTTTTGTATTGGCAATTCCATTTGACAAAACACATAATTTTTATCGAGTTGTAATTTTATTTATTATTTTTATAGGCTAGTGAGTCTGTATAGGATTAGAGTGGAAGGAATCTATTTATTTGTAATTGAGTGAGAGTGAATCGATTGTTTAAAGGCAGAATGACTTCACGAATGGAAAGGGGCTAAATCGAAATGGATTGATCGGGATATCAATCGGATATCCATCGAATACTACTAAGGCGTATTGGTGGGCTGGTGCACACATTACAACTAATACAATTAGTTGCCTTATTTGATCTCCTAGGTTTTGGACTACAGCTACAGCAATATAAAAAGAAAAAGGGGGGCAGCCATACAGTGCGGTGAAGCCATATACATATACTATTATTCAGAGAAGAAGAAAGAGTGCGGCGGCAGTTGATGAAGAAATTAGTTTTTGGTAGTGCAATTTCTAAGGGAAATTTTTCTTAGGCTAATTGGAGGGCTTGTGGATTCAAGGCTATTGGCGATCAAGATCACTGGGTGCGGTGTACGTGTGACTCGGCAGGTAGTACTTAGAACGTTGTGAGGATTTACTACGTTTGGATAGGTATATCTGTAACTGCATAATGATTATAGTGATTTGATTCCTTCCTGTGGTTTTTACCCATTCTGGGGTTTTCCACGTATATCTCTGCGTTATGTGATTGATTGCTAGCGTAGTTTTTTAATTGATAGTATGAATTAGTGATTCACTTTCATACCATTAGGGTTTTTACGAATTATTAGGGAACCCTGATTTTTCAATAATGTTTATGCTTTTGGTTTTAAGAAGGAGGATGATTTGTGTAGGGTTATTAGCAGAGGTCCATGGTCAGTGATGGGAGCTTTACTGGTTTTAAGGAAATGGGATCAAAAGAAATCTTTCAGCGACCTAGATTTCAATTTCAGCCCCTTTTGGATCAAGATCCATGGGTTACCACTAGGGTTTTTGAACTCTAAGGCTGGGATGGTGATAGCAAAGTCGATAGGGGACGTAATAGCGGTGGAGGAACCAGGAGAAAAGGGGCGACTAGCAAGTTTCATGAGGGTTAGAATCTGGGTGGACATCTCGAAGCCGCTGAAGAAGGGTTTCTTCCTTAGGAGGGTGAAGGAAGAGGATTCTTGGGTTCGCTTCAAATACGAGAGATTGTCGGACTTCTGCTATGGGTGTGGTATGGTGGGGCATGCAGTGAATAAGTGCAAAGGTAAAAGAAGTTTTGATGCCAAAACTTGGGGTTTGATGGTAGTCTTCGAGCTGATTATGCTGTGGTGGAGACCATAAATTATGGAGATAACCCTCTGTCAAAACTAGTCTATCCAGAGTCAAAACGCCACCTGCAAGATGAAGATGACGGTGGCACGTCAAAGGAGGTGATAGAGGAGCGCGTGGATAGCAATAAGGGAATTCTGAATGAAAATGAAGCAGCAGTGGTTGGGCCACGTGGTGGAGGGACGTGTGCCTCCGTACGTACCGTACGCACTAAATTACAAGAGCGGATTTCAAATGTCGAGACAAACGGGCAATCGTCAAGGACGAATATTCCCGATACAAGGAAAAACTCTATGTGTGATCCCCAAAAAGTCCTTACTCATAACCCGTTTCTTTCGTCGGGCTCTAATGTCCCAGGTGGTGAGAAAGTGATAAGCTCAGGGGCCCATTACTACGTGGAGGAGCCAGATAGCCCAAGGGGATCTCATACCATTTTACAAATGGGCTGTGGGTCAGAAGATGGGCTGAATAAAGGCAAGGGAGCCCCTCTCTTTTCAGGCCCAGAAAGAGAAGGGGGTTCTCATAAAATGGGTGAGGAAGGTTTGGTGTCGGCGTTTAGTAAAGTTCTGAACCTCAAACGGAAAACAACATGCTCCCCTGAGAGAGATTCAGAAGAAAAGAGACAGAAGAGACTTCTGCTCAAGAACTCAGACCAGATTCAAGAGGAAGATGATGAAGCAAGAGAAGGATTTCTTCGGAACAAACAAAGTTTGGCTAGAGCTCGGGCTTCTAGAGGCAGGGGAGGACGAGGAGAGAGAGCAAGAGGAGCAATGGCTAGGGGTGGAAACCTCTTCCTGCAATATTCGGATAGGGACCTGGTTGATGTCAATATTAGAGGGAGAAGGAACTGTTCAAGCTGGGAGCTCTGATAGGTGGGAGGAGTCTAATGGTAATGAGGAAGACAAGAGGATGTAGGCGTTGGTGGCTGGCCTGAAACAGCCACACGACCAATGGTGATGCTCAGCTAGAATGTTCAGGGGATAGGGCGACCTCTAACATTCCAGATCTTACAAGGATTGTGCTCAATCCATCGTCCTCTAGTGGTGTTCCTCATGGAGACAAAGAATAAGAGGAGCACACTAGATTCAATAAGAAGGCGTCTCCAGTTCAATAACGGGTGCTGCGTCGATCCCATTGGCAAATCTGGTGGCCTTGCTCTTTGGTGGTCCGATGAGGTAACTCTTGATGTTAGATTTAGTTCTAAAAATTTGTTTCGTTGCATAGTTAAATGGCCTAGAATTAGTAATCCATTTTTAATTACTTTTGTTTATCCACCTCCTATTTGGAATGAACGGCTGAGATTCTGGAATCAGTTGAAGTCGATTGCCCGGGAAAATAGCTACCCTTGGATCTGTGTGGGGGATCTTAACGAGGTTGGGACTCAAGCTGAGAAGCAAGGGGCAATCCTTGCAGTAAAGGAAGGCTGGAACAATACCACAGTCTTATTTCGAACTGTGAGTTTATGGATTTGGAGTTTAAGGGGCCTAATTATACGTGGTCAAATAATCAAGATGAGGAAGAAAACATTCGAAGTCGATTGGATAGAGCTTTGGCTACAGTTGATTTGAGAAATTTATTTCCTTTGGCTCAAGTTATTCATGAAGTTAAGGTTGGTTCGGACCACTGCCCCCTGGTAGTGAAATACAAGATTCCTTTGAAGAAAGTCCCTTTTTCTTTCAAGTTTGAAGCAAAATGGACTACGCACCCGGAGTGCAATCAGGTTATTGAAGTAGCTTGGAATCAATCTCAAATAGGCTCTCACCTTTTTGGGCTAGTTCAAAAATTGAAAAAGTGTAGGGAGGCTTTAATGGACTGGAGTAAAAAGACTTTTGGGAAGGATAAGATGAAGTTGAAATTGCTTCAAGAGAGGCTTCGTATTGTCCAGGCTGAACCTTTTTTGCAGGAAAATTTAATAAGAGAGAGGGAGATAGTTAAGGAGATTGAAGTTTTACTTCTAAGAGAAGAAATGGCTCTTCATCAAAGAGCTAGGGTTAACTGGTTATCCTTTGGGGATAAGAATTCAGCTTTCTTCCATGCGTGTATGAATCAAAGAAGGCAGAGAAATCAACTTTTGATGCTGAAAACTGGAGGGGGTAACTGGGTGGAGGATGAAGATGGTATTAATGACCTGATTTATGACTACTTTTCTGGTCTCTTTGAAAGCTCTGGGGCACGGGATTTTTCAAAAGTTTTGGCAACTGTGAACAACTCTATTTCTGATGAATAACAGATTGATCAAGGAGGTATCTGTGGAAGAGATTAAGGAAGCGGCCTTTCAATTGGGTTCTTTAAAGGCACCTGGACCAGACGGGTATCATGGCTTTTTCTTTCAAAAGTATTGGGATAAAGTGGGAGGTGAGGTTTGCAAAGCTGTTCAAAGGTTTTTCACCAATGGATATATGTTGAGAGAGCTTAACAAAACCAACTTTGTCTTAATCCCTAAAGTTTTATTCCCAGAGTCTCTGGGACAATATAGGCCTATCAGCTTGTGTAATTTCTCAGCTAAAGTTATTACGAAGGTTATGGCGAATAGGTTGAAGAGTATTCTACAAAAGGTGATTACGCCGAACCAGTCAGCTTTTGTGCCGGGGCGTATGATTCAAGACAATGTTTTAGTAGCTCATGAAGCTCTCCATTTTCTAAAGATGAAGAAGAAAGGGAAAGATAGCTTTCTAGCTTTGAAGCTTGATTTTAATAAGGCTTATGATAGAGTTGAGTGGGATTTTGTGGAAGCTCTCTTGGCTAAAATGGGCTTTCATAAAAAATGGATTCAGTGGGTCATTTAGTGTATCTCCATGGTAAATTTCTCGGTGGTGGTCAATGGTGAAGCAAGAGTGTAGATCAATCCAGGAAGGGGGCTAAGGCAGGGAGATCCTTTGTCTCCATATCTCTTTGTCTTAGTAAAAGACGTGTTGTCCAAGATGATTTCCACAGCACAAGATGGAAATAACTTTTCGGGGATAAAGTTCAATCGCCACTGTCCCAGCTTATCCCATATTTTCTTTGCCGACGATGCCTTGTTGTTCTTAAAAGCGGAAATTCAAAACTGTGCTAAGGTTAAGCAAATGCTAGGAAAGTACGGGGAAGCCTCACGCCAGCGGATAAATTTCGACAAGTCCAACGTCACTTTCTCTTCAAATATGGGGGAAATTGATAAGCAACTTGTCTATGATTTGTTGGATGTCCCATTGATGAAATGAGATGCAAGGTATTTAGGGCTGCCATCTTTTTGGGGAAAGTAAAAAACGGAAGCTTATTCTTTTGTTGTGGACAAGACTCTTGGAAAGTTACAAGGTTGGAAGCAGAAACAGATGTCACAAGGAGGAAAGGAGATTATGATAAAGTCCGTCACTCAAGCCATACCTAGCTACGCCATGTCTTGTTTCCTTCTCCCTAAAGGTTTGTGTGATAAATTAAACGCCTATATCTCCAACTTTTGATGGAAAGGGGATCCAGAAGCTAGGGGAATTCACTAGTGCAGTTGGGATAAATTGTCCAAATCAAAGAAGGATGGGGGAATGGGCTTTCGAAACTTCAGAGCTATTAATGAGGCACTGCTGGCTCGTCAAGGATGGAGACTAATTCGGAATCCTGATTCGTATTGGGCTAGGATCCTAAAGGGGCTTTATTTCCCTAACTGTTCTTTTCTGGAAGCAGTTAGGGGAGGTAGAGCTTCTTGGGCTTGGCTTAGTCTCCTTCATGGAAGAGAGTTGCTTTTGAAAGGTTTAAGATGGCAAGTTCAAGATGGAGAAGATATCAATTTCTGGGAGGACAGTTGGGTCTCTTCTTTAAAGAATTTTAGAATAATGTCGAGGAAGCCTGCCAATTGTGAGGTTATCAAGGTTGTTGATGTGGTTGATCGAGGACAAGGGATTTGGAGGAGAGATGTGGTAACTCAAATTGTTTCTCAGGAGGAATTGAAGGCCATAACAGTAATGCCCCTATCTCAGTATGGAGGGAAGGACTCTTTGGTTTGGCATTATACTAAAGATGGGGTGTATTCAGTCCGATCAAGTTATTATATGGCTGCTGAAGCATATAACAAGAGTAATGAGGGCCCTTCTTCGTCTTTCATTCCAAGTAAAAATTTGTGGTCAGTAATATGGAAGTTGGATATTCCACATAAGATCAGACACTTATGGTGGAGGGTGTGCAGTAACAGCCTTGCCACTAAGGAAAATCTGGTTCGCAGAAGATGTGGACACTCAAAAGTATGCCCAATTTGTGAAAGCTGTGATGAATCAATTGAGCATTTACTGTTTGATTGCAACTGGACTCGAGCAGTATGGTTTGGATGCAATATTCAACTAGATCTGGGGTATGGAAATCCTTGTAGACACCTCCCAGACGGGGCATCGCCATACAGATTGATCGTTGTTTGCTCGTTTGGTTGCTTGCTTCATAAACCAAGATCGTGGACATTCCCATGGCTAGGAACATCGCCACACGATAGCGGTTATCACCAAAACAGAGTCGCCACCTAGTTTATTAAAACTAGGAAAGTAGATAGAGATTCTGGGTACAAGAGCCAAGAGTACAGTAAGGGGAAGGTGTTAGGCACCCCTCTCTGCCCAGTCGTGAGACTGGCCCATAGTTGTTCATCATAAGACATATACGTGCTTCATTTAATTCTAACACATAATCTGTTTAATTAAGCCTTTAACAGTGAATTAGGTGAGCCAGAACTGTAATTGAAAGCATGCATTAGAAAGCAGAACAAAACAAAGCTGTCCCAGGAAATCGATTACTCGGCCGGTGAATGGATGTCACGGCCGAGTAATCACACTGGTTTTATGTACCGGCCGAGGGATCGAAGCCTCGGTCGGTGTAGAGACTCGCAAATTGGTTTTAATTTCGAAAAAAAATCGGTTATTCCGTTAAGTAATTGTATTGCTGGTAAAATCGCTCGTATGTTGTGGGGGTGTACGGAGATACGTATCCAGGTGTGTATCGGACTTTCGGAAAATAGTATAATGTTAGTTTTGAGGTTATATTGATGTTTGGTAGTGTTGGTACCAAGTCGGGTTCGTTTCGGTGTCCGTTAAAAAAATTCTTTTTTCTGCCCTGCATGAACCGGTACAGCCTTTTCCCCGTACCGGTACATGGTGTCCAGAAGTTGTGTCTTCTGACAGTTTGAAGGTTCATGAACCGGTACAGCTTTTCCCCGTACCGGTACATGGTCTGTTTTCTGCACTTTTTCAGCACGCTTTTTGGACCACTATAAATACTCCTTTTTGTCATTTTCCACCCCATTTGGCCACGAAAACAGATCTAGAAACCCCCTCACACCTACCCAACTCCAATCTCACTCAAGATCCATGATTTTAAGTTCAAATCTTCAAGATCCAAGGGTTTTCTCCCTCAAAATCACAAGATTCTTGCATTTGGTGAACCATGGGTGAGTTTTATGTCCTTGTTCTCTCTCCTTGAAGCAAACCCACGTTTTTCTCTCTCTCCTCTCGATTATTGGTTGATCTTTGTTTGTTCTTCGTGTTTGTGGACTTTATTCACTCTAGATCTTGTACCCAAGCTCGGGTGAGGCTTGTCTTTGAAGGATTCAAGCTTTTGCTCTTAGTGGACCTAGGGTTTTGCTCAAAACCCACTTTGGTAGGGATTTTTCTCTTTCTCTACATGTTCTAAGTTGATTAAGTATGTTTTAGGTGTTTGAATGCAATTTATGGTGATTAAGAGTGATATTGGTGATTGATTGCTATTTATGTTCGAATGGGGTGCTTGTGGCTTGGTAGTTGCTTATTTTATCAAAAAGGGGTATAATGGTCATGATTGTTATAGTTCATGGGTTACGTGTAATGTGTGTGATAATGTTCGTACGTGTAACATGTGGTTGGAGCATTGGAAATGATCATAGAAATAGTGGATTTGTTGTGATGAAGTGAATGTGGTGTATATTGTGACGCAAGGGGTGGAAACACAAGAATCGCAAGGGGTGGATTATAATGTGACGCAAGGAGTGGGAACACAACTCGCTAGGGGTGAAAATGAGTTGGAGGCTTCATGCGCGTGTGTGTGTGTAAATGTGTGTGGGATTTGCCATATTACTTGAAAGGATATTGATGTGCATTGTTTGGACCGTGTCAGTTAATTCAATTCATCGCATTCACGCTTGCCATCTTATTACATATAGATTGTGTAGAGAACTTCCTACTGAGCTTGTGTAGCTCAGCAAAATCCTTCTTTTCAGGTTTAAACGCCAGTCAGTAGCGAGCATGCCTCGAGTATAGTGATATGTAGACCTTTTGGAAGCTAAATATATCTTAGTTACGTAACCATCTTTGTAATGACTCCTTTTGATTAAAGTTGGCACTGTAACTAATTTTACACTTGTATTATCTTTTGGTAACGGTTTGTAATATTCTAAACGTTCCGTACTTGTAATTAGTTGAATTTGGGCCTCGGAGCCAAGGTTGTTATTTATGTAAACTTGGGGACTTGATTTGTAATTAAACAGGTGGAAACTCTCTTTTGGGGTAATATTTACTTAAAGCGAGAATCTTTTATTGAAATGGTTTATTTATTTATGTTGAAAATCGAGGGCGTGACAAATTAGTATCAGAGCGTCTAGGTTTGAATACTTTGAGACCTGTAGACACCCTAATTTAGGCTTTTCAAAATTCCTTGACTTGTGGCTCGGAGGCTCCCCGATGATGACTTTGGATTGAAACAAGCCTGGTAACGATCGGAACATTGCTCCTTGGAAGATTGAAGAAGGATTAAAAATGGTTAAAAATGTTTTCAAGCGCTTGGGAGCAATCCTAAGCGCTCAAAACTATTTCACAAAACCTCTGGCCTGGCTCTTTCTCGAGCGCTCGAGAGTGAGGTCCCAAGCGCTCGGGAGTAATCCCAAGCGCTCGAGACTTTTCTGTTGCCCAATGCATGGCTGTATCACCCACTCACTTTGCAAATCATCATTACAGCCACTTTCAGCCCGCCGATGGCTCATTCCACACTCAACCTCTGGTAGGAAGATATTCAGGCCAAAGATTTACCCATTAAACAAATGTTTTATCAAAACCATTTGATTTTCAAAAACCATTGGATGTTTTGCCTATAAATATGCCTGGCTTTTCAGTTAAGAGGAGGAGGAGAGGAGACCACGAAATTATCGGCCAGAGCACCCTTAATCTCTGCTCTCTTTCTCTCTCTAGCCAAAGATCAAAAACCTCCAAACTCTCTTCCAAATTTCAAAGGTTTTGCAAAATCACCAAGGAAAAGGGCAAGAAATCCAGGTTACCCATCCGATCTCTTGCACTCTCCTCACTCCGCCCACATTTCAAAGGCACACCAAGGAGCAAGGTTCAAGGAAAAGGTAGAACTCTTACCTTTGATCATAACTAAAGAGCTGTTCTTCCCTTCTGAGGGGGCTCAGCCTGACCCAGTCTTCAATACCGGGTGCATGGTTGGGAGACCCTAGTGTAAAAACAAGAGCAATGGGGCACGAAAATATTTTCACAAAACCCTTACTGGAACTACTCCCAAGCGCTCGAGAGTGCTCCTGAGCGCTCGGGACTGTTCCAGGTCTCATGCATGGCCCCCTTTGTGACACAATAAGTTGGAAATGATGTGTTGATCTTAAATGAATGGTTTCGTTTTGGCATGCATGCACAGAAAGCCATTTTTCCTCAAAATAGAACCATTTTCTTACAAAGATTTCATGGAAGAGCAAGGCTCCTTTTGTTTAAAGTTAAAAGAATCAGTCATTTCAGAGAAACATAAAAACAAGGGCCTTTGCATGTCAAGATGGAACCATTTCCTGTTTGAGAGTAAGCTGGTATGCAGCTCACTCCCAAGCGCTCAGAACCATTCTAGAGCGCTCGGGAGTGCATGCATGTCATTGCTTCCCATTTCCCAGCCTGCTGTGTTACCTGGTCTCTGCATGCATTAGTGTGGCCTGTTGCTCTTTTAAATTTGTAGATCTAGCCTTGTTAAGGCAGGGATGCATGATTTGAAAGGTTGAAGGCTTAGCTTGGTCTTTCAAGTCCTCTGCTGAGCCAGTAGTGTGCTTTACATTCATTTCAGTTCCTATTTTAGCATTGTATCCTGTCTGTGCTAACAAAGCTTGCAGGTTGGGTATCAGAACTCCCAAGCGCTCGGGACTTCTCTCGAGCGCTCGAGAGTGAAGTCGGTGACAGATCCTCAGTTTTCTGTCATTCATGCATTTGCTCACCGTTATTCCATCATCCACTGTACAACTGCACATGCATGCAATTCTTACCTGTTATAACTGTGGATACTTGCTAAATGATCTAATGAAACAAAATCCCCTTTTAAAAAATCCCACAAACGTTTAGTAGAGACCGATCTCGAATCGGGCGAGGGGGGTGCCGTAAAACCCTTCCCCCTTCGTAACATGGCTTCCGAACCCTTGAAACTGATCTCTGGTTTTCAACTTCAAATCAATTGGTTTTCCAAACGAAACGGTTTCTCGGATGATATACCGCAAATCTGGGTGGCGACTCTTCAAATCAAACCAAAACGACTCTTCAAACGGCGTATTTCTCTTCAAAGCGGCACCAAGAACAAAACAAAAAGAGCGACATTCGTATTTTTCTTCTTCGAGAGCGGGAAAAATATAATTTTCGGGCATAGCAGCCCACAGTGGCGACTCTACTGGGGAGAAGTTTAATTAATACTTGAGAAAAGTTGGTTTGTTGATAAAACGGCCCGCTTTTCTTAGATATCAATTAAACTGGTGAGCCAGGCTTGAAAAACGTTTGTGGGATTTTCAAAAGGGATTTTGTTTCATTATTTATTTCTTGTATGTA
Source organism: Rhododendron griersonianum (assembly GCA_018127125.1). Taxonomy (NCBI): domain Eukaryota; kingdom Viridiplantae; phylum Streptophyta; class Magnoliopsida; order Ericales; family Ericaceae; genus Rhododendron; species Rhododendron griersonianum. Next base: position 34,095,155 of record CM030794.1, read on the forward strand.
TATATCTTGTGCAACCCTTGTTGTGTTTCGGCAATCCTACCCGGCTTGCCGGTGATGGGGAATCCCGGAATGCTCGGCAACCCTCGACCGTCATGAGTCTTCTCGACCGATTGTACCATTATTGGGTGTACGCTCAATAGTGGGAGGTATACTTTGACTAGTCCGGGGAACCCACTTCAAGCCAAAACCAGCCTTTGTACATGTTTAGAAAGCAATAGAACCTTCCAAACTAGGACAGGGACCCGCAGGGTAGGATTATGTGCTATATCCTGCCTATATGTTACTGCTTTCTGCATCTCACCATGCATCTCATTCATATCATGCCGTCATGCTGTCCGTCCAATTTCGTGTCATAATCTCACTCGCACGGTCTGTAGAAGGTTGCCGAAGCCCGATGATGAATCGTGCACCCCGGTGTACGTTGTTTAACTACATGAGTCCTTAGAACAAGGAGACTTTGGGAAATCAGGATGTTACTAAGTCCTTGACTAATGCCTAATCGAAATTTCAACGGAGAACGAAGAATAACAAGGAAAACGGCGCCGTGATGCCACTTTACTTACACCACCTTGGCTAATGACACAGTGTCACTGACACCACGATGGTTGGGGTATCACGCCGTCTATACTAAGTTATTCCGAGTTCAAAATTGAGACTTCGAATGAGGACTAGTCGAATACTTAGTTCATTTTGACATCTCTTAGAATTTGTCGTTCTGAACGAAGGATACACCCTAAAAAGAAATTCTGAGGAATTAGGTAACCTTCGAAAGACCGTAATCTCATCACGCTTGCACATCGCACCTTGCATCTTACACTTGCTTTCGTGTCGCATATAGAACTCTTACGCTTGCTTGCGCATCTTGTTTAGGATCGCCTTGACCAATGATGAGTCGTGCTTTTTGAAGGCACGTTGTTGAAATTAATTAGTCCTTGGAATGACGAGGTTTTAGGGATATCAAAATCCGTTAAGTCTTCTATACATTTTTCAATCATGGATTCAATGAAAATTAACAAAACAATTAGGCTACAATGTCGTGATACCCACACCACCCAGGCTAATGGCGCCATGCCACTTACGCCGCCCCGGTTACGGTATCATGTCATTTACGCTAAACGGTTTTCGAAACCAGAACAGAAACTTCAAGTGAAAAATATTAAAGACTTAATTTGTTTTGATATCTCTCAAATCTTGTCATTCCTAATCAACGGATACGCATTCAAAGGAATCTCTGAGGACTAAGGCAATCCTTCATAGGATGTCATTTCTTGAGTCAGGGTCTAGGAGACCATAAATCCATGGAGTTTGGGATAACTCCGGTGTTTGCCGTGCCCGAACGGCTCTTTCTAGTTTAGCTTTAGGTTCATCTTCCAGCAGTCTTATTGCTCTGTCTCGGATGGTCTTAGATAAGGAGATTGGCTCTGATTCCCAACGTGCGGAATTTAACCAGCCTGACACCGACCTACCCGTGACTGTTGGAACTATCCGTAAAGTTTGATCCCTTGAGTCGACGATGACAACACGTCAACAACAATTCTTTTATTCAGCATGCATTTTTCAATAAATCATAACAGGGGCACATTCTGAGTTCGCTTTCTGCTTTACTGTCAGCACTGGGCTACCCATCCTACAACGAAACCATACCCTCATAAACTCAGAATTTGTGGGAAGATATGGAACAGCCAGTGGAAAATTTGAATGAGGAACATCTGAACGGGGAACAGCCAGCAGGGATTCTGAACGAGTTGGATCAAATTCGGACCTCTATCCGGCAGATGGGTGAACGAACAGACAACCAGATTACCCAGTTAATGCTTATGATAATCGGGGTTGCCAGACGACTTCCACCTCCACAAAACCCAGAAACACCCCTCGAAAATAATCATGAACCACCCTCTGAGCCGAACCCCCAAAGCCCAAAAATGGCCACCATCGAAGCCAAATTATCCCAACTTGAGCTGTCCTTAGCCAGACGCGAAAGAATCACCTCAATTGGTTTCGACTTCGACGAACTCTGCCTTTTCCCGAATGCCAGACTACCCAGGAAATTCAAGCCAATCGACTTCGTTAAGTTTGACGGAACCGGTGATCCAAAAGCACACTTGACCAGTTACATTGGGGCACTCTCCATGTGGGGCTTGGAGAAGGACGCCATGGCCCAAATGTTTTCTCAAACACTGGTTGGACATGCCTTGCGCTGGTTCACTGCCTTGGAAGTGACAAAGAAGAAATCTTGGGAAGACATCTGTGAGGCTTTCGTAGCCCAGTTTGACTATAACATCCAACTTGAGGTCACCACTCGAGAGTTGGAATCAATAAAGATGGAACCGAAGGAGTCTTTTATGGATTTTGTTCGAAGATGGAGAGCAAAGGCTGTTCAGATGAAGGATAAACCCTCGGAGAAAGATCAAATTCGGATGATTGTCCGAAACCTCCAGCCCGCACTTGCCAGGCACATGATCCTAGCTCAAGCCTCTTCCAACTTCAAGACATTCTTCGAAACAGGCCTGGCCGTCGAAGAAGCTGTTCAGTTGGGCATCCTCGAAAATGTTGATTCCTTCCCAGAGACAGAAAATGTAGACCCCGACAGCAGCAGCACGCTGCATGTCAATGCAAGCTACACCGACTTGCCACATGACCCTACACATACCGACCATGTCCGGACCAAGCCCGTTAGCCAGATCGTTGCTCAAGCCACCAAGCCTAAACAACCTCGTGTCTTTTCCGAGTTTCCCGTACCACTATCCATGGTATTCGAAAGACTGGTCGAAAGCAGAACCATCAAGCCACTCCTGTCAACTCCCCTACCTCAAAAGCTCCCACACTACCACAACCCAAACGCCTTCTGCGCCTTCCATCAAATGCCCGGTCACGCTACCAATGACTGTCACCGTCTCCGTCACAAGATCCAAGACTTGATCGACAACGGAACCATCCCAGAGCCGGACTTCAGATCGGGAGGAGGATTTTGAGTGCAGCAAAGCATGAATGGAATTTCTCACGAGTTTGGGAGAGCTTTTAAGTTTCGAGTCAAGTCTTTGTCTTTCAATTTCGAGTCAGTTTGTACTTCGGGTCTTTCATGCTTTCGTGTCTGTATGTTTTCAAATTCAAGTTTGTAGTCCAAAAAAAAAAATGAAAGACCAAAAAGAGAGTCAGTTTCGTAGGTCTGAACTACGTTATGACCTGATTCCTTTGCAAGAAGGATATGTAGGCAGCCTTATCCCGAGGCCCGGTCATGTTCTTTCGAGTCGATCCCAAAATTTGGTCATTTTCATTCGAGTCGGTCCCAAAATTCTGTCAGTCCTGTCTTTCTAAGTCAATGTCAAACCTCTTGAGTCGAAATTGTGATAATAAACTCGTGTTTTGTGATAATCCCTTAACTTGGAATTGTTTTTCACCGTCAATTGAGAAATTAAGACACGAGGTATTTTGCCCTTGCGAGAAGAAGAATTTCATGGGACCATTCCCTGACGCCGTGAAGAAGCAACGCCTTGGCCCAAGAAAAAGCTCGCTAGATCAAAACCTCAAAATGTGATCTAGGCAAAAGTTAGAGCACACAAATCTCTTAAACTGCATCTAGGATCCAGTTATCAAAGTTGTGCAATTCAAAATGAAGAAAGGCATTCTTTTCTTTTATCACACGCTTGAAGATATATATCCATTGATAACCCCATTTGAGCCTAAATCAATTTCTTTGAAAGAACCCAGCTAGGCAGCTATCCCCCACACTGGGGTGAAATAAAGAAGACGAAAGTGCCAGACACCTGACCATCATCGGCGCGTCAGGATTCAAAGCGCAAAAGTGCCAAATGCATACGCACACTTGAGATGCAAAACATTGAAGAAAAATTAGAGAAAACTCAAAAATCAACTAAAGTTCCAAACACATCGGCACAACAAGTGTGAAGGAAAGCAAATGAAAGAAGGCGCCCGTCAAAAGCAAAAAGGGCACAAAAATATTCAAGATGGCTGCTAGCTCTCGGAACCCCAAGAAAATGAAAAATGTTGAGCCTATTATCCTTTCTTTGTTAACTCGAACCTTGGCCACGTTACAACCCTGATAAAGTCCTTTCAGATTGGAAAACACAACTTGATAATAAAAAATCCTAGACAATAGGAGAAAACAAGAAGGAGCACCAAGGCATTTCATGAATCCTGTAACGTCCGAGCTGGGGCATTTTCTAAAGCCATGGGTTGTCATCAGCAACCTGGGGCATGGTTCACGGTAAAAGTCCTCGTGTTTTGCCAAAACATTTCAAAGCCTCGAATGGGAAAATCATCAAAACTTGATTTTATCATGACAATTTCAAACATTAAATCCTCAAATAATCAAAGTGTCTCGTCCGGTCAAATCAAACTCCTCATCTAGTCTTGTTCATCATTGAGAGTCTTTCTTGTCCTTCGAGTCATCTATGCCTTGTCCAAATTCACACAAGGTCATTAAGGTCCCGACTTGTGAAAGAAACTCCAATACGTGGAAGAACCCGCACTTCTGCTCAAGACAAAACTGGTTGCCAAAACTATCAGTGGAAGCAAGGAAAAGGATCAGAACGAAGGACTGTCACTCACTGGGGCACATCAATCATAGCAAGCATACAGCCGACTTCAAGACTGGGGCATGAATGCTCGGAACTCAAGCCATGATCAAAGCCAACCTCAAACCAGCTCCAGCACGCTCCAGCTCAAACCCAAAGACGAACTCCATCCCAATTCCCAAGATCCTGACAATACCGGTCCGCTGGCCAAAAATTGTAAAGCAGAAAGGGTACTCGGACATGTCCATTGTTGTTTTTCAAAACTAAAAATCATCAGTGTTGTCAAAAGTCGAAACACGGGTCTCACTTTCTAACCACGACCCCCCACGGTCGCCTTCTTCCTTCATATTCGTCAACATGACTGCACATCTCTTGCCATAGATTTGGCATTGTCCTGAGGGACACCCTTTAATTTCAGATTCAAGCTTCCTCCAAAATTCAAGCTTCTTCCAAAAATTCAAGCTTTTTCCAAAATTCAAGCTTTTGATTCAAGCTTCTTTTAAAAATTCAAGCTTTTTCCAAAAATTCAAGCTTTTGATTCAAGCTTCTTCCAAAAATTCAAGCTTTAATTCAAGCTTCTTCCAAAATTCAAGCTTTTTCCAAAATTCAAGCTTTTGATTCAAGCTTCTTTTAAAATTCAAGCTTCTTCCAAAAATTCAAGCTTTTGATTCAAGCTTCATTCGCCACCCTTCATCCCGGTTTTCTCCAGGATCTACCCCGCCATAGATTTGGCGCTGTCAAGGACACCTTTCTATCATTTGCTTGCATGTCCGCATGTCTACATTTGCCCCAAAGAACTACGCCGGTCTGATCCCTGCAAACGGTACGTAGGCAGTCTGAAAAGACGCGACCACATGCATCAGATGTTTGTATCTTTACTTGCATTTGATTTCGAGTTGAGGATTTGATTTGGCTCGAATTGGGCTGTCTTAATCTTTGGACGGCACTCGTATCTAGATGTGATGCTGAGCGTTGCCCAAAGAGGGGCAACTGTAGACACCCCAATTTAGGCTTTTCAAAATTCCTTGACTTGTGGCTCGGAGGCTCCCCGATGATGACTTTGGATTGAAACAAGCCTGGTAACGATCGGAACATTGCTCCTTGGAAGATTGAAGAAGGATTAAAAATGGTTAAAAATGTTTTCAAGCGCTTGGGAGCAATCCTAAGAGCTCAAAACTATTTCACAAAACCTCTGGCCTGGCTCTTTCTCGAGCGCTCGAGAGTGAGGTCCCAAGCGCTCGGGAGTAATCCCAAGCGCTCGAGACTTTTCTGTTGCCCAATGCATGGCTGTATCACCCACTCACTTTGCAAATCATCATTACAGCCACTTTCAGCCCGCCGATGGCTCATTCCACACTCAACCTCTGGTAGGAAGATATTCAGGCCAAAGATTTACCCATTAAACAAATGTTTTATCAAAACCATTTGATTTTCAAAAACCATTGGATGTTTTGCCTATAAATATGCCTGGCTTTTCAGTTAAGAGGAGGAGGAGAGGAGACCACGAAATTATCAGCCCAGAGCACCCTTAATCTCTGCTCTCTTTCTCTCTCTAGCCAAAGATCAAAAACCTCCAAACTCTCTTCCAAATTTCAAAGGTTTTGCAAAATCACCAAGGAAAAGGGCAAGAAATCCAGATTACCCATCTGATCTCTTGCACTCTCCTCACTCCGCCCACATTTCAAAGGCACACCAAGGAGCAAGGTTCAAGGAAAAGGTAGAACTCTTACCTTTGATCATAACTAAAGGGCTGTTCTTCCCTTCTGAGGGGGGTCTCTCAGCCTGACCCAGTCTTCAATACCGGGTGCATGGTTGGGAGACCCTAGTGTAAAAACAAGAGCAATGGGGCACGAGAAAATATTTTCACAAAACCCTTACTGGAACTACTCCCAAGCGCTCGAGAGTGCTCCTGAGCGCTCGGGACTGTTCCAGGTCTCATGCATGGCCCCCTTTGTGACACAGTAAGTTGGAAATGATGTGTTGATCTTAAATGAATGGTTTCGTTTTGGCATGCATGCACAGAAAGCCATTTTTCCTCAAAATAGAACCATTTTCTTACAAAGATTTCATGGAAGAGCAAGGCTCCTTTTGTTTAAAGTTAAAAGAATCAGTCATTTCAGAGAAACATAAAAACAAGGGCCTTTGCATGTCAAGATGGAACCATTTCCTGTTTGAGAGTAAGCTGGTATGCAGCTCACTCCCAAGCGCTCAGAACCATTCTAGAGCGCTCGGGAGTGCATGCATGTCATTGCTTCCCATTTCCCACTGTGTTACCTGGTCTCTGCATGCATTAGTGTGGCCTGTTGCTCTTTTAAATTTGTAGATCTAGCCTTGTTAAGGCAGGGATGCATGATTTGAAAGGTTGAAGGCTTAGCTTGGTCTTTCAAGTCCTCTGCTGAGCCAGTAGTGTGCTTTACATTCATTTCAGTTCCTATTTTAGCATTGTATCCTGTCTGTGCTAACAAAGCTTGCAGGTTGATCAGAGCTCCCAAGCGCTCGGGACTTCTCTCGAGCGCTCGAGAGTGAAGTCAGTGACAGATCCTCAGTTTCTGTAATCATGCATTTTGCTCACTTTCATCTAATCATCCACTGTACAACTGCACATGCATGCAATTCTTACCTGTTATAACTGTGGATACTTGCTAAATGATCTAATGAAACAAAATCCCCTTTTAAAAAATCCCACAAACGTTTAGTAGAGACCGATCTCGAATCGGGCGAGGGGGGTGCCGTAAAACCCTTCCCCCTTCGTAACATGGCTTCCGAACCCTTGAAACTGATCTCTGGTTTTCAACTTCAAATCAATTGGTTTTCCAAACGAAACGGTTTCTCGGATGATATACCGCAAATCTGGGTGGCGACTCTTCAAATCAAACCAAAACGACTCTTCAAACGGCGTATTTCTCTTCAAAGCGGCACCAAGAACAAAACAAAAAGAGCGACATTCGTATTTTTCTTCTTCGAGAGCGGGAAAAATATAATTTTCGGGCATAGCAGCCCACAAGACCGTGGGGAGACTTCAACTCTCATGGGTTCAAAATGTCACGTTATTTTCATAACATGTGTGTGCTTGTGTGCATTGATATCATTTGGTTATGTGGCATGGCATTTCAATATAGTAGAGTGGTGTAGAGTTATTTTTGACCCGTGTTGGGATAGTTGGAGGTTTTAACCTCATTAAATAATGTTGTGATTAACGAACTTTCTCTTTCTTATAATTGTTATAAGATGCCTTTCAGATGAGCTGGAAAGCCGTGAAGGATTATGGTGATTGTGCGTAGTGCCGAGGCCGATATGTGAAAGCTGTTATTTGTTAGTACATAATAGAAGTGTTAGACTGTTAGTAAGATTTGTGAGCTAAGTGTTTGATGTGTTTTATTTGAATCGCGCAGATTATATGTTGAGTCTTAAATACTTTTAGTAAATCTCATGAGATGTGAGGTGCATTGGGTGAAAACGTACAAAGGGTAGTATGTTTGTTAGGATCGAAGAAGGAAGAAGAAAAGAGAATGCATGTTGAGGTGTGACAGGAACCATAGTTTGTCTAGGAATTGAGTGAGATATATCATAGCTAGAGGGTTGAACTAGTGAGTGACTTGAAAGTGTTAGAAGGGATGATATTTTGTCGTGGTAGTGATTTTAAGTAAAGGTAAGACAAGTTGAACTTTCTTTAAGAGTTGTAAGCATCTGAGGTTGACGTAGGAAGATGAGAGTTATAGGTAGGGTGTCTAGATAAAGTATGTGTCTTCTGGACACTCAGGCGACTACCGATGAGATCCAATTGGAAGAGGCGCTTGATCACCGCTCCTTCTAGATGGAGGTCTCGGAAAGTCAATTGGACACTAGGTTGTGTATAGGGGTTAGATCTCTAGGCTTGAGATAGATGGCTCTACGTAAGAATTTCGTAGAAAAGGGAAGTGTTATGATTTCGTAGTCTTCATTGTCGAGGTGAATGTCGTGGTGGTGTCATTATGACAGGATGGTAGAAAATAGTGATAGCATTGTGTGGTAAAAAAAGAAAAGAAAAGAGAGAAGACAAAGCTTGAGGTGTACTATATCGATGTGACTTGAGGCGAGTGATTGATGTCAGAGTATGGTGAAAGACTTGTTTGAAGTGAGGGCAATATGAATGAGGACTATTGTGAGTTGAAAGAATGGAGTGTGGAGATTGTGTGTGATGTAAAATTGGCGACGTAGACTAGACTTGTGACTGTATAGGATGTATTGAGGTGATAGATTTGTGAGGGACTAGGGCTTAAATAGTGGCAGTGATAGCAGTGATGGTGATGGGAATGGCATGGTTGATAATATTGAGGTTGAGTGCAACTGTGGTAAATATCTTTGAGGAAAATTGATGTCGTTATGACTACTTAGCTGATAGAAGAAATTTGTGAGCTGTGAAACTTGTGGTGAGCGGAACTATTAGAAGTTATTGGTGCAAAAAAAAAAAAAAATTGATTCCTAAGTGATGAGGTACTTGGAGTCTTAGAATATAATGAGAGGTATAGACTTGTTGTTTGAAATCCCGGAGTCGTGTGGGTATTTAGGAATTTTTTTTTATTATCAATTGGTTTGTATTGGTGACTAGATATTAACATAAAGATATTCGAGATTATTGGATGTTTATTGGTGCAACCATGGCACCTATTACGTTTAACTATTTGAGTAATGAGACATTGTCAGGTTGTATTGTTGTCGAGTCATAGATTTGATAAAGTGTTTAAGAGTACGTATGTTTGGTGTGTATATTTAATTTCCGGTAATGTTTACAGTTGTGAGTATATTGAATACCTAGCTTGCTAGAGTAACTGAATGTGAGTATTCGAGATTGATGGGCGAATGGAAAACATGAAAGGTATTGCGAGGATGAGATGAAATGATTATTATTGGGCTTGCTAGAGCCAGAGAATTGTGATGTACTGGACACTGAGTGAGTTCGTTGGTATGTGGATAAATTTGGCATTGTGTAAGTCAATAATTCGTATGAATAGTTTGTTGATATACTTCATGTACGAAATTTGTCGTTTAGCATTAGCATGCATTCTTAATTTGATGTGTAATCCTGATGAGTGCGATTTGCCTTAATGTATGGTGCGGAGTAGACACCGATGGGTATGTGGGTACGAGGAGAGGATTCTTAGTTGGAATCTGGCATATGCCACTGTTATCTTTTTGTGTGAAACGACTAGAAGGTTAGATATGGGAGGTATCAGCAGGGTGCATGTCAACCTATAGTTGGGAGTAGTTAATGGTTTGTGATAAGGGGAAATAGTGAATTTGGGAATTTATCAGAACGGTTTTAAAGTTGCGTTGTGTTGAGTTATATAGCAAAGATCTAATTCCATAGAAGTGAGTTTGGGTTTTCGAAAAGTAGAAACTAGTAATGACTTTGAGTGGACTAAGGAAAGTGGAGTAGTGTTAGACTTTTGATGGTATTTGAATGTTAAAAAAAAAAATTGCCATTTGAGGTTTAGGTAGAATTTATATGAGAGTTGTATGGGTAATAAAGATATGAAATGGAGGTAATGACTAGCAGTTTTGTGTTATAAGTGTATTGATGTACTGATGGAGGTTAATTGTGTCTTTATGAGAGGGAGGTAAGTGGCACAAGGCAAGGGTCAATTGAGAAATGTTAAGGGAAATGGTGTTACAGTCGGTTAATAGTAATATCAATATTATGAATCGGTTGTGAGGTATGTTTATTCTTGATGTCGAGAGAAAGACCAATAACTCGAAGCGTGAAAGGCTTGACTATGGTGAGTGGATGTCTATAATTGATGCAAGGGTGATGAGGCATTAAGTGGTTTAAGGATTCGAGGCTTATTAGTTTTGTTCCAGTGGAGATTATTTGAGATTCTTTGGATTGGTGAGTGAAGTCATTCGTTGATTGATGTTGGTTAGGAAAGATAGAACTAGGAGTTTAGAATTTAAGTTTATATGAGCAGTTCAATTTGTCCTTCTAGGAAGTTCGAGGAGTACTTGGTAGAATAAGGCACATGTAACGAAATGTAGAATTCAAAATTTGGGAAAAATGTGAGATTATTATCTGTCGGGTTGCGGTCTGACTGTCATGATTGGTGTGTGGGGACTAGGATTCTTGTACAGATGTTGGGATTTGAGGATGTGATAAAAATGATGGAGGTTCAAGATTGAGTGTTGAGTGGTAGAACCACACCGAAAGTGAGGATTTTGTGGAGTAATTAGGATAAGAAAAGTCTACGTAGAAAAGAGTGGATGATGTGATGATTATGAGGTTGCAATATGAGATTTGATATTATGGTTGGTGACTCGGTTGGAGTTGGGTTAGCAAATTTCGAGGATGATTTAAATTTTGGAAGATATACTTCGGGCTTGCGTTATGGATTTTCAGGGTAATTGGGGGGATCAATTGCCGTTGGTCGAGTTCGCGTACAACAATAGTTACCAATCTGGTATCAAGATGGCACCGTATGAGGCTTTGTATGGGAGACCGTGTCGATCACCTGTTTGTTGGACCGAGTTGGGCGAGGCTACGTTGGTTGGGCCGAAATTGATCCAAGAGACTTCTGAAAGCATGAGAGTGATTCGTCTGCGTCTCCTTGAAGCACAAAAGAGAACCACCGAGCAAGTCAAAGTGATTCGTCAACGATTGTTAACCGCGCAAAGTAGGCAAAAGAGTTACGCTGATCGCCATCGCCGACCATTATCTTTTGAAGTGAGGGATCACGTGCTTCTTAAGGTATCGCTACATCGGGGACTATCTCGTTTTGGGCAAAAAGGGAGGCTTTCACCGCGTTTCATTGGACCGTTTGACATTATCGAGAAGATTGGGGAAGTTGCATATCGATTGGCCTGGCCACCGAGGTTATCGGGAGTTCACGACGTATTTCACGTATCAATGTTGCGAAAGTACGAACCGGGTCCATCTCATGTCTTAGAGTGGTCCGAATTGGAGTTGGAAGCTGATGCGTCTTATGAGGAGGAGCCGATACGTATTATAGATTCACGTGACCAAGTATTGAGGGGCAAGACTATTCCGTTAGTGCGAGTTCTGTGGAGTCATCTCGAGAAGGAAGAGTCGACATGGGAGAGGGAAGATGAGGTTAGGGAAAAGTATCCGCATCTATTTTCAAGTTGAATCAATGTAAATCCCGAATTTTGGTTTTGTGAATGTTAGTTTGATTGTTTCATGACATGTGTTGTGGTATAGGCATGAATACTTGATGCATAAATAGGTTTGACTTGAATTGCAAATTTCGGGACGAAATTCTTTAAGGAGGATAGATTGTAGAGACTCGCAAATTGATTTTAATTTCGAAAAAAAATCGGTTATTCCGTTAAGTAATTGTATTGCTGGTAAAATCGCTCGTATGTTGTGGGGGTGTACGGAGATACGTATCCAGGTGTGTATCGGACTTTCGGAAAATAGTATAATGTTAGTTTTGAGGTTATATTGATGTTTGGTAGTGTTGGTACCAAGTCGGGTTCGTTTCGGTGTCCGTTAAAAAAATTCTTTTTTTTGCCCTGCATGAACCGGTACAGCCTTTTCTCCATACCGGTACATGGTGTCCAGAAGTTGTGTCTTCTGACAGTTTGAAGGTTCATGAACCGGTACAGCTTTTCCCCGTACCGGTACATGGTCTGTTTTCTGCACTTTTTCAGCACGCTTTTTGGACAACTATAAATACTCCTTTTTGTCATTTTCCACCCCATTTGGCCACGAAAACAGATCTAGAAACCCCCTCACACCTACCCAACTCCAATCTCACTCAAGATCCATGATTTTAAGTTCAAATCTTCAAGATCCAAGGGTTTTCTCCCTCAAAATCACAAGATTCTTGCATTTGGTGAACCATGGGTGAGTTTTATGTCCTTGTTCTCTCTCCTTGAAGCAAACCCACCTTTTTCTCTCTCTCCTCTCGATTATTGGTTGATCTTTGTTTGTTCTTCGTGTTTGTGGACTTTATTCACTCTAGATCTTGTACCCAAGCTCGGGTGAGGCTTGTCTTTGAAGGATTCAAGCTTTTGCTTTTAGTGGATCTAGGGTTTTGCTCAAAACCCACTTTGGTAGGGATTTTTCTCTTTCTCTACATGTTCTAAGTTGATTAAGTATGTTTTGGGTGTTTGAATGCAATTTATGGTGATTAAGAGTGATATTGGTGATTGATTGCTAGTTATGTTCGAATGGGGTGCTTGTGGCTTGGTAGTTGCTTATTTTATCAAAAAGGGGTATAATGGTCATGATTGTTATAGTTCATGGGTTACGTGTAATGTGTGTGATAATGTTCGTATGTGTAACATGTGGTTGGAGCATTGGAAATGATCATAGAAATAGTGGATTTGTTGTGATGAAGTGAATGTGGTGTATATTGTGACGCAAGGGGTGGAAACACAAGAATCGCAAGGGGTGGATTATAATATGACGCAAGGGGTGGGAACACAACTCGCAAGGGGTGAAAATGAGTTGGAGGCTTCATGCGCGTGTGTGTGTGTAAATGTGTGTGGGATTTGCCATATTACTTGAAAGGATATTGATGTGCATTGTTTCGACCGTGTCAGTTAATTCAATTCATCGCATTCACGCTTACCATCTTATTACATATAGATTGTGTAGAGAACTTCCTACTGAGCTTGTGTAGCTCAGCAAAATCCTTCTTTTCAGGTTTAAACGCCAGTCAGTAGCGAGCATGCCTCGAGTATAGTGATATGTAGACCTTTTGGAAGCTAAATATATCTTAGTTACGTAACCATCTTTGTAATGACTCCTTTTGATTAAAGTTGGCACTGTAACTAATTTTACACTTGTATTATCTTTTGGTAACGGTTTGTAATATTCTAAACGTTCCGTACTTGTAATTAGTTGAATTTGGGCCTCGGAGCCAAGGTTGTTATTTATGTAAACTTGGGGACTTGATTTGTAATTAAACAGGTGGAAACTCTCTTTTGGGGTAATATTTACTTAAAGCGAGAATCTTTTATTGAAATGGTTTATTTATTTATGTTGAAAATCGAGGGTGTGACAGTCGGTGTTCTTCCTCACACCAGACAGAAAAATTAGCAGATAATCAAAAGGCTACGATTAAGCATAAAAACAGTAAATAAACCAAACCAGAGGCCGTTGGGCCTCACCACCTTGATCCCTCAGTTGCTTGATTGCTTCGGATTGGTGGTGATTGACTGATTGCCCTTTTTGAGAACCCTAGGGTTAGGGTTTGAACTTCGGGGTTTGATCGTCGGGTTGATGGCTGCCTTCGGGAGGTTAGGGCTTTTGAAGAGGGGGTTTGAGAGAGTATTTGTGCAGAGTTTCGTGGCTTGAGTGGGTGTATTCACTTGTTAATTTCGGAACCCAAAGGCTCCTTTATATAGACATAGGAGTGACACAACTCGACCAATCAAAGCACACGATTGGAATTGGAGTTGCAATGTAATACTAACTCTTCGTTGTAATATCTGAACGTAGCCCGAACGCATCAGAAAGGTAGTGTAGTTGGATCAAACGTTTGACAGAACGTTCGAGAGTCTGGAAAAAGGACGATCTGGCGGCCGAGGAATGGATGTTGCGGCCGAAGGATAGATCTTGCGGCCGAGGGATTGATCTCTCAGGGAGATTTTCTAGTAACAGGTTGCTCGGGTGAAGAAATGATGTTAAGGCCGTGAGATCAATGTCACGGCCGACAGATGGATTCTCCTAGGATTCTGTATTTTCTGTCTGAAAGGCTATATGGCTCTGGATTGGGTACTCTAAGTGGCTTAAAGTTCTTACCAAAAGTCCTAAGGTTCTCGAGAAGGCAATCAGCAATCACTGTATCCATTTCATCATCGGGATGGTCCCCAAGGTGGGATTTGAAATAATCGTTAGGCCAAATTGGGGTGTCTACAGATGCCCCTCTTTGACTGAGCTCAGACGGAGCGCAAGACATGTTTGAGTAAAAGTCAAAGCTGTAAAAAGCAACTCAATTTGGTCCAACCACTATTCGAAGGGGATTTTTGAAAAAGGTTTTTGTTATGGTCGGGCCGGGAGGCTGCCTACGTATTCCACAGGGGAAATTCAGACCAACCGTAGTTCGGGCAATAAAGAAAAATAAAAAGTTTGGAGGGTTAGAGACAGAAGACGTACCTTTGGGCTTAAAAAGCCGTAGTGCAACGTACCTAGACTGAGCCAGGGTTTCGGCGGAAGATAGTTGAAGGAGCGCGAGGCTGCCGGGGGAATTTTTGCGGAGAGCTTCCTTAGTATTTTGGGGTAGATCAGTACATGGCAGGTGCTTTTGCTTTTCTTGATCATCCTTCTTTTGACTGAGAGGAGCTCGGTAGAGTAGCCTATCCTTGCGAATGAGCTGGAAGGAATTGATGTAATTGGGGTGGAATCCAAACCATCTGCTGGGGATGAATCGGATGCCGGTTTGTTTTGGGATATGGGGGGCGCAAGGCCAGTAACTGGAGCACGGAGCTTTGGGATGATGGAACCGAGGCACAGAGCCGGTTGTAGTCATGAGGCGAGAGCCTGGAGAGTGATGGTTTCTGACGTGGTGGAACCGAGGCGCGGAGCCGATTGTAGTCACAAGGCGAGAGCCTAAGGTGATAGAATCGAGGCATGGAGCCTGCTGTGGTCATGAGGCGAGGGCCTGAGGAGATCGGAGCTTAGAGCTTGATGTGATTTGAACCGAAGAGTAGAGCTGGTTGCATTCTGATGGTCTGTGCACATAGCTTTCTCATCATAAGTTTTTGGCGTAGAGCCAAATGATCGAGGCGCTGGGCCGATCAATAAAACCGAGGCGTTGTAGACACCTCCCAGACGGGGCATCGCCATACAGATTGATTATTTGTTGCTCGATTGGTTGCTTGCTTCATAAACCAAGATCGTGGACATTCCTATGGCTAGGAACATCGCCACACGATAGCGGTTATCATCAAAACAGAGTCGCCACCCAGTTTATTAAAACTGAGAAAACAAGTAGAAATTCTGGGTACGGGAGCCAAGAGTACAGTAAGGGGAAGGTGTTAGGCACCCCTCTCTGCCCAGCCATGAGACTGGCCCATAGTTATTCAACATAAGACATGTAGATGCTATATTTAATTCTGACACATAGTCTGTTTAATTATGCCTTTAAACAGTAAATAAGGTGAGCCAATGCGATAAATAAAGCATGCATCAGAAAGCAGAACAAACAAAGCTGTCCCAGGGTAATGGATCCCGCGGCCGGTGAATGGATGTCACGGCCGAGGGATCCTCCTGGTTTGATATATCGGCCGAGGGATCGAAACCCCGGTCGATGTTCTTCCTCACACCAGACAGAAAAGTTAGTGGATAATCAAAACGCTATGATTAGGCATAAATACAGTAAATAAAACAAACCAGAGGCCGCTGGGCCTCACCACCTTGATCCCTCAGTTGCTTGATTGCTTCGGATTTGATTGTGATTGACTGATTGCCTTTTTGAAAACCCTAGGGTTAGGGTTTGAACTTCAGGGTTTGATCGTCGGATTGATGGCTGCCTTCGGGAGGTTAAGGCTTTTGAAGAGAGGGTTTGAGAAAGTATTTGTGCAGAATTTTGGGGCTTGAGAGAGTGTATTCACTTGTTAATTTCGTGGTGCAAAGGCCTCTTTATATAGGCAATTGGTGACTCACTCCGGCCAATCAAATGGCACGATTGCAATTGCAATGCAATTCAAACTCTTCGTTGCAATCTCTGAACGTAGCCCGAACGCATTGGAGAGGTAGTGTAGTTGGATCAAACAATCGACAGAACGTTCCAGAGTTTGGAAAAAGGACGATCTGGCGACCGAGTAATGGATCTGGCGGCCGAGGAATGGACGTTGCAGCCGAAGGATCGATCTTGCGGTCGAGGGATTGATCTCTCAGGGAGATTTTCTAGCAACAGGTTGCTCGGGTGAGGAAATAATGTTAAGGCCATGAGATCGATGTTACGGCTGACAGATGGATTCTCCTAGGCTTCTGTATTTTCTGTCTGAAAGGCTATATGGCTCTGGATGGGGTCCTCTAAGTGGCTCAAAGTTCTTACCGAAAGTCCTAAGGTTCTCGAGAAGGTAATCAGCAATCACTGTATCCATTTCATCATCGGGATGGTCCCCAAGGTGGGACTTGAAATAATCGTTAGGCCAAATTGGGGTGTCTACAGGCGTAGAGCCGGTTGATTGCAGGGTTGACCTGTTTTATGAGAAATATGCAGAGTGTATATGTGTGATGGTGGTTGTTAGATATGAAAAGATATGATGATGCAGACTCGATGTGATAATGGTGACGCAATTGATGCAAATGTGCACGGGCCCGTGCGTGTGTGTTGATTTAAGCTTAGAGCTTCCATCAAGTTCCGGACTTGAGCATTCAGAGCGTAGAGCTTGAGCATTCGGACGGCAGAATCCGAGCATTCAAAGTACAGGCTTTGAGCGTCCAGTACGCAGTGGTTGGGCATCCAAGTGTAGAGCTTGAGCATTCAAGTGTAGAACTTGAGCATCCAGTACACAGTGGTTGGGCATTCGAAGAGCTTCGCGCTTTCAAAATGTTGGATTTTGAGCATTCAGGCGTAGAGCCTGAGAATAGATGATGTCTTGATTGTTGGGGCGGGGTAGAGCCTGTTGAGGATTGTTACGGCTTCGAGCCAGTTGAGATGGTGGGCTTAGAGCCGCTGAGTTGGTAGATATAGGCTTAGAGCCTGTTGAAATTGCTTGAGTATGATTGTAGGCGTAGAGCCTGCTGTCGGGATGGCGAGCGTAGAGCTGCTGAGTCGAAGGTTTGGAGCCGCTGAGTGAGTGAATACGGGTGTAGAACCGTTGAGATGATTGTTACGGCTTCGAGCCAGTTGAGATAGTGGGCTTGGAGCCGCTGAGTGATAGGTGAGGGCGTAGAGCAGCTGAGCAATGGGCTTGAAGTCACTGAGTGACCATAGGGCTGCTGGTAGTGAATATGGGCGTAGAGCCACTGAGTAGGGTCGTTGAAATGATGGTGGATATGATGATAAGCTCTGAGCTGTTGAGTGAGCTTAGAGTTGCTGATGATGATTGGGCTTAGAGCCTGTTAAATGAGTGGATATGGGCGTAGAGCCTGCTGGGCAGAATCGTTGGGATGATGATGAGTATAGGCGTAGAGCCTGTTGAGACAGTGAATACGGGCATAGAGCCTGGGTGACTTGATAGAGGCGAAGCTGCTGGGGTGACAAGCGTAGAGCTGCTGATGTAGTGAGATGGTGGGCATAGAGCCGTTGAGATGTTCGATAATGATGAATAGCAGAGCTGCTGAGTGCCTTGATTTGTTGTAGCAAGAGCTTCGGCCAGCAGTTTGTGGACAGAGAGCTTCCTTATGCTTGGATATGCCCTCAAGGTTAGTTCTGATTACGTTGTATTGGCTTGGGGGTGCCCCCAAGGCTACTTCTGAGTATGCTTGGGATTGCCCCCAAGGCTAGATTCCACATGCTCGGGATTGTACCCAAGGCTAGTTCTGAGTATGCTCGGGATTGTCCCCAAGGCTAGTTCTGAGTATGCTCGGGATTGCCCCCAAGGCTAGATTCCACATGCTCGGGATTGTCCCCAAGGCTAGTTCTTGACCATATTCCATTTTGTTAGGGAGATTTCCATCACCTTCACTGTTGGGAGTGCCTTCTGGAGGCCGAACGCCTTCTAAAGACTCAAACGTCTTCTAGTGGCTAAATGCTTTGCAAGCTGGCACCATAAACGCTTTCTGGAAGCTAACAACATAAACATTTTCTGGAAGCTAGCAACATAAACACCTTCTGGAGGGTGTATTGAGTAGAAGCCGCAAGATTGTTTTGCTGGCCTGCTAAGCGCGAGGCTGTGCACATGGCGTGGCATAGAGCTGCTGAGGTGTGGGCGTAGAGCCGCTGAGCAGTACTTGAGCGTCCTCAATGTTTCGGTAAGTTTCCTGAAGAGTAAAAGATTTGCTTTAGTTCGGAGTTTAAATTTTGTATGATGAATTTCATTCTTGGGATGAAATCCCTTTTAGCCAGGGGCGTGAATGAGAAGGACCCGTGGTTGGGTCGAAATTGTTTTATTTAAAAAGACTAAAATAATCGTGCCCCCTGTTTAGGCAATGCATGCTTTTTAAACGTTAATTTGATGCCCCTAGCTTTATATTTGTTCATGCAATCATGAGATTAACTCCCTTTTGTTGAACTTTGCAGAGGAATAGGAGATTAGAGGCTCGCGGCGGAGGCAAAGAGGTGCATAAGTGGTTTTTGATGTTGCTAGAGCGAGCTCGGGAGCTAGTACGCATTGCTGGTCTCGAGGCGTTTGTTTTGGGCCTCAATCTTCCGAAGATGGATTGGTCGTTGATGACCTTGCTGGTTGAAAGGTGGTGGGATACTACCAACACGTTCCACTTTCCTTCTGTTGGTGAGATGACGATCACGCCAGGTGATTTTTCTTTGCTTACTGGCTTGCGAGTAGGTGGAATTCCTCTTCGGGTTGATCCCAAGCTTTGGGAGTGGACAGGGGCTCTGGAGTGGTTCTTGGGCAAGGTGCCACCTCTTACTCACGCAGTCATGTTGATGTCTCTTGGCTGAGTAAGACTTTTATGAAGATTGATATCTTGACTCAAGTGAGTGTTGAGTAGCTGACACGGGCCTTTCTTTTTTACTTCCTTGGGCAAACGCAGTCTCTAGCCCCTTTGCAGTATCTGGAGGCTGTTTAGGAGTTTGATTGGGGAGCATCTGCCTTGGCCAACTGGTATGGCATCCTTAGGGCTTGTTCACGGGACGGGATTCTTGGCGGTCACTACCGGGTACTTGAGGTATATCCTTCTTCTTTACTTCTTTTCTCGTTGTGATTTTCCCCGATTTTGAACCTCGCTATGAGCGATGGTTGGTGGGGCAATGGAAGCCATGGTCACCAGTTTTGAGCCTTGGCGACGAGTTTTGGATCGATTGACGGTTGACCAGGTACCCCTTGCATTCCTTATTTTTAGATCTCCATTCCTCTGTGTTGTGGCTGATTTAGACTTTGTTTGCAGGCGAGGTTTGACCCTTGGGGTGGTGTATCAGAGGACACCCCTCTTGCGCGTTCTAGGGTTCTCGTAGCCTGTTCGAGGGTCCCTTTAAGCTTGGTACTTATGTGATCGGGTGGCCAGCCAGTGGCGCCCGGGTGCTGAGGATTTTCAGTTTGTTCCTCCTCCTCCTCTGGCGTTGATGAGGTCTACTTCTTGGAGAATGCTCAGATCAAAGACTGGGCGGGTTTGCTTCTTTAGGCAGGTGACTGTGTAGAGACCCGTATTTTTGGAATTTATTAAAAGGTTGGATTAATATTGGAATATAGAATAAATGAAGGATTTATTGAATTATTTGAATTGGGTTTAATGTGTTAGGATTGTTATTTGAAGGAGTGCTTGTGCAATTTACATATAAGCTAGTATATAAGGTGTGTGTGTTGTAGGAGATAAATCTCCCATCTCATATCTCTCTCTCTCTCTCTCCCGACGCCCCTCCCTCTCTCACGGCTCTCTCCTCTCTCCCACTCTCTCTCTTGAAAAACTCCACTCGAGGCTCGAAACCCACAAAGTTCAACCTTCATTCCACCCTCTAGATGTGATTATAAGCTCGGGGTTCGTTGGTTGAAGCTCGAAAAGAAGCATCCTTGGAGGAATTCAAATTTCAAGTCTAGGGCTCGGTTGATTGGGCTTGGATCTTCGATTTTTTTCCATTGAGGTAGGGATTTCTAACTTTCTCTATATGTTTATGAGTTGATTCGGTGTCCAAAACTTGCTTTGGATCGTTGTTTGGAAGCCTTGTGATCGCCCTTGAAAGCTGTCAAAATCGTGCTGAAAAACCCAGGTGCTACATGTAGCACCCTTCTTCTGCTACATGTAGCAAACCCAGATTTCTTTGATTTTGTTCGCTGGCTACATGTAGCACCCTTTTTCTGCTACATGTACCAAAATCCAGATTTCTTTGATTTTGTTCGCTGGCTACATGTAGCACCCTTTTTCTACTACATGTACCAAAACCCAGATTTTATGTTCTGTTCGCTGGCTACATGTAGCACCTTTTACTGCTACATGTACCAAACTGGAAATTTCTGAAAAGTTTCTCCTTTCATGGTTTGGACCCCCGATCACTTCTAATACCTTTTAAACACCTTTAAATCATCTCTAAGGTTGATTGCTCGCGTTTCAATGATTCGTTGTTCGTCCCTACTCTTTGGGCTCTCGTTATAATAAAGAAAGGCTTTAAACTAAATGAATATGATACTCATTCCTTTGTTTATGCATTCGGGTTATTACGTGAGTATTGTGGCATGCTTTATGAATGATGCGGACTTGACGTACGTCATGCTCTACGGTATTGAGGCTTGTAGAATGAAAAATCACAATTTAGAACGATAGAACGAAACGAAGAAAGCCACGGATCCACTACAAGGTGTGATGCCGAAAAATGGGACGCACGGGGTCCCAAATGCCCGAAAGTGCACAAGAAAGCCACGGATCCACCGAATGGTGCGATGCCGGAATGAATTCGGGATGCACAGGGTCCCAAATGCCCGGAAAGGAAATCGAGAACACTTGATATAATGAAAACGGAGAATTTAGAGATTATTAAGTGACGTGAATATGAACGGTATTGATTGTCAGGTATTAACCACTTGCTCTTGCTCACATGGGAAACTTTATCAATGTTCATCTCGGTGCATCGTCCATCTTATATGCATATAGTTTGAGCAAAGATTTCTCTACTGGGCTAGTGTAGCTCAACCTATCATTATTTTCAGGTACCTCTCAGGGACATTGATATGGAGTGCTTGCTGTGCATCTGACCATACTTTTGAAAGCTAACATTGAGGAATTACCATGGCATCTTTGTAAAAAAAAAAAATTGAAGATGTAATCGTAATTTCAATTATATTCTTTGACTTACTCTCTTTAGGATACTGTCTAAGAATTTGGGGCCGGAGTGCCTTTATTGTAAACTTTTAAACTTGATTGTTCTCTTGGATGGATTATGGGAAGCAAATTTGGGGTATTATGATGTATTAATGCGAAGGATTTTTCTTCGAAAGGCTATTATTATTATGTTGAAAATCGAGGGTGTGACAGACTGTATGGAGTACTGCCATTTTTCCTTGGTTCTGCCTGCTGTTCCTTCAGTTGCTCTTGTTTGGCCACGGGCCCTTTCCTTTGTCTCCTTCCATTCTGATGACGGAGAAGAGGCGTTTGGTGCCTGCCCCTTGTTTTGCATTCTTTTCCTTGTAGCTTGAGGCTGAGTGAGCACCAACTGTCAGTGGGGAGGATAGCCAGCAATCCCCTTCTTCATCTCAGAGATCATCTCAAAGACGGCGTCACGACCAGCTTTAGGATTTTCTTTTCCCTTCCTGTTCATGGTTAGCAAAGAGAGAAGTAGAAACTTTATTTGTATAGTGAAAGCAACCATAGTGATGATTTTGTAGGCAACCTTTTGTTCATGTAATGAAAAATGCTTTTTATGCCCCTA
The DNA here is from genome assembly GCA_018127125.1 of Rhododendron griersonianum. Classification (NCBI taxonomy): domain Eukaryota; kingdom Viridiplantae; phylum Streptophyta; class Magnoliopsida; order Ericales; family Ericaceae; genus Rhododendron; species Rhododendron griersonianum. The sequence continues at coordinate 34,117,119 of CM030794.1, forward strand.
GATGTCTTGAGTTTGCATACGATAGTCAGAACATGGCTTTTTAAACAAGTATTTGCTGATAGACAGTAATTTGTGTGAAAATGAAATACTGGCCGAAGAATTGTTTACTTGGCTTAAGAATCGATGTTGCGGCCGATGTATCAATTCTTCGGCTGTTACTTTGATTTTTCCAAAGGTAGATTTTGTTTTGGCCAAGTGGCATCCTCTTTTCTCTTCCTTTTTATGTTTGGTTTTGATTTTTTTAGCCTTTTGCTTTTGCCATGTTCCATAGTCTGATTGCCAAACTCGAGAGTTTTCGAGGTATCCTGCTCATTGTGTTAATGACCTTCAGGTTAGAGGGGATGAGCAATAATTCTCGTGTATTTTGCTGTTGTCAATTCCTTGAGAAAAACATACTCATCTTTTGCGAGCTCAATACGCAGGGTTAGCTATACCTATCATTAAGTACAAATTTGTTGAAGTTTTTCCTTCTCTCCAAATGTTTGGGCCGCATCTCGATGAGAGATTGCCTACGTATCCCTAATCAGGGAATCAGGCCTTTTACGTAGTTCCAAAATCATTACCTTTGAGGTTGGGTTTTTCACTCTTGGTTTTTCTTCTCACATGCTCTTGATTTTGCCTAGGTTACCTAATGGAGGTTGAGTCCCTCGCGAGCTTTTCTTTGAATGCCTTAACTTTTGCCTAGGCTGCGTTTTTGCATTTTCTTGCCCTAGCAGGCTTTGCTCTTATTTTTGCTTGGATTTTCAGGTTACCCAACGAGCACTTCTCTCAAGAGGGTTTATGCATTTCAGAGAGGAATTTGATGGAGATATTTTTCTAAATCTCCCTTGTGTTTGTACCTTCATAATGGGCGAGCTAACCCTAAGTGTTCTCGCGGAGATAGTGTCTTCTTTCTAAGTTTTGACAAAAACCTAGTTTCTTAAGCAACTAGAGTTCATCATTTCCTTCCTTTTTGTCAGGGACACAAGGAACTTGATTCCTTGAAATTTCCTTTGTTTGGCAAAGAGACTGTAGTGTTTGGCAATTGCAATTTAGGAAGTAAATCATTGAATAAGCATAGTCTAGAGGATGAAACAGGAATTCACTTAGCAGAAATAAAATGCCCAAGCAGGGGCTCAAAACATGTTTTAGTTTGATAAAAGCAATGTTTAATGTTCTTTGCCATGTTGTGACTTATTAGCTACTGTAGCATTTCGAGGTCGTTTTCAAAACCTTTGCCTTTTGCAACTTTATACTCTTTTCCACCCTCTTCTTTGCCAAACAGGGCCTTTGCATTGGATCCATCTTTACTGCTTGCACGGTGGCTACCTCTTTGAGACATGAGTAGTCCCCAAATGGAAATGTCAGTTTGGGTTTTCATCACCTCTTTTTCCTCCTCGTTGATTATGCAGTCATAAGAGAGATTAGTTACTTCCACTTGGCCGAATAGTGATGTTAAGGAGATTCCATCGAGTGGATCATCGTATTCTCCTTCCATTTTGTCAAAGTCACTTTCCCCTTTGCTTGTTCTTCTTCATTACTTTTGTCAGACATGTCGGATCGATCACTTCCAATTGATCGGACTCGTTGTTTTCTTCCTCCTCCATCATGAAACATTCATCCTCCTCCGGGAAGGTAAAGGTTGGCTTGGCTTGGTTGTTTTGGATAATGTATTGGCCAGGATTGTATGTGGGGTTGTGAGATAGGTTTATGAGATCGATGTTTCGGGGTGGTGGTTCAGCATTGTGAGTAGGAAGTGGATTGGCTTGCACATCAGGTTTTGGAAGTTTTATAGTTCGGCTATCAATGATGTAAGGACCAAATTCCGAAATCTTTGTGTATTGGCAATTCCGTTTGACAAAACACATAATTTTTATCGAGTTGTAATTTTATTATTTTTAATAAGCTAGTGAGTCTGTATAAGATTAGAGTGGAAGGAATCATTATTATTTGTATTCGAGAGTGAGCGTTTTAGATAAAAAAGGAGGTCGACTACAGCGAGACGGTTGTTTGACGGATCAATTGGTTATCAATCGGCACATTCTATTTTGTGAAGAAAATCAACGTGAATAGGAGGTCTATTTATGGACTTATTATTTACTCTTCCTAGGGTTTGGAGCACATGCTTATATATAAAGGAAAAGAAGTACGGCAAAAGTGTGTTGCCAGATGCCTTGTGCCATATACTACAAACATACACGGTGTTAACAGTGTGCGGCGGCTGCAGCATGGAAATTGAAGCAACAAGTATTTTTGAGAGCTATTTTTATTAGGTCTATTGGAGGGCTTGTGGACTCAAGGCCGTTGGCGATCAAGATCACTGGGGTGCGGTGTACGTGTGACTCGGCAGGTAGTACTTAGAACGTTGTGAGGATTTACATCGTTTGGATAGGTATATCTGTAACTGCACAATGATTATAGTGATTTGATTCTTTCCCGTGGTTTTTACCCATTCAGGGGTTTTCCACGTATATCTCTGCGTTGTGGGATTGTTTGCTTGTGTGGTTTTTACTGGTAGATTAACTTAGTGATTCGCATTCATACTTTTAGGGTTTTTTTACAGATTAATAGGGAACCCTATTTTTTCAAATGAGATCTTGAATGTCATGGCGGTGACGCATGCAGTTATCTGTTTCATGCCTAAGGTGTTGGTGGTAGGCGCACTGTTTGTTAGGATCATGGTTTGGGCCATAGGGTGGCTGAGGAAGTGGTTTGTTTAAAGGTTTGAGCTGCCCCTAATGGCTCAGAATGGCTAAGGCTTGAGATGAGGTCATATAGAGAGGGTCAAAGTTGCGACGAGGGCGATTTGAGCTTTGGGATGAGCTAATTTGAAAAGGGTCTTGTGGTAAGATTGAGTTAAGGGTGTTGACGGAGGCAGGAGATGTACGGGTTGGGAAGGTTTTCTTGGGTGGAGGAGTTTCTTCTTTCCCAATGAGGCCTAGCTTGATCCTCTCTTCAATCTGCAGCCCAGTAGCATGCAGGCGCTTGAAATCAATGATAGCCTGAGTGTAAATGTGCGTGAGGTACTTGGGCTGCAAACTCTTGACAACTATTCTCACTTGATCTTCCTCAGAGGGGCGGTTCTTCATCTTGGCGGCTTTCTCTCTCCATCTAGCCACAAAGGTTGCAAAGTCTTTGTTTGACTCCTACTTAGTCATTTCCAAATCTCAAGTTGTTAACTCAATTTGGACGTTGTATGCATATTGCTTGACAAAAGTATTGGCAATTTCTGGCCAAGTATGATAGTGCACAAACTCCAAAGTGAGAAACCAATCGAGAGCGCTTTCAGTAAGAGTCCTTTGAAATAACTGAACAATGAGCTCATCATTCAAGCCCATTGGCTTCAGAGTGTTGATGACATGGCGGACATGGCTAGTGGGATTACCAGTTCTATTGAACTTCTAAGGTAGTTGAGAATCTGGAAAAAGGCAGAGTCCTTCAAAATCCAGTATTTGGTCCCCTTGTGAACGGGCCAGAGCATGTTTGATCTCCTTGACTTGTTTGGCCAATTCAGGGTTTTCTACCAATACCACTTCTTGAGGATTCTCATCTTCCACCGATTTCTCTTCGTCCTCAGCGTCTCTTGCTACTTTCTCTGCTAGTAAGGTAGCGACTTTGAGCTTGGAGATCAGCAATGATGGCGTCGTTATCTGCCATGAGAGTGGGATGATTACTTGATGAAGCTTAGGATTTGGTAGATGATTGAGTTTGTTGAAGAGATGACCGCGAAGTCCCTGAAAGTGATTGGGACCGTAGCAGTGCAGGTGTTTTGGCCGGTGAGGGTGACAGACGGGACGGCTGCAAAGACCTCTGTTTGGCGTGACTTCGGGTGCTGTAAGAGTATAAAATTGGTTGTGGTTGCTTCTTTGTTTTACTTATTGTGTCTGCTTTGAAAAGTAGAGTACCTGTAAGTAAGTACTTGGCTTGTGTAGGGTTAGGATTTGGGCCGAAAATCCCAACCCTTCTGCACAGAAAAAGTTATTTACAACAACAGATGATACAAGATGTGAGGAAAAACTTTTACAGTCAAATGCAAGTAGGTTCCTGTCTTAGTTTGATAAGTTCTATGGCTTTCTAATACATGCAAGGTTTAGGTAGTCTCAGGGTGCTCCGTTGTCAAAGGGCACCAGTCCTTTCACCAGCCCATCATAGGCGGTGATTGAGTGATTTCCTTTTTGATATACCACTAGGTACAAATGACTATGGAGTTTGCTGGAACCCCTAACATAGCCCGTGTCATGCCGGGATATCAGGTGAACTCAACGAGGTTGCCCACTCGATGCATATGATAAATGAATTAAATAAGGCATGTGTTAGTCTTATATTGAACTTTCTGGTTATGGCTCTCAATTCCCCAGCAGAGTCGCCAAAACTTGTAGACACCTCCCAGACGGGGCATCGCCATACAGATTGATCGTTGTTTGCTCGTTTGGTTGCTTGCTTCATAAACCAAGATCGTGGACATTCCCATGGCTAGGAACATCGCCACACGATAGCGGTTATCATCAAAACAGAGTCGCCACCTAGTTTATTAAAACTAGGAAAGTAGATAGAGATTCTGGGTACGGGAGCCAAGAATACAGTAAGGGGAAGGTGTTAGGCACCCCTCTCTGCCCAGTCGTGAAACTGGCCCATAGTTGTTCATCATAAGACATATACGTGTCATTTAATTCTAACACATAGTCTGTTTAATTAAGCCTTTAACAGTGAATAAGGTGAGCCAGAACTGTAATTGAAAGCATGCATTAGAAAGCAGAACAAAACAAAGCTGTCCCAGGAAATCGATTAGTCGGCCGGTGAATGGAAGTCACGGCCGAGTAATCACACTGGTTTTATCTACCGGCCGAGGGATCGAAGCCCCGGTCGGTGTTCTTCCTCACACCAGACAGAAAAATTAGCAGATAATCAAAAGGCTACGATTAAGCATAAAAACAGTAAATAAACCAAACCAGAGGCCGTTGGGCCTCACCACCTTGATCCCTCAGTTGCTTGATTGCTTCGGATTGGTGGTGATTGACTGATTGCCCTTTTTGAGAACCCTAGGGTTAGGGTTTGAACTTCGGGGTTTGATCGTCGGGTTGATGGCTGCCTTCGGGAGGTTAGGGCTTTTGAAGAGGGGGTTTGAGAGAGTATTTGTGCAGAGTTTCGTGGCTTGAGTGGGTGTATTCACTTGTTAATTTCGGAACCCAAAGGCTCCTTTATATAGGCATAGGAGTGACACAACTCGACCAATCAAAGCACACGATTGGAATTGGAGTTGCAATGTAATACTAACTCTTCGTTGTAATCTCTGAACGTAGCCCGAACGCATCGGAAAGGTAGTGTAGTTGGATCAAACATTTGACAGAACGTTCGAGAGTCTAGAAAAAGGACGATCTGGCGGCCGAGCAAAGGATCTGGCGGTCGAGAAATGGATGTTGCGGCCGAATGATAGATCTTGCGGCCGAGGGATCGATCTCTCAGGGAGATTTTCTAGCAACAGGTTGCTCGGGTGAAGAAATGATGTTAAGGCCGTGAGATCAATGTCACGGCCGACAGATGGATTCTCCTAGGATTCTGTATTTTCTGTCTGAAAGGCTATATGGCTCTGGATTGGGTCCTTTAAGTGGCTTAAAGTTCTTACCAAAAGTCCTATGGTTCTCGAGAAGACAATCAGCAATCACTGTATCCATTTCATCATCGGGATGGTCCCCAAGGTGGGACTTGAAATAATCGTTAGGCCAAATTGGGGTGTCTACACATGTTTCAATATTAAGGTGGACGTCACAAGTTGTTGAAGCTGTCAAAGGAAAACAGTTGGTGGAATTTCTGGGGAAAGCAGCTATGATTGGTTGGCAAATATGGAAGTCTAGGAATGACTCTGTTTTCAATTGTAATCCTGTAGACCTAGTGGCTACGATGTGGAGAGCTCATGAAAATCTTCGAGATTTCCTGGGTCTTAAGATCCCAGCACCGATCCGCATGGACAACTCAACGGCTGTGGACACTCCTTCCCACTGGAGGGCTCCGGATCAAGGTGTTTTAAAGATTAATTGCGATGTGGCGGTCAAGAGTAATGGTAGAGACGCAAAATGTGTTGCTGTGATTAGAGGTGGCAGAGGGAAGATTATTGATGGGAGAGTAATCAGTGCAGAAATTATTTCATCACTCCACGGGGAATTATTGGCTATTCGACTTGCTGGCGGGATGATCAAAGCTATGGGTCTGCGCAGTGCTCTTATTGAATCGGACAACTAAATGGCCATGAAATTAAGCGTCTCTGAATTAGTTCCCCCATGGGATGTTATGGCGGTGGTCTGGGATATCAAGCAGTTAGGGATGGACGAAGGGATCAATTTTGCTTGGATAAAGAGAGAGGCGAATGGGCTGGCTCATGCAGTGGCAGCAGAAGCAATTAAGGGTTGTTTACCTGTAAATTGGGTGTCATCCCCCTCTGCTCTTGTTATGTCTATTATTGCTAGGGATGCTTCTTCTCTTTTGTAACCCTTCGGGGAAAGTTTTGTTTATAAAAAAAAAATAGAAAAGATACACAATAAATTAAATAACCTTACCCAGCCACCTATACATACATGCGCATGAACATAAATAAAAAAACATAAAAAAGGGGAAGAAGGAATTAATGTTATATATTAACCCCTTTTAATTAGGCAAGGCAAAGGTAACATGGTCAAACAATTTATTAAAATCTATCCTCCAAATTCAACCCCAAATTAAGACTACTCGAGTTTAAAATCTATTCTGTACAAATCGGAACCCCAAACACTTTCGCAGTTTTGGCCTTCGAGTTTAAAGTACTCTACAACACGTACGGAATTGATATTAATGTAAAATAAAAACAAAATGCTCCCACAGCTTTCTATATATGGCTTTGTCTAGTTAGGAGTTTTGCCCTTGCTTTTGGCTTTGGCCCTTGGTAATCGTTTGTTGGACCCCTATCCTGCTGCCCCCTAAAACACTGCCGTATATAGCTGAAACTCCACACCCAATTTCCAGGCTAAAGTCTCGATCTGTTTGGGGCAGTGCACTGCATATATAGTACTCCTACTACTAACTTATGTGTGACTTCTTTTCATAATTTTTTTAGAAAGAGATATCTTTTTTCATTGGTATTTTTCTATCATAACTTTTTTGATTGGTTGGACAAGAACAATTCAAACATAAAAAAAATTGGATCATGGTTAGCAAACCAAAAAAAGGCAATAAGAAAATGGTACAAATTGGGTCATAGGTTTAACGGATATCCGTGTTTTTAATCAATCACACAAGTTCAACTCGTCTTCGTCCCGTTAATTTTTGGGTTACTGGTAGAGGTGCACACAATCCAAATTGGTGTGGTTCTCTACAAATTTAGTAACAGGATGACTCTGGACAGTTCTAAAAAAATGTTAACCAAGATCATTACTCTATATATATATATATACAAACAAAATAATAACTTAACCCGCCAAAAAAAAATTTATTTATACATATAGGCTTATGGTGCTGTTTCCACTAATGTTTTTGGTTCACAAATTGTGCCAATTTTGCATGTTGTTCATGCTAATGAATAGCTTATTCACAAGTGTGAACACTACTAAACAGTATGGTTCCATTTGGTTGGAATCATGGTTTGGTTCGAACCATAGTTTTAAAGTTGAGAACCAATAACCAAACAAAAATATACTCCACGGTGGTGTGGACAATTCCCCCTAAGGGTAGTGCCCCACAATGACTTTCATTTGAAAAAGTAAATCAAATTCTTTGCAAAGCATAAATAAGGAAGAAATCCTAGCAAAACAAAAATGGAGAAAAAAGAAACCACGTGAAGTAGGGGATTGGAGTCCTTTATGCATAAAAACAGAAATAAGCTGGTTTGATTTGCGATCCAAACGGAGACTTAAGGGTTGGAAATTGGGTGTGGAGTTTCAAGATGATACGTCAGCGTTTTAGGGGACAGCAGGCCCCCCGAGTCCATAAAATTTACAGTTTAACAAAAACTAAGCTCCCAAATGATTCTCAGTACTTTTACAATAATTTCCTTGCCCTTACGTTTCTTGAGAATTTAATTCTCCCTTTTACAATAATTCTTAAATATATTAATTAGGTCGACCTAATACCTAAATCACATTTTGTTATTTTTTCAATCGGCAAAGCAAATCACATTTATGTTAGATGAGTTATATTAAATTCATAACTGTGCAACTAATAGGAAATTCGGCATGTTTGATGGATATAGGAAACATTTGAACCAAAAAAGATGGATATAGGAACAGACATGTACGTTGGAGGGATAATTGAGGACCATATATAAAACCGAAACAAAAAAATCTTACACCATACATGGTTTGTGTGTGGCCCGTGATCCTTGATCCTCGATCCTCCGTTGAAGGTTCGATGGTGGGTTTGAGCCTTCTTCTCCTAGCCTGCACAGGGAACGCACGACTAAGACCTGGCCGGGGGTTGTCCCGGCAAGGCCCTCCGGCGAGAGGATAAATATATTGCAGAGAGAGGAAGCAGAAAGCTAGAGAGAGTATGTGTGAGTATTGAGTAGCATGTACCTCTTTAGGGTTACCATGGCTTGGTATTTATAGACCTCCTTTGGCTTACTTCCCAAGCGCGATCACGTGCCTTTCACGAGCCAAGCGTCGTCATGGTGGCATCACAAAATAGATCTGGTAACCGCTTTTAGGGCTAAGCTGGCACACCCATGTGCGCCCGTGATCGTCTTCTGTTATAACCGCTTCTGCATGTGATCCAGCAGCCAACCGTTGTCGGCCCCAGCCACGCTTCGCAGGTGGCCGAGCGTGCATTTAGCTGAACCTGGAATGTGACCGTTGGCGGGAGGATACGTCGATAGGAACCTTGCCGAGGATTATTGCCGAGCGTGGATCTCTCTCCTGGCAATAATGAGATAAGAAGACTGCCTGATGGCGGCCGTCGGCGGATAGCCGAACGTAGAGCCTGGTCGTGGTCTGGCCACGCACGGCCAAGCCGAGCGTAAAGATGAGAACAATCTATGTTCGGCCTGCTACAATAGCCCCTCAATCCCTGCCGATGCCGAACGCGTGGGAGGGATTGATGTCAAACTCTGGCCGAACTTTTGCTAAGCGCCGTACGCGTTCACCGTTGGATGGTGGTGAGATATGGCCGAGCCCCAATTACTCTCCTCTTTCGAAACGTCAGCTGTTGGCAGAGAAGCCCAATGGAGAAGCGCCAGGTGTCGTTCTATGGCTAATACGAAAACCTGCAGGCTGTCACCTCGACGCCACGTGTCGCAAACTGAGTGGTCGGTGGTTCGGTGGCGTAATAATGGGCGGGGTTTCCAAACCTCAAACCCTAGCCCTATAAAAGGGACGAGGTGAGGAGAGAGAAGTTCTTTCGTTCTCTCTCTCTCTCTAGAACTCCATCTTCCAGAGCTTCAGAGCAACTGTTCATCTTCCAGCTTCGACTTCCAACAGATTCTGCTACCAAATCTTGCTCCAAATCACAGGTACGAGTTCGTTTTTCATTACTCTTGCTGTTTATGTAAGTTTCCTGCATTTTCTTTTCGATTTTCTGGGTTTTTGGGCGCGTTTTTGTTCTGAGTGAACAGTACGCCCCCGGAGATGAACGAACTGTTCATCTCCTCCTTCAACCTGTTCTTCCGAGCACAGAACGTTCATGGTGTCAGGGCTTGGCCGACGATGGGGTTGGCCGAGCATCAATTCTTGATGTTTCGTAGGATTAGGCCGTACACAGATTTGGCCGAACCTTTGAAAACGATGATGGGGTGGGCCAATTAGGATGCCGAGCGTAGTGAGATCCTTGCTTTCTAGCCGACGCCGAGGTCTCATGTTTTTGTTTCTGCCTTTGTTAGGTCTGGCTCACCCAGTCATCATCATCTCATCCGACTCTGAAAGTTCAGGGGACGATTCTGCCGATCTCGTGATCCGAAAATACGTGGAGAGACACAGAAGCCGACGTCAAGCTTCCTCCATAGACTCGAATATGTCAGATTCTGGTGATTCCAACGCCGAGCGTGACCACGAGTACGACGGCGGGTTCAATACCGAGCAGGAAATATCCTTCACCACCAGGACCGAGTCCGAAGCCGAACATGAGCTTGGACCCGAGGCCAAGTCTAGGCTTCGTTCCCAGGCCGGAGCCACTTCTTCCCGTTTTGCTCCTGCCGAGACCTCGTCCGAGAACATGGAGTATGCCGACCTTTTCGAGCGGGGTCACGTGTGTCCCCACGCCCATTACTTTAGCGGGCGTCCCAACGAATACGCAGACTTCTGCCGAACGTATGACATTTCGGACGATGTCGTCGTTCATCAGGTAGCCAGTAATAAGATTAGGGACAAGTTGACAGACCGTCCCGAACACATAACGGTTCCCTTGATGGCCATCTGTGAGGCTGGGCTCCGTTTCACCCTGCATCCGTTTATGAGGGAACTGTTGGCCAGGTTCGGCTTAGTACCTCATTTCTTTGCAGTCAATAGTTATAGGATTGTGATGTCCATAATCAAGTTGAAAGAGCTGCACGACCTCGAGTTCACAGTAGCCGACCTCTTTCATACATACATCATGTCTAGGCACGGGAAGACTGGCCGTAGATATCTGTCGTCGCGTGGTGGCAAGGAGCCTTTGATAGATGGGCTTCCCGACACTGACAAATGGGCTAACTTCTATGTCGAAGTTAGTGGAAACTACGAGTTCGGCGATCAGTCAACGCGGCTGCATTCTGTGCCGAAGATAACGGACTTCCGAGGTTTCTTTTGTTTCTTTAATTTACCGAACACGATTTTATTCCTCCATTGTATTCTTGATATTTGGCCAACACTTTTTCCTTTTGCAAACACCGAGCAATTACCAAGACCCAAAATTCTTTGGCCGTCGAGGGTCACGTGGAAGTGTTGAAGGCCCTCATTTGCCGTGACGCGCCGACGCTGCTAGGTTACGAGCCTTCGTACAAAGGGAAGTTGAAGAAGAAGGAGAAGGAGAAGGAGGCGGGGCCGAGCACGAAGGATAAGGGCAAGAAAGCAGCTGGTAAAGAGCAAGGTGGTGGTGATAAGGTTCCAAAGCCGAGCAAGAAGGTGAAGGAACCTAGGCTAAAATTTCCAACTTTTAAGAAGTCAGCCGACTTTTGGTTCCAAAACAGTCAACCAGCCGACTTTCAAGGTATCAATATTCCTCCCATCCGAACCCTTATTCCCGAGTTTGCCGACGAAATGGGGAGGAGGAATGTAGTGAAGATGAATCTTAGAGACGGCGCTGCTGCCCGCCAGAAGGTAGCTGCACTTTCCGATAATCCTGCAAAGAAGCAGAAGGTCACCCATGACTTCTTTCCTACAAGGCCTCCGACGCCACTTCCTAAGGAAAAGGATCAAACTGAGTCTTCGGCTGCGGGCGGCTCAAAAGCTGTGGAGAGGGCAGCAGGTTCAGGTGGCCGAGTCATCGTGCCAGAGTTTGCGCCATCGTTTGCGATGGCCGACGGCAGGGTGGTTACGGTTGAGGACAGCATCAAGGAGGAGCCTGGCCTCACTGTGACCATGCTGCACGGACTGGCTCTGTCGAAGGACATGGACAGGGTTCCAGGGGAGCTTCAGCCGAGCTTGGTTCATACCAGTGCTTATCTCGTCTAGGTACGCTTTTGACTTAGTTTTTTTTTTAGTTTATTTTTTGAAGTTTTGTCGATGCTGATAACTTGTCTCGTGTAGGCTGGGCAAGCTTTGCTGCGTGCTTCCCGTCAAGCCGAGCTCTTGGCCGCTGAAAGGACTTGTTACCGTGATGACGCGAAAGCCGAGCGTGAAAAGACAAAGGCTGCGAAGAACGGCTTGAGGCTTGCCAAGTCCAGGGTTGCCGAGCTTGAAAAAGAGAGGGATGAAGCCCTTGAGAAGGCCAAGAAAGCTGAACGCGAGCTCGGGCAGGTTGTGCGAAGGGAGAAGAGGAAGATGAGGGAGGTGGATGAGAAGGCTTTTCAAGCTGGGTATGACAGAGCCGGTGCCGAGTATATCCGGGATGCTCGGTCGATGGTTAACGAGGAGCTCACGAAGAAGCTGCCGATCTCGTATCGCACTGGGTACAAGGCTGGGGTGAGAGCTGCGTGTGGGGTTATGCAGCTGGAACCTGACACGAATTTTATGAAGTTAATCCCTGCAGCCGAAGTGCCCGAGCTTAACTTGCCGTACACTGACGAGGAATGTGCCCTACTTCCTCCGGAGGAGTTCCTCGAGAGTGAAGACGATGTTGAAGATATAACTGATGCCAACGCTGAAGGAGGTGGGGACAGTTCAGGAGGGAAGAAGTCAAGCGATGATGAAAACGCCGAGCAAGGCACCGAGCGTGCCTTGTAGCCTAAGAATGATGAGGTGGCTGTAGATGCCGAGGGTGGTGCTGCTCGTTCTGCTGAAGTTGCTGCAGAGGGTGATCCACCCCAACTTTAGAGTTTCTAGTTTTTTAGAGTTGTGTCTTTTGAACTTTTTTTTTTGGGACTGGACGGCTCCAGACTTGGGAGTTTGCCGTATCAGATGTAATAGTTGATTTGGGGGTCGGCACCAAACGATTTTCTACGCCGTACTTCCCAGCTTAGGATTTTTGACAATCGTTGTCTTGATTTTTGAAGTTCGAATGAATGGCTTCTTTTGCGACGTCTTTGTCTTTGCCGAACTTGTCTGATTGCTTCATTTCTTCAAAAAATTTGAAGGTCTTGCATGTTTTGAGTGTGTGGTTGTCCGTAGCCCCCACTTTGGTTTGGGTTCGGCAGAATAGTTGAAAATCTTGCATGGTTTGAATGGTTAAATATAGATGTTTCAGCCGAGCCTTGACCAAAGTAGTATTGCCTTTCTAACAGGTCGCCGAACATGGGTGGTTCGTAATCTGGCATGATTCAGCTTTTGTCGATTGTAAGAGTGTTAAGTGCCCCCTTGCCAGTGGCTGGGGCTTAGTCAAAGTGTCAGCCCCTGGCCACGGAAAAGGAACGTTGAGAGTAGCTGATTGATATGTGGGTTTTTTGCTCGCCATAATGCGAGTGTGGATGTTCGGTGGCCGACCATATTGTCTTGCCAATCCGAGCCGAAGCCTAAGTTCCATAAGATATGTGTATTTTAGGCTCAGCGGACCGTACGTCCATTGATTGCTTCTAGGGCGGTTTTTATGGCCGAAGCAAAAGGCTTTTTGAGGAGCCTGTTTATGGGTGTGACCGAAGTCAACGTTTGTGGTCGGCGTTGAAGCCGAAGGTAGAATGATGCTCGAAATGTTTTTGAAGACGTTTAAACCAAAAAGCTTGTCTTTTTATTGATAGTTCTCGAAGTACAGGTAGAATAGGAAGAACAGTGACAGTGGGTCGAGGCCCTTCTTTGAAACGTAAAAGAAAAACATAGAAGATTAAGGTCGAAGCCAAAGAAAACTGAAACTTGTTTTTGTAGGGAGTCGTGGCCGAAGGAAGTGTTCAGCCAGATATGTTGTGGAAGAAGCTTCACATGTATGCCCTCCTTAGGTTTTGTGCATTCCATAGGTTGGTGAGCACCTTCCCTTTCATGTCTTCGAGCGTGTAAGCCCCTTCACCGGCAACTTTGACAATGCGAAAAAGGCCCTTCCTAATTAGGCATGAATTTTTTCTTCTTACTTGCTTGTATGACCTTTCGCCAAACCAAATCGTCTGGCTTGAACTTCTTGATTCTAACACTCCTGTTGTATCCTTTGGCAACTTGCTGTTGATATTCGGCGAGCTTTAGCCGAGCGTCGTCGCGTTTCTCTTCGGCCAGGATTAACTCTTGCTCCACGGCTTCATCATTTGTCTGTGGGTTGAAGGTTTCTGTTCGGAGGGTTGGGAACCTTGACTCCAGTGGGATGACGGCCTCCATGCCGAATGCCATTGAGAAGGGAGTTTGGCCCGTGGAGCGACGTGGTGTGGAGCGGTAAGCCCATAAAACTCTGGGGAGTTCTTCTGCCCATTTTCCTCTCTTCGAGTTCAATCTGTGTTTTATCCCTGCACAGACTGTCTTGTTCGAGGCCTCTGCTTGTCCATTTCCTTGAGGGTAGGCCGGGGTTGAGTTGAAGAGACTTGTGAGGCCGTCTCCGACGAATTGGGTGCCGTTGTCGGAGACTATAGCATAAGGTACGCTGAACCTTGTTATAATGTTTCTCCATACGAATCGTCGGACGTCTGCTTCTATGATTGTGACGAGGGCTTCGGCTTCTACCCACTTTGAGAAATAATCCGTTGCAGTGATCAAGAATTTGAAGCCTCCAGGTGCTGTTGGGAGTTTCCCGACGATGTCGAGCCCCCATTGCGCGAATGGCCAGGGACTTGTGATAGGGGAGAGATTCTGGGCCGGCTGCTTGGGAATTGGGGAAAATAGTTGACATGGTCGGCACTGCCGGACGATTTCTTCGCAGTCTTTTTTCATGTTTTTCCAAAAGTATCCTTGACTCATCGCGCGTTGGCATAACGAACGACCACCAGAGTGGCAGCCACAGCTTCCTGAGTGCAGTTCATTAAGGATCTCTGGAACTTGGTTTGGGTGGACGACGAGAAGATAGGGCCCGGAAATGGATTTTCTATAGAGTTGACCGCTCTCGGAGAGCCAATAGTAAGCGGCCTTGTTCTTGATTCGAAAAGCTTCCTTTTTGTCGTCAGGTAAGGTGTCGTTCTTGAGGAAGGCGACGATTTCATCCATCCAGCTTGGACCAAGTCCAATGTTGAGCACCTCTGGAGTTGTGTCAAAACTTGGGTGGTCAATATTGCCAAAATTTATAGTTCTGAACTCAGATGCTTTCGAAGCCGAAGCGAGGCCAGCAAGTGCGTCTGCGTGGGCATTGTGCTCGCGGTTGATTTGTTCGATGTTGAAATTTTTGAAGCGAGTGATGAGTTCTGCTGCCGTGGCTTGGTACTTCATCATCCTTGGGTCCCGAGCTTCGTAGTCTCCCAGCACTTGATTGACTATAAGTTGAGAGTCGCAGAATACGGCCAAGTTGTCAACTTTCATTGCGATTGCCGAGCGTAAGCCAGCAAGCAGGGCTTCGTATTCAGCCTCATTATTTGTGGCAGGGAAGTCGATGATGATGGCACTTTCGTGAAGAGTTCCGCAAGGAGAGACCAAGACGACTCCAGCTCCTGCCCCGTTGTTGTTGGAGGCACCGTTAACTTGCAACCGCCAAGTGTCTCCTTGAAAGAGAAGCCACGGTTTCCCTTTTGGTTCACGTTCGGCTGAGTGTTGAGTGGGTGGAGGAGGTGTGTTTAGAATCTCGGAGTCTTCTGGTGTCAGCTCGGCAATAAAGTTGGCGAGGACCTGCCCCTTGATTGCCGTCCGTGGTTCGAAGCGGATGTCGAAGTTTTCCAATTCGACTGCCCATTTGGACACTCTATTAGAGAGGTCGGCTTTCCTAAAGAGAGCTTTGAGGGGGTATTCGGTTAGAACCGTGATTGTATGCGCCTGAAAATATGGCAGAAGTTTTCTTGTCGAAGAAACAAGGGCAAGTGCCAACTTCTCCAGGGGGAGATAGCGCATCTAGGCAGGAAGCAGCGTCTTGCTTGTGAAATAAACCGGCATGTCGTCGGCTCCCTCTCGGCGAACGAGAGCTGAGCTGATGGCGTGAGGTGAGACTGCTAGGTAAAGGTAAAGAGTTTCAAACTCCTTGGGCTTTACCATAAGGGGTGCCGAGCTCAGATAGTCTTTCAGTTTGGTCAGGGCTCTGTCGCAATTTGACGTCCATTCGAAGCTTCGTCGGCTTTTGCCTTTTAGGGCGTGGAAGAAGGCGTGGCACTTGTCGGATGACTTGCTGATGAAGCGGTTGAGAGCGGCCGCCATTCCTATGAGCTTCTGGACTTCTCTGATTGTCCGGCGTGGCCGTAAGGCTGCCACTGCCTTGATTTGAGTGGGGTCGGCCTCGATGCCGCGCCTAGTGACCAAGTGGCCGAGGAATTTTCCCGCACTGACGCCGAACGCACACTTTTCCGGATTTAGACGGAGTTTGTGGTGTTTGAGAATCTCGAATACTTCGGCTAGTTCCGTGAGATGATTGTGCTCCTTCTGACTCTTGACAACAAGGTCGTCGATGTATGCTTCCAGGGTGTGGCCAATCTGTGCGTAAAGCATTTTGAAGATTGCTCTGTTGAAAGTAGCACCTGAGTTTTTGAGGCCGAATGGCATGACTCTGTAGCAAAAGATGCCATGTGGTGTAATGAAGGCTGTCTTCTCCATGTCGTCTGGATCCATGGCTATCTGGTGATAGCCGCGGTAGGCGTCCAAGAAACTCAGCCGAGCATGGCCAGCTGTTGCGTCGACTAGTTGGTCAATCTTCGGCAACGGGAACCAGTCCTTTGGACAAGCATCATTAAGGTTGGTGTAGTCGACGCAAACTCTCCATTTCCCGTTCTTTTTCTTTACGACGACAGTGTTGGAGAGCCAAGTTGGATATTGAACCTCTTGTATGGCATTGTTGTCAAGCAGGCGGTTAACCTCTTTGATGACGGCGTCGGTGTGCTCAGGTGCCGAACGTCGTGCTTTCTGTACCACCGGTTTTGAGTCCTTTTTGATGTTGAGGGAGTGGCAAATGAAGTTGGGATCCACTCCTGGCATCTCCTCTGGGGTCCAAGCAAAGACTTCTAGATTGTCTTTAAGGAACTGGAACATCTCTTCTCGCTCGGCGTCGGTTAGCGAAGAGCCAAGTAAGAAAAAGCGTGATCCGTCCTCATTGATGGGCATTTTCACCAAATCTTCCTCTGCTTTGTCTTCGGCTTTCTGGCCGACGTCCTCGATTACAGCCAAATCTGGGACTTCAACCCACTGCACATGCTTTGCCTTGGAAGAATTGTGGACGGCGGAGACATAGCACTTCTTGGAGGCTACCTGATCACCTCGTAAATCTTCCTGTCTTCCTGTGGCGCCGATGAAGCGGACGACCTGGTGGTATGTTGACGCGATGGCTTGCATTCCGTAGAGCCATGCTCGGCCAAGGATAGCATTGTATGGACTTGGCACGTTGACGACGATGAATTCAACAGTCAGAGTTTTTGAGCCGACGACGACCGGGAGGAAGATTCGGCCGAGCGGCCAGATGGGTGCTCCGTTGAAGCCGATAAGGGGTACCTCGGTAGGTTGTAGAGTTGATTCTGGTAGATCTAACTTTTTGAAGAGGTCGTAGTACATAACCTCAGCTGAACTCCCTTGATCAATGAGGACGCGCTTGACCTCGTGAACTCCAATTTGGACGGTGACGACGAGTGCATCCGAATGCGGTGTCTGAACGTGTTCGAGGTCACGCTCGGTAAAGCTTATCGTCCATTTGGGTACTTCTTGTGGTCGTGAACGCTTGGATCCACAGCCGACTGAGAGTATCTCTTTGGAGGTTGAGGCGTGATCGATGTCGGCTTTGAGGGCGGTCTCGAATGCCTTTGTTACTGGTCCGTGGATGAAGTGGATCAGCGGTCGTTGTTCGTTCGGGTTGGGATTTGTCTGCCGGGCGGGCGTCTTTGATCGATCAATGTATTGATCGAGGTGACCTTGAGCTGCAATCTTTTCGAGGAGGGCTTTGTATGGTGCGCAGGCAGTCGTGTAATGGCCGAGCTCGTTGTGGTAAGAGCATTTTTTCCTTGGGTTTTGATCCGGTTGGCCGGTGTCGGTTCCAAGCTTTCCCGTCGGCCACTCGAACCAAGGTTGCCTCATGATCTCCTTTAGAAAAGACCAGATTGGTTCCTTGAAGTGTGTGGTCTCGGCCACGTAGTCATGCACCTTCGGCGGGCGTTTCTTTCCTTCTTTGATGTTGTGGACCTGCTTCTTGGATTGCGGGTTCTGGGTGAGTACTGGTGTCGGCAGTTGGGAAGCAGTCGCGATAAAGGGTGCTGTCAAGCTTGGGATTCCCTGGGCCGCCTTGTCCGCATAGAACTCTTCGAGGGCGCATAATCTTTCTACTACGCGCATTAATTCTCCCATGCCATGGGGTGGGCGGATGGCAAGCTCGTCTAAGATTTTGCTTCCGGATTCCAAACCGTTTTTGAATGTGCGTGCGGCCCAATATTCATCAATTCCTGGAATCTCGTTGAACAGTTTCCAGTAGCGCTCGGCATACTGTCTGAGAGTTTCGGACGGCAATTTCCTTAACTTGGATAGAGACTCAGGCTCTTTAGCTGTCTTGTTGCTCGTGATAAATCGTGTGTTGAAGGCGCGTTCAAGGTCGGCTAGGTTCCTTATGGATCCAGTGGGCAATTTGTTGAACCACTGGAGTCCTAAGGAGCCTTGGCTGGACGGGAATGCCTTACATTTTATTTCATCCTTTAGGGTGCAGAGCTCAATGGTCTGCCTGAAGTGAATGAGGTGAGTGTAAGCCTCGCAGGTTGCCGGATCGAACTTCGTGAATTTGGGTAGATGAAATGTGGACTCCGGCGGTGTGTTGATGATGTGGGAGGTGAAGGGAGAGACGCCGAGGTCTTTCAAATCCCGGGCGCGGCGGTTTGCCGTGCTCGTCCGTCCTTGATCTCTTGGAATCCCTATCCTTGTTTTCCCTTGCTGATGTCTTCTCGGCTTCCCTTCGCCGAAGCTTTTCTCTCAGGTCTGTCGTTGTTCGGTCTTACGTTTCTTGAGAATTTAATTCTCCCTTTTACAATAATTCTTAAATATATTAATTAGGTCGACCAAATACCTAAATCACATTTTGTTATTTTTTCAATCGGCAAAGCAAATCACATTTATGTTAGATGAGTTATATTAAATTCATAACTGTGCAACTAATAGGAAATTCGGCATGTTTGATGGATATAGGAAACATTTGAACCAAAAAAGATGGATATAGGAACAGACATGTACGTTGGAGGGATAATTGAGGACCATATATAAAACCGAAACAAAAAAATCTTACACCATACATGGTTTGCAGTAAGTCAGTCTACACAGACAAATAGTGCATAGATTTTATTGTGGGGTCCACCACGAGTCCCACACAAATGATCCGAGCCGTTCATTAAATATGGTAAAACATTTTTCCAATGGTCTCCGGGAAAAATTAGCTCAATCCGATACCTATAGGTGTTCGATCAAATCATGTAACTTTTCATGATCCAAAAATCTGAATGAAAAGTTAGATAATTAGATCAAGCACCTATAGATATCGGATTGAGCTGATTTTTTATCAGAGACCCTTGAAAAAAATGTTTTACATTTAATGAACAGCTCGGATCGTTTGTGTGGGACCCGTGGTGGGCCCCACAACAAAATTTGTGCACAATCTGTGCACTATTATCTGTGTGGTTAGCACTGTTGCATATTTTGTGATCAGTTGTCATTTATTTTGGTATTTTAGGAATATTAATTGCAACAACTTATAAAACAAATCCTTAATTTGATTTAAACAATTTCTAATAGGATGGGTACACAGTTTGGAAAACCATATTCCTCCGAGAAATTGTTTAAAAAATCTTCTAATTAAGAGCATCTCTTATGGGATGGCTAAATAGTAGTTTCTGATAAAATCCCACTTATGAATTGATAATAGTCATTCGTTTATTGAGTGGATGGTCATGCGAATAACTAGCTAAATTTTATTACATGAGAAACAATATATATATTAGCAACGGCAATATCATATGGAGAGAAGACAAATTAATATTGGTGTGAGACACAATGGCCACATGAAGTTTTTAAAGTAACAAACCAAGGAGTAGCAGTAGAGCAATCCCTGATTTTGGAAAAACTCCTCTTAACCTTTTCTGTGACAAAATTGGATATTTCAGAAAGGACCTTACCGGTATCCGGTTGAAATAATTTTTTTCAGGGACCCTAAATAAAATGAGCTGCTGCGATCACATTTGTGGGACCCATTTACTATCTGTGCATATGGAGTATGTACTCTTTTGTCTGTGCAGTTTACATTAGTGAAAAGAGTTAAAAAGAAAATGCCAAGAAAATTGTTGTGACATGGATATTATAGTAGTAGAAATTATGAATTCGTTCCATTAATATATTAACGTAGGGTCGAGGGACATCTCTAAATTATTACTCCAATAATACTTGCTATATGCAGCCAATGTTACTGTGCTGCATTATTCATAGTGAAAATTAATGGTGTGACCATATATGGATGCAATTAATTACTAGTACTAATTAACTACACTATTGGGGGGTCGAGTGGGGGTTCATCATATATATAGAATTTCATGGTCAAGCTTGAGGGGTGTGAAGGGAGATCGAGGAGCATAAGCTAGGCAAGTAAAAAGTGTGCACATATATATATATATATATATATATATATATATATATATATATATATATATATATATATATATATATATATATACAGTATGTTGCAAAGAATTGTGGGAGTGGGAGACAGTGTACAAATGGGTAACGTACACGTACGTTGAGTGTCGACTTAAGTGATGATGAGGGTGATTGTAGCTAGCTAGGGGGGGGGACTAATTAATTAGGGCCAAATATGATGAGGGTGGTTAATTTAGGGGCCTAATCTAAAGAAATTGGTTTTTGGGTTAATATTATGCAAGGCCGGCAAAAGAAAATGCAGTAAGTGGGATTTGGCTTGGATCTAGTTCGGTCTCGAAAAGGTGTTCGGCTAAAAATGTTATCGACTCAATTAATTAGGTTAAACATCTAGCTATGCAGTGGAAAACATTTTCCTAATCCGAATTGAAATTTATAAACATTGCCACGAAAATTAACATGCTCGAATGTTGCGTTAAATTAGGAAAATGCGGACATTACACTAGTAACACCTTTTGTTTGATACTAACTTAATTGGTATATGTTCTAATACACCAATTAATTGAGGGAATCAATCTCATTGTCCAGTAGCATGTGTCCAATGAAAGGCACAACAGATTCTTGTATTGCTTGGCCAAATATGAGAATTGATAATATGCCGATTGGAGTCCAACCCATGACCAACGACGTCTTTATGACGTCCTAGTTGTCAAGTGACTACCATTGCACAGACACTTGTAAATTTGATTTGAAATGACACCCTCCATGGTCATCCTCCATTACGTGAGCAACTATGTTACTATGTCTTAATAACTAGACTAGCTAGATTACCTACCTCGCAACTTGCAAGGCTTTTAAAAGGGCAACATTATTATTATGGGGTTTTCGTCATGTGTAACACACATCTCAAACGAAAATGACCTACCATATTTAAGCACCTAACACACATAAAGGTAAGGTCAATTCAGCACAAGATGCCCTGATAAAAAAAAAAGAAAAGAAAAGAAAAGAAAAGAAAAGAAAAGAAAAAGTTCGATCTTTTCTCCTCAACCCATACCTTCCAAGATTAGGTCAAGTGACCATAGAAAGCTTATGGAATCAAAGGTGTCCTGGATCCACGATGTTTCGGAGGTGCGGTCCCTCGACCTTACGTTCTAACCGAACGAGTCAAACCCCAAATAATTAGTGAAGCACAAATTAGACTGAATCAGGTTTCAAAAGTCCCAACAGTTTGGACCCAGTTGATGTAAACAAATAGAGTCGGTTCTGAACTTTATGGGCCTACTAAAGCAAATTCTTCAAAAGGAACTCTTCAATGTTCTACCTGCAAGAATTGGACAAAAGAAAATCAACTTGGTAAAGAAATCATTAATTGGCTGATCTGCACTCCATCTTTTTGTGATTCACATACAAATAACAATCACGGCCGCCCCGGTACATAGAGCTTGAGGAGTACATCGGTGGTTCCGATGTTGCACCGGTGGCCGAGCAGGGTAAAACAACGGCCAAAGAAGTGAAGAAGCAAGTTAATGTGGTGTCCAAGAAAGAGGGCGCAGGGTTCGACGGAAACAAAGGAAGCGGAAAGGCATGGGATCGCCCACCGAGCGATGGGCGGGACCATCTTGCCATCACGACCTACTTCAAGGAGCCAATCTTCCGTATGCTCCGAGAGTGTGGACGGCTTCCTGGGTATCCAATGGTCAACAGGGGCGGCAGAGAAGTTGGGAACTGCCGATGGCCGGGAACCGAACCAGAGGGTGTACTGCTCATTCCACAACGAACAAGGGCACTACACAACGGCATGCCAGCCGTTCAAAGTCTACCTCGAAGAACTTGTCTAGCAGGGAAGGATGGATCGGTGGATTGACCGAAATAAGTCGCCGGATGCAGGGATCCAGCCACGGGCCCGGGTTCTAGATGGCGTTGTACAATGCATCCATGGCCCGATGGACCCACGCCGGGCCGATCAGCTCCACAAAGAGCTTTGTCATCCTTCACACGAGGTAGTGATGGTGCAACATTCTTCAAAACGAAAGATGGAAGCTCGTCATGCATGGGAGATAACGTTCACCGAACAGGACTTGGAGGGATTGTCCTTGCCCCATAACGACGCCTTGGTCCTATCGATTCCCTTCCAGCGGAAGATGGTCCGTCGAGTGTTAGTCGATCAGGGTAGCTCGGCGGAGATCCTCTACTACTCGGCGTTCCAGGCTCTTGGACTCTCGAAAGATTGTTTGTTACCAGTAGATGCCCCTCTTGTGGGTTTTTCTGGGATTCCGATTTACCCGCTCGGCAAGATAGTGCTCCCAGTCTATGCCGGCTCGGTGCAGCTAGATGTGGAGTTTATCGTGGTCAACTCGCCGAGCCCGTACAACGCAATCCTGGGCCGCAATTGGTTGCACGGTATGAGGGCCGTTGCATCAACGCTCCATCAATGCGTACGGTTCATCGGCGAGTCTGGGCGGCAGGAAACAATTCGGGGGGATCAGATGGTTTCGAAAAAATGTTTCGTTAATTCCATCCGTAGGTCGAAGGAGGTTCAGTGGATCAAAGTCCCAGAGTTACCAGAGGGGAGCAAACCCGGCGAAGCCATGAGGGAGGAACTACAAGGTCCAGAGGAGGTCGGTAGACCAGCCAGTGATTGGGCTGTGGAGGATCTGGTCCAAGTACCAATTAACGAGGACGGAACGCGTTTCTTCTTGGTCGGCTCGGAATTAGATGAAATCGAGCGTGATCAATTAATCCAGTTCCTCAAAGAAAACATAGAGGTTTTTGCTTGGACTCCTTACGAGATGCCGGGCATGAGTCCCGATGTGATCAAGCACTCTCTAAACGTCGACCCAGGCAGAAAATCCGTCATACAGAAACCTCGTCGATCCTCAGTTATGCATGCGGACGCCTTGAACGAGGAGGTTGAACGCCTTCTTGATGCCGGGGCTATCCGTGAGGTCCAATACCCGACATGGCTGGCGAATCCAGTGGTAGTTAAGAAGAAAAATGGCAAGTGGCGCGTATGCATTGATTTCACCGATCTAAACGATGCGTGTCCCAAGGTTTGTTTCCCATGTCCATGGATCAACCAGTTGGTGGACGCCACAGCCGGGTACGCACGACTGAGCTTCATGGATGCGTACCGCGGGTATCACCAGATCGCCATGAACGAGGACGATCAAGAGAAGACAGCCTTCATCACTTCCAACGGCACCTATTGTTACCTAGTAATGCCGTTCGGCCTGAAGAACGCCGGGGCTACATTCCAACGTATGATAGCCTTGCTATTCAAGGGATTGTTGGGCCGGGTGATGGAAGCATACATTGACGACATGGTAGTAAAAAGCAAGGACGCCGCCGATCATATTATCCACCTCGGCGAGATATTCGACGTGTTGAAAAGGTTCGGTCTGAAGCTGAACGCCGAGAAATGTGCGTTTGGCGTTGGGTCCGGGAAGTTCCTTGGACACATGGTTACACACCGGGGGATTGAGGACGACCCAAGTCAGATCAAGGCCATACAAGAGATCAGGGCTCCGGCCACGGTGAGGGAGGTCAGCGTCTCGCCGGCATGGCTACCGCCCTTAACCGCTTCATCAGCAAGTCTTCGGATATTTGCCGGCCTTTCTTTCAATCAATAAAGGGCAATAGCCAAAGAAGTTTCGTGTGGACGCCGGACTGCGATAGCGCACTCGCCGAACTGAAGAGGTGTTTGTCCCAAGCTCCTTTGCTGGTTGTTCCCAAAGAAGGGGATGAGCTTCACCTCTACCTTGCAGTTTCTGAACATGCCGTTAGTGCCGTTCTGGTTCGGCAGGAGATCTCAAAGAGTGTGATAGGCACAGACCAACAGCCAGTCTATTATATTAGCAAGGCGCTCTTACCCGCCGAGACTCGCTACCTCCCAATAGAAAAGCTGGCTCTGGCATTGGTAATAGCAAAGAGGAAGCTCCTGTCGTACTTCCAAAGTTTCACCATTGTAGTCATTACCGAGTACCCTCTGAGGGCGGTCTTGCGCAAGGCGGATCTCTCTAACCGGCTTTGCAAATGGTCCCCGGAGTTGGCAAATTTTGATATCCGTTACCAGGCCAGAACGGCAATCAAGGGTCAGGTGTTGGCTGATTTTGTCGCCGAGTTCTCCCCTGGGGTGGAAGACGGCAATGGCTGCGACGAGGTCCTGGCCAAAGACTCCACCATACCGACCCCCAGACCACGATCGAGCCATCCAGCTCACGAAGAGTATATCACGAAGCGGCCAATCCCTTCACGCCGAGCGAGTTTGTTCACCGGGCACGCCTGGAGACTCCACGTTGACGGAGCGGCTAATAACCGAGGGGCCGGTGCCGGGATTGTTCTAGTGTCACCGAGCGGGACCTTGCACGAGCATTCGTTGAGTATTGGGTTTCCAGCAACGAATAATGAGGCGGAGTATGAGGCCTTCATTGCCGGGCTCAAATTGGCTCGGCATATGGGTGCTGACGAAGTTCAGGTTTACATCGATTCCCAACTCGTTGTTAATCAGCTCAATGATGATTACGAGGCCAAGGATGCTCGCATGAACAAGTATGTAAGCCACGTGATCGCCTTAGCGGGCTCGTTCAAGAATGTATTTTTTGACCATATTGGGCGTGATCTCAATTCTCATGCCGATGCTCTCGCCGGACTGGGAGCCGTATGTGCCGATCAGGGAGGTGAAAGAACGATAGTCCTCGGTGAAGTCCCATCACCGAGCTTCGAGCCGGAGCCACAGGAAGTGATGGACATCCATCAGGCACCCAGCTGGATGGACCCTCTCGTCTCCTATTTGAAGCATGCCGTACTACCTGCCGACCGCAAGGAGGCCCATAAGATCCATTGTCAATCTGCTTCTTATTTTATCGATCCCTCCGGCACTCTGTACCGCCGATCATACACTGGTCCTGACCTCCGTGTGGTGCATGAGCAGGAGGTTCCCGGCATCCTCAAGGAGTTGCATGGTGGAAGTGCTGGTTGTCACACCGGCGGCCGGTCCTTAGCTGACCGTGCCCTTTCCCAGGGTTATTGGTGGAAACGAATGGTACATACGGCTACAGAATTTGCCAAGCAGTGCAAGTCTTGTCAGAAGCATTCTCCCCTTCTCAACCAGCCGACCCTCCCTTTGCAGCCCGTCACCAGCCCTTGGCCCTTTGCTCAGTGGGGGGTAGACATTATTGGCAAGTTGCCTAAAGCTACTGGCGGCTTCACCCACATCATTACTGCTATGGATTATTATATGAAGTGGGTAGAAGCCAAAGCGCTCATAATGATCACGGCCGCCGATGTGGAGAGTTTCCTTTGGAAGCAAATTTTTACCAGGTTCGGCGTTCCGTACGCCATTGTGTCAGATAACGGGACCCAGTTCGTAGCCGACGCAATTAAGGCCTTGTACAAGAGGCGCGGCATACAGATGAAGACAGCTTTCGTCTCTTATCCTCAAGGAAACGGATAAGCCGAAGCTGCCAACAAGGCTATCTCCGCCGGCTTGAAGCGCCGACTCACCAACAAGCGCGGCAAGTGGGCGGTAAAGTTGCCTGATGTTCTATGGGGCTACCGCACCACTCCACGGCGTGGCACTGGTCGTACTCCTTACTCCATGGCGTTCGGCGTCGAGGCCGTAATCCCTATGGCTGTTACTCGACCCACGTCTCGAACTGCAACGTTTGATGTCCCAACTAACGATACAATGCTAGCCGCCGAAGTAGATCGAGCAGACGAGCTTCGAGACAAAGCCCACGTCAAGTACGCGGCTTATCAGCAGCAGTTGGCTCGGAGCTATAATAAGAATGTGCGGAACCGCCCTTTCAATGTGGATGATCTTGTCCTTCGGCAGATAGTCCAGAAGAAGCATTTGAAGAAGTTCACGCCGAAGTGGGAAGGTCTATTCCGGGTGGTTAAAAAGGTTGGCTACGGTTCATATGAACTCGCCGAGATGGATGGAACGGCGATTCCGAACCACTGGAACGCCCAGCTGCTTCGAAAGTTTTACGCTTAGATGTCTTTTGGCTTTTCGCCTCGGCTATGTGTTAATCCTTCAGTTTTTATTAAGCAGTTTTTTTTTTTCAATAAAACAAGTTTATTTTGTTTACATATGTGTTATGTTACCGTCGGTGGTATTATTATGCTCATTGAGACCTGAAACGCCGAGGCACGCCTTTTCGGATTCTGTTCGGCAAAAACTTTGCATGCCATATCCTGAAGGGGGCATTCCCAGCTTCTACCGATCCTTTTGATCCGGCGGAACCAACCTCGGTGGTGTGTTTCCTCCGGATCAGGGGCTGGGTACGGCAAGCTGGGACGAATAATTGTTAACGACAAATTTGTTAAACCATGTGCATGAAGTGCAATACGTGGTCTTAACATGCATGAAGTGCAAATAGTATGAAACATAACAGGAAAACTTGAAACTTTCAGAATACTTGAAACTTTCTTAGAACAAAAGTTGGTCCATTACAAAAACAGGGGCTCGGCTCGACAAGATACTTTTTGCCGACCCCAGATTCTACGAACTATGCAAAAGAAATTAATTCTAAGCTACGGTGGGGCTGTCAGCAGGACTCAGCGACTTGTCAGCGGTAGGATTGGGCTGTTCGACGGGGCTCGGTGGCTCGTCGGCGGTTGGATTGGGCCCTTCGGCCGGAAGCAGGTGCCCCGGCAGATCCACAGGTGGCACCACTAGAGACTCTCTTCGGTGGTCATCCTTGGGAACCTCGGCATAGTCAAGACCGACCTGGTATCCGCGGAGGAAAGAGGAGGCGTGGGTGTCTTTGGTCCCCTTCAGCTCTCCGTCTCTGAAAGCCTTTTTTACAAGGGCTTCCACCTGCACCCGGTAGTAGTCGCCGGCCTCGTTGTAACCAGCATCGCCGGCCTCCTCGAGCTTGGCCGGCAGCTCATCCTCCATCTGCTGTTTCTCCTCCTTCAGTTGGTTCCGCTCGGCTTCAACTTCCTTGAGCTTCAGCAGTAGGCGGTCCCTCTCTTCCAAGCCAGTCTTGGCTTCAGCAACTTTGGCCTCCAGCGCCTCGATCTGGTCGGCGGCCTCCTTCACCTCCTTCCTCATTGCCTGCAAGTCCCCCCTTTGGGTCTTCTTGGTTTCAAGGAGGACCTCCATGTCATTGAAGGCTTTGCTGGCACGTTGCCCGGCCTGCAAGAGAAGGGGATTAACACCTGGAAAGGGAAGTGAACTTTAAAAAATATCGAGGGAAATCCATACCTTGGCAAGGAAGAGGCAGAGTTCGGCCATGTTTTTGGCCTTTGCCGACTCTAGGCTCTACATGTCCTTGGGGAGGGCCAGGCCCCTTAGAAGGGTCATGGCCAGATGGGGTTCTCCTCCAGACTGTCGCCGATCGTGATCGTATGCCTATCTGGGCATTGGAAGTCCGGAACAAAGAGCTCACCCTCGGCGAGGCCAGTGTTAAGGATCTCCGCGCCCATCTCGGCGTGTTTAGCCTTCTTCTTCTCAGCCCCCTGACCCTCCCCTTCGGCGACCGGGCGCTTTTCTCTTCGGCGGATGTTGCGGGGTTTCTCAGTAGGAACGGCAATGGGCGGACCCTGGGGCTTCGGCTTGTCAATGGGGGCTTGCACCGTTTCTTCCTTCCTCTGAGGCAGCCCGGAGGATGAGAGGTCCTGGGCCAATTACTGCAACTGCAGTGCTTCCCCGGCAACAGAAGCTAGGTCGATTGTTTTCCTCACCATGTTCTCCTTATTCTTTCGATTAACGTACCCATTGTAGAAAGGGATGTAACCGAGGAGGGTCGGCGCGTCTCGGTCTGGGCACCGGAGCAGGGCAATCAGGTTTGTCCACCTACCTGTGATGAAGAGTCCCTTGTTCGGTGCAGAGCAGTCTGCAAGTAGAAGAAGGAGATCAGTATGATGGATAAAAGTTAATATGGAAGACAATACACAAAGGGAGATAAATACCAGGCTTGTCCCCGAGGCCGGGGAACCCTCGCACTCGAGGAATTTTGTACGACCTCTCGACCGCCGGACCTCTCCTAGTTGGAAAGGGATCGTCCAGTTGGGGGTTAATGGGACCCCACTCAAAGTTGCCGGACACTTTGACCAGGACCATCCCCCACTTTTCAGTGTCGTAGAGGCGGTCCACCAGATGATCAAAGTGCTGGCGGGTGGTGAGGTAGTACTTGTCGTACTTGGGGCTCCTTGACACCATGTACATTAGCATCAGGTCCCCAAGGGTGAACGGCAACGGGTTCATCATTACTCCAGGGTTCGCGAAGGCTTTTCACCTACCCTCGATGGCCCGGCAAGGGAGGCCCGGCGTGTTTGCCTCAGGACGCCCTCGGTAGAATGTTTTGCTCAGATGGTCAACCCCTCCCTCCTTTTGCAAGGGAGGAAGAGGTTGAGGGGCTATTGTGGAGGGCGTGGTCTGGCGAATGGACCAGGACGGTGGCCACGTTGCTCCAATTAGCCGGACCAATGTGTTTACCACCCATGGGTCGGCGGGGTGGCTCGGTATCCGATCCGAGTCTTGCCGTACCCGGTTAAGATAAACCGTGGTACTAATCCAAGGGGGAGTATGATCTGGTTCGGCGAGTCCCTGCCGAATGGGTAGGAGATTGCCCCTGTAGAAGCTATCAGTGCCGTGCTGTCTATCCGTGGGAACCTATGCTCGCCGAGCCTCCTATCCCCTAACTTGGAGAGGAAGTTAGGAAGAGATGGGCAGGAGCAGGCAACCTCGCGCCTTATCCCATCCCTTATATTTAGGAGCGGAATATGGGGGATTGGATAGGTCCAAGGTTGGGAAGTCTATCTGGGTCCGAAGTTGGCGGGCTCATCACACGGCGCGTGGTAGGCTTATGGGAGTTGGACTCTGCGCTCCCTTTGGCTATAAAAGGAGGGATCCCCCTCTAGATTGAGGTAACGCTTTCTCAAACCCCTAAACTATACTTCGATATCTCCTCTCTTGTTTCTGACTAAAGCGTCGGAGTGCCTACCCCGGACCACCACGCTCCGGGTTTGGGCACTAACGCGGTTGCTTCGTGTGCAGGGCTAACCCGTCTTCGTGCAAACCTCAACCATCCAAGCCACAAGGTCCAACCGGAGAAAGCTTGACACCACAATGGGCGACTCTGCTGGACCAGGACGGTGGCCACGTTGCTCCAATTTGCCGGACCAATGTGTTTACCACCCATGGGTCGGCGGGTTGGCTCGGTATCCGATCCGAGTCTTGCCGTACCCGGTTAAGATAAACCGTGGTACTGATCCAAGGGGGAGTATGATCTGGTTCGGCGAGTCCCTTCCGAACGGGTAGGAGATTGCCCCTGTAGAAGCTATCAGTGCCGTGCCGTCTGTCCGGCGGAGCCTATGCTCGCCGATCCTCCTGTCCCCTAACTTGGAGAGGAAGTTAGGAAGAAATGGGCAGGAGCAGGCAACCTCGCGTCTTATCCCATCCCTTATATGTAGGAGCGGAATATGGGGGATTGGATAGGTCCAAGGTTGGGAAGTCTATCTGGGTCCGAAGTTGGCGGGCTCATCACACGGCGCGTGGTAGACTTATGGGAGTTGGACTTTGCGCTCCCTTTGGCTATAAAAGGAGGGATCCCCCTCTAGATTGAGGTAACGCTTTTCTCAAACTCTAAACTATACTTCGATATCTCCTCTCCAATTACTGACTAGAGCGTCGGAGTGCCTACCCCGGACCACCACGCTCCGGGTTTGGGCACTAACGCGGTTGCTTCGTGTGTAGGGCTAACCCGTCTTCGTGCAAACCTCAACCATCCAAGCCACAAGGTTCAACCGGAGAAAGATTGCCACCACAATTGGCGACTCTGCTGGGGAAGCGTAGTAACACACTCATCTTGTGGTGAAGTTTTCTTTCCATTCTTCTCTTTTCCTAGTTTAGGATGACAGGCACGGACGGACGACTTCTCGGCCTCGCTCACTTCGATCCAAGCCTGGGTCACCACTCCTCCCAGCGGACGGGGTTAGGACTGAATGGCACCCCCACAGGGGGACCCGGCGACTCCAGGGTGGCAGGTTCAAACATCCCCGCCCCTACCAACCAGGCTTTAGGAGCGGCGGCGTTCCACGTAGATGGTGTGCACCGCTCTGCAGCAAGCCTCATAGTTCCTCCTCATCCCCCGCCGGAGCTCCCGGTGAGCATGGCGGAGGAGTTGTTGCGACTAAGAACACAAGTACAAGAGCTCCAGGCACATCAAAGCGTCCCACCCGTTTCCAGGTCGCGGGAAAACGGCGACGGAGGAGGAATGCTTCCCAGCCGACCGAAACGGTTGACACTGTTAGGGCCTCCGCCTTTACAAGGCTCGGCCCACTGTGCCGACTTGATGCTAGCGGTCGTGTCCATCTGGAGCCCGGACACCAAACCGGTCAACAAGACGGTGCGTCCAGAAACGACAATGTTCGCCGAGCATTATTTCCAGCAACAAGTGCCACGGCGTCAAGCGCTCGTTCAAGGTCAAGGGGAAGGCCGGACCAAACACAAGGAATTCCTCGGATCGGTGACGCAAGAGATGACGCAGGGGATCCTCTTGATTTCCCTGTTGGGTCGCGAGGTCACCAGGACAACCAGAGGACGAACAGATCCGAGGGGCGGCGATATGAAGATCAGGAAAGGGGAACGAGCACTCGGCTTCGACAGTGGTCACCGGGCCATTCTACCAGTCGCTCCCACCATCGGCCAAGGCAGTTTGACCAGGGTCATCACCGGCGACCGCCGGGTCAATCCGCTGGACAATCTAGACCTCAAGAGGAGGACAGCCAGGGGCTGCTACCAGAGGAGAGATGCGAGATCAGCGCCGGCGGCGGGGCTTTAACAGTGGTAAATACTCGCACCGGCGAAAGAATCACTTACCGGGCCGCCCAGCATCAGGAAGAACCCCCAGTAAAGGGAAACAGGAGGGCCACGGGGTCGAAGCGCCGAACCCCTGAGCCAAGTGTCGGTGGCCGAGGGGTTCGGACCTCACCAACCCATAAGAGGACAAGGGACGACGCTCGAGAGAAAAGCTTCACGCCTTCGGCGGCGGTTCCACCGAAGGAAGTGGTTGCAGCGATCACAAAGAGCGCCTCCCCCTTTTCCAAGGCCATAGCGGATGAGGTTCCCCCTCCCCATTTCAAGGTCCCCAAATTCACCGTATACAACGCAAAGTCGGATGCGCCGACCCATGTGCAGCAATTCAAGTCCATGACTGCGCTCTGCGGATTGAGCGAGGCAATGATGTGCCGAACGTTCTCGCTGAGCCTCCCGGACACTGCCATGCTGTGGTATACGCAGTTAAAACCAGGTTCAATAAGCAGCTTCGGTGAACTGGAGCGTTCGTTTACGACACGGTTCGTTGCAAGTAACCGAAGGCCAAAGACAATAGAAGCCTTAACGGACCTTCGGCGGAATACCGGCGAGTCCTTGAAGGATTATTTTGAGCGCTTCTATAATGTATACAATATGGTTGAGAGCTGTGACCAAAAGACTGCGGCTACGTCGTTCAAGCGTGGACTGGATAGGAATTCTGACTTATCCAAAGAATTGATGCTACGGCCGCCGAACGATATGACAGAGCTTATGCATACCGTTGACCGGTACATAGAGCTTGAGAAGTACATCGGTGGTTCCGATGTTGCACCGATGGCCGATCAGGGTAAAACGGCGGCCAAGGAAGTAAAGAAGCAAGTTAATGTGGTGTCCAAGAAAGAGGGCGCAGGGTTCGGCGGAAACAAAGGAAGCAGAAAGGCATGGGATCGCCCACCGAGCGATGGGCGGGACCATCTTGCCATTACGACCTACTTCAAGGAGCCAATCTTCCGTATGCTCCGAGAGTGTGGACGGCTTCCTGGGTTTCCAATGGCCAACAGGGGCGGCAGAGAAGTTGGGAACTGCTGATGGCCGGGAACCAAACCAGAGGGTGTATTGCTCATTCCACAACGAACAAGGGCACTACACAACGGCATGCCAGCCGTTCAAAGTTTACCTCGAAGAACTTGTCCAGCAGGGAAGGATGGATCGGTGGATTGACCGAAATAAGTAGCCGGACGCAGGGATCCAGCCACGGGCCCGGGTTCTAGATGGCGTTGTACAATGCATCCATGGCCCGATGGACCCACGCCGGGCCGATCAGCTCCACAAATAGCTTGGTCGTCCTTCACACGAGGTAGTGATGGTGCAACATTCTTTAAAACGAAAGATGGAAGCTCGTCATGCATGGGAGATAACGTTCACCAAACAGGACTTGGAGGGATTGTCCTTGCCCCACAACGACGCCTTGGTCCTATCGATTCCCTTCCAGCGGAAAATGGTCCGTCGAGTGTTAGTCGATCAGGGTAGCTCGGCGGAGATCCTCTACTACTCGGTGTTCCAGGCTCTTGGACTCTCGAAAGATTGTTTGTTACCAGTAGATGCCCCTCTTGTGGGTTTTTCTGGGATTCCGATTTACCCGCTCGGCAAGATAGTGCTCCCAGTCTATGCCGGCTCGGTGCAGCTAGATGTGGAGTTTATCGTGGTCAACTCGCCGAGCCCTTACAACGCAATCCTGGGCCGCAATTGGTTGCACGGTATGAGGGCCGTTGCATCAACGCTCCATCAATGCGTACGGTTCATCGGCGAGTCTGGGCGGCAGGAGACAATTCGGGGGGATCAGATGGTTTCGAAAAAATGTTTCGTTAATTCCATCCGTAGGTCGAAGGAGGTTCAGTGGATCGAAGTCCCAGAGTTACCAGAGGGGAGCAAGCCCGGCGAAGCCATGAGGGAGGAACTACAAGGTCCAGAGGAGGTCGGTAGACCAGCCAGTGATAGGGCTGTGGAGGATCTAGTCCAAGTACCAATTAACGAGGACGGAACGCATTTCTTCTTGGTCGGCTCGGAATTAGATGAAACCGAGCGTGATCAATTAATCCAGTTCCTCATAGAAAACATAGAGGTTTTTGCTTGGACTCCTTACGAGATGCCGGGCATGAGTCCCGATGTGATCAAGCACTCTCTAAACGTTGACCCAGGAAGGAAACCCGTCATACAGAAACCTCGCCGATCCTCGGCTATGCATGCGGACGCCGTGAACGAGGAGGTTGAACGCCTTCTTGATGCCGGGGCTATCTGTGAGGTCTAATACCCGACATGGCTGGCGAATCCAGTGGTAGTCAAGAAGAAAAATGGCAAGTGGCGCGTATGCATCGATTTCACCGATCTTAATGATGCGTGTCCCAAGGATTGTTTCCCATGTCCATGGATCAACCAGTTGGTAGACGCCACAACCGGGTACGCACGGCTAAGCTTCATGGATGCGTACCGCGGGTATCACCAGATCTCCATGAATGAGGACGATCAAGAGAAGACAGCCTTCATCACTTCCAACGGCACCTATTGTTACCTGGTGATGCCGTTCGGCCTGAAGAACGCCGGGGCTACATTCCAACGTATGATAGCCTTGTTGTTTAAAGGATTGTTGGGCCGGGTGATGGAAGCATACATCGACGACATGGTAGCAAAAAGTAAAGACGCTGCCGATCATATTGTCCACCTCGGCGAGATATTCGACGTGTTAAAAAGGTTCGGTCTGAAGCTGAACGCCGAGAAATGTGCATTCGGCGTTGGGTCTGGGAATTTCCTTGGACACATGGTTACACACCGGGGAATAGAGGCCGACCCAAGTCAGATCAAGGCCATACAAGAGATCAGGGCTCCGGCCACGGTGAGGGATGTTCAGCGTCTCGCCGGCATGGCTGCTGCCCTTAACCGCTTCATCAGCAAGTCTTCGGATATTTGCCGGCCTTTCTTTCAATCAATAAAGGGCAAAAGCCGAAGAAGCTTCGTATGGACGCCGGACTGCAATAGCGCACTCGCCGAACTGAAGAGATGTTTGTCTCAAGCTCCTTTGCTGGTTGTGCCCAAAGAAGGGGATGAGCTCCACCTCTACCTTGCAGTCTCCGAACATTCCGTTAGTGCCGTACTGGTTCGGCAGGATTCCTCAAAGAGTGTAACGGGCACGGACCAACAGCCAGTCTACTATATTAGCAAGGTGCTCTTGCCCGCCGGGACTCATTACCTCCCAATAGAAAAACTGGCTCTAGCATTGGTAATGGCAAAGAGGAAGCTCCTGCCGTACTTCCAAAGTTTCACCATTGTGCTCGTTACCGAGTACCCTCTGAGGGCGGCCTTGCGCAAGGCAGATCTCTCTAACCGGCTATGCAAATGGTCCCTGGAGTTGGCAAATTTTGATATCCGTTACCAGGCCAGAACGGCAATCAAAGGTCAGGTGTTGGCTGATTTTGTCGCCGAGTTCTCCCCTGGGGTGGAAGACGGTAATGGCTGCGACGAGGTCCTGGCCAAAGACTCCACCGAACCAGCCCCCGGACCACGGTCGAGCCATCCAGCTCACGAAGAATATATCACGAAGCGGCCCATCCCTTCACGCCGAGCGAGTTTGTTCACCGGGCACGCCTGGAGACTCCATGTTGACGGAGCGGCTAATAATCGAGGGGCCGGTGCCGGGATTGTTCTAGTGTCACCGAGCGGGACCTTGCACGAGCATTCATTGAGTATTGGGTTTCCAGCAACGAATAATGAGGCGGAGTATGAGGCCCTCATCGCCGGGCTCAAATTGGCTCGGCATATGGGTGCTGAAGAAGTTCAGGTTTACAGCGATTCCCAACTCGTTGTTAATCAGCTCAATGATGATTACGAGGCCAAGGATGCTCGCATGAACAAGTATGTAAGCTACGTGATCGCCTTGGCGGGCTCGTTCAAGAATGTATTTTTTGACCATATTGGGCGTGATCTCAATTCTCATGCCGATGCTCTCGCCGGACTGGGAGCCGTATGTGCCGATCAGGGAGGTGAAAGAACGATAGTCCTCGGTGAAATCCCATCACCGAGCTTCGAGCCGGAGCCACACGAAGTGATGGACTTCCATCAGGCACCCAGTTGGATGGACCCTCTCGTCTCCTATTTGAAGCATGCCGTACTACCTGCCGACCGCAAGGAGGCTCATAAAATCCGTTGTCAATCTGCCTCTTATTTCATCGATCCCTCCGGCACTCTGTACCGCCGATCATACACTGGTCCTGACCTCCGTGTGGTGCATGAGCAGGAGGTCCCCGGCATCCTCACGGAGTTGCATGGTGGAAGCGCTGGTTGTCACACCGGCGGCCGGTCCTTAGCTGACCGTGCCCTTTCCCAGGGTTATTGGTGGAAAAGAATGGTGCATACGGCTACAGAATTTGTAAAGCAGTGCAAGTCTTGTCAGAAGCATTCTCCCCTTCTCAACCAGCCGACCCTACCTTTGCAGCCCGTCACTAGCCCTTGGCCTTTCGCTCAATGGGGAGTGGACATTATTGGCAAGTTGCCTAAAGCTACTGGCGGTTTCACCCACATCATTACTACTACGGATTATTATACAAAGTGGGTAGAAGCTAAAGCGCTCATAACAATCACGGCCGCCGATGTGGAGAGTTTCCTTTGGAAGCAAATTTTTACCAGGTTCGGTGTCCCGTACGCCATTGTGTCAGATAACGGGACCCAGTTCGTCGCCGACGCGATTAAGGCCTTGTACAAGAGGCATGGCATACAGATGAAGATAGCTTCCGTCTCTTATCCTCAAGGAAACGGACAAGCCGAAGCTGCCAACAAGGCCATTTCCGCCGGCTTGAAGCGCCGGCTCACCAATAAGCGCGGCAAGTGTGCGGAAGAGTTGCCTGATGTTCTATGGGGCTACCGCACCACTCCAAGGCGTGGCACTGGTCGTACTCCTTACTCCATGGCGTTCGGCGTCGAAGCCGTACTCCCTGTGGCTGTTACTCGACCCACGTCTCGCACTGCAACGTTTGATGTCCCAACAAACGATGCGATGCTAGCCGCCGAAGCAGATCGAGTAGATGAGCTTCGAGACAATGCCCACGTCAAGTACGCGGCTTATCAACAGCAGTTGGCTCGGAGCTATAATAAGAATGTGTGGAACCGCCCTTTCAATGTGGATGATCTTGTCCTTCGGCAGATAGTCCAGAAGAAGCATTTGAAGAAGTTCATGCCGAAGTGGGAAGGTCCATTCCGGGTGGTTAAAAAGGTTGGCTACGGTTCATATGAACTCGCCCAGATGGATGGAACGGCGATTCCGAACCACTGGAACGCCCAGCTGCTTCGAAAGTTTTACGCTTAGATGTCTTTTGGCTTTTCGCTTCGGCTATGTGTTAAAAGCCTTCAGTTTTTATTAAGCAGTTTTTTTTCCAATAAAACAAGTTTGTTTTGTTTAAATATGTGTTCTGTTACCCTCGGTGGTATTATTATGCTCATTGAGACCTGAAACGCCGAGGCACGCCTTTTCGGATTCTGTTCGGCAAAGACTTTGCATGCCATATCCTGAAGGGGGCATTCCCAGCTTCTACCGATCCTTTTGATCCAGCGGAACCAACCTCGGTGGTGTGTTTCCTCCGGATCAGGGGCTGGGTACGGCAAACTGGGACGGATAATTGTTAACGACAAATTTGTTAAACCATGTGCATGAAGTGCAATACGTGGTCTTAACATGCATGAAGTTCAAATAGTATGAAACATAACAGGAAAACTTGAAACTTTCAGAATACTTGAAACTTTCTTATAACAAAAGTTGGTCCATTACAAAAACAGGGGCTCGGCTCGACAAGATACTTTTTGCCG
Source organism: Rhododendron griersonianum (assembly GCA_018127125.1). Lineage (NCBI taxonomy): Eukaryota > Viridiplantae > Streptophyta > Magnoliopsida > Ericales > Ericaceae > Rhododendron > Rhododendron griersonianum. Next base: position 34,153,884 of record CM030794.1, read on the forward strand.
ACCCCAGATTCTACGAACTATGCAAAAGAAATTAATTCTAAGCTACGGTGGGGCTGTCAGCAGGCTTCGGCGGCTCGACGGTGGTAGGGTTGGGCAGCTCGGTGGGACTCAGCGACTTGTCAGCGGTAGGATTGGGCTGTTCGACGGGGCTCGGTGGCTCGTCGGCGGTTAGATTGGGCCCTTCGGCTGGAAGCAGGTGCCCCGGGAGATCCACAGGTGGCACCGCTGGAGACTCCCTTCGGTGGTCATCCTTGGGAACCTCGGCATAGTCAAGACCGACCTGGTATCCGCGGAGGAAAGAGGAGGCGTGGGTGTCTTTGGTCCCCTTCAGCTCTCCGTCTCTGAAAGCCTTTTTTACAAGGGCTTCCACCTGCACCCGGTAGTAGTCGCCGGCCTCGTTGTAACCAGCATCGCCGGCCTCCTCGAGCTTGGCCGGCAGCTCATCCTCCATCTGCTGCTTCTCCTCCTTCAGTTGGTTCCGCTCGGCTTCAACTTCCTTGAGCTTCAGCAGCAGGCGGTCCCTCTCTTCCAAGCCAGTCTTGGCTTCAGCAACTTTGGCCTCCAGCGCCTCGATCTGGTCGGCGGCCTCCTTCACCTCCTTCCTCATTGCCTGCAGGTCCCCCCTTTGGGTCTTCTTGGTTTCAAGGAGGACCTCCATGTCATTGAAGGCCTTGCTGGCATGTTGCCCGGCCTGCAAGAGAAGGGGATTAACACCTGGAAAGGGAAGTGAACTTTTAATAAAGACACAAGGGAAGTCCGTACCTTGGCCAGGAAGAGGCAGAGTTCGGCCATGTTCTTGGCCTTTGCCGACTCTAGGCTCTCCATGTCCTTTGGGAGGGCCAGGCCTTTCAGAAGAGTCATGGCCAGCAGAGGGTTCTCCTCCAGGCTGTCGCCGAGGGTGATCACATGCCCATCAGGGCACTGGAAGTCCGGGACAAAGAGCTCCGAAGGTTCACCTTCGGCGAGGCCAGTGTTGAGGATCTTCACGCTATCTTCAGCGAGTTTAGCCTTCTTCTCAGCCCCCTGGTCCTCCCCCTCGGCGACCGGGCGTTTGTCTCTTTGGCGGACGTTGCGGGGCTTCCTAGTAGGAGCGGCAATGGGCTGACCCTGGGGCTCCGGCTTGCTAATGGGAGCTTGCACCGTTTCTTCCCTTTTTGGCAGCCCGGAGGATGAGAGATCTTGGGCCAAGTACTGCATCTGCAATGCTTGCCCGGCGACGGTGACAAGGTCGATTGTCTTCCTCACCATTTTCTCCTTATCCTTTCGGTTAACAAACCCGTGGTAGAAAGGAGTGTAACCGAGGAGGGTCGGCGCGTCTCGATTTGGGCGCTGGAGCAGGGCAATCAGGTTCGTCCACCTCCCTGTGATAAGGAGTCCCTTGTTCGGTGCGAAGCAGTCTGCAAGTAAAAGAAGGAGATCAGTATGATGTATAAGGGTTAATATGGAAGACAGTACAAAAAGGGAGATAAATGACAGGCTTGTCCCCAAGGCCGGGGAACCCTCGCACTCGAGGAATTTTGTACGGCCTCTCGACCGCCGAACCTTTCCTAGTTGGAAAGGGATAGTCAAGTTGGGGGTTAATGGGACCCCACTCGAAGTTGCCGGACACTTTGACCAGAAACCCCCCCCCCCCCATTTTTCAGTATCGTAGAGGCGGTCCACCAGGTGATCAAAGTATTGGCAGGTGGTGAGGTAGTACTTGTCGTACTTGGGGGTCCTTGATACCACGTACATTAGCATCAGGTCCCCAAGGGTGAACGGCAGGTTGTTGATCTCGGCTAGCCTTATCGCCTAGCACAGGATGCGCCAGCTGTTGACCGCCACCTGGATCGGCGCCAGGTTGTAGTCTACCAGGAAGTACCGAAGGAAGGGGTTCATCGGGAACCTTACCCCTCCCTCGGTAATGGCATAGAGAGGAAGGGTGATGAAGTCTTCGCCGAAGGGAATCCTCTCGGAGGTTACCCTTTCGACAAGGACATCATCTGGGATCGAGTATTTGGTCCGGAAGGCCTATGTGAAGCCACCTGGACCGTCGCCGTAGAAGTGGCTGTACGGCATGGGTCCAAGACCCGTTGGAAGCGGGGGGACGAGGTCAATGTCCCTCGGCGGGGGCAGTTCGGCACCTCCTACTACGTCAGAGGTGCTCGGCGACGGACCAGCTGATGTCAATGTGCTGGCCTGGGCCCCGGTGGCTGTTCGTTCCCTATTAGTCTCCTCCGGGATGGAGCCGTGCGTGTCGTCCTCGGCGGACACGCCGGGGGAGTCACTCCGCCCGTAGAGTATGTCCCTGGAGGACCTGTCATCAACCTGAAGGGGGATGTGAATGCCGGGGATGATTGGACCCCCGGTACGCCGGGCAACGTTGCTTGAGCTTTCGTTGAAGCTCCTATATCCTCTGCCGAGCTCCTGGATGGTCTCTTGAAGGTCTGGGTAGGCTTTGGGATCGATGCTCGGTGAGTAGGAGTTTGGATCCACCATGTTGAAGACCTAGACAGAGCAAGAAATAGAAAGGGTGATGAGAATTCCTACTTCAGCATGGCTACTCATGTGCATCTGATCCCTGCCGAGGGGGGTCCTCTGGGATCCTCCTCGGCGGAAGTCGTGGGTTCTTATCAAGTGTCGAAGTTGGCACGGTGGAGGACCACCGTTGTTGACAGTCCAGACGGCGGGCTACGGCCGTGGGCGGCCATGGGAGATCGACACTATTCACATAACAAGTACTTTTTGTGCGAACGTGGGGATGTGAGTGATGTTGCATCTTCAAATATTCGTGGAATGAATCAAAAGGGGTGGTGGAGTTACCTGGAAATGGTGGAACTGGACAGCGGTGAGTGGCGGAGCAGCGGTGGCGGAAGGAATGGCAGTAGACGTTGGAGTTGCAGAGCGAGGAGGTGAGAGCAGAAAGTGTTTTTCTATCCCGCCTCCCCGCTTATATAGCGGATGGATTGGCTGGGTGGAACCTTAAGCGTCGAACGCGAGAACCGAAGCATCGCCGCTCCGCCCACTCTCGTCATGCCACGTGGAAAGCCTGCATTGTTTCGTACCGGCGTCGTTTCCCCTTCCACCACGTGGCACCCCACGCTGTTTCAGTTTCAAGGTGGGCCGTTCGATTTCTGACTCCCAATGGTCCCATCAGCCCCCGTTGCAACGGGTTCATCATTACTCCAGGGTTCGCGAAGGCTCTTCACCTGCCCTCGATGGCCCGGCAAGGGAGGCCCGGCGTGTTTGCCTCAGGATGCCCTCGGTAGAATGTTTTGTTCAGATGGTCAACCCCTCCCTTCTTTTGCAAGGGAGGAAGAGGTTGAGGGGCTATTGTGGAGGGCGTGGTCCGGCGAATGGACCAGGACGGTGGCCACGTTGCTCCAATTTGCCGGACCAATGTGTTTACCACCCATGGGTCAGCGGGTTGGCTCGGTATCCGATCCGAGTCTTGCCGTACCCGGTTAAGATAAACCGTGGTATTGATCCAAGGGGGAGTATGATCTGGTTCGGTGAGTCCCTGCCGAACGGGTAGGAGATTGCCCCTGTAGAAGCTATCAGTGCCGTGCCGTCTGTCCGGCGGAACCTATGCTCGCCGAGCCTCCTGTCCCCTAACTTGGAGAGGAAGTTAGGAAGAGATGGGCAGGAGCAGGCAACCTCGCGTCTTATCCCATCCCTTATATTTAGGAGCGGAATATGGGGGATTGGATAGGTCCAAGGTTGGGAAGTCTATCTGGGTCCGAAGTTGGCGGGCTCATCACACGGCGCGTGGTAGGCTTATGGGAGTTGGACTCTGCGCTCCCTTTGGCTATAAAAGGAGGGATCCCCCTCTAGATTGAGGTAACGCTTTCTCAAACCCTAAACTATACTTCGATATCTCCTCTCCTGTTACTGACTAGAGCGTCGGAGTGCCTACCCCGAACCACCACGCTCCGGGTTTGGGCACTAACGCGGTTGCTTCGTGTGTAGGGCTAACCCGTCTTCGTGCAAACCTCAACCATCCAAGCCACAAGGTCCAACCGGAGAAAGCTTGCCATCACAAATAATGCTCAGGAATTTCACATGAATATATTACCTTTGACCCCATCTCCATTTAATTTCCTATTATGAGTTCTTTTCATCTACACTTAATCACGTAATCTTTCAAAATGCCCTACGATTCTTCTTTCAATTATCGGACAGCGCTCACTCTTTTAATCCTCGGTCACGCGGATTTCAGTAGTTTAGAATTTTTTCAAATACACTTTCACGCTGGCGCTCCCACTTCAGCACCCGCATGCGAATTACTACGTAACTTAGATCTACAAGTAACTGCTTGTCAAGTTAGACATTTTGCCTACTTGTAGATAGTCAAAGGTAATCGATCAATCACAATAATGCAGATTTTGCAACAAGTGGCCGACAAGTATTTGAGGATGCTGATTTGGACCATCAGTAATTAAGTAATAATTGTAGTATTCTAAAAGTAAGTAATGGGAATCAACATCCTCGTATCTAGAATAGTAACCCTGGAGATAGGTATAAATCGTTAGCTTTTACCAATCTAATGATTTCTCTCAGCAATTCGGCTAAGTTTGGAACATACATACATACGCTTCGGATTTGAATATTGGAATTGGTTATGGGCAGTATCTATTCTAATCTAATCTAATCTAATGGACTAAATAAATTGGTTTTCTCTTCTATCTCTTCACAAAATCTCATAACAAACTCTTGCCACTGCACAAGCTTTCATAACAAATTACACAACCCCCACCCCCGCCCCTCTTCCCTTTTTTTTTTTTTGGCAGGGATACAACAAAATGGGCTAAAAGCCACGTCTATAACAAATTACTTTCGGAGACCCAATACTTATATAACGAATTCTTATGTGACAAAAGATCTAACGTGGTAAACCTACCATGGAAATCAATGAAAAGACGACGACGACAACTACCATATTTGCTCCTCCATATTAGACTTTCAAATCAGACACTCGAATCGAATGCATTCCTTACTCTAAACTTTCTTTCTTCCTTTATAGTACTACATAAGAAAACTTATTCCTAATTGTTTCCCACTTTTCCGCCACGTAGGCGTGAGCGGAAAATCAATGGCGTTTGCGGTATGAGCACGGGCGTGCCAGGACTTGTCGTCGTTCAACGTATGAAAGGCGTGAGCGCCTCGATCTGACTTCGTATGTAATGCAACTGCGTGTGACCCAAAGGGTGAGGCCACAAAGAGGTTCGTGATTTGCCACAACGAAGTAGACTTAGAATTTCCCAACCGTGTGAGAAAAAAGAAGAGAATATCGTAGAATAACTTTATTATATCGTAATAATAAAGTTGGGGATACAAGGGAGATATGAATAACTTTATTACATCGTAATAATAAAGTCGGGGGTACAAGAGAGATAGAAATTGAGGTACAAGAGAGATAATTGCTTCGCTGGGAAGACTTTGGTTTAAGCGTTGAGCTTGATTGGTGTGGAGACCCTTTTTCCTCATTGTCTTCTAGTATTTATAGGCAAGATGCTCCACGGCTTTGCATGTGGTAAACCTCCTGACTTCACTACAACGTGACACGTGTCCCATGAACTTCCAAATCATGGGATCATGGGTTAATGTTTCTTCCAAGGCTTGCCACATGTCCAGAAGTCCCATGAAGTCAAATGTTTCTTCAGCCTTTCTCGGTCGTGGGCGGTTTTCGGAAGTTAACAGAATAAAACCCATGTCTTTCTTCTCGTAGTGGGTGGTTACTAGAGGTTGAGAAAGATAGTGGGGCTCCTTCCATTCATTTCCCATGTGGATATCAAATATATTGAGCCATTTGACAAAGTCAAATGGCTTTTTGTTAAAAATCACCAGCAAACCACTTCCTCCATTTTAGGGAATCTTCTAGAATTGCCAATCAATTACCGTGGTTCATGGGCTTGGCAAATTAACCTCAAGCAACAAAAACCCAATTAAATCCAAACCCGTTACTGCATTAAATTAAAATTAATCGGGCCTAATAAATATTGTCTTGGCCCGTTAATTTTAACCCAATACATCTCAATTTTTGGCCCAATTTAATCAAAAGATAATTAAATGGCCTTGCAACGCTTGCCCAGGACTGGGTGCAAAAAACGGGTGTAAACAATGCCCCCCCTCGCCTTGATTCTTTACTTTTAGGATCAAGGCGCGTATAAAAAAGAAAACTATTTTTGGCATCCAAACAATCCTTTGTTGTAGCATACCTTCTTTTGTTTGCCTTGCCTATGGACTTAGTAGGCATTAGGCATTTTTCGTGTTTCCTTCAGACCTTGAAAAAATTCTCTGAATTCAGACCTTGGAAGGAGTCCACCAGCAATCTTTGGACAAGCCTTTCAAAGGCCTCTCTTAGAGATAAATGCCTCATTCTGCTTCGTTCAGGGCTTCTTAGAGTGATTTGATGATGCTCGTGCCTATCTCAAAGGTGAATCGCAATGCTCCCACCTTTTATCAGGCCTATTTCCACTAACAAAGGCCTGTGTTCAGGTCTAATCGTAGAAAACGATCAAACCATAAAAAAGGCCTAGCAAGGACTAAAAATATATGGGAAGGACTGAACCTCCACTTTGAGTGCTCATAATAGTGATTCAGTCCTTCGGGAAAGGTTTGAACTCTTATTTGAATTGCTCGTAATATTGGCTCAGGCCTAGACAAAGAGCTCAAAGGGCCTTCGTACCTGCGGAAAAGGCCTGCTCACTCCAATAGAGTCTTGCATCCAGGCCTGGTTGTAGAGAAGCCATAGAACCTCGAAAAGGCCTGGAAAGGACCGAAAATATATTTGAAGGTCTGAACCTCTACTTTGAACTTTCGGGCACGCTTAATGAAATAAAAAGAAAGCCTCCACCTCTGCGGAAAAGGCCTAGTAAAACTCTGATAGGGCCTATTCAAGGACTGATAGGCCATGGCCGAACATTTTAGAAGTGCTTGTTCGGCCCATGAAGGACTTTTCTTTGATCTTAGCCCTTCTTGACACCATTTTGGCATTTTTGTGTAAGCCAAGTGAGTGACACTCGCTTTTGATGTGCCCCACAAATCCAATATGGGCGCAATTCTACACACTTAAGGCCTAAAATTGGCCTAAGCTTGTAATGCCTTTTCGCAGTTTGGACAATGCCAAAAAGGCCTTCATGAACCGGGGGAGGAGGGGGATCTCCGATTACAAATGAATCGGTATCAAGCCTTGGAGTGTCGTCGCTTTCCTCCTCTTCATTCAATTCCTCCTGATCTGGAATGGGTGCAACATCCAATTCAATCCTACCCATAGGACTGATGGCAGGTCTGGATCCTTCCTGATTTGTATCTGTTATCTGCTCACCGTTTAGGACTGAATTTGGATGTGGTAACTCTTCAGACACTTGAGAAAGCTCTTGAGATGAGAGAATGGGTTGATCTTGCCTCATAATAGGACTTTCTATGTTTTGGCTTATCCCAGGTCTGAGATCTTGCTCCCTTTGCGTTGAGACAGACCTATCTTCTCGTTCCTCCAGGCATGGAAATAGCTTACCATCCAAAAGTTTTTGGAACACTCCTGAATGTTGGCTGTTGCGCTCAGACCTGAGACTGTTGCCCCTATCATTTTGATGTTTATCATCCAGACCTTGCCGCTGTTCGGGAATCCTCAAAGGACTGAGCTGAGAACTTTGCCCCCCGAGTCCAAGTCCTTGGCCTCCTTGCCCCCCGAATGTATGATTTTTGGAAGCTAAGGGCTGAGAGAAGCCTGGAGGTCTGGTGTGCTTACTGGAAGCTTGTTGAAATTCTTGCCCCCCGAGTCCAAGTCCTTGGCCTCCTTGCCCCCTGAGTGCAGGGCTTTTGGAAGCTAAGGGCTGAGAGAAGCCTGGAGGCCTGGAGTGCTTGCTAGAAGCTTGCTTAGAGACATTCAGGCCTGAAGTTTGGCCTAAAGTGCTAAATTGTGATATCCGTGGTGGAATGGGAGTTGAATCCTTTTCTTCGAGATCAGCCCTTAATTTTTCAATGGTCTTGTTGGAGTCCTCAAGGGCTTTCTTGGAGTCTTCAATGGCCTTACTGGACTTGATTATCAATTCTTTAATTTCACGCAAAGATGCATGCAAGGGATCTATGAACTCCTGTGAGAGTTCTTCATTGGATGCAAAGGTACAGGACTGAGTGCTCATACTTTCCTCAACTCGACCCCCAAAGGTCTGAGCAGAAGGATCATCAAGCCCACCATTTTGGAATTCATGCTGTTCGGGCAGGTCTGAAGACATGATATGTGAATAGCCATGTGACTTGGCACTGAAGAGACGGTTTACCTCATGACGTAATTGGCGATCCTCATCTTCAAGCATGTCAACCTCATCTTCAAGCCTTTGAATTGCATCCATGTAGGAGTTTTGTGTGTCGATATACCCATACTCCATATGATTGAGTCGGAGCCTCTCTATGTCGAGAAGGTAGATTTCATCTTCAAGCTCGTCGACTTTATCATCGCGCCAACGAATTTCTTCATTACGACGCCGAATTTCAACATCCAATTCAATGTATTGAATTGACATGTGAATGAATCGGCGTGATACCCCTTGAAACTATTGGGGTCCCATCGGGCGTGCCAAAAGATGTTTCCCACTTTTCCGCCGCGTAGGCGTGAGCGGAAAATCAATGGCGTTTGCGGTATGAGCGCGGGCGTGCCAGGACTTGTCGTCGTCCAACGTATGAAAGGCGTGAGCGCCTCGATCTGACTTCGTATGTAGTGCGACTGCGTGTGACCCAAAGGGTGAGGCCACAAAGAGGTTCGTGATTTGCCACAACGAAGTGGACTTAGAATTTCCCAACCGTGTGAGAAAAAAGAAGAGAATATCGTAGAATAACTTTATTATATCGTAATAATAAAGTTGGGGATACAAGGGAGATATGAATAACTTTATTACATCGTAATAATAAAGTCGGGGGTACAAGAGAGATAGAAATTGAGGTACAAGAGAGATAATTGCTTCGCTGGGAAGACTTTGGTTTAAGCGTTGAGCTTGATTGGTGTGGAGACCCTTTTTCCTCATTGTCTTCTAGTATTTATAGGCAAGATGCTCCACGGCTTTGCATGTGGTAAACCTCCTGACTTCACTACAACGTGACACGTGTCCCATGAACTTCCAAATCATGGGATCATGGGTTAATGTTTCCTCCAAGGCTTGCCACATGTCCAGAAGTCCCACGAAGTCAAATGTTTCTTCAGCCTTTCTCGGTCGTGGGCGGTTTTCGGAAGTTTACAGAATAAAACCTATGTCTTTCTTCTCGTAGTGGGTGGTTACTAGAGGTTAAGAAAGATAGTGGGGCTCCTTCCATTCATTTCCCACGTGGCTATCAAATATATTGAGCCATTTGACAAAGTCAAATGGTTTTTTGTTAAAAATCACCAGCAAACCACTTCCTCCATTTTAGGGAATCTTCTAGAATTGCCGATCAATTACCGTGGGTCATGGGCTTGGCAAATTAACCTCAAGCAACAAAAACCCAATTAAATCCAAACCCGTTACTGCATTAAATTAAAATTAATCGGGCCTAATAAATATTGTCTTGGCCCATTAATTTTAACCCAATACATCTCAATTTTTGGCCCAATTTAATCAAAAGATAATTAAATGGCCTTGCAACACTTGCCCAGGACTGGGTGCAAAAAACGGGTGTAAACACTAATATACCAAATTTAAATTTTCTGAATTTTCTAAAAGAAATTCAGGTTTAGATTCTTTTTTTTTTATATTCTTCTCGACAAGGGACTGGGAAAAACAAAAAGGTAGGAATCAAATTTAGAAAAAGTCCTTCAACATCAACAATAAGTTACTTTTTCTTGATTTAATCCATTTTTTTCTTTTTTCTTTTTATTTGTACGATAATCCCTGGAGTATGTATCGACCAGAAATCATTCCACCGACTCAAGCGGTGGAATTCACTATCTGATTTGAGATGATCGATCATTCATCGACTCATACAGTGATTTCACAAACTTGCACAATCTGCAATTTTTCTTTCAGAGGTCTATTTTTTCACAAAGAACAAACATCACAAATCATGGAGAAAAAATGGATTTACGATTCTATCTTCTTTTCAATGAAGCAGAACATATTCAAAGAAGATTTTGTCCCTCTACAAAGAATATTTTGTCCCTCTATGCTCAAATCTCACTTGAAGGATTCTATGTATAAGCTATATGACTTCTACTTTCTCAAATCTCACTTGAAATGATACCAATTCACAACGAACAGTTCCTCGGCATTTTTATCGAAGGACTGTAGATAATAATGTCAATGCACGGACTGAGCCTCTATTGAGGCTGTTGGAGAGGCATCTTTCTGTGGTTGGTTCCCCAAAATAACCGAATGTTTATATGGTGGCAAGCTTTCTCCGGTTGGACCTTGTAATTTGGATGGTTGAGGTTTGCACGAGGATGGATTAGCGGGCACACGAAGCAACCGCGTTAGTACCCAAACCCGGAGCGTGGTGGTCCGGGGTAGGCACTCCGACACTCTAGTCAGTAACAAGAGAGGAGATATCAAAGTATAGTTTAGGGTTTGAGAAAGTGTTACCTCATTCTAGAGGGGAATCCCTCCTTTTATAGCCAAAGGGAGCGCAGAGTTCGGCCCTCATAAGCCCATCACGCGCTGTGTGATGAACCCGCCAACTTCGGACCCAGATAGACTTCCCAATCTTGAACCTATTCAATCCCCTATATTCCGCTCCTAAATATAAGAGATGGGATAAGACGCGAGGTTGCCTGCTCCTGCCCATCTCTTCCTAACTTCCTCTTCAAGTTAGGGGGCAGGAAGCTCGGCCAGCATAGGTTCCACCGGACAGACGGCACGGCACTGACTAAGTTTCCACAGGGGCAATCTCCTACCCGTTCGGCAGGGAACTGCCGAACCAGACCACACTCTCCCTCGGATCAACACCACGGTTAACTTAACCGGGTCCGGCTAGACTCGGATCAGATGCCGAGCCAACCCGCCGACCCATGGGTGGTAAATACATAGGTTCGGCTAATTGGTGCGACGTGGCCACCGCCCTGGTCCCTCCGCCGGACCACGCCCTCCACAATAGCCCCTCAACCTCTTCCTCTCTTGCAAAAGGTGGGAGGGGTTGATCAATTTAGCAAAACTTTCTACCGACGGCGTCTTGAGGCTAACACGCCGAGCATCCCTAGCCGGGCCATTGAAGGCAGGTGAAGAACCCTCTCGAACCCCGGGGTAATGATGTATCCGCAGCAACGGGGGCTGATGGGACCGTTGGGAGTCAAAGATCGAACGGTCCATTCTGAAACTGAAACGGCGTGGGGTACCACGTGGCGGTAAGGGAAACGACGCGGGTACGGAACGGTGTAGGCTTTCTACGTGGCATGACGAGAGTGGGCGGAGCGGCAATGCTTCGGTTCCCGCGTTCGACTCTTAGGGTTCCACCCCTCCAAGCCACCTGCTATATAAGCGGGGAGGTGGGACAGAAAATCACTTTTCTGCTCTCGCCTCCTCGCTCTGCAACTCCAACTTCTGCTGCCATTTCTATCGCCTCCGCCGCTCCGCCACTCACTGCTGTCCAGTCCCAGCATTTCCCAGGTAACTCCGCCATCCCTTTTGATTCATTCTATGAGCATTTCAAGATGCAACACCACTCACACCCCCACGTTTGCACAAAAGCACTCTTCATTTGAATAGTGTCGATCTCCCATGGCCGCCCGCGGCCGTAGCCCGCCGTCTGGACCGCCAATAACGGCGGTCCTCCTCCATGCCAATTTCAACACTTGATAAGAACCCAAGACTTCCGCCGAGGAGGATCCCAGAGGACCCCCCTCGGCAGGGATCAGATGCACATGAGTAGCCATGCTGAAGTAGGAATTCTCATCACCCCTTCCATTTCTTATTCTGTCTAAGTCTTCAGCATGATGGATCCAAACTCCTACTCACCGAGCATTGATCCCGAAGCTTACCCAGGCCTTCAAGAGACCATCCAGGAGCTTGGCAGAGGGTATATGAGCTTCAACGAAAGCTCAAGCAACTTTGCCCGGCGGGCCGGAGGTCCAATCATCCCCGGCATCCACGTCCCCCTCCAGGTGGATGACAGATCCTCCAGGGACATACTCTACGGGCGGAGTGACTCCCTCGGCGAATCCGCCGAGGACAACACGCACGGTTCCGTCCCGGAAGAGGCTGGTAGGGAACGAGCAGCCACCGAGGCCCAGGCCAGCACATCGACATCAGCTGGTCCGCCGCCGAGCACCTCTGACGCAGAAGGAGGTGCCGAACCACCCCCGCCGAGTGACATTGACCTCATCCCCCCGCTACCAACAGGTCTCGGACCCATGCCGTACTGCCACTTCTACGGCGAAGGTCCAGGTGGCTTCACACAGGCCTTCCGGACCAAATATTCGATTCCAGATGACGTCCTTGTCGAAAGGGTAACCACCGAGAGGATTCCCTTCGGCGAAGACTTCATCGTCCTCCCTCTCTACGACATTATCGAGGGAGGGGTAAGGTTCCCAATGAACCCCTTCCTCCGGTACTTCTTATCAGATTACCACCTTGCGCCGATCCAGGTGGCGGTCAACAGCTGGCGCATCCTTTGCTCGGCGATAAGGTTCGCTGAGATAAACCAGCTGTCGTTCACCCTTGGGGACCTGATGCTAATGTACATGGTGTCAAGGAACCCCAAGTACGACAGGTACTACCTCACCACTCGCCAATACTTTGACCACCTGGTGGACCGCCTCTATGACACTGAAAAGTGGGGGGGGGGGGGAGGGGGGGGGGTTCTGGTCAAAGTGTCCGGCAACTTCGAGTGGGGTCCCATTAACCCCCAACTTGATGATCCATTTCCAACTAGGAGAGGTACGGTGATCGAGAGGCCCTACAGAATTCCTCGAGTGCGAGGGTTCCCCGGCAGCGGGGACAAGCCTGGTATTCATCTCCCTTTTTGAACTGTCTTCCATATTAATCTTTGTACATCATACTGATCTCCTTCTTCTATTTGCAGATTGCTCCGCACCGAACAAGGGACTCCTTATCACAGGCAGGTGGCCGAACCTGATCGCCCTGCTCCGGTGCCCAAATCGAGACGCGCCGACCCTCCTCGGTTACTGTTTGGCTCCGAAAGTGCTCAAGGACTGAGCGGGCGTGCCAGGACTTGTCGCGTCCAAACGTGAAGGACTGGGCGTCCCTTTTCTGACTTCTAGATCTGAGAGCGATAGTGCTGCAAACCTAAGGGCTAGATTGCAGTGAAGGTTCGTGGTTTTGCCTCGTCGTGTGAGGACTTAGTAATTTCCTAACCGTGTAGGAAAGAAAGTAACAACGTAGAAGTACTTTACTATATCGTAATAATAAAGTAAGGGATTGAGAGAGATATGAAGAACTTTATTATGTTGCGTAATAATAAAGTTGGGATACAAGAGAGACGAAGCTCGAATTACTTGGTGAAGTAATTGAGTAAAGGTGAGAAATAGAGATAATTGCTTCGCTGGGAAGGCTTTGGTTTTTTAAGCGTTGAGCTTGATTGGTGTGGGAACCCTTTTTTTCTTCTTGAGTTCTTCTATTTATAGGCAAATGAGCTCCACGATTTTTGCATGCAAGGGGCTTGTTGTCTTCACCTTGTGGCGCCATGTGTCCCATGTTGCCATTTTTCCCTCCAGAATGGCGGTAATGGGAAGTTAGCTTCCTGATGCACATGTTTTCTTCCAATCATGGGTAGTTATTAGAGGTAAATAAAAATTACCCATGTGCTTCCTCTCAATCGTGGGTGGTTACCAACAGTTACAAAGGTAATGGGCCACGTTGTTCTCCTTCTTTCATGGGCACGTGGGAATTGAGCCATTTGACTTCAAAAATGGCCAGTAAACATACCAATTTCATGGGCCCACTTCCCATTTGCTTCGGTTTCACCCAGAACCTTTCAAATAATTATTTCCAACCATGGGCCTTCGAATCCTTTTTAGATAATTAAGCCTCAAACACTTTTAGCCCGTGACCGGATCACACCAAAATTAATTGGGCCTTGCTCCAAATCCCAAAATTAATGTGGCCCATTAATCTTAAGTCCAAACCGAAATGGGTTAAAATTAATCGGGCCCAGTCACTATTACTTTGGCCCATTAATCTTAACTCATTATAACTTCATTTTGCAGCCCAATTTAATCGAATAATAATTAAATGGCCTTCCAGCGCTTGCCCAGGACTGGGTGCCAAAAACGGGTGTAAACAGTTACACTCCATTCTACAACGGGTTCGTCAACCGCAAGGACAAGGAGAAAATGGTGAGGAAGACAATTGACCTTGTCACTGTTGCCGGGCAAGCACTACAGTTGCAGTACTTGGCCCAAGATCTCTCATCTTCCGGGCTGCCACAGAGGAAGGAGGAAACGGTGCAAGCTCCCATCGGCAAGCTGGAGCCCCAGGGTCAGCCCATTGCCGTTCCTACTGGGAAACCCCGCAACATCCGCCGAAGAGACAAGCGCCCGGTCGCCAAGGGGGAGGACCAGGGGGCTGAGAAGAATGCTAAACTCGCCGAAGATAGCGTGAAGGTCCTTAACACCGCCCTCGCCGAAGGTGAGGCCTCGGAGCTCTTCGCTCCGTCTTTCCAGTGCCCTGATGGGCATATGATCTCCATCGGCGACAGCCTGGAGGAGAACCCCCTGTTGGCCACGACCCTTCTGAAGGGCTTGGCCCTCCCAAAAGATATGGAGAATCTACAACCGGCCAAGGCCAAGAACATGGCCGAGCTCTGCCTCTTCCTTGCCAAGGTATGGATTTCCATCATTTTTGAAGTTCACTTCCCTTTCCAGGTGCTAATCCTCTTTTGTTGCAGGCTGGACAATGTGCTAGTAAGGCTTTCAACGACATGGATGTCTTGCTTGAGACCAAGAAGACCCAAAGGGGAGACCTGCAGGCTATGAGGAAGAAGGTGAAAGAGGCCGCCGACTAGATCGAGGCGCTGGAGGCAAAAGTTACTGAAGCCGCGACTGGCTTGGAAGAGAGGGACCGCTTACTGCTGCAGCTTAAGGAAGTTGAAGCCGAGCGGGACCGACTAAAGGAGGAGAAGCAGCAGATGGAGGATGAGCTGCCGGCCAAGCTCGAGGAGGCCGGCGATGCTGGTTACAACGAGGCCGGCGACTACTATCAGCTGCAGGTGGAAGCCCTTGTCAAAAAGGCCTTCAGAGACGGAGAGCTGAAAGGAACCAATGACGCTCATGCCTCCTCTTTCCTCCGTGGATACCAGGTCGGTCTTGACTATGCCGAGGTTCCCAAGGATGACCACCGAAGGGAGCCTCTAGTGGTGCCACCTGTGGATCTGCCGAGGCACCTGCTTCCAGTCGAACAGCCTAATCCAACCGCCGACGAGCCACCGAACTCCGCCGATCAGCCCAATCCTACCGTTGACAAGCCGCTGAGTCCCGCCGAGCTGCCCAATCCTACCACCATCGAGCCGCCGAAGCTTACTGACGGCTCCACCGTAGCGTAGAATTTCTTTTGCATATTTCGTAGAATCTGGGGTCGGCAAAAAGTAGCTTGTCGAGCCGAGCCCCTGTTTTGTAATGGACCAGTATTATTATTTTGATAATGAAAGTTTCTAAGTATTCTGTCATGTTCCATATTAATCGCACTTCATGCATGTTAAGACCACATATTGCACTTCATGCACATGGTAACAATTGTCTTTAACAATTATCCGTCCCAGCTTGCTGTACCCAGCCCCTGATCCGGAGGAAACACACCACCGAGGTTGGTTCCGCCGGATCAAAAGGATCGATAGAAGCTGGGAATGCCCCCTTCAGGATATGGCATGCAAAGTCTTTGCCGAACAGAATCTGAAAAGGCGTGCCTCGGTGTTTCAGGTCTCAACGAGCATAATAATACTGCCGAGGGTAACAGATCACATATTTAAACAAAACAAACATGTCCTATTGAAACAAACTTAATTAAAACTGAAGGCTTAACACATAGCTGATGCGAAAAGCCAAAAGACATCTAAGCGTAAAACTTTCGAAGCAGCTGGGCGTTCCAGTGGTTCGGAATTGCCGTTCCATCCATCTCGGCGAGTTCATATGAGCCGTAGCCAACCTTTTTAACTACCCGGAATGGACCCTCCCACTTCGGCATGAACTTTTTCAAATGCTTCTTCTGGACTATCTGCCGAAGGACAAGATCATCCACATTGAAAGGGCGGTTCCGCACATTCTTGTTATAACTCCGAGCCAACTGCTGTTGATAAGCCGCGTACTTTACATGGGCATTGTCTCGAAGCTCGTCTACTCGATCTGCTTCGGCGGCTAGCATTGCATCGTTCGTTGGGACATCAAACGTTGCAGTTCGAGACGTGGGTCGAGTAACAGCCACAAGGAGTACGGCCTCGACGCCGAACGCCATGGAGTAAGGAGTTCGACCAGTGCCTCGCCATGGAGTGGTGCAGTAGCCCCATAGAACATCAGGCAATTCTCCGCCCACTTGCCGCGCTTGTTGGTGAGCCGGCGCTTCAAGCCGGCGGATATAGCCTTGTTGGCAGCTTCGGCCTGTCCGTTTCCTTGAGGATAAGAGACGGAAGCTGTCTTCATCTGTATGCCGTGCCTTTTGTACAAGGCCTTAATCGCGTCGGCCACGAACTGGGTACCGTTATCTGACACAATGGCTTACGGGACGCCGAACCTGGTAAAAATTTGTTTCCAAAGGAAACTCTCCACATCCGCGGCCGTGATCGTTATGAGCGCCTTGGCTTCTACCCACTTTGTATAATAGTCCGTAGCAGTAATGATATGCGTGAAACCGCCAGTAGCTTTAGGCAACTTACCAATAATGTCCACCCCCCATTGAGCGAAGGGCCAAGGGCTGGTAACGGGCTGCAAAGGTAGGACCGGCTGGTTGAGAAGGGGAGAATGCTTCTGACAAGACTTGCACTGCTTGGCAAATTCTGTAGCCGTATGTATCATTCTTTAACACCAATAACCCTGGGAAAGGGCACGGTCAGCTAAGGACCGGCCGCCGGTGTGACAACCAGCGCTTCCACCATGCAACTCCTTGAGGATGCCGGGAACCTCCTGCTCATGCACCACACGGAGGTCGGGACTAGTGTACGATCTGCGGTACAGAATGCCGGAGGGATCGATGAAATAAGAAGCAGATTGACAACGGATCTTATGGGCCTCCATGCGGTCGGCAGGTAGCACGACATGTTTCAAATAGGAGACGAGAGGTCCATCCAGCTGGGTGCCTGATGGATGTCCATCACTTCCCGTGGCTCCGGCTCGAAGCTCGGTGTTGGAACTTCACCGAGAACTATCGTTCTTTCACCTCCTTGATCGGCACATACGGCTCCCAGTCCGGCAAGAGCATCGGCATGAGAATTGAGATCACGCCCAATATGGTCAAAAAATACATTCCTGAACGAGCCAGCAAAGGCGACCACGTGGCTCACATACTTGTTCATGCGAGCATCCTTGGCCTCGTAATCATCATTGAGCTGATTAACAACAAGTTGGGAATCGCTGTAAACTTGAACTTCGTCAGCACCCATTTGCCGAGTCAATTTGAGCCCGGCAATGAGGGCCTCATACTCCGCCTCATTATTCGTTGCTGGAAACCCAATACTCAACGAATGCTCGTGCAAGGTCCCGCTCGGTGATACTAGAACAATCCCGGCACCAGCCCCTCGGTTATTAGACGCTCCGTCAACGTGGAGTCTCCAGGCGTGCCCGGTGAACAAGCTCGCTCGGCGTGAAGGGATGGGCCGCTTCGTGATATACTCTTCGTGAGCTAGATGGCTCGATCGAGGTCCGAGGGCCGGCACGGTGGAGTCTTTGGCTAGGTCCTCGTCCCAGCCGTCGCCGACTTCCACCTCAGGGGAGAACTCGGCGACAAAATCAGCCAACACTTGACCTTTGATTGCCGTTCTGGCCTGGTAACGGATATCAAAGTTTGCCAACTCCAAGGACCACTTGCACAACCTGTTAGAGAGATCTGCCTTGCGCAAGACCGCCCTCAGAGGGTACTCGGTAATGACCACAATGGTGAAACTCTGGAAGTACGGCAGGAGCTTCCTCTTCGCCATTACCAACGCCAGAGCCAGCTTTTCTATTGGGAGGTAGCGGGTCTCGGCGGGCAAAAGCGCCTTGTTAATGTAGTAGACTGGCTGCTGGTCCGTGCCCGTCACACTCTTTGAGGTCTCCTGCCGAACTAGGATAGCACTAATGGCATGTTCGGAAACTGCAAGGTAGAGGTGGAGCTCATCCCCTTCCTTGGGCACAACCAGCAAAGGAGCTTGGGACAAACATTTCTTCAGTTCGGCGAGTGCGTTATCACAGTCTGGCGTCCACACGAAGCTTCTTCGGCTATTGCCCTTTATCGATTGAAAGAAAGGTCGGCAAATATCCGAAGATTTGCTGATGAAGCGGTTAAGGGCGGCAGCCATGCCGGCGAGACGCTGAACCTCCCTCACCGTGGCCGGAGCCCTGATTTCTTGTATGGCCTTGATCTGACTTGGGTCGGCCTCAATTCCTTGGCGAGTAACCAAATGTCCAAGGAATTTGCCAGAGCCAACGCCGAATGCACACTTTTCAGCATTCAGCTTCAAGCCGAACCTCTTGAGAACGCCAAAAATTTTGCCGAGATGGAGAAGATGATCGGATGCGTCCATACTTTTGGCAACCATATCGTCAATGTATGCCTCCATTATTCTGCCGAGTATCCCTTTGAACAAAAAAGCTACCATACGCTGAAACGTAGCCCCGGCGTTCTATAAGCCGAACAGTATCACCAGGTAACAGTAGGTGCCACTGGGAGTGATGAACGCCGTCTTCTCCTGATCTTCCTCATCCATAGCAACTTGGTGGTATCCCCTGTATGCGTCCATAAAACTCAGCCGAGCGTACCCAGCGGTAGCATCTACCAACTGATTGATCCATGGGCAAGGGAAACAGTCCTTTGGGCACGCGTCATTCAGATCGGTGAAGTCGACACAGACGCGCCATTTGCCGTTCTTCTTCCGGACCACCACTGGATTTGCTAACCACGTCGGATACTGGACCTCCCAAATTGCTCCGGCCTCAAGGAGGCGTTCTACCTCTTCATTAATTGCATCGGCGTGTAGGGCCGAGGATCGTCGCGGCTTCTGCACAACGGGCCTCCTAGTCGGATTAACGTTCAACGAATGTTTTATCACGTCGGGACTAACACCCGGCATTTCATATGGAGTCCAAGCAAAGACTTCTATGTTCTCTTTGAGGAACTCGACCATCTGTGCTTTCTCGACATCATCGAGAGCCGAGCCAACAAGAAAAGAGCGGGTCCCATCTTCATTGATCGCAATCCGAACCAAGTCTTCCACGGCCCTGTCCCTTGCCGGTCTTCCAACTTCTTCAGGCCCTTGCAGCGCCTCTCTCGTTTCCTCTCCGGGGGTGGTCTCATTTAGCAACCCAGGTGCCTCTATACTCTGTACCTCCTTTGCTTTGCTATTTCCGCGGACAGAGTTAACGAAACACTTCTTGGAGGCACCTGATCCCCCCTGATAGTCTCCTGTCTCCAAGATTCTCCAATGAATCGAACACACTGATGAAGTGTGGATGCCACAGCCCTCATGCCGTGTAGCCAGTTTCTTCCCAGGATCGCGTTGTACGGGCTCGGCGAACTGACCACTATGAATTCCACATCTAGCTTCACCGAACCAGCGTATACCGGGAGTACGATCTTGCCGAGCGGGTAGACCGGAATCCCAGTAAAGCCGATTAAAGGGGCTTCCACCGAGGTCAATTGATCCTTTGAGAGGCCAAGAGCCTTGAACGCTGAATAGAACAGGATCTCCGCCGAGCTACCCTGATCAACCAATACCCTCCGAACCAGTTTCCGCTGGAAGGGTATAGAGAGGACCAAAGCATCATTGTGGGGTAAGGATAACCCCTCCAAATCTTGCTCGGTGAACGTGATCTCCCACGTACTACGAGCGTCCATTTTCCGCTTTGAAGATTGTTGAATCACCATCACCTCAAACGGGGAAGGCCGGTACAATTCTTCGTGGAGCTCGTTGGCCCGGGCCCTGTTCATCGGCCCGTGAATGCAATGAACCACGCCGTCCAGAATTTGGGCTCTCGGCTAGATCCCTGCATTTGGTGACTTGGTTCGGTCGATCCACCGATCCATCCTTCCCTGCTGGACTAGTTCTTCGAGGTAGACTTTGTACGGCTGGCATGCCGTCGTATAGTGCCCCTGTTCGTTGTGGAATAAGCAGTACACCCTCTGATTCGGTTCCCGGCCATCGGCAGTGCCCAACTTCTCCGCCGCCCCTGTTGGCCATTGGAAACCAGGAAGCCGTCCACACTCTCGGAGCATACGGAAGATTGGCTCCTTGAAGTAGGTCGTGATGGCGAGGTGGTCCCGCCCATCGCTCGGTGGGCGATCCCATGCCTTTCCGCTTCCCTTGTTTCCGCCGAACCCTGCGCCCTCTTTTTTGGACACCACATTAACTTGCTTCTTCACTTCCTTCGCCGCCGTTTTACCCTGCTCGGCCACCGGTGCAACATCGGAACCACCGATGTACTCCTCAAGCTCTATGTACCAGGCAACGGTATGCATGAGTTCTGTCACATCGTTCGGCGGCCGTAGCATCAATTCTTTGGACAGGTCAGAATTCCTATCCAGTCAACGCTTGAACGACGTAGACGCAGTCTTTTGGTCACAGCTCTCAACCATATTGTATACATTATAGAAGCGCTCAGAATAATCCTTCAAGGACTCACCGGTCTTCCGCCGAAGGTCCGTTAAGGCTTCTATTGTCTTTGGCCTCCGATTACTTGCCACAAATCGCGCCGTAAACGAACGCTCCAATTCGCCGAAGCTGCTTATTGAACCTGGTTTTAGCTGCGTATACCACAGCATGGCAGTGTCCGGGAGGCTCAGCGAGAACGTCCGGCACATCATTGCCTCGCTCAATCCGCAGAGCGCAGCCATGGACTTGAATTGCTGCACATGGGTCGGCGCGTCCGACTTTGCGTTGTATACGGTGAACTTGGGGACCTTGAAATGGGGAGGGGGAATCTCATCCGCTATGGTCTTGGAAAAGGGGGAGACGCTCTTTGCAGAGGTTGCTGCAACCACTTCCTTCGGCGGAACGACCGCCGAAGGCGCGAAGCTTTTCTCTCGAGCGTCATCCCTTGACCTCTTATGGGTCGGTGAGGTCCGAACCCCCCGGCCGCCGACACTTTGCTCGGGGGTTCGGCGCTTCGACCCTGAGGCCCTCCCGTTACCCCTTATCGGGGGTTCTTCCTGACGCTGGGCGGCCCGGTAAGTGATTCTTTCGCCGGTGCGAGTATTTACCACTGTTAAAGCCCCGCCACCGGCGCTGACTTCGCATCTCTCCTCCGGTAGCAGCCCCTGGCTGTCCTCCTCTTGGGGTCTGGACCATCCGGCAGATCGACCCGGCGATCGCCGGTGGTGACCCTGGTCAGACTGCCTTGGTCGGTGGTGGGAGCGACTGGTAGAGTGGCCCGGTGACCGCTGTCGGAGCCGAGTGTTCGTTCCCCTTTCCTGATCTTCATATCGCCGCCCCTCAGATCTGTTTGTCCTCTGGTTGTCCTGGTGACCTCGTGACCCAACAGGGAGATCAAGAGGATCTCCTGCGTCATTTCTTCCGTCACCGATCCGAGGAATTCCTTGTGTCTGGTCTCGCCTTCCCCTTGACTTTGAACGAGCGCTTGACGCCGTGGCGCTTGTCGCTGGAAACAATGCCCGGCGAACATTGTCGTTTCCGGACGCACCGTCTTGTTGACCGGCTCGATGTCTGGGTTCCAGATGGACATGGCCGCTAGCATCAATGCGACACAGTGGGCCGAGCCTTGTAAAGGCGGAGGCCCTAACGGTGTCAGCCGTTTGGGTCGGCTGGGAAGCATTCCTCCTCCGTCGCCGTTCCCGCGACCTGGAAACGGGTGGGACGCTCTGATGTGCCTGGAGCTCTTGTACTTGTGTTCTCAGTCGCAACAACTCTTCCGCCATGCTCACTGGGAGCTCCAGCAGGGGAGGAGGAACTATGAGGCTTGCTGCAGAGCGGTGCACACCATCTATGTGGAACGCCGCCGATCCTAAAGCCTGGTTGGTAGGGGCAGGGATGTTTGAACCCGCCACCCTGGATTCGCCGGGTCCCCCAGTGGGGGTGCCATTCAGCCCTAACCCCGTCCGCTGGGAGGAGTGGTGACCCAGGTTTGGATCGAAATGAGCGAGGCCGAGAAGTCGTCCGTCTGTGCCTATCATCCTGAAATGGGAAAAGAGAAGAATGGAAAGAAAGCTTCACCACAAGATGTGTTTGTTACTACTGTCCCCAGCAGAGTCGCCAATTGTGGTGGCAAGCTTTCTCCGGTTGGACCTTGTAGCTTGGATGGTTAAAGTTTGCACGAGGATGGGTTAGCCCTGCACACGAAGCAACCGCGTTAGTGCCCAAACCCGAAGCGTGGTGGTCCGGGGTAGGCACTCCGACGCTCTAGTCAGTAACAGGAGAGGAGATATCGAAGTATAGTTTAGGGTTTGAGAAAGTGTTACCTCATTCTAGAGGGGAATCCCTCCTTTTATAGCCAAAGGGAGCGCAGAGTTCGGCCCTCATAAGCCCATCACGCGCTGTGTGATGAACCCGCCAACTTCGGACCCAGATAGACTTCCCAATCTTGAACCTATCCAATCCCCCATATTTTGCTCCTAAATATAAGGGATGGGATAAGACGCGAGGTTGCCTGCTCCTGCCCATCTTTTCCTAACTTCCTCTTCAAGTTAGGGGGCAGGAGGCTCGGCCAGAATAGGTTCCGCCGGACAGACGGCACGACACTGACTAAGCTTCCACAGGGGCAATCTCCTACCCGTTCGGCAGGGAACCGCCGAACCAGACCACACTCTCCCTCGGATCAACACCACGGTTAACTTAACCGGGTCCGGCTAGACTCGGATCGGATGCCGAGCCAACCCGCCGACCCATGGGTGGTAAATACATAGGTTCGGCTAATTGGTGCGACGTGGCCACCGCCCTGATCCCTCCGCCGGACCACGCCCTCCACAGTTTATGGTCTTAGAGTGTTCCATATTAACAATTCAATCCAAAGAAACAACATTGAAAAAGGCATGGTTAAATTCAGGCGTTTAAGTGTCCACTAGCTAACACCTATATTGAGCACTCCAAAAACTGTAAACAACTCACTATCTATTGGGTCCAAAACAATTGCGCGTTTTTCCCGGTAGAAGACACGTGATAACCCTAAAACGCATTTAATCTTACCACTTCTGGATTAGACATTACTACATGGTAAAACTTAGTTGGCAGTTACAACAATTCTGCGGTTGATTAGCTTCCCAAAGCACAAATATGAGTCTCTTGACAGCAAAACCCAACCAAAAATCATACGTACAACTATCATCAGGTTGTAGGTGTCAATGTGTCATAGCCTTAAACTTATAGGGAAGAAATACATTTGCTTTGTCTATTCACTTGTTTCTGCAGGTATAAAGACGAATTTCATTCGTTCATAAAAGTAAGTAAACGAACTCTTCAGAAGGAGCATACAGATGCAAAACTAACCAAAACTAAACCCGTGAATATCGAAGTCGGTAAACATCACTACAACTAAGAACGAAAACACACAATACACAAAACACGTATAAAGTTACAGAACTGCAGCATTCACATCCTACCAGGGAAGCTCACACAAGGTTTGTAGTCTATATATGAAGAGATAATCCATGTTCTATTATGCTTCCTCAAGAGAGAAGTTTTTTCCCCCAAACGGAAAAGAGCATATACTTAAAGGCAATAAAGTTTAGTACAACCCCCATCAGTTCATAAATCCTAGAGACCAAAAAGCAACTAGACTAAACGAGTACAAAATCGTAAATTAAAGATCACACATGCTACAAAATAGAATCAGCAAACCCGAAAACCAAAAAAGCTGCTGGTGTGAAGCATCTTCAACCGTGATCAAAAGGATGTGTAACATCCACTACCGAGTGGATTCTAGAATTTCTGCAAAACTCGCCGAGGAAGAGGAGCATGTCCTCGTAAGACATTTTAAATAGACACAATTGTCATGAGAGTGGATCATAGGGTGCGGCAAGAGCCTAGTGCCACCCTTTTCTAACCCTACTTCCTCATGGGGAATCCAATGACTTTGGGTTCTAACTTTGTGGTGAAGATGGAGAAATCTCAAACCATCCGTACGTCAAAGAATGGAAGACATGAATTTGGGGTTTTCAATTCCTCAACAGAAAAAAGTGAAAGCAGATAGATAGTTGGAAAAGGGGTAGTTGGATATAATCTACATAATTCAATTCTAAAAGAACAGGAGTTCTCCAGCTTCGTACCTCAAGTTGGGATGCCAAATTCAGGAAATCCAAGCCGATGTAGGAGAGAGCCATGTGCGCTAGATACAACCTTAGTGCTTTGACTCTCAACCAAGAGAAGGTTGTAGCTGAAATAATAGTAGTAACCTAACCTAATTAGCCCAAAAAAAAAAAAATTAGCATACCCTATCGAATTTAAACCATGCTATAACTTTTACCAGGCATTTGATAAGACACATTTGTCATAGTAGAATGGACAACAGACGATACCCAATTCGTTATCAAAAATGAGATTTCTGCCAGACAAAAAAGAACATGAGAGAAGTTCAAAAGGTGATGAAGTTTTGGCGAATCGTATCTTAACTGTCAGACTAATTACCAAAATAACAAGGAATAGGTTTGTCCTGAACCAAGTTGTAGAATGATTACTTGTATATGGTGACACCAAAAATACAAATATTTACTGAATCCGACAGCGTATTTACAATCATATAGACGACCTATCGCGAGACTTCACCGAAAGAATCGCAACATTACCTATTTGTGCAGCCAATAAATCAGAATGAGAAATGTGCAGACAGAAGCAACTAAGGAAATGATGATAGTATCCATGGACTTTTTCTTCTTTATTGATGTGAGGATATGATTCACCTGAAATTTTAAACCATCGAAGTATCAGCTCATTTGAGAGAAATACTTACTCAGTCAAGTTATAAAAGCCCTTGGATGGTAATCACATGTCACACTCACACAACTAATTAATCAAGCAACATTTTTGTCTCTTATTCTTTGGTTTTTTCCCTTGAAAGGATGTTGACACCCATAAACTTAAATGCTACGGAGACCACAATGGTATAATCACCTTACCCTGTGTTTTCTAAAAATCCAACCAAAAACTATCAAGATACAAGCATCTATAAGAACAATGTCAGGTGACACATATGTTGCATACCGTTGGAAGTCGGCCGCTGACATTGCTAAGCTTCGAATTGATGCCTCCATACGTTGATCGCTGAAATACGAGTGTACCCAGTGTCCCTTGTGCTTGGGAAATTACAGAATCCATCTGCAGCAAAACAGAATTAGTGAAGACTTTTGTCTTCCACAAATGGAAAATATATCTGTACAAAAGAAAAATACAGAGGAGCTGAAAAATGAACGAAAGGGGAAGTTTTTTTTATGGGAGAGCAAAGAACCTGCCTTTAGGTTTCTTCAACCATAACCCACCTGCATAAGGTTTCCATAATATCATGGACAAGTTCAATACATTTAAACGGGATACACGACGTTCGTTCTGTTGCCAACAACTGTTATTCGTTAAATAAGAAGTTTGCAATGTTAACTTCTTCTTTGTCCATTTTCTGAGCACTTGTGCCCTCCTTGGGAAAAAAATTCCAGGCCAAGACCAAAAAACACAAACAAAATATCAGTCTGGTAACAAATGGAGGGGCAATTATCATATTGCAGTGAATGATCCTTCTTCTTTTCTTTGTTTTAAATCATTGGGTTTAGACTTTAGACATAACTTCGGTGATTTTTAATCCTTTCAAAGTGGCAGCTGATCATATTCAAATGCACAGACTAATCTACATGTAACTCCAGCTACAGAAAAGAATTACCAGAGGATTGTTCGGGTACTTGGAATGGGAAAATCAAAACATGGTGTGCCCTATCAATTTCATATCTTGTCCATAAATGTAGTACCTAATGGCTCTTGTATGAAACTTGAAAGCCTATGAGACTCACCATGTGTAGTGGGCCGAAATATCCGAAGGTTCAAAGGGTTCAATTGGGTGACCTTGTGGACCCACTGTTCAGTTGTCTCAGTTCGTCTATGTGAGAGAAATCATCTTGACACGTCATCCTAGTTGCTTACCGAACGATAAGTGATCCTACGGCTGCTCACCGAGCTTCAGTTATACCTTCGAACGTAAAGCTATGGTTTTGTTCGGTTCCGCGCCCTTTTCCTCGGTGGGACGTCTTCTCCTTTTTGGACCAATGGTTGTTCGACGAACGAGTCTTACGCTCGGTAAAATCTTATGTTCGGAAGGATTCTCCGGATGTGGTTGTTGGGGAACGTTCTAGAAGCTTTTATTGATAAGACCGATGATAGGCACGTTCACCTCTCTGATAACTGATGTGACATCTCTGACATTGACCCACATGGGTCTGCAGATCTTGAAGGGCGGCATTCATTAAATGCTCCTGACACGTGACGTCATCCGAGCGTGGCAACGCGCGTGTAGTGCACCTCCACCTTGTCCAACACTCCAAGTCTCTGCCTATAAATAGAGGAGTACCCTTTCTAGGGCAAGGGTCAAAAAAATCTCTTCCCTAACTCATTTCCTACTAAACTTCTTCTTCTTCTTCACTTTACCTCCATATTCTAACTAGATCGTCGAAGCTTCTACCCGGAGGAACACCTCCCTCCGGTCTGCAGGTACACGGCGTTCTTCCTCAGATCACCACGGTTCAAGTAACAAGAAAGGAGAAAGGTTCAAGAGGTCCAAGGATAAATCGGCCCCCCACAATTGGCAACTTTGCTGGGGAAGATCTGAACTTTCCTAACAAACTGTGGACTTTGGTTTATCCCAGGTTTCCTCCTCTCTCCTCCGTTTTCCACCGCAAAATCAGGGTATGGCTCAACGTCTTCCCCCTCCAGGTCCGGAGAACTTCACTCTCAGTTTAGCTGGGTTCGGTTCCATTAACGCTGAACCTAGCCAGGCCGCAAGGACTACTCTACCAGTTTCACGTCAACTTTCCTACCCCCCAACCGAGCTTGAACTCGCCCTGGCGGAGCAAAAGCGCCAGGCTGCGGTGATAGCACTCCTCCAACAACGGCTTAAAGAGCGGGACGGTGGCGTGGCCATGACTCCTGTGCACGGCCACCCTGCCGAACCAAGTCGTCCGAAGAAAACTCACAAACGCAGTAGAAAGTCTCGCCAGGCGCAAACATCCGAGGGTGTCCCTTCCGAACGACGCACCGTCTTCGATAGGCTCAAATACACCCCCAGGATCCAACCCACGGCTTCTCGCCCTATCTTGGCAAGTGTTGTTCGAGCCGAAAGCACGCGCTCTTCGGCAACGAGCACCACAGCAGGAACTCACAGAATGGGAGCTTTAGGGAGAACGTACAACGTTTCCCGGCAGCATCAGGAGCGGATAGACGGCAAAAGACCCTTGGATCTTAATGATCCACCTCGGCATGCACGCATGAGCGGACATCCCGAGCGGTCCGAGCAATCAAGGTCCCACACAAATCGTTATCCGGAAGGACGGCATCCAGCTGGCTCACATAGCCATCACCGAGCGATAAGTGGGGGAGAACGACCGGGGCAAGACAACACTATTGTCTTGTACGACCAATTTACAGGTATGCCAACCGTGTACCATTCGGTCGACGAAGGTTACGATCCTCGGCAATTTTGTCATGGGGGCTCGAGAGGCGAGCAGCGAGAACATTCGGAAGGTGCTAGACTTCGGCACCTAGAACAAAACGAGCAGCCACGACACCATCGCAGGGAGCCTCAGGAAAATCGTACGGCCCGACTCGATGCTCCACCATCAACGGCCCCGAGTGTCCCTGAGCCGGTGGATGACTCCAAGCTCGGCAAAGCCAAGGCATCTCCCTTCATTGATGCTATCCAACAAAAGCGGCCTCCAGATTGCTTTGTCTTGCCGAAGCTTAAACGGTACGAAGCCAAAGAAGACGCAGTTGCGTTCGTTTGCCGGTTCAGACAGACGATGAGCCTCCACAACTTTTCCGATGCACTTATGTGTAAGATTTTTCCTTTTACTTTGAGTGAACCGATAATGTTGTGGTATAATCAACTCAAACCGAAGTCCATTAAGTGCTTTAACGAGCTAGAATTGGAGTTTACTAAACGGTTCGTCACGAGTAATGTCCAACCGAAGACACTATCGATGCTGGTCAACATGAGGAGGACGGTAGGTGAGACTCTTCGGTTGTATACCGAACGCTACTGGGAGGTTTACAACCTCATACCCAACTGTGATATGAATTGGTTGGATCCAACTTCTGCAATGTTCCGAGACTTATCCCGAAACCCGCCAAAGACAATGGGCGAGCTCATGGTGATCATCGAGAAGGACTGCGTACACGAGGAAGCGGTTTCCGAGCGTAACGCTCCCAAGGTGACAGAGACACCGAAGACAACTGCTGCTGCAAAAAAGCAAGTAGTTAATGTTCGGCAAGGGCAGACAGGCCAAAGTGGCACTGGAACGAATAAACCAAACAATCGGAACAAGCCCCCTCAACATCCACAGCAGCAACCTGTATGGCAGCAGACGAAAAGGGAACCGAGGCCGGACGAGTATGTAGCCGAACGTATTGCGTTCACCGAACCGATCTACAAGCTGTTGAGTATCATCGGGCAATTACCATTCTTCGTTTGGCCTACGGGTTTCCTGGGAACGGCGGGCAACGGACCTGAAATGTGCACGTACCACAAGGAACGCGGCCATTACACCACACAATGCCAACCGTTCAAGCGTTACCTGGAAGAGCTTGCGGCAGCCGGGCACCTCAATCAATGGATTGATCTTCGGTGAAATCCACTGCCCCCTCCTCCGCCTCCTCCAGCTGGGAATCTCGTTGGAGTAATTCAGGGCATTGTATCCGAGGGCCGAGCGGCCGAACTTTACACTGAAATTGACAAAGCCGTAGCTGCTCTGGTCGTCTACAACATTGGAGTTTCACCTAAGAGAAAATGGATCGATCCTAGCCTTGACGGTCCACTAACGTTTACATCCGAAGACCTGCAGGGAGTTCAGATGCCTCATGCCGACGCTCTCATTGTCTCAGTAACAGTTGGCACATCCATTGTTCAACGAGTGCTGGTAGATCAGGGAAGCTCGGCAGAAGTTATGTTTTACTCTACGTACAAAAGCCTTGGGCTCAAGCCAGACCAGCTTCGGACAGCAAGCACACCCCTCGTCAGCTTCACCGGCGCACCTGTGTGGCCTCTTAGTTTGATCACTCTTCCCATGCGAGCCGGCTCCCATGTGATTGATGTCGAATTCGTAGTGGTTAGTTTTCCTAGCCCCTACAACATCATCCTCGGTCGAACCTGGCTACATGGACGGCAAGAGAGCCTTCGGGGAGACCAAATCCAGTTGAAGAAATCTTTGTATTCTTTTCCTTTGTAGGTTTTGTTGAAATTGGCATACATATGTGTGGGCAGCATGCCCTCGGAAAAAGGATTCCGTTCCTTTCGCCATTGCGGCCCTTTTTTGAGAATCGAGGGAGCGCGAGCGCCGGTGGCAAGCGCTCAAAAATACAGAGTCGCCACTTGAGTTTTGAAGGTCCGACACTCAAGGAACCGTATTTCGAAGCACCTGCCGCGCTGTTTGATTTGAAAAAGTTAAGGAACCAGTCCGTCATAACCATATCTGGGTTCGGGAGCCAGGTTACGAGAGGGGAAGGGTTTTATGGCACCCCTCTCGCCCAATCCGGAGATCGGTCTCTACTTAGGCATTTTGAAAACATTGCGATTCTTCTTTTATTAATCAATTTTAGCCAGTTAGGGCGGGGGAACAGTTAATCGGAGATTAAAACTGTAACATGTTTGCAGGATGTGATCAAATAATGACATGGATGAGTAGCATGATGAATAATAAACGGAATGATCTTGAAACAGCGATCAGATGCCAAAACCAGGCTCGGGGCAGATTTGCCCTGCACGATGATCAACTTGCATGCCTGAACAGATCTGCATGCAAGTCAATCATCGCGCGAGACAATCTGACTCTCGCGCGAGTGTTGTCATCTCACCACAGTCCCAAAATCATCCCCTTCTGGGCTCTGGAAGGACCAGTGCACACCCAGGAAGCAAACCAAGCAGTGTATTTGAAGACTGTAAAATGCTAATTATTACACAATACTCCAAGCAGGAGCCAAATAAGATGAAACACAACCCCTAAACAGTGGGGGTATCAAAACAGAGGCCAAGGGCCAAGTTGCCCATGCAAGGGCCATTCATGGAAATCAGAGGACTGTCGCGCGACAGAGCGTAAACCTCGCGCGACACTCCTGACTGGACTTCCAGGAATTGCTTTACATGCTTGGGGTCCTGAGACAGATTCAGGGGATCCCAAGGGCATTCCAAACTGAACAGAAATGAATATTGAGATGTAAAACTAGCAATTTAAGCTCTAAGAAAAGCAGTAAACTGATTATTAGCATGCTTAACAGTGATCCATAATAATTGTTAAGACAATAAAATAGGAAAGAACCAACATCCCTTCCCCACGAGAACCATCGCGCGATGCTTGAGACAAGCGCGCGCGTGACTGGGTCCGTCGCGCGAGGGTATGATGGTTGCACGGTTTTTGAAACCTTGCCAGCTTTAGGGCCAGGACTGGTATTGATTACCAGCCTTGACCCTGCCAGCCCCCCTCAGGGATCAGAACAGAGAGCAGAACAAAGGTAAGATATACCTTTGAATTTTGAGGTTTGAAAAGTGTTTGAGCTTTGAGTTTGAGGTTGGGTTTGAGGTTTGAGTTTGAGGTTGAGTTTGAGGTTTGATTGAAATGTGAAAATGGGGAGGAAGAACAAGCTTTGTTCTTAGGGTGTCTTTGTATCTCTTTTATTAGCTTAAAAGAGTACAAAGTGATGCCCCCTTTGTAATACCAAATTTTGTTAACCCCTTGAAAGATGAACAAAGGAGGGTTTTTATAGGCTTAGCACCTTCCACTAATGGAAAGGCAGGTCTGGTCCAAAGAAAGGAGGTCAGCCAGCCACGAGGCTGGCTGAGGGTTACTTGGTAATTAAGCTGCTCAGCTGAATAAAGGTGATAGGGACAGGTTCTGACCATCGCGCGATGGTTCCATACTGTCGCGCGACAATAAGCCCTGGCGCGCTGGTCAATGCTCCGGTTGACCATCGCGCGATGGAGTAAAACCGTCGCGCGACATTGCTCCCGGGCACACATCAACAGGGTTTTTGGCTTCTGGAAGTGGCTTAAGATTAGGTTAGGTTCAAGGGTTTTGCAAACACTCAAAGCTCAAACACTCGACATTCCTGGGGTGTTCTTGATCCGTTTCATCATCGGGGAATCAAAAACCGTAAGTAGACTAATCTGGAAGCCCAGATTGGGGTGTCTACACTGACATCCCCGTTCCCGAAGAAGTGGGATTGCCGGCCGAGCAACGGTCAACCGAGGAGCTTGTACGGATGCCGATTACCGAAGATGGAGGACGATACTTCCTCATTGGCAGTTCCTTGGACGAATGTTCGAATTCCTTAAAGCGAACATAGAAGTATTTGCTTGGACTCCTCAGGAAATGCCGAGGGTAGATCCATCTTTCGCCTCTCACTCCCTCAATGTGGATCCAAACCGACGCCCAGTGGTTCAGAAGGTTCGTCGCTCGGCAGCATTGCATGTGGAGGCAGTCATGGCCGAAGTGGATCAATTGCTGGCAGCGGGGGCTATTCGGAAAATTTTATACCCGACTTGGCTCACTAACCCAGTTGTTGTTCTGAAGAAAAATGGAAAGCTCAGGGTCTGTGTTGATTACACCAATCTAAATGATGCTTGTCCGATGGATCGGTTCCCCCTTCCTCGGATAGAGCAAATGGTGGATGCAACAGCCGGATATGAGCGACTGAGCTTCATGGATGCGTACCGGGGCTACCATCAGATCGCTCTTGTCAAGGATGATCAAGAGAAAACGGCATTCATCTCTCCCCAAGGGACATACTGCTACAACGTCGTTCCTTTCGGACTGAAGAATGCCGGAGCGATCTTCCAGCGAGAAATCACTAAGATGTTTCTTCCCAAGCTTGGCAAAACGATGGAAGCATATATCGACGACATGAAGTGCAAAAGTAGGCTCGGCAGAGACCACCTTTGGGATCTTGGGGAAATTTTTGACATCCTCAAGGAGCACCGGCTTCGCCTCAATGCCGAAAAATGTGCGTTCGGCGTGGGTTCGGGAAAGTTCCTGGTGTATATGGTAAGCCGCCGAGGGATAGAGGCTGACCCGACTCAACTCACTGCCGTACAAAACCTCCGAGCTCCAACCACAATTAAAGAGGTCCAACGACTAACAGGAATGGTGGCAGCATTGAACCGATTCATCCGGCGTTCAGGCGACCTTTGCAGACCCTTCTTCCAGGCAATCAAGACTAGTCGGCATAGCTTTGCGTGAACTGAGGAGTGTGAGCAGGCTTTGCAATCCTTAAAGGATTACCTTTCCCATGCACCGCTCCTCGTCACCCCCGAACCCGACGAAGATCTTTACCTTTACTTTGCTGTTTCGGACCATGCAACGAGTGCTGTGCTCGTTCGGAAAGAAGGGATGGACCATTTGCCAATTTTCTTTTCGAGAAAAACGATGACGGAGTCTCAGACGAGGTATCTGCCTATGGAAAAGTTGGCACTAGCGCTTGTTTCAGCCAAAACGAGCCTTTTGCCCTACTTTCATTGCCATAGGATTGTGGTCCTCACTGAGTTTCCTCTCAAGGCCGTACTTCGGAAGACCACCTCCTCCAGCAGGATCCTGAAATTTTCACAAGACCTTGCCAATTATGACATCCAGTTCGAGCCACGAACTGCTATCAAGGGCCAAGCGTTGGCTGACTTCTTCGCCGAGCTTACCCCTGGTTTGAAGGACGAGGACAACACGTTGGCAGCTGCTGCTGAGGAAGCTCGGATTGCTAAAGAGGAAGAATTTGTTGAGTGGAGTAATCCTCCTCCCGAGTCTCTTCGTGCTCGGTTCACTTTGGGCACGAAGAAGCCAGGGAAAGAGTGGAAGTTATTTTCAGGAGACGCTTGGAGGATGACGGTTGATGGAGCCTCAAACATCCATGGGGCTGGGGCTGGAATTGTTCTCATCTCGCCGGCTGGGACGGTTCACGAGAGTTCAGTTTCCATTGGCTACCCCGCAACGAATAACGAAGTCGAGTACGAAGCTCTCATTGCTGGGCTGAAGCTTGCTCTTCGGATGGAAGCAGATTCAGTTCACGTCTTTTGTGACTCCAGGCTGATTGTGGGCCACCTCAACGATGATTATCAAGCTAAGGACGAGCGGATGAATGCCTACGTCAGTCATGTTCTCTCTTTACTCAAACAATTCGGCTGCGTGAAGATAGAGTGGATCGCTCGGGAACATAATGCACATGCCGATGCTCTGGCGGGTCTCGCTTCGGTATATCGAACCTCGGGAAGTCGCACAATCGTCTTTGACGAGGTCGAGTCACCGAGCTTCGAGCCTATCACCCGTTCGGTAAATGCAATCACTCTCAGTCCAAGTCAAATGGACCCCATTATTGCCTACCTGAAGCATCAAACCCTCCCTGCAAACAGAAAGGAAGCCCTTAGGATTCGTTGCCGAGCAGCAAATTATTTCCTTGATCCGAATGATAACCTGTATCGCCGAACGTTTACCGGGCCAGACTTGCGCGTCGTACACGAGGATCAAGTTCAGAGCATCTTGGACGAGCTTCATTCGGGAAGCTGTGGTGGCCACTCGGGTGGATGAACAATGGCCCAACGAGCGTTGACACAAGGCTATTGGTGGCTTAAGATGGTAAAGCAGTCGGAGGAGTATGTGAAGCGCTGTGTTCGGTGCCAGAAGCATGCATCCATCCCTCACCAACCTGCATTTCCTCTCAAGATGATCACCAGTCCTTGGCCATTTGCTGTCTGGGGCTTCGATATCATGGGCAAGTTACCGAAGGCGCTCGGGGGATTCGAGCATATGCTTACCGCGACCGACCTATTCACAAAATGGGTTGAAGCCTCCCCGCTAGTGAAGACTACGGACGGGGATGTCGAACGCTTTATCTGGAAAAACATCATCTTCAGGTTCAGCGTACCATACGCTATTCTCTCGGATAACGGTTCCCAGTTCGTCGTTGCAGCTATCAAGAGTTTCTACCGGGAACATCATATCACGATCCATACCTCGTCCGTGGCGTATCCCCAGGGTAATGGACAAGCCGAGGCATCGAACAAGGCTATTACTCGGGGGCTTAAGCGTCGTTTGGATCGCAAGCTCGGCAAGTGGGTCGATGAATTTCCCCAGGTTTTGTGGAGCTACCGAACAACTCCTCGGTGTTCCACTGGCCGAACTCCGTTCTCCATGGTCTATGGTATAGAGGCAATCTTACCCCTCTCTACCCTGATACCAACTGTTCGTTCTGAGACCTTCAATCCGGTGGATAACAATGCTCTGGTTGGAGCGGAATTGGACTTTACTGAAGAGCTTCGGGATAACGCCAATCTTCGTCATGCAGCCTATCAGTAGGAAATGGCTCAGGGATACAACAAGAATGTTCGGGCTCAGCTGTTCAACGTCGGTGACTTGGTCCTTCGGATGGTTGTCGAGGCAAGCAAGTTGACCAAGTTCAAGGACCCCTACGAAGGCCCCTACCGAGTGGTGCAGAAGATTGGCCACGGTGTCTATAAGCTCGCCGAGATGGATGGTACGCCGATCGCAAACCCATGGAACGCCCAAAAACTTCAAAAATTCCATGGGTAGCCTCGGTGTTCTTCACTCCTTGTTTTGGTTCGTTTTGTTTTTGTTCGGCTTGTAAGCCTTCGGGCGTTTTGTTAATGAAAGTTTATTTTTCTTGCATTCTTAATTCTTCGGTTCAACGTTCGGTTTGATGGGCATTCTATCTCGCCCAGGTTGTTTTCTTCGGGACTTGGCACTTCCACCCTATCTTTCTTCGGGACATGCCTTCGTATATGGCATGTCATTTTGGCAAAATTCTCGAAGCCTTTCGGTTTTTCCCCGTCATTGGGGCTCGGCAACTTTTCGTTCTTTGTTTACCCACTTTCCTGCCTTAGCGTCTTCCTGCTCTTTCTATGGTAACACACTAAGGCGGGGGGCTCCTATGGGTAAACTTATAGATTGAATAAGTGTCCGTGAGAAACTTAACAACGTGGGAGGCATCCATCGTTCGGACCCCTTAATTTTCTCGGTTGGACGAGTAATTGTACTTGTCCACTTTTATGCAATTTGAAACATACTTGTAGGTATCTGAGACCAATACACATTCAAGCAGAAAGAACATATACCGAACAACAAATACTTGTTGCGAAAGAAAACACATTCACCGAACAAAACTACTTGGAAATTTTTAACGAAATTTTTAGCATTTCACCAGGGCATGACGAATGGTGCATCGTTCGGTGCCATCCCTGATACTAAAATACCTTACCCAGGAACGGCCGTGGTAAATCGTTCGTGGCCATCCTCAACCTGTATTAATTACATTACTACGATTCGGCAAAAGCCCATTGTTCGGCGCCGACCGTTCCGAATAAGTCTTTCAAATTCAAAAAACAAAATAAAATCTAAGGGTTCTAAGTTTTATGCTTCGGGGATAGGAGTATCTGAGGGAAGGAGGATTTGATCCTTTGCAGGAATAACAGCAGTCTCTTGCTCGGCTGGGCTGGTGACTGGCTCGCCAATGACTGTTGCTTCGGCTTCAGCTTCCTCAACAGCTAAAGAAGGCACTTCCATAAGGCTCCTCCTTTCATCATTCGGTTCTACCCCAGCTTCGTCCAAACCTTTGTTGAAGCCGAGCATGAAGCTTTCCTTATGCTGAGCCTCCTTTATCTCCGTTCGCAAAGCTAGCAGTTGATCAGCAGCATCCTCCTCGGCCTGGTAGTAACCTTTATCATATTCCTCTTAAAGCTGCTTCTTCATCTCCTCCTCCATCTCTTTCCTCCCTAGGGCTCTTCCCTCGGCCAAGCCCTCATCCTTGCCTTCGGCCCTCGTCCGCTCGGTAGCCTCCTGGAGGCCCTTGACCAAATCGTTGAGGTTCGTAATCTGAATCTCTTGGGCTTGACGAAGGCCTTCAGATTGTTTGAGGCTCTTCTTGTACTCGTCAATCGTCGCTTGACCGAGCTCCACCTTTTGCTTTAGCAGCTTTGACTGCTTGTCATGCTCGGTCAGGTAGCATTGGGTGCTCATGATGGACTGTGTTGCCTGAAAGTGAAACAGACATGTAAGTTATCCAAGGAAAAGAGGCAACAAATATACAAACGAAATAAACAATTGAGAGATTGGCTTACCCTCCCAACGAAGAAGTAGTAGTCATTCAGTGCTGCCTTAAGAGATTGGGGAGCGACTATGTCCTTCGGGAGCATAAGCCCGGATTGCAATGTGAAAGCGAGAGAAGGGTCCTCTTGAAGGCTGTCAGATTTGAGGATCCGTTTCTTGTCAGGCGTGATGAAGTTCAAAACCCATGGCACGTCAATATCCGAAGGAGCTTTCGCCTCACCTTCGGCAGCTTTCTTTTTCTCCGTCTCTTTCTCCTTCTCCTTCTCCTCGACCCTCGGTAGGCTGCCAGCGACTCTAGATGCCTTTGAGGCGTGGGACTTCACCCTCTTTATAGACGGAACATCTTCGGAGGAGTGGGTGGTGGAAGGGGGCCACTTTTGTGACTGGGACGGAGGAAGAACCGTTTTGCTAGGTGCCGAACCCGAAGCCCCGAGCGCACCAGATTTCTTCTGTTCGGCCAACTCTCTCTCCTTCTCTTCCAACTTCTTCTGTAGCACCGCTTTCATGCTTCGGGGAGGCATTGCTTCGTCTTCTTGGAAGGGCTCTACTTCGGATGGTAGCCGAAACTTCCCTCGGAGTGGCTTATCCTTGCTCGGAAGAAGTTCTTCGGGGAGCTCAACTGGGACTGCCTCGGGGGCTTTGTCTACCACCTTACTCCGGATCCTACCGCCGTATGTAGCGTCGTAATGAAGGATGGTCGGGGCGTCTCTTTCTTCGCTCGGGATTGTGAGAAGTGACGAAGCAAGCCCGCACCCTTTTTCTAGTCTTAGTAGATCTTTGTTGAGCTTCGGTGTATCTGCCGAGGTCAAATAGATGGAAAAAATTAGAGATGACAGTTACATGGAGGAAAACACTACAAGAAGAAATGAATTAAACAAACAATGCAAAATGCTTACAAGGTTCTCCCCTACGGGTCGCAACCTCAAACCTTCCATACTCGTGTGGTGGGTATTGAAAGTTTCCTCGGACTTCGACATAGTCCAAGGCCCATTTCTCTGAGTCGTACATGCCTTCGGGAATGATCTTTTCCATGTTTCTCTGAAAACACAGGTAATACCGGGAAAATCTAATGTTCCGCGACATCATGTAATTCTCGAAGATGTGGTGGGCCTCCAGGGGAAACATCTTCACCTCGGCGAGCTTTATCATCGAGTGAATGATGCGGTAGGAGTTCACGCTCAGTTTGCACGGAGTAAGGCTGAAACGATACAGGATCTCCCTCAAGACCCTGTGCATTGGGAACCGAAGCCCACCTTCGGTAATTGCCATCAGAGGAACCGTGACGTGTTCGTCACTAAATCGTATTCGTTTACCCTCGATGACCGTGAGTATAACATCGTCCGGGATTTCATACGTCTTCCGAAAGAGAGTGATCCCCTCCTGGTCCTCGAAGCAATCCCAGTAGGGACAAGGGTCTTTTCCCGTTCGGTCTGGGATCACGTTAGGGTCCAGGGGTATGATTTTTCTCTTCACCTTCTTCGGCGCCTTGGAGGACGACTCACCGAGGGTCACGTTTTCCCCTTCTGGTCGGCTTGACGAGGCGGCGAGCGTGTCTTTCTCGGATTGGCCCTCGTCGTCCCCATTGGCTGCGCTCTCTTCCATTTCCTCCTCGTCATTCGGATCTTCGCCCCCTTTCTCCGAAGAGTCGTGGTCAATATCTACAATCTCACTGTCAGGGCCCATTGAATGAAGAAGCGTTACGTTGGAGGGTAAGTCAATCCCCTCGATTCCAGCGTACGGGGATCCGCCTCCTCATACTCGGTACTTTCGAGCCTCAACTCTAATTGCTTCGACTATTCGGGGGTCCATTTCACCGAAGCCCGGGGCGCTGGAGTCAGCCGAGCGATACGATTCTCCCGAGGAAGTTGACGATGATTCCATACCTAAAACACAAGTGCATGGGATGAGACCCTTAGCGAAAGGCGAGGTCATTATTCTTACGGTGCCTATGTTCAGTGTTCTAAGTTAGCCGAGCGAACCTCAACACTCCCAAGCGACTATGTGTCGAATTGGGGTTCCGAGCGCGGTTGTGTGTCGGAAGCCATAAAGGCTATGTGTGTTCGGATACGTTATTCGGTAACTTTCAGATATTTCTCTTCGGAAGAACCAGGGTTTGGTGTTTGTTTGCGTTTGGAAGAACACGGGTTGAAGGCGTACATGGGCTCGGAAGAACACATGAACATCTTCAACCTGTTCTTCAACGCCCAGAAATGAAACCAGTTGAGGCGAGTTGGAAAACCCAATTTTTTGGGTCGAAACATGCATAAAAACAACCGCAATACGGAGAAATATGAAGAGAATCAAGAAATACCTGGAAAACAAAGGAAATCTGTGATCAAAATGCAACAAGATTCGAGATTTGGTTGATTGTTGATGATGAACAGCGTATGGCAGTTGGAACGATCGAAAGTCAAGATTCTCTCTCCCCTTTTCACCTTTTATACCTAGGGTGGAATTTGAAGCGGCGCCGAGCCCCCAGCCGTTAGATTGGAGCGGGAGATTGATGTACCGCGCGATGACTGACACGTGAAGAATGATGTGATATGCCGTACCACCACCCAATGACTTGATGACACGTGTAAGAATTTGAAATCGGCGGTTTCAGAAGCATTAATTGCAGGTCCAGTATTTGTCTGCTTCAAAGTTCGTATCCATCTTACGTTCGGGATTCGCTCGCGTTCAGAATATGTGTTGATGAAGGAATTGTCAAGGTCAAGCTAGCTTTGTTCGGCCACTACTTTCAACTCCTCCTTTTCTACCGAACACACAAAGCAGGAGTTGATCAGGGGCTATTGTAGTGGGCTGAAATATCCGAAGGTTCAAACGGTTCAATGGGGTGACCTTGTGGACCCACTGTTCAGTTGTCTCAGTTCGTCTATGTGAGAGAAATCATCTTGACACGTCATCCTGGTTGCTTACCGAACGATAAGTTGTCCTACGGCTGCTCATCGAGCTTCAGTTATACCTCCGAACGTAAAGCTATGGTTTTGTTCGGTTCCGCGCCCTTTTCCTCGGTGGGACGTCTTCTCCTTTTTGGACCAATGGTTGTTCGACGAACGAGTCTTACGCTCGGTAAAATCTTATGTTCGGAAGGATTCTCCGGATGTGGTTGTTGGGGAACGTTCTAGAAGCTCTTATTGATAAGATCGATGATAGGCACGTTCACCTCTCTGATAACTGATGTGACATCTCTGACATTGACCCACATGGGTCTGCAGATCTTGAAGGGCGGCATTCATTAAATGCTCCTGACACGTGATGTCATCCGAGCGTGGCAACGCGCGTGTTGCCATGCATAGTGCACCTCCACCTTGTCCAGCACTCCAAGTCTCTGCCTATAAATAGAGGAGTACCCTTTCTAGGGCAAGGGTCAAAAAAATCTCTTCCCTAACTCATTTCCTACTAAACTTCTTCTTCTTCTTGTAGACACCCCAATTTGGCCTAACGATTATTTCAAGTCCCACCTTGGGAACCATCCCGATGATGAAATGGATATAGTGATTGCTGATTGCCTTCTCGAGAACCTTAGGACTTT
Source organism: Rhododendron griersonianum (assembly GCA_018127125.1). Lineage (NCBI taxonomy): Eukaryota > Viridiplantae > Streptophyta > Magnoliopsida > Ericales > Ericaceae > Rhododendron > Rhododendron griersonianum. The sequence goes on from CM030794.1 coordinate 34,193,733, forward strand.
CGGTAAGAACTTTGAACCACTTAGAGGACCCAATCCAGAGCCAAATAGCCTTTCAGACAGAAACTACAGAAGCCTAGGAGAATCCATCTGTCGGCCATAACATCGATCTCACGGCCTCAACATCATTTCTTCACCCGAGCAACCTGTTGCATGAAAATCTCCCGGAGAGATCTATCCCTCGGCCACAAGATCAATCCCGCAACATCCATTCCTCGGCCGCAACATCCATTCCTCGGCCGCTAGATCCTTTGCTCGGCCGCTAGATCGTCCTTTTTCCAGATTCTGGAAACGTTCTGTCAAACGTTTGATCCGATCACAAATAGCCAAATTCCGATGCGTTCGGGCTACGTTAGAGGATTGCCATGAAGAGTTAGAATCACACTCTAACTCTAATTTTGATCGTGCATTTCGATTGGCCGGAGTGTGTCATCCCTATGCCTATATAAAGGAGCCTTTGGGCTCCGAAATTAACAACACAATACACCCTCATTAGTAACGATACTCTGCAAAAATACTCTCTCAAATCCTCTCTTCAAAAGCCCTAACCTCCCGAAGGCAGCCATCAATCCAACGATCAAACCCTAAAGTTCAAACCCTAACCCTAGGGTTTTCAAGAAGCAATCAGTCAATCACCACTAATCCGAAGCAATCAAGAACCTGAGGGATCAAGGTGGTGAGGCCCAACGGCCTCTGGTTTGTCTTATTTTCTGTCTATAATCTTAATTGTAGCGTTTTGATTATCTGCTAACCTTTCTGTCGGGTATGAGGAAGAACATCGACTGGGACTTCGATCCCTCGGCCGATATATCAAACCAGGAGGATCCCTCGGCCGTGACATCCATTCACCGGCCGCGGGATCCATCTCCCTGGGACAGTTTGTTTTGTGTTCTGCTTTTTGATGCATGCTTTACTAATTGCATTGGCTCACCTTACTTACTGTTTAAAGGCATAATTAAACAGACTATGTGTTGGAATTAAACAAAGCGTCTACATGTCTTATGTTGAATAACTATGGGCCAGTCTCACGGCTGGGCAGAGAGGGGTGCCTAACACCTTCCCCTTACTGTACTCTTGGCTCCCGTACCCAGAATCTCTATCTGTTTTCCTAGTTTTAATAAACTAGGTGGCGACTCTGTTTTGATGATAACCGCTATCGTGTGGCGATGTTCCTAGCCATGGGAATGTCCACGATCTTGGTTTATGAAGCAAGCAACCAATCGAGCAACAAACAATCAATCTGTATGGCGATGTCCCGTTTGGGAGGTGTCTACAGTTTTTGGCGGTACCTTTGGCTCCCGTACCCAGAATCTCTATCTCTTTTCCTAGTTTTAATAAAGCGGGCAACCTCGTTGAGTTCACCTGATACCCCGGCATGACACGGGCTATGTTAGGGGTTCCAGCAAACTCCACAGTCATTCGTACCTAGTGGTATATAAAAAGGGGAATCACCCTGTAGGGAGTAAATCCCGAACAGGTGTAAGAAGGGCCCGAACACGTGGTACGTGGGACCACGATATAGTTATGAAAAGGACAGTCGCCGTGCAAAACCGTGGTCGGCGAATGGGACCAACGATATGAGAAATCATTGGTCCAAAGAGTCTATGCGAGGTCAAGGCCCAGTAACGTGAGAGGATACTGGGCTAAGGAATTGACAAAGGACCAGTAACATGTGAAGTCACTGATCCAAGTAGATTGTTCGGCAACGATAGAACCGAACAGGAGGGGGTCTATACGAAAGTAGTCCCAGATGCAGGGAATACTCTGGAAGATTCCAGAAGGGGGGTGTTCCATGAAGGAATAAGATCCCAGGAAGATAGGATCTTGGAGAGATACCCAACGAGAATGGGAAGTTCGACCAGCTATGGTAAAGAGTCCTAAATAGACTCTTTTCATGAATTGATAAGGGAACGAGAATCCAAGACATCCTAGGTTCCTTATACGAGATAGGAAACCTAGGGCAACATGGATACTTGGGCAGCAAGCATCCATAAACCTATAAATACGAAGCAAACCGAGAGGAAAAAGGTACACAATACATTACAGTTATACGTATTCTCCTGTGCTTAATTAGGGTTTTCCATTAGTACGTGATACTAACTTAGGCATCGGAGGGCCTTTGCCACGAGAGGCAAAGGTGCGCTCACCTCTTGTCTGTTTTGCAGATAAGGATTCTGGCGATATATTAGGGTTCCGGCGAGGATCACGAAGTAGCCGTTAAGTTCTTGTGCTGTTTAAACCCTTCTTAGTTTTTCTGCACTTACAATTGGCGCCGTCTGTGGGAAACGAAAGAGATCCCTCTGAAAAGCGACCATGATGGAAGAAGATCCAAAGACACCACATGATCCAAAACACCAGTTGGGAGGAGGAGGCAACAAGTCCCCACCGGATCCTCCGAGAAAACCCGATGGTGGGCAAGCCAAAAAGCCCACAAGCAAGGGTAACCCCCTGACTGTCCATGACGACTCCAAGAATAAGGAGGGTAGGACGGCCACGGATTCCACGAGAAGGAGTAAGTCCCGTCGTGAGGGAGAATCAGTGGCACATTCAAAGAGTGTGCACAACCATGACGATATCTTAGACAAGAAGAGACAAGAAATCGAAGAGTACGCTCGTCTGATTAAAAGACGAGAGTATGAGATCCAGGAATTGCAACGGATACGAGAACATCCGGAGGATTCTGGACTGTCACGAAGAAATTCCAGAGGAGGCAGGTTGGCAGTAGTGGAATACAAGAAAGCTCCTTCACGAGGAAGGAGGAGCAGGTCCAGGAGCCCCACTCCAAGAAAGAAAAGGGCTTCTTCACGAAAAAGAAGAAGCAGAAGCCTTACCCCCGAAGAGGGGGAGATTAGAAGACACCATAGGGATAAGTACGAGAGGCCTGATTCCTATTGGGAAAAGAGTACTCCTAAGAAAGCAAAGGAACAAGAGGAGGGAACCATGTCTGCACGAGAAGCAGCATGGAAAGCCCTCAGCAATATAGCTTCATCCCCTTTTGCAAGGAAATTGCAAGAGGCAAAGCTTCCGAGCAGGGTGAAGCACGGGGCATTCGTTCTTTACAAAACAAATACCGATCCCGTGGCCCACATACAGCATTACCGGCAGGCAATGTTCATGCATGACGGGGATGATGCGATCATGTGCAAGATGTTCCCATCGAGTTTGGGGAAGGTGGCCTTGTCGTGGTTCCATAAACTAGGGCCGAACACCATATGAGGATGGAGACAGCTAGTCGAAGAATTTACTGCTCGGTTTTTGACGAGCAGGAAAGCACCAAAAACCTTTGAGAGCCTTTCTGTCATGAAACAAGGTGAGAACGAGCTGATCAGGGACTACGCTAAGAAATACTAGGAGACTTTCAACGAGATTGAAGGTTGCAGTGAGGAATATGCGATAGCCACCTTCAAGACAGGGTTACCTGTTTGGGGAGAACTCCGTAAGTCCCTTAACATGACCCCGGTAGGTACATTGGCAAGGCTGATGGAACGAATCGAGCAGCATGCCAGGAACGAGGATGACATACTGCGAGAGGACAGCAGGATGGTCGCCGAACAGGCGAAGGATTTGCCAAAGAGGACAGATAAGCCGGAGCCCAAGACCTACAAAGAAAGGAAGGAATACGGGCAGGTCAAGAAAGAGCCGTTCAAAGAGAAACATGCTCCAGACCCCAAGTCTTTCTTTTCGGTGACAACGGTTTGGAAGGAACCAATCTATCGGATTCTTTATAAAATAAAGAATCGTCCATACTTTAAATGGCCCCCAAGGCTGGAGGGAGATAAAGACGCAAAAAGGGCTACGAGTCAGCATTGCAGTTATCACAAAGACTGGGGGCACATGACGGAGGATTGTGAGATGTTCAAGCAACACCTCGATGATCTGGTTTCACGTGGTTACCTGAAAGAGTTTATTCAGGAAGAGCACAAGGGTGCAGAGAAAGCATTGGAATTGGATTACGAGTAAAATCCAAGGGGCGTAATCCATATGATACATGGAATGGCCGTGCCTTATACGATAAATAAGGTGAGGTTGCTCTAGAGACAAGTAAAACACGACCAACATGTGATGCAGTTGGGAAAGAAGCGAGGACGTGAGGGAGAAGAATGCAATGGAGGCATAGTCTTCACGGATGAGGACCTGGGCGGAATCCAGGTGCCACATAATGATGCCTTAGTCATAACCCTACGAATTGGGGAGTACGACATAGAAAGAATCCTGGTGGACTCAGGAAGCTGCACAGAGATACTGTACTATGACGCGTTCAAGAAGTTGGGGCTGACACAAGCGGACTTGGTGCAGTCAATAACCCCTTTGGTCGGATTCAACGCAGGAGCAGTCTGGCCCTTGGGCAAAGTAACTCTTCCTATTCGTGCAGGAACAGTCGTGCTGAGAACTGATTTCCTAGTGGTAGATGTACCATCTTCTTATAACGCGATTATTGGAAGAACATGGCTGCACAAGATGAAGGCAGTTTCCTCCACTTACCACCAGATGGTGAAATTCCCAGGATCGAATGGTATTGAGAGGATAAGGGGGAATCAGAAGGTTGCCCAGCAGTGCTTGATTTCTATAATCAAGAAGGCACCCAAAGCGAAGTTAGTCCAAGCAGTCGAGGTCCCGGATCAGCCGACCATTGAGGATGTCGGAGGGGACCCTGCCGAGAAAGTGGTGGAAGGCTTGAAAAAGATCCAGATCAACGAGAATGATCCGGAAAGGTATTTCCTGATTGGGGAGAACCTGAATGAGACAGAGAAGAAAGAATTGGTGGGGTTCCTCAAGGAGAACGTTGATGTGTTTGCTTGGGTGTCCGAAGAGATGCCTGGAGTGGATGCAAACGTGATTTGTCACCACTTGAATGTGGATCCACAACATAAGCCTGTGATGCAAAAAAAAGACGGTCTGCCGTACAGCACGTGGACGCTGTTATTGAGGAGGTGGACCGGTTGCTCGAAGCAAAAGCTCTACGGGAGGTGTACTACCCAGAATGGCTGTCCAATACTGTGGTGGTAAAGAAGAAAAATGGGAAGTGGCGAGTCTGTGTCGATTTCACCGACTTGAACAAGGCGTGTCCCAAGGATAGCTTCCCCCTTCCCAAGATAGACCAACTTGTTGATGTAATGGCTGGGTATGGGCGGATGAGTTTCCTTGATGCTTATCGAGGGTATTACCAGATAGCCATGTACGGTCCCGATCAAGAGAAGACTTCCTTTATCACACCAAGGGGGCTGTACTGTTATAGCGTCATGCCCTTTGGCTTAAGGAATGCAGGGGCAGCATACCAGAGGTTAGCAACGATTATGCTAAAAAAGTTGCTCGGCAAGACCATGGAGGTTTACATAGATGACATGGTGGTTAAAAGCAAGGAGAAGGAAAACCACATTGTTGATTTAAAGGAAGCTTTTGAGATATTAAGGGAATATAAGCTGAAACTCAACGCCTCAAAGTGTGCGTTTGGGGTGAACTCAAGAAAATTCCTAGGGCATTTGGTGACCATAAGAGGGATAGAGGCAAATCCCGATCAAATTACAGCATTGCAAAAGCTCCAAAGTCCTAGGACCACGAAGGAGGTCCAGAGGTTAACAGGGATGGCAGCAGCTCTAAACAGATTCATCAGCAGGTCCAGCAACAAATGTAGACCTTTCTTTCAATTGCTGAAGAAGAGAGAAGGATACGAATGGGGAGCAGAATGTGAGCAGGCGTTCCAAGACCTGAAGAAGTACTTGGCAGCAGCCCCCCTATTATCCACACCCGAACAAGGTGAGTCTTTAACTTTGTACTTAGCAGTCTCTGAGCATGCTGTGAGTGCAGTGTTATTGAGGGATAAGGGATCCAAGCAAGTCCCTATCTATTATGTGAGCAAGACATTGCTGGACGCAGAGACAAGATATCTGCCCCTCGAAAAGTTAGTCCTAGCATTAAGGACGGCGGCAAGAAAATTGCCCCATTATTTCCAGAGTCACAGGGTTGTGGTGTATACTGAATTCCCGTTAAAGTCTTTGCTACGAAAGGCGGACTTCTCGGGACGTATCTCAACTTGGTCGGTCGAACTGAGTCAGTATGATATAGATTACCAGCCGCGCACCGCAATAAAGGGGCAAGTGCTGGCAGACTTTGTAGCTGAGTTTTCACCTACAGTAGCTCCCCAGCCTCCTATGAGACAGGAGCAGAGAAAGGAACAGGGGAAGGAGCAAAAAATGAGAAAAAAGAAAGCTCCGGCCGAACAGGATCCCATGGAGTGGAAATTATTTGTTGATGGCTTTGCGTGTAACACGGGATCAGGAATTGGGGTGGTACTTTTCCCTCCTGAGGGAGCAAAGATGGAGCTGTCCCTTCGATTGGGATTCAGTGCTTCAAATAATGTGGCAGAGTATGAGGCACTCTTGGCAGGGTTAAGGAGTGCAAAGACCCTGAAGGTAAAAAGGATACGAGTACACTGTGATTCACAACTCGTGGTGAACCAGTTGTCTGGGGAATATGAGGCTCGGAACGAGAAAATTGCTGCCTACGTGATGGCCGCCAAAGATCTGCTTGACACTTTCGAGAAGGTGTATATTGAGCAAATAAGTTCTGGGCAGAATGCCCATGCTGATTCTCTTGCCTAGTTGGCTGCAGCTGTACCAACGGAATTCAAGAGATGGGTGGCAGTAGATTATCTTGCCGAGCCGAGCATCGGAAGAAGTGTGGAATTGGTCTTGGACGTGAACCAAGGACCAAGTTGGATGGACCCAATAGTGGAGTTCCTACGAGATGGGGCACTCCCCACAGATAAAAAGGAAGCTCACAAGATAAAAACAAAATCAGCATGGTTTTGGCTGTCACCAGAAGGAAAGTTGTACAGAAAATCCTTCACTGGTCCATACTTACTTTGTGTGCACCCCGAGATGGTGCAAAAGTTTCTCCACGAGATCCACGAGGGAACATGTGGGAGTCATGCTGGGGGTAGGTCCATTGCCCACCGAGCAATAACCCAATGGTACTGGTGGCCTCACATGCAGGAAGATGCAAAGGTGTATGTTAAAATTTGTGAGAAGTGCCAAAAATTCTCACCAATGATCCGAACACCAGCCGAGGATCTGGTGCCACTGACTAGTCCTTGGCCCTTCGCACAATGGGGGATGGACATCGTGAGTCCACTTCATAAGGCAATAGGAAATAGGAAATTTCTGTTGGTAGCAACAGACTATTTCACCAAATGGATTGAGGCAGAACCATTGGCTAAGATCACTGAGCCTATGATAGAAAGGTTCGTGTGGAAAAGCATAATTACCCGATTTGGGGTCCCTTATTCACTGATTACGGATAACGGGTCCCAATTCCAGAAAAAAATTCAAGGCTTTCTGTGCCCAGTACGGAATAAGAAACTATTATTCCACCCCGGCCTACCCCCAGAGTAATGGGCAGGCGGAGGCATCCAACAAAACTATACTTGATGGGATCAAGAAGAGGTTGGACAAGGCAAAGGGAAAATGGCCCGACGAACTGCCACTTGTTTTATGGGCGCACCGAACAACGCCTAGGAGGTCTACGGGAGAGACCCCTTACTCATTGGCATATGGGACAGAAGCTGTAATCCAATTGGAGGTTGGTTTGCCGACCAATAGGACCACTTTGGTTGAAAGTGGAGGCAATGACAGAGCCCTAGAAATTGGACTGGACCTTGCCGAGGAACGTAGAGAAAGGGCGCTGGTGCATTTGGCTTCTTATCAGGAGCAGCTGATGAAAAGCTATAACAAAACTGTCCATCCACGAGAATTTGGTATTGGAGACCTTGTGCTTCGTAAGGTGCTCGGCAATACCAAGGTGGCCAACGAGGGCAAGTTAGGGGCCAACTGGGAGGGCCCATATCGAGTTACAGAGATTGTGGGCATTGGGGCTTATCGTTTGGCGGACCTGGACGGGAACCCGGTGCCAAGGCCTTGGAATGTCCACAACTTGAGAAAGTTTTTTGTTTAAAAAAAATAATAATAACTTCAGTTTATTTTTTATTCTGTTTTTAGGATACACATCGTGGTTGTGTGGGAATTACGAATAAAATTCCTCTGTTTTTATTTTGATTTTTTAGTTGCAAGGGGTACGCGTAACGCCCCCTTGAGTTTTGAATTATGAATAAAATTCTGCGTTTTGATATAAAAACATTGTCTTTTATTTCTATTGTGCTTAAATACGAAGTTAGGCCTGATAAGAAAAATTGCTCCTCACTTCGTATTGGGGAGCAGAGGAATAGGGTTCATGCCAAAAACGAAAACATTTGGGGCAGATTTGAACCTTTGCAAGTACGAATACACTTGGTCACTTATACAGGTATGAACAAACCTGATGTGCATACGTGAATGGGCACACTTTTACCAAATACGAAAAAATTTGGATTAACTAAGTATGAATACACTTAGACTTAGAAACAAACATTTGGCATGCATACGATAAAATGCATAGCTTTCCCGAACACGAAAACGTTTAGGGATCTAAGTACGAGTAAACTTAGATGGTTTATTACAAACCAATGAAACTTGGGCAGCATATGAGTACATGCAGAAATTGTCTAAGTACGAATACACCCCAGCAAGGATAAAGTACGCAATACTAAAATTACCTAAGTACGAGATACTTGAGCAATTGAAATTAAAAAATTGGCCATGAAAAGGCCACCAACAATGTTAAGAGGCCACGAAGGGCCGGGCAAAAACGAAACTAAACGCCACGAAGGGCCAAATACCTAAGTTAAAAAGTGCCGGGAATGTATCTATGCCACGCAGGGCAAGCTTACAGCCACGCAGGACCACCATAACATTCAAAACAAGTTGAGAGTATTCCGAAGGGAAGGGAATTCATACCTGTTGGTCGACAATAGGGTTCTCAATGATGGAAGAAGAAACTTGTGCAGGAGTGGCTTCCACAGTTGTGCTCCCATCATTTGGACCACCACTGGCTTCCTTTTGGCCAGGGTTGGTCTCTTCAACGTTTTGATCGGTTTCTGAGCCATGATGCTCGGAGACGTCGGTATTAAGCCCCCCATCAGGGGTATCTTCTTCCTCAATGAACTCTTCCTCGTCTTGGGCTGCCATGCTGCTTGGGAGATCAATTTCCGTCCAGAGAGAAGAAGATTCAGCTGTTCCCAATTTTCTGAGACATGCGGTCCAACCAGCAGTCCAGACCTGGTCTTGGATCTTGGGCATTTGACTTTTTGTAGCTCTCACTGGCTACATTGATTCCTTCGTTGTATCCCTGCTGGTAGGCCTCGTTCGCTTCATTTTTGCTCGATTCAAACTCTGTCAGGGTTTGGTTCAAACTGTCTTCAGCACCGTCCAGTTTGCTTTTCAACTCGTTCATCGCATTTCGAGCCTGGTTTCTTTCTCTCTCAAGTCGGATGATGGTACCCTGGAGCTTGGCATTCTCACTGGCCAGCTTCGCTCGCTGAGGCTCGGACTGGCCCAGTTTTTGCGCCATAGCTACCATCCTTTGCATGGCCTAGAATGTTTTAAAGAAAATCAAATGAAGTTCAGAAACAACAATCTGGAATTATTGGTTTGGTGAGTATAAAGGGCTTACCTGAGCACTGTAGGTCATGAAAGATCCAAGGAGATTGTCGGGGGAGCTAGTTACCACCTTCTGCATATCACTGGGTAGCATGAAAGCCTGGGACAAGACAAGAGCTGTCCCCACAGATTCTATACTGTCCTGAACAGTGACGGGACGCCCACCGTGAGTGAATTGGGGAGCCCAGATTGGAGTTGGGATTGCCGGTGTCTGAGTCGAAGGCCCCTCAGGTGCCTCCAAGCGTTGGCGTTTGTCCCTGTGGATAGCTTCAATTTCCTCGGGGGAGAACCCAAGAGGGGCGTCAGGTTGTGTTGCTCCCCGGCGGCCATGCGAAGGCACCGAACTCTGGGCGCGACCTCGGCCACGAGCAGTGCCGCGGCCTCTTCCTCGGCCAGCTCCAGGGATTGTGAGGAGGTTTTCGAGGTTGATGGGCTGGTTCATCTCTTGAGAATGAGGAGAAGGAGGATAACCGTCGGATGATGTGGATGCTTCCTCGACAAGTTCCACAGATATGCTACGGAATGGAGGTGTCCGAGAACGCCTTTCCTCTTCTACTAGCTCGGGCTGTGCAGCAGGGGGACCAGGAATTGGTGGGACGTTGGCTGCTCGGATGCGTCGATCAATAAAACCCCCGTATGATGCCCTGTAACTCAGGAGCACCTGTGCTGCTCTTGCTCGGCCAGCCAGATAAGTGCCCTGACCGTTGAAATTTAGGGCCTGATTAATGTCTGCTACATGAACTTGGGGGGTGATGATGGCGTACCCTTGGTTGACGTTTTCGGCTGCAACACGAGAAGTTGACAGTTAGAAAATAAGTAATCAAAACGCAAATACGGAAAACTGCTTAAAGTAATTCTACGAGGAAAAAAGAACTAACGTGGTTGCCCAAATTTGTGAGGGGCATGGAATCCTATCACTCGGCCATCCTCATTCCTGGGCTCGAAGTTCCCAGTATCGATAAGAAAATCATCGTCGTCTCCACGAGCGGAGTCAGGCAATTCGAGCACGAGGCGTCTCCTGGAGTCTCTACTCTTTAAGTAGTAGGTTAAGGCATCCTTGGTCCGAGAGATGCTGTACAAGTGATGAATATCGTGCAAACCTAGGGACGTGCCTAACATCTGGTTTAGGGCGTTGATACCCATGACAACGCGAAAGAAATTGGCAAACACTTGCGTTGGTGATAACCTATAGAAAGCTAGAACCTGTCGGAGCAATGGAGCCAGGGGGAACCTGACACCGCCCTCAACGACGGCCACTACGGGAATGTGAAGGGTGTCATTATCTGGGCTCTCCCGAAGAGCGTCCTTATGGGCCAGTGCAGTGGCGACATCGTCAGGAATCTCGTAACGAGACCTGAATGTCGCCATGGCCTGAGTTGTGTTACAATGGCGACGGAATCTCCCCATTCGATAAAAATGAGTTTTTACGGACGGGAACAATGGATACGAGAAAACCCTAAGAACGATGCAAGATACCCTAAATCAGCGAGAAGAAATGGGGCAAATGGGGAGCGGAGACTTACGAGAATGACGATCGAAGTTTCTAGATGCACGAGAGAGAAACCTCGAGATGGTGAACAGGGCTCCAATGGCGGGTACGCTTGAAACTCTGGTTGCAGAGGGAATTTAGACAGGGGACGGAGTTTCGAAATGGAGTGAAAACCCAAATGTGCCCTATTAAGTGGAAGGCGTAAGCGAGACGTCTTTCCAAGCGCCGTTTGGGCATTCCGTTTTCCAAAAAGAAGTCCACTCGCATTTAATGGGGACGGTACGATGAGTGCCAAGTGTAAAGTAAGGGGCAGGAAAAGCCTGTCCAGCCCAATGACGAGATGTTTTTGGGCTGGCTCAATGATGATATTTGCACCAATTTTGAGGAATAAAAGGTGTAGGAGCAAAGAAACGTTGCTCGGATCCTGAGAAGCTTTGCTCATCATATACGAAGGTATAACGAGTAAAGCTGGGGAGCGATTGTAGGGAGTAAATCCCGAACAGGTGTAAGAAGGGCCCGAACACGTGGTACGTGGGACCACGCTATAGTTATGAAAAGGACAGTCGCCGTGCAAAACGGTGGTCGGCGAATGGGACCAACGATATGAGAAATCATTGGTCCAAAGAGTCTATGCGAGGTCAAGGCCCAGTAACGTGAGAGGATACTGGCTAAGGAATTGACAAAGGACCAGTAACATGTGAAGTCACTGATCCAAGTAGATTGTTCGGCAATGATAGAGCCGAACAGGAGGGGGTCTATACGAAAGGAGGGGGTCTATACGAAAGTAGTCCCAAATGCAGGGAATACTCTAGAAGATTCCAGAACGGGGATGTTCCATGAAGGAATAAGATCCCAGGAAGATAGGATCTTGGAGAGATACCCAACGAGAATGGGAAGTTCGGCCAGCTATGGTAAAGAGTCCTAAATGGACTCTTTTCATGAATTGATAAGGGAACGAGAATCCAAGACATCCTAGGTTCCTTATACGAGATAGGAAACCTAGGGCAACATGGATACTTGGGCAGCAAGCATCCATAAACCTATAAATACGAAGCAAACCGAGAGGAAAAAGGTACATAATACATTACAGTTATACGTATTCTCCTGTGCTTAATTAGGGTTTTCCATTAGTACGTGATACTAACTTAGGCATCGGAGGGCCTTTGCCACGATAGGCAAAGGTGCGCTCACCCCTTGTCTGTTTTGCAGATAAGGATTCTGGCGATATATTAGGGTTCCGGCGAGGATCACGAAGTAGCCGTTAAGTTCTTGTGCTGTTTAAACCCTTCTTAGTTTTTCTGCACTTACACACCCAATCACCGCCTATGATGGGATGGTGAAAGGACTGGTGCCCTTTGACAACGGAGCACCCTTGAGACTACCTAAACCTTACATGTGTCAGAAAGCTATAGAACTTATCAAACTATGACAGGAACCTACAGGCTAGGAACCTACTTGCATTTACTTGCAAAAGTTCTTCCTCACACCTTGTATCATCTGTTGTTGTAAATAATTCTTTCTGTGCACAAGGGTTGGGATTTTCAACCCAAATCCTAACCCTACACGAGCCAAATACTGACTTTTAGGTACTCTACTTTTCAAGCAGGCACAATAGGAAAATCAAAGAAGCAACCACAGCCAGCTTTATACTCTTACAACACCCGAAGCTACGCCAAACAGAGGTCTTTGCAGCCATCCCGTCTGTCGTCCTCATCTGCCAAAACACCCTCACCACAATGGTCCCAACCGCTTCCAGAAACTTCTCGATCATCCTCTCAACAGACCCCGTCATCTACCAAATCCCAAGCTTCGTCAAGCAAACCTTCTACCCTCATGGCAGACAACGATGCCACTATTGCCGATCTCCAAGCTCAAATCGCTACCTTGCTAGCAAAGAAGGCAGCTAGGGATGCTGAGGATGAAGAAAGATCGATGGAAGATGAGAATCCTCATAAAGTGGTGTTGGCAGAAAGTCCCGAATTGACCAAGCAAGTCAAGGAAATCAAACAAGCCTTGGCCCGTTCACAAGGGGACCAAATTCTGGATTTCGAAGGACTTTGCCTCTTCCCAGAATCCAAACTGCCTGAGAATTTCAAAATGCCAAACATCGAGAAGTTCAATGAAACTGGCAACCCTACCAGTCATGTTCGCCACGTTATCAACACCATGAAGCCAATGGGCTTGAATGATGAGCTCATCGCTCAATTATTCCAAAGGACTCTCACCGGAAGTGCTCTCGACTGGTTTCTCACTTTGGAATTCGTGCATTATCAGACTTGGCCAGAAATTGCCAACGCTTTTGTCAAGCAGTATGCATATAATGTCCAAACCGAGCTGACAACTCGAGACTTGGAAATGACCAAACAAGAATCCAATGAAAACTTTGCTACCTTTGTGGCAAGATGGAGGGAAAAGGCTGCCAAAATGAAGAACCGCCCCTCCGAGGAAGATCAAGTGAGGATAGTTGTTAAGAACCTGCAACCCAAATATCTCAGGCATATCTACACACAGGCTATCACCAATTTCAAACACTTACATGCCACTGGGTTGCAAATCGAAGATGGAATCAAACTAGGACTCATTGGGAAAGAAGTGGCTCCCTCTCCACCTAATAAAACCTTCTCCAGCCGTACATCTCACGCCTCCGTGAACGCCCTTGGCACATCCTTACCACAAGATCCTTTTCAAGCTAGCTTGTCCTGAAACTCAAATCGCCCCCGCCGCAATTTTGACCCACTCTACATGACCCTATCCCAAGCCTTGACCATTCTCAGCCGTCAAGGGCATCTCAAACCTTTAAACAAACCAGTTCCTCAGCCACCCTATGGTCCAAACTAGGCCTGTGCAAAATACCCGCCTACCCGCGGGTCCGACCCGACCCGGTCCGACCCGAAAGGTTCGGTCGGTTACGGGTAGGGAAGTGTTAAAAACTCGGGTCTCGGTTCGGGGTACGGGTCAGGTCCCAGTCTACCCGTCGGACCCGACCCGACTCGATGGTATTATATAACATATATACATACGTAGTAGTGTAGTACATTCTGTACATATATGTAGTACAACTTACAAGTAGTAGTACAAGAGGTTCAAAGGCCTAAAGCCATCCAAAGGTCCCAAACCCCTCAGTACACGCCCACCTCCCACGCTCCACCACTCCGGATCTGATGTCACCGGCTGCTACCGCCGCCGCACAGCACACCATCCAGTCCACCACCACCCCTCACTCTCTCACTTGTGCGCACAGACGCACACCTTCGAGTCTTCAACGTCTAGACTCGAAGCTTCCAACGCCGTCCACGACTCCAACCTCGCAATCGGTATATTTTCTGCATTTTCTTGTCTTTCTTCCTCCCACCTGCGTTTTCTTGATTTTTTTTATGGGTTTTCTTATATTTGTTCCTCTGATCTGCAGTTTCTGTCTCTTCTGGTCCAACCCGACAGACCCGACCCGACCAAAAGAATCAGTTTCACGGACGGTTTAGCTACCTACACGGTTCGGTTGCGGGTTAAAGAAATGGCTACCCGACATGGTCGGGTCGGGTGACGGGCCGGGGCCAAACCCGACCCGCGCACACCCCTAGTCCAAACCATGATCCAAACAAACAGTGCGCTTACCACCAACACCCTGGGCATGAAACAGATAACTGCATGCGTTTCCGCCACGACATCCAGGACCTTATTGATAGCCGAACTATAAAACCTCCAAAACATGATGTGCAAACCAATCCACTCCCTGTTCACAATACTGAACCCCCACCTCGAAATATCAATCTCATAAGTCTATCTCACAACCCCACGTACAACCCTGGTCAATGCATTGTCCAAAACAACCAAACCAAACCAACCTTAACCTTCCCCGAGGAGGATGAGTGTTTTATGATGGAAGAGGAGGAGAACAATGAGTCCGATCAATCGGAAGTGATCGATCCCGATATGTCTGACATAAGTAGCAAAGATCAATCAGAGGAAGAAAAGCTGAGGAAATGGAGAGAACATTCCTGGGCAAAGCACAATTTGGAAGATCCAGACATTCCATTTGTAGAAGACGATGAATGGCTCCGTATCTGGTTTGAGAATAGGAAGAAGGAAAAAGAAAGGGTCATCATGATGAGACGACACGCCCGTTTCGAGCCTGCCCAAATAGTAGTACCCATCAATCGCCCCAAGGTTCCAATGCCTCTCATCATTTGGGAAACAATCGATCTCATAGAAAAAGTAGAGGAGTTTCAAATGCAGCCATGGGTCAACCCTTACGACGAGTGCGACTATAGTCAATGGATAGAGGAAAGAAAAGATCTAGATTTCATATGCGCAGATCCATACAAGACAGGGGAAAGTGACTCTGATGAAATTGAAGGAGAATGCGATGATCCACTTGACGAAACCTCCTTAGCATCGCTATTCAATCAAGTGAAAATAGCTGATGACTGTGCAAACAATAAGGAGGAAGAAAGGGTGATGAAAACCCAGGCTGATATTTCTATTTGGGGATTACTCATGTCTCAAGGAGGTAGCCACCATGCAAGCTTCAAGGGCAGACCCAGTTCAAAGGCTCTGTTTGGCAAGGAAGAGGGTGAAAAAGAGTATAAAGTTGCGAAAGGAAAAGAGGACAACCCCAAAATGCTACAGTAGCTGAGAAGTCACAACATGGCAAAGAACGTTAACACATTGTTTCTGTTTTCTAAAACTAGAATATGTTTTGGGCCCCTGTTTGGGCACTTTATTTCTGCTAAGCGAATTTCTATTTCATCTTCCAGATTATGCTTATCTAACAATCAAAATTCCTAAAGTTGCAATTGTCAATACACTGTAGTCTCTTTGCCAAACAAAGGAAAATTCAAGGAAATCAAGTTCTTCGTGTCTCTGACGAAAAGGAAGGAAAGGATGAACCTTAGTTGCTTAAGAAACTAGGTTTTTGTCAAAACTTAGAAAGAAGACTCTATCTCTGGGATAACACTTAGGGTTAGCTTACCCATTGTGAAAGTACAAATACGACAAGAGATTCTGTAGACACCTCCCTGACGGGGCATCGCCATACAGATTGATCGTTTGTTTGCTCATTTGGTTGCTTGCCTCATAAACCAAGATCGTGGACATTCCCATGGCTAGGAATATCGCCACACGATAGCGGTTATCATCAAAATAGATAGAGATTCTGGGTACGGGAGACAAGAGTACAGTATGGGGAAGGTGTTCGGCACCCCTCTCTGCCCAGCCGTGAGACTGGTCCATAGTTATTCAACATAAGACATATAGATGCTTTATTTAATTCTAACACATAGTCTGTTTAATTAAGCCTTTAAACAGTAAGTAAATTGAGTCGGTGCTATAATCAAAGCATGCATCAGAAAGCAGAGAAGCAAAACAAACTGTCCCAGGGAGATGGATCCCGCGGCCGGTGAATAGATGTCACAGCCGAGGGATCCTCCCAGTTTTATGTACCGACCGAGGGATCGAAACCTCGGTCGGTGTTCTTCCTCACACCAGACAGAAAAACTAGCAGGTAATCAGATGCTACGATTAGTCATAAATACAATAATTAAAACAAACCAGAGGCCGTTGGGCCTCACCACCTTGATCCCTCAGTTGCTTGATTGCTTCTGATTTGGTTGTGATTGACTGATTGCTTTTCTGAAAACCCTAGTATTAGGGTTTGAACTTCGGGATTTGATTATCGGATTAGTGGCTGCCTTCGGGAGGTTGGGGCTTTTGAAGAGGGGGTTTGAGAGCGTATTTGTGCAAAGTTTCGTGGCTGATGAGGGTGTATTCACCTATCAATTTCGTGTCTTTTATTTTGGAACCCAAAGGCCCTTTATATAGGCAATTGGTGACTCACTTCGTCCAATCAAAACGCACGATTGCAATTGCAATGCAATTCAAACTCTTCGTCGTGATCTCTAAACGTAGCCCGAACGCATCGGGAAGGTAGTGTAGTTGGATCAAACAATCGACAGAACGTTCCAGAGTCTGAAAAAAGGACAATCTGGCGGCCGGGCAATGGATCTGGAGGCCGAGGAATGGATGTTGCGGCCGAGGGATTGATCTCTCCGGGAGATTTTCATGCAACAGGTTGCTCGGGTGAAGAAATGATGTTGAGGCCGTGAGATCGATGTTACGGCCGACAGATGGATTCTCATAGGCTTATGTAGTTTCTGTCTGAAAGGCTATTTGGCTCTGGATTAGGTCCTCTAAGTGGCTCAAAGTTCTTACCGAAAGTCCTAAGGTTCTCGAGAAGGTAATCAGCAATCACTGTATCCATTTCATCATCGGGATGGTCCCCAAGGTGGGACTTGAAATAATCGTTAGGCCAAATTGGGGTGTCTACAGATGCCCCTCTTTGACTGAGCTCAGACAGATCGCGAGAAATGATTGAGTAAAAGTCAAAGCTGTAAAAAGCAACTCAATTTGGTCCAACCACTATTCCAAGGAGTTTTCGAAAAAGGTTTTTGCTATGGTCGGGCCAGGAGGCTGCCTACGTATTCCACAAGGGAAATTCAGACCAACCGTAGTTCGGACAATAAAGAAAAATAAAAAGTTTGGAGGGTTAGAGACAGAAGACGTACCTTTGGGCTTAAAAAGCCATAGTGCAACGTACCTAGACTGAGCCAGGGTTTTGGCGGAAGATAGTTGAAGGAGCGCGGGGCTGCCGGGGGAATTTTTGTGGAGAGCTTCCTTAGTATTTTGGGGTAGATCAGTACATGGCAGGTGTGTTTACTTTTCTTGATCATCCTTTGACTGAGGGGAGCTCGATAGAGTAGCCTATCCTTACGAATGAGCTGGAAAGAATTGATGTAATAGGGGTGGAATCCAAGCCATCTGCTGGGGATGAGTCGGACGCCGTTTTTGAGATACGGGGGGCGCGAGGTCAGTAACTAGAGCACGGAGCTTTGGGGATGAGGGAACCGAGGCACGGAGCCGATTGTAGTCATGAGGCGAGAGCCTGGAGAGCGATGGTTTCTGACATGGTGGAACCGAGGCGCGGAGCCGGTCGTAGTCACAAGGCGAAAGCCTAAGGTGATAGAATTGAGGCGTGGAGCCTGCTGTGGTCATGAGGCGAGGGCCTGAGGAGATCGGAGCTTTGAGCTTGATAGAACCGAAGCGCGGAGCTGGCATTGATCATAAGGCGAGATCCTGAGGTGTCGGAGTTCAGAACTTGACGTGTTTGAACCGAAACGTAGAGCTAGTTGCATTTTGATGGTCTGTGCACGGAGCTTTCTCATCATAAGTTTTGGCGAAGAGCCAAAGGATCGAGGTACTGGACCGATCAATAAAACCGAGGCGTAGAGCCGATTGATTACAGGGTTGATCTGTTTCATGAGAGATATGCAGGGTATGTATATGTGATGATGGTTGTTAGATGTGAATAGATGCAGACTCGATGTGATAATGGTGATGCAATTGATGCTTATGTGCACGGGCTCGTGCGTGTGTGTTTGATTTAAGCATAAAGCTTCTTTCAAGTTCTGGACTTGAGCATTTAGAGCGTGGAGCTTGAGCATTCGGACGGCAAAGTCCGAGCATTCAAAGTACAGGCTTTGAGCGTCCAGTACACAGTGGTTGGGCATTCAAACGTAGAGCTTGAGCATTCAAGGTATAAACCTTAAGCATTCGAACATAGAGTTCGAGCATCCATTACGCAGTGGTTGGGCATTCAAACGTAGAGCTTACGCATTCAAGTGTAGAACTTGGGCATCCAGTACACAGTGGTTGGGCATTCGAAGGGCTTCAAGCATCCAAAATGTAGAACTTTGAGCATTCCAACATGGAGCTTAAGAATAGATATCTTGCTGATTGGGGCGGCTTAGAGCCTGCTGAGAGTTGATTGTTTACGGCTTTGAGCCAGTTGAGATGGTGGGCTTCGTGCCGCTGAATTGATGAGATGGCGGGCGTAGAGCCTGTTTGAGAATTGTTACGGCTTCGAGCCAATTTGAGATGATTGTTTACGGCTTCGAGCCAGTTGAGATGGTGGGCTTTGAGCCGCTGAGTTGATGAGATGGCGGGCATAGAGCTGCTGATAGAACTTGTTGAGTGATAGTGAGCATGGGCGTAGTGCCGCTGAATAGTTTGAGATGGGCTTTGAGCCACTGAGGTAATGAGCTCGAGGCTTGGTTGCAGAGCTTCTGAATGATTTGTCAATAGTGAGCTTGAGGCTGTTGAATGAGCTCGGTGCCGCTGAGATGGTGAGTTGCTTTGATAAGCAAGTGGTATTGCTGGGCAAGTAGGATAGTGGTAGTGACTGAGTTGTTGATCGTTGACGCATTTCCGAGGCATAGTTGGTTTGGACATAGAGCCGGAGTTTGGACGTATCAAAAAGTCCTTTGATCTTATGAGCGAGAGCTTGAGTTTGATTATCCTCAGTGGTCAAGTGACCAACATCTAGTGAGCTTGCTGTTGCGGAGAGAGAGAGAGAGTTTCCTCATGCTTGGATATGCCCCCAAGGCTAGTTCTGAGTATGTTCCACTTTGTTAGGGAGATTTCCATTACCTCTACTGCTGGGAGTGCCTTCTGGAGGCCAAACGCCTTCTAGCGACTCAAATGTCTTCTGGTGGCTAAATGCTTTCTGCAAGCTGGCAACATAAGCGCTTTCTGGAAGCTAGCAACATAAACGCTTTCTGGAAGCTAGCAACATAAACGCCTTCTGGAGGGTGCATTGAGTGGAAGCCGCAGGATTATTTTGCTGGCCTGCTAAGCGCGAGGCTGTGCACGTGGCATAGAGCTGCTGAGGTGTGGGCGTAGAACCGCTGAGCAGCACTTGAGCGTCCTCAATGTTTCGGTAAGCTTCCTGAAAAGTAAAAGATTGACTTTAGTTCGGAGTTTTTAATTTGCATGATCAAAAGTGAGTTTTTTTTGTTTTGATTTGCGGGATGAGATCCCTTTTAGCCAGGGGCATGAATGAGAAGGACTCGTGGTCGGGTCTAAGTTGTTCTGTTTAAAGAAGCTAAGATAACTGTGCCCCTTATTTAGGCAATGCATGCTTTTTAAACGTCGATTTGATGCCCCCTAGCATTTTATTCGTTCATGCAATGAGATTAACTCCCTTTGTTGGATTTTGTAGAGGAATAGGAGATTAGAGGCTCGCAGTGGAATGGTTTGTGATGTTGCTGGAGCGAGCTCGGGAGCTAGCACGTGCTGCTGGTTTCGAGGCATTCATTTTGGGCCTCAATCTTCCGAAAATGGATTGGTCGTTGATGACCTCGCTGGTTAAAAGGTGGT
The DNA here is from genome assembly GCA_018127125.1 of Rhododendron griersonianum. Classification (NCBI taxonomy): domain Eukaryota; kingdom Viridiplantae; phylum Streptophyta; class Magnoliopsida; order Ericales; family Ericaceae; genus Rhododendron; species Rhododendron griersonianum. The sequence continues at coordinate 34,213,959 of CM030794.1, forward strand.
GGGATACTACCAACACGTTCCACTTTACTTTTGTTGGTGAGATAACGATCACGCCAGGTGATTTTGCTTTGCTGACCGGCCTGTGAGTAGGTGGAGCTCCTCTTTGGGTTAACCCCAGGCTTTTGGAGCGGATAGGGGCTTTGAAGTGGTTCTTGGACAAGGTGCCCCCTCTTCACTCACGTAGTCATGTTGACGTCTCTTGGCTGATCAAGACTTTTATGAAGGTTGATATCTCGACTCAGGTGAGTGTTGAGTAGCTGACACGGGACTTTCTTCTCTACCTCCTTGGGCAAACGTTGTTTGCCAACAAGGATAGTTCAGTGCATACACAGTCTCTAGCCCCTTTGCAGTATTTGGAGGTTGTTTAGAAGTTTGATTAGGGAGCATCTGCCTTGGCCAACTGGTAGCCCCTTTCCTCTCTGGGCTTTTGAGTATCTTCTTCAGTTTCCTACTGACACTAGACATGCGGATGCGGATTGTGTTCCTCGCTACGAGTGATGGTCCGTGGGGCAATGGAAGCCACGGTCACCAGTTTTGAGCCTTCCTGAGTGGTGACGGGTTTTGGATCGATTGACCATCGACCAGGTACCTCTCTTCTCTTATGTCCCTTGTCTTCAGGTTTCCATGTGGCTGATTTTGACCTCGCTTTGTAGGTGCGGTTCGACCCTTGGAGTGGTGTACCAGAGGATGCCCCTCTTGCGAGTTCCAGGGTTTTGGACCGCACTTGCAGTTTGCTTGAAGGCCCCTTTTGTCGAGCTTGGTATTTAGATGATCGGGTGGCTAGCCAGTGGCATCCACGTGCTGAGGCTATTCAGTTCGTTCCTCCTCTGCCTCCGACGTTGATGAGATTCACTTTCTCAATGTCCAAAGTAGATTTGGAGAATGCTCAGATCAGAGACTGGGCGGGATTGCTTCTTTAGGCAGGTGACTGTATGGAGTATTGCCATTTTTCCTTGGTTCTGCCTGCTGTCCTTCAGTTGCTCCTGTTTGGTCACGGGCCCTTTCCTTTGTCTCCCTCCATTCTGGTGATGGAGAAGAGGAGCGCTTGGCGCTTGCCCCTTGTTTTGTATTCTTTTTCTTGCAGCTTGAGGCTGAGTGAGCACCGGCTGTCAGTGGGGAGGATAGCTAGCAATCCCCTTCTTCATCTCAGAGATCGTCTCGAAGACGCCGTCACGACTAGCTTTAGGATTTTCTTTTTCATTCCTGTTCATGGTTAGCAAAAAGAGAAGCAGAAACTGTATTTGTATAGTGAAAGCAACCACAGTGATGATTTTGTAGGCAAGCTTTTGTTCATGTAATGAGAAATGCTTTTTATGCCCCTAGATGTCTTGAGTTTGCATACGATAGTCAGAACATGGCTTTTTGAACAAGTATTTGCTGATAGACTGTAATTTGGGTGAAAATGAAATACTGGCCGAAGAATTGATTACTCGGCTAAAGAATCGATGTTGCGGCCGATGTATATATTATTCGGCAGTTACTTTGATTTTTCGAAGGTAGATTTTGTTTCGGCCAAGTGGCATCCTCTTTTCTCTCCCTTCTTATGCTTGGTTTTGATTTTCCTGCATTTGCTTTTGCCATGTTCCATAGTCTGATTGCCAAACTCGAGAGTTTTCGAGGTATTCCGTTCATTGTGTCAAAAACCTTTAGGTTAGAAGGGATGAACTATAATTCTTGTGTCTATTGCTGTTGCCAATTCTTCGAGAAAAGCATACTCATCTTTTGCGAGCTCAATACGCAGTGTTAGCTATGCCTATCATTGAGTACAAATCTGTTGATGTTTTTCCTTCTCTCCAAATGTTTGGGCCGCATCTCGATGAGAGATTGCCTACGTATCCCTAATTAAGGAATCAGGCCTTTTACGTAGTTCCAAAATCATCACCTTTGAGGTTGAGTTTTCACTCTTGGTTTTTCTTCTCACATGCTCTTGATTTTGCCTAGGTTACCTAATGGAGGTTGAGTCCCTAGCGAGCTTTTCTTCGAATGCCTTAACTTTTGCCTAGGCTGCGTTTTTGCATTTTCTGGCCCTAGTAAACTTTGCTCTTATTTTTGCTTGGGTTTCCAGGTTACCCAACGAGCACTTCTCTCAAGAGGGTTTCTGTGTTTCGGAGAGGAATTTTGATGGAGATATTTTTCTAAATCTCTCTTGTGTTTGTACCTTCATAATGGGCAAGCTAACCCTAAGTGTTCTTGCGGAGATAGTGTCTTCTTTCTAAGTTTTGACAAAAACCTAATTTCTTAAGCAACTAAAGTTCATCCTTTCCTTCCTTTTTGTCAGTGACACAAGGAACTAGATTCCTTGAAATTTCCTTTGTTTGGTAAAGAGACTATAGTGTTTGGCAATTGCAATTTAGGAAGTAAATCATTGAACAAGCATAGTCTAGAGGATGAAACAGGAATTCACTTAGCAGAAATAAAAGGCCCAAGCAGGGGCTCAAAACATGTTTTAGTTTGATAAAAGCAATGTTTAATGTTCTTTGCCATGTTGTGACTTCTTAGCTACCGTAGCATTTCGAGGTCGTTTTCAAAACCTTTGCCTTTCGCAACTTTATACTCTTTTCCACCCTCTTCTTTGCCAAACAGGGCCTTTGAACTGGATCCATCTTCACTGCTTGCACGGTGGCTACCTCTTTGAGACATGAGTAGTCCCCAAATGGAAATGTCAGTCTGGGTTTTCATCACCTCTTTTTCCTCCTCGTTGATTATGCAGTCATAAGAGAGATTATTTACTTCCACTTGGCCGAATGGTGATGTTAAGGAGAGTGGATCATTGTATTCTCCTTCCATTTCGTCAAAGTCATTTTCCTCTTTGCTTGTTCTTCTTCATTACTTTTGTCAGACATGTTGGGATCGATCACTTCCGATTGATCGGACTCATTATTTTCTTCCTCCTCCATCATGAAACATTCATCCTCCTCTGGGAAGGCAAAGGTTGGCTTGGCTTGGTTGTAATGTATTGGCCAGGATTGTATGTGGGGTTGTGAGATAGGTTTATGAGATCAATTTTTTTTGGGGTGGTGGTTCAGCATTGTGAATAGGAAGTGGATTGGCTTGCACATCAGGTTTTGGAAGTTTTATGGTTCGGCTACCAATGAGATCTTGAATGTCATGGCGGAGACGCATGCAGTTATCTGTTTCATGCCTAGGGTGTTGGTGGTAGGCGCACTGTTTGTTAGGATCATGGTTTGGGCCATAGGGTGGCTGAGGAAATGGTTTGTTTAAAGGTTTGAGATGCCCCTAACGGCTCAGAATGGCTAAGGCTTGAGATGAGGTCATATAGAGAGGGTCAAAGTTGCGGCAGGGGCGATTTGAGCTTCGGGATGAGCTAATTTGAAAAGGGTCTTGTGGTAAGGTTGAGTTAAGGGTGTTGACGGAGGCAGGAGATGTACGAGTTAGGAAGGTTTTCTTGGGTGGAGGAGTTTCTTCTTTCCCAATGAGACCTAGCTTGATCCACTCTTCAATCTGCAGCCCAGTAGCATGCAGGCGCTTGAAATCAGTGATGGCCTGAGTGTAAATGTGCATGAGGTACTTGGGCTGCAAATTCTTGACAACTATTCTCACTTGATCTTCCTCAGAGGGGTGGTTCTTCATCTTGGCGGCTTTTTCTCTCCATCTAGCCCCAAAGGTTGCAAAGTATTTGTTTGACTCCTGCTTAGTCATTTCCAAATCTCGAGTTGTTAACTCAATTTGAACGTTGTATGCATATTGCTTGACAAAAGCATTGGCAATTTCTGGCCAAGTATGATAGTGCACAAACTTCAAAGTGACAAACCAATCGAGAGCGCTTTCAGTAAGAGTCCTTTGAAATAACTGAACAATGAGCTCATCATTCAAGCCCATTGGCTTCAGAGTGTTGATGACATGGCGGACATGGCTTTTGGGATTGCCAGTTCCATTGAACTTCTCAGGTAGTTGAGAATCTGGAAAAAGGCAGAGTTCTTCAAAATCCAGAATTTGGTCCCCTTGTGAATGGGCCAGAGCATGTTTGATCTCCTTGACTTGTTTGGCCAATTCAGGGTTTTCTGCCAATACCACTTCTTGAGGATTCTCATCTTCCACCGATTTCTCTTCGTCCTCAGCATCTCTTGCTGCTTTCTCTGCTAGTAAGGTAGCGATTTTGAGCTTGGTGATCAGCAATGATGGTGCCGTTATCTGCCATGAGAGTGAGAGGATTACTTGATGAAGCTTAGGATTTGGTAGATGATTGAGTTTGTTGAGGAGATGACCGTGAAGTCCCTGAAAGTGATTGGGACCATTGCAGTGCAGGTGTTTTGGCCGGTGAGGGTGACAGACGGGACGGCTGCAAAGACCTCTGTTTGGCGTGACTTCGGGTGTTGTAAGAGTATAAAATTGGCTGTGGTTGCTTCTTTGTTTTACTTATTGTGTCTGTTTTGAAAAGTAGAGTACCTGTAAGTCAGTACTTGGCTTGTGTAGGGTTAGGATTTGGGCCGAAAATTCCAACCCTTCTGCACAAAAAAAGTTATTTACAACAACATATGATACAAGGTGTGAGGAAGAACTTTTACAGTCAAATGCAAGTATGTTCCTAGTTTGTAGGTTCCTAGTTTGTAGGTTCCTGTCTTAGTTTGATAAGTTCTATGGCTTTCTAATACATGCAAGGTTTAGGTAGTCTCAGGGTGCTCCGTTGTCAAAGGGCACCAGTCCTTTCACCAGCCCATCATAGGCGGTGATTGGGTGATTTCCTTTTTGATATACCACTAGGTACGAGTGACTGTGGAGTTTGCTGGAACCCCTAACATAGCCGGTGTCATGCCGGGATATCAGGAGAACTCAACGAGATTGCTCGCTCGATGCATATGATAAATGAATTAAATAAAGCATGTGTTAGTCTTATGTTGAACTTTCTGGTTATGGCTCTCAAGTCCCCAGCAGAGTCGCCAAAAACTGTAGACACCTCCTTGACGGGGCATCGCCATACAGATTGATCGTTTGTTTGCTCGTTTGGTTGCTTGCCTCATAAACCAAGATCGTGGACATTCCCATGGCTAGGAATATCGCCACACAATAGCGGTTATCATCAAAACAAAGTCGCCACATAGTTTATTAAAACTAGGAAAACAGATAGAGATTCTGGGTACGGGAGCCAAGATTACAGTAAGGGGAAGGTGTTATGCACCCCTCTCTGCCCAGCCGTGAGACTGGCCCATAGTTATTCAACATAAGACATATAGATGCTTTATTTAATTTTAACACATAGTCTGTTTAATTAAGCCTTTAAACAGTAAGTAAAGTGAGCCGGTGCGATAATCAAAGCGTGCATCAGAAAGCAGAGAAGCAAAACAAACTGTCCCAGGGAGATGGATCCCCCGGCCGGTGAATAGATGTCACGGCCGAGGGATCCTCCCGGTTTTATGTACCGTCCGAGGGATCGAAACCTCGGTCGGTGTTCTTCCTCACACCAGACAGAAAAACTAGCAGGTAATCAGATGCTACGATTAGTCATAAATACAATAATTAAAACAAACCAGAGGCCGTTGGGCCTCACCACCTTGATCCCTCAGTTGCTTGATTGCTTCGGATTTGGTTGTTATTGACTGATTGCTTTTCTGAAAACCCTAGGGTTAGGGTTTGAACTTCGGGGTTTGATTATCGGATTAGTGGCTGCCTTCGGGAGGTTGGGGCTTTTGAAGAGGGGGTTTGAGAGAGTATTTGTGCAGAGTTTCGTGGCTGATGAGGGTGTATTCACCTATCAATTTCGTGTCTTTTATTTTGGAACCCAAAGGCCCTTTATATAGGCAATTGGTGACTCACTTCGTCCAATCAAAATGCACGATTGCAATTGCAATGCAATTCAAACTCTTCGTCGTGATCTCTGAACGTAGCCCGAACGCATCGGGAAGGTAGTGTAGTTGGATCAAACAATCGATAGAACGTTCCAGAGTCTGGAAAAAGGACGATCTGGCGGCCGGGCAATGGATCTGGCGGCCGAGGAATGGATGTTGCGGCTGAAGGATAGATCTTGCGACCGAGGGATTGATCTCTCCGGGAGATTTTCATGCAACAGGTTGCTCGGGTGAAGAAATGATGTTGAGGCCGTGAGATCGATGTTACGGCCGACAGATGGATTCTCCTAGGCTTCTGTAGTTTCTGTCTGAAAGGCTATTTGGCTCTGGATTAGGTCCTCTAAGTGGCTCAAAGTTCTTACCGAAAGTCCTAAGGTTCTTGAGAAGGCAATCAGCAATCACTGTATCCATTTCATCATCGGGATGGTCCCCAAGGTGGGACTTGAAATAATCGTTAGGCCAAATTGGGGTGTCTACAGATTCAGAAAAATGTCTCCATCAATTTCCTCCCCAACACACAGAAAGCCTCTTGAGAGAAAAATGCTCGTTGGGTAACCTAAGCACCCAAGCAAAAGTAAGAACAAAGCCTGCTAGGACAAGAAGGTACAAAAAGCGTAGCCTAGGCAAAAGATAAGGCATTCAAAAGCTCGCTAGGGACTTAACCTCCATTAGGTAACCTAGGCAAAATTTAGAGCACGTGAGAAGAAAAACCAAGAGTGGAAACCCAAAGGTGGAGATCTAGGAACTACGTAAAAAGGCCTGATTCCCTGATTGGGATACGTAGGCAATCTCACACCGAGATGCGGCCCAAACATTTGGAGAGAAGGAAAGACATTGTACTCAACGATAGGCACAGCTAACCCTGCGTATTGAGCTCGCAAAAGATGAGTATGCTTTTCTCGAGAAATTGACAACAGCAATAGACACATGCAAGAATTATAGTTCATCCCTTTTTAACCTAAAGGTCATTGACACAATAAACGGGATACCTCGAAAGCTCTTGAATTTGGCAATCAGACTATTGAATATGGCAAAAAGCAAAAGGCAGAAAATCAAAACCAAGCATAAAAAGGAAGAGGAAAGAGGATGCCACTTGGCCAAAACAAAATCTACTTTTAAAAAAATCAAAGTAACAGCCGAGGAATTGATACATCGGCCGTAACGTTGATTCTTTAGCCGAGTAATCGATTCTTCGGCCGGTATTTCATTTTTACACAAATTACTTGTTCAAAAAAAAAAAAGCCATGTTCTGACTCTCACATGCGTAACTCAAAGCATTTAGGGGCATAAAAAGCTTTTCTCATTTCATAAACAGAAGCTTATTTACAAAATCATCGCTGTGGTTGTCTTCACTATACAAATACAATTTCTGCCTGTCTCTTTTACTAACTATAAAACAGGAAAAGAGAAAATCCTAAAAGCTAGTCGTGACGGCGCCTCCGAGACGGCCTCTGAGATGAAGACGGAGACTGCTCACTAACTCCCATACCCTCCCCACTGGCAGCCGGAGCTCGCTCAGCCTCAAGCTGCAACAAAGATACAAAACATTCAGATTCAGGAAGAAATGCAAAGCACGGGGACACATGGAATAACCATACCTCGAGAATCCGACGGCGCTGCCTCCGAACCAAAGCCTCCGCACTCTGATAAGCGTGTAGCCACTCCTGTACCACCTCAGTAGGCACCTGTACAAATAACCAAGTGTTTCAAACATTGAAATGCAGGATACAGTGACCAAGCAAAGAAGCGAGACTAGAAATAAAGTGATACCTGTAGAACCCCAGCTAGCAATGTGTAAAGCTGGGTCGTGCAAGGAGTAAGCGCCAAGCGCTCATCCTCTCCATCATCTAAATGGAAAGAAACAAAAGAAGGGGCCCGTGACCAAACAGGAGCAACAGGAGGAGCTACAACAGGGCAAGCCAAGAAAAGACGGCAGTACTCCGTGTAGTCACCTGTCTGGAGGAGCAAGCCTGCCCAATCCCTGATCCGAGCATTCTTCAAATCCTTCTTGGACATTGAAGAAGTAGACCTCATCGACACTGGAGGAGGAGGAGGAACAAACTGAAGCGCCTCAGCACATGGGCGCCACTGACTGGCCACCCGATCGCCTAAGTACCAGGCTCGGCAGAATGGACCCTCAAGCAAGCTACGAGTCCGGTCTAAAACTCTGGAACGCGCAAGAAGGGCATCCTCTGGTACACAACCCCAAGGATCAAACCGTACCTACAAAGCAAGATCAAATCAGCCACAAACACAAGGACATGGAAGTCTGATGACAAGAAGTACAAAGGGAAAGGTACCTGATCGACCGTCAGTCGATCCAAAACTCGCCGCCACTCGAAAAGGCTCAAGACTGGCGACCGTGGCTTCCATTGCCCCACCAATCATCGCTCATAGCGAGGTATACAGTTTACGTTTCCATGTCTAGTATCAGTAGGGAACTGGAGAAGATGCTCGAAAGCCCAGAGCTGAAAAGCAGATTAACCAAAGCAAATTCAATACCGGGAGAGGTCAAAACAGGAAAGGAAATAAAAGAGAAGGATATATACCTCCAGCGCCCAGTAGTGACCGCCAAGGATAGGACTCTTGTCCCGAGAACAAGCTCCGAGGTTGCCATACAAGGTGGCCAAAGCAGACGATCCCCAATCAAACTCCCTAACGGCCCCCAAATGCTACAGAAGAGCCAGGAACTGTGTATGCACCGAACCATCCTTGTTGGCAAACAATGTTTGCCCAAGGAGATAAAGAAGGAAAGCCCGCGTCAGCTGCTCGACGCTCACCTGGGTCAGGATGTCAGCCGTCATGAAAGTCTTGCTCAGCCAAGCAAGATCAATGTGACCTCGAGAGCGAACAGGGGGCACCTTGCCCAGAAACCACTCCAAGGCCCCTACCCGCTCCCAAAGCCTAGGATCAACTCAGAGGGAAGCTCCACCTACCTGCAGGTCAGTCAGCAAAGAAAAGTCGCCAGGAGTGATCGTCATCTCGCCAGCAGGAGGAAAGTGGAATGTGTTGGTGGTATCCCACCACCTCTCGACTAGCGAGGTCATCAATGACCAATCCATCTTTGGAAGATTGAGGCCCAGAACAAACGCCTCGAAGCCAGCAGCATGTACCAGTTCCCGAGCCTGCTCTGGCAGCATCAAAAACCACTTGTGCACCTCCTTGCCTCCACCACGAGCCTCCAGTCTCCTATTTCTCTGCCAAAGACGAAAAGGGAGTCAAATTCATGATTGCATGAACAAATAAAAAGCTAGGGGCATCAAATCAACGATTAAAAAGCATGCATTGCCTAAAACAGGGGGCACGGTCATTTCAGTTTCTTTAAACAAAATAATTCCGACTCATTCACGCCCCTAGCTAAAAGGGATTTCATCCCACAAATAAGAAATTCACTCTTAAATCATACGAAATCAAAACTCCAAACTAAAGTAAACTTTTTACTTTTCAGGAAACTTATCGATGCATTGAGAACACTCAGGTGCAACTCAGGTTCCCGGCGAACCACCTCGGCCTCTGGGCCACCCACAAGAGGACGGTACTGCAAGAATCCGCCAAAATCCAACCTACACGAAGGAAGAACGTAGGTATCGGCGTCAAACGGACCAGGCTCCTCAATCGCCTCTTCGTCAGATGAAGGATGCTCACATCTACACGGAGGATGCGAAGAAGAACCTGCAACATCCGTAGAAGAGGATGGCAGCAAGTCGACGGAGGGTGGAGTGTCCATCCCGTCTAAAGCAAGAACGACAACAACCGACGGTTGCAAACAACCGAGACCGGCAGCAACGGCGACGGCGACGGTGGCCGGAGATGATGGCCGACGGTGATGAAGGAAGAGGACGGCGGCAAATGGGAGTGATCGTCGGAGGAGAGGAACGGGGAAGAACAAGAGAGGAGGAGGAGAAAAGATTAAATGGGTCGTGAAATCGATTAAACCGAACTTAAATCGATTTTCAGACTTTTGGCGTTCTCACGGCCGAGATTTCGATTCCTCGGCCGAAACATCTTTTACTCGGCCGAGAGATCGATCTTCTGGCCCTCCAATCAATTTCCTTCAGCCCTAGTGGATTTCGCTCAGTGCACCAATTCAAGCAATTACGGACTTCTAAGTCTTCAACCAACAAGGTAGCCTTAGGGGCATCCCCGAGCCAATATAACGTAATCAGAACTAGCCTTGAGGGCATACCCAAGCATGAGGAAGCTCTCTCTCCATAAACTGCTGACCAAAGCTATTGCTACAACAAATCAAAACACCCGGTAGCTCTGCTATTCATCGCCATCAAAACTCTGTATTCATCATATCAGCAGCTCTAAGCTCACTCCCGAAAGCCCCAATCTCAAACATCTTAGCAGCTTCACTACCTCTCGATTTCACACCATTCAAACGGCAAGCTCTACATCTCAGCGGCTCGAAGCCCATTACCTCAACAACTCAGCAGCTCCGCGCCCATCAACTCACTCAGCGGCTCGGCCCACCATCTCACTACATCAGCAGCTCATACGCTTACCACTCCAGCAACCATACAACCATCAACTCACTACCACTCGGCGGCTCTACGCCTGCGCTCGATATCACTCAACAGGCTCGAAGCCTATATCTACCATCTCAGCGGCTCGAAACCCATTATCAACAGGCTTTTATGCCCGTATTCATCATCTCATCAACTCAGCGACTCAAAGCCCACTGTCTCAACTGGCTCAAAGCCGTAAACAATCAACTCCCAACTGGCTCAACGCCACCCAAATCAAGCAAGATATCATCTGTTCTCAAGCTCTATGCTTGAATGCTCAAAATCTAACATTTTGAATGCTCGAAGCTCTTCGAAAGCCCAACCACTGTGTACTGGATGCTTAAGGTTTATACCTTGAATGCTCAAGCTCTATTCTTGAATGCCCAACTACTGCATACTGGATGCTCAAAGCCTGTTGATGAAGCAGTTTTGAATCTGGCGCAGACCTAATCCTGCAAAACAAAAGCTGAAGCAAAAGTCACCGGTGTGGTGGCGTGCCAACCACCCTCCAATGCCTAAGTCAGTATGGAACTTGTTATGTGGTATGAGAATTCAGGTTCTCGGTTGTAAATGGAGCGTACCTTTATTGGAGTTCTACTGTTGCTTTTATAGGCATTTGATAGGAGGTTGAGTCCTAGTAGGACTGCATTCCGGGGATATCTGGATTGCTTTAACGAGGTGGGTGGAGTCCTACCTTAGCTGGAACTTCACGAGCACCCTGCTTTAGTATGGAATCCTCATCTGATGTCGTCAATGATTAGGATAAGCATTTTATGCTTATCTTACCGGCTCTCCTTCCTTTATCCCGTAGGACTTGGGTTAATTGAGTGGTATATTAGTGAGTATGTTCGGTGGATACTACTTGTCCTGGACCAACTCTGTGTCGTAGCTGGTCCTTAGACCTTGCTCCAGCTCCGCTTTATGGGCGTAGCTGGCATCTACTTACCTTGCTGTAGGTACTGCTTTCCTGGGGAGCTTGGGCAAAGCTGACACCTACTCCCCAGGTCTACACTTCTTACTGAGCTGGCCTTACCAGATTTTATCCTACTTATCAGGTACTCTCCTATTTCCAAGCTCTAGCTCTCAGCTGGAGGTTAGAAACATAGTCCAGACCTATGTGGCGGTTGCCGCTTTTTCTCTTCCTTTGAGGTTTTAAATGTGCATTGCATCGTGGGACAGGTGTCGATATCTTTGCTACTCTGGTGCTCAGAGGTAGACGACGAAGATCCAGGAGCGTGTATCGGGATTGGTGCTGTGGCGCTTAAGCTTACTCTTGCTCTGATCAAGACTTTCTCAGTCTGTATCCAAATCATCCCAGGCGATTTTATTGCGCGAAACCCTTCTTCCTCGCCCTTCCTTCGTCGTCGTGTTAGAGCTCGTCTTTCGTAGGTACGTTCTCTCCTTCTTGCTGTTCTTTCCTTCTTTTCATGTTTGATTCCCCTTTTCCTGGTGTAGAAATTCCAAGCCCAGAGCGGGCTACTCTAGGGGAGTTCGTTTGCGCTAGATTAGCTTATTTTGCCTCTGCCAACCCTATTCCTGCTGTTATAGATTATTTTGCCCCCTACTCTATTGTTCTTCAAAACAGGGTTTTCCTCTTCTGTTATCTTTTTGTCAACTTGCTTTTCCAAGTGCTTCTTTATTAATTATGTCTCTCTTATTGCAGGCTACGGCTCATGGCCGATTTCTGGTTTCCCAAAGCCTTGGTTTAGGGAAATAAATGGCTACACTTTCAGAGACCAACGTGAGGCTTTCTAAGCAAAGTGCTACCATGGCTGCAGAGCTTCGGAAGTTGACAACTGAGAGGGACACCGCCCTGAAGTCAAAGAGAGGTTTGGAGGAGGAGAGAGATACTGCCGTGGCGACTGCTCGAAGCTGAAAATTCTCGACTGGGATAGGGAGATGGAGAAGTGTAAAACCACAAGCTTGGGGATGCTGGAGAAGGTGAAAAATGCTCGTAGGGATGCTATTGAACTCTTCCTACAGTCTCCTGAGTATCGTCAAGATGTTACCCAACAATACTTTGATGGGTTTGAAGCTATGAGGAGTCAGGCAGCTTTGGCTTTCCCAAACTTGGATTTCTCCAAGTTTGAGGTTGATGATGAAGAAGGGCCCTCATGCCTTGACGGGGGACAGAAGGGGGAAGAGGAAGGCGATGAAGTGGCATCCAAAGATACACCTATCCCGAGTTCTTCGATTGCATCCCTTCTCCAAACTCCAGAAAAAGTCTCTCTCCCTCTTGAAACTCCAATTATGGCGGTAACACCTTCTGGCCCATCATCTGGTGATGGGCAGGCTATTGGCAGTTCCACCCCGGGCCTTTGAATGGCCTTTGAAACTTTTAATTCATTTGGGTCTGTAAAATACTTTTGAATACTTTCGTACTTTGGCTGTGTTTGTTTTTTGGGAGTGGCCTTTGGTTTGGCCTAGACACTTTTCTTGATGGTTGATGAGGATGATCTTAAGGAGATCATATTTTGGGGCCTCCTAAAGGCTTGTTATGACAGGTACAGGTGCGGGTTGAAAATGGAAGAATACTTTCACTTCATACTATGGCATTTTTCAATAGTCTTTTGTGCATGTAGACATTTTGATTTTGCCAGCTCCTGCCCTTACTATTGCTGTGTCAAGCGCTAGTATTTTTTGCAAGTGGCATACCCTTTGCTGTACCAAATTGCGTAGCTAGAATTTTTATTCTGAGCTTGTTCGATTTGGGTAGACATGCTATGTCTAATCTGGGAACTTTTCCTTTCTTTTCTCGTCGTAGTTATACTACGTCTCTTACTCCCCTAAGTGTTTTAAATACTTGCGTCCAAGTACTTAAGACACTTATTTAAGTCTACCCTTAGGTTTTTACTGGGTGAGTTACATTCTTGTAGTTTGCATAGCTGTGCTACGTCTTTTTGAGCTTGGAGATTTTCCCAAGCTGCTTTATTTATGCATAGCTGTGCTACGTCTGTTTTGAGCTTGGAAATTTTCCTAAGCTGTTTAATCAATGCATAGCTGTGCTACGTCTTTTTGAGCTTTGAAAGTTTTTTCTAAGCTGTTTTATTTGATGCATAGCTGTGCTATGTCTATTTTGAGCTTGGAAATTTTCCAAGCTGCTTTATTGATGCATAGCTGTGCTACGTCTGTTTTGAGCTTGAAAATTTTCCAAGCTTCTTTATTGATGCATAGCTGTGCTACGTCTTTTCGTTGTTCGTGTCCGAATAATTAATGTGCTTACTTTGTTTACCCCGTAGGATATCTTCTCAAGTCTGATGATTATTTCCTTAGAATATCATAATTTCCCTTAACGTGAGAGGTCGGATTGCAGAGTTCAAGCCGTCTGCATTTAATTGTAAGCTATCGTTTCAACTGCTCGAGGTAGTGGGGTTTGTAACTTCCCATTATCCCAAGCGGTTGAGCTGGCGGTTTTAATTGCAAGTTTGATTATGATCGTGCTGATTGGTTTAGCAAGCGGTTAGTGAACTGCTCAATTTGGCTATAAATATCAGTGGATGTTTCAGGGATTACTTCCCGTTCCATAATCAAATTCAAATTGCTAATGGTAAGTAGTGATCGTATCACCGAGTTGTGCCAGGAGCTACAAAGCTTGAAGGCGGCCATCACTGGGCTGACCTTGAAGATGGAGACCATGGCGGATTCCATTTCCGTCATGGAGAAGACGGTCCGCATGGTGTTGATAGCCAACTGGGATCAGTAGGAGGCTTTCCGAGGGCAACCTGCGCCACCAGTTCTTTCTCCTCCGAGGGAGGGGGGTAGTGATTAGGTTGCTACCTTGTGGGTTTATCCACAAAGTTTTTATGTAAAAGCCATCCACATCCCTTGGGGTGTGGACTAATTAATAAAAATTTTGATAATTTTATCTTTTTGTTGTCTCTCTATTTCATGCATACAAGAAAATCAAACCACATCGTGTTTATCGGAAATTCGAAACAAACATCCCTCATGAGGAATTTTATTGGCCACTAGGGCTGGTAAACGGAAGGAACACATGGTTCTAACTAAAACAACTTGATTGCTAAAGTTTTATTGAAAACAGAGAGTTTCCTAAAAACAGAAATAAACTTCCTAGAAATGGAAATAAATTCGGGCTGCAAGTACCTACTTGTAGTACTTTTTTAGATGTTCTGCATTCCATGAATTTGGTAGCTCTTTTCCCCTTAGGGTCGCGAGTCTATATGCACCAGCTTTGATATGGTGCAAAACCTGGTAGGGTCCTTCCCAATTTGGGCCGAGTTTGCCTACCTTCTTTCCCGTAGGGTCAACTTTCCTTAGAACCAGATCACCAGCTCGAAAAGTCCCTTGGCCTAACCTGTGCCTCGTGATATTTGACCATTCTCTGTTGGTAGAGGGCCAGCGAGTTTCTCCAGTTGCTATTCGGGGCGTTGTACAATATGCCCATAGCACATTGTAAAGCTCGTCTGGCCAAGCTCCCTTGGCCTCTCAAAGCCTTTTCTTGATTCCTTTCTTGATTGTCCGATTTGTAACTTCCACCTGGCCATTTGCCTTTGGGTGAGCCTTGGAGGCATAATGTACATGTATTCCCTTGGAAATACAGTACTCTTTGAGCTGGGCGTTGTCAAATTGCTTCCATCGATCTATGACTATCACTCGTGGCAATCCAAATCGGCTTATAATGAATTTCCACAAGAAGTCAATCGCAACCTCTGCTGTGATTGTGGCCAGTGCCTTGGCTTTGACCCATTTTGTAAAGTAATCCACAGCTACAATGGCATGCTGGACCTGGCCTGCTGCCATCGGAAGTGGACCAATTAGGTCTACTCCCCACTGGGCAAATGGCCAGGGTCCTTTCATAGGAGTTAAGACTGTGGGTGGCCCATGAATGATATTTGCAAAACGCTGGCACTTCTCACATTTTTGGACCATAGACTTGCAGTCTTTCTGCATACTTGGCCAATAATATCCCAGCCTAAGGAGTTTGTAGGATAACTTTCGGCCACCTTGGTGATCCCCACATACTCCTTGGTGGACTTCTTCCATAGCCCTTGTAGACTCTGGTGGGATTAAGCACCTAAGGTATGGTAGTGAGAAGCTCCTTCTGTAGAGCACATCTCCCATCATCAGGTACTTTACAGCTCTGATTTTAAGTTGCCTAGCTTTGACATTGTCATCCGATAGTGTCCCATTTATTATGTAGTCGGCTATGGGGCCTGTCCATGAGTTGCTGTAGTCGATAGCTTGTACCAGTTCGTCTATGGCAAAGATGCTAGGTAACTCCAAGTATCGTATCGGTGCATTTGGCGAGATAG
The DNA here is from genome assembly GCA_018127125.1 of Rhododendron griersonianum. Classification (NCBI taxonomy): domain Eukaryota; kingdom Viridiplantae; phylum Streptophyta; class Magnoliopsida; order Ericales; family Ericaceae; genus Rhododendron; species Rhododendron griersonianum. Next base: position 34,229,547 of record CM030794.1, read on the forward strand.
CACCCTCTTTGGCCGTGGCCAGCTTTGACAAGTAGTCAGCTTTGATGTTCTCCTCCCTTGGGATTCGGACAATGCTAAAGCTTTGCAGCTTTGTAATTTGGGCTTTTACCTTATCCAAGTACTTCTGCATTATTTCTTCCTTCACAGTATATTCCCCTAGGACTTGTCCTACTACCAGTTGTGAATCACTTTTGGCCAACACATGGTCAGCGCCGACGGCCTTAGCCAGGTCCAAACCAACCACGAGAGCTTCATATTCGGCCTCGTTGTTAGTTGCTTTGAACTCGAACCTGAGCGCGTAGCTCAGGCGTTGCCCCTTTGGGGAAGTTAGAACTAGACCAGCTCCGCTTGCTTCTCTGGTTGTTGATCCATCCACCTGTAGGATCCATGGTTTAGGTTCTTCCTTGGGGAGTTCCTCTGGTTCATGATACGTGTATTCTGCAAGGAAATCTGCAAGTACTTGAGCCTTAATGGCGATCCGGGGCTTGTACTCTATATCAAATTCGCCAAGCTCTATCGACCATTGAATTAGCCGGCCTGAAGTCTCTGGACAATGAAGAATTCTTCGAAGTGGTTGATCTGTTAGTACCTTGATTGAATGAGCTTGGAAGTATGGCCGTAGCCTTCTAGCAGCTATTACCATAGCAAAGGCTATTTTTTCAGCTCTGGGGTACCTCAGCTCCGCTCCTCGCAACGCCCTGCTGATGTAGTATACTGGGAGCTGTGTCCCCTGCTCCTCCCTTACCAAGACTGCGCTGACAGTGTGGGGGGAGACAGCAAGGTATAGGAATAGGTTCTCTCCCTCTTGGGTCCTGCTAAGCAATGGCGGGGACGTCAGGTATTCTTTTAGCTGGTTGAATGCTGCTTCTTCTATGGTGGTCCACTCAAAGGCTTTTCTCAAGACCTTAAAGAACGTCTGGCACTTATCGGTTGCCCGGGAGATGAATCTGCTTAAAGCTGCAACCCGTCCGGTTAGCTTCTGGACCTCCTTGATGTTCTGGGGTGACTTCATGGTGAGTATGGCCTGAATCTTCTCAGGGTTTGCTTCGATTCCTCTTTGGGACACCATGAAGCCTAGGAATTTCCCTGAGGAGATTCCAAAAGCACATTTCGTCGAGTTGAGTTTCATCTTGTATTTTCTGAGAACATGGAAAGTTTCTTCTAAATCCGCTATATGGTCTCGTGCCTTGGCACTTTTGACCAGCATGTCATCCACGTATACCTCTATGTTGCGCCCAATCTGTTGCTTGAACATTTTGTTGACCAGCCTTTGGTATGTTGCCCCTGCGTTCTTAAGACCGAAGGGCATCACTTTGTAGCAATATAGTCCCCGATCAATTATGAATGAAGTTTTCTCTTGGTCTTCCTCATGCATTTGGATTTGATTATATCCTGAGAATGCATCCATGAAGGTGAGGAGCTCGTGCCCAGCTATAGAATCCACCAAGGAGTCAATCCTAGGCAGAGGGAAGCTATCCTTTGGGCATGCTTTATTGAGGTCCATAAAATCTACACACATTCTCCATTTGCCATTGGCCTTCTTAACCATAACCACGTTGGCTAGCCAATCTGGATAGAGAACTTCGCGGAGAGATTTTGCTTGTACGAGTTTTTCTACTTCTTTGGCCGCGGCCTCGTTTCGGTCTGGAGCGAAAGTTCTCTTCTTCTGCTTGACAGGGCGAATGGTGGGATCCACGTTGAGCTTGTGAGATATGACCCTTGGGTTAATCCCGGGTATGTCCTCGTGGGACCATGCAAAGACATCTCTGTTTTTACGCAGGAATTGCAACAGCTCCGTTCTTGCTACCGAGCTCAACCCTGTTCCAATCCTTACTATTTTTCCAGGTTGCCCTGGTTCCAGGAGCTCCTCCACTAGTTCTTCCACTGGCTCTCCGGGTTGGAGCTTCTCTTCATCTCGAGTATCCAGACTTTCTATATTCATGGTAATGTTTGCCCCCCAGAGTGAGGTGACATAACATTCCCGTGCTGCCTTCTAATCTCCTATGACGCTAGCAACTCCTTCAGGTGTTGGGAACTTTATCATCAAATGATGTGTGGAGATTATCACTCCGATTTTATTCAGAGTTGTTCTCCCCAGTATTGCATTGTATGCTGAAGGACAGTCAACCACTATGAAATCCACCATGCGTGTAATTTAACTTCCTTCTTCCCCCATAGTAATTGGCAGGGCTATTTGACCAGCTAGATAAACTGGCGTGCCTGCAAATCTAACTAGTGGGGATGTCATGGGCCTTAGCCTTTCTCGTCCCACCTTTAATTGGTCATACGCATGGAGATAGAGGATGTCAGCCGAGCTTCCACTGTCAATCAATACCTTACGTGTAAGGTAGTTTGCTATGACAATGGTGATAACCAGTGGGTCATCATGAGGAATCTGGACGCCCTTGATGTCTTCTTCCGAGAAAATGATGGGTATTTCCTCCTTTTTCTGGAATTTGCTCGGGCGGCCAACCGTGTTGACCTCCAAGTATTCCTCCGTTCTTAGTTTTCTGAGGTGCACTTTTCTAGCATTGCTAGATTCGCCACCTCCCGCAAATCCTCCGTGGATGACCTTGGTCTCTCCAATGTGACCTGACCGGGGTGCTGTGCCATTTCTGCCTTCTTTGCTGGCATCTTCTCTTCTGGATGGCTTTTGGTGCTTCTTCGTTACGAAAGGTTGAAGCCTCCCTCTTTGAATTAGGTCTTCGATTTGCTGTTTTAGGTCAATACAATCGTCGGTGTTGTGACCGTGATCTTTGTGGAATCTGCAGTACTTGTCCTTAGCTCTCCTATTGGGATCAGTCCTCAGCTTTCCAGGCCACTTGAGGTCTGGATCATCCTGTAGATTGCTAAGGATGTCGTAGCTATGAGCGGTGTGAACTACTTGTACCGGCCTTGAGGTGGTCCTCCCGCTCCTCCTCGTTTCGGGGAGGATCTTGAGTCCACTTTCTTATTCTTTGGTTCCCCTCCTGTTTTGCGAGTGGATTCTCTCCTCTTCCTATCGGGGGGAGGAAATTCACCAACCTGTGATGGCCCTGCTTGGGAATCAAAGCCATCACGTGTGCGCCTTGCGTAGACGGCCTCCTCTGCATTCATATGTTTTTGTGCTCTGAGCATAAGTTCTGCCAAAGTTTTGGGTGGCTCTTGAGATAAGAGGTATAAAAACTGTCCTGAATATAGTCCAGCTATATACGCAGATATGCTCACGCTGTCGTCAGCTTCGTCAATCTGGACCACCTCTTTGTTGAATCTGGTGGTGTATTCTCTTAACGATTCCCATCTTCCTTATTTCACCGTTAAGAGATGTATCGCTGGTTTGCCGTAGCGTTGACCAACGATGAAGTAGCTCACGAAGCTCGTGCTAAGTTCTTTGAAGCTACGCATGCTTCCTGGTGGGAGTTTATTAAACCATGCTCGAGCACTTCCTTTGAGAGTGACAGGGAATGCCCGACACATTACCTCGTCGGGTACCGCTTGTAAATGCATCAGGGATTTATACGTCTCTAGATGATCCAATGGGCCCGTGGACCCATTGAATGTCTCCAGATGGGGCATCTTGAACTTCCTGGGGAGCGGTAACCCCATGACTTCAGACGTAAAAGGTGAATCCGTGTTCTTTACCAACTCTTCCACCGTGGCGGGAGTTTGTGCTTTGACATGTTTCATTAATCCGTCAATCTGGTCTTGCATCTTGTTCAAAGCTTCTTGGTCATGGGGGGACCTCTCTGTGGGCGGCTTACCACCCTTCCTTCGATTTCGGCTTTCCTTTTCGCTGGACTTGCCTTTTTCTTCATTATCCTCTTCATCCAGTCGAGTATGTCGCGAATTTAAAATGCTTGGTTTGGAGATTTGCCTTCGCAAGTCCGCGTTTTCCTGCATCGCAGTTTGTAACCCTTGGGTTAACGTCTTTATTTGCTCCTGCATCTGAGCAAACGCCTCGGGGGTCATCTGATCAGCCCCAATTCTGAGTGCTGCGGCGGCCTTGGCTGCTTCCGCCGCCTTGGCGGCTTTGTCGGCGGCTAGGGCGGCCTTGGCAGCTTTCACGGCCTTGGCCGTTTCGGCTGCCTTGGCAGCCTTGGCTGCAGCTACAGTTTTGGCGGCGGCGTCGACGCCCGGTTGTGGGGGGTCTAAAGCCATCGTCGTTCTGTTCGATCGAGTCTTTACCATACAAAATTGTTCACCGTAAGGAAAAAGTCGTTTCCCACAGATGGCGCCAGCTGATGAAGCAGTTTTGAATCTGGCGCAGACCTGATCCTGCAAAACAAAAGCTGAAGCAAAAATCACCGGTGTGGTGGCGTGCCAACCACCCTCCGATGCCTAAGTCAGTATGGAACTTGTTATGTGGTATGAGAATTCAAGTTCTCGGTTGTAAATGGAGCGTACCTTTATTGGAGTTCTACTGTCGCTTTTATAGGCATTTGATAGGAGGTTGAGTCCTAGTAGGACTGCACTCCGGGGATATCTGGATTGCTTTAACGAGGTGGGCGGAGTCCTGCCTTAGCTGGAACTCCACGAGCACCCTGCTTTAGTATGGAATCCTCATCTGATGTCGTCAATGATTAGGATAAGCATTTTATGCTTATCTTACCGGCTCTCCTTCCTTTATCCCGTAGGATTTGGGTTAATTGAGCGGTATAATAGCGAGTATATTCGGTGGGTACTACTTATCCTGGATCAGATTTGTGTCATAGCTGGTCCTTAGACCTTGCTCCAGCTCCGCCTTATGGGCGTAGCTGGCACCCTCTTACCTTGCTGTAGGTATTACTTTCCTGGGGAGCTTGGGCAAAGCTGACACCTACTCCCCAGGTCCGCACTTCTTACTGAGCTGGCCTTACCAGATTTTATCCTACTTATCACCTGTACTTTGAATGCTCGGATTCTGCCTTCCGAATGCTCGAGCTCTACGCTCTGAATGCTCAAGTCCGGAACTTGATAGAAACTCTAAGCTTAAATCAACACACACGCACGGGGCCGTGCACATTTGCATCAATTGCATCACCATTATCACATCGAGTCTGCATCTGTTCATATCTAACAACCATCATCACACATATACACTCTGCATATCTCTCTTATTCATGAAACAGGTCAATCCTGCAAATCAACGGGCTCTACGCCTCGGTTTTATTGATCTGCCCGGTGCCTCGATCCTTTGGCTCTACGCCAAAAAACTTATGATGAGAAAGCTCCATGCACAGACCATCAGAATGCAACCAGCTCTACGCTTCGGTTCAAATCACGTCAAGCTCTAAGCTCCGACACCTTAGGCTCTCGCCTTATGATCAATACCAGCTCCGCGCTTCGGTTCTATCAAACTCAAAGCTCCGATCTCCTCAGGCCCTCGCCTCATGACCACAGCAGGCTCCATGCCTCAATTCTATCACCTTAAGCCCTCGCCTTGTGACTACAACCGGCTCCGCGCCTCGGTTCCACCACGTTAGAAACCATCGCTCTCCAGGCTCTCGACTACAACCGGCTCCGTGCCTCGGTTTCCTCATCCCCAAAGCTCCGTGCTCTAGTTATTGGCCTCGCGCCCCCCATATCTCATACCGGAGTTCAACTCGTCCCCAGCAGATGGTTTGGATTCCACCCCAATTACATCAATTCCTTCCAGCTCATTCGCAAGGATAGGCTACTCTACCGAGCTCCTTTCAGTCAAAGTAAGGATGATCAAGAAAAGCAAACGCACCTGCCGTGTACTGATCTACCCCAAAATACTAAGGAAGCTCTCCGCAAAAATTCCCCCGGCAGCCCCACGCTCCTTCAACTATCTTTCGCCAAAACCCTGGCTCAGTCTAGGTACGTTGCACTACAGCTTTTTAAGCCCAAAGGTACGTCTTCTGTCTCTGACCCTCCAAACTTTTTATTTTTCTTTATTGTCCGAACTACGGTTGGTCTGAATTTCCCCTGTCGAATACGTAGGCAGCCTCCCGGCCTGACCATAACAAAAACCTTTTTCAAAAACCCCTTGGAATAGTGGTTGGACCAAATTGAGTTGCTTTTTACAGCTTTGACTCTTACTCAAACATGTCTCGCGATCCTTCTGAGCTCAGTCAAAGAGGGGCATCTGTAGACACCCCAATTTGGCCTAACGATTATTTCAAGTCCCACCTTGGGGACCATCCCGATGATGAAATGGATATAGTGATTGCTAATTGCCTTCTCGAGAACCTTAGGACTTTCGGTAAGAACTTTGAACCACTTAGAGGACCCAATCCAGAGCCAAATAGCCTTTCAGACAGAAACTACAGAAGCCTAGGAGAATCCATCTGTCGGCCCTAACATCGATCTCACGGCCTCAACATCATTTCTTCACCCGAGCAACCTATTGCATGAAAATCTCCCGGAGAGATCAATCCCTCGGCCGCAAGATCTATCCTTCGGCCGCAACATCCATTCCTCGGCTGCCAGATCGTCCTTTTTCCAGATTCTGGAAACGTTCTGTCAAACGTTTGATCCGATCACAAAATCCTAGCAACCAAATTCCGATGCGTTCGGGCTACGTTAGAGGATTGCCATGAAGAGTTAGAATCACACTCTAACTCTATTTTTTTTTGGGTAAATACTCTAACTCTAATTTTGATCGTGCATTTCGATTGGCCGGAGTGTGTCATCCCTATGCCTATATAAAGGAGCCTTTGGGCTCTGAAATTAACAACACAATACACCCTCATCAGTCACGATACTCTGCAAAAATACTCTCTCAAATCCTCTCTTCAAAAGCCCTAACCTCCCGAAGGCAGCCATCAATTCAACGATCAAACCCTGAAGTTTAAACCCTAACCCTAGGGTTTTCAAGAAGCAATCAGTCAATCACCACTAATCTGAAGCAATCAAGCAACTGAGAGATCAAGGTGGTGAGGCCCAACGGCCTCTGGTTTGTCTTATTTTCTGTCTATAATCTTAATCGTAGCGTTTTGATTATCTGCTAACCTTTCTGTCGGGTGTGAGGAAGAACATCGACCGGGACTTCGATCCTTCGGCCGATATATCAAACCAGGAGGATCCCTCGGCCGTGACATCCATTCACCGGCCGCGGGATCCATCTCCCTGGGACAGTTTGTTTTGTGTTCTGCTTTCTGATGCATGCTTTACTTATCGCATTGGCTCACCTTACTTACTGTTTAAAGGCATAATTAAACAGACTATGTGCTGGAATTAAACAAAACATCTACATGTCTTATGTTGAATAACTATGGGTCAGTCTCACGACTGGGCAGAGAGGGGTACCTAACACCTTTCCCTTACTGTACTCTTGGCTCTCGTACCCAGAATCTCTATCTGTTTTTCTAGTTTTAATAAACTAGGTGGCAACTCTGTTTTGATGATAACCGCTATCGTGTGGCGAAGTTCCTAGCCATGGAAATGTCCACGATCTTGATTTATGAAGCAAGCAACCAATCGAGCAACAAACGATCAATCTGTATGGCGATGTCCCGTTTGGGAGGTGTCTACACTTTTCACTTTACCTCCATATTCTAACTAGATCGTCGAAGTTTCTACCCGGAGGAACACCTCCCTCCGGTCTGCAGGTACACGACGTTCTTCCTCAGATCACCACGGTTCAAGTAACAAGAAATGAGAAAGGTTCAAGGGGTCCAAGGATAAGTCAGCCCCCCACACCATGCAAACTTGAAGCCAGATAAAACAATTGACCTGAAAAAGCTTGAAAAAATTTGGTTTTCCCGTGGATGATTACCGGCATTTCAAACCTTCATCGTTCCTTGAAAACGGTTCTATTGAGCTTCTGTGTAGTTTTCATTATTGGTCAGAAAGTGGGATCTGAGAATAAAAAAGTACAAGCATCTCTAAAGCTTTTGCTTTAATAGCTTGTAGCTAATGAATTGGCTTGCCTAAGCCAGTGCTGCACCAGCTCTAAAAGCAGTGTAAGATCATTGCACCATCGTTCCCTCGCACACAGATCAGGGGCTGTGAGTGGGTCAGATGAGCCTGAGGAATTTTCTCAGCACAATGCGGAAGTGTCGCCGAAATTCTTAACAAATTAAAAGCCCTATTCAACCAGGACAAGGTAGTGATAAATTGCTAATTGGAGGTAGTTTCTCAAATGACATAATATATATACACATACATGCATCAACATATTTATTACGTTAAACGCTGGCTCTGCTTGGCATGGTCAGGCAGCCCCCCTTGTGGCGTAATACATAACATAACACTATGCTGAAATAAATTTAGAACATAAATATGATATACTTTCCACATAGGTTGGAGATGGTCCATGTTACATGGATACGGCCCATGCAGGTGTGAGTGTCAGGTGGAGATCTAAGGCTCGGACATTTCAAACATGGAAATGAAGGGTTCACGAGTATGGGTCTAAATTTGGATACGGGTAGGAGGATGCATTGATTAATTAATATATTTATTCATTTGTTACTTTAACTTGAGTTAAAAAGCTAACCCAATGATTTTTGGCACAATATTAGTTGGACCAAACAGGTTATTATAAAAGCTTGTTGAAACTCTTCAGTCAAAAATTCCACAGCCCACAATAGCCCATGGCCTGCGGAACAAAAATTTTGACAGTTGGGGGACCCCAAACCCATATTAGATTTACTTTCAAATATCTCTCTCTCTCTCTCTCTCTCTCTCTCTCTCTCTATATATATATATATATATATATACACACACGTACACACACACCCCATTACGAATCGATCCATGATATACATTAATTACAACGGAAACAAAATGCTTAATTAACACCTAGTATGCATGATTGAAACAAGGAATAGTACATCTGAACAATTTTTTATTGAACGGTTCAGTAAAAAACTGCTCAAATCAAAGCCCTTCCCGGTGTTTTTTTTTGTCGATTTTTCACGGGTACCCTTAAAATCACATTCTGAACACATTGAGCGGCTCGGATCATCGAAATTCGATCGGAAAAAGGGAGGTGCGAACGGTAAGAGGTGTGGACTTGATCGGGATATTATATATATATATATATATAGAGAGAGAGAGAGAGAGAGTAAGCTTCTAATGCGGGCCTCCGCATCCAAGCAAAGTGCGCACCTCCCATTTCTCGATCGAATTTTGATGATCCGAGCAGCTCAATGTGTTCAGAACGTGATTTTAAGGGTACCCGCGAGAAATTAACAAAAAAAAAGACCGGGAAGAGTTTCATCCGAGCAGTTTTTGTTTATTTTTTATTGAACCGTTCAAATAAAAACTGCTCAAATCAAGCCCTTCCCAGTCTTTTTTTTTTGCCGATTTCTCACGGGTACCCTTAAAATCACGTTTTGAACACATTGAACGGCTCGGATCATCAAAATTCAATCGGGAAATGGGAGAAATGAGGTGGTCCGCACTTTGCTTGGATGCGGAGGCCTGCATTAAAAGTGCACTGTATATATATATATATATAGTTCTGTTCATATCCGGACGCCCGGATTTTAGTATGGTCCGGATTTTTGCCTTAGCTCCCATTTCCCGATCGATTTACGATGATCCGAGCCGCTCAATGTGTTCAGAACATGATTTTAAGGGTACTCACGAGAAATCAGCAAAAAAAATGACCGGAAAGAGCTTGATCTGAGCAATTTTTTCTGAACCGTTCAATAAAAAAACTGCTCGGATCAAGCCCTTCCCGAACATTTTTTTTGCTGATTTCTCGCAGGTATCTTTAAAATCACGTTCTGATCACATTGAGCGGCTCGGATAATGGCAAATCGATCGGGAAATGAAAAATCCAGACCATAAGAAAATCCGGGTGAGTGGATGGGAAAAGGACTGTATATATATATATATATATATATATATATATATATATATATATATATATATAAATATAGATATAAATATATATAAATATACGGGGCGTACACAGTATTGTAGACACCCTATTTTGGACGAATTTCGATAATCCGAGCCGCTCAATGTGTTCAGAACGTGATTTTAAGGTTACTCGCTAGAAATCAGCAAAAACAAAGACCGGAAAGGGCTTCATCCAAGCATTTTTTGTTTATTTTTTATTGAATGGTTCAAATAAAAACTGCTCAAATCAAGCTCTTTCCGGTCATTTTTTTTCCCGATTTCTCGCATGTACCCTTAAAATCACGTTTTGAACACATTGAACGGCTCGGATTATCGAAATTCGATCGGGAAAGGGAAGAAGTGGGGTGGTCCGCAACTTGCTTGAATGCGGGCGCCCGCATTAGAAGTGCCCTGTATATAAATATATATATTTATTTATTTATATATATATATATATGTACGTATATGTATATATATCTTAGGCATAATATGTATAACTCTCTATGCACCAGTGTTTCATCAGTATTATCAGTGCTACATCTCTAAATGTATATGCCAGTGTATAATTTTTGGCAGAACTTCCATGTTTTATGAAAAAAGATCATCGGGATCGTAATATTTTACCGTGGACTTGCAGACGCAATAGTCAAAAAGAGTAAGATGATAGTAGTGGATAGTACGGCTAGGTGAAGAGGAAAACCTAAACTGATTTTGGTCCGTGAAATGAAAGAATTTGGGCTTACTAAATCAAATTGAACAGATAGCTCCGGACAGAGCTCAATAGAAAAATAAGATTCATGTATCTGACCGCAATTGATTGACCGTACCCTTACTTAGAAAGAAGGCCCATTTTTCCCGCTTTTGAGTTGTTGCTCGGGGACCCAAAGAAAGATGAAAGGAACATTGTGTGTGTGTGTGAGAGAGAGAGAGAGACCTGACGTGAAAAAACGATCTACCTAGGGGCTAGGGATTCAGAACAAGGACCTGCTTTTGTTTTTCCCTTTTCGGTCGAAATACTAATGGGTGGGTTTAGTTTTTATAGATTTAATTACCTATCAGCACATATGTTTGAAGTAGCAACATATTTAACACCTCCAAAAATTTAGAAAAATTACATATCTAACCCCGTCATGTCCCATACTTGTCCCTTGCTGTGCCCCCTGTGTCCATGTAGTGTCCCGTATGTGTCCCCGGCGTGTCAGACATGTTGGTGGTCCATAAAAAATTGAGTTCCCAAGGAAATTTGAACAAAATAGGGTTCCAATCAAAGATAACCAAACTTTCACGTGATCATTCTACTAAACAGCTCATGAAATTCTACACATAATTAACATGTTCATAGATTGATAGGTTGAGGGGTATCTCCAGCTGTACCATATTGGGGAAGATAGGAGAAAATTTGCTAAGCCAAGTGGCTAAACTGGATACCATAAAGCCTAATCCTATATTCGTTACTTTTGCAAGTACCAAGCCAAATTGCTAAAATACCCATGAGTGAAATCTTAAACATTTTATTCAGCATTTGGTTCATAAGTTCAAGACATTGATACATAAACAATTGAAAAGGAATCGTAATTTTTCAAGCATTAAAATAAAAAACTTCTTTCAGATACCCGCCCTGTACTTATGCTGATGGATGCGAGCTCCTTAAGGAGGGCCTGCTCACCAGATCCAGCACCCTCTTCCAAATCTAATCTTGTCCTATCAAAATCATTGAAATCCTCGAGCAATGAAGCATGCTCTTTCTGAGCTCGAAGGCTAGATCAGAGCCGATTAAATTCCTGCAATTAAATCACGTTAGGAACAGCATAAGCATCAAAATGCACAATCTTGTTGGCCAATTGGAATGGTATACTCTCCAGATGACCATGCGATGTTTCACAGGGGTACATGGCTTTAGGTCAAAACTAAAAACTATAACCCAGAACTCATGATGAAGAAATCCATTTCAAAAGTAGTTGAGACATTTTTCTATAGTTACAAACTTAAGTGTCGTAATTAAAAAATATGCCCAGGTACTCATTATTCATAATCATAAAAATAACAGTATAATCAACTTAAATGGCTAGACTGCTGTCACAAATGATAATTTGATTGATAACCTTTACGCTGATATTAGTCAAGCACCACTTGTCCAGGTTATCGAGAATATCTAAGCGGTCTTGGTTTGGGAGTTGGCACACCTAGCAGAAAATATGTTGCAGTGCTTGGAAAGTGGTTATACGAGAAACCAACTCCTTATTTCGTGCAACACTATAAGAGTCATGTGCTGCACGAACAAGTGGGACTGTCACGCGGTGGATGGAGGGAATCTCCGCTACCCAGGGATATTGATCTCTCAACGCTCATTTTGTTTCTCTAAATGGACCTGTATTGTTGTGCGTAATGGGGTAATCTGTTCCTCAGCAAGATTTTTCGAGGTGAGAGATTCGTCCTGCTTGTTCATTTCCACCTTTGTATCGATTCTCTAGAGCTCTTAGTACTTTGATTGCTACAATGGCATCATCTATTTCAATTCCTATCTTAGGGGGGGATTCTCATTTAGTTAGAAATTCAAATAAGCTGTTTATATATTAGCAATTCTTGAGAATCACTCTCTCTCTCTGTCCAACGTTTCCATCCATAGAAAGGATGTGGACTTTTCATTCAGCCTTTTTGTTCTTTTGCAATTTTTTTCTGATAAGACCATAAATACTCCAAATCAACGGTCATTGCCCCTCATGAGATGGTTTTGAATAGTTGTGTATGCTACGTGGCTTCCTTTTGGATCTTTGTGCTTCAAGGGAATTCCTTTACTCTTTATTTCCAAAGATTGGAAAGCGGATTGCAACTACTGAAACCATTTGTACTCTAAGTTCAGAATAGTCACCTAAATATACCATCTATTCAATGGCTATTAGGAGGGAGAGAGGTGGGGGAATCAAATTAACAACAAAATAGTCCCCTAAATATACCATCTGCCTCCAGGTCTTCCTTAAAACTGTGAGCAAGACAGCAATAAACCAACAGGTTGCCCAACATACCAATATGAAATTCACTCGCGATACAGATTTTTGTAAGGTTTTAATCAAACCAACAACCTAATTGATTGATAAATGTCTATGTTGAACTTCTACATAGTGAGGTGTCATTGGGATTTTACCTATTGGTGCCTGCATCTATGCTTGCTTTTTCTATGTAACCATAAATGCAGGCGCAGATGCACATATTCTACATATATGTAAGACAACATGAGTCCTTGTCAATAACAATTACATGACTTGATATGACTAAGGTCATGTTTTCTTCAACAGTAACAAGCAATTACCTGAGTAAGATCTAGAAGAATTTCTTGATGGCGAGTTAACGTATGAGAATATATTTCTGAACTACCAGATGACACCCAAGCTTGCATATGTGAAATTACTTGCTTAAGTTGTCGGAGTAGTTGTTCTACCCCTGATTCAAGATCTTTGTCTGTACTGCCATCGACTTTGGTTGAAACTAACTTACGGTACAAATACATCTGATCATCCAACTGTGCTTCAAGCTTCCTTGCCTACGCGCATATAATTTGAAGAATAATGAAGATTACCTCTTTTTAATATATGTGAAGTTAAAGACAATCATTTTCCTGAAAGAAAAGGAAATAGAAGGAAACCAATATTCATCATGATATCGCAATGACACTTTTGATGGGAAAAAAAGGTTGGCTGTCACTTCGATTGGAAACAAAAGGGAAGAGTCAAGTCATGGCATAAATCATCAAGAGGGTTTCCATGAAGAGCAGCATCGCTCCAAACATAGATTAAAGAGCAATTCAACAATTCATGAAACAGCGTTGGATTCCATATCAAATGTTGTGAACATTTCCTCTTTCCTTTTGTCCCAAAAACAACATGGCAATTTGAAAGCTAAAAGAGTGAGTGATCGTCGCTTGCACTTTTAAATGACAAGAGAGGAGAGTAGTCCAGGACAAATTCATCGTGTCAACGTCACAAACTACACAGCTCAAATCAAAGCAGAATGGTGCAAATATTTTCTCCACCCTTCGAATCTAATACCGCATTGAGAATCACTCTCCCACTGGTTACTAAATCATGTGCACCATACCATTCTTATAACCATTCAAAACAGGGCTATTGAGAAAATCTGATCAATTTTCATCATACCAAAACATTAATGCCGGGGGATTTTTTTTTTCCCGTATAACTATCCCATTCTGCATATAAGACTTCAATTAGAGTAGCAATTATGTATTCCCAAGCAGATGCAATTCACTTTCGCAATATATCGAAAATAACGTAACAACCAAATTTGACCTAGAGCACATGATTTTTTTCTATCCCAAATGGAAAAACTCGATAATCCATACATATCCTCCTTTACTAATGCATTAAGAAGAAATATCCAGGCAATTACAAAAACCTAAAATAGCTGAGAAAATGCCTGGAATTACAATTCCGAATCGAAAGTCTTACACGTTCAGACAAAAGTAACATAAATACATCCTAGTATTTATATATACAAGTTCCAGGGACACATATTTTGACACACACACACACAATTCGAAGCCCCATGCTAAAAATCAGGGACACATATTTTGACACACACACACACAATTCGAAGCCCCATGCTAAAAATCAGAGACGTTCAATTTGTTGAAGACATGTTTTTAAGAGTTCTTATAAAAAATACGAAAATGCTACTCACACAACCATTCCCACACAACAACTCACACAACTGCTGACGTCATATCAAAACGACGTCGTTTTGATTTTTTTTAAAAAAAAAAAAACCAAACACGCAGATCCCAGGTCTTCAAACGAATTCCCACTCCCTTTCCCTTCCATCCCCATTCACGATGAGAAGAGAATCGAGAGAAAGGGTTGCTCCCACCACCACCACCGCCGGCGACGAAGCTTCCACCTCCACCGGTGACCACGCTTCCCACCTCCACCACCAGTACCCAACCCTTCTGAAATCCCCTCTCCCTATCTCGGGCTGATTCTCCTGGTCACCGCAGACGAGGGTAGTGGCTTCTATTCTGAAATCCCCACCACGAAGGTCTCTCTCTCTCCTTGAACTAATTGCTGAGTTGCTGGGAAAAAAACCCTAAATTGAGTTTCCTGGAAAAAAAAAACCCCTAATTCAAAAATTAGGGTTTCGTTTTGAACTTAGAGTCAAATTGGCAATTGAAGGTGACTGAACAATTTGATATGTACTTGAAAAAAAAAATTTGAAAGGGAGAATAGCATGATTGTTTCGATATCGACTATGTTGCCTTTTGTTGACCACCTACTCTGCATTCAGGCAAACGATGTTGTGCATGTTGATTCTGATCGTCCGTCTTTTTGTGGAGAGAAATGTCAAGAGGTAACTATTGATGAAGTTCTACAGCTTCAGTAATCAGTATTGTTGCTTGATGGAATAAGTAGTAGTTTTAGTTGCTAAATTGCAATAGTCATTACAGCTTAGCCATTGCTACCCTTTTCAAGCATTAACATGCTACTGGACCTCAGTTGAGTTTACATGAGCAGTTTCGGCACCATATGCTAACCGGCCACATTATTTATCTGGAACTGTGGCATATATTCCTTTTTATAGTACGTTCTTTTTCACTGGTTACTTGGAATTTGGGCACTTCTGCCTTTTGTAATGTTATTCTTTTCATTACTGTAGATGTTCGTTGGTGGAGTTCGAGCGGAGAAAAAATATGGCGCGGCCAATGGAGAGAGCCATATGTTAAATCTAGAGGATGGGAAAAGAAATCATGTGATCATGCAACTGTAAAGGATAGCTCAGCTGCTGCGAAAGTTAGCTATGGGACCAATAGCTTTGCAAAGACTAGTGGAGACTCGAAAAGGCAGTGAAAGAGATTGAAACTATTCAAGTGAATCAAAGGCCAAGGAAAATGATCAATTTGTTGTAGTTTGGAATATCAATATGTACTGGTTATTTGGCGTTGAATATAGCTTGTGACTGGTTATTTAGAATGAGAAATGCCTGGGATGGGTTTGTGAGTACCCTCATGTTGTTTCTATTGTTGTTATTGTTGTACAGACTGAGACGCTAGACGTCGGGCTAGAACCAAAAAACAGGGGAGACTATGCCGAAATTTTTCCAGAACCAAATACATTAGCATAATTCTAGTATTGATATTGGTGATTAAATTCACCTCAAAACTTAGTACTATTTTGCTTTTATTCTAAGCTATCGATAACAACTTGAACTGGCCAAATCATCCTCCATAAAAAATTAAAAAAAAAACTTTCAAAATCTTATCTGATGGAACTATGAATTCAACAAGCAATCAGGTCATTGCAGAAGCATAAAGAAAGTAAAGAAAGGGTGCAATTTTATGAACAAAAGTACGTTGCATCTCATTAAAGAAGTCAACTTCAAACAGAATTCTCCAAACCATCTACCTTATGAAAAGTCATTACAAGACCAACAAGCAATGGGTCTTTCAAGGATACAAAAGGGACACGGGACACAGGACACGATATGGACAGCTTTCAAAGACACAAAAGGGGACACAGGACACGATATGGACAGCTTTCAAAGACACAAAAGGGGACACAGGACACATGACACGATATGAACAGCTTTCAAGGACACAAAAGGAACACGGGACACATGACACGATATGGGTAGCTTTCAAGGACACAAAAGGGGACACAGGACATAGGACATGATATAAAACAATACAAGCAAGTGAGAGATTTGTATCTAACCCGACGTCTCGCGTCTCAGTTAGTACAACAATAACAGTAGAAAGATTTGTCTCTTGATATTTTCTAAAAAATTTGACAGAGTTTCCCTTGTTTTCAATCTAACCCGACGTCCCAGTCAGCAATAGCAACATAAAAAAGAGCAAACCAGCAATTCAATTGCAATTGGAACGAAAGTTTTAAATTTAGTCGACATGAATACATAATGTTTTACAAAGAGGCAAGAGCCGAACATCATCATCATCGTCTACCCTAAGCTATATTACAAGCAAAATAAAAAAGAAAAATCCTAAGTGTCGCTAACATCTCTTCTTGGCTGGACGCTCCATACACCAAGGGGAACTTGATTTTGGAGTTGTGGAACTGCTTTGTGCTCTCCCTCTTGCTGGTATAGTAGCAGTTTTGATGATCAGGGAAGTAGTGATTTTGATGATCTAGATGCAAAAAGGAGATCTCCCTCTTACATAGCTTTGTCCTTGCCCTCTTGCATAGCACCATTCAGAGTGGTGTCGCGGCACTCCTTGTTCTTGATCTTGATAGGATTCTTCTAAAAAATCTGAAAGTAGATAAACAAGTGATCAACACACCAAGAATAAGTATACCGTTCAACATCTAGCCAAAAAATTGCCAACAATGTATCATCCTACCTAGAAAGGGTAAACCCTCATAGTAGCATGCTCAAAACACACAGAGATCATTCAACTGTAGTTGAAGTGTTGAAATAACAAGAAGGCTAGAAAAAACAACTACAAGACTAGACTAATAGTTGAGTGCAAACAGTAGTTAAGACCAAATACTAGACATGCATGGTGGTAACAGATCATATATTTCTGCTCATGAATGCTCAGTCAGTCAATCTTGGATTACCATTCCAATCCAAAACAAACAAAAACAAATAAAAGAATACAAATCCAGTCAAAGAAGCAAAATTTCCACAATTGGATGCCTGAATTTAAACTAATCGTACACTAGAATGTCAAGTATATAAGACAAGACAAGAACTAAACTTTTCATTTAACAAAACAGAACTGTTACAATGAATGCAGAGTATACAAGACACAGGACTATATTTTTCAGATGACAAAACATAACTATTACAGTTGCATTCAAAAATGTGAGTGAGCGATACATAGCAAATATCCTTGCTTCAAAGGCAACCTGCAGGGTTCAAGTAACCTCAACAGGTTGCTATAAATGATGTATTCAACACTTATCTATTAAGTCCACTACTTGGTTAATATAGTACTACTTATCTGTTAAGTAAAGGATAATGAAAATCCAACAAAGATGCAGTATTGCAGTCTCAAAGTTTAGGGTCTCATCAGGACTCAGGAGTTAACACCAGGTCAATCTCCCACCTTTTCAACTGTGTAGCACAAAAAACTGTATAAATATGTCTTCTTATAGGATTGGTAGGATTGAGACACATGAACCATTTTCACAAGACAGAAACAAAACTAATGCATTATCCACACAATAAAATAGAGAAAACAAATCATATGCCTTAAAATCTACACATAACATCTGTATGTACATATAGAGCCTTTTGGGTGGCTTGCTAATATCGGGTTCAAATATGATAAACAAGACAGAAGGGAGCCTGGTTCTTTGTAAATACATGAATCAAATGGGGATGTTAGGATAAAATGAATCTCTATTCTCAGATAGCCAACAATTATATGAAGTAATTCTAAAAAGTTAGAGCAAACTGATTTTTTTCTATAAAATGAAACAAATCTAGCTATGTAACAGTTCTAGATACACAAAAGCCATAATTTAAGGAAAGAAAGTAGGATACAAAAAATGCCAATCAAGTAGGATACAAAAATACCTTCAAAGCCCTTATTATAGAAAAGCCCTAATTTTCGAGCAACCCTAATCTCAGAACAGAGGATTTTTTTGGAAAATTAGGGCAAACTGATTTGTATTAAAATCAAAGAAGTCTAAGGAAGAAACACAAAATGGGGAAGATTAGTAGGAAAAAATGAGTGATTTACACGTTTCGGATCAAGCCATCTAACTTTGAAATTTTTATCTCTTCAAATTTCATTCGATTTTGTTGGAGAAAGTGTACCAACGGTCGAGAGAGAGAGAGAGAGAGAGAGAGAGAGAGCCGGGGTACCCACAGGCCGGTGGTGATGGCGGTCTCCGGCGATGGGGGAGCGCTGGGTTGGGTGGTGGTGGTCGCCCCTCTCTCGCTCCTCGTGTCTGTATTCTGATCGTGAAATGGGGAAGGGGAAGAAGGGCGACTGTTCCTTGCGACCTCTTTATATTTTTTTTAAAGCAAAACGACGTCGTTTTGAGAATGACGTCAGCGGTTGTGTGAATTGTTGTTGTGTTAGTAGCATTTTCGTAAAAAATAAACTCATTTGGATATCGGGGTTCGATCGATTAGGATATGAAACCACATTTTTTCACACTGAAGATATACACAAAGAGAATGCATATACAATGTTTGATAGTGCTTGTAAGGTTTCGGAATGGCAGCGCACCTGTTTACGAAGGGAGTCCCAAGAAGTAGGCGGATCCATGTGTGTGCATATATATATATATATAAAGAGAGAGAGAGAGAGAGATGATGATAATGATGACGACGATGATGATGTGCGAGAAGCTTCCAAATTCTACTGTTATTTTGAGATCAATTCACGAAGACCTAAACGAGATCGACAAGGTTTGGACTTTCGATCGATCTCGAGAGAGAGAGAGGTCTTCCTCTAGTTTGGGGAGAGATGAATGGAAGGAAGGTAATAAGTTCCATTTTGCAGCTGTTTTGGAGCATAAAAACTCAAAATGGAGAACGGATGTGAGGAGAAGAGATTTTTGTAATTTTTATCAACTCTTTTCTTCACAGTATGTACTTTTTGGTAGAATAGGTCATTTTCAAAAAATTTGATCTCCAAATTTACTTTTAGGTACCACACTTTTATTTTTTGAAAACTAAATGTATAAAAGGGATGATGAATTCCTTCAAGATTCTACTAAAAATTAATATAAAAAGTGAAGAAAAAAAGTGATAATTTACAAAAATTTTCCTTTATATGTCACGTTATTAAACGGGTTTGTCTGTTATGAATGACGGTTGGTCCATATGAATGAACTCAATCCTGAGGGTTGTGATTCATCGAAACAAAACCCAAAACTTACCAAGAAAGAATAAGGACAAACAAAGAGATATAATCAGGTGAGATTAATACATCACTAAGACAGCACTATCAAAAACAATACTTCCTCCGTTCCATTTTCTTTGTTCTTTTTTGTTATCCATACCATTCGTTAAACGCTTATATGTCCCAATTTATAATATTTTTTTATAATTTTGAAAATTTTGTATTATAGCCTAATCGAAAACTATCAAACAAGATTCATATTGCATATTATTGGAGATTCATATTAGAAGATATAAGCGATTGAAAACTGACACAAACTTCAAAAAAATACTATTTACACTGTCATCCATTACATAATAGAATCAATTTAATAAATTGACTACATTTACCAAAGAATTGTAACCAGACCATAATACAATTATTAATATTAAAAATTTATCAAAATTATTATCAAGATCCTTGTCAGTAGCACACTGGCCTGTACCAAGTTAAAACAAAATAATCCTAAGAATAAGTGTTGGAAAATATTACGTTGAACTACTTATACAAGAACAAGTTGATCTAATTAATAGATTTAATATACCGATATATAAGAAGAAAAATAATCTACGAATATATATTAAGAGAAACTGACCATGAAATAGGAATCGAAATAGAAAATAGAGTTTATTTAAAAAATTATTATAAAAAATAAGGAGAATTTATGATAATTAATATCATAGAGAAAAAATTACCATCCTCAACTATATTAAGACAACATATAAAAAAAGAAAATTTTCCAAACTCAACTTATAGATGGTCAACAGCTCAATTTGGAAAATTCATACCTTTTGTAGCATTAGGAGATGAAGCCATGTGGTCATCTGATCAACTCAACTGGGCTAATTTATATTTAATAAATAAATTTGAAGAATACAAACCCATAAGCACAGAAGAGTGCTAAAATATTAAATGAAATAAATAAAATTAGAATTTTAAACATGACTAATAAAGAGCATCTAGCACAATTAGGACACCAGTTATCTCGTGAATTTACTAAAGTTGAAATATTAATTAACAAGATAAAAGCAATAGATTTTTACCTTTAAGTACAGAAAAGTGAAACTTAATTTCCATTAAGGAGAGATGGAATACTTAATTACCACTAGGTCAATTTTTACAAAAATACATTTACCATTAATGGAAGTGTCACCCTAAGGTTTTAGGGTATCCCAGGGTTTTAGGATACCCTAGTACCCTTGAGTATCCTAAAATCTTAGGGTACCCTAGGGTTTTAGGGTATCTTAGACCCCGTTCGTTTAAGAGTTTTGGATTTTGGATTATAATTATTATCCTATTTCTCTCCAATCATTACTTTCATTTTCTCTTTATCTCTCTCCAATCATTACTCATATTTTCAATCATTATTTTATTTCTCTACACTCGTTACCTACAAATTAAAATCTAAATTCCCAAAACAAACGGGGTCTTAGGGTTTTAGGGCTTAGAATACCCTAGGATTTAGGATACCATAGGATTTAGGGTACCCTAGGGTTTAGATTTAGATACTTTTATAGGGGTTTTAGGGTGCACTTTCCTATTATAGGATTTAGCGATTTAAGCACTTTCAAAGGGTATCCTAAGAGTTTAGGCATTTTTATAGAGTACCCTAGGGTTTAGGCACTTTCATAGGGTACCCTAGGGTTTAGACACTTTCTGAGTTTAGGATTTTAAACACTTTTATAGGGTTTCAGTGTTTCATTAATTAGAGGAGACCTGGTGGAAATTACTTTCTATTTTCTGAGTTTAGGATTTTAAAGTCCTTCAAAATATTGTTATGCCAGGAACACTTAAATCCAAACAAAGGTCAGTAATAAAGTATTATTAAACTAAGATAAAAGCAATGCTAAGCAAAGATAATTGAACACAACAGATTAGCAAGAATAAATTTAAAGTTTGTAAGAAAGAAGTAACATATATAGAGATAAATTAGAGAAATCAGGCCTAAGAAACCGGGAGGCGTGATCATACTGTCTTAAGTCGTAGCTCCTCCCTACGTGAAGGTGCAACCGGATTACCATGACTCCAAGATCCAACCCAGTCACTCGCAGCCTTCCTCTTCAAATTATCACGCCCGAGGTTATGAACCAAGCCTCGAACCGGAGTTATCAAAAATATATTGAAAGGATGTCAAAATATTCGGAAGAAAACTGTTGTATGAGTAGAGAAGAAGAAGAAGTAATACTATATTGGAAGAGGACAAAGCTAGTTTTTTCTATACGTATATGTGTAAGTATACAGGGTTCTCATTCATCATACCTAGCTTCCACTGCAACTTTCATAAGGAACTTTTCCATTGCGATGGATCTTTTTTGCCTCCCCTGATTTGGAATGAATTTGTACATTCCATAGTTTTAGGGTTCCCGATTTTATGAAAAGCGACAGTTCAACTTGCACATGCATCACATCTCGACCTCTATACCTATAATCAATCGATATTTGAATTTTTCACATGCAATATTTCTTGTCGCGGTCTATATTATACCTATGTATAACAAGAAATTATTTGGGTTACTGTTTATACCCGTTTTTGGCATCGCGGATCGGGCTAGCAATGAATGGCTATTTAATTAATTGTTTAATTAAATTGGGCCAAAATTATGTAATTATTGGTTGATAGGTTTATTGGGCCGTGGTTTTTCTATTTTACTTGGGCCCAATTACCTATCTAAATCAAACACAGCCCACAGGAGATGGAGCCCACTTCGGATGAAGGTGCAGATGGAGTTGGATGCTCTAAAATAGAAGACTGAGGAGCAGCCCTTCGAACACAAGCAAAAGCCTCACCAACGGTGGGAATTTCCTTGCCGGAGAGAATTTGGGGACTGAGAGGAGCAAGTTTTGAATTCAGTCCAGACAGGAATTTGGTAACTCGAAATTCATCTTTGTACTTCTGCTGAACCTTTAAATATGTGGTTAAAGGTTGATAGACATTTAACTCATCCCACATCCCTTTTAAAGTGGAAAAGTACTCATCAACCAACCGATCTCCTTGTTGGAAAGAGAAAATATTCTGATAAATGCGAGAGAGATTCTATTCGGATGAATATAACTCATGTAAAGTATCTCATACTTCTTTGGATGTGTCAAAGGCATGCAACATTATTAAAAATATCAGGTTCAAGACTATTCCAAAGTAAAGTCATAATATAAGAATCATTTTGAATCCAAATAGGATCATCAGACGGGGCATCAGCGATATAGGAAGTCTCACCACTTGCTCGCGAAAAAACAGTCACAGCACGTGACCATGTCAAATAATTGGCCCCATTTAATTTAATTGAGGTGAGAGAACGACGATGAAATGGATCCCTAACAGTGTCCTTAGAGCCTGATGTTTCGGTTTTCTTATCCTTATCACCCATAATACGAGAAGAAAACCAAAAAATAGGAATAAACCAAATATTACCAGAGATTTCGAGCACTGCCCTTTGATATCAGGCCCCAGAAAAAAGATTACCAGATCTTGTGGTCGTTGGAGATGCAACAGAGATGGTCGACGAGTGGTCAAAGAGGGCTGAAAAGGAGTCGGCAAAGATGGGTTTTGTCGGACCACTTTTCCACCATCTCTCCTAAAACCAATTGGTGGTAGGAAGGGTTTCAATTAAGTCTTTTATGGCATTCGACATCGCACCCACAAGTCTGTTTTTAGAGCGGTCGCAGGGAGTGGCATTGTGTACCAAATCCATGGAGGCACTCCGGGCCCAACAGGTTTCTCAGATGGGTCTGAGAAACAAAGATCGTTCGAGAGAGAATAGAGACAGGCTCTAAAAAAAAGGGGATAAAGACGATACTTGGTTGAGAGACCAAGAAAAGAAGAAAAAAAAGGAGAAATCAGGTTCTTGGAATTTGCTCTGATACCATATTAGATTGTTAACTATTAACTCATCTAAAACCTTAAGCTGTTAGAGAGAGAAGCAACTTTATTATTATTTATATCTTCAACACACCCCCTCACGTGTAGCCAGGCTCTCCTCCATAAGCGGCCTAAACACGTATAAATATTTTAACATTAGGTAGGTTGTGAGGTTCGAACACAGAATCTATTGCCTGCTTTGATACCATGTCGAAATATTCGATCGATATATTATTCTTCTCGCAATGAGGTACAATATATAGACTGGATACAAGGTAAAATAAGGAAAGAGAATAAAATAAAATAAAATCCTTAATTGATTCTACCTAATTGAGTATATTCCTAATTACATTCAATACATTAATTACAGTCAACAACTATATTATAAAATATTTTAAAATATTTATAAAATAGGTAAAATTATTATTATTTAAATATTCAAATTGTCATGCCCTCAATTTTAAGCATAACTAAAATAACTTTTGAGAAAAAAACCGAAATGGTCCCTGTAGTTTAGTGGTTGTGTCAACTTAGTCCCTGCAGTTTGAATTGGCTCGATTTACACTCTGTAGTTTCTATTTTGTTCCAACTTGGTCCAATTACTAACTATTGTTAGCCTCCATTAACCCCAGACACAAATGGGTCCTTTTTCTAGTGAATTACCGAACCCTTTCTTCTCTAACCTCGCAGACCTAAAGCGCTTTCCTAAAAAGCAAAACGGAGTCAGTTTTTTCTAAAAATCGGGTTCTCTGGTCCGTGTTCTTTTTTCTAAAATACTTGAATTATTCTTTCGATTTTCAAGAGGTGACCAGGCACACCTAAACTCTATGCCCGGTGGAGACTCTAAGTTTTTTCTAAACCCCTTTTGTGGCCCAAACTATGGCCGGACCTGATTCTCCTTTACCCAGAGATATGTAGGTGTAGACACCCTATTCTGGACTATCCAGATTAGTTTGTTTACGGTATTTAATTCCCCGATGATGAGTAAAGGACATGAACTCCTCGAGAATGTTAGTGTGTTTGAGCTTTGAGCATTCTAAACCCTCTCAAAACCTTTTTCAAACCCTTCGAGCCAGAACCAAAAGGCCTCAGCAAAACCCTACTTGCATATGCTGGTATTGTACAGGCGTACGCTGGTCCACTGCCACGTGTCAGTCATCGGTCAACTTTGACCATTGACCAAGCTGTGACTGGCGCATGCAGGTTGTGGGCTCCCGGGCCCCAGGGCCCCCTCGAAGAGTCGCCACCTGAATTTTTGAGATGGATGATCCGAGAAACCGAGAACTCATTTGAAAAAGGCTTTTGGTCTAGCGAAAACGTCGAGACTTTGGGTTTGGGAACCACGTTACGAATGGGGAAGGTTTTGTTGAAAAAGCACCCCATTCGCCCGGTGAAACCGGTCTCTACTAAGCATTTTCAAAAGGAAATTTTTTTGAATATCTTTTAGAAAATGAAACTCCTTAATAAACAAGTAAAAGGGAGAGGGACATGGGAAGATATATCACGTTGACGTGCACGTGGTGCTCACTGTACAGGAATGATAAGAGTATGATGCTGTGAATGATAAGAGTATGATCAGTGAACTGTCCAGATCAGGACCGTTCTCACACGGCTTACCATCATGCCGCGCACGACCTTATGGTATGTCGTGCGGTTTACCTGTTCTGCTATCAGACTGTCACCAATACCCAGAACGGCGCCCGGCTTAATGTATACCACGTGTGTCGTTCTTCAAGGACATCAGAAGATATACAACCACTGATTCATTCGGGAACAGTACCATCTCTTCAGGCCATGGGTGTAAACGACTTTTAATACATTCGATCATTCAAGATGATCGACAAAACCCCATTTATGAACTAAGACATGGCCTGTAGATATGGTATTGTTTTGAAAGTACTGATGACAGTATCTCAACAACACAAACAGGCCTGATGAAGAACAATCATGATCCAGACAGCTTGAACGAATAAACAGTAAATGAAAAGACCGTGCGCCTGGACATACTACGCCGCGCGACGCATCATAACGTCGCGCGGTGTGGTATGTCCGGTACAGTGGGTGCTTTAGTTTTTGAAAATGATTTTTCAGTCCGTATTTAACCAAAAAAGGTTAAGGCTGACTACAGAAAAGTCCCCTCAGGGCCAGGACAGGGCCTAGCCCAAGGAAACTCGGCTTTTACCTTTGATCTTGAGCTTGAATGAGGATGGATGATGATGGATGAGTGTAGACAAGATCAGGTGAGGGAAGATGAGTGTGGGTGTGAGTGGTTGCTGAATGTTTTGGTGGATGAGGTCTCAAACTTAGTAAGAGACTGTGGGCTACCACAGCCCCGGGTGGATCGGGGCGGCCCGAAAAACACACGTTTTTGAATTGAATCGAAAAAATTTGAAGAGTCGCCACCCGAATTTATTGTTAGCCATCCGAGAAACCGTTTTGATTTGAAAATGATTGGTTTGAATTTGAATTGAAAACCAGAGATCGTTTTTGAGGGTTCGGAAGCCATGTTATAAGGGGGGAAGGGTTTTACGGCACCCCCCTCACTCGATACGAAATCGGTCTCTACTAAATGTTTGTGGGATTTTTCAAAGGGATTTTATTTCATTAGACAAGTAGCATTTATCCGCAGGTATATCATACAAGAGGTGTATGCCGGTGCATGTGTATAGGGGGATGACAAAAATGATAATGGAAGAAATGCAAATAACTGGAACTGAGATCCTATCACTGAATTCACTCTCGAGCGCTCGGGAGTACTCCCAAGCGCTTGGGAGTGCTGATGCCCAACCTGCAAGTTTTGTTAGCACAAACAGGGTACAATACTAAGACTGTAAATTGAAGGGATTGTTTTGAATATATTAGAGGCTCAGCAGAGGGCTTGACTGGCTTGGATTGAGCCCCAACCTTCCAAACCATGCATCCCTGCCTATGCAAGGTCAGATCTGCATTCTTAAGGGCAAATGGACACGTCCCTGCATATGAAATACCAAAAGCATGGCAAGATAGGGGGGAGTAATGAACTACAGTAGCATGTAGACACTCCTGAGCGCTCGAGAGTGATCTCAAGCGCTTGGAAGTGAGATGCATGTCAGCTTGCTTTCAAACAGGAAATGATCTTATTTCGGCATGCAGACATCCTAGTTTTGATCTTCTAAGAATAAGATCTCCTTTTTAACCTTGGAAAATCTTGTTTTAGCTCGAACTTTGGTGAAAAATATTTCCACTTGGAGGAAGTGGGTTTTCTACGTCTGCATGCCATGATAAGACCATTTCATTTAGGAATGCACTTCACCCCTACCCACTGTCAACCAAAAATGCAAGGAATGGAACTGGAAACAGTCCCGAGCGCTCGGGAGCACTCTCGAGCGCTCAAGAGTGTTTCTAGTGGGTTTTTGAAAAAAAAAATGTTTCATGATCCCTTTGCTCTTGTTTTTACACTAAGGTCTCCCAACCATGCACCCAGTATTAAAGACTGGGACAGGCTGAGAGACCTCCTTCAGAAGGGAAGAACAGCCTCTTGCTTGAAATCAAGGTAGATAGATTTCTACCTTTAATGAGAACCTTGCTTCTTGAGATGGGTTTGATGGGTGAGGAATAAGGAAGAATACAAGAGATCAGAGGCTGAATGTGCCCTGAAGTGTAACGCCCCCATTTTCGGGTTCGTTAATTAAACATTTTATTGAATAAAAAGGCTAAGAGTCAAGCTCATTATTACAACATAAGTCTTACTAGAGTACTTTTATTACACAAGGATGGAAATTCTAGGGTATTCTACTACTCTGCTTCTTCCTCCATCGTAGCAAGCTCTTCGGCTCCAAAAGCCTCCAATGCGTACTGTTCACCTTGCTCATCAATTAACTCTGACACATTATACCAGCGTCGCCCCCAGTATAATATGTCAGGGTCACCAAAAAAAGGTAACACCGTGAGCTACAAGCTCAATAGAATAAACTATACCCACTAACTCTTAACTTATAGCAAGTAAGCATATAAACAATTACACATGCTCATTCAACAATATAGTTAAGCAATGATACATCCACATTCGATATCTTTTAGTGTTGGTGTCATGTCTTTTCGTGTTTCTCCTACGCGACTCATCGTAGACTGTGTCAACAATTTCACTTTTACCAAAATCACATTTTCCAACGTTTCTTTCACAAATTGCTACTAATGAGGCTACCAAGTCCGGCTCCATTAGTAACACTCACGATGGCTACCAAGTCCGGCCAATCATGGTTTCCAAAATCCATTCTCTTTCAAATCTTGCATTGATCCCTTTTCGCGGAGGATCAAGCCATATTTCCACATGAGACTACCATGTCCGGCCCCATTGGAAATCTTCGCAATGAGCTACCAAGTCCGGCTACATCACGATTTTCGAAACACTCTACACAATGACTACCAAGTCCGGTCATTATGTAATTTCAAAATATTTTCTGCAGGTTAATCCCATCCTTTCTTTAACCACACCCTAGGTGTCATGTTTCTACTTTCTCGGTTTTCGTGTCTCGTTGCATGCAATGACTCCGCGGTGATTCTTTCATACTTTAAGGAATCTTGAAACTAAACTAGCAAGATCATTCAACTCTATATTAGATAGCATGCTCATTTTATCACATCATCATACTCAACATTTAATCACACAAAGATAAGCATAGTGCCACATGGACGGACACCTTTGGAGTGATAAATCACTTATGCTTTATCAACAACAAGTAGTCAAGTAAACATGTCATCATGCTCATATCATCTTAAGATTAAAATGAAATCACCACAGCTTAATCCTAAATCATGCTTTCTTAAGTTCAAAACAACATATGTTTATTGAGTGTTTCTAACGTTATGCTAATCATGCCATGGTTAATCAAGATAACAACTTCTAAACATTTCTAATCATGCTTAAGGAAAATAGCTAAGATAATCTACGTATACTTAGGATTTCGAAGGCTTAGAATAATTTACCATCATTTCGAAATACGCATGCAATACGTTATACTTATCTTTGAAAGTATAGGAAATTTATACTATACTTAAAGTTAGGCGTAAGAAGTATTCTACATATACGTAGAGAAGAGTAGATATAGAATATCTACCGTTCTTCTTGGCGGTAGGCGGCTACGGATTAGGAAAATGGTTCGTCGGACGGAGTAACGGCTTAGGAATGGCTTCGCTAGCTTCGAAAGAGAAAGGTTTCTCTCGAAACTTGATCTTGACTAATACTACTAAAACTTTTGGATCGGTAGGGTGGTGGAGTGGCGGCTTAGTGGCGGCACTAGAAGAGTTTCTTGAAGAACTATGAAGAACTTCAAGAACAACTAAGAACTAAGCAAAAACAACAAGAACACTAGACTTTCTAGAGAGAAGTTGGAGGTTGGAAGAGGTGTGAGTTCAAGGCTTGAATGGCTTGCTATTTATAGGCCAAGGTTGGTCTATTATCCAAGGGACAACATTTCCCCTAACATTTGTTATCCAATGGTTACTAAATTGACTAGATTTGATGGTACTTAGATTGGATGAGGTGTTGAACTAAAGGACATGACTAGGCTTGGTTGTACACTTGCACACATCACACAATCTCTCTCTCCCTCTCTCCCGGCCTCTCTCTCTCCCTATCTCTCTCGGCTCTCTCTCTCTCTCTCTCTCTTTGGTCCAATGGAGGTACAAGGTTGAAAGACTACAAGATTTTCCCTTATTCTTTCTTCTAACCTAGGACAAGGTTTAAGTTTCTTTAATGGGGTTTGTGTCTAGTCTAGTACTTTGAAAGAATAGGAAAATAAGATATGGTGGTCCTTTAGGGTTGAAAGAATAAGAAACCCTAGATTGAGTGGTACAAGGTGATGCAATAAGATGATGTAGGAAGATATGGTGAGTACACTTGCACACACATCACACTCTCTCTCCCTCTCTCAACCGGCCTCTCTCTCTCTCTCTCTCTCTCTTGGACACCTAATCAAGAAAGGACAATGGTTGAAAGAGTAAGAGTAAACTAATAGTTTGTAAGAAGATTTTGTAAGAAAATCTAGTACTTGATTATATCTTAGGTCATCCTATCCTTCATCTTTCAAAGTACAAGTACTTAGGTGAATAACCAAATAGGTTTGGTAGGAGAAAGATCAACAAGTACTATCATATATATATATCTCTCTCTCCTCTATCTCTCTCTCTCGGCCTCTCTCTCCACCTCTCTCCCGAATTCTCTCTCTGTCTCTCTCTTTCCTTCTCCCTTGGTTAATATATAAACATATATAAGAAAGACTAACTAAAAGGACAATGTACCCTATGATCTCATCTTGGATTTTTAAGTCAAAATTCCCTATTAAACTATGTCAATATGCCACCTATGTACTTATATACTATATACTAATACATAGTATCCTAGGATGACATATACATATCTTATACTTTAATTAAATAAGTACATATCATATCTAGGAAGGAATTAATTAATCTAACCGAGTACTATAGCTTGATTTGCCCTTATGGACCAATGGACTATAATTCCCCTAACATTTATTAACCAAAGGTTAAGGGTGAAAGTACTAAACTTATATAATCTATCTACAATAGTACAATGACTCATGGTGAATCCAATTAAACTAATAGATCTTGTACTAGGTAGAAAGACTAACCTATCGTCCAATGGTTAATAATTCTCCTAACTTTTATCGTCCAATGGGTAAAGATGGTAAGTAATATATAATCATATAAAGTGTACCTAGCAATCTAGTCACAATATCCTCGGTGTAAACCTATGGTCCAATGGATAAAGATTATCCTAGCATCTATCGTCCAATGGGTAATAGATCAAAGGTTGACTTTTGGTCAAGGTCTCACTTAGGGTTCAAATGGTTCATGAGGGTCCAAGGTTCGATTAGGTTACCATAACGATTAGTTAGAAGCTAGCTGGGCTTGCTAAATAGGATGCCTTAGGGTTTACTATCTCACTTGTCTTTAGAAAATGACTATATCGCATGGCGAAATGAAATCAGATTTTGAATCAAACAAATCTAATTATGACGGATTATTAGAAAATAAGAAATTTATAGAGTCAATAAAATAATCAACGAGATTTTTATTTACTGAAAATCGGAGTTGTTACATGAAGTCCTTGCATTTCTGGTACTTGGATGTTTTTCAATATGTTTTTTTTTGGAAATTCTTTTGAGTTGAAAGAACCAAATCTTGCTTGGAGAGTTGAAAGGCTTTTTGACAATGGAAAGGGGGGGTAGAGAGAGGATTTTTTTCGTGGTCCTCTAGCTACTGACCAGAGGCTATATATATAGCAAATATAACCTAAGGTTTGATTTGAAAATGAAATGGAAATAAAATCTTTGTTTTTTTGGGGGGAAATCTTCAGGCCTGACTCCCTCTGACTGAGGTTGAGTGTTGCCTGGAAAGAATCCTGGCTCAAACAGCTGAAATGATGGCTTGCATGGAAAGTGGGGAACCTTTTTCACCCATTGGGCAGCACAGAGGTCTCGAGCGCTTGGGAGCAGTCCCGAGCGCTCGGGACTGCCACTCTCGAGCGCTCGAGAGTGAGCCAGGCCCACAGCTTTTGAAAATGGTTTTAAGCGCTTTGGACTGCTCCCAAGCGCTTGAGATTGATTTTGACCTTTTATTTCTCTTTTCAAATCCTTCAAGGAGCAAAGTTTCAATTGGTTCGAGGCTTGTTTCTATCCAATTTCATCATCGGGGAGCCTGCAGGCCACAAATTAAGGAAATTCGACGAGTCCAAATTGGGGTGTCTACAGTTGCCCCTCTTTGGGCGACGCTCGGCATCATGTCTGGATACGAGTGCCGTCCAAAGATTGAGACAACCCAATTCAAGCCAAATCGAATCCTCAATTCAAAAATCAAACGCGAGTAAAGAGCATACAAACATTTGATGCATGAGGTCGCGTCTTTTCAGACTGCCTACGTACCCTTTTCTGCAGGGATCAGACCAGCGTAGTTCTTTGGGGCAAATGCAAACACGTGTAATGCATGCACCAAAAAAGCATCGACAAGACATTGATAAGAAAAGTGCATGGAGAGTCCACCTGCTGCTCTGTTTGGCGGACAAAACAAGGATAAAATATTCTGCGAATGCACTGAAAGTGGCATAGCTTAGACTATTTTGATCGACTACAAAGCAAAAACACTCGATTATGTAGCGATTATCCGAAACGAATTAATGAAATAAATTATTGCCAATTACCCTGTCTCAAATAGGACTGAGATTGATTTTATAAAAAGAGGGGAGAGACAAATAAGCACTAGTGTAGAGAAAAGCACGAGACATTGGAAATTTGGCACGGTGACAGAGAACAGAGTCAAGCGCTCTGAACCACTCCCGAGCGCTTGGGACTGCTACCGGGGGTCCACCGTCCCTTCACCTTCTTCGCTGAAACTGGGGTTCAAAATCCCCAAATTCGAGCGCTCGAGAACCAGAGCGACACACCTCTCTTCTGTACGATCTCTCCCTCTGTCTCACGATCAATCTCTCTCTCTCTCTCTCAGTTGGACACTCTCTCTCTCTTCCTTTCTCGATTGAAATTCCACTCCTCCTAATGGCCCAGTTCAGGGATCTCGAGATTACGACCATATTCCGGTGGGCCGTGGTGGTTCACGAGGTACAGAAAAAAGGGCCAAAGGCCTCCTGGGTGGGGGTAGGTGAAGTGATGGCCAGCGGTGAGGAAAGGGCGGCGCCCGGCAGCGTGGAGGCTGCCGTGGGTGGCGCGGCAGCGATGGACAAGGTCAACGGTGGTGGGGGAGCTGTCGGAGAGGACCCCATGCCTATGGATTGTACTGATGGTGGTCCAATGGCGATGGATGATGGTAGAGACAGCTCGGAGGCTGTGGGAGGCGCTGGTGGAGGTAATCCGGTGGCTGGAGTCGCTGGTGGCAGCGGAGAGGGAGCCACGGCCAGCGGGGGAGGAGCCACGGGCAGTGGAGATGTTGCGGGCAGCAGAGGTGCCACGAGTACTCCTCCGACTCCTACTGTGGAGGAGTTGCTCGTGGCCGTGGAACGGGCCGACGATGGGGGGAGAGCAGGCCGCGGTGGTGAGGAGGCGGTAGGCGGTCGCGTCAGCGTGACTCCGATGCTGAGGACGACGACAGTGGTTCCGAGGAGCGGGGACAGCGGGATCGGGGCATCGCACCCTGTCCCATTCGAGGCCGGTGATTTTTTGGACTCCGCGAGACCGCGAGACGTCTTAGGCGCTTTCGGTCTCGACTCCGCGGTGGCGGACATACTGAGGGCTGCTGAAACGCCCGAAGATTAGACTTCGGCCTTTTTGCTTGGAGCTTTGCTAAGCGGTGCCGGGGCGTCAGGTGTGGGAGGATCCGGCGAAGAGGAGTCGGGGGCGGAGGAGATGGAGATGGAGGGGCCGGAGCCGGAGGTGACCATTGAGGTGCGGGTCACCGCGGTCAACGAGGTGAAGTCCTACCTGAAAGGGGAGCGCCCTGGGTTCGCGTTTGCGACTTACGCTCCACGAGTTCACTTTTTCGAGCCAGTGGGGATGGATAGCTACTTCCCTGCTCGAGTCGACTACTCAGAGTATTTGCTTCTTCGGGATCGCGATTCGCACATCTCCTCTGGTTGGACCACGGTAAGTTTTGACAATTTTAATCCTCGAATTTTAGAACTTCCGTTGCTTGCTTGCAAATCGCTTAAATGATATTGATGCTATTTCTTTGCTTTGTTGAAACAGCGCACTACAGACATATACGGCCATGGAGGCTCGGCCAGTTCGTTAAAATACTTCAAGGCGCTGCCTCAGAGAGTACGGGCGTTAGTGGAGGAGGCGGGCTTCGGACCGTTCATACAGTTGCTAACGGTAGTGAGGGTGGACCGTGCCGTGCTGACGGTGTTGACGGAGAGGTGGTGGGACACCACCAATACCTTCCACTTCCGGTTCGGGGAGATGACAGTGACACCCCTCGACTTTGCAGCGATCACAGGGCTTAGGGTTGGAGGGGAGCCTATCCCCTACGACTTGAGTGTAGTGCTGGACGACGAGGCACTGAGGTGGTTCCTCGGATGGGTTCCGCGTCATAGCGGGGGTGTGGCGGCGTATGGGCAGTTCGTGGAGTATTGGAACCACGAGCCTGCGAGTGACGAGGAGGCGGCCCAGATAGCCAGGGCTTACCTGTTATACCTATTCGGGGCTTCTCTGTTCCCGAATAGGCGATCTCGAGTTCACCTCTGCTACCTGGCGGGCTTGGTCGACTTGAGACAGGCGGGGAGATTCGACTGGGGGGGCGCTGCTCTGTGCACCCTCTACTGCTTTCTGGGGGCGGCCTCGCGCGGAGTCGGCAATACCATCGGTGGGTACTAGAGGTTGATTGAGGTATAATTTATGCTTTAGACTGCTTTTTATTGCTCATTTATTAGCATATGTACTTAAGGTTGAAATAACCTGAATTCGACAATTTGCAGCTTTGGGCTTACGAGGTCCTCGGGATGTTCCCGCCTGAGAACACCTGTAGGGACCCGAACTTACTCCCTCGCAGGCTAGCCTGGGGTAAGGCGTACAGGAGAGTGAAGGAGCGACGAGGCGAGGTGATGACCTTCCGGCGCTGGCTGGACAACTTGACGGGCGTCACGGTATGATTTGCGTCTCTTTCCTTTCTTTTCCGCATTTTCAATGTAAATCTTTATTAATGCTCAAAAAAATTCAAAATGCAAGTTTACTGGGATAGGTGGTCGAGGATGGAGGCCGACTTCCTTCCGAGGAGTCGAGAGGTGACGAGGAGCAGGGTGCTGCTGGAGTGCCCCCTGGGCTGGCAGTGGTACCTGGGGGATCGCGTGATCCGACAGTCGCTCGGTCTCCCAGCCTTCGTGGTACCCGGGCCACTTCCTCCTCGCGTGCAGAGGACGGAGACCTATACCCACGCTGAGCTCGAGTAGTTCACGGTGTCTGACACTGACCTGGAGAGGCACCTCCGACGCGCACTGGACTATGCGGCTTACAGGGACAGGTACTTGGCCACAGACTTAGGGGTGGAGGAGGAGTTTGAGAGGCGAGTGGCTGAGGGAGGGCGAGGTCCCGATGCTGGAGGAGCAGTTGGGGTGCGCGGCTGCGGCGGTCGATCTGCACGAGGTAGAGGACGAGGTGGTAGGCAGCCAGCCGGCGGGCGAAGGCCAGTCCACCAGGCGGAGGGGAGGGTGCCTGAGACTGCGGAGGCTTCAGCTTCGTTTCCGTTGCCGACGCTGGAGTGGACTATAGGCGTGACTGGGCCTAGTGGCGTGCGGGAGGTGATAGATGTCCCACGCCTTCCACAGCCGCCGATGCAACTTCCTGCTCAGGTATACACAAATTCGCACTTCTTATGCTTTAAATGATTCCTGCTTGCACAATTCTGACTTTTGAGTATTACAGGTACCGCGAGAGTGGGCTGAGACGGCGGTGATGCTGATGGTGGGGATGCGCCACCTGTTGAAGAAGTGCGCAAAGGGGAGAGCCCTTCAGACCAGAGCTGTTTCGGAGCCAGCTTCACCTGCTGCCCCTCAGGTATACAAATGCATGAAAGCTCTGTATTTCAATAATCAAATTTACTTTCTATTATGCATGAGATGCAATGTTGCTTGTGATGTGCAGATGTAGCCACGATGCTCGGCGAGGAGGCAGCCATAGGCTACCACGAGCTCTCCGGCTTCCGCTAGTACGAGAGGATGAGGCACACAGAGAGTGCCGCGGCCAACTGCGGAGGCCAGACAGTTCGAGGTCCTGCCTAGGGTGGTGTCTCAGCAGAGACTTGCTCGCGCGGAGCCGGAGGGGACGGAGGATGAGACAGAGGAGTCCTTCGAGTCACGTGTCCTCGGGACTTCAGACTCGAGTACTGCCCCTGGCTCTCCAGATGACGACGATGGCGATGACGAGCCCGAGAGTTCTGAGTCCGAGGGACTGCAGCGGAAGAGGGTTCGCTGGGTCTGAGCTTCGTGTTTTGCTTTGCCAGCCTTTTTTGTACATAGGCCTGCGTGCCAACGTAGCTGTAGCTTCCAGGCCTGCGTGCCTTGGTTTTGTTTTTGGGCCTGCGTGCCCCGGTAGTTAGGATTGGGCGTGTGTTTGCCCCAGCTTTTGTACTTCCCTCCTTACTCATTGTAAATACCATGTTCATTTATGAAAGCTCGCACTTTTCTTCCACTTGTTTGCACTACTGTTATAGAATTGTATTTTATGAAATATGTTCGTCTAGCTTTGAAAGAAAGTAAAGAGCATGCGGATTTCAACCAATACTCTCGAAGTAAGAATGAAAACTTGACATTGACACACAACAGCGAACTTTGGAGTATTTGACTATAAAAATTAGACCTAAGGGTGTTTGGTTGTAACAGAGTGCACTGTGCGGTTGACAACGAGTGTTATGACCTGCGAGGACCCCTAGGATTACCAAAATACCCTTGATACGAAGATTGACATTCGCTTACGCTTGAAAACGATGATTTTGGGACGATTGAACGATGAAAACTTGAACTAAGAGCGTTAACATGTGCTTGATTGTATTGCACAGTCACAAACACACATCATGACCTGTACGTACCATTTGATTCGACGAATGGTGTGTAACGTGGATTTTGACACACCCATGGAGAGAAAGTTTTTGGAAATCTAAGGTTTTTCAGGGAATACGCTTGAATACTCGAGAAAACGTGTTAATGACACCGCTGTACCACCCTAGAAACTTGCTAGAAGCTATTCCAATCAAAGGTCCTGAGATTAGAACGCAATGTTGAGGTTGGAACTTGGAAATCAAAACTTGCTGCAAAACTGGAGCACTCTCGAGCGCTCGGGACTGCTGCTGTCTGCAGTCTTCTGTTGCTTCCCAATGCCACTCCTTAGCTATTCCCACGTTGTTTTCTTCTGCATGCATGCTTCCAAGGTGCTTTGTGACCCTGCACTAACTGCTTCCCAAGGGAAATGGCTTCCCAAAGCAAGACTTGAGTTTTTCCAATACTTTTTCAAATTTCCAAAGCTTGAATTTTGAAAATGTCTTGAAAATATTGAGTTTGATGATTTCCAAAGCTGGTGGGAAAGTGACATTGTCTCCCCCAGGCCTCTATAAATACCAAGCCTTGTTTTGGCAAGTCATTCACACTTCATTTCACCATTCTCCTTTCAAAAACCCATCTTCCTCATGGCCTTGCTAAACCAAGCCTTGCTTCGTCCTTGGTTGGACAGTCTCGAAGGCATTGACTGGCTAAATTTCTGAGGGCATCGACTTTACGCCCTAAGGCATCTCTGAGAGGTTGCAATCCGTCTTGTCTTGCTACATGCAGCGGCACGCTTTTGGGAATCCCGAAGTGCACGTCTTTCGCTTTGGCTCTCAAGAGCTGTGCCCTACCGTCGAGGAGTTCCACATCTATCTTGGAAGTCACGAGTCCGCTGAGCCCGTTGTTCCTATGATCAGGGAGAGTATGAAGAACATTCTCAAAGCCAAACTGGGTGTTAGTGGAAATACCGCTGAGTTTCTTACTCGGGGCAACGCCATCAACATCGTGCAGTTGTATGAGAAGTTCAGTCCACCAGGAGATTTGAGAGACTTTGAGTATCAAGGTCGTCGGATGACGGCTTGTTGCGTTTGCCTCTTGGCGGCATTCCTGCTGGTTCCTTCCATTGGTCAGCCTAGTCCTTTGCTGGTGGGAGTTGTTGCTCAGATCGAGGCTCGCAAGGATGTTGCACCTTTGGTTCTTGCTGAAACCTTGATGGGGTTAGATGCTGTTCATGCTGGTCGCACGAAGGTTTTTGGTGGTAGCCCGCTGTTGCTGCAGGTTAGGGACCTCACTCAACTCTCCTTTTTCTATTTCCCTCATTCATTTTACCTCAACGCTCGATTTAGGTTTTATCTGACCTCTCACTTGTTTTCTCTCTTTTCTGGTAGATGTGGCTTTGTGACAAACTGAATCTGCTGACACCCCCGGCCAATGATTGGTGGTATCGTGCAAGCGGATGGAATCGTCCATTTCAATTGATATACGGGAGCGAAGATGACTGGACTGATTTCCTTGCCTCTGCGGAGGAAGATGACATTGCTTGGTGGTGCCATTGGCTGGGGCTTCCTCCTATGACTACTGGTAACATGGGTTCGACGCACGTGCTTGTGGCTGGCTTGACAGGCTTCTCCTTCTATTCACCTTTCCGCATTCTCCGTCAGTTTGGACTTAGCCAAGAAGTGCCGCCGCCGGGCTCTGAAGTGCTTCGTCTCCCTCCCTTCACCATTCCGAGCCTTCGGAGTTATGTTTGATCGTGGGGGACTCGTAGGACTGAGCCAAGTGACCCACTCTTCTCTATTGCTTCGACTGGAAGGTACCGCAAATGGCTAAAGAGAGATGTGGAAGCAAGGATGGGTTGACTGCCTACTTTGCCGTTCTATGAAATAAAGAGTGCATTTTAATTGTGTGTTTTCCCATTTTCATGCTCAGCTTGTAATAAAGAAATGATCTGAATAAAATTGACTGATTAAGGGTTTCCCCCTTTCGGTTCATTAATCGCGTGCGCCTTTGAGAAAATATTCTGATTTGTCAATTTGGATTTTGATTTTTGAGATTTAGGACTGAACTTCAGCATGAGATTGCCTACGTATCCCTCGAGAAAGGGAATCAGGCCCATACGTAGTTCGGGCTAGGGTTCGCTCGGGTATTAACACTCTCCTTTTGCGCTCTAAATTTTGCCTAGTACCGCCCTCTCGGGTTTTCGGCCTAGCGAGCCTTTTTCGACTTTTTGCCTTAACTTTTGCCTAAGCCGCCCTTTCGGGTTTTCGACCTAGCAGGCTTGCTCTAATTTTTGCCTGGGACCGCCCGCCCTTGCGGTTTTCAGCCCAGCGAGCTCTCTCAAGGGTAATATCGCTTATGTTGATCCAAATTGACAAGACTCGAGAATTCATTGCTGTCGAGGTCGATGATTGAGGCCGCTCCCCCGGAGAGAATGGTCTTGATGATATAGGGCCCTGCCCACTTAGGTCGAAACTTCCCTCGTAAATCGAAAACTGGCGCACGGATTTCTTTGACCACCATATCCCCTTCCTGCAGGCCCCTCGACTTCACCTTCTTGTTGAATGCCCGAGCAATCCTTCGTTGGTAGCCTTGAATGTGGTACAATGCCCGTAGCCTTCTTTCGTCGAATAGCATGAGCTCCTCGAACCTTCCACTGATCCATTCAGCTTCGTCTATCCCATGTTCGGCCATGACCCTTAGTTACGGTACCTCTAGCTCGATGGGGAGAACGGCTTCCATACCATACACCAAAGAATAGGGTGTTGCCCCTGTCGGTGTGCGGATAGACGTCCGGTATCCCCACAAAGCTAGTGGTAGTTGTTCGTGCCAATTCCTAGCTGACTGAGTAGTCCTTTCAAGAATCGTCTTGATGGTCTTGTTTGCTGCTTCGACTGCTCCATTTGTTTGTGGCCGATAAGTGGTCGAGTGGTGCACCTGAATTTTGAATTCATCGAAGAGCTCTAGAACTTTCCCCTTGAAATGAACACCGTTATCAGACACGAAGGCTTGAGGGACCCCATACCGATAAATGATGTTTTGCCTGATAAAGTGAGCCACTTGAACCGTCGTCAAAGTCTTGTATGAAGCTACTTCGACCCATTTGGTGAAGTAATCGACTGCTACCAAGATGAACCTGTGACCGTTAGAAGCTGCGGGTGTGATCTTTCCGATAACATCAATGCCCCAGGCGGAGAATGGCCATGGTGTTGCCATTGAGTGTAACTCCGAGGGCGGGACATGGATAAGGTTGGCATGAGTCTGGCACTTATGATACCGGCGTACATACTCGATGCAATCTGTCTCCATGGTCGACCAATAGTATCCCAGTCTTAAAACTTTCTTAGCTAGCATCATTCCATTCATATGAGGCCCACAAACTCCTTCATGAACTTCTTCCATTACTGCTCTCGACTCGTCACCGTGAATACACAACTTGTGAACTCCGCAAGGAGATCGCCGGTATAATTGTCCTCCACAGATAATGTATTGAGATGCAAGCCGCTGTAAGGCGATCCGATCTTTCTTAGTTGAATTTGCAGGGAACTCTCCTTTTTCCACCAGATTCCAAATGTCATGGAACCAAGGGAGCCCGTCATTTGGTTCGTCGATGTTCATGACATAGTCGTACATGTGTTTTCCCCTCGGCTCAATCATGACAGGCCTCAGCTTTACCCCGATTGGAAGTTCCAGCATAGATGCTAAAGTAGCGAGTGCGTCGGCAAAGCGATTCTTCATCCTCGGTACATGTGTGTGTAGACACCTCCCAAGCGGGGCATCGCCATACAGATTGATCATATTGTATTTGCTCAATTGGTTGCTCACTTCATAAACCAAAATCATGGACATTCCCATGGCTAGGAACATCGCCACACGATAACGGTTATCATCAAATAGAGTCGCCACCCAGTTTATTAAAACTGGGAAAATAGATAGAGATTCTGGATACGGGAGCCAAAAGTACAATAAGGGGAAGGTGTTAGGCACCCCTCTTTGCCCAGTCATGAGACTGGCCCATAATCGTTCAACATAAGACGTATAGATGCTTTGTTTAATTCTAACACATAGTCTGTTTAGTTATTCCTTTAAATAGTAAGCAAAGTGAGCCAGTGCGATAAACGAGCATGCATCAGAAAGCAGAAAAACAAACAAATGTCCCAGGGAGATGGATCTCGCGGCCAGCGAATAGATGTCATGGCCGAGAGATCCTCCTGGTTTGATGTACCGGCCGAGGGATCGAAGCCCCGGTCGGTGTTCTTCCTCACACCAGACAGAAAAGTTAGTAGATAATCAAAACGCTACGATTAATCATAAAAAGCAATAAATTAAGACAAACCAGAGGCCGTTGGGCCTCACCACCTTGATCCCTCAGTTGCTTGATTACTTTGGATTGAGTGTGATTGATTGATTGCTTGATCGAGAACCCTAGAGTTAGGGTTTGAACTTCGGGGTTTGATCGCCGGATTGACGGCTGCCTTCGGAAGGTTAGGGCTTTTGGAGTATGGGATTGAGGGAGTATTTGTGCAGAGTTTCGAGGTTTGATTGAGTGTGTAGGTATCTCAATTTCTATGTGTTAATTCGGAGCCCAAAGGCCCCTTTATATAGGCATAGGGATGACTCACTCCGGCCAATCAAATCATGAGATGGCAATTGCAATTGCAATGCAACTCTAACTCTACGTCGTGATCTCCGAACGTAGCCCGAACGCATCGGAAAGGTAGTGTAGTTGGATCAAACCAAACGTCTGACAGAACGTTCCAGAGTCTGGAAAAAGGTCGATCTGGCGGCCGAGCAAAGGATGTCGCGGCCGTGGAATGGATGTCTCGGCCGAAGGATAGATCTCGCGGCCGAGGGATTGATCTCTCAGGGAGATTTTGCTGGCAACAGGTTGCTCGGGTGAGGGATTGATGTTGTGGCCGTTAGATCGATGTCACGGCCGTCAGATGGATTCTCCTAGGCTTCTGTATTTCTGTCTGAAAGGCTGTATGGCTTTGAATTGGGTCCTCTAAGTGGTCAAAGTTCTCACCGAAAGTCCTAAGGTCCTCAAAGAAGCAATCAGCAATCATTGTATCCATTTCATCATCAGGATTGTCCCAAGGTGGGACTTAAAATAATCTTTAGGCCAAATTGGGGTGTCTACAGATGCCCCTCTTTGACTGAACTCAGACGGATCGCGAGACATGTTTGAGTAAGAGTCAAAGCTGTAAAAAGCAACTCAATTTGGTCCAACCACTATTCCAAGGGGTTTTCGAAAAAGGTTTTGTTATGGTCGGGCCGGGAGGCTGCCTACGTATTCCACAAGGGAAATTCAGACCAATCGTAGTTCGGGCAATAAAGAAAAGTAAAAGTTTGGAGGGTTAGAGACAGAAGACGTACCTTAGGGCTTTAAAAGCCGTAGTGTGACGTACCTAGACTGAGCCAGGGTTTTGGCAGAAGATAGTTGAAGGAGCGCGGGGCTACCTGGGGAGTTTTTGCGGAGAGCTTCCTTAGTATTTTGGGGTAGATCAGTACACTGCAGGTGCGTTTGCTTTTCTTGATCATCCTTACTTTGACTGAAAGGAGCTCGGTAGAGTAGCCTATCCTTGCGAATGAGCTGGAAGGGGTTGATGTAATGGGGTGGAATCCAAACCATCTACTGGGGATGAATTGGACGCCGGGTTACTTTTGAGATATGAGGGCGCAGGGCCAGTGACTGGAGCTTTAGTGATGAGGAAACCGAGGCACGGAGCTGGTTGTAGTCATGAGGCGAGAGCCTGGAGAGAAATGGAATTGAGGCATGGAGCCTGTTGCGATTTTGAGGCGAAGGCCTGAGGGGATTGATAAGACCGAAGCGCGGAGCTGGTATTGATCATAAGGCGAGAGCCTTTTTGAGCTTGATAGGATCGAAGCGCGGAGCTGGTGTTGATCATAAGGCGAGAGCCCGAGGTGTTTGGATAGGACCAAAGCGCGGAGCTGGTGTTGATCATAAGGCGAGAGCCTGAAGGGACTAGATTGAGGCGTGGAGCCTGCTGTGTTTTATGAGGCGGAGGCCTGAGGTAAGCTTAGAGCTTGATAGAACCGAAGCACGGAGCTGGCATAAGGCAAGGGCCTGAGGTGAAGGAACTGAGGCATGGAGCCTGAAGTGATTGAGGCGTGGAGCCTGTATGCAGTCTTGAGGTGAGGGCCTAAGTTGTCGGAGCTTAGAGCTTGACATGATATGAACTGAAGCGTAGAGCTGGTTGCATTCTGATGGTCTGTGCGCGGAGCTTTCTCATCATAAGTGTTGACGTGGAGCCAAAGGATCGAGGCGTTGGGCCGATCAATAAAACCGAGGCATAGAGCCGGCTAATTGCAGGGTTGACCTGTTTTATGAGAGATATGCAGAGTGTATATGTGCAATGCTTGTTCATTAGATGTGAACAGATATGATGCAGACTCGATGTGAAAATGTTGATGCAAATGTGCACGGGCCCGTGTATGTGTGTTTGTTTTAAGCTTAGAGCTTCTATCAAGTTCCGGACTTGAGCATTCGGAGCGTAGAGCTCGAGCATTCGGACGGCAGAATCCGAGCATTCAAAGTACAGGCTTTGAGCGTCCAGTACGCAGTGGTTGGGCATCCAAGCGTAGAGCTTGAGCATTCAAGTGTATAACTTGAGCATCCAGTACACAGTGGTTGGGCATCCAAGCGTAGAGCTTGAGCATTCAAAAATGTTAGATTTTTAGCATTCAGCCCGAGAATAGATGTCTTGATTGTTGGGGTGGCTTAGAGCTGTTGCTTGTTTACGGCTTGAGCCAATTGAGATAGCGGGCTTGGAGCCGCGCTGAGTTGTGTAGAGATGATGGGCACGGGGCCGCCCGAATTGATACGGGCGTAGAGCCGCTATGATAAAGGGCTTCGAGCCGCTGGGATGGTAGGCATAGGCTTTGAGCCTGTGGAAGTAATGGGCTTCGAGCCGCTGAGTCGTGATAGCGAGCGTAGAGCTGCTGAGATAGTAATTATATGCTTCGAGCCTGTTGAGATAATGAGTGTAGAGCCGATGAGTTGAAGGCGTAGAGCCGCTGAGTGAGTTGATATGGGCGTAGAGCCTGCCAATAATGGGCTTGGAGCCGCTGAAGTTTTAAGCTCAGGGCTGCTGAGTGTCTTGTTTTGCTAGCCAGTAGTTTGTGGAGAGAGATTTTCGATGCTTGGGCATGCCCCCAAGGCTGGTTTTGATCATGTTGTGTTGGCTCGGGGATGCCCCCAAGGCTACTTGGTTGTTTGAGGATTCAGAAGTTTGTAGTGGCTTGAATTGGTGCACTGAGCATGATCTGACGTTTGTTGAAGGAAATTGATTGGCGGGCCAGGAGATCGATCTCTCGGCCGAAGGATTTATGTCTCGGCCGAGGAATTGATGTCTCGGCCGTGAGAACGCCAAAAGCCAGGAAATCGATTTAAGTTTAGTTAAATCGATCTCACGGCCCATTTAATCTTTTCCTCTCCTCCTCCCTTATTCTCCTCCGTTCCTCTCGTCCGACGACCGTCGTACACCGCCGCCCTCCTCCCTTACCGTCGGCCGCCATCTTCTCCGGCGACCATCCTCTCCGACCATCGCCGTCGTTGTCGTTGCTGCTGGCCTCGGTTGTTTTGGGGAACCGTTGGTTTTCCTTCTTGGTTCGGACGTGATGGCCACGCCATCTTCGGACGTTGCGGGTTCATCCTCGCACCCTCCATGCAGGTGCGAACATCCGTCTTCTGATGAGGAGGCGATTGAGGAGCCCGGTTTGTTTGATGCTGCTGCCTACGTTCTTCCTTCCCGTAGGTTGGGTTATGGCGGTTTCCTGCAGTACCGCCCTCCTGTTGGTGGCCCAGAGGCCGAAGTAGTTCGCAGAGAGCCTGAGCAACACTTGAGTGTTCTAAATGTGCCGGTAAGCTTCCCTGAAAAAGTAAAAAGTTTACTTTAATTCAGAGTTTGAAAATCCGTGCATGATTTAAAGAGCGAATTTCTCATTTGCGGGATGACAATCCCTTTTAGCTAAGGGTGTGGATGAGAGAGACCCGTGTTTGGGTTGAATTGATTTTGCTTAAAGAAACTAAAATAACCGTGCCCCCTGTCTGGGCGATGCATGCTTTTAAATGTTAATTTGATGTCCCCTAGCGTTTCCTTTGTTTATGCAATCATGAGATTAACT
The DNA here is from genome assembly GCA_018127125.1 of Rhododendron griersonianum. Lineage (NCBI taxonomy): Eukaryota > Viridiplantae > Streptophyta > Magnoliopsida > Ericales > Ericaceae > Rhododendron > Rhododendron griersonianum. The sequence goes on from CM030794.1 coordinate 34,273,665, forward strand.
CCCTTTTTGTCTTTGGCAGAGAGATAGGAAGCTGGAGGCTCGCGGATGAGGCAAGGAGGTGCACAGATGGTTCTTGAAGCTGCCGGAACAAGCTCGGGAATTGGTACGTGCTGCGGGTTTCGAGACATTTGTCCTGGGCCTTGATCTTCCGAAGATGGATTGGTCATTGATGACCTCACTAGTTGAGAGATGGTGGGACACCACCAACACATTCCACCTTTCCCCGGCTGGCGAGATGACTATTACTCCAGGTGACTTTTCTTTGCTGACTGGCCTGCGAGTAGGCGGTGTTCCTCTTAGAGTTGACCCCAGACTCTGGGAGCGAGCAGGCGCTTTGGAGTGGTTTCTGGGCAAGGTGCCCCTTGTTCGTTCGCGAGGTCACATCGACCTTGCTTGGCTGAGCAGATCCTTCACGCAGGCTGATATCTTGACCCAGGTGAGCGTCGAGCAGTTGACACGGGCCTTCCTTCTTTACCTCCTTGGGCAAACGTTGTTTGCCAACAAGGATGGTTTAGTACACACGCAGTTTCTGGCTCCTCCTGCAGCACCTGGGAGCCACTAAGGAGTTTGACTGGGGCTCGTCCGCTTTGGCCACCTTGTACGGCGGTCTTGGAGCTTGCTCGCGGGACAAGAGTCCCATTCTTTGCGGCCACTTTCGAGTGCTTGAGGTACGTATCATTCCTTTGTACTTTTGTTCTTACTTTGGCTTTTTCTAGTTCTGAACTTGCTTTGATTATCCTGCTTTTCAGCTCTGGGCTTTTGAGCACCTTCTCCAGTTTCCCCCTGAGACCAGGCACGGTGATGCGAGTTGCATACCTCGTTACGAGCGATGGTTGATGGGGCAACGGAGGCCACGGTCACCAGTTTTGAGCCTTCCCGAGTGGCGGCGAGTTTTGGACCGACTGACGGTCGATCAGGTACCTTTCCTTTTGTACCTCTTGTCCTTGAGACTTCCGTATTCTTGTGTTGAGACTGATTTGTCACTGTTCTTACAGGTACGGTTTGACCTTTGGGGTGGTGTACCAGAGGATGCCCCCTCGCACGTTGTAGAGTCCTGGATCGGACCCGTAGTTTGCTCGAGGGTCCGTTTTGTAGGGCTTGGTACTTGGGTGACCGAGTGGCCAGTCAGTGGCGGCCACGCGTTGAGGCTCTTCGGTTTGTTCCCTCTTCTCCTCCAGTATCCATGAGGTCCACTTCTTTGATGTCGAAGGAAGATCTGAAGACTGCCCGGATCAGAGATTGGGCAGGTTTACTCCTCCAGACAGGTGACTATACAGAGTACTGCCGTCTTTTCTTGACCTCCTCTGCTGCAGCTCCTCCCGTTGCTCCTGTTTGGCCACGGGCTCCTTCGTATATCTCCTTCCACTCAGACGATGGGGAGGAGGAACGCCTGATGCTGACTCCTTGCACGACCCCGCTTTACACTTTGCCAGACGGGGCTTCACAGGTATTTTTAGCTTCTTATGTTAGCTTTCATCACTCCGCATTGTATCCTTGCTTTAGATGTTTGTAATGCTTGGTTGTTCCACAGGTACCTGTCGAGATAGTGCGGGAATGGTTTCGCGCCTACCAGAGTACAGAGGTCTTGGTTCGGAGACAGCGCCGTAGGATCCTCGAGGTATGACTTTCTTCATGAGTTTTATCTGCTATGTATTATCCCTTGAGTCTGAATGTTTATATCTTTCTTGGCTGCAGCTTGAGGCTGAGAGGGTACCGGCCGCTGAGGGGAATGTGGGGACCAGTGAGCAGCCTTTGCCTTCTTCTCAGAGATCGCCTAGTTTTTAGGGCCTTTCTTTTCCCTGTTCATAGTTAGTAGATGATAGGCAGAAACTATATTTGTATAGTAAAAGCAACCACAGCAACGGTTTTGTAAACAAGTTTTTGTTTGAGAAAAGGGAAATGCCTTTCATGCCCCTAAATGTCTTGAGTTTGCATGTGATAGTCAGAACATGGCTTTTTTTGAACAAGTTTTTGCTGATAGACAGTTAACTTCTGTGAAAATATTTGGCTGAAGAATTGATCACTCGGCCGAAGGATCAGTGTTGCGGCCGAGGTATCGATTATCCGGCCGCTATGTCTACTTTCCCAAGGAAGATAGGTTTTGCTTTAGCCAAGCGGCATCCTGTTTCACATCCTTTCCTATGCTTAGTCTTTGATTTGCTGTCCCTTGCTTTTGCCATGCTTTACAACCTGATTGCTAAACTTTAAGAGTTTTTTGAAGGATCATACCCTTTGCGTTTGACGACTTTTGGGTTAGAAGAGATGAACTGTAATCCTTACGTGTCTTTGTTTTTGTCAATTCCTTGGAAAATGACTAACTCATCTTTTGCGAGCTCAATACGCAGGTTTAGCTATGCCTATCATTGAGTACAAACATGTTTTTCTTCTCTCCAAATGTTTGGGCCGTATCTCGATGTGAGACTGCCTACGTATCCCGATCGGGGAATCAGGCCTTTTACGTAGTTCCAAGATCACCACCTTTGGGGGTTGGGTTTTCACTCTTGGTTTTTCTTTCTCTCATGCTCTAAGTTTTGCCTAGGTTACCTGATAGAGGTTGAATCCCTAGCGAGCTTTCCTTCAAATGCCTTAACTTTTGCCTAGGCCGCGTTTTCGCTTTTTCTTTGTCCTAGCAGGCTCTGCTCTTACTTTTGCTTGGGTGTGTAGATTGCCCAACGAGCATTTTTCTCTCAAAAAGGGTTTGTGTTTTGGAGAGGAATCTGATGGAGATGTTTTTATGAATCTCCTTGTGTTTGTACTTTCACAATGGGCAAGCTAACCCTAAGTGTTCTCACGGAGATAGCGTCTTCTTCCTAAGTTTTGATAAAAACCTAGTTTTAAGTAATTTAGAGTTTATCCTTTCCTTCCCTTTTGTCGAAGACACGAGGATTTTGATCCTTTCAAATTCTTCCTTTGTTTTGGCAATGAGAGCATAGTGCATGGCAATTGCAATTTAGAAATTTGGATTTAGATAAGCATAATCTTGAAGATGAAAAAGGAATTCTCTTAGCGGAAATAAAATGCCCAAACAGGGGCCCAAAACTCGTTCTAGTTTGTTTAAAGCAAAAATAATGTTTTAACGTTTCTTATTTGCCATGTTGTGACTTCTCAGCTACTGCAGCATGTCGGGGTCATTTCCTTTGTCTTTTGCAACTTTGTACTCTTTCCCACCTTTTTCCTTGCCAAACAGAGCCTTTGAACTGGGTTCATCTTTTGCACGATAGCTGTCTCCTTGAGCCGTGAGTAATCCCCAGATGGATGTGTCGGCAGGAAACCCCCTTTCTCTTTCCTCATTGATTGCGTGGTCATTAGCTATTTCCTCCTGATTGAATAGTGATGCTAAGGAGGTTTCATCGAGCGGATCATTGCACTCTTCTTCCATTTCATCAAAGTCACTTTCCCCTGTTTTATAGGGTTCTGTGTACATGAAATCCAGATCTTCTCTTTCCTCTATCCATTGACTATAGTCGCACTCATCGTAAGGGTTGACCCATGGTTGCATTTGGAACTCCTCTACTTTCTCAATGAGATTGATTGTCTCCCAAACAATGGGCGGTGTTGGAATTTTGGGATGGTTGATGCGCACTACTTTTTAGGCAGGCTCGAAGCGAGCGTGCCTTCTCATCATGATGACCCTTTCTTTTTCCTTCTTCCTTTTCTCAAACCAGATACGAAGCCACTCGTCATCTTCTACAAATGGAATGTCTAGATCCTCCAAATTGTGTTTCGCCCAAGAGTGTTCCTCCCACTTCCTTAGCTTTTCTTCTTCTATTTGATCTTCGCTGCTTATGTCGGACATATCAATGTCAATTACTTCTGACTGATCAGAATTATCATCCTCCTCCTCCTCTATCATGAAACATTCGTCCTCCTCGGGGAAGGTTATGGTAGGTTTGGTTTGGTTGTCTTGGACAATGTATTGGCTGGGATTGTATGTGGGGTTGTGAGAGAGATTTATGAGATTGATGCTTCGAGGTGGTGGTTCGGTATTATGAGTAGGGAGTGGGTTAGCTTGCCCATCAGGTTTTGGTGGTTTTATGGTTCGGCTATCAATATGATCCTGAATGTCGTGACGAAGACGCATACAATTGTCTGTTTCGTGCCCAGGATGTTGGTGATAGGCGCATTGCTTGTTCGGGTCATGGTTTGGGCCGTAGGGCGGCGGAGGAAGTGGCTTGTTTAGAGGTTTGAGATGCCCTTGACGGCTGAGAATGGTTAAGGCTTGGGATAAGGTCATATAGAGAGGATCAAAGTTGCGACGAGGTCGATTTGAGCTCGGGATGGGCTAGTTTGGAAAGGATCTTGAGGCAAAGAGCCAAGGGCATTCACGGAGGCATGAGACGTACGGCTAGAGAAGGTTTTCTTTGGTGGAGGAGTGACCTCTTCTTTCCCAATGAGTCCCAGCTTGATTCCATCTTCGATTTGCAACCCAGTGGCATGCAAGCGCTTGAAATCGGTGATAGCCTGTGTGTAAATATGCCTGAGATATTTGGGTTGCAAATTTTTGACAACTATCCTCACTTGGTCTTCCTCGGAGGGACGGTTCTTCATCTTGGCAGCCTTTTCCCTCCATCTTGCCACAAAGGTGGCGAAGTCCTCATTGGAATCCTGTTTGGTCATTTCCAAGTACTGCTTGACAAAAGCATTGGCGATTTCTGGCCAAGTTTGATAATGTACAAACTCCAAAGTGAGGAACCAGTCGAGGGCACTTCCGGTGAGAGTTCGTTGGAACAACTGGGCAATGAGCTCGTCATTCAAGCCCATCGGCTTCAGGGTGTTGATAACATGGCGAACATGACTGGTAGGGTTGCCAGTTCCATTGAATTTCTCAATGTTGGGCATCTTGAAATTCTCAGGTAGCTTGGATTCTGGGAAGAGGCAAAGTCCCTCGAAATCCAGAATTTGATCCCCTTGTGAACGAGCCAAGGCTTGTTTGATTTCCTTGACTTGTTTGGTCAACTCAGGACTTTCTGCCAATATCACTTTATGGGGATTCTCGTCTTCCATTGATTTTTCATCATCTTCAGCATCTCTAGCTGCTTTTTCTGCCAGTAGTGCAGCTATTTGAGCTTGGAGGTCGGCAATAGTGGCGTCGTTGTCTGCCATGAAGGTAGAAGGTTTGCTTGACGAAGCTTGAGATTTAACGAATGACGGGGTTTGTTGAGAGGGTGACCGGGAAGTTCCTGAGAGCGGTCGGAATCGTTGTGGTGAGGGTGTTTTGTCAGATGAAGACAATAGACGGGAGGGTTGCAGAGACCTTTGTTTGGCGTAGCTTCGGGTGTTATAAGAGTACAAAGTTGGCTGTGGTTGCTTCTTTGATTTACCTATTGTGCCTGCTTGAAAAGTAGAATACCTGGAAGTCAGTATTCGGCCTGTGTAGGGTTAGGATTTGGGCTGAAAATCCCAACCCTTCTGCACAGAAAGAGTTAATACAACAACAGATGATACAAGGTGTGAGGAAGAACTTTTGCAAGTAGAATGCAAGTAGGTTCCTAGCATGTAGTTCCTGCCTTAGTTTGATAAGTTCTATGGCTTTCTAAAGCATGCAAGGTTTAGGTAGTTTCGGGGTGCTCCGTTGTCAAAGGGCATCAGTCCTCTCGACCCATCATAGGCGGCGATTGGGTGATTTCCTTTTGATATACCACTAGGTACGAGTGACGGTGGAGTTTGCTGGAACCCCAACATAGCCCGTGTCATGCCGGGATATCGGAGGTGAACTCAACGGGTTGCCCGCTCGATGCATATGATAAATGAATTAGACAAGGCATGTATTAGTCTTATGTTGAACTTTTTGGTTATGGCTCTCACATCCCCAGCAGAGTCGCCAAAAACTGTAGACACCTCCCAAGCGGGGCATCGCCATACAGATTGATCACATTGTATTTGCTCGATTGGTTGCTCACTTCATAAACCAAAATCATGGACATTCCCATGGCTAGGAACATCGCCACACGATAACGGTTATCATCAAATAGAGTCGCCACCCAGTTTATTAAAACTGGGAAAATAGATAGAGATTTCGGATACGGGAGCCAAAAGTACAATAAGGGGAAGGTGTTAGGCACCCCTCTTTGCCCAGTCATGAGACTGGCCCATAATCGTTCAACATAAGACGTATAGATGCTTTGTTTAATTCTAACACATAGTCTGTTTAGTTATTCCTTTAAACAGTAAGCAAAGTGAGCCAGTGCGATAAACGAGCATGCATCAGAAAGCAGAAAAACAAACAAATGTCCCAGGGAGATGGATCTCGCGGCCGGTGAATAGATGTCACGGCCGAGAGATCCTCCTGGTTTGATGACCGGCCGAGGGATCGAAGCCCGGTCGGTGTTCTTCCTCACACCAGACGAAAGATTAATGAATAATCAAAACGCTACGATTAATCGAGAAAAAAGCAATAAATTAAGACAAACCGAGAGGCCGTTGGGCCTCACCACCTTGATCCCTCGGTTGCTTGATTGCTTTGGATTGAGTGTGATTGATTGATTGCTTGATCGAGAACCCTAGAGTTAGGGTTTGAACTTCGGGGTTTGATTGCCGGATTGTCGGCTGCCTTCGGAAGGTTAGGGCTTTTGGAGTATGGGATTGAGGGTATTTGTGCAGAGCTTCGTGGCTTGATTGAGTGTGAGGGTATATCAATTTCGTGTGTTAATTCGGAGCCCAAAGGCCCCTTTATATAGGCATAGGGATGACTCACTCCGGCCAATCAAATCACGAGATGGCAATTGCAATTGCAATGCATCTCTAACTCTACGTCGTGATCTCCGAACGTAGCCCGAACGCATCGGAAAGGTAGTGTAGTTGGATCAAACCAAATGTCTGACAGAACGTTCCAGAGTCTGGAAAAAGGTCGATCTGGCGGCCGAGCAAAGGATGTCGCGGCCGTGGAATGGATGTCTCGACCGAAGGATAGATCTCGCGGCCGAGGGATTGATCTCTCAGGGAGATTTTGCTGGCAACAGGTTGCTCGGGTGAGGGATTGATGTTGTGGCCGTTAGATCGATGTCACGGCCGTCAGATGGATTCTCCTAGGCTTCTGTATTTCTGTCTGAAAGGCTGTATGGCTTTGAATTGGGTCCTCTAAGTGGTCAAAGTTCTCACCGAAAGTCCTAAGGTCCTCAAAGAAGCAATCAGCAATCATTGTATCCATTTCATCATCGGGATTGTCCCAAGGTGGGACTTGAAATAATCGTTAGGCCAAATTGGGGTGTCTACAGTGTGAAGGTCACTTTTTGAAAACTCGGGATGAGTTCGTCGAGTTGTTGATGATACGGCTTCATCTTTTCATCCCTAACTCTCCATTCTCCGTTTGCTTGCGATACAACCAAGTTGGAATCTCTCACAACTTCTAGCACCTTGACTCCAATCTCCAGTGCGGCTTCCATTCCCACAATGCATGCTTTGTACTCCGCTTCGTTGTTCGTGAATTCGAAGTTCAACTTGAATGCGAGGGGAATATGTGACCCCCTAGGTGAGACTAGCAGTATGCCAATCCCAAAACCCTTCTGATTTGCAGCTCCATCGAAGTACAGAGTCCATGTCTCATCGACTGCTGTCATTACGTCTTCATCAGGAAATTGAAATTCGGTGTGCTCCGGTCCCTCAATCGGATGATCTGCTAAGAATTCTGTAACGGCCCTGCCCTTTACTGACTTTCGGGTGACATACTTGGTTTCGAACTCCGCTAATAAGAGCAACCAACGTGCTAACTTACCGGTAAGTGCTGGCTTCTCGAATAGATATTTGAGAGGATCCATCCGAGAAATCAGTATCACCGAGTAAGACAGCATGTAGTGTCTCAACTTCTTTGTGGCCCATACAAGTGCCCATCACGTCTTTTCTAACGGGGTGTACCGCTCTTCACTTCCCATCATCTTTTTGCTCAAATAGTAAATCGCCCTTTCAACCCCATCTTCTCCCTCTTGTGCCAGCATGCACCCCATTGACGAGGGCGTTGTGGGCACACGCCCCAAAAACTCCCGCGGTTTTAAGCATGAAAATTTCGGGTGCGCCCTTCTCACGGAAAGCGCGGCGAAACGCTTCGCAGATCAGAGAGTCGCCACTCGGGTTTTGTGGAGAGTACCCAAGAAACCGTGTTTTTTTGAAAACGTTTTGGATCGCGTTTGTTTGAGTTTGAAAAAGGCTTGTAGACTAGTCCGTCGTCACCTTTGAAATCTGAGGTTCATGAGCCAGGTTACGAGAGGGGAAGGGTTTTATGGCACCCCCTCTCGCCCAATCCGGAGATCGGTCTCTACTCGGACATTTTATAAAACATTTGCATTTCTCTCCTTGTTTGATCATTTTCTTAGCCAGTTAGGGCGGGGGAACAGTTAATGGGGATTAAGACTGTAACACGTTTGCAGTTATGTACAAATATGTGACAAAAATGTTTATGGATGATAGATGTTTGATCTAAGCAAATATAATAGGTTGAGAACAAGCTACTGTGAACACTTTGAACAGACTAGCACATACTAACTGTGCAGTGGTGCACACAGAAGCAAGCCTGCATGCACTGGCTAAGCCACTGCATGCAGCCCTGACCTGCGTGCGCCACAACACAACTGGCGTACGCCGGTAAGCTCAAGTCCATAGCTTCTGTTATCAACCCTCTGGGCTCTGGAAAGGACCAGTGCACACCCAGGACAAACCACGCAGTTGATATAGATTACTAAGCTATTGCAGACAGATAAAAGGGCTAATGAGCCACCAAATGAACAGAAAATCCCTTAAATAGTGAGGGGACAATGATCAAAGGCCTGGATGGAAGATCCATGCAAGGGCCAAGCCACTGGATGCTAGACTACTACCGTACGCCAGTTATCACTTTGCTCCAATGCTTTGGCTTTGCATCAACTGGGCTCTGGAACATGACCAGAAGGCTCCCAGGGGCCAAACTATACTAAGATACAGATGGAAGAGAAAGCAGTTCTAAAATACAGTAAGCAAAAGGTTGATTTTAACATGCATCAGGGTGATTAGAACACAAATGAAGCAATAAAATAATGATCCATGACCCCCACGCCAGTTTTGCACATACTACCATGACTGGCGTACGGCTCAAACGACTGGCGTGCGCCACTGATCACTGCATACGGTTTTGAAACCTTGCCAGCATTAGGGCCAGGACTGGTATAGATTACCAGCCTTGACCCTGCTAGCCCCCCTCAGGGGTCAGAACAGAAAGTAGAAACAAAAGGTGATATACCTTTGCTTGTGAGTTTTGTGGATGGTTTGAGCTTTGAGCTTGAGAGTTGAGAGTTGGAGGATGATTGTGGTGAGGTTTATGGACTGTGGTGAATGTATTCTTCACTTACTCTTTCTATGGAGAAGAAAGGAAGCCAAGAACATTGAAGAAGAAGAAGACAAGAAGGCTTGAAGCTTTTATGGTGCTAACCCCTTTTGAACTTTGGTAACCCTTTGCAAGAGTGAGAGAGGGGAGTATATATAGAGGAGAGGGGCTGGTAACCAGCCAGTTGGGGCTGGTTTGGTTAAGGGAGGGAGAGTTTTCCTCCCATTAAGGGTGATGGGAGATATGTATGAGAGTGGGGGAACATCCCTGGCCGAATGCAATCATCAGGGGACTGTAGCTGACGTCAGGTGGTTACAAAATCTCCCGCGCGTCTGGCTGAAAAAGGTTGATTTGACTGGCATTGACTGGCGTATGCCCCTTGTTGGGTGGCATGCACCAGTAAGTGGTGATGACTGACACGTGGCAGTGCCTCCTGCGCACGCTAGTCAAGAACCAGCGTACTCCAATAGGGTTTTGCTGAGGCCATTTGGTTCTGGCTTGAGGGTTCGACAAGGGTTTGAAAAGGGTTCGGATGAGGTTCAGGACGCTCAAAGCTCAAACTCATTCACAAACTCGGGATGTTCTTGACCTTAATCATCATTGGGGAATCAAAAGACCGTAAATAAACTATTCTGGAAAGTCCAAAATAGGGTGTCTACAGGCGTGACGGACAAGTACAGGATCAAAGGTTTTCCCGGGATGGGCGGCATCAAGATTGGAGGATTCTGGAGGTAAGTTTGTACTGCTTCGAAGGCCTTCTGACACTTGTCGTTCCATTCGAACTTTACATCCTTCTTGAGTAATCGAAACATCGGCTCACACGTCAATGTTAACTTTGCAATGAATCGGCTAATGAATTGAATTTTGCCCAAGAAGCTTCGAACATCCTTTTCGGACTAGGGTGGCTCCATTTCGAGAATGGCTTTGATCTTAGAAGGATCCATTTCAATCCCCCTGGTCGTGATCATGAATCCAAGCATCTTTCCAGCCGTGACTCAGAACGTGCACTTCTGCGGATTTAGACGCATTCTGTACTTCTGATTCTCTCCAAGAACTTTCTCAACGCTGGGAGGTGATCCTTCCGTTCCTTTCCCTTCACTATCATGTCATCGACATACACCTCGACTTCAGTGTGAATCATGTCGTGCAATAGAGTAGTCGCAGCTCTTTGATATGTGGGACCAGAGTTCTTCAACCCAAATGGCATAACCCGATAGCAGTAGGTCCCCCACTCTGTGATGAATGTGGTCTTCTCTCTATCTTCCGGAGCCAAAAGAATCTTGTTGTACCCGGAGAACCCGTCCATGAAGGATAGTAAAGCATGCCCTGCAGTGTTATCGACAAGTACATCTATATGCGGTAAAGGAAAGTCATCTTTAGGGTTCACCATGTTCAGGTCTCTAAAATCGACACACACTCTGATCTTTCCGTCCTTTTTGGGGACGGGCACGATGTTTGCAACCCAAGTGGGGTATTCAGTTACTATTAGAAAACCTGCGTCGATTTGCTTTGTGAGTTCCTCTTTTGTCTTTAATACCCAATCGGGCCGCATCTTCCTCAGTTTCTGTTTAATGGGTTTTGCATCGGGATAGAGGGGGATTCTGTGCTTGACGATCTTTGGGTTGATTCCGGGCATATCTGCATGGGACCAAGCAAAAACTTTTTTGAATTCTTTTAATAAATCAGTGAGCTCTTGAAGCTCATTGAGAGACAGCCCGGAACCGACTTGAACCAATCAAGGGTTCTCCTCATCACCCAAGTTTATCGAGATTATTTCTTCTTTTAGAGGCTAAGCATGCCTTTCGTTTTCGCACTCGATGAGGGAACGGATTTCTTTGGGAATGTCCCCATCGAAATCTATTCCTTCATCGTCGGGATCCAAACAATTTATTTCAAAGTCCGGCAAGTAAGCAAAGGCATCATTCATTTCATTGATAGGCTCCTCGGAAGGAGGGAATACAGTGGTGGACTCAAACTCGAAGTAAAAGCTACGGTGGGGAGGGCCAATAGGCACGAACTCCGACTCAGTGCTAGACGAGGAGTCAGTATCAGACTCAGACTCGGTGCTAGTGTTGTGAGTGCGTCTTACAAGTGGAATGAAAGTGCAGTTTTCATATGTGCCTATAGCGTCCACAATGAGCTTAGAGGGGTCTTCCATCTCTTCTTCTCCACCCAGCATGAGCACAGCAGCATCTTCTATCATACCCTCCGATTCCTCGCCCCCGAACAGTGATTGGAGACTACCCAAACCAAAAGCTTAGAGACAATCGAGTGCTTCAGACAATTCCTCCATCTTCGTTACCTCTTCATCATTATCCCAGGTGTCGTTGGCGAAGATTTCAAACCCAGGATACTTCACTTTTGTCTCAACATCCACAAAAGGCTCGGGCTCTCCTTGATACGGTGCTTCCTTCTCCTTCAGCTTCATTTCGGCTGCATGAGCCCGGGCGCGGTTGCGCCACCTTTTGGCGGGATCACTCTTCTTGAGCACGTAACCCAGGCCAAAGCGTTCATTGCTCCCAGGGAAATGAGGGAACTCGGAGACTCCTTGCCCATAGAGTCCCAAGCCCATGCCTGGCAGGTAATTCGCCTCATGATTTCCAACGCCGCAGAGCTCACTAAGAAACCATCGTCAACCCGGATGGTGCAAACCTTTGAGGTCATGACAGCAAACCCCCCCCCCCCCAATGGCTATGTCTTCTTCTCCGTGCATGATTTCCAACAGTGGGGAGTTATCTTCGGAGTGAGGACGGATACCAGAGTCCCCATGAATGATAAGAGTCCCGGAATCCAATCCCAAGATGAGCTTTTGGTGTAGCGTGGATGGTACCCCCATAACATCGGAACGGTCCAGCCACGGCCTCCCCAACAGGAGGTTGAATGAGGCAGGGATTTCCAAGACGCAGAACTCCACAGTGGTCTTGAACTTTCCGGTTGCCAGCTCTAAGTTGACCGTTCCCAGGACATCACGACGTGTGTTATCATAAGCGTGGACACCCAGAGTCGATGGCGCAAAGTCCTTGTTTTTGAGGCCCAGACAGTAAGCAGTGCGGAAAGGGCACACATTGATGGCCGAACCATTGTCTATGAGTATCGCGGGGACCCACTTTCCCAGGCATTACATGGTTACATGGAGAGGCTTGTTGTGATCGGTTCCCTCAGGCGGGAGGTCTTTCTCGGTGAAGGACAAGGTGTGTTGGGTAAGGTTTGGGGTTATGAGGGCGATTAGGGTTTCTGGGGCTATGTCGAAAGGGACTTCGAACTTGGAGAGAGTATTGACGAGCCTTCGGCGATGTTCGCGAGAAGACGCCAATACTCCCCACATGGACATGTGGGCAGGGGTTTCGTGGAGTTGCTGGATGATAGGGTCGGTGCTGGCAATTGGGTTTTGCTGCTGAGAGGCACTGGGGTTTGAGTTGACAAATGGGTTAAGGTTGATGGATGGATTAGGTTGGAATGGAGGGTTAGTGGAGTTTGAGGGGTTATTTTGTGGGGTAGGTGGGATAGGGGTGTTTGGATTTGTGGAGTTGACAGGGTTTACGGGAATGTCAAGGTTATTTTTTTGTGGTGGAGGTGCTCGGGATGAGCTTCCCTGCTGGAGGTTGGTGGGCTGGTATACCCTACCGCTCCTGGTAAGATTACTAATTGTCTTGGGGGCAGGTTCCCACCAAGAATCTTCCAAGAAGTTGGAGAGATCAGTATCAGCCTTGCGCTTTCCTTTGTCAAGCTTCGTTTTCTCAAGGGTGTCATTGAGAAGTTCCATTTCCAGAGCATTCCATATGTTCTCCTCTTCCAGCTAATTCCAAAAGTTAACGTTGTTGTTGTTGTTGACTTGTAGGGAGCCTTCATCTATCATAGCCTTGTTGACGGTTAGTGCTTGCGACCAAAGATTGTATTCCTGGGTGCCTAGCCCCAAGCGTAGGGCTCTCAAGTCGCTTGCAGAATAACTCGGTAAGTCCGAGGTCGAACCACAGAGAACGGTTTATTGGAGTGAAAAGCTTTATCGGGCTATATGGTGGTTTGTAGCTATAGGTAGCCAACCCTTGATTTTTGGTGATTGTTTTGGTGAATTCCAGATTAAACTAAAATTATGGTTGCAAGTATTAAAATGATAGGCTCGGGCCAAGGGTTTACACTACCCATAACCTAAATAATTCAATATTGTCACTAATTTACACAATCGAGTCCCACAGGTATTTTGTGTGCTCGACCGGAAGATTATGCTACGTGCGATTGAATTCCTCTATTGTGTTGGTCGAACCCTTAAAAGGACAGCGACCCAGTAATATGCGTGCCAGAATTGACTGTCGACGCATAAGCAAAGGCTTAACACTTTTGAGTTTCGAATCGATTAAAGGAGAAATTCGACCACACATTCACATACAATTAATTTTAACGGTGAGAATTATCGAATTACTTAGGCCATAGGATGGTATTCACCCAGGGCCGAGCTTATAACGATTACCCCTCCATTGACAAAGGACTTGCCAAGGAAAGGTTAAAAACTACTAAAAACATAATTAATTATTTCTAGGTGATTATGGAAGATCGATACTAGTGCATATCAAAAAGATGTTTACAGTGGAGTAGACCAAAGGTTCTCCACTCTCAACCTTTAAGGGATTTGCACTATTATTAACCTTAGACCAAAGTTTGATGTGAGAAACAGCCAAGTAGTTTGCGAATACTCACAACCAAACCTCAATCTTTACTTTTTAAGAATTTAAACTAAGAACTAAACAATCTAACAACTTGGAAAGAAATCGAAAGGAAAATTATAAAACTACAATCTTATTCCAAGAAACAAATATTACAACTGCAAATTACAAGGGCCAGGCCCTAAATGCTTCCAAAGAGTACAGAGAAAACTAAGGGAAAAAGAGAAGTTCTGGCAAAGGAAAAGGTATGCTAGAGTGAGATGACTCTCGGCTTTTTGGCTGGGAAATGGAAAAGAGAGAAATGTAGAGAGAGATAAGTATCTGACAAATGAAAGCCTTTTGGAATTTTCCTATCGCCCGATGATTATTTTTCTACCCAGCTTCTAACTAACTCCTTTTTCATTTGGCTGGATGCCCATATATATACAAAGCTGAGAGAGTAAGTCGACTGAGAGTTGAAGCAAAATGATTCAGTGTGGCGCACACGTGAGACTTTGAGAAATGGATTAACGGCTGAGATCAAGGCCATACATGATCGACCGGACCGGGTGCCAACACATGGCATTGAAAGTTGAATGCTTATCCTTGCTGAATTAAATGCTTTGTCTTCTGATAATTGCATTTGTTCCGTGTGAGAGATGAGAGCTGAACAAGATAATTATCCAGTGTGGTGCGCACATGGCATTGTGACAAATAAATGAACGGTTGAGATCAATGCCAGACATGATCAAACGGTACGGGAGCCGACACATGGCATGGGGAGTTAAAATCCTTCGATTGTTGTGCTGATTTTTCCAGAGGCATTACACCAGTGGGGTCCTCGGCAGTTGAATTCCTCCAACAACAAATTATTGCTCCAATTTTATCCTCTGTGATAGAACCCATGGATCCATAAAAATGGACTCCTATTTACTAGTTGCATTTGAATTGCCCATTGAATAGTCAACCAAAGTGTACCACCGAGATTTCATCTAACGCAATGTGCTCGCAATGCTCTTGTCTATTCTTTTACCGGTGTCCGATCCGAACTCGGAGCTAGTCAAATTTGAGTGTTAACTGGTACACTTTATCTTGTATTACCTGAAATCAAGAGAAACATACCTTACGCGCAATATCATCTAAAATATTAAACAATAAACATAATTATATAGAAAATGAGATATATTACGCACAATAATATACAATACTCATCAGTTAGTTCTTCACCGTCCACCCATACGTTCACCAATTCAGTCTTGCCCCAGAGGTCTTCAGGATCTAGCACTTAAATGTTAGGTTCATCGGGAATCTCAACTATGGGCTGAGGGAAAAACTCATCAATAATATACTCCTGCGGACAGAAGGCATTATCCATGACATGGTCAAGGACGTCGGAGTTTCTGGTGAGATTGACAATGGTCGTGACAGAGAGTCCCGAGAACATGCGAGGGTTCATCAAGTCCATTTCTTGCTCTACTTCCTCTTCTCGAAAGAGGTATGCCAAAGATGTCTCGTCCAAAGGGTCGGAGTCGTCTATCCAATGCCACCCATTGGGTTCGGGCTCCCACTCCCACTCATCTTCATCTCGACCGGTTCAGGTTCCATGAACAGAGCAAACAGAGAATACCCGTCCAGCGGGTCAGCCATCATCTCTTCCCAATCCTGTCTCCAATCACCTTGTTCCAACTCTTCTATCTGGTGAGAGTCGAGTGCCACAGGCCACACTCCAGTGATAAGAGCCCGATTTTCCACTGCGAAGAAGTCGCTTGCCAGATCTTCCCATCTCCTTTGGAAGTCCCATTCTACAGTTTTGAGTGCACAGACAGCATCCTCAGCTGGTAATTCGACAGTCGGTTTGGGTTGGGTAGCAGGAATGATGTAAAGGCTTGGGTAAAAGGGGTGGCTTAGGGAAATGTGATTGGTGTGGGTGTTTGAGTGTTTTGGGTGCGGGTTGGAGACGGTATTGGGTTTTTGTGGAGGCATAGGGAGGGTCTTATTATCAATGAGGTCCTGGATGGTGTGGCGAAGGTGGAAACAATTGTTGGTCGGGTGGCCTACGTTTTGGTGATAGGCGCAGTAGGCGTTGGGATTGTGGGAGGCAGGGAGTTTTTGTGGAAGTGGGGTGGGACAAGTGGTTTGAGGAGATCAGTTTCGACCAATTTCTCAAACACTGCAGAGAGAGGTGCTGAGAATTGGGTGAAAACACGAGGTTGGGATCGAGGTTGACTGGTTTGGGTTACAATCTGGTTGACAGGTTCGGCTTGGGTCGTGCTCGAGGAGGTGTTTGGAAAGTGAGTGAAGTTGGAGTTTCCGAACAGCGTGCTGCTATTACCAGAGTAGACTTTCTTGGCTTTTGGTGTGGGTTCGGCTTGTCGAGGATTCCCAGCTGGACTGCTTCTTCGATGGCCAAGCCTGTATCAAAGAATGTCTTGAAATTTGAACAGGCCTGAGCCATGACCATGTGTCTCGCAAGGTTTGGCTGAAGGTTCCGGACGATCATCCGGATCTGATCTCTATCTGTTGGTCTGTCCTTCATCTGAGCTGCCTTCGCCCTCCACCTTTTCACAAAATCTGCAAAGGATTCTTTGTCTTCCATCTTCGTGGATTCCAGTTCACGGGTGGTGACCTCAAGCTGAATGTTATAGTCATATTGCGCTATGAAAGCCGCACATATGTCTTCCCAAGATCGTTTCTTCCTCTCATCCAGCGATGTGAACCAGTGAAGAGCATGACCCACGAGGGTTTGTGAGAACATCTGAGCCATGGCGTCCTTCTCTACGCCCCACATGGAAAGTGCCCCTATATACCCGGTCAAGTGCGCCTTCGGGTCTCCAGTTCCGTCGAATTTTGCGAAGTCTATGGGCCTAAACTTCTTTGGGAGCTTTGCATTGGGGAATAGACAGAGCTTGTTGATGTCGAAGCCTGTCGTGGTAATCTTCTCACTCCTTGCCACGGATTGCTCCAATTGGGTGATCTTTGCCAGGACAACTGCCATTTCAGGATTCTGCGGGGTTTCCATCTTAGGGGTTGGTTGTTCTGGGTTTGGATTCGGATTAGGGTTCGGGTTTGGATTCGGGTTTGGATTTGGGAGTCGTCGTGCAACTCCGGTTATCATAAGCATGAGTTGGGTGATTTGATTGTTGGTGCGTTCACCCAATCGTTGGATAGCTTCCCTGATCTGCCCCATTCCTCCGTTCGGGTTTTCCGGGTTTGGGTTTTCTAGGTTTGGATTGCCTCCGTTTGGGTTTGGGTTTGGGTTTGGATTGAGATTCAGGTTGGGGTTTGGATTAAGGTTGGGGTTGGGGTTTCCAGCTGGCTGTTCCATCTCCACCCACGAGTCTGATACACCGATGGGATCTGCCTGAAGTTGAAGCCGTTCCAATCTCTGCCCAAGGGGTCTGGTCCAGGAGGGTATGATATTCTTCTTCTTTGGCCCAATTGCTCAGAACTGACAACAAAGCAAAAACCGTGCTCAAACGCGGTCCCTGTTTACATTTTTATGAAATTTCTGCATAGTTTTTAGAAAATGTGTGCATCACCGTCACCGTCATCAACTCTGATTTTTCAAGAATGATTGAATATCCTTTATGGGAAGTTGCCTTGATCCTCGGATTTTTGGGGTGTATCCTCATTTAGGAACCGTCGCTTCCCAAAAGATGCTAAAATAAGCTAAGTATTTGGCTAATATTTCATCGACAATTCGACCGTCGGTTTGGAATGACCTGGGGCGAACGACGTGATACGATAACCGAAGTGGCGTAAGCGGTGCGTTTGCTTTTAGCCTGGGTGGTGTTGGTATCACGGCATTTTGCTTCCTTGTCATTCCTTCCTTTGTGTAATTTTCCGATTAAACACTAGTCAAGGACTTAGCAAAATTTTAGTTTCCCTTAGGTTTTAGCTCGAGGACTCACATGGTTAGGCAACACACATTAGGGTGCGTGACTCTTCATCGGGTCTTGGCGACCTCCCAAAGACCGCGCGAGCGAGTCTCGAGAACCGTGGCTGACAGTATGATGATGCAAGATGAAATGCAGCACGTAAACAGGATATAGCACGTAACCCTACCCTATAGGTTCCTGTCCTAATTTGGAAGGTTCTATGGCTCGCTAAACATGTACAAAAGCCGGTTTTGGCTTGAAGAGGGTTCCCCGGACTAAAGTCGAAGTATACCTCCCGATATTGAGCGTACACTCAATAACGGTACAAACGGTAGGGATGACTCATCACGGTCGAGGGCTGCTGAGCATTCCGGGATTCCCTATCACCGGCAGGCCGGGTAGGATTGCCGAAACACAACAGCGGGGTTGAACAAGATATATATACAAGAGATAGACAATGAAACAAAATAATTTTGAAAATCCCACAAACATTTTTCAAGCTTGGCTCACAAGTTTAATTGATGCTCAAGGAAAGCGGACCGTTTGGACAACATGCCAACTTTTTCTCAAGTATTAATTAAACCTTTTCCCCAGCAGAGTCGCCACTGTGGGCTACCACAGCCCCGGGTGAATCGGGGCGGCCCGAAAAACACACGTTTTTTAATCAAATCGAAAAAATTTGAAGAGTCGCAACCCGAATTTATGGTTAGCCATCCGAGAAACCGTTTTGATTTGAAAATGATTGGTTTGAATTTGAATTGAAAACCAGAGATCGTTTTTGAGGGTTCGGAAGACATGTTACGAG
This sequence comes from Rhododendron griersonianum, assembly GCA_018127125.1. Taxonomy (NCBI): domain Eukaryota; kingdom Viridiplantae; phylum Streptophyta; class Magnoliopsida; order Ericales; family Ericaceae; genus Rhododendron; species Rhododendron griersonianum. Next base: position 34,292,274 of record CM030794.1, read on the forward strand.
GGGGGAAGGGTTTTACGGCACCCCCCTCGCCCAATACGAAATCGGTCTCTACTAAATGTTTGTGGGATTTTTCAAAGGGATTTTATTTCATTAGACAAGTAGCATTTATCTACAGGTATATCATACAAGAGGTGTATGCCGGTGCATGTGTACAGGGGGATGACAAAAATGATAATGGAAGAAATGCAAATAACAGGAACTAAGATCCTATCACTGAATTCACTCTCGAGTGCTCGGGAGTACTCCCGAGCGCTTGGGAGTGCTGATGCCCAACCTGCAAGTTTTGTTAGCACAAACAGGGTACAATACTAAGACTGTAAATTGAAGTGATTGTTTTGAATATATTAGAGGCTCAGTAGAGGGCTTGACTGGCTAGGATTGAGCCCCAACCTTCCAAACCATGCATCCCTGCCTTTGCAAGGTCAAATCTGCATTCTTAAGGGCAAATGGACACATCCCTGCATATGAAATACCAGAAGCATGGCAAGATAGGGGGGAGTAATGAACTGCAGTAGCATGTAGACACTCCCGAGCGCTCGGGAGTGATCTCAAGCGCTTGGAAGTGAGATGCATGTCAGCTTGCTTTCAAACATGAAATGATCTTATTTCGGCATGCAGACATCCCAGTTTTGATCTTCTAAGACTAAGATCTCTTTTTTAACCTTGGAAAATCTTGTTTTAGCTCGAACTTTGGTGAAAAATATTTCCACTTGGAGGAAGTGGGTTTTCTACGTCTGCATGCCATGATAAGACCATTTCATTTAAGAATGCACTTCACCCCTACCCACTGTCAACCAAAAATGCAAGGAATGGAACTGGAAACAGTCCCGAGCGCTCGAGAGTGTTTCTAGTGGGTTTTTGAAAAAAAAAATGTTTCATGATCCCTTTGCTCTTGTTTTTACACTAAGGTCTCCCAACCATGCACCCAGTATTAAAGACTGGGACAGGCTGAGAGACCTCCCTCAGAAGGGAAGAACAGCCTCTTGCTTGAAATCAAGGTATATAGATTTTTACCTTCAATGAGAACCTTGCTTCTTGAGATGGCTTTGATGGGTGAGGAATAAAGAAGAATACAAGAGATCAGAGGCTGAATGTGCCCTGAAGTCCTTGCATTTCTGGTACTTGGATGTTTTTCAATATGTTTTTTTTTGGAAATTCTTTTGAGTTGAAAGAACCAAATCTTGCTTGGAGAGTTGGAAGGCTTTTTGACAATGGAAAGGGGGGGTAGAGAGAGGATTTTTTTCGTGGTCCTCTAGCTGCTGACCAGAGGCTATATATATAGCAAATATAACCTAAGGTTTGATATGAAAATGAAATGGAAATAAAATCTTGGTTTTTTGGGGGGGAAATCTTCAGGCTTGACTCCCTCTGACTGAGGTTGAGTGTTGCCTGGAAAGAATCCTGGCTCAAACGGCCGAAATGATGGCTTGCATGGAAAGTGGGGAACCTTTTTCACCCATTGGGCAGCACAGAGGTCTCGAGCGCTCGGGACTGCCACTCTCGAGCACTCGAGAGTGAGCCAGGCCCACAACTTTTGAAAATGGTTTTGAGCGCTTTGGACTGCTCCCAAGCGCTTGAGATTGATTTTGACCTTTTATTTCTCTTTTCAAATCCTTCAAGGAGCAAAGTTTCAATTGGTTCGAGGCTTGTTTCAATCCAATTTCATCATCGGGGAGCCTCCGGGCCACAAATTAAGGAAATTCAACGAGTCCAAATTGGGGTGTCTACAGAGACTAACTTTGATGGTGAGGAGAAAGTGAAACAAAGTGCCTAGAAAATGTCTTTTGGAACCACACTCTCAAGGCTTGGAAATGGAGAATGGAAGTAAAGGCAAGAAGAGAGAGAAAGGTTAGGGACCCCTTTCTCTTGACTGGAGGGGTGTATTTATAGGCAAGAGCCAAGGATTTTTTAATTCAAACGGGGGAGGCACTTTTTGGGCGGGCTAGGAGTGCCTTTTCAGCTAAGCCATTTTGTAGCTGTGGCTCAAGTGAGCGTGGCCGACAGCTTTCTGAGCCAGTCGGAACTTTACTTGAAATGCCGTGCGGTTAACCTCATGGGGGCGCACGATATAGCAAATTTTCTTGCACCGCGTGGCGTAGAAGTGTTACGCGCGGCACTCCGGGTTCAGTCCAGGGCTCTTGGGCTTTTTTGGTTTATTTGGGCTGAGGGAATCCTTTATTCAAGCTCTCAAAGGTATTGTTTCCTTTATTTCATCATCGAGGCATTTAAAGAACCTCCGAGGTCCAGATTGGAGTGTCTACAGTAATCCCTCTTTAACGGAACTCGAACACCATTGGTTGGTACGAGTGACGCTTAAAATATAGGCATCCCAATTTGTTGCTCTAAAGCCTTTAAATAGAGACAAAATGCACGCAAACCAAAATGCAAGTGAATGATAATGGTGGTCGCACTCGTGGAGCTGCCTACGTACCCCGTTTGTAGGGATCAGACCAACGTAGTTCCATTGAGACAATGCAAGTAAAACGAGTCCCGGAGGACGATTAACAAACTCATGCAATAAACTTGAGAAGATTGAGTGCCTGTAGTGCCAAGTGTCATGAAGCAAACGTGATAAATTCGAGACGAGCCTTCAGGAGGCGAAATTTGAGATGAGACGAGCCCTCAAGAGGTGAAGTTTGAGACGAGACGAGCCCTCAGGAGGCAAAATTTGAGATGAGCCCTCAGGAGGCAAAATTTGAGACGAGCCCTCAGGAGGCGAAGTTTGAGACGAGACGAGTCCTCAAGAGGCGAAATTTGAGACGAGCCCTCAGAAGGCGAAGTTTGAGACAAGCCCTCAGGAGGCGAAATTTGAGACGAAACGAGCCCTCGAAGGGCAAAAATTCGAGGCGAGCCCTCAGGAGGCAAAGTTTGAGACGAGCCCTCAAAGGGCAAAAATTCGAGGCGAGACGAAAATACTGCGAGTCCCGAGGGACGAAAAATCACGATAGATTCTGGAGTTTGAAAAATTATGATAAGTTCTGGAGGACGAATACAGCAAAAAACGTGGATATGGCGAGTCCCGGAGGACAAAAATTAAAGGATCCTTTAACCGAGGCACAACATTCTATCAGATTTCCAATGCAAGACGGCCCGAATATTTCATTGCCGAGGAGGATATTGGTGGCTGGATTGAACGAATCCCAAGAAAAAGGATTTAATTCTGTGAGGCCATAATGCCGTGCAGCTCAGCATGGTAACGCGCGGCGTTTCAATTTCCCATACAACTCTTCGATTTTTTAGAACAGTCGGCTGGCTTATGGGTGTCCATTAATATAGGCGTGCCCTATCGACGATCGGAGCCTCTTTATAAGGGTGGTGGTGCCTCATTCTATGCACCACCATCAAAAATTTTCTCCAATCTCTTCATCTCCTCCTACACTTCTCAAAAACAAGTTGCGAAAACAAGTTCCATGGCGGATAACAGCCTCATGGCACGAGTGATCTCCCTCGAGGCTGAGAGGAGATTGAGCAACTCAATGCACAGATTGCAAGGTTGATCTCCACCATCCGCACCATCCACCGCGCGGTCTCTAACCTTCACGATCTCGCCTTCGATGCGCAGGATGACAAACACGACCCTTACTTCACACCGGAGCGCGAGTCCAATGACACCGCGGAGGATTCCGAGGGGAATCGGAATGGTTCCGACGACCGCTTGGATGGTGTGAACGATGCTTCCGGCGAGGGGAGTGACTGAGGACGAGGAGGAAGAAAAGAAAAACGGGCAGTAGGACTTTGTTGCTTTTGTTTTGTTCTCTCTCTTTTTTTTTCTTTTTTTTAATGTAATGAAAAATTCTCGGGGTTACCCCAGGTTGAATGGAATGAAAGTCCCTTTTGCACATATCTGTCTGCTTTCTTTTACTATTTTTGCTTAATCTCCAAACGAACCATGCATCACAGTCTAGAATGCCCAGAAACTGCTCTCAGAATTTGAACTGTCGAGAATAGTCGCAATGCCGTGCATAGCTATAGAGCGGCGCGCGGCCTACAAGATCCAGTTTGAGCTTTCAAGAACAGATCATTAAATAGGCACAGGGCCCAAAAGCGATTTTCAGAAACCCAAATATGCTCTGAACAGGGTTCAGGACCCAAGAATTCTGCATGCCAGATCATTATGTCGTGCGCCCTAGGTAGAATGCCGTGCGGCTGTATGGGTTTCGAACCCGGTCCAGATTTGATTCCAGACGAACCGGTTTGAGGGGTATATACGGGTGAGGCATACACAGTTTACCTCACTGTTCGAATTTTCCTCTCTCTGCTCTCTCTCTCTCTCTTGACTCTCTGCACTCTCTCTCTCTCTCTCTCTCTCTCTCGTCTCCTTCACTGCTCTCTCTCCGCCCTCTCCCTCTCCCGATCATCTCTCTCTCCCGGTACTCTATCTCTCTCTCCCGGTGATCATGGATGATATTGATGTGCCCGGTGGTGATCAACCACTAAGGGTCGAGGTTACACCGCCCCCGGTCCCTTCGGAGGGTGACACGGTGGTCGGGGAGGCCCCGGAGACCATGAGGGTCTTGGCTCGGACAGCTATGGCTGAGGAGGCCACGGCCTCGGCCACCATGGTGGGTGGCGTCGGCGACGGCATTGGAGGGGTGGCCGGAGATGGCCAAGGTGCGGAGGGCTCGGGTGCAATGGAACCTAGGGGTGAGGACGAGGCCACGGGCCAATCGAAGGGTGCGGTTGGTTTGGAGGAGAGGGCTACGGAGGAGACGGAGGCATCCCCCATGAGATAGCCTTGGGCCGACTTAGGGAAGGACCCCATTGTCGAGGAGGAGCTGATGGAGGAGCGGGAGACGCCGGCCATGTTTGTCGGTAGTAGTGTAGGTGCAGGATCGTCGCGCCATATTGGGATGGGCGACTACCTAGAGGCGGCGTCCCTTGAGGACTTGGTTGAGACTTTACGGGGGATGCCTGGGCTGGCTGCGGCCTTACTTAAGGCTCGAGAGAGGGAGATTCAGGCCGAGCTTGAGGCTGGGGCTACCGGAGAGCCACAGGGCGATGAGGAGGCTGGGGTGAGGTAGCCCCTCGGAGGAGCGTTGTGGACAAGGCAACGATGGCCCTTACAGGCCGAGGAGCTTACAACGAGGCGACCTACGTACCCTTCCAGCACGTAGTGGTGCCTTCTCTTCTAGACGCTTACAAGCTAGAGAAGCCTTCGTACGACGAGTCTTTGGTCTTGAGAGACCCACAGCAACACCTTTCTTTGCGACGAGATGAAGTATACTTTAAATACTTGCATTTCAATTCCAATGCATGATGCTTTCATTTCCCTGCTTTAGCATATTATGCCTGCCTTGAGTATTATGCCTGTTTACTAAATATTTTCAATCCATTACAACAGGCGATTCCGATCTCGTGTTACAGTGGGGCAGCTGATGTGCCGAAGTTCTGGGAGAGGCTCCCCGAGGCGGTGAGGGAGATAGTGAGGCAGGCAGGCTTCGGAGAGTTTGTCAATGTGCTGACAAGGGCGAGCAATGATCGCCAGGTAGTGAGTGCACTCGCCGAGAGGTGGTGGGACACAACAAACTCGTTCCACTTCTCTTTCGGCGAGATGACAGTGACGCCATTGGACTTCTCGGCGATCACTGGTTTGAGGGTCGGAGGTGACCCTATTCCTTTTGACGCCACGACGGGGAGGAGTGCGGAGTTCCAGAGGCTGATGCTGGGGCACGTACTGAGGGCGGAGAAGGGGGATGCCCCGTATGCCCAGCTTTTGGAGTTTTGGAAGGAGCCCTCGATGGACAGGGTCCAGGAGGAGCAGATGGCAAGGTGCTTTTTGCTGTACTTGCTCAGAGCGTCCCTATTTCCCAACAGGCGCAACCGGGTACACCTCTCTTTCTTACCGGCGTTGAGGAATGTCGGGGAGATCGCCCGTTTTAACTGGGGTGGTGCAGCACTAGGGGCATGCTATGCCTTCATGGGGTCTCTCTCCCAAGGAGCAGGGAAGAGCCTCGGCGGTTACTGGAGGGTCTGTGAGGTATATTTCAAACTTCTCTTATGTTTAGTCAGCTTTCCATTCATTTATTGTATATCTTGTGCTAATTCTTGACGCTTCATTCTGCAGTTTTGGACGTATGAGGTACTCTACATGTACCCTCCCGAGACCTCGTGCCCCAGTGATGTGATACTCCCTCGAGCTTTGCGTTGGTCGAAGGAGTATCGAGGAGTGAAGAAAGGAAAGGGCAATTTGAATGCCTACCGCCTCTACTTAGACGAACTGCGTCCTAATAGGGTATCGTTGCATCTTCGTATTCTTTCAATTTTTGACCTTCAAGTCCATTTCAACTTGAATAGCATGCCAATATTGCGTTCCCTTGATTACAAGTTCACTGGCATGTCTAGGACCGCTTCGAGATCCCATACATTGCTCGGAGTAGGGAGGTAGCGAGGGGGAGAGTGCTTCTAGAGTCCCCTTACGGCTGGCAGTGGTACCTGGGTGACCGGGTATCACGTTAGTCGCTGAGGCTGGACGCCTTCCGAGTCCCAGGGCCACTCCCTCCTCTGGTGCAGAGGACGAGCCAGTACACTTGGGGGGAGATCGACCAGTTCACGCGGCCAGTCCCCGAGCTAGAGCCGCTCTTTCAGGCAGGCGCTGACTATGTTGAGTACCAGGCTCGGTACTTGATGCAGAGCTTTAGGATACATGCTGCTTGGGAGGCGACTCAGCAGGCTCATGGTGGTAGAGGTGGAAGAGGAGACGGAAGAAGAAGATGCGGGGACAGTGGTGGCGGTGCGGGCTCGAGCGGGGCCAGTTTGCCTGTGCTTTCCTGGACAGTAGACGTGGTGACTGCCCAGGGAGCCCTTGGTCTGGTGGAGGTTCCATGTCCTGCTGCCGAGCTTCTGGAGTTTTTTGCTCAGGTATAACATACTTTTATTCCCTTAGCATGTTTGCTGTTGTCATTGCACCTTCTAATTGACCTTTTCATTGCGCAGGCGACTCCGGAGTACATTAGGGAGATGGCAGCGGCCATGGTGGGCTTGGAGCAGCTTGTACGGTAGTACGCCATGGGCCATCCTCCAGCAGTGCTACCTCGTACTGGAGGGACGACGGTAAACCCTTAGTCTCTATCTGTTTATTTTATTTCTATCACCTTAATTACAATGTAAGTGTTATATGAATGTCATGCTATCGCAGGCTAGAGGAGGAGCTGCTTGGGGACTGCGCCGAAAGTTCGTTCACAAGCCAGTGTAGCAGGCTTCTTCAGCTGGCTCTCAGGAGGAGCCTCCATCAAAGAGGCAGCGACACTCTGCTGGCACCGAAGAAGAGCCTATCGCCGTTTCTGATGAGACTGATGAGCCTACAGACATCGACCTGGAGGATACTTTTGGGAGTACTGTGCCCAGGGCCACTCGCACTCAGGAGGTCGCTAGCTTCGAGGAGGAGGAGGGCGAGGATGATGGTGAGAATGAGGACTGAGTTTCCTCTTTTTGCCTTTTAGGTGGAGCCTGTATGCTTCCTTTTGTAGGGTGCCTGTTTACCCTTGGTAAATAGGATTTTGAGCATCGAGGTTGCATGCCTCGTTTTGTACTTCGACTCATGGATACCCTTGGGATTATATATATATGCAAAGATTGTCCTTTCATTGTCTTTTGTCATTCAATTCCTTTTATTACTGTTGTACAAAGAGAATTGAGTAACTAAGATAATTACCGGGATGTGCAACTAGCCATTGATCACGAAACTAAATCTGATACAAGGTCTACAATAGGGAATATATTTGACAAAGGAATAGAAATCAAAGAAGAAATCGAACATGCATCAAAAAAAAATTTGACGTTGTATATGAGAATTTACACAAATGCCCTTGCTACAGGATCGAACACGACTATATATGATAAGGACAACCCTCAGAACTTGATGTGTGACTCGAAAGTTTGATCTTATGCTTGAAAACTAAGAAAATGTTGACTTTGAAAGGTGACAACTTCAAATTTTGACCCGGGGCTTGAACTGGAACTTGGACTAAGTCACTTTTGACTATTATGACCTGTGCGACTCGAAGGTATGACTCAAAACGGCTTTGAATGTGATTTGATACCTTGACACGACTTAAGAATAGGATTTTATTAACTTTCCGTGCTATGACCTCGAATTTTAAGGGTTGACCTGAAACGAAACAACCCTGAAGTCCCAAATACTCGTTAGAGTGAGTTCTGGTAGTTGGCGATGCTCCGAGATGCCTCAAATTCATTTCATACCTCTGCTGTCAAAAACTGCAGAAATGCAGACATTATTATGCTGCGCGTAGCTTCAAAACACTGTGTGTTATGTCGTATGGTTCCGCGGGATATCAATGCTACGCCGTGATGATTTTCTGGGTTTAGTATGTCGTGCGCCGCTCCACTATGCCGCGCGTGGCTATTTTCCTGACAGTCTGCAGCTTGCTGCTTCCCAAGACGGATTGCACGATGGTTGAGGTTTGACTCCTGCAATGGCATTTCTGAGCCAATGCATGTCTGCATTGTGCTACTAAGGCATGACCAAGCCCTTTCCCATGCAAGACTCATGGAAAATTTGCACTTTTGGAAGCCCAAGGCTCTTTGAAAGTTGAAGTTGTCTCCTCCATCCTTCCTATAAATTCAAGCCTTCAAATTCTTCTCACCCCATTCTACTCTCATCTCCCTAAAGCTCTCCCTTCCTCCTAATGGCTCTTTCTCTCACTGGTTCTCTCTGCCCATGGTTGGTTTCAATGGAAGGTGTTGATTGGCTCAACTTTCGGGCTCATGGTCTCTATTTCATGAGGTACCTTCGCAACATCCGCCTCTGCCCCGAGCTTTTGAGGGCAGTCGCGAGTTTCTGGGATCCAGAGGTCCACGTGTTCCGTTTTGGCAAACAAGAGCTTTGCCCTACTATTGAGGAGTTTCGTGCATACCTCGGTGGCTTTGGCTCAGGAGAAGTCATCATCCCTCTGGTGCGTGAGAGCATCTACAAGGTCTTAGCTGCGGTCCTTAGATTGAACGGCGGCGCTGCCTGCTACTTGGTTAGCAATGGTCATCTCAATGTAATGCGACTTATTGAGATGTTCTCGCCTCTTGGTGATCTTTCAGACATGACCTATCAAACTCGGCGCATGACTGCCCTTTGCATGTGCTTACTTGCCGCTTATCTCTTGGTTCCTTCCGCTGGTCATGCTAGCTCGGCATTGGTCAGTGTCGCCATTCAGATCGAGGCTCGGAAGGACGTGATTCCGATGGTCTTGGCTGAGACATTGATGGGTTTGGACAAGGTTCACTTTGGGGAGACAGAGACTTTTGAGGGTAGTCCTCTCCTCCTACAGGTTGGCTTCTCACTCAGCTCTCCTTTTTCGGGGTTTTCTCACATTCTCATTTTACCTTAACGCTCAGCTCGGCTTTCTACGGTTTCTCACTTGTTTTCTTTCTTTTTGCAGATTTAGCTTTGCGATAAGGTGAATGTGTTGACTATTCCCCCTGGCAATTGGTCGTATGAGGCTAGGCTGCTGTCTCTGCGATGCTTTGAGTTTGCGGACATACGAGTTTCTGAGTGGGTAGACTTCCTCAGGCATTTGCGGGCTGAGACTATTTCTTGGAGATGTCTGTGGCTAGACCTTCCACCTATGACAGTGCACTTCATGGGCCCTCAGTGGGTCACCCTTGCCGGTTTGGAGGCTTTCACCTTCTACATTCCCTACCGGATTCAGCGTCAACTTGGACTGAGACAGGAGGCGCCTGCAGAGGTTTTGATAGCTGTCATTTTGCCTCTCTTCCGTCACTCTGTCCTCTGCAATTATCAGCGATTTGGAGGACTCGCGAGGTGACCGATGTGCATCCTTACCCATCTGTTGCGGTACGTGAGAGCTACCGGAAATGGCTCAGGAGGGATATTGCTGCGAGGGCTGAGGCTCAAGGAAACTGACGCAACCCTACTATCCTGATCATTGAATAAATTGTGGACCCGCTCTTATCATGTTGCACTTTATTTTCGAAAGTCATGCTCAGCCCTATGTATTAGAAGCAGTTATCTTAATAAAATGAGTTATGGAGGGTTTCCCCCTTCTTCGATTCCGTACTTTTAATTCTCACAACCTGGATTTTTATTTTGACTGATTGTGACCGGGCCTCAAAGTGAGGCTACCTACGTATCCTTCTGGCAAAGGAATCAGGTCATAACGTAGTTCAGGATAGGGTTCGCTCTGGTTTTGACACTCTCCTTTTGCGCTCCAAAATTTGCCTAGTACCGCCCTTTCGGATTTTCGGCCTAGCGAGCTCATTTATTGCGTGCCTTAACTTTTGCCTAGGATGCCCTTGCAGGTTTTCATCCTAGCAGGCTTTTGCTCTAATTTTTGCCTGGGAATGCCCGCCCTTGCGGTTTTCAGCCCAGCGAGCTTCTCTTAGGGATAATATCATTTAAGTTGATCCAAGTTAACCATAGTTGAGAATTCGTTTCCATCCAAGTCAATGAGCTGTGTAGCTCCCCCGGACAGGATAGTCTTGATGATGTACGGCCCGGACCACTTTGGTCGAAACTTTTCGCGTGGATCGTAAACAGGCGCCCGGATTCCCTTCAAAACCATGTCACCTTCTGTCAAGTCCCTAGGCTTCACTTTCTTATTGAACGCACATGCGATTCTCCTCTGGTATCCTTGAATGTGATAGAGAGCTCTTAATCGGCGTTCATCGAACAACATGAGTTCTTCAAACAGATTACTTAGCCATTCTGCCTCTTAGACCTCACACTCAATCATAGTCCGAAGAGATGGAACCTCCAATTCAATGGGAAGTACAGCCTCCATACCGTAGACCAAAGAGTAAGGAGTCGCTCCTGTTGGTGTCCATACAGACGTGCGATATCCCCACAAAGCTAGCGCAACTGCTCATGCCAGTCTCTTGTAGATTGGGTAGTCTTTTCCAAAATGGCCTTGATCGTCTTGTTAGCCGCCTCCACAGCTCTGTTGGTCTGCGGCTAGTAGGTTGTTGACTTGTGTATTTGGATCTGGAATTCATCCAAAACTTCCCTGGCTCGTCCCTTGAAATGAACCCCATTGTCGGACACAAATGCCTGAGGGACTCCATGCCGGTAAATGACATTTTGCTTAATGAAGTGCGCGACTTGAACCGCGGTTAGAGTGGCGTAAGAAGCAGCTTCTACCCATTTTGTAAAGTAATCGATAGCCACCAAAATAAATTTGTGACCGTTAGATGCCGCTGGCACAATCCTTCCAATAACGTCAATTCCCCATACTGAAAAAGGCCATGGTGAAGTCATTTGATGCAGCTTGGACGGTGGGACATGTGTGAGGTTGGCATGGATTTGGCATTTGCGACATCGTCGTACGAACTCCACGCATTCAGTCTCCATGGTGGACCAAAAATATCCTTGCCTTAGAATCTTCTTGGCGAGCATCATGTCGTTCATGTGAGGACCGCACACCCCTTCATGGATTTCTTCCATTACCCTTTTAGCCTCTGCACCATGGATGCATAACTTGTGCATGCCACAATGTGATCGCCGATACAAATTCCCTCCACAAATGATGTACTGAGCTGCCATCCTTTGGAGAGCGATTCGGTCTTTCTTGCTTGCTTCGGCAGGGTATTCTCCTATTTCCACGAATCTCCAAATGTCATAATACCAAGGGTGACCATCATCAGGCTCGTTAACGACCATGACATACTGGTATACCAGTGTATCCCTTTGTTCGATTACAATTGGCCTTAACTTAACACCAACGGGAATTTCAACCATGGATGCCAATGTCGCTAAAGCATCTGCGAATTGGTTCTTGAGCCTTGGGACATGAGTAAACGTCACCTTACTGAAATGAGGGATAAGATCCTCGAGATCCTGGTGATACGGCTTCAACTTTTCTTCCTTGATCTTCCAATCACCATTAGCTTGTGATACGACCAGGTTGGAATCCCCCACAACTTCTAACTTTTCTATACCTATCTCAATGGCAGCTTCCATGCCTACAATGCAAGCTTCGTACTCCGCCTGATTGTTGGTGACTTCAAAGTTTAGCTTGAAGGCGAGCGGAATATGCGATCTGTCGGGCGAAATTAGTAGCACGCCGATTCCAAACCCTTTCTGGTTAGCAGCTCCGTCTGTAAACACCTCCCAAATGGGGCATCGCCATACAGATTGATCATGTTTATTTGCTCGATTGGTTGCTTGCTTCGTAAACCAAAATCATGGACATTCCCATGGCTAGGAACATTGCCACATGATAGCGGTTATCATCAAAACAGAGTCACCACCCAGTTTATTAAAACTGGGAAAATAGATAGAGATTCTAGATACGGGAGCCAAAAGTACAATAAGGGGAAGGTGTTAGGCACCCCTCTTTGCCCAGTCGTGAGACTGGCCCATAATCATTCAACATAAGACGTGTAGATGCTTTGTTTAATTCTAACACATAGTCTGTTTATTTATTCCTTTAAACAGTAAGCAAAGTGAGCCAGTGCGATAAGTAAGCATGCATTCAGAAAGCAGAGAAAGCAACAAAACTGTCCCAGGGAGATGGATCCCGCTGCCGGTGAATGGATATCACGGCCGAGGGATCCTCCTGGTTTGATGTACCGGCCGAGGGATCGAAGCCCCGGTCGATGTTCTTCCTCACACCCGACAGAAAGATTAACAGGTAATCAAAACGCTATGGTTAGTCAAAAAGACAGTAAATAAGACAAACCAGAGGCCGTTGGGCCTCACCACCTTGATCCCTCAGTTGCTTGATTGCTTTGGATTGGGCGTGATTGACTGATTGCTTGATTGAAAACCCTAGGGTTAGGGTTTGAACTTCGGGGTTTGATCGCCGGATTGACGGCTGCCTTCGGGAGGTTAGGGCTTTTGAAGAGTGGGTTTGAGGGAGTATTTGTGCAGAGTTTCGAGGCTTGAGAGAGTGTATACTCTGATAATTTTGTGTGTCTATTTTCGGAGTCCAAAGGCCCTTTATATAGGCAATTGGTGACTCACTCCGGCCAATCAAATCACAAGATGGCAATTGCAATTGCAATGCATCTCTAACTCTACGTCGTAATCCCTGAGCGTAGCCCGAACGCATCGGGAAGGTAGTGTAATCGGATCAAACGTCTGACAGAACACGTTCCAGAGTCTGGGAAAAGGTCGATCTGGCGGCCAAGTAAAGGATATCACGGCCGAGGAATGGATGTCTCGGCCGAAGGATAGATCTTGCGGCCGAGGGATTGATCTCTCAGGGAGATTTTGCTAGCAACAAGTTGCTCGGGTGAGGAAATGATGTTAGGGCCGTGGGATCGATGTCACGGCCGACAGATGGATTCTCCTAGGCTTCTATATTTCTGTCTGAAAGGCTGTATGGCTCTGAATTGGGTCCTCTAAGTGGCTCAAAGTTCTTACCGAAAGTCCTAAGGTTCTCAAGGGAGCAATCAGCAATCACTGTATCCATTTCATCATCGGGATGGTCCCAAGGTGGGACTTGAAATAATCGTTAGGCCAAATTGGGGTGTCTACAGATGCCCCTCTTTGACTGAACTCAGACGGATCGCGAGACATGTTTGAGTAAGAGTCAAAGCTGTAAAAAGCAACTCAATTTGGTCCAACCACTATTCCAAGGGGTTTTCAAAAAAGGTTTTGTTATGGTCAGACCGGGAGGCTGCCTACGTATTCCACAAGGGAAATTCATACCAATCGTAGTTCAGGCAATGAAGAAAAAAAGTTTGGAGGGTTAGAGACAGAAGACGTACCTTAGGGCTTTAAAAGCCGTAGTGTGACGTACCTAGACTGAGCCAGGGTTTTGGCGGAAGATAGTTGAAGGAGCGCGGGGCTACCTGGGGAGTTTTTGCGGAGAGCTTCCTTAGTATTTTGGGGTAGATCAGTACACTGCAGGTGCGTTTGCTTTTCTTGATCATCCTTACTTTGACTGAAAGGAGCTCGGTAGAGTAGCCTATCCTTGCGAATGAGCTGGAAGGAACTGATGTAATGGGGTGGAATCCAAACCATCTGCTGGGGATGAGTTGGACGCCGGTTTGCTTTTGAGATAGGGGGCGCAGGGCCAGTAACCGGAGCATGGAGCTTTGGTGATGAGGGAACCGAGGCACGGAGCCGGTTGTAGTCGTGAGGCGAGGGCCTGGAGAGTGATAGAATCGAGGCGTGGAGCCTGTTGCAGTCTTGAGGCGAAGGCCTGAGGAGATTGGATAGGACCAAAGCGCGGAGCTGGTGTTGATCATAAGGCGAGAGCCTGAGGTGTCGGAGCTTTGAGCTCGATAGGACCGAAGCGCAGAGCTGGTATAAGGCAAGGGCCTGAGGTGAAGGAATTGAGGCGTGGAGCCTAAGGTGATTAGATTGAGGCGTGGAGCCTGCTGCAGTCTTGAGGCGAAGGCCTGAGTTGTCGGAGCTTAGAGCTTGACGTGATTTGAACCGAAGCGTAGAGCTGGTTGCATTCTGATGGTCTGTGCACGGAGCTTTTCCATCATAAGTGTTGGCGTGGAGCCAAAGGATCGAGGCACTAGACCGATCAATAAAATCGAGGCGTAGAGCCGGTTGATTGCAGGATTGACCTGTTTCATGAGAGATATGCAGAGTGTATATGTGTGATGATTTTTGTTAGATGTGAATAGATATGCAGACTCGATGTGGATGCAATATGTGCACGGGCCCGTGCGTGTGTGTTTGTTTTAAAGCTTAGAGCTTCTATCAAGTTCTGGACTTGAGCATTCAGAGCGTAGAGCTCGAGCATTCGGACGACAGAATCCGAGCATTCAAAGTACAGGCTTTGAGCGTCCAGTACGCAGTGGTTGGGCATCCAAGCGTAGAGCTTGAGCATTCAAGTGTATAACTTGAGCATCCAGTACACAGTGGTTGGGCATCCAAGCGTAGAGCTTGAGCATTCAAAAAATATTAGATTTTTTAGCATTCAGGCGTAGAGCCTGAGAATAGATGTCTTGATTGATGGTTGTTTACGGCTTCGAGCCAGTTGAGATGTTGGGCTTTGAGCCGCTGAGTTGTGATAACGGGCGTAAAGCCTGTCGATAATAGGCTTGGAGCCGCTAAGTGAGTTGCTATGGCTTTGAGCCAGCTGAGACGATAGATACAGGCTTTGAGCCTGTTGGAGTAATGGGCTTCGAGCCGCTGAGATTGTGATAGCGAGCGTAGAGCTGCTGAATGAATGAATAAGTACAGGCGTAGAGCCTGTCGATAATGGGCCTCGAGCCGCTGAGTTGATTGCTATGGCTTCGAGCCAGTTGAAATAATGGGCTTGGAGCCATTTCAGATGGTAGATACAGGCTTCGAGCCTGTTGAAGTAATGGGCTTTGAGCCGCTGAAGTAGACTTGATTGTTACGGCTTCGAGCCAGTTGAAATGGTGGGCTTGGAGCCGCTGAGTTGGTTGTTACGGCTTCGAGCCAGTTGAGATAGTGGGCTTGGAGCCGCTGAATTGGTAGATGAGGACGTAGAACCGCTGAGTTGTGTAGAGATGATAGGCACAGGGCCGCTGAATTGATATGGGCTTCGAGCCGCTGAGTGAATTGATATGGGCACGGAGCTGCTTATTTCTTTGGTAGTGGATATGGGCATAGAGCCGTAGTGGACATGGGCATAGAGCCGCTGGGTGTTTTAACTTGTTTTGGCCAGCAGTTTGTGGAGAGAGATTTTCCTCATGCTTGGATACGCCCCCAAGGCTGGTTTTGATTACGTTGTATTAGCATCAGGGATGCCCCCAAGGTTATTCTGTCGGTTGAGGACCCATAATCCATAATGGCTTGAGTCAGTGCACTGAGCAAAATCTGCTGTTGCTGAAGGAAATTGATTGGGAGGCCAGGAGATCGATCTCTCGGCCGAAGGATTGATGTTTCGGCCGAGATATCGAATACTCGGCCGCTTAATCGATGTATTTCCAGGAGCCTATAAAAAGCCACGGCCTCAGCCGTTTCATTTCATTTTTCTCTTTCTTCAGTTGCTTCCGTGACGCGGAACTCCTGGGGTGGCGGCAGTGCGCGATATGGTGATTTTTCTGGGCCATGTGGTGTCTCTTTTGCACCGTAGTACTCCTCCGGTATACACCGTCCCATGGGTGTCCTCTTTTTAGTTTCTTTGCAGCAGGCATCTGGTGTTTAGACCACCAGAGGGTCCAGCATCCTCTCCTGCTTCCTCTTTTTGTTTCTTTTCTATTTATCTTCCTGCATAGGTTAGTTTGACAGGAAATCGATGTATAGTTTGTTTAGGAAATGTGGGATGATCCACCTTGTGATGTAAAAAGCTTTCATTATATGAAACAAAAACCTTTTTGCTCTGCTATTGTGATTGTATATGTTGTTTTCACGTTGTTTGCGTGTGATATTCTTGTTAATCCAATGAAACGAACTGAACCGTGGAAGCAGTCTGTAAAATAGCCGTTCTGGCGGCCGATTTAGTGATTACACGGCCGAGGCTTCGATCTGGCGGTCGAAGGATTGTTTTGTCTGCCTGGGTTTGACTTACAGTCAACCCTGATTTTTTTACGGGCCGATGGATAGATCCTACGCCCGTCGTATCGAAGTATCGGCCGAGAGACCGATTGAAATTCTGAGGATTAAGAATCCGATTCCGATTCGGACTAAGACTCGACTTAGTTCTATAAATACGCGTTCTACGAACCCGATAGCATTGTCAGTAGCAATTCCTCACATATGGCACAACCAGTCCTTGATCAGTGGTTGATTTCCTTCAATGGCCTCGACCGTTTACACTTTAAGTCCTTTGGCATGGACTTCCTCTTTTCCCTTCGTCAAATTCCTGTGAATTTTGCCTTCCTTAGGGCAGCCGCTAGTTTGTGGGACCCTGATTTTCACGTCTTTCGATTTAGGAAAGAGGAATTGTGTCCTACTATCGAGGAGTTTGCGGCCATCATGGGTCATTCGGACAGAGAGGGTTTCGTTGTCCCTAATCCTTTGTTCAACCGAGGTGATCTCCTGAAGGATTTACTCCAAGTTCAGAAACATGAAGTTAAATTCTTCCTAGCGAAAGGAAGGCTGGAGATTCTGCAACTTATTCAGCGTTTTGGTACAGCTGAGGCTCATCGCCAAGTTCCCCTACAGAAGTCGTGTTTTCATGCGTTGTGCATTTGTCTCCTTCATTGCTTGGCCCTTCCTCTGGCCATGCTGATCCTGTGTTGCTTAACCTTGCTCAACAAATTGGAAACCGTGTGGGTTTCGCTAGCTTAGTATTGGCAGAGACCTTGATGGGTCTAGATGTGATGAAGGGTAGTCCTACAGCTCAGTTCTCAGGCAGTCTCTTGCTATTGCAGGTTCGCTCTTTTATTTGTTTTTTTGTCAAGTTTATCTTTTCACTCATCACTCTTTTGTTTTGACTCACGTGTTCTCTCAACTCACACTTTTCCCTTGTTCCCTAGGTGTGGTTGTTTGAGAAGCTAAAGGTGTGGGATGCGCCAGAGCGACTTCCTTATAATCCAGACCAATGCACGGAGCGTCACATGATTAAACAGTTCCCAACTGAGGCTGCTTGGGAAGCATGGATGAAGACTTGCAGAGGTGATTGGATTCAATGGGTTTGCCCCTGGTATGGTATTGAGAGCATGACTGTGAGTACCATGAACCATTTTGGTGTAGCAGTGATTGGTATCGCTCGAGTCGTTTTCTACTTTCCTGCTCGCTTTCAAAGGCAGTTTGGGGCTGAACAAACCGCAATCCTGGGTGACCCTGAGTACACCGTCTCTAAGATCCATGATGCCAACTTCCGCCGCAACATGCTGCGTCTTTGGCCAAATAGAGTTATGCAGGAGGTTGCTGAGAACTTCGTTGCCAAGCCATCGGGTTCTTACAAACGCTGGTTGAAGAAAAACCTTTTGGAGAATAGTAGTGCAAAGAAAAGGAAGACCTAGAGATTGACGCTTTGCTTATGTTTTTTTCAAAAGATGTTTGTTTGATTCTAGCTTTCATGGATTAAGAATTGTTTAGGTTTGCTTTGTCCTTTCTCTTTGGAAATAATAAAACATTTGGTCGTTTTATTTGAAGATGTTATTGCCATGATTTGATAGCGAACATGCTTTAGGATAGACCTAGAAGTTTAGGAAGTGATGATGATAGCAGTGGCCGAATCTCAAATTTGGAGATTGCCTACGTATCCCATGGAGGGAATCAGGCCATAAACGTAGTTCCAACAAAGGGGATTCGTTTTGTTTTTAGTTAGGGTCCACTCGGGTATTTTCCTCTCCTTTTGTGCTCTAAATTTTGCCTAAAAACCGCCCTTGCGGGTTTTCTGTCTAGCGAGCGTTTTATTTATGCCTTAGTTTTTGCCTAAGCCGCCCTTGTGGGTTTTCGACCTAGCAGGCTGCTCTAATTTTTGCTTGGATCCGCCCACCCTTGTGGTTTTCGGTCCAACGAGCATCTCTCATGGGTAATACTTCCTCAACTTGTCGATGTTGACTGGCATTGCGAATTCCATTCCATCCAAGTCTGCAATGTATGCTGCTCCTCCAGAAAGTATGCGTTTGATAAGGTAGGGGCCTCCCCAGTTTGGTCTAAACTTGCCCCTTGGGTCTGAGACGTGGCGACGAATTGCTTTGAGCACCATGTCTCCTGCCTTGATGTCCCTAGGTTTCACCTTTTTGTTGAATGCTCGTGCAATGCGGCGTTGATACCCTTGTACATGGTATAAGGCTTTCAGTCTCCTTTCGTCTAGTAGTGCCAACTCGTCGTAGCGGTTTTGAATCCAGTCTTCTTCGATCATTCCAGTCTCAGCCAGAATCCTTAACGAAGGTAACTCTAGTTCGATAGGCAAGACAGCTTCCATTCCATAAACCAGAGAGTAGGGGGTGGCCCCAGTTGAAGTCCTTTCAGTTGTTCGATAACCCTATAGTGCTAGAGGTAGCATTTCTGGCCAGTCTGTGTAAGTGTTGGTAGTCTTCCGCAGAATCCTTTTGATATTCTTGTTTGCAGCCTCAACTGCTCCATTAGTTTGAGGTCGGTAAGTAGATGACCGATGATTCTGTATCCTAAATTCGGCGAAAAGCTCCTTTGTCGCCCCCTTGAAGTGCGATCCATTGTCACAGACGAACTCGTGAGGTACACCATATCGATAGATGATATTAGTGCGAATAACTTTGGCCACATGAGTGGCTTTGAGAGTAGCATAAGAAGCCGCTTCTACCCACTTGGTGAAGTAGTCAATGGCCACCAGAATGAACTGATGTTTGTATTTTCCGTTTGGATTTATACTTCCAATGACGTCTATCCCCTAGGTGGAGAACGGCCAAGGGGATGTCATGCTGTACAATTCCGTAGGGGGAATACGCATACGATCAGCGTGAGTTTGGCATTTGTAACATCGGCGGACATAATCAGCACAGTCGGCCTCCATTGTAGTCCAGTAATATCCCTGACGTAGGATCTTTTTTGCCATCGTTGCCCCATTCATATGTGGCCCACAAATTCCTTCGTGTATTTCCTCCATTACCTTGTGACTGTCCTCCGTTGTGACGCAAAGTTGGCTTGGACCCAAGTGTGCCCTTCGATACAATGCTCCTCCACATATTACAAATCGGGCAGCAAACTTCCGCAGAGCTGTTTTGTCTTTTGAGGTGGCCTCGGGTGGGTATTCTCCTTTTTCCAGGAATTCCTTCACGTCTTCGTACCACAGCTTGCCATCGTCTTCACCTTCCTCGGTAAAGGTACATTCACATGCTGGTTTAACCTTTTGCTCGATCATGAGAGGCCGCATTGTGAATCCCAGGGGTATTTCGACCATAGATGCTAATGTCGCCAGTGCATCTGCAAATCTATTGCTCACTCGAGGAGTGTGTGTGAAGATAACAGAATCGAATTGTGGAATTAGATCTTCCAGCACAGAGTGATATAGCTTCAGTGTATCCTCCTTGACCTTCCAGTCTCCTCTTGCTTGAGATACCACCAGGTTTGAATCCCCAGTGACTTCTACCCTTTTTGCCCCTAGCTCCAGGGCTGCCTCCATTCCAGCAATACAAGCCTCATATTCAGCTTGGTTGTTAGTGACCTCAAACCTCAGTTTATATGACAAAGGGATGTGGGAGTCGTTTGGGGAAACTAGCAATACCCTATGCTATATCCACATCGGTTTGATGCTCCATCAAAGTAAAGTTGCCAGGTGTCGTCTAAGAGACATAAGATGTCCTCGTCGGGGAACATGAAGTCCTCTGCCTCGGCCTCTATCACAGGGTGATCTGCCAAGAATTCTGCCACAGCTCTTCCCTTCACTGATTTCCTTGTCATGTATTTGAGGTCGAATTCTGCTAGCAGCAATAACCACCTAGCTAGCTTTCCGATAAGTGCTGGCTTTTCAAAAATATACTTGAGTGGGTCTAAACGAGAGACCAACACCACCGGATGTGCTAACAGGTAGTGCCTCAGTTTCTTTTTGGCCCATACTAGCCCCCAACAGGTTTTCTCGAGGGGAGTGTACCTTGTCTCATAATCCATCATTTTGCTGAGGTAGTATATGGCGCACTCTACTTTGGCGTCGTTTTCTTGCGCTAGCATGCATCCCATGGATGTGTCTGTTACTGAGAGATACAGAATCAACGGCTTCCCAAGGATGGGCGGCGACAGTACAGGTGGATTCTAAAGATATTCTTTGATTGCCTTGAAACGCTTGCTGACAGTCTTGGCTCCATTCAAAATCAGTATCTTTCTTCAGTAGCTTGAAAAGAGGTTCACAGGTGGTTGTGAGTTTGGAAATGAACCTGCTGATGAACTGTACCTTCCCCAAGAAGCTCCTTACTTTCTTCTCCGTCCTAGGCGGTGATATCTCCATGATAGCCTGTATCTTGGAAGGATCTACCTCGATTCCTCTTTGAGTGATGAGGAATCCTAACATCTTTCCAACTGTTACCCCAAAAGTGCATTTTTGAGGGTTAAGACGTAGTTTGTAATTCCTAATCCTCTTAAAGAACTTTTGGAGTGCTCCATAGTGTCCTTCCCTTTCCTTTGATTTGACTATCATATCGTCGACATACACCTCGACCTCTTTGTGCATCATGTCGTGCAGCAGTGTTGTTGCCATCCTCTGGTAAGTGGCTCCAGCATTCTTCAACCCAAACGGCATTACTCGGTAGCAGTAAGTTCCCCAAGGCGTAGTGAAGATGGTTTTCTCTCTATCCTCAGGAGACATAAGGATTTGATTGTACCCAGAAAATCCGTCCATGAAAGATAGCAATGCATGGCCTGCGGTGTTATCTACTAGCTCGTCTATGTGAGGTAATGGGAAGTCATCCTTTGGACTGGCTTTGTTGAGATCTCGGAAATCTACGCAGACCCTGATTCCTCCAGTTTTCTTTGGTACAGGAATGATGTTAGCTACCCATTGTGGATATTCGGTGACTATGAGAAAACCGGCGTTGATTTGTTTAGTGACTTCTTCTTTTATCTTTAGGACCCAATCAAGGCGCATACGTCTCAGTTTTTGCTTAACTGGTTTTGCATCAAGATGAAGGGGAATTTTATGCTGAACAATTTCAGAGTCTATTCCAGGCATGTCTTCGTAAGACCAGGCAAAAACATCTTTGTATTCTTTTAGCAAAAGGATTAGTTTTTCACTTTCTTGAGGGGATAGTGCGGTACCAATCTTAACCATTTTGGGCTCGTTTTCAGAACCTATGTTTGCTGTGATTATTTCCTCAGAAAAAGGTTTAGCGTGCCTTTCTTCTTCTCTCTCGATGAATTCTAGAATTTCTTTTGGAATTTCTTCCTCAAAATTTGGTTTGTCGGAATCCATGCAATTGATCATAGGCAAAGTGAAATACTCTAAATCTTCCTTCTCATTGCGAAGTTTATCAAAAGACATTTCAGAGTCAAACTCAAAGTAAATATTATGCCTTGGTACTTCGACCAGGTTTTCCTCACTAGACTTAGTAGTTTCAAAAGATGAAAAGCTTGACTCGGACTGAGTCGACTCGGAGTCGGAATCGGAATCAGAACTAAGATCAGAATTAGCGCTTTTCATTTTGTATTTCAGAGTGTGTTCCACGGTCCAGTTAGGGTAAGCCCCTTTTTCAGCATCCACAATCAGTTCAGAGCAGTCTTTTTCATCACCAAGGTTGATCACCAGCACCTCACTGTCACCTTGATTCGCACTTTCATCATTGTCACCCTGCAAGTCTTGGAGGGCCATTTGATTTGCTATTGCTGTTATTTCTTCCAATTGAGCTTCAATCTCTGCTTCGTCGCTGTTGTCGACTCATCGTGTGCCAACAAAGCCCCACCAATTACCAAAGCTATCTGTGATGGGGTGGATCACCCTTATTTCATTGTTGGTGACCCCCTCATCAAAGAGTAGGTTTAGTGATATTTCGTCTAGTGGGTCATTGTCGACAGACTCTTCTTCCTTTGCCTCTTCAGTTTCGAGGTTGTTGACCTCGTCTATTGGCCAATAGTCGTCGGTAGGTGCATAGGGGTCATAAAAATAGATTGGAACCCTGCGAAGCCCTTCTTCTTCAATCAGGTCTTCTACTTCTTCCTCATAATCCGTTCCAGCGAACATGACATGGTTGTCTTCAATGATAGCCACCATAGGCTTTGGTTGATTTACTGGAGTGATGTATTCGGAGGGGTTGAAGTCTTCAACAGCAAAGTGGAGCGGACCAAACAGCTTGGTGACAACTTGAAAGTGCGAATCAGACATGAACAATGATGCAGTCATTTTTCCTGAAAAGGTTTTTGCTTTAGTTAGATTGATTAATCTTACCTACTGTTTATTTGACTTAGAGAGATTCCTAAGGTTTAACCTGCAAAAGAGAAACTTTACAACATACACATATACAATGGGTGTGAGGAAGAACTTGGAAGTAAAATGCAAGTAGGTTCCTAGCCTGTAGGTTCCTGTCTTAGTTTGATAAGTTCTATGGCTTTCTAATACATGCAAGGTTTTGGTAGTCTCAGGGTGCTCCGTTGTCAAAGGGCACCAATCCTCTCACCAGCCCATCATAGGCGGTGATTGGGTGATTCCCTTTTTGATATACCACTAGGTACGAGTGACTGTGGAGTTTGCTGGAACCCCCAACATAGCCCGTGTCATGCCGGGATATCAGGTGAACTTAACGGGTTGCCCGCTCGATGCATATGATAAATGAATTAAACAAGGCATGTATTAGTCTTATGTTGAACTTTTTGGTTATGGCTCTCATATCCCCAGTAGAGTCGCCAAAAACTGTAGACACCTCCCAAACGGGGCATCGCCATACAGATTGATCATGTTTATTTGCTCGATTGGTTGCTTGCTTCGTAAACCAAAATCATGGACATTCCCATGGCTAGGAACATCGCCACATGATAGCAGTTATCATCAAAATAGAGTCGCCACCCAGTTTATTAAAACTGGGAAAATAGATAAAGATTCTGGATACGGGAGCCAAAAGTACAATAAGGGGAAGGTGTTAGGCACCCCTCTTTGCCCAATCGTGAGACTGGCCCATAATCATTCAACATAAGACGTGTAGATGCTTTGTTTAATTCTAACACATAGTCTGTTTATTTATTCCTTTAAACAGTAAGCAAAGTGAGCCAGTGCGATAAGTAAGCATGCATTCAGAAAGCAGAGAAAGCAACAAAACTGTCCCAGGGAGATGGATCCCGCGGCCGGTGAATGGATATCACGGCCGAGGGATCCTCCTGGTTTGATGTACCGGCCGAGGGATCGAAGCCCCGGTCGGTGTTCTTCCTCACACCCGACAGAAAGATTAACATGTAATCAAAACGCTACGGTTAGTCAAAAAGACAGTAAATAAGACAAACCAGAGGCCGTTGGGCCTCACCACCTTGATCCCTCAGTTGCTTGATTGCTTTGGATTGGGCGTGATTGACTGATTGCTTGATTGAAAACCCTAGGGTTAGGGTTTAAAATTCGGGGTTTGATCGCCGGATTGATGGCTGCCTTCGGGAGGTTAGGGCTTTTGAAGAGTGGGTTTGAGGGAGTATTTGTGCAGAGTTTTGAGGCTTGAGAGAGTGTATACTCTGATAATTTTGTGTGTCTATTATCGGAGTCCAAAGGCCCTTTATATAGGCAATTGGTGACTCACTCCGGCCAATCAAAGCACGAGATGGCAATTGCAATTGCAATGCATCTCTAACTCTACGTCGTAATCCCTGAGCGTAGCCCGAACGCATCGGGAAGGTAGTGTAATCGGATCAAACGTCTGACATAACACGTTCCAGAGTCTGGGAAAAGGTCGATCTGGCGGCCGAGTAAAGGATATCACGGCCGAGGAATGGATGTCTCAGCCGAAGGATAGATCTTGCGGCCGAAGGATTGATCTCTCAGGGAGATTTTGCTAGCAACAGGTTGCTCGGGTGAGGAAATGATGTTAGGGCCGTGGGATCGATGTCACGGCCAACAGATGGATTCTCCTAGGCTTCTGTATTTCTGTCTGAAAGGCTGTATGGCTCTGAATTGGGTCCTCTAAGTGGCTTAAAGTTCTTACCGAAAGTCCTAAGGTTCTCAAGGGAGCAATCAGCAATCACTGTATCCATTTCGTCATCGGGATGGTCCCAAGGTGGGACTTGAAATAATCGTTAGGCCAAATTGGGGTGTCTACACCGTCGAAATACAATTGCCAAGCATCTTCAGCTATGGTCATTATATCTTCATCGGGAAACTTGAACTCTGCGTCTTCTCCTCCTTCGACCGGGCAATCGGCTAAGAACTCAGCGACAGCTCTTCCTTTTACAAACTTCCTAGTGACGTATTTTAACTCGAACTCCGCTAGCATTAGCAACCATCACGCCATCCTTCCCGTAAGAGCTGGTTTCTCAAACAGATACTTAAGGGGATCCATTCGAGAAATTAGCCTTACTGGGTAGGCTAGCATGTAATGTCTTAATTTTTTGGAAGCCCAAACGAGTGCCCAGCATGTCTTTTCCAGAGAAGTATAACTCTCTTCGCATCCGACCATCTTTTTTGCTGAGCTAGTAGATAGCCCTTTCAACCCCATCATCTCCTTCATGTGCCAACATACACCCCATCGAGGACGGAGTGACTGACAGGTATAGGATCAAAGGTTTTCCGGTTACGGGCGGTGTCAATACTGGCGGGTTCTGTAAATAGGCCTTGATAGCTTCAAAAGCTTTTTGGCATTTGTTGTCCCATGCAAATGGCACTCCTTTCTTGAGTAAGCGAAATATCGGTTCACAGGTCGAAGTCAATTTTGCAATGAATCAACTAATAAACTGCACCTTGCCAAGAAAGCTCCTTACATCTTTTTCGGACCGTGGTGGCTTCATTTCCAGGATAGCCTTGATCTTTGATGGATCAACCTCAATACCACAAGTGGTGATCATGAACCCAAGCATTTTCCCAGCAGTGACCCCGAATGTACATTTGGCTGAATTAAGGCGCATCCTGTACTTTCTGATTCTCTCGAAGAACTTCCTGAGTGCAGGTAAGTGTCCCTCTCGTTCCTTCGCCTTGACGATCATGTCATCAACGTAAACCTCTACTTCCTTGTGAATCATGTCGTGCAACAAGGTCGTAGCGGCTCACTGATAAGTAGATCCTGCATTCTTTAGCTCGAAAGGCATCACCCGGTAGCAATAAGTTCCCCATTCAGTGATGAATGTGGTTTTCTCCCGATCTTCTGGGGCCATGAGAATCTGATTGTAGCCTGAAAAGCCATCCATGAAAGGAAGCAAAGCATGCCCAGTGGTGTTGTCGACCAGTACGTCAATATGCGGTAACGGGAAGTCATCTTTCGGGCTTGCTTTGTTTAGATCCCTGAAATCAACGCAGACCCTAATTTTGCCATCCTTTTTAGGGACGGGGACAATGTTTGTGACCCACTGAGGGTATTCAGTTACTATTAAGAATCCTGCATTGATTTGTTTAGTGACCTCTTCTTTTATCTTAAGCACCCAGTCGGGTCTCATGCGTCTCAATTTCTGTTTTACAGGCTTTGTATCGGGATAAAGGGGAATACGGTGTTCCACGATCTCGGGATCGATTCCAGGCATATCAGCGTGTGACCACGCAAAAACATCCTCGAATTCTTTTAGCAAATTTATGAGAGCTTGACGCTCTTCTGTGGATAGCGCCACTACGCCAAATTTTTGCATTAACGGCATTAAAAAACTGCCGGTAATAGTCCAAAAACCGCCGGTAAAAGTATATTACCGCCGGTAAAAGTTCCGTCGGCAAAACAATTGTCGGAAATACAAAAACGGCGGTAAATTACCGCCGGTAAAAGTTTCGGACTATTAACGGCGGTTTTACTACCGCCGCTAAAAGTTTCGGAAAAAATATTGACATTGCCGAGATTCGAACCCGCGACCCGTTGATTAATACCCGAGAACTTACCCACTGAGCTACATAAAATTATGTGTTTTATTAGAAGAATAATAATACTTATATTATATAAAGATTATTACCGGCGGTTTTTGCTTACCGCCGTTAATAGTAAGTTTTACCGGCGGTTTTACATTACCGCCGGTAATAGTTAGTTTTACCGGCGGTTTTACTCATGCCGTTAATAAACGGTGTTTATAGTTACCTTTTGCGGCGGTTTGTTATTACCGCCGGTAATAGCACCCTTTACCGATAGTTTTATTACCGCCGGTAAAAAAACCGCCGGCAAAGGCAATTTTTGGCGTAGTGCGCGGAACCGATTTGGATCATCCTGGGATTCCTTTCATCTCTCAAATTTATTGAAGCAACTTCTTCTTTTATAGGCTGAGCATGCCTTACGTCTTCCCTTTCGACTAGGGATTGGATTTCTTTAGGGATGTCCCCATCGAAATCGATCTCTTCATCATCGGGGTCGACACAATTTATTTCAAAATCAAGGGAGTAAGCGGAATTAGATTCATTTATTTCATCATCAGCAAAGGCCTCGGGGGCACCATACACACGAGTGGACTCAAATTTAAAGTACAGACCACGAGGAGTTGGGCCAAGAGGCACCGACTTAGACTTGACAGACTCAGACGACTCAGACTCAGACTCAAAATCGGACCCATGGCAGGTCGCACTCGGTATGAAAGTCTAGTTCTTGTAATCTTTAGCGGCATCCATGATGAGTGAAGTTGGATCTTCGAGGGCCTCCTGCCCTAGCATCAGCACTTCTGCTTCCACGACTGTACCCATTGGTTCGTTCTCCTTAAACAGGACCGCTAGACTCCCCATGTCAAAGACCTCAATCCAATCAGTTAGCTTTTCCTGATCTTCTGCAGCCTCAGGCTCTTCCTCGCTCTCCGGCCAAATGTCGTTGGCAAATATCTCGAACCCCGGCAGCAGGGTATTGGTTTCCTTATCCCAGAAGGGTTTTGGCTGACCTTGGTAGACCTGCTTCGCTTTCTCTTTGACAAAATAGTCTTCCAATCTGTCTCCCTTTTTCACTTTTTGGTCACTTAAGAGTAGATATCCAAGACCGGTTGTGCGCATTAGAGTTCCTCGTGCTTCGAATTTTGCGGGTCCTTGCAAATTCTTTCCTAGCCCCAGTCCCGGCATGTAGGACATCTTCTTCATTATCTTAATGGCAACATTGCTACTGACAAAGTCATCATCAATCCGGACCGAGGAGACAAAATTGGAGGTATCAAGCAAGAATCCTCCCAGAGCAATGTCCTCTTCCCCATGCTGAATTTCTAAAAGCGGGGCATTATCCTCAGTGGGTGCACGAATTCCAAAGTCTCCATGAATGGTAAGCATCCCAGTTTCAAGCCCCAAATGGATTTTCTGATGGAGCGTAGAGGGTACAACCATGATGTCTAGTCGATGCAGCCAAGGCCTTCCTAGGAGCAACAAGTTAAAGGAAGCGGGAATGTTCACCACATGAAATTCCACCTCAGTTTGGTAGGATCTGAAGGTCATAGAAAGCATAAGGGTTCCAACTACATCTCGACGGGTGTTGTCGTATGCTCAGACTTTGACTTCTGACGGGGAGAAGTCCTTATTTTTATACCCCAAGCAGTAGGCAACACGGAGAGGGCAAACGTTGATTGCTGAACCATTGTCGATCAGGATTACTAGAACCCATTTACCATGGCATTTCAGGGTGACATGCAGTGGCCTATTGTGGTCAGTTCCTTCGGCAGGTAGGTCTCGGTCGGTGAAGGTTATGGCATGTTTGATGGGTATGGTTTTGATGAGCGCCACAAGCTCATTGAGGGTTATGGCGGAAGGGACTTTCAAGTGAGAGAGGGCTTGGATGAGTCCTTCGCGGTGGCGAGTGGAGTGAACAAGTACATCCCAAACAGACATCTTAGCTTGAGTCTGCTCAAGTTGTTGCTTGACCATCCCCTCGGGGTTTTTCTCAGGACGGGAAGGCTCTTTGGCTAGTGGAGCAAAGGGTTGAAAATGTTTTTGGTTGGGGTAGTGAAAGGGGTGGAAGGCTCTTTGGCTGGTGGAGCTGCAGGGTTAGAAGATTCTCTGGTTTGGAGGTTAGGGGGTTGATAGATACGGCCACCCCTGGTTAGATGGTCAACCTGGCGGTATTTTGATTCCTCACTCCATAAGTCAATAGGAGCCTTGCGCTTGCTTCCAATGGTGGTATCTTGGAGGTTGGAAGCCAGATCAGCAATAACCAAATCTTCCCAAAGATCCTCTGGCTTCCATTGCTCGGCTTCCATCATTGCCTTGTTCACAGTCCATTCCTCGTTTCCTACCCTTATGTTGACAATTTCAGAGTTTGCCCACGGATTTGCTTTGGCCCCTGGTTCGTCTTCCCACAAATTTGTCATGGCGACATTAGCTTCCTCTGAGAAAGTGACCGACGGCTCTAATTCAGCTTCATCCACAATGTTGTCCATTGGATCAAACTCATTACTAGCTATCTCTTCTTCAGGCTCTGGGGGCCCCGGATTTAAGCACAATGGGCCAAAGCCCACGTTGCTGTTCAAATTGTCATTGAAGTGAGAGAAATCCGGGTGAAGTGGAGCAAGCTCTGGCCAGTTATAAGGTGCCATTTCGGGTTGGCATTCCTCGGCGAACATCATGGGTAAAGAGAACATATCGAGGGGATCTCCCATGGCTAATAGCGGGCATGCATCTGGGATAGGGTTCCATTCCCATTCAGGAACTTCTTGAGGAACCTGATAGTTCTCGTTTTGGCCTTCGAACATCATGTACAGGGAGAGTCCATCAAGAGGGTCAGCGTGAACATTCTGCCAATCAACCTCCCATCCGGGCTCGAAGGGTGGTTCAACAACTCTCTGAAAATTGGCAGCCTCAAACTCCTCCCAATCAGAAATCAAGTCCCCCCATGCATTCTCCCATTCCCCTAGAAAGCAAAGAGCCGTTTCCTTGGGAACCTTCACAACAGGTTTTGGTTCGATATCAGGGACAATGAAAATGGTTGGATTGAAATCTCAGGTGGTTTGATCATCGGTTAAGGTGATTTGGTTAATACGAAAAGGGGTGTTATGTTGTGGCAAGGGGTTTGAAATGGTATTTGGTTTGTCCGGGGGAGGGGTATCGATAACCTTATTATCAATGAGATTTTGAATCTCATGACGAAGGCGGATGCAGTTATCAGTGGTATGGTCAGGCATCTGGTAGAACTCACAGTAGACATTTTGGTTTAGATTTGGCGGAATGGTTTGTGGTGGCGAGAGAGGTTTCAACACCCCGATTTCTGTGAGTTTTTTAAGTAGGGTAGACCTGGGGGTACTGAACTAGGTGAAGACTCGGCTTTGGGATTTTGGTTTTTCAAAGATTTGGTTAACTTCCGCGGGTTTGGCGGATGAGGTTCCGGCCTGATTGGTGTTCCCGAAGAGGACATTGTTGTTGCTAGAGTATGCTCTCTTGGACTTCGGTCCTGTTTCCTTTTTCTCCAAGGTATCGTCCCGTAAGGCTTCTTCTATGGCTAACCCAGAGTCATAAAAAGTTTTGAAATTTGGAGCAGCTTGGGAAAGAACCATGTACGGGGCGAAAGAGCTTGGCAAGTTCTTTGTTATGATTCGTATCTGTTCCTTAAGATCCGGTTTGTTCTGCATTTGAGCGGTCTTGGCTCTCCAACGCTTCACAAAATCAACAAAGCTTTCCTTCTCGCCCATTTTGGTGCTTCCTAGTTCCTTCGTGGTCATTTTCAGGTGGGCCACAAAGGCTGTCCCAATATCTTCCCAAGTCCTTTTCATGGATGGTTCAAGAGTAAGGAACCATTGCAGGGCTAGGCCAGACAAAGACTCATGGAATAACTGTGTCATAGCTTCCTTTTCAATTCCCTGCATAGTAAGAGAACCGACATACCCCTGGAGGTGTGCCTTCGGATCACCAGTGCCATCGAATTTTGCAAAGTCCACACCTTTGAACTTCTCCGGTAACTTGGCGTTTGGAAATAAGCACAACCTGCTCATGTCTATTTCTCCTTTCCCAAGTCGTTTGGTTTCTTGGACGGACTCTTCCAGCTTACTGATCTTGGCAACAAGAGCTGCCAGGTTAAGGTCTGCCACTGGCGTTTCTCCTTTGGGCTGCTTGGACTGAGGAGGAGGCTTGGTCTGAAGCTTATCACTGATTTCTTGCATAGTTTCCATCATCATGATCATGTCCTTCTGCATGGACGTAACAGAAGCCTTGAGTTGGGCGTCAACGTTGGCAATGGACTGTTTGAGTTGGGCATCCAAAGCAACTATGTTCTGCCTGAGCTCTTCTACCCCATTTCCTTGGTCAGCCATTGGTGAGGGATTTTCGGGTGGTATTTCTTCTTGTAATATTTCCGTTGATGGCTATTTTTCCTGTACTACTTGAACTTCAAACAGTTGAATTCCTTTCAGGGTGTCTACGCGAACCAGTCTTCAGAATGGACGAAACCAATTGGGTACCGCCTCTTCTTGTAAACGACCAATGTTTCAGAACTGATAACAAAGCAAAAAGGAGCAACTCACAACTAATCACGGATGCTTGCCCTACCTTCTACGTGCCTCTTAGAAACTAACATAAGACCTACCGTGACCTGGATCTCACTTAAGGCGTTTGCACAGAAGATTTTCAATAGTCCGGGTAGGTGTTGTCAGGCAGGTTAAATTTTGAATGCTTCGGAACCAGAGTCAATCTCATTACCTAGACCATCCGAGGCAGAGCAATATGACTACCAGAATCCAGGTACGTATGCACTCAAGGTTAGACCTAGATCAAGGGAGCCGTTCGGGCACGGCAAACACCGGAGGTATCTCAAACTCCATTGATTTAGAGTCTCATGGACTAACCGGGGAAAGCTAAAGAATTCTAAGGGAGCCCTATCCTCTAGCCTGCAGAATGCAATGATGTATGCATGTACAGAAGAGAAATGCACGTAAACAGGATATATCACATAAGTCCTAACCCCGGGTTCCTATCCTAGTTGGGAAGGTTCTATGGCTATGTACAAGTGCAAAAGGCCGGTTTTGGTCTCAGAAGGGTTCCCCGGACTAGAGTCAAGATGTATTCCCATTGTCGAGTGTATTGCAAGGCAATGATTGAACAGTATGATGACTCATCATGGTCGAGGGTTGCTAGGCATCCCGGGAGAGCTTGTCATTGGTAAACCAGGCAAGATAGCCAGAACACACTAACGAGGTGTGGGCTACCACAGCCCCGGGTGGATCGGGGCGGCCCGAAAAACAACACACCGCTTTCGAATCGATTTGAAAAATTTGAAGAGTCGCCACCCGGATTTGTGGTTCGCCACCCGAGAAACCGTTTCGATTGAAAAATGATTGATTGAGTTTGAAAATAAGAGATCACTTTTGAAGGTTCGGAAGCCACGTTACAAGGGGGGAAGGGTTTTACGGCACCCCCCTCGCCAGATACGAAATCGGCCTCTACTAAATGTTTGTGGGATTTTTCAAAGGGATTTTTTTCATTAAACAAGTAGCATGTATCCACAGGTATACCAAATAGACGTGTATGCATGTGCATGTGTACAGGAGGTGATGAAAGTGGTAAAGGAATGCTAAATAACAGAAAATGGAACCCTGCCTACTGACTTCACTCTAGAGCGCTCGGGAGTGGTCCCGAGCGCTTGGGAGTGCTGATACCCAACCTGCAAAATTTGTTAGTACAAACAGGAAATAATGCTAAAAACTGTAAACTGAAATGATTTTAAGTATATCACAGGCTCAGCAGAGGACTTGATAGACTGAGATAGAACCTCAATCTTTCAAATCATGCATCCTTGCCTCAACAAAATTAGATCTGCATCTTTTAAGAGCAAATGAGCACGTCCATGCATGCAGAATGTCAGAAACATAGCAAAATGGGGAAAATAATGGACTGCAGTGGCATGCAAGTACTCCCGAGCGCTCGGGAATGGTTCCAAGCGCTTGCGAGTGAGCTGCATGTCAACTTACTCTCAAATAGGGAATGACATTATCTTGATATGCAGACACTCTGGTTTTGGTTTTTCTCAGGAGAAGACCTTCTTTTTAACCTTGGAAAATCTTATTCTTACTTGAAACTTGGTGAGAAACATTTCTGTTTTGAGAAAACAAGTTTTCTATGTCTGCATGTTACAATAAAACCATTTCATTTAAGAGTGCAGTTCACTCCAGCTTGCTACCTTACCAAAATTCCATGCATGGAACTGGAAACACTCCCGAGTGCTCGGGAGCACGCTCGAGCGCTCGAGAGTGTTTCCAGTAGGTTTTCAAAAAAAATACTTTGTGATCCCTTCGCTCTTGTTTTTACACTAAGGTCCCCCAACCATGCACCCAGTATTAAAGACTGGGACAGGCTGAGAGACCCCCCTCAGAAGGGAAAAACAACCTCTTGCTTGAGATTAAAGTAGAAAGACCTTCTACCTTTGATTGGAACTTTGCTCCTTGAATGGTTTTGAAGAGTGCATGCAGAGAGAAGAATACAGGAAATCAGAGACTAGGAATGTTATGAATTTCTTGCATTTTCCTTGAGACTTTTGAAAACCTTTGTAGTTGGAAAACAAGTTTGAGTTTTGAAAGTCTTTTTCTTGGACAAGAGAGAGGGGGAAGGTTTTAGAGAGAGAGATTTCGTCCTCATTTCTGCTGAAAAGAGGGGTAATATAGGGGATTATAACCTATGGTTTTCAAGGTGAAATGAAATTTGAAATAAAATCTTTCCTTGGAGGGAAGATCTCCATCATCTGATCCCCTGCCACCTGAGGTTGAGTGTTGACTCGACATCAGCCGGCTCAAGATGGTTGTAATGATGGGTTGCATGGATAGTGGGAAGCTTCACCATCCATTGGGCAGCACAGCAGTCTCGAGCACTCGGGAGTGGTCTCGAGCGCTTGGGACCGTCACTCTCGAGCGCTCGGGAGTGGACCAGGCCCACAGCTTTTGAAAATGGTTTTGAGCGCTCGGGACTGCTCCCAAGCGCTTGAGATTGATTTTTGACCATTTGTTTTCCTTTTCAAAGTCCTTCAAGAAGCATTGTTTGGATTAAATCAAGGCTTGTTTTAATCCGAATTCATCATCGGGGAGCATCAGGGCCAAAAACTAAGGAAATTTGAAGAGTCCAAATTGGGGTGTCTACAGTTGCCCCTCTTTGGGCGTCATTCGGCATCATGTCTGGATACGAGTGACGTCCAAAGATTGAGACAGCCCAATTCGAAACCAAATCAAATCCTTAATTCAAAAGACAAATGCGAGAAGAAACATTCAATGCATGAGGTCGTGTCCTTCCGGACTGCCTACGTACCCTTTTCTGCAGGGATCAGACCAGCGTAGTTCTTCGGGGCAAATGCAAACACGTGTAATGCGTGCACAAAAAAGTATCGACAAGACTTTGATGAGATGAATGCACAGAAGGTCCACCTGTTACTCTGTTCGGCGGACAAAGCATGAAAAATACATCACCTATTGGATGAAATATTTGCAAACATATTGATAGACCTAAAATAAGACTATCTTCATCGCCCATGGAGCGAAAATGCTTAATCATCAAGCACATCCCCAAAAATAGATTAACGAATAAAGTTGGTGCTGATTGCTCTGTTTCGACTTGGACAAATAACAGGACTGAGATTGATTTTGTAAAAAGCCTCGACATTGAAATAATCAACACAAAGCGAAATAAACAGGGAATCGAAGACTTCGGCACGGCGACCGAAAATAGAGTCGAGCGCTTGGGACCACTCCCGAGCGCTCGGGAGTGGTGTCGAGCGCTCGGGACTGCGACTGGGGCCCGCCACTCCTTCGTCTACCTTTTCCAGATCTGGGGTTTCAAACCCCCAAACCCGAGCGCTCGAGAACCAGAGCTTCGATACTTTCCTATTCTCTCTGACTCTTGAAGATCTGACTCTCACTCTCCGACGATCTCTCTCTCTCCTGAAAAACCACTGATCGATTTCAAAACCTCGAGATTTCCTCGATTTTCCAGTGGGCAATCGTGTGCCAGGAGGTTCGCATTTGGGGGAAGAAGAAGCTTCAGGAAGTAGAAGGAAGGGCAATGGCCAACACCGAGGAGAGGGCGATGGAGGGCGAGGCCCACGGGGGTGCTGCTACGCCTGGCGACGGCGTGGTGGCAACTGCAGTCGCCGCGGCGGCGATGGGTGAGACCGGCGGTAGCGTGGCTACGCCTGGCGACGGGAGGGTTACCGGTGAGAGCACGACGGCAGTGGGCGGCGCTGGTGGTGACCCTACAGTGGTAGAGGAGGCCCCGGGTAGTAGTACGGCGATTGGAGATACCAGCCGGGGGGTGGCTAAGCTCGACGTTGGTGGGGGTCGGATCGACAGCAGTGGAGATGCCACGGGCAGCAGGGGTGGTGCCACTGGCAGTGGAGGAGAGGCTACGGGCAGCGGAGGTGGAGCCACGGGCACTCCTCCTACTCCTACTGTGGAGGAGTTGTTCGCGGCCGCAGAACGGGCCAGCGACGAGCGACAGGCCGACGAGGCGGTGGTGGGTGGCCGCGTTGTCGCCACCCCCGCCTTGAGATCGACAGCGGCGGCGCTGAAGAGGGGAGATAGCAGGATTGGGGCATCACGCCCCGTTCCCTTCGAGGAGGGGGACTTCTTGGATTCCGCAGAGCCGCGGGACATCCTAGACGCACTTGGCCTCGACTCCGAGGTTGCGGCGGTACTGAGGGCCGCTCGGACGCCCGATGATCGGACGTCGACACTGCTGCTGAGGACTTTACTGAGCGTCACAGGGGCTTCGGATGTGGGGGGACACGGGGTAGAGGAGTTGGAGGCGGAGGCGGAGGAGATGGAGATGGAGATGGAGGGACCGGAGCCGAAGTCGACTATTGAGGCGCGGGTCACCGCAGTCGACGAGGTGAAGGCCTACCTGAGAGGGGAACGGCCTGGGTTCGCGCTCGCAACTTACGCTCCACGAGCTCACTTTTTTGAGCCAGTGGGGATGGATAGCTACATCCCTGGTCGAGTCGACTACTCTGAGGACTTGCTTCTTCGGGATCGCGATTCGTACATCTCCTCGGGTTGGACCACGGTGAGTTTCGACAGCTCTAACTCTTGAATTTGATTCCTGAGTTCATTCGCGAATTGCTTTATTGACGTTGATGCCATTTCTTTGCTTTGTTGAAACAGCGCATGACAGACATATACGGTCACGGGGGTTCAGCCAGCTTGCTGAAGTACTTCAGGGCGTTGCCCAAGAGAGTACGAGAGTTGGTGGAGGCGGTGGGCTTCGGGCCGTTCATCCAGCTGATGACAATGGTAAGGGTGGACCGCGCGGTTCTTACGGCGTTGACCGAGAGGTGGTGGGACACTACCAATACCTTCCACTTCCGGTTCGGGGAGATGACGGTAACACCCCTCGACTTTGCAGTGATCACCGAGTTGAGGGTGGGCGGAGAGCCAATCCCCTACGACTCGAGTTTGGTGCTTGACGACGCAGCCTTGCGGTGGTTCCTCGGGCGGGTCCCACGCCATAGCGGGGGGATGGCGGCTTACGGGCAGTTCGTGGAGTACTGTGACCACGAGCCTGCAGACGACAAGGAAGCGGCGTGGATAGCCCGGGCGTACTTGCTATACCTATTCGGGGCTTCTATGTACCCGAATAGGCGGTCACGAGTCCACCTCTGCTACTTAGCGGGCCTAGTCGACTTGAGGACAGCGGGGCGGTTCGACTCGAACCGCCCCGCTGTGCACCCTCTACTGCTTTCTAGGGGCTGCTTCTCGTGGGGTTGGTGACACGATTGGCGGGTACTAGAGGATAGTCGAGGTACGATTTATGCTTTAAATTACCCTTTATTGCTTATTCATTGAAGTACATGCTTGAAATTGAATTAACTTGAATTTGACCATTTGCAGCTTTGGGCTTACGAGGTTCTTGGGATGTTCCCGCCCGAGAACACCTGCAGGGATCCAAACTTACTCCCTCGCGGGCTAGCCTGGAGTAAGGCGTATAGGAGGGCGAAGGAGCGACGAGGAGAGGTGATGACCTTCCGGCGCTGGCTGGACAACCTGACGAGCGTCACGGTATGATTTGCGCTCATTCCTTTTCTTTTCCGCACTTGATGAATACTTTTATTGATGCTCCAAAAATTCGAAATGCAGGTTCACTGGGATAGGTGGTTGAGGATGGAGGCCGACTTCCTTCTGAGGAGTCGAGAGGTGACGAGGAGCAGGGTATTGCTAGAGTGTCTCCTGGGCTGGCAGTAGTACCTGGGGGGATCGGGTGACCCGACAGTCACTCGGTCTACCAGCGTTCGTGGTACCCGGGCCACTTCCTCCACGCGTGCAGAGGACAGAGACTTATACGCGCGCTGAGCTGGAGCAGTTCACAGTGCCTGACACTGACCTGGAGAGGCACCTCCGACGTACGCTGGACTACGCGGCTTACAGAGACAGATACCTGGCCACAGACTTAGGGGTGGAGGCGGAGGCGGAGTTTGAGAGGCGAGTGGCTGAGGGAGGGCGAGGTCCTGGTGTTGGAGGAGAGGCTGGAGTGCGAGGCCGTGGCGATCGGTCCGCACGAGGTAGAGGACGAGGAGGTAGATAGCCTACTGGCGGGCGAGGTGTTAGTCCACCAGGCGGAGGGGAGAGTGGCACGAGGGCGCCGGAGATAGTGGAGACTTCAGTTTCGACCGTACTGCTGACGCTGGAGTGGACCATAGGGGTGACGGACTCTTCAGGGGCACGGGCGGTGATAGACGTCCCGCGCCTTCCACAGCCGCCCATGCAGCTTCCTGCTCAGGTATACGCTTGATTCTGACTTTGTTTAAATGCTTCTCATTTCCACATGTATCTCTTTTTGATGTTTGAGCTATTATACAGGTGCCCCGAGAGTGGGCGAAAAGGGCCATATTGCTGATGGTGGGGATGCGCCATTTGCTGAAGGGCTGCGCGAGAGGGAGAGTCCTCCAGACTAGACCTGCTCCTGAGCTTGCTTCTGAGCCTGCTTCTCCTGTTGCCCCTCAGGTATGAAAATGCATGCATGTATCGTACTTTAATGAATCAATTGAATTTCGAACATTTAGAGAATGAGTGCATGTTTGTGATATGCAGGTGCAGCCACGACGTTCGGCCAGGGCACGACCCCAGGTTACCACGAGCCCTCCGGCTTCCGCTAGTATGAGAGGACGAGGGACACATAGTGTGTCACGGCCTGCTGCGGAGGCCAGACAGTTCGATGTTTTGCTCAGGGCGATGTCCCAGCGGAGACTCGCTCGGGTGGAGTCAGAGGAGGAGACAGGGGAGGAGGAGGAGACAGAGGAGTCTTCTGAGTCACGCGTTTTAGGGATGACGGACTCAGAGACTGCTTCTGGTTCTCCAGACGACGACAACGACAACGAGCCCGAGAGTTCTGAGTCCGAGGGCCAACAGCGGAAGAGGACCCGTCGAGACTGAGCGTTAGGTTTTTGCTTTGCTAGTTTTTCTTGTACATGGGCTTGCGTGCCAATGTAGTTGTAGTTTCCGGGCCTGCGTGCCTTGATTTTGTTTGGGCCTATGTGCCCCGGTAGTTAGAATTGGGCGTGTGTTTGCCCCAGCTTTTGTACTTCCTTCC
This sequence comes from Rhododendron griersonianum, assembly GCA_018127125.1. Classification (NCBI taxonomy): domain Eukaryota; kingdom Viridiplantae; phylum Streptophyta; class Magnoliopsida; order Ericales; family Ericaceae; genus Rhododendron; species Rhododendron griersonianum. The sequence goes on from CM030794.1 coordinate 34,330,079, forward strand.
TTACTCATTGTAAATACCGTATTCATTTATGAAAATTTTCACTTTCGCTCTTTCCATTCGTTCGCACTCCCTTTATAGAATTGTATTTTATGAAATATGTTCGTCTAGCTTTGAAAGAAAGTAAAGAGCACGCGAATTTCAACCGATACTCTCAAAGTAAGAGTGAAAACTTGACATTGACACACAACGGCGAATTTTTGAGCGATCGACCGTGAAACTTAGATTTAAGGGCGTTTGATTGCAACGGAGCGCACTGTGCAGTTGACACTGAGTGTTGTGACTTGCGAGGACCGCTAAGATTACCAAAATACCCTTGACACAAAGATCGACACTCACTTACGCTTGAAAACGATGGTTTTGGGACCAATGAACGATGAAAACTTGAACTAAGAACATTAACGCGCATTTGATCATGTCGTACAGTCACTAATGCACGTCGTGACTTATACGCATCACTGGATTCAACCAAATACGCCTAACGTGGATTTTGACACACTTGCGGAAAAAAAACCTTGAAAATTTTGGGCTTTTTCGAGGAAAATGGATGAATACACGAGAAAACGCATAACGGAAACTGTTGTATTCCCTGGGTACATGTTATGAGCCTTCTGATCTGAGATGCGTGCAGTTACAAGGTTGAATTGAGGTTGGAAAGTTGAGAACAAAAACCTGCTGTAAACAGCAGCACTCTCGAGCGCTCGGGACTGCTGCTATCTGCAGTCTCCTGTTTCTTTCCAATGCCACTCACTAGCTATCCCCACGTTGTTTTCTTCTGCATGCATACTTCCAAGGTGCTTTGTAACCCCGCACTAACTGTTTCCCAGGGGAAATGGCTTCCCAAAGTAAGACTTGAGCTTTTCCAATACTTTTTCAAACTTCCAAATTTTGAATTTTTGAAATTGTCTTGAAAATGTTAAGTTTGATGAGTTCCAAGGCTGGTGGGAAGTGACATTGTATCCCCCAGGCCTCTATAAATACAGAGTCTTGCTTTGGCAAGTCATTCACACCTCATTTCACCGGTCTCCTTTCAAAAATCCATCCTCCTCATGGCCTTGCTAAACAAAGCCTTGCTTCGTCCTTGGTTGGACAGCCTTGAAGGCATCGACTGGTTGAACTTCCGAGGGCATCGACTTTACGCCCTAAGGCATCTCCGAGAGGTTGCAATCCGTCCTGTCTTGCTACATGCAGCGACGCGCTTTTGGGATCCTGAAGTGCATGTCTTTCGCTTTGGCTCTCAAGAGCTGTGCCCTACCGTCGAGGAGTTCCATATCTATCTTGGAAGTCACGAGTCCGCTGAGCCCGTTGTTCCCATGATCCGAGAGAGTATGAAGAATATCCTCAAAGCCAAGCTGGGTGTTAGTGGGAATACCGCTGAGTTTCTCACTCGGGGCAATGCCATCAACATCGTGCAGTTGTATGAGAAGTTCAGTCCACCCGAAGACTTGACAGACTTTGAGTATCAAGGACGTCGATTGATGGCTTGTTGCATTTGTCTCCTGGCAGCCTTTTTGCTGGTTCCGTCTGTTGGTCAGCCCAACTCCTTATTGGTGGGGGTTGCTGCTCAGATTGAGGCTCGCAAGGATGTTGCACCTTCGGTCCTTGCTGAAACCTTGATGGGGTTAGATGCCGTCCATGCTGGTCGCACGAGGGTTTTTGGTGGTAGCCCGCTGTTGCTGCAAGTTAGGGACCTCACTCAACTCTCCTTTTTCTATTTCTCTCATTCATTGTACCTCAACGCTCGGTTTAGGCTTTATCTGGCTCCTTACTTGTTTTCTCTCTTTCTAACAGATGTGGCTTTGTGACAAACTGAATCTGCTGACACCCCCGGCCAATGATTTGTGGTATCGTGCGAGCGGATGGAACCGTCCCTTTCAAGTGATGTACGGGAGTGAAGATGACTGGGCTGATTTCCTTGCCTCTGCGGAGGAAGATGACATCGTTTGGCGATGCCATTGGCTGAGGCTTCCCACTATGACCACTGGTAACATGGGTTCGACACACGTGCTTGTAGCTGGCTTGACAGGCTTCTCCTTCTATTCACCTTTCCGTATTCTCCGTCAGTTTGGACTTAGCCAAGAAGTGCCGCCGCCGGGCTCTGAAGTGCTTCGTCTCCCTCCCTTCACCATTCTGAGCCTTCGAAGTTATGTTCGATCATGGGGGACTCGTAGGACTGAGCCAAGTGACCCACTCTTCTCTATTGCTTCGACCGGAAGGTACCGCAAATGGCTAAGGAGAGATGTGAAAGCAAGGATGGGTTGACTGCTTACTTTGCCGTTCTTTGAAATAAAGAGTGTATTTCAGTTGTGTGTTTTCTCGTTTTCATGCTCAGCTTGTAATAAAGAAATGATCTAAATAAAATCGACTGATTAAGGGTTTCCCCCTTTCGGTTCATTAATCGCATGCGCCTTTGAGAAAACATTCTGATTTGTCAATTTGGATTTTGATTTTGAGATTTAGGACCGAACCTCAGTGTGAGATTGCCTACGTATCCCTTGAGAAAGGGAATTAGGCCCATATGTAGTTCGGGCTAGGGTTCGCTCGGGTATTAACACTCTCCTTTTGCGCTCTAACTTTTGCCTAGTACTGCCCTTTCAGGTTTTCGACCTAGCGAGCATTTTTTTTTTTGACTTTTTGCCTTAACTTTTGCCTAAGCCGCCCTTTCGGATTTTCGACCTAGCAGGCTTGCTCTAATTTTTGCCTGGGACCGCCCGCCCTTGAGGTTTTCGGCCCAGCGAGCTCTCTCAAGGGTAATATCGCTTAAGCTGATCCAAATTGACAAGACTCGAGAATTCATTGCCGTCAAGGTCGATGATTGAGGCCGCTCCTCCGGAGAGAATGGTCTTGATGATGTAGGGCCCTGCCCACTTCGGTCGGAACTTCCCTCGTAAATCGAAAACCAGCACACGGATTTCCTTGACTACCATGTCTCCTTCCTGTAGGTCCCTCGACTTCACCTTCTTGTTGAATGCCCGGGCGATCCTTCGCTGATAACCCTGAATGTGGTACAATGCCCGTAGCCTCCTTTCGTCGAATAGCATGAGCTCCTCGAACCTTCCACTGATCCATTCAGCTTCATCCACTCCGCACTCAGCCATGACCCTCAGCGATGGCACATCTAGCTCGATAGGGAGAACGGCTTCCATACTGTACACCAAAGAATAGGGTGTTGCCCCTGTCGGTGTGCGGATAGACGTCCGGTATCCCCACAAAGCTAGTGGTAGTTGTTCGTGCCAATTTCTAGCCGATTGAGTAGTCCTTTCAAGAATCGTCTTGATGGTCTTGTTTGCTGCTTCGACTGCCCCATTCGTTTGTGGTCGATAAGTGGTCGAATGATGCACTTGAATCTTGAATTCGTCAAAGAGTTCCAAAACTTTTCCCTTGAAATGAACATCGTTATCAGATACGAATGCTTGAGGGACCCCATACCGATAAATGATGTTTTGCCTGATAAAGTGAGCCACTTGAACCGTCGTCAAAGTCTTGTACGAAGCTGCTTCGACCCATTTAATGAAGTAATCGACTGCTACCAAAATGAACCTGTGACCATTAGAAGCCGCGGGTGTGATCTTTCCGATAACATCAATGCCCCAGGCGGAGAATGGCCATGGTGTTGCCATTGAGTGTAATTCCGAGGGCGGGACATGGATAAGATTAGCATGAGTCTGGCACTTGTGACACCGGCGTACAACTCGATGCAATCTGTTTCCATGGTCGACCAATAGTATCCCAGTCTTAAAACCTTCTTAGCTAGCATCATCCCATTCATATGAGGCCCACAAACTCCTTCATGAACTTCTTCCATTATCGCTCTCGACTCGTCACCGTGAAAGCACAACTTGTGAACCCCACACGGAGATCGCCGATACAATTGTCCTCCACAGATAATGTATTGAGATGCAAGTCGTTGCAAAGCAATCCGATCCTTCTTAGTTGAATTTGCATGGAACTCTCCCTTTTCGACGAAATTCTGAATATCGTAGAACCAAGGGAGCCCATCGTCTGGTTCGTCGATGTTCATGACATAGTCGTACACATGCTTTCCCCTCTGCTCGATCATAATAGGCCTCAGCTTCACCCCAATTGGAAGTTCCAGCATGGATGCCAAAGTAGCCAGGGCATCTGCAAAGCGGTTCTTCATCCTCGGCACATGCGTGAAGGTCACATTTTGAAATTCGGGATAAGCTCGTCGAGCTGCTGATGATATGGCTTCATCTTTTCGTCTCTGACTCTCCATTCTCTGTTTGCTTGCGATACAACCAAGTTGGAATCCCCGACAACTTCTAGCACCTTGACTCCAATCTCCAATGCAGCTTCCATTCCCATAATGCATGCTTCGTACTCAGCTTCGTTGTTCGTGACTTCGAAGTTCAACTTGAATGCGAGGGGAATATGTGACCCCTCAGGTGAGACCAGCAGTATGCCAATCCAAAAACCCTTCTGATTTGTAGCTCCATCGAAGTACAACGTCCACGTTTCATTGACTGTTGACATCACATCTTCATCAGGAAATTGAAATTCTGTGTGCTCTGGCCCCTCAATCGGACGATCTGCCAAAAATTCTGCTACTGCTCTTCCTTTCACTGACTTGCGAGTGACGTACTTGATTTCAAACTCTGCCAATAAGAGCAACCAACGTGCTAACTTACCGGTAAGTGCTGGCTTCTCGAATAGATCTTTGAGGGGATCCATCCGAGAAATCAGTATCACCGAGTAAGCGAGCATGTAGTGTCTCAACTTCTTTGTGGCCCATACAAGCGCCCAACATGTCTTTTCCAGCGAAGTGTATCGTTCTTCGCATCCCACCATCTTCTTGCTCAAGTAGTAAATCGCCCTTTCAACCCCATCTTCTCCCTCTTGTGCCAGCATACACCCCATTGATGAGGGCGTGACGGACAAGTATAGGATCAAAGGTTTTCCCGGTGTAGGTGGCATTAGGATCGGAGGGTTCTGGAGATAAGTTCGCACTTCTTCGAAGGCTTTCTGACACTTGTCGTTCCACTCGAACTTCACGTCTTTCTTGAGTAGTCAAAATAATGGTTCACAAGTCAAGGTTAACTTGGCGATGAATCGACTGATGAATTGAATTTTTCCCAAGAAGCACCGGACTTCCTTCTCGGATTGAGGCAGCTCCATCTCAAGAATGGCTTTGATCTTAGAAGGGTCTACCTCAATCCCCCGGGTTATGATCATGAACCCGAGCATTTTCCCAGCAGTGACTCCGAACGTGCACTTCTGCGGATTAAGACGCATCCTGTACTTCTAAATTCTCTCCAGGAACTTTCTCAACGCTGGGAGATGATCTTTCCATTCCTTTCCTTTCACTATCATATCATCGACATATACCTCGACCTCCTTATGAATCATGTCATGCAGCAGTGTCGTAGCACCCCTCTGGTACGTAGGACCGGCATTTTTCAATCCAAACGGCATAACCCGATAACAGTAAGTTCCCCACTCGGTGATGAATGTAGTCTTTTCTCTGTCTTCCGGAGCCAAGAGAATCTGATTGTACCCAGAGAAACCATCCATGAAGGATAGTAAAGCATGCCCTGCAGTGTTATCGACAAGTATATCTATATGCGGCAATGGAAAATCATCCTTAGGGCTCGCTTTGTTCAGATCTCTAAAATCGACACACACTCTGATCTTTCCATCCTTTTTAGGGACGGGCACGATGTTAGCAACCCAAGTGGGGTATTCCGTTACTATTAGAAAACCGGCATCAATTTGTTTTGTGAGTTCCTCTTTTATCTTTAATACCTAATCGGGCCGCATCTTCCTCAGTTTCTGTTTAACGGGTTTTGCATCGGGATAGAGGGGGATCCTGTGCTCGACGATCTCTGGGTCGATTCCGGGCATGTCCGCATGGGACCAAGCAAAAACTTCTTTGAATTCTTTTAATAAATCGGTGAGCTCTTGAAGCTCATTGGGAGACAGCCCGGAACCGACCTGAACCAATCGAGGGTTCTCCTCATCACCCAAGTTTATCGAGATTATTTCTTCTTTTAGAGGCTGAGCATGCCTTTCGTTTTCAAGCTCAATGAGGGAACGGATTTCCTTGAGAATGTCCCCATCGAAATCTATTCCTTCATCGTCGGGATCCAAACAATTTATTTCAAAGTCCGGCAAGTAAGCAAAGACATCATTCATTTTATTGATAGGATCCTCAGAAGGGGGGAATACAGCGGTGGACTCAAATTCAAAGTAAAAGCTACGATGGGGAGGGCCAATAGGCACAAACTCCGACTCAGCGCTAGACGAGGAGTCAGTATCAGACTCAGACTCGGACTCGGTGCTAGTGTTGTGGGTGCGTGTTACAAGTGGAATGAAAGTGCAGTTTTCATAAGTGCCTACAGCATCCACAATGAGCTTAGAAGGGTCTTCCATTTCTTCTTCTCCTCCCAGCATGAGCACAGCAGCATCCTCTACCATACCCTCCGATTCCTCGCCCCCAAATAGAGATTGGAGACTACCCAAACCAAAGGCTTCAAGCCAATCCAGTGCTTCAGACAATTCTTCCATCTTGGTCACCTCTTCATCATCTTCCCAGGCGTCATTGGCAAAGATTTCAAACCCAGGATACTTCACCTTTGTCTCAACATCCACAAAAGGTTCGGGCTCTCCTTGATACAGTGCTTCCTTCTCCTTCAGCTTCATTTCGGCTGCATGAGCTCGGGCGCAGTTGCGCCACCTTTTCACGGGATTACTCTTCTTGAGCTCATAACCCAGGGCAAAGCGTTCATTGCTCCCAGGGAAATAAGGGAACTCGGAGACTCCTTGCCCATAGAGTCCCAAGCCCATGCCTGGCAGGTAATTCATTCGCTTCATGATTTCCAATGCCGCAGAGCTCACCAAGAAACCATCTTCAGCCCGAATGGTGCAAACCTTTGAGGTCATGACCGCAAACCCCCCCATGGCTATGTCTTCTTCTCCGTGCATGATTTCCAGCAGCGAGGAGTTATCTTCGGAGTGAGGACGGATGCCAGAGTCCCCATGAATGATAAGGGTCCCGGAATCCAATCCCAGGATAAGCTTCTGGTGTAGCGTGGATGGTACTCCCATGACATCAGAATGGTGCAGCCATGGCCTCCCCAGCAGGAGGTTAAATGAAGCAAGGATCTCCAGTACACAGAACTCCACAGTGGTCTTGAACTTCCCAATTGCCAGCTCTAAGTTGATCGTTCCCAGGACATCACGCCGCGTGTTATCATAAGCGCGGACACCCAGAGTTGACAGCGCAAAGTCCTTGCTTTTGAGGCCCAGACAGTAAGTAGTGCGGAGAGGGCACACATTGATGGCCGAACCATTGTCTATGAGTATCGCGGGGACCCACTTTCCCAGGCATTTCATAGTCACATGGAGCGGTTTATTATTATCAGCTCCCTCAGGCGGGAGGTCTTTCTCGGTGAAGGACAAGGTGTGTTGGGTAAGGTTTGGGGTTATGAGGGCGATTAGGGCTTCCGGGGCTATGTCGGAAGGGACTTCGAGCTTGGAGAGAGTGTTGACGAGTCTTCGGCGATGTTCGCGGGAAGCCGCCAGCACTCCCCACATGGACATGCGGACAGGGGTTTCATGGAGTTGCTGGATGATGGGATCGGTGCTGGCACTTGGGTTTTGTTGCTGAGAGGCATTGGGGTTTGAGTTGACGAACGGGTTAAGGTTAATGGATGGGTTAGGTTGATGTGGAGGGTTAGTGGAGTTTGAGGGGTTATTTTGTGGAGCAGGTGGGATAGGGGTGTTTGGGCTTGCGGAGTTGGTAGGGTTCACGGGAATTCTAGGGTTATTCTGTTGTGGTGGTGGTCCCCGGGATGAGCTTCCTTGCTAGAGGTTGGCGGGCTGGCATACCCTACCGCTTCTGGTAAGATTACTGATTGTCTTGGGAGCAGGCTCCCACCAAGAACCTTCCCAGAAGTTGGAGAGATCGGTGTCGGCCTTGCGCTTTCCTTTGTCGAGCTTCGTTTTCTCAAGAGTGTCATTGAGAAGTTCCATTTCCAGGGCATTCCATATGTTCTCTTCTTCCAGTGAATTCCAAAAGTTGACGTTGTTGTTGTTGTTGTTGACTTGCAGGGAGCCTTCATCCAACATAGCCTTGTTGACAGTTAGTTCTTCACCATCCACCCATACGTTTACCAATTCAGACTTGCCCCAAAGATCTTCAGGATCTAGCACACAGATGTTGGGTTCATCGGGGATCTCAACTATCGGTTGAGGGAAAAACTCCTCAATAATGTACTCCTGCGGAATGAAGGCATGATCCATCACATGGTCAAGGGCGTCGGAGCCTCTAGTGAGATTGACAATGGTTCTGACAGAGAGTCCCGAGAACATGCGGGGGTTCATCAAGTCCATTTCTTCCTGTACTTCCTCCTCTCGAAAGAGGTATGCCAAAGACGTCTCGTCCAAAGGGTCGGAATCGTCAATCCAATGCCACCCATTGGGCTCAGGCTCCCACTCCCATTCATCTTCATCATCGACCGGCTCAGGTTCCATGAACAGAGCAAACAGGGAATACCCATCCAACGGGTCATCCATCATCTCTTCGCAATCCTGTCTCCAATCACCATGTTCCAACTCTTCTACCTAGTGAGCGTCGAGTGCCACAGGCCACACTCCAGTGATAAGAGCCCGATTTTCCACTGCGAAGAAATCACTTGCCAGATCTTCCCATCTCCTTTGGAAGTCCCAATCTACAGTCTCAAGTGCACAGACAGCATCCTCAGCGGGTTGGAGACGGTATTGGGCTTTTATGGCGGCATGGGGAGGGTCTTGTTATCAATGAGATCTTGAATGGCGTGGCGAAGGCAGAAACAGTTGTTGGTCGGGTGGCCAACGTTTTGGTGATAGGCGCAGAAGGCGTTAAGATTGTGAGAGGCAGGGAGCTTTTGTGGAAGTGGGGTGGGAGCAAGTGGCTTGAGGAGATCACTTTCGACCAGTTTTTCAAACACTGCAGAGAGAGGTGCTGAGAATTGGGCGAAGACATGGGGTTGGGACCGAGGTTGACTGGTTTGGGTTACGATCTGGTTGACAGGTTCGGCTTGGGCCGTGCTTGAGGAGGTGTTTAGAAGGTGAGTGTAGTTGGAGTTTCCGAACAACATGCTGCTGTTACCAGAGTAGACTTTCTTGGCTTTGGGTGTGGGTTCGGGCTTGTCGAGGATTCCCAACTGGACTGCTTCTTCAACGGCCAAGCCTGTATCGAAGAATGTTTTGAAATCAGAACAGGCCTGAGCCATGACCATGTGTCGCGCAAGGCTTGGCTGAAGGTTCCGGACAATCATCCGGATCTGATCTCTATCGGTTGGCCTGTCCTTCATCTGAGCTGCCTTCGCCCTCCACCTTTTCACAAAATCTGCAAAGGCTTCCTTGGCTTCCATCTTCGTAGACTCGAGTTCACGGGTGGTAACTTCCAGCTGAATGTTATAATCATATTGCGCTATGAAAGTCGCACATATGTCTTCCCAGGATCGTTTCTTCCTTTCGTCCAGCGAAGTGAACCAGTGAAGAGCGTGGCCCACGAGGGTCTGTGAGAACATCTGAGCCATGGCATCCTTTTCTACTCCCCACATGGATAGTGCTCCTATGTACCCAGTCAAATGCGCCTTCGAGTCCCCAGTTCCGTCGAATTTTGCGAAGTCTATGGGCCTAAACTTCTCCGGAAGCTTCGCATTGGGAAATAGGCAAAGCTTGTTGATGTCAAAACCCTTCGAGGCAATCTTCTCATTCCTCGCTACGGATTGCTCTAATTGGGTGATCTTCGCCAAGACCGCTGCCATTTCAGGATTCTGCGGGGTTTCCATCTCGAGGACCAGTTGTTCCGGGTTTGGATTCGGGTTTGGATTAGGATTCGGGTTTGGATTTGGGTTAGGATTTGGGTTTGGACCCTGGTTTGGATTTGGGAGTCGTCGTGCAACCCCGGTTATCATAAGCATGAGTTGGGCGATTTGGTTGTCGGTACGTTTGCCCAGTCGTTGAATAGCTTCCGTGATCTGTCCCATTCCTCCGTTCAGGTTTTCCGGGTTCGGGTTTTCTGGGTTTGGATTGCCGTCATTGGGGTTTGGATAGCCTCCGTTCGGGTTGAGATTTAGATTGGGGTTTGGATTGAGGTTTAGGTTGAGGTTTTTGGATTGAAGTTGGGGTTGGGGTTTCCTGCCGGTTGTTCCATCTCCACCCACGAGTCTGATACACTGACGGGATCTGCCTGAAGTTGAAGCCGTTCCAATCTCTGTCCCAAGGGTCTGGTCCAGAAGGGTATGATATTCTTCTTCTTTGGCCCAATTGCTCAGAACTGACAGCAAAGCAAAAACTGTGCTCAGACGCGGTCCCTGTTTACATTTTTATGAAATTTGTGCGTAGCTTTTTAGAAAATGTGTGCACCACCGTCACCGTCATCGACTCTGATTTTTCAAAAATGATTGAATATCCTTTATGGGAGGTTGCCTTGATCCTCGGATTTTTGGGGCGTATCCTCATTTGGGAAGCGTCGTTCCCTAAAAAATGCTAAAATAAGTTAAGTATTTGGCTAATATTCCATCGACAACTCGACCATCGGCTTGGAATGACTTAGGGTGAACAACATGATACGATAACCGAAGTGGCGTAAGCGGCACGTTTGCTTTTAGCTTGGGTGGTGTTGATATCACGACGTTCTGCTTCCTTGTCATTCCTTCCTTTGGTTAATTCCCCGATTAAACATTAGTCAAGGACTTAACCAAATTTTAGTTTCCCTTAGGCTTTAGCTCGAGGACTTACATGGTTAACAACACGCATTAGGGTGCGTGACTCTTCATCGGGTCTTGGCAACCTCTCAAAGACCGCGCGAGTGACTCTCGAGAACCGTGGCTGACAGCATGATGATGCAAGATGAAATGCAGCACGTAGACTGGATATAGCACATAATCCTACCCTGTAGGTTCCTGTCCTAATTTGGAAAGTTCTATGGCTTGCTAAGCATGTACAAAGGCCGGTTTTGGCTTGAAGAGGGTTCCCCGGACTAGAGTCAAAGTATACCTCCCACTATTGAGCGTACACCCAATAATGGTACAAACGGTAGGGATGACTCATCACGGTCGAGGGTTGCTGAGCATTCCGGGATTCCCCATCACCGGCAAGCCGGGTAGGATTGCCGAAACACAACAGCGGGGCTGCACAAGATATATATACAAGAGATAGACAATGAAACAAAATAAATTTGAAAATCCCACTAACACTTTTCAAGCTTGGCTCACAAGTTTAATTGATGCTTAAGGAAAGCGGGCCATTTTGACAACATGCCAACTTTTTCTCAAGTATTAATTAAACCTTTTCCCCAGCAGAGTCGCCACTGTGGGCTACCACAACCCCTGGTGGATCGGGGCGGCCCGAAAAATAACACACCGCTTTCGAATCGATTTGAAAAATTTGAATAGTCGCCACCCGGATTTGTGGTTCGCCACCCGAAAAACCGTTTCGATTGAAAAATGATTGATTGAGTTTGAAAACCAGAGATCACTTTTGAGGGTTCGGAAGCCACGTTACGAGGGGGAAGGGTTTTACGGCACCCCCCCTCACCCGATACGAAATCGGTCTCTACTAAATTTTTGTGGGATTTTTCAAAGGGATTTTGTTTCATTAAACAAGTAACATGTATCCACAGGTATACCAAATAGACGTGTATGCATGTGCATGTGTACAGGAGGTGATGAAAGTGGTAAAGGAATGCTAAATAACAGAAAATGGAACCCTACCTACTGACTTCACTCTCGAGCGCTCGGGAGTGGTCCCGAGCGCTTGGGAGTGCTGATACCCAACCTGCAAAACTTGTTAGTACAAACAGGAAATAATGCTAAAAACTGTAAACTGAAATGATTTTAAGTATATCACAGGCTCAGCAGAGGACTTGATAGACTGAGATAGAACCTCAATCTTTCAAATCATGCATCCTTGCCTCAACAAAATTAGATCTGCATCTTTTAAGAGCAAATGAGCACGTCCATGCATGCAGAATGTCAGAAACATAGCAAAATGGGGAAAATAATGGACTGCAGTGGCATGCAGGTACTCCCGAGCGCTCGGGAATGGTTCCAAGCGCTTGGGAGTGAGCTGCATGTCAACTTACTCTCAAATAGGGAATGACATTATCTTGATATGCAGACACTCTGGTTTTGGTTTTTCTCAGGAGAAGACCTTCTTTTTAACCTTGGAAAATCTTATTCTTACTTGAAACTTGGTGAGAAACATTTCTGTTTTGAGAAAACAAGTTTTCTATGTCTGCATGTTACAATAAAACCATTTCATTTAATAGTGCAGTTCACTCCAGCTTGCTACCCTACCAAAATTCCATGCATGGAACTGGAAACAGTCCCGAGCGCTCGGGAGCACTCTCGAGCGCTCGAGAGTGTTTCCAGTAGGTTTTCAAAAAAAATGCTTTGTGATCCCTTTGCTCTTGTTTTTACACTAAGGTCCCCCAACCATGCACCCAGTATTAAAGACTAGAACAGGCTGAGAGACCCCCCTCAGAAGGGAAAAACAGCCTCTTGCTTGAGATTAAAGTAGAAAGACCTTTTACCTTTGATTGGAACTTTGCTCCTTGAATGGTTTTGAAGAGTGAATGCAGAGAGAAGAATACAGGAAATCAGAGACTAGGAATGTTCTGAATTTCTTGCATTTTCCTTGAGACTTTTGAAAACCATTGTAGTTGGAAAACAAGTTTGAGTTTTGAAAGTCTTTTTCTTGGACAAGAGAGAGGGGGAAGGTTTTAGAGAGAGAGATTTCGTCCCCATTTCGGCTGAAGAGAGGGGTACATATAGGGGATTATAACCTATGGTTTTCAAGGTGAAATGAAATTTGAAATAAAATCTTTCCTTGGAGGGAAGATCTCCACCATCTGATCCCCTGCCACCTGAGGTTGAGTGTTGACTCGACATCAGCCGGCTCAAGATTTTTGTAATGATGGGTTGCATGGAAAGTGGGAAGCCTCACCATCCATTGGGCAGCACAGCAGTCTCGAGCGCTCGGGAGTGGACCAGGCCCACAGCTTTTGAAAATGGTTTTAAGCGCTCGGGACTGCTCCCAATTGTAGGGAGGTATTCCCGAACAAGGCCAAACAGGGCCCGAACACGTGGTACGTGGGACCATGGTGTAAATATGATGGGGATAGTCGTCGTGCAAGCCGGTGGTCGGCAATATGGACCAGCGATATGAAATGTCATTGGTCCAGGAAGTCTATATGGGGTCAAGGTCCAGTAAACATGAGAAGTTATTGGACCAAGAGATTGATAAAGGACCAGTGACATGTGAAGTTGTTGGTCCAAGTAGTTTGTTCCTGGTCCAAAAGGGCCTAATAGGAGGAGAGCACCTGAGAGGACGTTGGTCCAAGTAGTTTGTTCCTGGTCCAAAAGGGCCGAACAGGAGGAGAGCTCCTGAGAGGACGTTGGTCCAAGTAGTTGTTCGGCGATGAGATAGCCGAACAAGGGAAGAACTCCAATCAAGTGCTGGAGCAGAGGGAATACTCTAGGAGGTTCCAGAACAGTGGTGTTCCGTAAAGGAGTGGGATCCCGAGAATATAGGATCCAGGAGAGATACCCAACGGGAATGGGATGTTCAGTAAGTTATGGAAAAGAGTCCTAAAAGGACTTAGGTAATGAACTGATAAGGGAACGAGAATCCAAGATATTCTGGGTTTCCTGTATGAGATAGGAAACCTAGGGCAACACGGATACTTGGGCAACAAGCATCTGTGAATCTATAAATACAAGGTAAACCTAAAGGTGAAAGGTACGCAGTCTACTGCAATCGAGTTAATTACCTACTGATAATAATTAGGGTTTTCTGCTAGTACGTGATACTAACTTAGGCATCGAAGGGCCTTTGCCACGAAAGGCAAAGGTGCGCTCACCCTTGTCTGTTTTTGCAGTTAGGGTTCCAGCGAAGGGCTAGGGTTCCGGCGAGGAGGCATGTGAAGCTGTTTACCAAAAAGCTAGAGTTAGCACTAAGTGGATTTTTTCCCCTTACAATTGGCGCCATCTGTGGGAAACGATAGAATTCCCATTGAAACCATGATGGAAGAAGAGCCATATGACCCAAAGAACACGCATGGTCCTGAGGGGGTCGTGACAAAACGCCATTACAGGCTCCGAAAAAGCCGCTGGTGGAGTAAAGGAATGGCTTGGTGGGTACGAGTCACTCGCTGGTTCAGTCCTAGAGTTCTAAGGATAAAATGGTAGGATGAACTCAAGGGGTATGCACGCCTGATTAAAAAGCATGAGAGAGAGAGATTCGAGAAATCTAATACAAAACGGAGTAATTCTTTGAGATCAACAATGTTTTCTAGAAGCGTAAAGACTCCGCGAATGGAGGATGATCCTAGAGGGAAAATGAGAGGACACCTTTTTTGCCTAATGCTCCTGAGAAAGCACTGAGTAGGGCTATGAGCAAGTCCTTCAATATTGTATGCTCCTAGGATTGGGGGAGCTAATCAAGATGCCGAGATGGAAGTCAAAGCAGTTTGAATTTGCTCGGTAGCAGCACAGAGCAGTTTGAATTTGCTAGGCGATCTTAAGGAGCAGTTTGAATCTGCACGGTAGCAGCGCAGTCTGAACCTGCTAGGCGATTGCACAGAGCAATCTGAATCTGCTAGGCAATCCTAAGGAGCAGTCAAAATCTGCTTCACAGCCGCGCAGAGCAGTGCAGTCTGAACCTGCTAGGCGACCGCGCAGAGCAGTTTGAATCTGTTAGGCAGTAGCGCAGAGTAGTCCGAATCTGCTAGGCGACCGCGCAGAGCAATTTGAATCTGCTCGGTAACAGCACAAAGCAGTTTGAATTTGCTTGGCAATCTTAAGGAGCAGTCTGGATTTGCTCGGTAGCAGCGTAGTCTGAACCTGCTAGGCGATTGCACAGAGCAGTCTGAATCTGCTAGGCAATCCTAAGGAGCAGTCAAAATCTGCTTCACAGCCGCGCAGTGCAGTCTGAACCTGCTAGGCGACCGCGCAGAGTAGTTTGAATCTGTTAAGCAGTAGCACAGAGTAGTCCAAATCTACTAGGCGATCTTAAGGAGCAGTTTGAATCTGCTCGGTAGCAGCGCAGTCTAAACCTGCTAGGCGATTGCACAGAGCAGTCTGAATCTGCTAGGCAATCCTAAGGAGCAGTCAAAATCTGCTTCACAGCCGCGCAGCGCAGTGCAGTCTGAACCTGCTAGGCGACCGCGTAGAGCAGTTTGAATCTGTTAGGCAGTAGCGCAGAGTAGTCCGAATCTGCTAGGCGATCGCGCAGAGCAATTTGAATCTGTTAGGCAGCAGCGCAGAGTAGTCTGAATCTACTAGGCGATCTTAAGGAGCAATCTGAATCTGCTCGGTAGCAGAGCAGTCCGAATCTGCTAGGCGATCTTAAGGAGCAGTCTGAATCTGCTCGGTAGCAGTGCAGAGCAGTCCGAATCTGCTAGGCGATCTTAAGGAGCAGTTTGAACCTGCTAGGCGATTGCACTTAGCAGTCTGAATCTGCTAGGCAATCCTAAGGAGCAGTCAAAATCTGCTCCACAACCGCGCAGCGCAGTGCAGTCTAAACCTGCTAGGCGACCGCGTGGAGCAGTCTGAATCTGCTAGGCAACCATGCAGAGCAATTCAAAATTTCTATACAATTGCACGGAGTAGTCTAAATTATTTAGGCAATCGCACGGAGCAGTACAAATTTGTTAGGCTCTCGCGAAGGCCAATCTGAATCTGTTAGATGATCATGAGGATCGGTCTAAATTTGTTAGGCGATCACAACGTACTCGAGACTACGAAAGGTCTCAAAGAGAAAGAATGTAGTATTGAAGAAATTGCTTAGCGTATGAAAAAACATGAGTAAGAAATCAAAGACTGGTATAGATGCCTATGAAAGGTGGAGAATTCAGGTAGTGCTCGAATAGGCAACAAACCAAAGGGCCAAGCACCTTTATGGACAGAAACCTGGAAAGTGTATAGTTATCGGACAACGATGCTCTCGTAATAAACCCACGCGAGAGTGATTACAATGAAGGAAGAAATCTACCGAGCAGGATCAAGAGGAGTGAAAATTATATGTTTACAGTTCAAGATTCAGGAGCACGAATTATGATATGCTCTCTTAAGGTTGTGATGCTAGAACTGGTTGTTCAGCTCAATGCTTCGAATAATGTGGTAGAATACAAAGCCTTGTTGGTCGGGCTACGAAGTGCCCAAAGTACTGAAGGCTAAGAAACTAAGGAAGTTTTTGCATGAGATCCCACGAATGGGAAGCTTGGTCCGAATTGGGAGAGACCATACAAGGTTACAGAGATAGCTGAGATTGAAGCATATCGCCTCAAAGTCTTGGATGGGAATCCAATGCATATGCCATGGAATATACAGATAAGTAGTGGAATTACTTATTGCAATTTATATTTTAGCAATGAGTTGCTATAAGAGAATTATGATCAGAATTCCATAGAAATTATTCAGCTACGAGCAGCTTTGTGACGGAATTAAGAAATTTTATTTGTGTTCGGTCCTAGCACGACTAAGCTAAGTATGGACCCAAAGACACTTAATTTGCCTCCATACTGGGGAACAGGGAGAGTGGGCATATAAGTATGAATAATCTTGGAATGAAGCAATAAAACGAAATTTGATTTGAAAAACTGTTGTTTTTTAAGTTAAAGTACGAATACAACTTAAGAAAGAAACTTGAGAACTGATTGAGTACGAAAAAACTCAAAATTTGGCTAAGTATGAATAAACTTAGGCCATGGCAATGAGTAATGCCAAAATCCGATGGAGTACGATTATACTCCAAATTTGGCTAAGTATGAATAAACTTATGCCATGGCAATGAATAAAGCCAAAATCCGATGGAGTACGATTATACTCCAAATTTGGCTAAGTATGAATAAACTTATGCCATGGCAATGAATGATGCCAAAATTCAATGGAGTGCGAACATACTCCGAGTTTGGCTAAGTATGAATAAACTTAGTCCATGGCAATGAGTAATGCCAAAATCCGATGGAGCACGATTATACTCCAAATTTGGCTAAGTATGAATAAACTTATGCCATGGCAATGAATAAAGCCAAAATCCGATGGAGTACGATTATACTCCAAATTTGGCTAAGTACGAATAAACTTATGCCATGGCAATGAATGATGCCAAAATTCAATAGAGTGCGAACATACTCCGAATTTGGCTAAGTATGAATAAACTTAGGCCATGGCAATGAATAATGCCAAAATTCAATGGAGTGCGAACATACTCCGAATTTGGCTAAGTATGAATAAACTTATGCCATGGCAATGAATAATGCTAAAAATCGATGGAGTCCGATCATACTCCAAATTTGGCTAAGTATGAATAAACTTAGGCCATGGTAATGAATAATGCCAAAATCAGATGGAGTACGATTATACTCCGAATTTGGCTAAGTATGAATAAACTTATGTCACGGCAATGAATAATGCCAAAAACCGATGGAGTCCGATCATACTCCGAATTTGGCTAAGTATGAATAAATTTAGGCCACGGCAATGAATAATGCCAAAATCCGATGGAGTCCGATCATACTCCGAATTTGGCTAAGTATGAATAAACTTAGGCCACGGCAATGAATAATACCAAAATCCGATGGAGTACGATTATACTCCGAATTTGGCTAAGTATGAATAAACTTATGTCACGGCAATGAATAATGCCAAAAACCGATGGAGTCCGATCATACTCCGAATATGGCTAAGTATGAATAAATTTAGGCCATGGCAATGAATAATGCCAAAAACCGATGGAGTCCGATCATACTCCGAATTTGGCTAAGTATGAATAAATTTAGGCCACGGCAATGAATAATGCCAAAATCCGATGGAGTCCGATCATACTCCGAATTTGGCTAAGTATGAATAAACTTAGGCCATGGCAATGAATAATGCCAAAATCCGATGGAGTACGATTATACTCCGAATTTGGCTAAGTATGAATAAACTTATGTCACGGCAATGAATAATGTTAAAAACCGATGGAGTCCGATCATACTCCGAATTTGGCTAAGTATGAATAAATTTAGGCCATGGCAATGAATAATGCCAAAATCCGATGGAGTCCGATCATACTCCGAATTTGGCTAAGTATGAATAAACTTAGGCCACGGCAATGAATAATGCCAAAATCCGATAGAGTCCGATCATACTCCGAATTTGGCTAAGTATGAATAAACTTATGCCACGGCAATGAATAATGCCAAAAACCGATGGAGTCCGATCATACTCCGAATTTGGCTAAGTATGAATAAATTTAGGTCACGGCAATGAATAATGCCAAAATCCGATGGAGTCCGATCATACTCCGAATTTGGCTAAGTATGAATAAACTTAGGCCATGGCAATGAATAATGCCAAAATCCGATGGAGTACGATTATACTCCGAATTTGGCTAAGTATGAATAAACTTATGTCACGGCAATGAATAATGCTAAAAACCGATGGAGTCCGATCATACTCCGAATTTGGCTAAGTATGAATAAATTTAGGCCATGGCAATGAATAATGCCAAAATCTGATGGAGTCCGATCATACTCCGAATTTGGCTAAGTATGAATAAACTT
Organism: Rhododendron griersonianum; assembly: GCA_018127125.1. Classification (NCBI taxonomy): domain Eukaryota; kingdom Viridiplantae; phylum Streptophyta; class Magnoliopsida; order Ericales; family Ericaceae; genus Rhododendron; species Rhododendron griersonianum. The sequence continues at coordinate 34,348,638 of CM030794.1, forward strand.
AGGCCACGGCAATGAATAATGCCAAAATCCGATGGAGTACGATTATACTCCGAATTTGGCTTTTTATGAAAAAACTTAGGCCATGGCAATGAGTGATGCCAAAATTCAATGGAGTGCGAACATACTTCGAATTTGGCTAAGTATGAATAAACTTAGGCCATGGCAATGAGTAATGCCGAAATCCGATTGAGTACGATCATACTCTAAATTTGGCTAAGTATGAATAAACTTAGGCCATGGCAATGAGTAATGCAAATCCGATGGAGTATGATTATACTCCAAATTTGGCTAAGTATGAGTAAACTTAGGCCATGGCAATGAATAATGCCCGAATTTTATTGAGTATGATCTAACTCAGAATATACCCAAGTACGAGACATTTGGGTTGCATACGTGAATAAGCACATATTTCCAAGTACGAGGAACTTGGGGAGCATACGAGAATATGCAAATTTATCTAAAGTATGAATACAGTTAGGAGTCTGTCAAGTATGAAACACTTGGGTGAGCAAGCACAGTACAAAAAGTGTTTATGAATGAACGCACGAAATTGGCCAGGCACGAAGGGTTTAGGTCTGTAAATAGATCCGGTAGGGATTGAGTACGATTGAGGTGTATGAAGGAACACACAAGCCCGACTACATACGAATGCTTAGATGTGTATGAATAAACACACGAAACTAGGGTGTGTGCATGTAAGCACAACAATACTAAGTATAAGAAACTTAGGAACTTGCTTAGTATGAAACACTTAAGTTTATGCTCGAATGCACGTAGGAAGGTTTATTCATAACACTTAATTATATGTGCATGAACAAGCACGAGATTGAGTCGCGCGCGAACGACGACTATGCTTGAGAGTTGCCAAGTATAGACACGGAAGTATCTAAGAATGAAAAACTTAAGCTTATGTATGAGATACATAAGGTCGATAGGTATGAAATACTTAAGAAGCTCACACGAAATTTGGGCAGCTGCGATCGGCGTCCGAGCACATTATATTCTGGCCACGAAGGGCCATCAGTCAAAATAACGTCAAGTAATGGGATTACTTAAAGAAGAGGTAGTGTTCAACATTTCTCTTAAGCTATGAGTTGCTTCGGTAGAATTATGAATAAAATTGCTCGAAAGAAATTGTTTCCAGCACGAATATTGTACTTGTTCGGTCCCGGCAAGAACAAGCTAAGGATACTTTTTCTCCATCCTGGGGAGCAAAGAGCATTCATCAAAAATATTCGTTGGGTACGATCAAACTCTGAATTTGGCTAAAGTATGAATAAACTTAGGCCATGGCGATAAAAAAATGCCACAATCAGATTGAGTGCAATCAAACTCAAAGTTTGGCTAAATATGAGTAAAGTTAGGCCATGACCATGAACGGTGCCGAAATTCGATTGAGTATGATCGAGCACAGGATATACCTCAGTACGAATAAACTTGGGCAGTCTGCCGAGGGTGGTTAAGCTTGGGCAATACCTGAGTACGGACAAAAGACAGTTCACCGAGTATGAACAAGTACGAGCGAAACCTAAGTATGCATATACTTAGGCATACCAAGTGCGAATAAGCTTGGATAATGATTAAAATATTTATGCAAGAGCGATGAAGATTGCTAAGTATCTGGTGAGTGTGAAAGAGCTTGGCCACGAATAAGGCCAAAGAGGCGATTAAAAGAAATTTGCCTCACAAAAGGTAATGAATAATGTTGAGATTTAGCTACGTATGAATACACTTAGTCTCACAGCAACGAATAATGCTGAGAAAAGCCCAAGTACGAATACACTTGGGCTGCTACCTAAGTACGAATGAACTTAGACGATTCGCCGAGCATGCATAGGCTCAAACATTAATAGTTCAAAAAAACTATTTGGCTGTGTCAAGCATAAACAATGGCAGAAGTTAAGTGCCTAGAATTGGAAAAATAACCAAGCACGAAAATTTGAGTGACCATGAGCTAAATTGAACATAGGTACGAATAAACCTATGACAATGTAGAATGTCAAAAATAGACCCCAGTACGGAGAGGCTTGGGGCTCGAGCAGCGAACATCGCTTGAATCATGACAAAGGCCCAAGCACGAAAAGGTTTGGGGCCCAAGCAACGAACATTGCTCTCATGCGAGCAAAGCCTGAGATAAGCTAGGTACGACATAAACCTAGACACGACAGTGGATTGGCTAAGAACGAGTATGCTTAGGCCAAGGCAGTAAGGAATGCCAAAAATCGACAAAACTTAAGCCTTGGCTACAAGCTGAACCCGAGATAGGTTGGGTGCAAAGGCGACCTAGGTCTTGGCATCGAATGCCTGAAGCAACCATGTTCGGCCAAGAATTGGGACGAGTACGAGTACTCTTAGAGTATTGTTGGGAATTCGCTAAAGTACGAGAAAACTTTGGGCCAAAGCAAATACTGAATACCAAGAAACTGCGAAGATACAGAATGACCTAGGGTCAATGCTAAGTATGAACAAACTTAGCAAGAGTGCAAAAAGATTTGCTGAAAAATGAGTGAACTTAGCAAAGCGAAATGTGGGTCTGCATTGGGGACGAGATTCCCTGAGTACCCAAGTTAGTAGGGTGACGTACGTGAAATGTCACCCCAGACGCCGTTTGTGCGTCTCGTTTCATAAAAACATCTGTTTGCATCTAATATGGGCAGTAAGATATGTGCCACGAATAAAGGTGCAGAAGCAGGACGAATCTGCTCGGTTCTTAAGAGCTTTGCTCGTCATTTGGGTAATAAATAACGAGTAAAGCTGGGGAGCAATTGTAGGGAGGTATTCCCGAACAAGGCCAAACAGGGCCCGAACACGTGGTACGTGGGACCATGGTGTAAATATGATGGGGATAGTCGTCGTGCAAGCCGGTGGTCGGCAATATGGACCAGCGATATGAAATGTCATTGGTCCAGGAAGTCTGTATGGGGTCAAGGTCCAGTAAACATGAGAAGTTATTGGACCAAGAGATTGATAAATGACCAGTGACATGTGAAGTTGTTGGTCCAAGTAGTTTGTTCCTGGTCCAAAAGGGCTGAACAGGAGGAGAGCACCTGAGAGGACGTTGGTCCAAGTAGTTTGTTCCTGGTCCAAAAGGGCCGAACAGGAGGAGAGCTCCTGAGAGGACGTTGGTCCAAGTAGTTGTTCAGCGATGAGATAGCCGAACAAGGGAAGAACTCCAATCAAGTGCTGGAGCAGAGGGAATACTCTAGGAGGTTCCAGAACAGTGGTGTTCCGTAAAGGAATGGGATCCCGAGAATATTGGATCCAGGAGAGATACCCAACGGGAATGGGATGTTCGGTCAGTTATGGAAAAGAGTCCTAAAAGGACTAAGGTAATGAACTGATAAGGGAACGAGAATCCAAGATATTCTGGGTTTCCTGTATGAGATAGGAAACCTAGGGCAACACGGATACTTGGGCAACAAGCATCTGTGAATCTATAAATACAAGGTAAACCTAAAGGTGAAAGGTACGCAGTCTACTGCAATCGAGTTATTTACCTACTGATAATAATTAGGGTTTTCTGCTAGTACGTGATACTAACTTAGGCATCGGAGGGCCTTTGCCACGAAAGGCAAAGGTGCGCTCACCCTTGTCTGTTTTGCAGTTAGGGTTCCGGCGAAGGGCTAGGGTTCCGGCGAGGAGGCATGTGAAGCTGTTTACCAAAAAGCTAGAGTTAGCACTAAGCGGATTTTTTCCCCTTACACCAAGCGCTTGAGATTGATTTTTGACCATTTGTTTTCCTTTTCAAAGTCCTTCAAGAAGCATTGTTTGGATTAAATCGAGGCTTGTTTTAATCCGAATTCATCATCGGGGAGCCTCAGGGCCACAAACTAAGGAAATTTGAAGAGTCCAAATTGGGGTGTCTACACGAGGCTTGTGCGGTGCAGAGTGTACATAAGAGTTTCATTTTTCAAAAGATATTGACAATCCCCTTTTGAAAATGTCTTTCAAGCTTGGCTCTCGCAATCATTCGATTCTTTGAAAATAAAGGTAAGTTCCAAAGTTTTGAATAATATAACCTCCCCAACAGAGTCGCCACTGTGGGCTCCCGGGCCCCGGGGCGCCCTCGAAGAGTTGCCACCCGGATTTTTGAGATGGATGATCCGAGAAATCGAGAACTCGTTTGAAAAAGGCTTTTGGTATAGCAAAAACGTTGAGACTTTGGGTTCGGGAGCCACGTTACGAACGGGGAAGGTTTTGTTGAAAAAGCACCCCATTCGCCCGGTGAAACCGGTCTCTACTAAGCATTTTCAAAAGGGAAATTTTTTGAATATCTTTTAGAAGATGAAACTCCTTAATAAACAAGTAAAGAGGAGAGGGACATGGGAAGATATATCACGTTGACGTGCACGTGGTGCTCACTGTACAGGAATGATAAGAGTATGATCAGTGAACTGTCCAGATCAGAACTGTTCTCACACGGCTTACCATCATGCCGCGCATGGCCTTATGGTATGTCGTGCGGTTTATCTGTTTTGCTATCAGACTGTCACCAATACCCAGAACGACGCCCGGCATAACGTATACCCCGTGCGTCGTTCTTCAAGGACATCAGAAGATATACAACCACTGATTCATTCGGGAACAGTACCATCTCTTCAAGCCGTGGGTGTAAACATCTTTTAATACATTCGATCATTCAAGATGATCGAGAAAACCCCATTTATGAACTAAGACATGGCCTGTAGATATGGTATTTGATGTGAAATTTTAATGTACTCGCAAGCGCACGAATCGTATCGAAGTATAGGTATGCAAGTGCGAGGTCGAACCCACAGGGACTTGTGTATTTTTGTAGGAAAAATAAGTAACTTAAACCGATTAAACCCTAACCTAGTTGACAAAAGTTGTGATTGATTTTTAAACTAAAAGTGAAAAGTAAAAACAATGATCTAAATTATCAAAGACGAGAAAATTAAAGCTTTCTTTTTAACCAAAGGAGAAAATACTAGGGTTTCGGAATCCACACCCATTAACTCGTACCGTTATATATTCATGATCATTGACTTCACCCAAATTTCTTCATGATAATCTGAAAGCTAATTCTGTTACCATGGAAAATATCATCGTGAAAATTTATTAAAAAGTCTAATGTATGTTCCTCTCCGCTCGCAAGTATAAAACCAAATCATTAATTGTATCCGCTTTGAACAAATCACAATAAATATCCAGTTTTATAGTTAACAATGAAAAACCAGCAGTCAATGTTAAAGACAATTCCAAATCATGAGAAAAACATGATTGAACTCATATCCAGAATCTATCCATAACAATTGATTTGGAGTAAGAACAATTTAATCAAAATCAAACCAAATATTCGGGTAAAACCAATTCTCATGAATAAATAAATAATAGTAATTAACGGGGCTTCATCCTCAACCCTAGTTGAAGAGTTTAGCCGCTCATGGAGTCAAAACACATAATCAAATAATAATAGAACTCCATTAAAGAAAATAAGAAAAGATGTTCAACACTTAACCCTCCAGCCGAAACCTCTGATCTTCGAATTGCCGTCGTGCTGTGCTCTCTGTTTTTGCGTGAAAAAAAAGTGATCCTCTTCAAAGCCCCATTGCCTCATTAAATAGGTGCCGAGAATCCTCTTTAAAAGGAAAGAAAATTCATTTTCCATCCACTTCTCGTCAATTACCGATTGCGTAGTATTTTTTTCCTTAAACAATACTTGCCTTAAGAGTTCTAGTATTAGATGTGCAAGCCACGTGCAGAGAACCAAATCTTTGCAATCCAAATCTTCTAAAATCAATTCCATCGTAGGAAAATTCCGTGAGCTTGATTTTGGGTTTTGCTCTTTTGGATCTTCTAATTTGAATTGGATTGAGCCCACTTGAATCAGACTTCAGCTCATAATTCTCGGAAGAAACGTTTTTGCGTGATAAAGCCCAAAATACCTACAAAACATAAATAAATGATAATACGACATAAATAATAATAAAGTCAAGACTAACAATGCAAGTATGGACGTCTTTTAAGTACTACATTTTATGCTCATCAAATACCCCCAAACCTACATTTTGCTAGTCCTCGAGCAAAAGAAATAAGATTAACAAAAGAAACAAAAATTACTAACTAATCCTTTTTCGGAGGAGTCCGATTGCATTTAGCATATGCAACAAGCCTTTAAACCCCTAGGTTGCCCTAGTGGACGAGTTATAGTCTCGTGGGGGTTTGCCGTGAATATACCCACAAAATTCTCAAGAAATATGGAACTCAATCAGAATCCCGAATCGTACTTATTGGCCTCTCAAAATAACTAGTATGAGAATTACACAATTTAGAGGCAAGACATTTCATCCATTAACAAAGTTAAACAAGTGAACATTCTAATCCGAATTTGCACAAAAACTGTTCCTCCCACATATATATGGATAGAAAGAAATCACAAGGCATGCGTGTAACGTGAAAAATCGCACAAAGATTTTCATTAACCTCGAAAACAATACACGCACCTTCAATACCTCAATACTCATCAAAATGCTCACATGAAAATATAGCCCCTCCCCTTGTTCCAATCTTCACTTTTTTTTTTCTTTTTATATATATTTTTTTCTTGTGGTTGTGCAATGCCTTGGTCCCTTAAGCTTTCTAATTGACCCTTGTAGCGAGTTTTAGGCCAGTGACACCCAAACCAGATGGCTTTAGGGCACTAGATGTAGAGAACATCCCAATGGACTTAATCACTCGAGTCAAAAAGGCTACGAACCCAAGCTAACCACACATGACAATCCCAGAACTCTCCACCGTTTGACGCGAACACTCACTGCTTACTGAGGCAAGAGGCCCGGTTACTAAGTCAAGAGCCTGAAAAGCATGTATTTTATTCTTCTTCTTTTCTTTTCTTCTTCTTCTTTTTTTTTTTTTTTTTTTTGGGAAGGGCATTAAGTATTCTATTAAGACATCCAACTCGTACTGAGGCATCAAAAATATATGTACGGCCCTCGAGATCAAATCTAAGTCTAAGTGTGACGGTGCTCGAGCAAATTAAAGGCATGTATACAAGTGATTAATCGCTATCCAAACATAGGTGATTTGAACCAACTAAGTGCCTTTCATCGATGCCTATGTTCGCAAGTTTAATTCTATCAATAAAATCATATCAAGACTCCAACTTGAGCAATAATCAAACTAGTACTAATCAAAAACCAACAGCCACGTCGAAAATCATAATCAAGTATCCAATTTTTTTTATTTTATTTTTTTGAATTTTTACTCTGTTTTTTCATTTTTTTTTTATAAAAAAAATGGTTAACTACGGAGTCTATGCATAGAACAAATATAAATAATAGGTGAACCCTCCCCCAAACCTAAATGTGACAATGTCCTCAATGTCAAAAGCTTACAAAATAAACTGTAACATAAAAAGGAGAAAGGATAGGATACACCTGATAAGCGCGATGAGATTGAACTGTGCGACACCTGCAAAACAAATTATGGAAACACAAGAAAAGAAAAGAACGCACTAACCAAAAGTAATTAAATGAAGTCAGAATGCTCTTTTTTTTTGTTTTGTAATTTATTTTTTTGTTAACCTACAAATAATGATAGAAAAATAATAATAATAATAATAATAATAATAATAATAATAAAAAGAAGATAAACTACTACTCTAATCAAGTACTATACAGTAGCATACAAAAAGATCACCAGTTTTGGGCAGACTAAATGGTTAATCCTCATAAACAGGATCCTCCAAAAGGATTTCCTCTACTTCTGGGGTTTTCAACTCTATAAACGGTTTCAATCGCTGCCCATTCACTTTGGACACAGAACCATCTTTAGGATTCTCAATTTCAACGGCCCCATGCGGATAGCTAGTGCGAACGATAAAAGGGCCGGACCATCGAGAACGGAGTTTGCCTGGGAACAAATGCAGACGAGAGTTATAAAGGAGGACTTTTTGACCAGAAGTGAAGGATTTTCTTAAAATATTTTGATCATGAACCCTTTTCATACGGTCCTTGTACGATTTGGCACAGTCGTAAGCATCATCCCTAATTTCCTCTAGCTCAAGAAGTTGAAGCTTTCTGCGAACACCTGCCTTGTCAAGATCAAAATTGAGTTGTTTCGTAGCCCAATATGCCTTGTGTTCTAGTTCTACAGGTAAGTGACATGCCTTGCCATAGACAAGTCGGTAAGGAGACATTCCAATGGGAGTTTTAAATGCTGTACGGTAAGCCCACAACGCGTCATTAAGACGTAAAGACCAATCTTTCCTATTTGGGTTCACTGTTTTTTCAAGTATATTTTTAATCTCCCTATTAGATATCTCAACTTGACCACTGGTCTGGGGGTGATAAGCAGTTGCAACTTTATGCGTTATGATATATTTTTTCATTAAATGCTCAAATACTCGATTGCAAAAATGCTTACCTCCATCGCTAATAATAGCACGTGGTGTCCCAAAACGAGCAAACACATTATCTTTCAAAAACTGGATCACCACTTTGTGATCATTAGTTTTACATGCAATGGCTTCAACCCACTTAGAAACATAATCAACAGCCACAAGGATATATAAATTACCAAAGGAGTTAGGGAATGGACCCATGAAATCAATGCCCCATACATCAAATATCTCTACAATTAGAATTGGGTTAAGAGGCATCATATTTCTTCTTGTAATACGACCTAACTTTTGACAACGCTCACAGGCTATACAGTAATCATGTGAATCTTGAAAAATAGAAGGCCAATAAAATCCACACTGCAAAATTTTTGCAGCTGTCTTTTTAGCACTAAAATGGCCTCCACATGCATAATCATGACAAAAAGAAATGACACTTCGTTGGTCACTTTCAGGAATGCACCTTCTAATAATCTGGTCAGGGCAATATTTAAACAAGTATGGATCATCCCAAAAGAAGTACTTAACCTTGGATAAAAATTTAAATTTATCATGTTTGGGCCAATGCGAAGGTATCTCTCCAGTTACAAGATAATTTACAATATCTGCAAACCAAGGTGAAGATAATTGAGACACATGCATCAATTGTTCATCAGGAAAATTTTCAGAGATGGGCAATGAATCCTCGGTGAACTCTATAATTAATCTAGACAGATGGTCAGCTACCACATTCTCGGAACCTTTTTTTATCTCGAATCTCAATATCAAATTCTTGTAGTAACAAAATCCATCGAATTAATCTAGATTTAGCATCTTTTTTAGACAAGAGATACTTCAATGCAGCATGGTCTGAATAAACTAAGACCTTAGAACCCAATAAATAAGCTCTAAACTTATCAAGTGCAAAAACAACTGCTAGCAACTCCTTTTCTGTGGTGGAATAGTTTAATTGTGCATCATTTAAGGTCTTACTAGCATAATAAATTACATGAGGGAGCTTATCGACACGTTGTCCTAAAACAGCGCCTACTGCGTAATCAGAGGCATCACACATAATTTCAAAAGGGACATTCCAATCGGGTGGTCGAATTATAGGGGCTGAGGTCAACTCACTTTTTAATCTCTCAAAAGCATGAAGGCATTCCTCATTAAACACAAACGGGGCATCTTTAGCCAGCAAATTACATAGAGGTTTAGCAATTTTACTAAAGTCTTTAATGAACCTCCTATAAAAACCCGCATGACCCAAAAATGATCTAATCTCCTTTACAGTACGTGGGGGTGGAAGGTTAGATATCAAATTAATTTTAGCTTTATCCACTTCAATACCTTTATTCGAGATGATATGCCCTAATACAATTCCTTGCTTAACCATAAAGTGACATTTTTCCCAATTAAGCACAAGACTTTTTTCTTTACATCGCACTAACACTAGGGTCAAATGGTGTAAGCATTCATCAAAAGAAGATCCAAAAATTGAAAAATCATCCATAAACACTTCCAAAAAACGTTCTACCATGTCAGAAAAAATACTCACCATGCATCGTTGAAACGTGGCGGGTGCATTGCATAGTCCAAATGGCATGCGGCAGTAGGCAAAAGTACCATAAGGGCAAGTGAACGTAGTCTTTTCTTGGTCTTCCGGTGCAATGGGAATTTGATTATAACCAGAATAACCATCGAGAAAGCAATAATACTCATGTCCCGCTAACCTTTCTAACATTTGATCAATAAACGGTAAAGGAAAATGATCTTTTCGTGTCATGGAATTTAATTTTCGATAGTCTATACAAACACGCCATCCTGTTTGAACACGAGTGGGAACTAATTCATTGTCTTCATTTTTTACTACCGTCACACCCGATTTCTTAGGAACAACTTGAACAGGACTCACCCAATTGCTATCAGAGATTGGATAAATAATGCCAGCATCTAAAAGTTTAAGAATTTCCGCTCTAACTACTTCTTGCATAGCAGGATTTAGACGCCTTTGTGGCTCACGTGAAGTTCTAGCATTTTCCTCTAAATGGATTCTATGCATGACCAATGAAGGACTAACTCCCTTGATATCATTTATGGACCACCCTATTGCTTCCTTGTGCTCTTTTAGTACATTCAACAATTTTTGTTCCTGTGTATCATCTAAATCAGAAGCTATGATTACTGGTAAAGTATCACAAGGGCCAAGGAATTTGTATTTAAGAGTGTTTGGCAATGGCTTGAGTTCTAACTTAGGTGGCTCCACAATAGATGGAAGTGCTGGTGATGTAGACAGTGAAAGAGGAACCACTTTTGGTTGCCATTCATCAATGCTCATTAACGGGGCAGCATCTAATAATGCATTAACCTGCTCAATTGATTCATCTATGTCAAATTCACACCCAAAATGAGCTAGACAAGCTTCTAAGGGATCCTCATAACTTGACTGAACAAAAGTATTTTCAACCAAAGTGTCTATTATACAAACTGTACTAACCTCATCTTCATCTATTGGTTGCTTGCTAGTATTAAAAATATTTAGCTCAACAGTCATATTACCAAATGATAATTTCATCACACCATTTCTACAGTTGATTAAAGCATTAGATGTAGCCAAAAAGGGACGCCCTAAAATAACAGGAATTTGCCCACTAGAGTTTTGGACAGGCTGAGTGTCAAGGACTATGAAGTCCACAGAAAATAGAATTTGTCAACCTTAATCAAAACATCCTCAATGACTCCTCTAGGAATTTTGACAGATCTATCAGCTAATTGGAGTGTTACTTGAGTGGGTTTTAACTCTCCTAACCCCAATTGTGAGTACACTGAGTAAGGTAATAAATTGACACTGGCCCCCAAATCTAACAAAGCCTGATCGATATGATGGTTACCTATAATGCAAGAAATTGTTGGACAGCCAGGGTCTTTATATTTTATTGGAATTTTGCATTGGATAATAGAGCTAACCTGTTCGGTTAAAAATGCCTTCTTTGGAACATTTGTCTTCCTTTTAATAGTGACTAGATCTTTCAAAAATTTAGCATATGAGGGCACTTGTTGAATGGCATCTAAAAATGGAATATTGATTTGTACTTGCTTAAACACTTCTAGAATGTCTCCAAATTGTGCACCTTTCTTAGGAGCTACTAGTCGATGAGGATAAGGAGCTTTAGGGACAAAGTTCCTAACAGGTGGCTCTATTATAAGTGGTGGAGAAATAGACTCTTGAACTTTAGTAGGATCAACATGATTCTCTTCTTTTTTAGTTTCAACTAACTCCTCTGTTGGCATACTAACCTTATTATCAACTTCTTTCCCGGATCTTAAGGTAATGATTGATTGAACATGGTGTTGCTCGTTTGAAGAAGTGGAGGTGGTGCCTATAGAAAACTGTCCTTTTGGATTCACTAGAGTTTGACTCGGAAACTTCCCTTTCTCTCTTTCTGCAACTTGATTAGCCAATTGACCCATTTGATTTTCTAGTTTAGTGATGGCTATGTGAGTGGAATTTTTAATCTCTGTAATGGCTTGAGTATTCAAGTGAGTAGTGCTTTTCATTTCAGCCATGAATGCTTTAAGAGTGTCCTCTAAGGATGACTGTTGTTGTGGTGCAACAGATTGGAAATTCGGTTGAGACACAGGAGTTGGAGCATAAAAAGGCTGAGATTGATGAGGGTATGATTGTGTAGGAGGACGAAAACCTGGTGGAGATTGGTTTTGTGAATGGAAAGGTTGTCCGCCTACATTTGTTAGAGGTTGGTTCTGCCGCCATGAAAAGTTTGGATGTTTTGACCAATTTTGGTTGTATGTTTCTGAAAAAGGATTAGCAAATGACTTTCCATAATTATTGAGTGCGTTCGCTTGTTCAACATAGCTGTCAGAATATCCAATAATGGAAGGACATGTTTGTGTTGTGTGCGTGTGACTACTACAAAGAGAACACGCCTCACTTTGAACTTGATTGGCTGACTCCATAGTTCTACTTAAAACTAACGCCTCAACTTTTCGAGTAAGATTATCTAACTTTATTCTCACATCTGAATCTTCTTTCACCTCATATAATCCCCCTCTCTTAGGTGTGGAAGTTGGTTTGTCTCGATGAGAAGTAAAATCCCACTGTTGAGATCTCTCAGATAAATTTTCAAGAAACTCATAAGCTGCATCACCCCTAAGATTTAAAAAATCACCACCGTTCATTGATTCAATCATATTGCGATTAGACTGAGTTAAACCATTATAGAAAAATTGAACCAGTCTCCATGTTTCAAAACCATGAGGGGGGCACTTTAAAATAAGATCTTTAAATCTCTCCCAACTCTCATAAAAATTTTCATGTTCTTCTTGACAAAAATCTGTAATCTCCCTCCTTAGAGTAGTAGTTCTAGACATTGAAAAGAATTTTGAAAGAAACTTTTTAACGAGGATGTCCCATGAAGTGATTGAGCCAGAGGGTAGAGAATTTAACCATGCCTTCGCTTTATCTTTCAGTGAGAAGGGAAAAAGACGCAATTTAACAGACTCCTCAGAAAAATTTTGATATCTAAAGGTAGCACAAATTTCAAGAAAGTCTTTGACATGCATGTATGGATCCTCTCGTTCAATCCCATGAAATTGAGGAAGAAGTTGTATTATGTGATGTTTCAGCTCAAAATGTGTTGCATTTGTCGTGGGTAACACAATACAAGAAGGAGGATTTGTAGTCACGGGTGAGAACAACTCTCTTAAAGGTTTTGTATCTTCTACAAGTTCTCCCATTTTTAATTGACTACGTTCTACTCTTTGAATTTTTAAATTGAGTCTAAAGGTTCTCTCAATTTCCGGATCAAGAGGTATTAATCCTAAGTTTGTCGAACGGCAACCAAACATAAACTTATGAATGAAAGCAAATAAGGGAAACAGCCGAAAATAAAAATAAAATGCAACAGAAGTGTCTGACGCAAACTAAAAAGATATTCTTTTTTTTTTTTTTAAGACAAAAAGTTCAAGGCTTTAAGAATGATTACTGAATGCTTTACTTAGCAAAATGAAAACCTACAGTAGTTAATTTTATTGTTAAAAGCACTAACAAACGTAAATTATGATAAGCAAACAGTGAGTAGAATGAAAATCGTTTTTTTTTTTTTTAACACACTAACTTACTAAGTACTTGATAAAGAAAACAAAAACAGATCAATAGCAAAAGTAAATTAAGATTAATTAGAGACTAACCTGTGACTTGGTGCTTCTAACTCCAACCACCGTGGTGCACGGTAAATACAGTGGTTCCCAAAATTATTTCAATCAAGCACTTGTAGCCGACTTGGAAATATCGGCCGATAAAAACAAATAAAAAGGCAGCTCTACTGTGTGACAGCAACCACAAAAATACTTTGTGACAAAAAGCAATTACTACTAATCAAAGATGCACGGTATAGCAAATGCACGTGATGAAGGTTTTTTTTTTTTTTTTTTCAATGCTAACTAACTAGTAGAAGAGTGAAATCAATTCAAATCTCTAGATTTCCTAAAAAAAATAATTAAGTCCCCGGCAACGGCGCCAAAAACTTGATGTGAAATTTTAATGTACTCGCAAGCGCACGAATCGTATCGAAGTATAGGTATGCAAGTGCGAGGTCGAACCCACAGGGACTTGTGTATTTTTGTAGGAAAAATAAGTAACTTAAACCGATTAAACCCTAACCTAGTTGACAAAAGTTGTGATTGATTTTTAAACTAAAAGTGAAAAGTAAAAACAATGATCTAAATTATCAAAGACGAGAAAATTAAAGCTTTCTTTTTAACCAAAGGAGAAAATACTAGGGTTTCGGAATCCACACCCATTAACTCGTACCGTTATATATTCATGATCATTGACTTCACCCAAATTTCTTCATGATAATCTGAAAGCTAATTCTGTTACCATGGAAAATATCATCGTGAAAATTTATTAAAAAGTCTAATGTATGTTCCTCTCCGCTCGCAAGTATAAAACCAAATCATTAATTGTATCCGCTTTGAACAAATCACAATAAATATCCAGTTTTATAGTTAACAATGAAAAACCAGCAGTCAATGTTAAAGACAATTCCAAATCATGAGAAAAACATGATTGAACTCATATCCAGAATCTATCCATAACAATTGATTTGGAGTAAGAACAATTTAATCAAAATCAAACCAAATATTCGGGTAAAACCAATTCTCATGAATAAATAAATAATAGTAATTAACGGGGCTTCATCCTCAACCCTAGTTGAAGAGTTTAGCCGCTCATGGAGTCAAAACACATAATCAAATAATAATAGAACTCCATTAAAGAAAATAAGAAAAGATGTTCAACACTTAACCCTCCAGCCGAAACCTCTGATCTTCGAATTGCCGTCGTGCTGTGCTCTCTGTTTTTGCGTGAAAAAAAAGTGATCCTCTTCAAAGCCCCATTGCCTCATTAAATAGGTGCCGAGAATCCTCTTTAAAAGGAAAGAAAATTCATTTTCCATCCACTTCTCGTCAATTACCGATTGCGTAGTATTTTTTTCCTTAAACAATACTTGCCTTAAGAGTTCTAGTATTAGATGTGCAAGCCACGTGCAGAGAACCAAATCTTTGCAATCCAAATCTTCTAAAATCAATTCCATCGTAGGAAAATTCCGTGAGCTTGATTTTGGGTTTTGCTCTTTTGGATCTTCTAATTTGAATTGGATTGAGCCCACTTGAATCAGACTTCAGCTCATAATTCTCGGAAGAAACGTTTTTGCGTGATAAAGCCCAAAATACCTACAAAACATAAATAAATGATAATACGACATAAATAATAATAAAGTCAAGACTAACAATGCAAGTATGGACGTCTTTTAAGTACTACATTTTATGCTCATCAGTATTGTTTTGAAAGTACTGATGACAGTATCTCAACAACACAAACAGGCCTGATGAAGAACAATCATGATCCAGACAGCTTGAACGAATAAACAATAAATAATGAAAAGACCGTGCGCCTAGACATACTACGCCGCGCTACGCATCATAACGCCGCGCGGTGTGGTATGTCCGGTACGGTGGGTGCTTTAGTTCTTGAAAATGATTTTTCAGTCAGTATTTAACCAAAAAAGGTTAAGCCTGACTACAGAAAAGTCCCCTCAGGGCCAGGACAGGGCCTAGCCCAAGGAAACTCGGTTTTCACCTTTGATCTTGAGCTTGAATGAGGATGGATGATGATGGATGAGTGTAGACAAGATCAGGTGAGGGAAGATGAGTGTGGGTGTGAGTGGTTGCTGGATGTTTTGATGGATGAGGTCTCAAAGTTAGTAAGAGACTAACTTTGATGGTGAGGAGAAAGTGAAACAAAGTGCCTAGAGAATGTCTTTTGGAACCACACTCTCAAGGCTTGGAAATGGAGAATGGAAGTAAAGGCAAGAAGAGAGAGAAAGGTTAGAGACCCCTTTCTCTTGAGTGGAAGGGTGTATTTATAGGCAAGAGCTAAAAAATTTTGAATTCAAATGGGGGAGGCACTTTCTGGGCGGGCTAGAAGTGCCTTTTCAGCTAAGCCATTTTGTAGCTGTGGCTCAAGTGAGCGTGGCCGACAGCTTTCTTAGCCAATCGAAACTTTACCTGAAATGCCGTGCGGTTAACCTCATGGGGGCGCACGGTATAGCAAATTTTCTTGTACCGCGCGGTGTAGAAGTGTTACGCGCGGCATTCCGGGTTCAGTCCAGGGCTCTTGGACTTTTTTGGTTTTTTTTTGGTTTATTTGGGCTGAGGGAATCATTTATTCAAGCTCTCAAAGGTATTATTTCCTTTATTTCATCATCGGGGCGTTTAAAGAACCTCCGAGGTCCAGATTGGGGTGTCTACACAGGCCCCGTGCTGGCGTACGCCGGTCATAGCTAGTCAAATCACCTTTATTCAGCCACGTGCACAAGACTTTTTGACCACCCCAAAGTCCTGTACATTCGTCTGGTTGGTGAGTACGCGCAGGGGATGTTCCCCCCTCTTTCCTACAACTTCCATCAACAAGTCCCATGCATTTAATGCATGGAGACTTCCCTTCCAAACCCAACCAGCCCTTTGAAGCTGGTTACAACCCCCCTCTCACTCACTCCATCCCCTATAAATGCCCTCTTGCATTTATATGCAAGGGGTTACAAACATAAAGAGTTTTCAAGTCTTTCTTCTCACCTTTTCCTTGGCTCTTTGCTTTCTCTTCTTTCGCCCCTTGAAAGAGTAAGCAAGTAGCCTCTCCATACACAACTCACCTCGAGTGTGAGTGGGAGAGAGAGAGAGAGAGAAAATCGGACGGAGGGAGAGAGAGAGACGTGAGTTGAGAGAGGGAGGAAAGTGAGATTATCCTCTCAACTTCCCCTATATGTAGCACCACTACACTACACTACACACCCTCAAATATCTAAACACTTCATCCACTGTAGAGACCCGAAAAATTTTTAATTTTTGAAATGTATATTAAATGCCTAATGGGAGAATATAGTTTATTAAGTGATTGTTTGAATTGAGGATTGAAGTGAAAGAATAGAAACTAGAGGGAGTATGAGTGTGATATAAAGATATGGGAGTATAAATAGGGGTGTGTGTGTATGTAGGAGATTATTTCATCTCCTTCTTTCTCTCTCCCTCATGTCTCCTCTCTCTCTCTCTCTCTCTCTAGCCGGCCATATCTCTCTCTCTCCTCTCCTCACACAAAACTCCACTCCATTCCACAAAATCCTCAAGAACCAACCTCCATTCGACCTTCCATTCGCGCTTTTGAGCTTGGGGTTTCACCGGGTGAATCTTGGAACGAAGCTTTGGAGTTCAAGGAGGTTAGGACTTGCTCAAATCTCGTAGATCTTGGTTTCCATTGCGAGGTAGGGACTTCTTTACCTCTTTTATATGTATGTATGTTGATTTGGCGCAAGGATCGTGCCTTGATCGTCCCCTTTTGATACTTGGAATGTCTGTCAAAACTGCAGAAAATCGCATCTAAACTGTGTGGTATCGATACCAAAACATGGGGTATCGATACCCCTTCCTTTTCTGGAAATTTACAGCCAGGTATCGATACCCAAACAAGGGGTATCGATACCCCTTCCCTTTCTGGACATTCTTCTCGTCTTCTGGTTTTCAGCCCAACTTCAAACGGCCATAACTTCTTCGTCCGATGTCCGTTTCATGCAAACTTTATATCGATTCAAAGGTCTTGAAGTCAGCTTTCATTTGCCACTAGAATCACTTTTAGACTCTTAGTACACAGAAAGTTATGGTCATTCGAGTAGAGGTGTGTCAGTCTACCGATGTTTGTGGCTATTCCTAAGGTTGTTCTCATTCCGTGTTATGATTCCCTATATAATTAGAACATGTTTAAGTCACTCTCGAATATGATTGCTTGTGTCCTAATGACTCATTTGATGTTGTCTCTTTGCACTCATTAGAGTATAAAATTAGTAATCCGATGGATAAGATTATGATTCGTATTCTCGTGCATCGTCTAGTTGACCTTCCTAGGTTCTTTTGGCACTCGTTCAGTAAGACTCTCGTTTAGAACCTAGCAGATGGTGTGTCATGGAGTCGTTTGTGGGTACGGTACGTGATGTAGGGTGTCGTGATAGACTCAGAGGATTAATGTGATCTTAGGGTATATATTAATGTACGATGTGACTACTTTACAATTGATGCCATGTAGTACGAGTGATGAGTCGAGATAAAGAGTTTGGGAACAAGACAGAAATACGAGTTAATATGTGGACAACTTACCTAATATCAATATCTTTCTCCTATCTACATTCTTGAAATTAGGGTCTTGGAAATACTTGGGATGAGATGTGAAATGAACGTACGGGGTCATGAGTACCCGAAATGTATTATGGGTGTATGGGGCCTTAAGACCCGGAATGTGAAATGGATGTACGGGGTCATAAGTACCCGAAACGTATTATGGGTATATGGGGCCCTAAGACCCGGAAAGTTTCTTAAGTTTACTATTTGATGAGTCAGTAGAGAATGAGCTACTTGGACTCATGTTGGAGATCTTTGGGAGACGTACAGGGTTCTCAAGACCCATAATGTAAGTCCTTTAATGCGGTAACCCTCGTGGTGTTATACTGTAACGCAAAGGATGGAAATACAGATGTTGGAGGTATGGGATAGTGAGTCGTGACAAAGTTGTTGCTTGCTTGAGTATTGTGAACCTTATGGCAAAAAGTGATTATAGCATATCTTAGAACGATCGTCTTGAATGTTTGGCACATCCTTGAGTCGATTGTATTTCGTCGTTGAGCCATATCCTCTTGTTTTCCTTCTCTTGTCCTTGTCATCATATTTGCATATAAGATTGATAAAGATTTTCTTACTGGGCTAGTGTAGCTCAACCTAATCTTTCTTTTCAGGTTCAAATGCCGGGCAATAGATTGCATGCATCGTGTGCTTGACAGTGAAAGACTTTTGGAAGCTGACATCATTAGCTATTTCATCATCTTTGTAAAGATCACATTTTGTTAAAGATGGTCTTGTAAATAATTACTCTTGAATTCTCTTTTGATTAATGTTTGTAATATTCTAAACGATTTCGTACTCGTATCTAAACTAATTTGGGCCGTGGTGCCACAATTGTAATTTTCCAAGCCTAGGGACTTGTTTGTAAATTAAACAGGTGGGAACTCTTTGGGTAATTTTTTTTTTTTTGGGTAATTTAGCTTGAAATTAAAAAAGGTTAAGCGAATGTACAACCTACAAGGGGCATACCCCAGGAGGAAAAGAAAAAGAAAAAAAACAAGAATGACAAAAGTGCGGTAAACCATGCACAACCCGCATGGAGAGTAAGATAAAGTAAATACATATCAAAATGCCATGTGTACTGAGATAAATGAAATAGAACTACTACCCGGCACAACCCGCCAGGCTAGGAAATAAAGTAAATAGTCACGGCCAGAGATGACCACATGATAACCAACACTTAGGAGAACAGCTACCGAGTAATATGGCTTCAAAGCAAGCCGAACGGCTACTACAGAGGCTCAAACCAGAGTTGACGGCATCCGACAGGGCTACCCTGCCAAGTACCCTACTCACCACGCCCAATCCTTCCGGCCTACTACTCCCTCATCCAAGCCTAAGACTCGCCAAAACCACCTGTTGCAACCAACTACCCAATAACCTCCTCATCCAAAGCTGGGCTAAGAGAACCAAGAACCTAATACTACCAACAAGCCCAAAGCAAGCATAATACCCACTCATCAGAGATCAACTACTACAGAGGGACTCAGACCGAGAGAGGCTCGAACTGGAGATGACGGCATCCGACAAGGCTACCCTGCTAAGTACCCTGCACACCACGCCCATTCCATCCAGACTACTACACCCTCAAACCACAAGGATCCACCAGAAATGGCCACTCAAACCACAAGTGAACCAAGCTGCTCCTTTCGATCAGTGCAAACCACCAATCTAATCAGTAACAGACTGCGAAGCTACCCCTTTCAATCAGCAAACAACCACCAATCTAATCAATGATAGCTCCGGCGGCTACCTCGCTCAATCAGAATCCATCCACCCATCTAATCAGCCGCAGCCGCAGCTACTGCTACTGCAAGCTACCCCTTTCAATCAGAACAGACTCTAATCTAATCAACGATAGCCACGACCACAAGTATACTACGCACAACCTCAGGGCTAAATAAGCACAGGATCTAGGGATATAAAAAATGCTCAACCAAGAGTCCGAACACCCGATTTCAGTCCAACAGGTGATCGCCTATCGGGGATCGCAGATACTAACAGTAAACTGGCCCATAAGTCCAGCAACAAAATGACAGTAACTAGATAATTGCAAAGCGCATATTGAATAACGATGAGAGAAATGGATACTATGAATCCCTTACTGCCCGAGCCACCCAGCCGGCTTGCCTGCCCGGGCTGGCCTGCCATCAGGCTGGCTGCTACCTACTGCCTGCTGCTTCCTGCTGCTTCCTGCTGCTGCTTGGCCCAACAATGGCTGGCCTGGCTCCAGCCGGCTGTTGCCTCCATTAGTAATTGAGTATCCAAAAGAAAATCATCCGGAGCCCCAAGGCCGGAGTAGTAGCGACGCCACCATTTCCGGCATGCTGTGATATAGCAGCTCCGATGCCGTCCTCGGCCGTGGAAATAGTCCATAATCGAGTAAGCTCCGGAGCCACCGGCGAAACCACCTCCTGACCGAGCGTGATTCTGGCGAACAGATCCAACCCCTCGGCTAGATGAGGTGGCTCATATAGATCCGGATGTTGGCTGCCGTTGGGATGGTCCGGCGTGTTGTAGCTCCACCACCTCATCCACGGCTGTGGAATCGTACAATCTGCTACTCAAAGCTTTGGCCATGGCCGACCCTGGCATTGAGAGGTCTGGCAACGATTGAGACACCCTTAGATGAATGTTCGTACCACCGATCGGAGTTGAAACCCTCTAATACAGTTGAGACCCACCGAACAATCAGTGGAGGTTGTGGGTTGTTCTCTAGATGAGACGAGATGAACGGTGAGATTCCGGCTGGCCGAATATAAGTCCGGCGAGCCGCAGTCGTCTGCCATGACCACAACCTACCAGCTCTGCCTTAGCTCTGGTGCTGGTCTAGTGAGCATCCAGTCGAGATGCCTCTGTGTATAGATCCTCCGAGAAGAAACCTGTTGTTGAAATCGGTCCACGGGGTGACCTTTGAACTAGATTCAGGACTGAATCGGTGAGTTACTGCTGTTGCTCCGGAGATGGAGTTGACCAGTTGGAGGCGATGGAGGAGAGCAGTCCCTAAGGAGGGTTGATCCCTTGCCGTCCTTTGTGGGATGATCCTTGCCGGAAATGGGGATGACCGGCACAGGATGGCCAGCCGGACCTAGAGAGAGAAGCTCCCAGTCAAGCCCCCCAGTTCTTCTATTCTCTTTGGGTAATTTTAATGTTATGTGAGGATCTTTAATTGAAATGAATTATATAATTATGTTGAAAATCGAAGGCGTGACATCCACTCCCATCATTTATAACCAATTACACTACGAACCCCGTCTTTATTATAGAAAATATATGCATAAATTAATTATCATAAAAAATTAAATACGGGTCTCTACACAAATAATGCCAATGGAAAAAGTGGATTCTATTCTGTCTAATCTAGTGACAAATTTAGCCACTAGGATCCTTTGTATAGGTTTTCAAATAGTTTCAAAAATCATGGAATGTGATAGTCAATTAGTCATTAAAATGTTAAACCGTCTGTTTTAAATAAATTGTTCACATTTCACTATCGAACATCTTAAAAAGAAACCTATATTTTTAATTTAAAATAATTTCTATTTGTAATATCAATCATGTTTGATAAATTGCACCTAGTTCTATTAGATAAAGGTTTAAAAATTACAAAAAAAAAATTGTTGTAAATTATAAAATATAAATAATTGTGTAAAAGTCTAAAGAAATAGTGAAATATGAGTAATTATTTAGAGAGGAGGGAGTATTATACTATTATATGATTAAAATATGGGCAATGATATGGTATTTTCAACATATTTTTCTATTGGGGACCACTGGTCGCTCACACACACAACACCGTTTGGAGTGCCCGCTAGATAGAGTAATTACATTATTTCTATTAATAGCTGAAAACAATGAAATTATATTGGAAACTCCACCTCTCTCAACTCTCTAGCTCACTCTCTATCCCTCGTTGCTTGTCACACTAGAGGGTTGTATAGAGGAAATAATAAAAACATTAAGGTTGTCTCAATCAAGCGAAGAAACCGAAAAGAGTGTCGGGAACAGAGGTAAAACTCTGTCCCCTGGTGACTCTCATGGGTCTCTCTCCATTGGACGACCTATCAACATTCTCTAAAAAAAAATTGCCTCATGCAATTTGTCTATCTATTTCTGTTATTTATTGAGAATTTGTAGTCCACTTGTCATTCCTTCTTTTTGAAGAAAAAATAAAAATATTCTAGGTCAACTTCTGATAGTCCTTTTCCTCTGTCTACTTACTCTCCCAAAGACTAGGAATTGGTAAATACACTTCTTCTCTTCTCTGTAACTCTCTAGGAAAATCTACAAATTGATAAATAGGAGTATAAATCTTTAAATAAAAAGTCTAAAATTGACTTTGAGTTATGTACCCAAAACAAAGAATTAAATATTCAGATATTTAGTTCAAAGCTCCATATATATATATATATATATATATAAATGTTTTAATACATGATTGCATATATTTCTATGTACAGTTCGTTTATATGCACATACTTGTGCACAGACAGCTTTGTGGGACAAAGAATTCGATCCATTCAATGATTTAAAAAAATTATTTTTGAGAAAGCCTGTAAAAAATCAGCTCAATCGGATAACTACAAATGATTGATTTAATCTTCCAATATTTCATTAAATTAAGTATTTGAAGTGATTCGATTGAGCTGATTTTTAATGAAATTTCCAAAAGATATTTTAAAATCGATGAACGGACAAAATCATATGTGTGAGATGTAAAAGTAGATCCTACATAGCCGTGTATGCCACCTATGTGAGAAATTTTTTGGTGCCGAGTGCGTATATCCCATGTGGTACCCGCTCGGCACATATGGGCCGTCCAATACACTTTTGGACGGCTCGGATTGAAACCCTCTCTCTCCACTCACCCCAACACTTCCTCTCTCCTTTTTCTTTCTCCAAATCTAAGCCGTCCAAAAATGCAATGGACGGCTCGGATGCGCTTAACAGACACCACGTGGTACCCACCCGGCACTAAAAACATTTCCCATCTATGCACATAGTGTTTTCGTTTTATGTAAAGGATCGCAGCGACTATGGTACCAAAATAGGAATAATTATTCAATAGTCCTGGAGTACCGCTATGTAGACCATAGTACTTCAGATCACTTTACAACCACACATTCTTATAGAATCCATACACTTACTGGTAGACCACACAAAAATGTATGGTTGTGAAGTAGTCCAAAGTACCACGTGGCGGTACTCCCAAACTTTTACATAACTTCACCATAAAGTGTATCTCGAAAATGTATAGACAGCGTGCAGAGCCCACTTCTGGGTCCCACACAAATAATCCAAACGTGAATTATAAATGAAATTTGGAAGATTAGGTCAACCACCTACACATATTCATTTTGAGCTGTTTTTTTACCGCGCCATTCCAAGTACTATTTCAAAATTAATGATAATTTGATTATTTGCATGGAACCTAAAAGTGGGCCCCATATGCCATTTAGTACTCCAATGATCAGTACCCTTAGCATTAGGCCACCAATATACAGAAGCGATAAGGATCCAAAATGTTACTACCTATCAGAATCATAACAGGTCGTTTGCCGACCGGATTATTTTTGGATAGATACAGTATGAGGGGAGATAATAAAAGGAGGATATATAAATGTGTGGGGGGGGTTTGTTTTGGGATGGATATGAGTAGGTGAATAGTTGTAATTGTCGTAATTAAGAAGACATAAATGAAGGCGCAAGGGCGGAGGGGATTGGGGGGGAGGGGTCACGTGCACCCTCGGATTTCAAAAATTAAATTTTTTTTTTTTAAATTGGGGAAATTATATTAAAGAAACACAACCCAATTAGTCAATTACCCAAACACAGAAACATTGTTCCAGTTCGACCTTCTGACGAGTGACGACCACGATTCACGAACGTAACGAACCATCTCGACTACGAGTTGAATGCTCCATTCAAGCAGCCCAATATCTTGCAACTCATGGGATTGCTTTTAGAGGACATGATGAACGTCCTAATTCTTTGAATCGTGGAAATTTTCTTGACTTGATAGCGTTTATGGGTCGATGTAATGAGAAGATAGCCGAAGTTGTGTTAAGCAAAGCTCCCCAAAATGCAATCTACACATCACCAACGATTCAAAAAGAAATTTTGCATGTTATAGCAACCAAAGTGAAAAAAGAAATTCTTGAGGAGATTGGCGATGCGAAGTTCTCTATAATAGTTGATGAAGCTCGTGATGAGGCAAAGAGGGAGCAAATGAGCATTGTTCTGAGATTCGTGAACAATGAGGGTTTTGTTATTGAGCGTTTTTTCGGGCTTGTTCATGTTTCCGACACTACAGCATTGACTCTGAAGCAAGAGATATGCAATGTGTTGTCCAATCATAACCTACTCATTCAGAATATTCGAGGGCAAGGATATGATGGTGCAAGCAATATGCGAGGTGAGTGGGAAGGCTTGAAAGCTTTGATTTTGCGCGAGTGTCCATATGCATACTATGTCCATTGTGTAGCACACCGTTTGCAATTGGCACTTGTTACAGCTTCGAGAGAAGTTCAACCCATCTTTAAATTCTTTGAAAAGCTCAATTATATTGTCATTGCCGTTACTTCTTCATGCAAACGGCATGATCAATTGAAAGAGGAGCCAGCTCAGAAACTTAAGCGTCTCATTGACATTGATGAGCTCGAGACTGGGACAGGACAAAATCAAATTGGCACTATACAACGACCAGGGGATACTCGTTGGAGTTCTCACCTGAGGTCAACTTCTAGCTTGATTAGAATGTTCAGTTCAGCATGTGAGGTTCTACTCTATATCGGGGAAGAGGGAGCTACTTTGCAAGATCGGGGAGTAGGCAAAGGAGCTCATAAAAAATTGACTTCGTTTGACTTTGTCTTCATCTTGCATGTTGTGAATGAAATCTTGCTTATCACAGATGTTCTTTGTCAAGCTTTTCAATCTAAATCTCAAGACTTGGTAAATGCTATTCGTCTTCTTTCATCAACCCATGCTCTACTTAAAAATTTGAGAAATGAGAGATTTGATGCTTTACTTGTTACGGTGAAGTCATTTTGTGAAGAACACTTGATAGATGTCCCAGACATGAGTGCTCGTTATGTTCCAAGAAATGGCAAAGCTCGTCATCATCCAGATAACATTCAAGTTGAGCATTATTATCGAGTTGATATCCTTCATGCTGCAATTGATCGTCAAGTAGAAGAGTTAAATGATCGGTTTAGTGATAACTCAATGGATTTGATTACTCTTAGCATGACTTTGGATTCTCGGGAGCATGAATTTTTTGAAGTGGATAGCATTTGTCAGTTGGTAGACCAGTTTTATCCGAAAGACTTCAGCGATCAAGAGAAGACACAGCTGAAGATGCAACTTTCTCATTACAAGCATAGTGTAATAATTGGAACTCCTGAGTTCAAAACTTTGCATTCTATGCCTGATTTGTGTCAATGGATGGTGAAGACTAGGAGATCAACAACTTACGACTTGGTATTCCGACTGATCAAACTCGTGCTCCCTCTTTCTGTTTCAACGGCAACGGCGGAACGATCATTTTCAGTCATGAAGATTATCAAAACTAGGCTTCGGAACAAAATGGAAAATGAATTCCTCTTGGATAGTTCCCTTATCTACATCGAAAAAGAAATCTCTCTAAAATTGGGTTTAGAATCAATCGTAACAGATTTTCGTGATTTACATAGTCGTCGAGTTCCGTTTTGATAGAACTTCAAACTCCAAATCATTAACATGTTAAGACGTGTGTCTTTTTTGGGTATTATGTAATGGTTAATCGTAGGACTCATGTACTTATTTTTGATATCGAATGTATTAGCATATTTGGGTGCCCCCTCCCACTACAATTCCTAGCTCCGCCACTGTGAAGGCGGATATGGTTATTCTATCTGCCTCCGTTTTCTATATCCGAGCAGCAAATACCAGATACAAGTACGAGATGTCGGATCAAAAAAAAAAAAGTACGAGATGTAGGCCCCGTTCCAGAACGAGAATAAGAACTTATTTTTTGTTGAATAAGAAGGGGAGTTCCTGAAAAATAAGAAGGCTTGGAAGAATTTATATAGGTTCCATGGGGGCCGGCGGAGGGAAATCTGTCCGGAAAAATAAAGCCGAGGGGGCTAACACGGGAATCAACGGCATCCGAGGTGTGTAGGGTGCTTGATCCGAGCACCCTACACACCTCGGATGCCGTTGATTCCCGCTCTGGCCCCCTTGGTTTTTTTTTTTAGAATTTTTGGACGGCTCGGATCGGCCGTCCGGTGGCCGGAGACGGCCCGGCGCGGCTACCGGTCGATTTCCGACCGCCGGCCCTCATTCTCATACCAACAGTCCTCTGTTTTGGTATACAGCAACTTCCAGGTCAAAAACAATAGGGTTACGCAAAAAATTTTCCTACCACTATGGATCTTATTTGATAGATCTCATTGAGATCTTTAATACGGTGCAAAAAAAAAAAAAAAATTTTCATTTATGTTATATTTGAGTTTGAAAATGTGAAAAAAACTTTTTATTTGGGAAAAATAAAAAAGTGGAATAAGAAGTTGATGAAATAAGTACTTATTTTTTAAGAAGGTTTCCGGAACGGGGCCGTAGTAAGAAGGAGCGAGGAAAAAAAAGACGAAAGCCACTCTCATTTTAAAGGGGGAATTGCATATCAGTGGAGAGAGGGGCAAATATTGCCCAGGTCATGGACCAGTTTTTCCAGAATTCGTCTAAACATGACAAGGAAAAAACTAATTCCCAATACATGGAGAGGGCACCTGAAATGACTATTACAGCCCTGATGAAATAAACCCTAAATCTTATAACCCAGCCACCGTTCCTTTCTCATTCCTTCGTACGCTGCTGCTGAAGAGGAACAGAACAGCAGGGGAGGGTTCTTCTTCTGCTTCTCCTTCTGCTATCGTTCCCCTTCGAGCTTTCTCCCTCACCCCTTCTTCCTCTCTCACTTCATCTCTCTGTATCAACAATACTCTCTCCATTCTACCGAAGAAGAAGCAGTCTCTTCTCCTTGACCAAGGGACATCGTATGCATCTGGTACGTATATGTTTTGGGTGTTTCAATTTTTTTTGTAGTTTTCTCTCTTTTCTCTTCTCTCATTTCGTCCATGTGTCTGTGTTTGGAAGCAATTTGGTTTTTTGCATTGTATGAGTGAGGATAGCATTGTATGAGGGAATCCCCAACCAACAGAACAGTAGCCCATCCTACAATGGTTAAACCCAACATTAAAATTGTGATAATAATAACCATAACTCAGCAATACAACTCCTAGCTAGGGAGGCGATTTTGAAGGATCATAAATTTAGGCTAGGGTTCTAATTAATTTTCGAACTTGGGGTATAGGTACAAGGGGAAATGGTTTTGAATGATTAGTGTATGAAAAAGGGTAGGGGAAATTAGAGGAATTGGAAATATGGTGAGGGAGAAGATAAATTTTTGGATTTCCTTGTGATTTGGGGATCGAGGTCTCAAAACTTGCAAAGCCCTGGGTGGAACTCGAAATTCCTCTACTGTGGAGAATGACCATGGTGAATAATGGAGAACATAACCTCCACAGGATTAGGCCCATATGAATATACCAACATTTGATCCACCACTGTGAACCCTCATTGCAATGGAAGTTTGTTTTTCCTGAAAATAAAATAGTTGCTCTTTAAGTTACCTAATGTTACTCTTTGTAAGAACTTTTGTTGCTCTGTATGTAAGAATGCATGCCCTAGACTGTTAAGGGCAGTGACGTATATTTGAACTTACTAAATGGTTGTCCCTTTACAAAGGTGTGTTGGTTTGTATGAAATGTGGTTCTTGTTCAAGTTACGTAACATATTTTTTTCTTGATTATTCCGAGAAAGATGAAAGATGAAACCAATACAAAATACACTTCATGTTCTTTCTAATACTTGATTAGACACTAGAAATACTTGATGTAACATGGGAACCTATATCTTACCCATGGCTTATGCCAGACCATGTAACAATTGCTAATTGCATACACAATTTAAACCGAAGCATGATATGCAACACCTTGAGCATGCACATGTCCTTTATCAATGCAAAGTTATTTACTGCTACCTCTGAGAACAGTTCCTTCAATCTACATGTCCTGACTTTCAAAAGATGAAAATCCTATGCATCCTTACAAGTGAATTAATAAGATGGAGTGAGCTATTCTCCATGTTAGATGGAGGAAGAGTGAGGTGGAGTGGCCTATTTTTCCATTTTAGCAGGAAGTCGTTTGGTATCTTTTCATTTGCTATTTATTACTTGTGGATGGTGAGAAATGATAGACTATTCAATCATAAGTATATAGACCCTACTAGTACCTTGTTCAGGAGCATTGCAGCTGATATTAGGGACATGATTTGATCTTTTAAAATGGTGTTCAACACTCAAGAAAACTACTTGTTCATCTAGCTTGGAGTATATCCACCAAGATTCTGAACATAAATAGACCCAAGAAAGCTTGACTGTAGTTTTCAGCTTCTATTTCTGGTTTCTTATTGCGATATTCTCTTACCCTAATGATGTAACTCGGCAAGGAGGGGGTACAAGATTTGTTAATCAAAAGCTTACCATCTCACCAAAATATGTGGGTATTAGTGAAGGCACAGCTTTATTTCCTTACTCAGCTAAGTGCTAACAGCTCAACTGAGACTTGACCCACCTGAGCTAATGAAGATTAGGAATACAAGAGGCAATATTGAGACTTTCCCATTAGTTCCCCTAGGAGAAGAAGGTACTCTGTTAATACCAACATTTAATCCACCATTGTGAACCCTCATTGCAATGGAAGTTTGTTTTTCCTGAAAATAAAATAGTTGCTCTTTAAGTTACCTAATGTTACTTCTTGTATGAACTTTTGTTACTCTCTATGTAAGAAAGTATGCCCTAGACTGTTAAGGGCAGTCACCTATGTTTTAACTCACTGAATGGCTGTCCCTTTACCCTTGTGTGTTGGTTTGTATGAAATGTGGTTCTTCTTCAAGTTATGTAACATATTTTTTTTCTTGAAAGTGTTTTTTTTTGAAACATCCCTCAAAACTATACACCATTTGATTACTTCGTCCTCAAACTATCAAAAATATTTACTTGGTCTTCCAAGTCTATGTTGTCCTCCTCTCTAACTTGTGTTAACTTGTAAACGGAAAACACGCATGTGAGCAGCACATGCCCTAATTCCCCACAACTAAAAGGGAAAAAATTCCATTCCACATCAATCCACAATTCGACGTGCAAAACCCTCCCCTCTCTCTCTCTCTCTCTCTCTCTCTCTCTCTCTCTCTCTCTTATACTCTGTATACATAGCCTACTCACCTAATGTTAATCCTTGTATGAACTTTTGTTGCTCCCTATGTGAAAAAGTATGCCCTAGACTGTTAAGGGTTGTTTTTTTCTGAAAACATAAAAGTTGCTATTTAAGTCACCTAAGGTTACTCCTTTTATGAACTTTTGTTGCTCTCTATGTAAGAAATTATGCCCTACACTGTTAAGGGCAGTCAACCATGTTTTCACTCACTCAATGGCTGTCCCTTTACCCTTGTGTGTTGGTGTGTATGAGATGTGGTTCTTCTTCAAGTCATGTAACATGATTTCTCCTGCAAATATAAAAGTTGCTCTTTAGGTCACCTAATGTTACTCCTTGTATGAACTTTTGTTGCTCTCTATGTAAGAAAGTATGCTCTACACTGTTAAGGACAGTCACCCATGTTCTAACTCACTCAATGGTTGTTCTTTTACCCTTGTGTGTTGGTCTGTATGAAATGTGGTTCTCCTTCAAGTCAGTAACATCGTTTTTTCTGAAAATATAAAAGTTACTCTGTAAGTCACCTAATGTTAGTCCTTGTATGAACTTTTGTTGCCCTCTATATAAAAAAGTATGCCCTACACTGTTAAAGGGCAGTCACCCATGTTTTAACTCATTCAATGGCTGATCCTTTATCTTTTGTGTTGCTCTGTAAGAAAGTATGCCCTTCACTGTTAAAGGGCAGTCACCCATGTTTGAACACATTCAATGGCTGTCCATTTATCCTTTGTGTTGCTCTGTATTAAATGTGGTTCTCCTTCAAGTCATGTAACTTCTTTTTTTCTGAAAATATAAAAGTTGCTCTGTAAGTCACCTAATGTTGCTCCTTGTATGAATTTTTGTTGCTCTCTATGTAAGAAAGTATACCCTACACTGTTAAGGGCAGTCAACCATATTTTCACTCACTCAATGGTTGTCCCTTTCTCTTGTGTGTTGGTTGTCAACGATCTCAACGATAATAACGTCAACAACGGTGTTTCTTGAACTGATCCTTTTTTACATCCCCCCGCTGTGAAAAGGCAGGCGGGCCGACCGAAAAAGAGAAGGATTGAGTCACAAACACAAGATAAGGGCACAGTTTTTTTGCAGCCGATATCGTGAACCAGGGCACTACCGTAGTACATGCCAATCCGCAATACCTGGATGATAGGTACACTCACACAAATGTCAAACTGTTTTGCCTTTCCTTGGTAACTACTCTTACTTTGTTTCATTGGATATTATATGAACATCGCAATACCCGGATGATGGGTATAGTCACACAATATTTTTAATGTTTTTGGGCTTTAGAATTTACTTCGACTAAGAAATTTACTTGCAAAATTATCATAATTTCCGTTGATGGAGCTTATGTGTTGTTTGGAGTTCATTTGGATCAGCGGACTAGAGAGTAATACATGTCGCTTGTGAATTGATATGTCCCATTGGATATTTTTCAAAAATATCTCTGCTCCCGATATAATCCTGCCTCAACTCCCAATTATTGGAGTCAATTAATGTGTGCCTAATTGAAATCTGGTCTTTATCCTTTTTTTCTTTTCTGATGTGTGTAGCCATTAGTATTGCATTCAACTGGAAGCATATTGATATTTTAGGGTGCTTGCACACACTTCTTTATGGTTTTGTGCTTTGATGTTTAAATTCAATTAACATGCTTATACGGATGTGTCCGTGCAGATGCATGTTGGGGGAAAGTAAAGATGGCTGCAGATCATGATAGCGAGGCTTGGGATTTTCTGCTTGGCCTGATCCAAGTATCCTACGAAGGCTACAATAGTCCTTTTGGGAGCCGAAATCTGCATGAGTATCTAGTAGTAGTCATTGTTGGTTGGGATAAATTGGTACAAGATCATGATAGCGAGGCTTGGGATTTTCTGCTTGGCCTGAGCGCCACTTAACTGTGCCTACATAAGAAAAAAGGAAAACATAATACCTTGTCTTTCGTGCAGATACACATGATGGGAAAATAGACTTCAGTCTTTCGAATCTTTGTTCCTCTCATTTGTCTTCGCTTGCATACTCCATCTAACCTTTCAAGCTAAAACCTTTATTATCTTTATTTCAGGTGGAAGATATTGATTAA
Source organism: Rhododendron griersonianum (assembly GCA_018127125.1). Taxonomy (NCBI): domain Eukaryota; kingdom Viridiplantae; phylum Streptophyta; class Magnoliopsida; order Ericales; family Ericaceae; genus Rhododendron; species Rhododendron griersonianum. The sequence continues at coordinate 34,380,109 of CM030794.1, forward strand.
TATAAAGACGGTGAAACTCTTGTACAAGACTGACAGAGCTAAGTACAAGATGACGACTGATGATCCTTTTGTGCCTGAGATTGAACTCACATATATGTCATTTTGTCGTCATAGAAATATTCTTCCTCATTCTCTGAGTTTGTTAAATCTTGAAGGCAAGCTTTTGTGATCACGTGATAAGGACCAATTTATGTGTCCTCAGTACTGGTTTTCTGATTCAAATAGACAGGACAATTGAGCAGTTTCGTATGAATGCTACTTCTTAATACGTTTTGATGTTTGAATTTGGAAAATATTTCTGGTGTTCACAAATATTACACCTTCAGAACAATCTCTCTCAACTTCGCAAACAGTTTCCAAGTCCAACGAAAAAAATCATGCAGTCTATTGGTTTGTCACTCCTTCTAGCATTCAAGGTAGGTATCCTTGCCTACATGCTTGTAGATTTTTATAGCCTTCAATGCACTGTGGTTCCTTTTGTTAAGCTATACAACTAAGACTTGCTTCTGCGTATCCAACTTCTGTGCTCGAAGTTAAGAAGCCAATGGTGGACTGAAATTTAGAAGCTTAAAAAAAAGTAATCCTAGCCTTAAAGCCAAAAAAATGCTTCCAAGTTAGATCCACCATAGGAATGTGCCAATATTATGCTCTAGGTTCAGAACTTGATTTACTCCCAACATTATGCTCTTGGTTTAGAACTTGATTTAGCTCATGCCTTGCTCTTCTTTGAAGAGTTAGCCCAAAAAATAACTTTTATAAAAATAAGTTTCACCATATACGCGACAAGAGGGGCGAGTGAAAAGTCATATCACTTTTATGTTTTTTTACCCGTGACACTTGCTCTGTCAGTCCACATATGTGGCTCATTTTATGAAATTAAGTTGCCCCTTCTGAAAAATAAGTTGCTCTATATATGAAAATAAGTTACACCACATACACGACAAGAGGGGCTAATGAAAAGTCATATCACCTTTATGTTTTCTTACCCGTGACATTTGCTTTGTCAATCCACATATGTGGCTCTTTTATGAAATTAAGTTGCCCCTTCTGAAAAATAAGTTCCTCTGTATATAAAAATAAGTCACACCTTATAGAAGACAAGGGGGGCCAGTGAAGGGTCATATCACCTTTATGTTTTCTTACCCGTGACACTTGCTCTCTCAGTCCACATATGTGGCTCCTTTTATGAAATTAAGTTGCCCCTTCTGAAAAATAAGTTGCTCTGTATATGAAAATAAGTTACACCACATACACGACAAGAGGGGCCAGTGAAAGATCATATCACCTTTATGTTTTCCTACCTGTGACTAGTTGGAAGCGAAATGTCGTAAGTACCTACTGAAGGTGCCTAAAGCACGGTCAGCGCAGATGATCGCCGGAAGAAGGCCAAACCGGAAGAAGACTAGAAAAGGGAAGCTGAAAGGGACGGCTTCGACCCCAGAGAGTCTATTAGAGGAATTAAGAGGGATCCACAGTATGCATCCGACCCCGAAGTATCTAATTATTTCGATGACGAATATGAGTAATTGTATTTTATTTCATTCTTGTATTTTATTGTTGTTGGATCTATGGAAGAACTTTATGTTTTGTTGCCGGAGACAGTTGCTCTGTGAATCCACATATGTTGCTCCTTCTAGTTGCTCTGTGAATCCACATATGTTGCTCCTTCGATGAAATAAGGTTGCCCTTTGTGGAACTTAAATTGATCTCTCTATGAAAATAAGTTACAATATATACACGCCAAGGGGGGCCAGTGAAGGTAGGTTAGCTAACAGTTTGTTGGCCACGTATATGAACGAGTCAGCTTGGCTCGAGCTCGTTAAAAGGTTCCACATTCATTTTTTTAAGTCCAACTTTCACATTTGATTAAAACCACCACCTAATTCCATCGGTCCATCAATTTTAAGAACCAAAGTAAGAACATACATGAAGCACCATTCACAAAAACAATGGAGCATGCCTGGAACAAATAACATCCCCTAATATATCAAAGTTCACCAAAATATGAGATCTTAAAAAAAAAAAAGAGTCAATTAGCCACCAAATGCCTTTGCTTCCAATCTCTAAACATATAACTACATATCAGTATTCGATTAAAACCACCACCTAATTCCATCCGTCCATCATTTTTAAGAACCAAAGTAAGAACATACATGAAGCACCATTCACAAAAACAATGGTGCATGCCTGGAACAAAAAAGATCCCATAATATATCAAAGTTCACGACTCAACAAATAAAAAGATAGAGCTTTCCGAATTCTTCTTGTACTGACAAGGTCTTTCCGCTAGCGAACGTGGGCACCGTTCTCACGACGTTATGCATACAAGAAAGCCAGGTCATGGACTTCAAATATGCTACAAGAAAGCCAGAAAACTCGTAAGTGTTGATGTATGGGATACCCTTTTGCCCAAATTGTACTGAGCGAACTTTGCACAGCTTGAACTGCAGTGAAGAAAACCCCAGTGTATCACATGAATCACAACAAAAACAGATGTTATGAAGAACAGTTTAATACACGTTAAAAGTAAATATTTACCAAGTATACAACCAAATAAGATAATGAGAACACTCCAATGTCTAATAAGTCGTCAAATGATTGTCTCCACAGAGAAAAAACATATAGATCAGAGCAAGGGATTGAAGGAAAATCAATCAGATCAGTGAAGTTCCAGATGCATGGCAATTTCCATCGAATATAAGCTTCAACGATAATGAATGTGGCAGACTAATCAATTCGGCATAGGTATGTTTCAAGTACTAAAGATTGACATCAAGTCTAAGTTAAACGTTCAAAGACGAATCATACATCATCATGCAAGCATTGTTCCAGCTTAAAAGGTGTCAAACATGGCACAATTATTAGAAGGTTTTCTTTAAAAGGAAGAATGCACGTGCTTAGACAAAAAACCAACCTTGGACTCCTCATCCCTGATGGAGTGCAGTCGGAATCGGCCCTTAGTATCATAAAGGAGACGGAAACTCTCATTTGTCTTGGGAATAGAAATAACATCTGGTGCAGAAAAGGAACAAATTAAGAGACAAACTTCGAATACGTAAACATGGCAAAAAGACGCGGTCATTCTCCTGTTTTAGGAATTCTCCAAATCTACTGCCAAATTTTTCTGACATAATTTACAACGAAAGTAAAAAAGGTCAGTTCAGCAATCTCTAGTTGTATACTTGTATCTGCCCCATGATTCAAGTGGCGGAAAAGCATGTCCTTCGACCGAAGTTAATAGTCTTACTGAAAGATTAGCTTTCAACTTTCAACTTTCAATTCATCACTAGGATTTTGGGTAGGTAATGAGTGAGTCAAACAACTGTAAATCTCAATATGTGCAAAACAACATAAACCCAACAAGTCAAAATTAAAGACAGTCAGCTACAGAATGGTTTTTCGTATGAAGCACAATCAACTTCCACGCTACCTTCTCAATTCAACTATACTGAAACACTCCAATCTAGGTTATTATCTCTTCAATAAGATGCCAGGCCGGTGATCTTAACAAATCATCAATACTGGTGACAAAAATTGCACTCAGAAAACTTAATGCACAGATCTCCCTGTGGACAAGAGTTACTTTTTTTTTGGTTATTACCTGTTCAGAGGAAAACGAACCCTGCCAAACCACAGACTGCTAGTCAAATTCCTTACACTTAATTACAGAATCATTTCTAACATTCAGTAGGCTGGCAATCTCTTTGACCGTATTAGAATCTTATCTCCAACTTCAACGAAAATATTATCACCTAAACTAACTACCAAGCATAGCCTTGCCCAATTCTTTCGTCCCAACAATAGGAAGAGAACCACAACTATATCTCTAAACAATTCCTGTAAGGGTTCGATTAATCGGGACCTTGACTGTGGTGTCTGATTAGGTTCCTTCCTCCGCTGCTCCGCTCGTCCGTCGCCTGACCTGCAACAAGTCACTAGGGCTTTGGTTGCCCAGTGACCCTCCGACGATCAAGTTAGATCGCAGGGAAGATGTTTAGGTCTAGGGTTAGGATAGTATTGCGTACCTCTTTCAGGTGTGTATCACTTTGTATTTATAGACCTAGGTTTGCTTGGTCTTCACGCTAGCGCGTGGCGAGTACGCTCGGGTAACCGCCTCGGGTGACGTCACATATGACGAGGGGGCCGAGGTGGTTACGGAGCACATGGGACAGATCTCAATGATTGTGTCAGCTGCATGGGTCCCATTCACAGAAACCGTTACCGCCTGGAAGCCTTTGGAAGCATGGGAGCGTGCAGTGAACCGAGGCTCCGAAGTGGATAACAGCCGAAGCCGGGCAACGACCGAGGTGCATCCCGAAGAGAGCTAGTCAGAAGACCTCGGCCCGTACCCTAGCCACTGGTTCAGTGTTGGTAGCTCGGTTACCGAGCCGATAACCGAGGGCCCTACAATAGCCCCTCAACTTCCGGAGTGCCATACTGGTGTTCGGGGAGTTGACTCCTCTGACGGACTAGCGAAACTGGGTTTTTAACCGATGAAATGCTTTGGAGAAGAACCGAGCGCCCTTTGGGAGAGCCGAATCGCCTACTTCTGCCCTAGGAGCCACGCGTCAGTCATCGCCGGAATGAGTGACATCATGCGCGGCCTCGGCACGTGAAATGTCAGTTGATTGGTACGAAACGCCCAGTCAGGGCACGTGTCGAAGCGTGAATGGCTCGGTACGCGGCGCGCCTGACTTCGGTTCAGAACTCTGATTGCTGACCGTTCGATGATGACACGCGTCGACGATCCAGCGGTTCGGTTGGCGACGCTTCGTTTCCCGCGCGACTCCTCGTACGCTCCACTATAAATTCGGACCAATTGGAGAGAGAAAGCTGCTGAAACCTTCCGACGCCGTTGAACCGCCGCCGCCGTGTTTTGCAAGCTTTGGATCGCGATTTCGAGCACTTTGGCAGCAAATCTCCTCTCCAGACTTGGGTATGTTGATCTTTGTTAATCAATCTTCAAGTTTTAGTACTTTTCTTCGTATTTCTCAACGCCTTCTGAGCGCATTAGGGCGGGGACGCCATTCGAAGTCGCCTGGTGCGCGGCGGCGCTAACGCCCGCCGCCGCTGTTCTTGTTCTTCCCGAGGCCTATATTCTTCCCGAGGCCTATATCCTTCCCGAGGCCTATCTTCAACCTTGGACTCGTGGATAAAGTTGCCGTCCACCGAGGACCCTTTCCGAGGAGGGAAGAGTCTTTAAAAGACCGAGACCCATAGATCCCGAAGACTGATGACCATCTCGTCCCGAGCGCTAGGACCCTTTGCTCCCCCCTAGGCATATAGCTAACGGGTTTTGCACATTTTCTTTTTTTTCTAGGCAGGGGCGAATGGTCATTGAGCTCTCCTCGGACAGCTCCAGTGGTTCTGACGATCCCTTGGTAGAAGCCATCTTTCAAGAGCTTTGGAGGGGGAGGTTTTACCGAATCCCGGTTGACCAGATTGAGCCTGCCAACCCTAATCGGGCCCCACGCGAGATTACTTCCCTTGAGCCCTGGGAGATGGAGGCCCCAAGCACGTCGGACCACGGGCCGGGGCCGTTCGGAAATGCGCCCGAAGAGATTCAGGGACGCCGAAGACCGATGAGGCCCTGTACATTTAAGAACAAATATTTCACCGGGGACCCCGCAGCTTACGCCGAGTTCAAGAGGCTCTACAGCATCCCTCCTGACGTTGAGGTTCGGTTGCTAGAAGTCACCGACCCAAAGGATCTTTCGCATCGGTCAGGAGAGTTGATTTTTCCCTTGATGGCCATATGCGAGGGGGCATCAGGTTTCCCCTCCACCAGTTCGTGCGTCGGGTGCTCCGGACCCTCAACCTTACTTCCTCCCAGCTCACGGTGAATTCTTACCGAATTATTACCAGCATCATCGAGCTGAGGAGGCAGTTTAACCTGGTGTTCGGTATTGAGGAGCTCTTCGGTGTTTACCTTCTGGGGGTTAACCGGGGCCACAACCGACACTACCTCTCCTGCAGGTCAGGGAACGACACGTTCTTGATCGATCACCTACCGGACTCCGAAGAGTGGGCGAGTATCTATGTCTCGGTTACCGGGAACTTCATGTTCGGGCCCGGGGAGACCATAGACATAGTCACCACGGTCCCATTTGAGATTGGAGTTCCTGGTCGGTAACTTGCCCTTCGGTAGTGAGCTTATTTCAATAAACGACTTTTCTTGTAAACTTGCACTGATTTCTCCATGTTTTGATGGCTCTTTTGCAGTCGACGGCACCGTTCAGGAGCTTCGGGAGAGAGCCGTCCGATCTCGGATAAACGCCGCCTACGCAATCCCAATCACCAACCGTTACGCTCCCCAGCTCCTCGGTTACGTCCCCTCGTACACCAGTTACTTAAAGAAGAAACCGAGGAAACAAGGGGTGCCGAGGGCAGGACGAGGGGGAAGAGGAGGAGGTGGACGAAGAGGAGGCGGAGCAGCGGGAAGAGGAGGCAGAGGAAGCACTTCTGGCACCGAGGCTAGCAGCTCCGAGCCTCTAGGTATCGTGAGAGAGGCTATCGACCGAGAGACGCCTGAGAGGACCGGACTGAGCGACGAGATGTCGGAGCAAGGAGCTCGGGAGGTGCTAAACCTCAGACGTCGGACGTCAAGAGGACGAGGCCGAGGCTCAGCCACCAGTGCCCCCGGTGCAGGGACCTCGGTTGTGACCCCTGTTTCTCCGCGGGAGCCCCCGGCGAAGAGGACTCGGCACGAGGGAGAAGGTAGCGGCCGAGGTAAGGAGAAGGAAACTTCCCGGATTACCGAGGGGGAGGATAGGGTTGAAGAGCTGGACCGAGGGTCTACAGAGAGGACTGAGGGGGGGACCTGGGTCCCTGCAACAGAGGTTCCCTGGGCCCCGGAATTTTGTCACTTCGCTGGGCGCCAGATCCACCATGCGGACAGCGTGGCAAACCTCGGCACAGCGTACGGGATGCTCCGAGGCTGTATTCTTCCCAGGGACGCCAGGGCTGTCCAAGGTTTGACCGAGGACATCACCGCGGAGATAGCACAGGCCCTCTTCACTGTAAGTTTGTTACTTTAGACTTTTGTTGTTGTCAGCTAAGTCCATATTTGTGATGCCTCTTCGGTTTTCTGCTCGCAGGCTGGTGCTCGGGCCTTGGTCATAAATGACCGATGCAAAGGCCAGGAGCGAGAGATTGATGAGCTGAAGAAGGCACTTGAGCAGAAGGAGGATGACCTGAAGGTGGCTCGGGAGGCCTGCGATCTTTATCTTGCAGACTTCCAAAGGTGCGACAGGGAGAGGTTGGCAGCCGAAGCCCGAGCTGAAAAGGAATTGGAAAATGCCAACACCTTGAGGGTTACCCGGGCTACCGAGGTTGGAGCTGCTAGGAACAAGGGTTATGACGACGGTTGGGCCGCAGCCGGGGTAGAATACCAGAAGCAAGTTCGGGAGATTGAGGCCGAGCTTTATAGGGACCGTTTCGTGGACGGACTTCGGTTTGGTCACGAAGCTCTTCTAAGTAAACTCGATCTCCCAGCCGACTCCGAACTCCGGGTCCTTCCCGAGGTGCCACCCGAAGAGGTTGTAGTGCCCGAGGAAGAAGAAGAGGAGGGCGAGCAGGTGCAAAACCCCGAGGCAGGTATTCAGATTGCTCCTGTTGCCGCTGCTTCGACCGAGGAGGGTACCCAGACCGCTCCTATTGCCGTTGCCTCAACCGAGGATGGAGCCCAGACCCCTCTGCCCCCCAATGCTTAGGATTTTGACTTCTTTTGTTTCACATTTGGCTGGACGGCTCCGAACATTTGGATTTTGCCGTTCCAGGGTTTGTAAATGTTGTTTTTTTTTTTTTTTTGCAAAGTAGGTACCGAACAGATAACCGAAGTATTGTTGGGCTTTTAAACTTGCAATCCTCTTTACTGCTTTTGAATGAATGGTTTCATCCGCTTTAACGCCTTGTTTATTTCTGAGATGCTCGAATGGTTTTTACGCTTGTAACCGAAGGGAGCCTCATGCCCCTGCTTCTGTTGAAATGTTGTAGAGTAGCAACAGATTTTAGTCGAAGCATTACCGAGGAATTTCTCAAAAATTCATTTCAAACCTAAGTAAGGCAGAATATAGGATTGAGTAAGCTAAAACGAAGCAAAGTAGTTAGCAATTTTTGAATTTTGCATGCCCCTGCTTTGTTTTAGCTGACGCCGAGCCAAAGGGAGTAAACCGAAGCAACTCATTGGGGCGTTGCTATTTAGATTAGGGCTAGGGTCCTGAAGTGGGGATGGCATCGGCCATGACTTCGGGACGTAGCGAATCTAAATAGTGCGTGACTGATTGGGGGGGGTCGGTGTAAGGGGCTCGGGATTAATACCGAGTGTCCTTATCGCCGGCGTCCGAAAGTCCGAAACGACCGAAGAGGCCATGGTGACTTGGTGAAGGATCTGTCCGAGGAATATCCCGCGGAGGACAGTCCCTGAAGTCAGGATAAAACGGTTCACGCAACGGCGAACCGAGTACGAAGAGTAAGTGACAAGATTAGACTAGTGGTAAACAAGAGATTCTCATTAAAAAACTGTCGTAAAATCAGGCCATTACAAGAGTAGTTTGGTTCTAATCGCATGTTGACAAGAAACGAAATTTGTTCGAAGAAACGAATCCGAAGAAGCCGAAGCCTGTCTACCCATAGAATTTTTTCAGGTTATTGGCGTTCCAGGTCTTGGCGATTGGGGAGCCGTCTAGCTTCTCTAGCTTGTAGTTTCCCGAGCCGAGGTGTTTTAGGACTCGGAAGGGGCCCTCCCAATTAGGCATCAGCTTCCTCTTTTTGGACTTGTCCACCACCTTTTTCCAGACAAGGTCGTCCGGCTTGAATGACCGAAGGCGGACGCTTCGGTTGTAGCCCTTGGCAACCTCTTGCTGATAAGAAGCTAGTTTGATCCTAGCATTCTCCCGCTCTTCTTCGGCCAGATCGAGGTCCGCAGCAATGTTCTCATCATTAACTTCCTCGTCGAAGTCTTCGGTTCGGATCGTCGGGAGCCCGACCTGGAGGGGGATTACAGCTTCCATTCCAAATGCCAGGGAGAAGGGGGTTCGGCCAGTAGATCGCCGAGGCGTTGTACGGTAGCCCCAGAGTACCCGAGGGAGCTCTTCGGCCCATTTGCCCCGTCGTGACTCGAGCCGGCGCTTGAGTCCTGACGAGATTGCTTTGTTTGCAGCTTCGGCTTGCCCGTTGCCCTGGGGGTAGTACGGAGTGGAAGTGTCCCATTTGATGCCGAATTCATCCAGGAGTGCTCGGTACTTTTGACCGGTGAACTGGCTGCCGTTGTCGGTTAAGATGGCGAAGGGTACACCGAAGCGAGAAATTATGTTTCTCCACACGAAGCGCATGATGTCCGACTCTTCAACCGTGACCAATGGTTCGGCCTCGACCCACTTGGAGAAATAATCGGTGGCGGTTAAGAGGAACTTGAATCCTCCAGGAGCGACGGGAAGCTTGCCGACGATGTCCATGCCCCACTGGGAGAAGGGCCATGGGCTGGTGAGAGGGCTGAGATCCCGAGCCGGTTGATGTATGATGGGAGCGAACATTTGACACTTCTTGCAACGCTTCACAAATTCTTCAGAATCCTTCTTCATTGTTGGCCACCAGTACCCTTGGGTAATTGCTCGGTGAGCGATGGAGCGTCCACCGGAGTGGCAACCGCTGTCGCCGGCGTGTAGTTCCTCGATGATCCCGGGGACCTGGTGGGGGTGTGCAACCAATAGATAGGGGCCGGTGAACGACCGTCGGTAGAGCTTTCCATTCGGATTGAGCCAGAAGAGGGCGGCCTTGTTGCGGAGTCGGTGGGCGTCCTTCTTGTCGTGTGGTAGGGTGTCGTCGCGTAGGTAGCCGATGATCTCATCCATCCAGCTCGGACCAAGCTCCACGTTTAATATCTCATGACTGAGTACTTCAAGCTCGAAGCTCGGTTTGTCGATGGAGCTAAAGGAGATGGAGCGTTGTCCTGAAGCGGCGCAGGCAGTAGCAAGTCCGGCGAGGGCGTCGGCGTGAGCGTTTTGGTCCCTCGGGATGTGTTCGACGCGGATAGCTCGGAAGCTTTTGAGGAGCCGAACGGCAGAGCTCAGGTAAGTACGCATCCGATCGTCCCGAGCCTCATACTCCTCGGAGAGCTGGTTGACAACCAGCTGTGAATCACTGTAGAGAACAAGCTCTTCAATTCCAAGGGCTTCGGCAGTCTTGAGTCCGGAGATGAGCGCTTCATACTCAGCCTCGTTGTTTGAGGCCGGAAAGTTGATAGAGATGGAGCTTTCATGTAATACGCCAGAAGGAGAGAGGAGGACAATCCCAGCCCCGGCGCCTCGGCTGTTTGAGGTGCCATCAACATACATTTTCCAAACATCGCCATGGAAGAGCTTCCAGGCGGTGCTGGGACGTGCTTGGAGAACGGCTTCGGGGCGGGGGGCTGGATTTGAAGCGAGGACGTCGGTCGGGGTGAGCTCGGCGATGAAGTCGGCGAGTGCCTGGGCTTTGATCGCCGTTCTTGGTTGAAAGTGAATCTCGTAATTGGCCAGCTCAACGGCCCATTGGGAGATTCGGTTCGAGAGGTCGGCTTTTCGGAGGAGAGACTTCAGAGGATACTCGGTCAATACGATAATGCGGTGGGATTGGAAGTATGGTGCGAGCTTCCGAGACGCGGAGATGAGGGCAAGAACAAGCTTTTCTAAGGGGAGATAGCGTGTCTCGGCAGGCGTCATCGTCTTGCTAGAATAATAAATCGGCTGATGGTCGCGCTCTTCCTGCCGGACGAGGACCGAGCTTATGGCGTGTGCCGAGACGGCGAGATAAATGAACAGGTCCTCCTGATCCCGAGGAGTGACGAGGAGGGGGGCCTTGGAGAGGTATTCCTTCAATTGCAGTAGAGCCCGGTCGCACTCGTCGGTCCAACTGAAGCTGCGTCGGCTCCCTTTCAGGAGGGCAAAGAATGGTTTGCACTTGTCGGAGGATCGGCTAATAAACCTGTTGAGGGCGGCGGCCATGCCGGCTAGACGCTGCACATCTCTCTTGTTGTGGGGGGCCGAGAGGTTTTCGATTGCTGAGATTTGGGCAGGGTCGGCCTCGATACCTCGGCGGGAGACAAGATGCCCGAGGAATTTGCCAGAGCTCACACCGAAGGCACACTTCTCGGCGTTAAGACGAAGCTTGTGCGTCTTCAGAATCTCAAATGCTTCGGCGAGGTGAGTGAGATGGTCTCCGGCCATCATGCTTTTAACCACCATGTCGTCGATGTAGGCCATCATAGTATCTCCCAGCAGGCGCTCGAACATCTTGGTTATCATCCTCTGGAAGGTTGCTCCGGCGTTTTTAAGGCCGAAGGGCATGACAAGATAACCGAAGATGCCGTGAGGAGTAATGAAGGCCGTGTTCTCGACGTCGCCGTCGTTCATGGCGATCTGATGGTAGCCCCGGTAGGCATCCATGAAGCTTAGTCGGGCGTGGCCAGCCGTGGCATCGACGAGTTGATCTATCACTAGGGCTTTGGTTGCCCAGTGACCCTCCGACGATCAAGTTAGATCTCAGGGAAGATGTTTAGGTCTAGGGTTAGGATAGTATTGCGTACCTCTTTCAGGTGTGTATCACTTTGTATTTATAGACCTAGGTTTGCTTGGTCTTCACGCTAGCGCGTGGCGAGTACGCTCGGGTAACCGCCTCGGGTGACGTCACATATGACGAGGGGGCCGAGGTGGTTACGGAGCACATGGGACAGATCTCAATGATTGTGTCAGCTGCATGGGTCCCATTCACAGAAACCGTTACCGCCTGGAAGCCTTTGGAAGCATGGGAGCGTGCAGTGAACCGAGGCTCCGAAGTGGATAACAGCCGAAGCCCGGGCAACGACCGAGGTGCATCCCGAAGAGAGCTAGTCAGAAGACCTCGGCCCGTACCCTAGCCACTGGTTCAGTGTTGGTAGCTCGGTTACCGAGCCGATAACTGAGGGCCCTACAGCCGTCGCTCATGGCGATCTGATGGTAGCCCCGGTAGGCATCCATGAAGCTTAGTCGGGCGTGGCCAGCCGTGGCATCGACGAGCTGATCTATCCGAGGAAGGGGGAAGAAGTCCTTTGGGCAGGTGTCGTTGAGATTTGAATAGTCAACACAAACTCGCCATTTCCCGTTTTTCTTCTTGACCACCACGGTGTTGGCCAACCACTTAGGGTATTGCACTTCTCGTATGGCTCCCGCGTTTAGGAGTCGGTTGACCTCGTCGATAACGGCGTCGAAATGGACCGGGGAGGATCGCCGAGCTTTCTGGATGACCGGACGTTTTGTTCGGTCGATATTGAGCTCGTGGCAGATGAATTTTGGATCGACCCCGGGCATTTCGTAGGGCGTCCACGCAAAGACCTCAATGTTGCTCTTGAGGAAGTTCACCATGTCATTCCGCTCGGTTTCCGAGAGTGAAGAACCGACAAGGAAGAAACGGGAACCATCCTCGGTAATAGGGACGGTGACAAGATCTTCAACTGCCTTCTCGTCGGCGGGTCTCCCGACGTCTTCGAGGACCGGAGCCTCCGGTACCTCGATGAAGTTTACCCTGGAAGTCTGTTTGCTGCTCCGGACCGCGTTGACGTAGCAGCGCTTGGCGGCGGTTTGGTCCCCGTACAGATCTTCCTGTCGTCCGTTGGTTCCGATGAACCGGACCACCTGGTGATAGGTAGAGGCAACGGCCTTTAACCTATGGAGCCAGGTGCGACCGACGATGGCGTTATAGGGGCTTGGGACATCGACTACGACGAACTCCATATCGAGCACGACCGAGCCGGAACGGATGGGAAGGGTGATCAAACCGACGGGCCAGACCGGAGCTCCGTTGAAACCTATGAGGGGGACCTCGGAGGGTCGGAGATCGGCGTCTGAGAGCTTCAAATCTTTAAACAAAGAGTAGTACATAACCTCGGCCGAGCTCCCCTGATCCACGAGGACACGTCGGACATTGAAGGTGCCTATGCGCAGTGTGACCACGAGGGCGTCGTTGTGTGGAAGTTGGACGCGCGCAAGGTCCTTCTCGGTGAACGTGATAGTCCACTTGGATCCGTCGTCGGTTCAGGGACGTTTTGGCTCGGGACCGACGAGCATGACCTGTTTAGAAGAGGATGCGTCGTTCAATTCGGCGCGGATTATACGGGCGGCTTCGGAGTTGAGAGGGCCGTGGATAACGTTAATCGTCTGGATCTCCTCTTCGGTTCTTGTCTCGGCATTTTGCGCCCTTGCTCTCGTTTTCTCATGATCTATGAAGTTGCTGAGATGGCCACCGAGGACCAGCTGCTCCAGGTAGGCCTTGAAGGGCCTGCAGGCGGTTGTAAAGTGTCCTTGCTCGTTGTGGTAGCTACATCGGACAATCGGGTTTTTGATTTTCCCGTTCTCGGTACCGAGTTTTTGTTTAGGGAAGGAGAAAAAGGGTTGATCCTTTACTTGGTCGATAATCCTGTAGATGGGCAAGGTGAAGACGGTTTTCTCGGCACTAAAGTCTCCTTGCTTCGGTGCCTTCCTCGGGGACTGCTTGATATTGTTGACTTGCTTCTTCGGTGTTGTGGCCGAGGCTGGGGCTGGAGCGGACACCGGAGTAAACGGTGCCTTGGAGCTCGTTGACTTCCCCATGCCCCTCTCTGCTTTGGTTTCGATAAGCTGGCACCAACCTTCGATTCTAGTCATGAGATCCTTCATGGAGTTTGGTTTGTGCCGAGCGAGATCGTCGTAAACCTGCTCGTCCTGGGCGGTTAGGCCGAGCTTGAAACCGCGGGCGGAGATGACACCGTCGCATCCTTCGATTTCGTTGAACAGTTACCAGTAGCGACCGGCATATTGGCGGAGCGTCTCGTCGGCCCGCTTGCGTAGGGCGAGAAGGGAATCGATCTCCTTTTCGTGCTTGTTGCTCGTGACAAACCGGGCCATAAAAGCGTCACAGAGAGAATCGAAGGAAGAGATCGATCTGGCAGGAAGCTGGTTGAACCAAGTTAGGCCCAGGTTGCCGAGACTGGCGGGGAAGACCTTACAGAGGAAGGCGTCGTCCGAAGGCTCATTGCGAAGGAAAAGAGACATGACCATCTTGTACTGAACCAAATGAGTGTATGCCTCGGTTTTGCCGTCGTACTTTGCAAATTTGGGTTGGGTGAAGCCTTTCGGGGGGGTGACCGAGTCGATCTCCCTAACGAAAGGAGAGGTTGAGAGTCTCTCGAGACGGGCGTCCCGGTGGGGTCGGATCGAACGGTCGAGACCGTCTGGACCCCCGGTCGCGGAATGCTTCTTCGGCAGCGGTCGGTCATGTCTTTCATACTCCTTCCGCTTCGGTTGGGAGTTCCCTGACCGTTGAGGAGATCTCTCGTACTCTCTTCGCTTCGGCTGGGAGTTCCCTGTTCGTTGGGGAGATCTCTCGTACCGCTGCTTCTTGTAGCTATCTCGAGCGTAGGGCTCGAGGCGCTCGGTGTGTTGGCTTCCTCCACCCAGCCTTTTGTAACCATCTCTGGGGTGGTGGACGAGTGGACTCTTTGAACGAGGGCCCTTGTGTCGCTCACGATACCCTTTTGTTTGGAACTCCAATAGGGCGTTGTTTTCGTTAGCAAAACTTGGGGTGGTCTCCCGACGGCGCTCCTTGGATATGATAGGGTGGGTGGAGGAGGCGGAGACGCTTCCGCCACCAAGCCTCTCGAAGGCGGATCGCTTCCCTCGAGGACCATTTGGATTAGGGGAGCGGGAACGCTCCCCTCGTTCAACGTCCCTTTCGTTTCGACCCTCGCCCGGTGGTTCGAGACGGTCCTTGATTCCTGGTGGTTCGAGGCGGTCCTTGACCGAAGGACGGGGTCGGTGCTCGACCACCTGTCCTCCGTCACGGCTGCGGGGAGGGCTGTGGTGGCTTCGTCTTCCGCCACGGCCTCCGGAGGAATGGGACGGGGACATTTGGAGGAGGTGTTTGATCTCCGCCAACTCGTCTCGGACGCTCCTGTCGCGCTCCACCACTGTCGTGAGGTCGTCGAGCTTCCGTTCCAGGTGGCGGATGTAAGATTGGAGTTCGGCCGGAGCCCCAGCCTCCTGAGCCGAAGTCCCGGCTGTGAGTCCGACGGACATGTGGGCCTTCCCAGGAGCGCCTGTTCCGCCGGACGCCAGGTCCCTGAGATCTCCGGGGCCGTAGGGGGTCTCAGTGCGGTGTACATCGTCGATTTCCACCATGGTTGGGCTGGAGAGCTTTGAACGGAACCTTTGTGAGGAAGAAGGTGATTGAGTGAAGAACAGCTAGGTCCCCAGCAGAGTCGCCAATTGTAGGGGTTCGATTAATCGGGACCTTGACTGTGGTGTCTGATTAGGTTCCTTCCTCCGCTGCTCCGCTCGTCCGTCGCCTGACCTGCAACAAGTCACTAGGGCTTTGGTTGCCCAGTGACCCTCCGACGATCAAGTTAGATCTCAGGGAAGATGTTTAGGTCTAGGGTTAGGATAGTATTGCGTACCTCTTTCAGGTGTGTATCACTTTGTATTTATAGACCTAGGTTTGCTTGGTCTTCACGCTAGCGCGTGGCGAGTACGCTCGGGTAACCGCCTCGGGTGACGTCACATATGACGAGGGGGCCGAGGTGGTTACGGAGCACATGGGACAGATCTCAATGATTGTGTCAGCTGCATGGGTCCCATTCACAGAAACCGTTACCGCCTGGAAGCCTTTGGAAGCATGGGAGCGTGCAGTGAACCGAGGCTCCGAAGTGGATAACAGCCGAAGCCCGGGCAACGACCGAGGTGCATCCCGAAGAGAGCTAGTCAGAAGACCTCGGCCCGTACCCTAGCCACTGGTTCAGTGTTGGTAGCTCGGTTACCGAGCCGATAACCGAGGGCCCTACAATTCCCTTTTTTTTGGTGCTTTGGGAATTCATTTCCCTTCAGTACCTGCCATCACCATTTTTTAGAAAATAGAACATTCCATTTTGCAAGCTTCCTTGCGCAAATATCTGGCTTTTCTTCAAAGAAAGCAATTATATCAATTCTTGTTTTGCTAACATTGTTAATTACCGTCTTCAGAAACCTTCTTAGCTTCATTACAAATAAGTTTCCTATATGGTAAAATCTTTTTAACTCGCATTAACATTCCTTATACTATATTTACAGGAATATGTAAATTGTAAACCATGACCACTTGCAGTATCTATTCCGCACTTCAGTCATTGAGAACCAAAGGCAAATGCTTCGAGACCAAAAACCTATAGTCAAAATTAAACCAACACACACAAGGGTAAAGGGACAACAATTGAATGAGTTAAAACATGGGTGACTGCCCTTAACAGTCTAGAGCATACTTTGTTACATAGAGAGCAACAAAATTTCATAAAAGGAGCAACATTAGGTGACTTAAAGAGCAACTTTTATATTTTCAGAAAAAAACAAGTTACATTACTTGAAGAATAACCACATTTCATACACACCAACACACAAGGGTAAAGGGACAACCATTGAGTGAGTAAAAACATGGGTACCATTAGGTGACTTAAAGAGCAACTTTTATATTTAAAAAAAAACAAGTTACATGACTTGAAGGAGAACCACATTTCATACACACAAACACACAAGGGTAAAGGGACAGCCATTGAGTGAGTTCAAACATGGGTGACTGCCCTTAACAGTCCAGGGCATACTTTCTTACATAGAGAGCAACAAAAGTTCATAAAATGAGCAACATTAGGTGACTTAAAGAGCAACTTTTATATTTTCAGAAAAGAACAAGTTACATGACAGGAAGAATAACCACATTTCATACACACTAACACACAAGGGTAAAGGGACAGCCATTGAGTGAGTTCAAACATGGGTGACTGCCCTTAACAGTCCAGGGCATACTTTGTTACATAGAGAGCAACAAAAGTTCATAAAAGGAGCAACATTAGGTGACTTAAAGAGCAACTTTTACATTTTCAGAAAAAAAAACAAGTTACATGACTGAAAGAATAACCACATTTCATACACATTAACACACAAGGGTAAAGGGATAGCCATTGAGTGAGTTAAAACATGGGTGACTGCCCTTAACAGTTCAGGGCATACTTTGTTACATAGAGAGCAATAAAAGTTCATACAAGGAGCAACATTAGGTGACTTAAAGAGCAACTTTTATATTTTCAGAAAAAAACAAGTTACATGAGTTGAAGAATAACCACATTTCATACACACCAACACACACAAGGGTAAAGGGACAACAATTGAGTGAGTTAAAAACGGTAACTATTTTTTGTGTTGTGCTTGCAATATTATGCCGTACAGCTTGAGATTGTACCTTTCTAACGAGAACAATGAGGGAGAAGGCCATTTTGCCTTCAAATTCAGGATATGCTATATGCAGATTTTTCTCTGTGGTGATTAACTAGGGGCTTGTGTCCTCTCTTACTCTCTCTCTCTCCACATCGAAAAGGATGATTGTGCTACAGTCTGAAAGCCAATATATGTGGAGGGCATATTTTGTCGAACATGTGGCGGGCGAAAGATTTTAATCAAGATGGGGAGGGGAGAGCGTTTTACATAGAAGTACATAGCAAATATAGGAGTAGTAGACAATTTATTACCTGTTCTGAGATTAGGATTGTTGGAGGCGGCTACTGGTCTAGTGACGCGTATTGATTCCTGTATCTGAATTTCTACAGCAAGCAGAGGTGGGCGGAGATGGGGAACGCACCCTCACCACTCCAGTCGGCGAGTAAGTCGTGCTGATTGATGGTCATCGGTTGGCAAGAGAGAGAGGAGGAGAGAGGAGCAACGAGAAGGGTTTCAGAGAGCAACAGAGAGAGAAAGAGGGGGTTTCAGCTAGCTAGGGTTTCACATAGTGATTTGGGGTGGGAGGGTTTCACGTTTTGGGGAGGGAATAGAGTGAACGACGTTGTGTAAGAGAAGGGGGTATTTTTGTCCAGGTCTGTTTTGAATTCCATGTCTTTGAAATTAATATTCTCCCTCCCATGATTTATGAATTCCGAAAAAGTGGTCCATGTGTTGGGTATTTTTTGCCCATCTTCCCACTGTCCTGCAATTCTCCCCATTTTAAACTCAGCACCATCCTTCCTTGTGGGCCCCGGTCAGAGATTCTACATTCCCAATCTCCAATATCCCCCCCTCCAGCTGTCCAGCAGCACCCTCCTCTCTTTTTTGATCATTCAGCACTCTCCTCTCTCTCTCTCCACTATTTCCATTACTACCCAATCCCCAATCTCTCTCTCTCTCTCTCCATTAAAGTCTATAATGACCAATCATCAACCTTCCGTAAATAACTGAATGAATTTTTGTTCCCTGTACAACACAGTTAAACCTTGATAAAGCCAGAATCAAGCCTTGAAATTCTCTGCTTCAGTTTTCCCTTCTCTCTCTCTCTCTCCCTTTGCTCTGGCAATCACTACTGAGAAAAGAAATGACGATCGAGCAATTTCCCGATGAACGCCTTGATCAGTTTCCGGTGGGCATGCGTGTATTGGCCGTCGACGACGACCCCACTTGCTTAATGCTGTTGCAGACCCTGCTCCGTAAATGCCAGTACCATGGTTCGACCCCTTCTTTTCTCTCTCTGATTCTTTCTCTTGTTTCTCGACTTGTTTCCGGGGTGGTTGTTTTTTTACCAAAAAGGTATTGCTATTTACACATCAATTTCGTCATTTGATTTTATTTTTTTTTATCCTAATTTGATTTGCTGTTTGCTGCTATGGAAACTGTTTATAGCCCTTTTGGATTTGGAGGAAGGGCTTGATGAGAAAGGGGAGTGTTTTTTCACCAAATCTCATCATTTTTGGGGAAAAACAAAGAGAAATAACCAATTAAAAATATCGTTTTCTCTCCATTTCTTTCCAAAGTGTTCAATCCAGATGTGTGATTTGGCAAGGAAGTCTAATTCTTTCGTTTCTTTTCTTATCAAATCCCTCGATCCAAGGGTTCCATCGTTGTTTGATAGTTTGCATACGTTACTGAACTCAATCAATCTCTCTCTCTCTCTCTCTCTCTCTCTCTCTCTCTCTCTCTCTCTCTCTCTCTCTCTCTCTCACACACACACACACACACCCACCCCCACCCCCACCCACGCACACACACGAAGACACCCGCACAACAAGTTGTTTTGTTCGAGGTTTTGGACGTGGTTTTAAGATTTATGCTTCTTTTACCCAAATTCTCATTTATGCATGTTTTTAACTACAGTGTTCTTGATTGAACTGTATTTCACAAGTGAAAACTTTCTCAGTTTTAACACTCTAGATTAATCTACTCTTTACTCCAGTTGATTCAGTTTTCCACCTGAGACCTAAATTTTGGATGATTTTGTTCTGTAAGGTGGTTGTCAGTGTGTAACATCTGTAATCTGTTCAATCTATCTTACTATTTGGAGATATAATGGCCCCATGTAAATTGCCTCGGTTCCATGCGATACCCAGTTTTTTTATTCGATTGTGATTAAGTTTCCATTTTGTTTGGTGGAAGAGGTTTTTAGTTTCCTTGTAGTACTTGGGTTGGGGAATTGAGTTTGTTTTTAAATGGATTATGGTTTTCAGTTACGACGACCAATCAAGCAATCACGGCGCTGAAGTTGTTGCGAGAAAACAGAAACAAGTTTGACTTGGTTATCAGCGATGTCCATATGCCTGACATGGATGGTTTCAAGCTGCTCGAGCTTGTGGGCCTTGAGATGGATCTACCAGTCATAAGTAAGCCTGCAACACTTCATGATACGCTTATTCGTTCTTTCCCTTGCATTCTAAAAATAGTTTCTTGATTTCATTGGATGCAAATGGAGCAGACCATTATAAATAACTACATCCAAAAATTTATTGACTGGTTGTTATGAGTTACTTTCTCATGAGATTATGGTTTATTTATTGTACTCAACTATTTTCTGCTTCAAGTTGATTGAAAATGATCACCGACTAGTATTTTGGTGTTGCTGTTTTAAACTTGGTTTGGCGTTTATATTGAAAATATATGACTTCAGAAATCAGAATCAGTTCTCCATTTGCTTTACATGGCTGAATGTGTGTTTTTTCAAATTTATAGACTAAAAGGTAGGATATATCTTCAACCGATGATAAGCGTTATTTGTTTAGTGTTGATTCGTTGATTTGGTTTCTACTTTCTAGTGTTATCTGCAAACGGCGATACGAAGCTTGTGATGAAGGGTATCACACATGGAGCTTGTGATTATTTGCTGAAACCTATCCGAATTGAGGAGCTAAAGAATATCTGGCAGCATGTAGTGAGGAAAAAGAAGGTTGAGTCCAAGGACGAGAACAATTCTAACAAGCCTTACCATGAAAGTGATGGAGGACAAATGGGGGACTCATATCAAAATGGTAAGTTGAATAGAAAACGGAAAGACCAGAAAGAAGATGACGACGAGGATCATGCAGACAATGGAGACAATAACGAGGATGCATCAATGCAAAAGAAGCCTCGAGTTGTTTGGACAGTGGATTTGCACCGGAAGTTTGTTGCAGCTGTTAATCAATTGGGACTTGAAAGTAAGTTTTTTGCCCTCATTAGCTGCATCGCTTTTCATTTCTTTATGCTGTATTTGGATAAACGATTACAGCAAGGAAAAAAAGAGAGGCAATAATGAACTTGTGATCCGTTTCTTTTAAAAACTGTTCCATACCCAAATCCTTGATCCAGTACAGAGAACTTTTCCATTTCTTTCTCATTTTCATTACCTAAATCCTCATTTCTATAACTACGTTAATGAATTTTTAACTATTCTAGTTTTTTGTAGACCATATGTCTCCTCTTATGAGTCATTTTTATTTATCCTGATTAGTTGGGAACCAGAGATACACTGGCAATTGCAGATTCTTGACTCCATTAGATTCCGTATATATTCTAGTTGGCTATTTCCATATTAATTTTGTAAGTTTGAAGTACTCTTGGAGCCTGGAGGTAGTATTCAAATAGGTGCTGTAATGTAATCTTTTGATCATGCCTTTAATAAGTTAACACAAAGAGCTTTCTTCTACTGACTCCACCCATTTCTAACGCAGAGGCTGTACCTAAAAGGATTCTCGATATGATGAATGTGGAGACACTCACAAGAGAAAATGTGGCAAGCCACCTTCAGGCATGAATCCTTATCTATTAATGCCTAAACTACTTGTCTCCTGAAATCTAATTGTTTTTGGTTCAAACTTGTGCAGAAATACAGGCTTTACCTGAGAAGGATTAGTAGCAGCCAGCAAGCCGATATGGTTGCAGCCTTAGGCGGTGCAGATTCTGTCTATCTGCGAACGGGTTCTCTCAATGGATATGGAAATTACAATGGTTTAGCTGGCTCTGCTCAGTTTCATGGTCAGTTTCAGAATGCTGCTGTCAAGTCCTTATCATCTAGTGGGATGCTTGGTAGATTGAACAGTGCGGCTGGTCTTGGAATGCGCGGCATTTCTTTGTCTTCCGGGATGGTTCAATTAGGTCATGCAGACAACTTGAGCAAAACCCCTATAGGTAATCAGACGAACTCCCACCCGGTTCTCCTACCTGGGAATCAATATGGGAGTATACTTCATGGAATGCCCGCTTCATTTGAATTCGATCAAGTACAGCACAAGGCTGTTGGCTACATTGGAGATATTTCAAATGCTAATAATGTCGCAACGGTTTTCCCCATTTCCTGTAGCATCTCAGATAGAGGCACAAACGGTACAAGCTCAACCAAGAGCTCACTTCTTGGTGGTCCCTACAATCCCATGATTTTACAAGGGCAGCCTCAAAGGATTGAAAGGAATCAAGTATGTGGAAATCAATCTTGTGTGACGTTGGCCTCAAATACAGAATTTTCTGCATGTTTACGAGATTTTGCTAGTTGCAATGACAGTTTGCCTCCTAATCTTCCTTCCGAGATCCAATCAAATTCTTTAACGTCGAGTGACAGTATCAATCAAGATATTCCAACTCACTTTGGAAACAATAAGTCCTCCGTAGCCATGGTTAAGGGGTGCAAGTCTCCCAATACTTCTTCCATCACTACAGTTGGCACTGGTTTTCCTGTTTTGAGAACAGATTTACAATCCCAAGCAGCCCCAAGATTTGGCAGTAATTCGAAGGAAAATATGAGTCATAACCCAAATCAAGGGTGGGATGTCAAGAAATCTGATCCATCCCATAACCAAAATCTGATGTGCGCCTCGATGAACTCTTCGATCCCTCCTCACGGTGTTCTGGGTCCATCCAGCCAGATGTTGGACTCAAGGAACGCAGTATGCAATGGGATAAATGATTATATTATGACTGGACAAACGAATCCATTTAATCCTTTATCAATGCTGCATAACAAGGTAGAACAGTCAGCAATCAGGACAACAGTAAAGCTGAAGCAAGGACACATTGTGGATCAAACAAGACCACATGATTGTCAATCCTATGATGATGTTGGCTGCTTGGAAGATCTTGTGAGTGCTTTGATGAAAGAGGTATCGAATCCCTAATTCCCAATTTGTCTGTTTCAGTTCTTTCAAAGGTCTTGATTTGCATCACTCACATAATTTGTTACTTCTTAGTTATCTTCGTAAATAAGTCATGGCCTTTGGATTATGAACGAAAAATGAAAAATCTGTCAAGTGACCTGTTTCATAAATCCATGTATACTTTCTCAGCAAGATGGATCAAGGACAAAGTTCCCTAACTTACCAATCAATGCCTGCTAATGTTTGTTCATGTATGTATGCTTACATTTGTTAGAGAACATACTGGAACTTTATTCTGTCTGCCAACATCATCGGCTAGACAAACATGTCGTGAATAGCTTCTACCAGAATTGTCAATCTTGTACCGTAACTGCCGGTATGGTCTAGTACATCCAGTTTTGAAAGAAAACTAGTACAGCAGGATAATAGTTCTGTCCCAGTTACTTTTCCGGCCTATTTTGAATATTCCACGCAGAGAGGGAACTTTTGGACATCGTGGTAGTTGTGAAACGACTTGAAAATGAGGGAAAAAAGAGTCGCTTTTGTGTGGCCCGCGTTCCTTGATCTGAATCCTTTCTCAGTTCAGTGGTTTCCTAGCCTTCTCACCCTAACCTGCACAGGGAACGCACGACTAAGACTTGGCCAGGGTTGCCCGACACGGCCCTCCGGCAAGAGGATGAGAATGTGCAGAGAGTAAAGCAAGAGACTAGGGTTTGAGTATGCGAGTATCTGTGTGTACCTCTTAGGGTTGCTATCCTTTGATATTTATAGAGTCTCCTTAGCTTGCTCTCCAAGTACGGGCATGTGCCTTGCACGAGCCAAATGATGCCATCATGACATCACTGAATAGATCTGGTAACCGTTTTGGTGTGAGCTGGCATCCCCATGTGCGCTCACCATTATCCTTTGGCGTAACCGCTTCGGCACGTGACGAGGCACGTGTCAACACAGCTAGCCGAGCTCCTTACTTGGCCGAGCTTAATGGGTGATCCGCGGGAAGGATCCAGCGTCCGAGCTGCTTGCCATGATGGTGGCCGAACCCGATAGGTTAACATCCCGAGTTGGCCGTTAAGTGGATGCTGCGTCATCCTCTGCCGAACCTCAGTTACTGGCCGAACCTGAGGTCTTGTACGGCCAATACTTAATCCGACATTGGTCTCAGCCCACTCGTCAATAGGCTCGGATAGTTAGGTTCGGTCTACTACAGCTTTCTACCAGAATAGAACAACAGCTACTTTTGGGTGCAAAAGAGTAACATGGCAAAAGCTGCCACGTGAATATGTGATGGGACTCTTTTGTTATTAATCTTTGATGAAAATGAACTTTGTGGATAATTTTGATGATAAAGCAGTCCTTTTCAACTAACTGTTTAATTGTACGTGGTCTTCGCTACTACCATCGTGTTAGGGATAGGGATTTTCACACTTACTTTTCTATTTTGATGCATATTTGGTTTTTGTGTACATATTCACTTAGAAATTGCCCCTCATATAAAATTATTTGAAAAGGTAATAAACAAAAATCAATTTGGTAATTTTTATATGGTAAGGGCAAACAAGGAAGTGTGAATGTCATTTCCGTCTTTTGACGTTATTACGTATAGTTCCTTATTTATTATGTCTTTTATATTTACTATACCGAAATTGTTACGTCTATCCAATATTTTGTCGTCTTGATACCCTAGATGCTGATTGTTGTTACTTGGTTGTAGGATATTGTATCAATACTCTTTGTTGTTCCGAGTGTTTTTTCTTATCTTTTTGACGGATCAAATAACTATGTTGACTAAGAAGCGCAGATATTGATATAGGACGAGATAACCAGACACACAACTTTCAGTCAAAATTTAGAACACAGTGAATATCACGTAAAGATAGTATTCCCTTGAAATTCAAACAAATATGGAAAAACAGTATTTTCATTGAATATTGATGAGAAGACAAACATATTATGTAGGTAAAAAAGCAAACATCACTCTATAAATATGCAAGAACTAAGGATTGATGACATTATCGACCCTTGCCTAACTTTTCAGAATTGCATTCCTACCTCCTGACATATCATCTTAATTGTGTCCCCAGCATTTCCGACAATCAACATAGTGAAAAACTTTTAGACACATTTTTGGCGTGTTAGGCGCGAGTCCTTATTAGACACGTGTCTAAAACGGACATTGAAGGATGTGACCAGCTTCTTAGATTGTCTAGAATAGTGTTAGTTTCCTTTAGGTTTGGTTTGTGGATTTATTATTCATATCTATGGTGTATAAATGTTTATTAAAACGATTAGTTTTCCTCGTATCAGCATTGCTAATTTGCGACTCTTTTGAGTTTCTGTAGGAAACCCCAAAATTGTAGAGGTTAGGCTTCATGGAGTAGACTTCAACTTTAAGGACGAAGATAATATCAATTCTACTGATTAATACATCCCTGCATACATTAAGGGACTCCACTTGCTCAAATTTCTACAGGGCGAAGGAAGCCATATGCAGGATTCCTTTGATACATATGTAACTACTCACACATTTGTTCGAACTAGATAATTATTCTGAGCTCTCTCTCTAAACAGCCAAGAGTTCAACTTTTGCCAGTGTAGGAATGGTTTATATCTTCAAACAAGTGAGAAATTGAGCCATTCTGATTTCTGAGTATGGTAGCCATACAAAATTAAATTCATAAGTGCTACCAAGCACACGGAACTGTTCTTTAAAAACAACACATTTACTTTTGGGGACTAGGTTAAGTTAAAGACTTGTGGGTAAATCTTGTCGGTTTTTATAGTGCTAATGCTGTTTTCTTGAATTGTCTCCTGTTGTTTCTTCCTAGTATTAGATGAAGGGGACAGATGCTCCAATGTTTGGCCACTTAAGTCGTAATTGCAAATTTACCGTCTTTTCAGAGCCCTTGTTTTGCTTATCATTGTATTACAGACCCTATGATTGGAATTTTGGGATATTTACCTCATGTACAATGTTAGTAGGTTCTTTTTATTTCCTTATGATATTTGTATATGCCCTGTCTTAAGTTGCTTATGACATTTGAGATTACACTTTTCAACCGATCGTCGTAACTGTTATAAACATTTCACTCCTTGGTCCAAACCCATGGTATCATGCTCTCCGAGAAAAAGATGCTTCTTGCCAGTGCTTTCCATTTTTGTTCTTCAACCAAAAGTATCTAGGTTCCATTTTATCTTTTGTTGGATAAAGCCAATGTCATATGTACGGTGCAGGAAGAAGATAAGCCAACAATTGAATGGGAAGGAGACTGGATTTGGATTTGATACTCACTTGGGGCTTGCATTTGAAGATGGAGAGGAGGATCAGCAGCAGCGTGGTGATGACAGTTTGATAAGATTTCGTTCCATCGAGTCTTTTATACTGAAAATTTATCTACTTAGTTACTACTAGATTAACCTAGACAAGGGGTATTGGTATTTACTCGTAAATGTTGCTTTCTTCAGTTATTTGTGTCTAACGTTAGGTACTTTTTCTTTCCTATGATGATTATAAATGCAAGGGACTCCTCTAAACCAAGGGACTCCTTTGTGGCTGGTGGGGGACTGCTCCTCCGTAGGAAAGGGATGTTCTCCTTGATTTGAGTAATCGCCGAAATTTTATGCTCATAATCAAAGACGACCAGAAAAGGCTTCCACACTTGAAAGCCAAGTTGGTTTTTTCAAATCACGTTTATGTTTCTGCTGGAAAGTTCATATTATAGGTTGTCCAGACTCCCAAGAATCGAAGGTTCTCTCTTCTGATGATAATGTTGGTTTGATGAAGAGATTGCGCTCTGTTTGTTCAGTGGAAAATGCACCCTCTTTTTTTTTTTTTATCTTTTTGCATTATCTAGTGTTTGGACAGACATAAAACAAAAGTTGACAGAAATGGTTTTCTGTGGTAAAAAAAATGATCTGATTTGGGTTAAATAGTTTCTACCTTTTGGCCCGTTTGATAAACTTATTAGCCCTTAGGATTGGACTACCAATTCTTTGTTTGGTAGCCCAAAATGGGTTAGGACTATTAGTCCGACTTGGACTAGTAAGGTGGGGGAGATGATATTACCAATCCCAACCTATTCTCATTACCAATTCCTTCTATCAATCCAATCCAATCATCTAATTTCATCTCAAACAAACATGATATCCTAATCTCATCTCCTTACGAATCTCACCCATCTATCATTGTTATCACTCCCTCCGTCCCTTTTTGGTTGTCCATTTTCGTTTTAGTGCCGTTCTTTCAACGCTTATATCTTCCAATATGAATCTCCAAAAATATGCAATATGAATTTTGTTTTATAGTTCTAAATTAGATCTATTTCAAAATTATGAAAAACATTGTAGATTGAGATATATAAGCGTTGAAAGAACGGCACGAAAAACGAAAAATGGACAACCAAAATGGGACGGAAGGAGTACGTTGGAGATACATTTTCCATAACAAAGGGACTCCTCAACTATCACATCAGCATTACAACTACAGCCGCTCACGACCGGCAACACCACTACCGCTGATGTATAATTCCCAAGAATAACCTCCAAATTCGAACCACAAACCAATACACCCAAGAAAAGGCCTCTGCCATTCTTTTGATTAGAACCGAGACAGGGTATGGATTAGAGCAGGTTGAAGTTCTATTCTTCTCTAGTGACACTACTCTGAAGAGCACGGAGGTTAAACTATCCCTACACAGTACACACCCACCATCTATCTCTATCTATAACATTAAAAACCTGTATTGAATATAAGATCTAGCTAGCTAGCTAGCTTTATCAAACATTAAAAAACGAGTCAAAACATGTTTTCACATGTGTTAACTTGACAGGCCATTTTTTTTTTATTATTATTGTTCAAACCCGCAAATGACAGGCCTTAATTTAACACGTGGCAAGATCTAGGTCGAATGGAGCTAGCATGTGGAGAGATCCATTCGGCTATTGGTGATTAAATTTAATGATGGATTATTCATGGCCAGATGGTTGCATTATGGAGTAAATTAAGTCATGAAGATGGGACATGTGGCAGCGCAGGAGTTAATTATGCAATCCTAGGCTAGGCTATGACTGATTGAACGTGGAATTGGCTTTGTCAACTGTGAGAAAAGGCCTAAAATGGTGCACAAATAACTGAAAATCACTTGCAAATTAACACTTTAAATACTTTGCAAGAAACGAGTACCTTGAAAAGGAATTAATTACGAGACTGAGAATTAATTTTATTCTTCATGTCATATATATGCTTGCTTGCTTGCTGTGATCTGTATTTTTCTTTTATTTCTGCCATTCAACCTCTGGTTGGATGCTCTTCCTTCCTTGGTAGTAGTTTCAGCCTACGTGTTGGAACTTCATCATCTCTCCTACCTTTATTGAGTTTTAATAAAATTTTCCTTTTCCGATAAAAAAAGACTAATACCTTGAAAAGGGTTCTGCGCCTCGCAATCAAACTTTCATTTAGCATGGCTATTCGCCTAACAACCAAATTTTTATTCAACATGACTTTTTGAACTCAAGCGTTCATTATTATCTCATCTTTAAGTCCAACACTTGCATTCATTTTCGACTCACTTCAAGTACGAAGCACTTGTACTTTCAGAGTTGCAAGCAATAGTAACACACCTTAGTTCACTTTTCGTGTGCAACTAAAATTGTGGAGAGGACTTGGGGAAGGGTGCGAAAGAGGTGAATGTACAATTGGCAACCAAAATTACACAGGGGCGGATAGGTAAAAAATTAGGTAGGGACATGAGGTAGATAAAAAAGTAGGCAGGAGAGAGGCAGATAAAAAATCAGGTACAACCAACAAAATTAGGTAGGGGGAGGTAGATAAAAAACTAGGTAGAACCCTAAAATCGTAGTTAGAAGGTGGTTAAACAATAGTTAAAGTATATAAAAAATTAATTTATGTTTCAAAAGTTGGTTAAAAAAAGGTTGTTAGAAGGTAGTTGAGGAAGGGTGCCACCCCCACCACTGGAGCAGTTTGGCCAAATGTGAGTGCCAAAAACACTTTAGCATGCCAAATTTGGCTTTGGCACCTACAAAAATGGCACCCACCATTGGAGATGCTCTAATGATATTGGTTGGCAAAGCTAAAAATAAGTGTACATTCTCTCTACGCGCCGCTCTGTAATGTGCAAAATCATTTCAAGCATGTTAATACAAGGAAAATATTCTCTCTCATGAAAAGTAATTTGGTGACTTGTGTTGGATTGAGTCAAAACCGATGGACCGTGAAGTTTAAAGGAAAAGTAATTTGGTGGCATGTTTGCGTTAATCTTATAGGAGAACTTGACAATAGAAATCACACAGATACGTGATCGTAGAGGTCTTGGTGCACTCCAAGGAGCATTGAATACTTCTTCACTTGAAGTTTATTGCTCAAAAAATCGTTTTCAAGACCACTAAATCTCGAATGGGAAAGTGATTCTTTTTTTCTTTTTTTTTTTATCAATTTCATTGAGTTGAAATATGGAGAACTACAAACAAGAAATGTAAAGAATGGATGATTATACAGAGATTATGTGACGGAGAATCCAATAAAAAGTTGTCTTAAGAAGAGGAGTGGTTCTAAATTTTGGCACTTAAAATAATTAGCCAAAAAAATAAAAAGTACTTCACAAATAACATGTCAAATAGAAGAGTTTAGATGAACTATTTAAGTAACATGAAAAAGTGACTATTGGTAATTGAAATGCTACGTCGAGAGGAGACCCAATGAATTCCTTAACAAAAAAAATGGAGTACATATTTATCAACTTTTACAGGGTCAATAAAATAACAAGAGAATAACTCATTCAGCCAAACCCAATTGTATTCCAATCCCACACTTGCTTAGAGAATTAACAAGCAAATGTAACAAATACCTGAAATAGAAATTCATGGAACAAAAGAATAATACGACAACTATATCAAAATAGACGTCCAACTATGTCAGCAAAAAAATAAAATAAAAAAATTGTGTTTCAGCTTTAGCTTTCGCAATGAAATTCCTGTTCTCAAAAACAAAACAAAACAAAAACAAAAAAACTGTCAAAAAGTCAAGAGAACAAGAAGGAAGCCCCATCTTAAAAAAGAAACACCAAAGCATAAAAGTTACAACAAACCCAATATCTTCACTGAAAAAACCCTATGAATACAGGGGAGAAAGACCAACCCAAGTTTCTGGTGCGAGAGGAACTCTTGGCCAATAGGATAGCTCCACACCCGTTCCTGTATGCTCATTTTCATATACGCAATAATAATAATAATATCGGATTATGAACTACCCATATTCATAGTCTGGTACAGACCCATTCATCCAGAAGGTGAGTGGATTTGTTTTTTTGTGCTTTCTAAAAGGATTCAGAAAACAATGGTGCAACAATACCCCATTTAGGTTTTCTTTGATTGTCAAACTCTGAATGTAATTATCTTGAAACATGTTATTCCTCTGTGGTCCTCAAAAAAAAAAAAAATGAAGTTAGAAAAAAACTTCAGGCGGTTCGGCTAATAACAACTTGTGGTGATTTTAATCCTCCAAAATAACTACACCAGGAGTGTTTTCTTCAGCCGGGGCGTTACGACTACAATCAGCCTCACAATGCTGCTTCTCTTCCATTCGCACATCACCACCAGTTCTAGTGGACGAATCCGCAGCATGAACATCACGAGGAGAACTGCTCCTGTCTTTTTTTAGATCTTGTTCCGCTCTATTAGATTCTTTTTTCGAGCTTGGCTCCAATATTGGCACCTTTCCCTCAGTCGTTGCCTCAGGACCAGACTTGCAGTCATCTACTAACTGCACCGTTGATGGAGCACCAGGTCCCACCAATTTGGCTGGTATTGCCGCCTGTATATCTGCATTCAGTGTGTTATGTTCTGAACTAGAAGAATGCTGCTGAACTGGAGAAAGAATCCTGTTTATGTCTTCGTAAATGGTTTCTAGCGGAAGGAGGTTCTTCCTTAACTGGAAACCTGCTGGTTTTTTAGCCAAATATGCCTCCACTGATTCGTCAGCGTTTTCTTTGAGTACCTTGCAAATCTACACACACAGACACACAGAGTAAAGAGCTTACATAATCTCACATGGAGCACATGTGGTGGTACAGTCCAAATCAGGTAATATCCCTATGTTATACAAATCATACGATTTTTGACATGTAACATATAGATTTTCTACCTCATTATACAGCTGAGCCATTTTCAAACGATCCGGATTATCATCACAGACAGAAGCTGAAACTTCTTCTGCAGCTGCATTAACAGAATACAACTTTAGTTATCTACTATGTACAACGGACAAAGACACAGATACAGATACGGACACTGGAATTCTAAAAAATGGTGACACGGATATGGCGGGAGGCGTGGCAAAAATAAATAAATAACTATGTATATAACTATACCATAAATGTGTGCAGTAACAGTTTATACACACTTTTCTTATATGTAATATATACACACTGTTATGTAATGCTACATGTATGTAAGATATACACTCATGCACATATCGATGTAGAAGTATACATCGAATATATACCAGTACATACACACATATGTAAATGTATACAGAGAGAGAGAGAGAGAGAGCACTAGAGTGAGAAAGCACGAGAGTGAGAGAGACCGCTTCAAGGATGGTGGGGTTCGGCTTCAAGGATGGTGGGTTTCAATTGATGTTGATGTTTCATGCTTTTCTTTGATTGAAAGAGACTCCTTCGATCGATAGGGGTTTTATCGATCATTTAGGATTTGTTTATATAGGTTTGATTACACTAAAACCAAAACATTTGATTAATAACATTTTTGCCCCCGAATAAATAAAAATATTACACTTCTACCCCCGCCATGTCCCCGAACATGTCCCAGCCGTGTCCCCCTCCAGAGGTTAATTTAATTTAAGGGATACGCCACGTGGCATGTCCGAGACGTGTCCCCGTCCAATACGTGAATATGGTGACCTCTAGGAGTGTTGATGCTTCATAGGTTATCTATATAAGAGTATATCCCTTTACCATGTTACAAGTACAAGATAAGGAACCTATTTGGTAATTCTCCAACATTCGATTGAGAAAAAAAAAAAAAGACCCCACATTTGTTTTCAATAGTTTTCTAAATTTCCCGTAGTCAATTAAGATTCACCGGAAGCTTGAAGCTAGCATAAAAGTACTCACCATTCCAAACTCTAACACAACCTGACAAAATATATTCCACCATGCAACCTCAAACACAATCTTATAAAAGAACATGCAACAATAGCTCTGTAAGACACCTCATTCATGTTCCAGACTAGGTCATATATTTTTCAAGACCTTTAATATGACCTGCAGATGATATTTAATCATCTAAAGCCAGGAGAAATTAGAGTAAACTAATCAAGCCAGCACTCAATTTGAGGGCAGGTCATCATGGACTACAGGATTAGAAGCTAGAGTTGAAGCCATCTTAAGAACTGCTTGGTTCACCGTTACAGGTGGCCCTCCTCTGATCAGTTTATGATAAAAGGAAGCCTTTTTTAAATGAGAGATGCGACACCTCGTAAGGTGTATCACACCTACTTAGCACTGCTTGGGACGAGCTTGTTGGTTGTAAGCTTGATCGAGGAGGGGTTTGTGGGCAATTAGGTTGGAACACATAAAGAGTTGGTCATAAAGATGAGGGGTCGAGGCCAGCTCTCCTGGTAGGTTTTAGGGGATTGGGAGGTTTGATATTGGAGTTGTGTGTACGTGGTTGTGATTGATTCGTATGGTTTATATGTATGTGTGCTGAGTAATTCATGGGAATCCAGTGTGTGTGTGTGTGTGTGTGTGAGAGAGAGAGAGAGAGAGAGAGAGCAGTAACTGTGTAAGTGAGACCAATAGAGTATTTAGTTGCAATTACGTACTGTGTGTTGATCGTGTAATCTCTTGGACGCATCCAATTCTAACGAATTCCCACCACCAACAGAGCTGGCCTATGACACGCTCCTCTATGTAGGAAGTCCTCATTTCCCACACTGCCACTCTCTCTCTACTCTAATACTGCCTCAACTCTCTTCCTCTCCACCTATGGTGGTCTCAGGTAGTCTTAGCGCCTACTATCTACCAAGAACACCACCCAACTCCAGCCATCCTGGACCCTCTTATCCATACTAATGAAGTCAAAGACAGAAATAGCATTGTCTAACCCATACCAAATATGGAAGTAATAAGAAATGTGCACCACTGTTGTCCAAGACTCCAAGCTTGATAGAAGACTTGTTGAGCCTTCAGTACTACTACTAGAAGAGTTCTTGTCAAGCAATACACAATACACGCAAGTCTTGCTACAAACCAAAGACATACTACTAGCACTGTATTAGAACGCTTTTACTTCTTTTTGGGAGTACTTTATGTACTCCTAGAGGCGTAAATCATTCAAGTACTAATGGGTTTTTGCCAATAACATAATAGCTTACGTACTCCTACAGGTACAAATCATTCAAATACTAATGGGCTTTTGCCAATGACATAATTAGGTCTCTTATTTATCTCTTCTGGGAGATGTCAATTACTCTTTTAAGGTATTCACACGAGTATACTAGATGAAACAGTAAAACTTACTGATCACTTCTATTTGCGGTAAAGTACTCATGGTTTGGGCATTAACCTCCATGGAGCATGAACTTGGGATATCTATGACCTTGGCTTCAGTCTCTGGCTCATAACTAGGAGTCTCATTTGTTTGCTGCTCGCCCTGTGAGAACAACAGAAAATAAATAAAGTTAATTCATCTATGTGAAGTGTTAATTGAAGTTTAAAGATGCAATTTATGCAGCTTCACGGGAAAACTCTTCGAAACAGGACAATGGACACTAATAGTCTCCAGCTGGACATGCATAGAGTTCAGGCTTCATCCAATCAATACAAATGTATTTGGAAATTGGTTTCCCAGAATTATGTGCTCGAACTTACTGAGCTTGTTATTAACTAATGGAGTACATTAGGATAGACTACAACATAAATGAAAACCGAATAACAACACAAGAGTTGTTACCAAAATAAAAACAAAGAACAAACATATACACAAACAACATCAATAATAGAGGCAAAACAAGGGTTTTCGTTTCAATCAAAGATAACTGGTAATCAAACTAGCATACTGAAGCCCCATCATATAAAAGTACTGCATTTTTATTTATTTTCTATCGACTGCTGCAAAGGAAAATACTCTACATATATGTTGGCTTTTACTGTATTTAATTAGAAAATTTACAGAAAATAGAAAAAGGATGACATGCATTTGGCTTCCAAGGAATAGGAAAAACAAATGAAGACAACCTAAACAAAAGGTAACTTATTCCTACAGTTTTCTTTTATTCGTTTTTTATGGAATATTTTGCAGAGTTCAACTAGCGGGTGCCAACTGCCAACTCATATCGACAAATCATCCACAAACAAACACAATAAGTAGGTAATATATGTTCTGACAGAACTTACCAACACTTCGTTTCCGTACTCTGTATTTATTGCTTTCTCTAACAGAAGAACCCTTTTCTTTATAAACTCAACCTGTCTTCTCTGTATCTCTCTGAAATTATACGTCATGGACGAACCTTGAGATGTTATGGCCCGATTTATATCAAGTGGTCCTTGTGCAGCATCAGCTGCTAAACCATTCCCATTAGCAGTTCCATTAGTCTGATTCACAGGTGTTCCACTAATAGCTGTATATGCACCATCTTGTACTTGAGATGCTCCTGGGACAGGGAGGGTTATAATGGGAAGATTCAGCTCCTGACAAATGATTTCCGGAACCCTCAGTTCCTTGTCGTCAAGCATAGCTTGCCATCTTCCATAGCCATGCCTTCACATCCAACCAAATACATTATATGTTAACCGATTTATCTAAAACAATGTAACTGAAAAGGTTCTGCAAAATTTGAGTTCTTTAGACGAATCATATTTCTTACAACTAACTGTGGATAAGTCCTACCAAAGCAATGCCAATGTTAAACAGACTTCTCATACAATAGTTCCAATAAATTTTGCATGTCTAGTGTCTCAGCCAACTGATTAGTACTACAAGCACCAACAGGAATGTCATGTGTGCAGAAGTGGACTGGCTCACATTCACATAGATCATTAGGGGGTTGTCCCTTCAAAAGAAAATGCACCATATGCCGTCTGGAAATTAATATGCATGTAAAAGTGAATGCATAAATACATCCATATGTTCATACAAATATACGTAAACATAATACTACGTACTTCTTCTCAAGTTGAAGACTCCAGGGTGATAAAAAGAAAAAGAAAAAAAGACTCAAGTTCGCAAAGCTTCAACCAAAAACAGAATCCTCATATATTCAATGTACAAGGGCAGGCAAAACAATTATCAGAGAAAAATAGGTACACAAAAACTCCTCTCCCCCTCAGACTCCCTCTTGTAGGGTTTTAAATCGTAGCATCGGGAAACATAACGGTATCGGTGAAAAAGCTATATATTATCGGCTAAGAAGCATGGATACGGATACGGGATACGGACACGATACGATACGGATACGCAGATACGTGATTTTTTCAAAAAGAAGGATATGATACGTTGGGGGATACGTTGAATATAAAAGTAAATAAAAAATATATTATATATAATTTTTGATGGGGGATTACATGGGTTCTGTTGTTGTTGTTGTGTATTTATAATTTTTAATTCCTAAAATTTCATTAATGATTAAAGTTTTCCATCACACAAGTTCACCATTTCACATGTCGAGAGAGATATATTTACATACACACAACGAGAGAGAAACTTACAAGGTTGTCGAGAGAGAGGATATTGTCGGTGTGTTTCTGGTGTTGATTGGTGGGGGAAAAAGAAAAGTATAGTCCTACTTGCAATTTTAACCCATATATTTTAAATAATAACATATTTACCATCGCGCGTATCCAAAACGTATCCGCGCGTATCCAAAACTTATTGGGATACCGAAAATAATTCTAAAAGCAGGATACTTTTAAAAAAAAAACGTATCGGATACGTATCCGGAGTGTATCCGAGAGTATCCGCGCGTATCCGAAATGTATCGGGATACCAAAAAATAATTCTAAAAGCAGGATACTTTAAAAAGCGTATCGGATACGTATCCGGAGAGTATCCGAGAGTATCGGTATCCGATACGGATACGATACGTGATACGGAGGCCAAAATAGAGTATCCGTGCTTCATAGATTATCGGTGTGTATCGGCCAATATGTAGGTAAATAACGGTATTGGAGGTCCGAAATCCCGTTACGCAACGGCCGATACGTAACGGGCTTTATTTGAAACCAGTCTTGAGTAAACCAGCAATCTCATTATAAGTAGCTCATCATTAGGAAAATCAATAGAAACCAATAAATAAATAAAAAGAAGTATAATGGAGTGGTCTTGAATGTTATCAGTAAGTGTCCATAGCTCTGAAGAGTTGGAAGTCAATGTATACCATATCCTTTTAAGACATCTGCGATAACATGCAGTATGAACTTAATTAAGAAGCATGGCCAGCACTTTATTGCCTTTCCACCCGCAATTCTATAGGGTTAAACTTTAAGGTAAATTAATATTCCTCTCAAGTTCCTTATCTTTTATAAGCATGGACAGTTATAAAAAGGTGTGACAAAGAAACGGCACCGGACATCTACACTTAACGGATACTTCTATACTCCCCGACAAGTATTGGACTCTTGTCCAAATACTGGTTATTATATTCTTGTTCTAAATTTGAAAGCCAGACGGATGTCTGAAACTTGGGAGACATCCATTGTTACACGTACTTGGAGAGTCAAACACACAAAACAGTCGCATGTTAGAAGAAAATGACAGCGGAGGTAGTGATTAGAATACAAAAAGAATGATGTTATACTATCAATCTCTTCTCATTTGGGCTTTCTAACTTAGAAAAAATTATTAAAATTATAAATATTTTTAGGGCAAAGTCCACTTTCACCTCCTGTGGTTATCGCCATGTGCGGATACCCCCCTCATGGTTCAAAACCGACCACATAACCTACCTGTGGTTTTGAAAATGTGCGGATAGACCCCCTGCCGTCATGATTTTCATCCACATTAACAAAGGTGTATCTCACACGCCTCTAGAATGTAATCTGAGTCGTTCATAATGTATTAAATAAGGAATAGAGTATCTCTGTAAAAAATCATCTTAATCATGTATCAATAACCCAATGATCTAATTTTTAGTAAATTCAAATTTGAAATTTTAATTTCATAAAAAAATCAATTCAACCATGAGCTTTTCATTTTTTGATTGACTTGAATTTTGACATAGATGTAGTACTTGTCAAAATTTACAATATCAACGGTTTGGATTCAATTTTTGGTATAGGGGATGGTGTGGTTAGATTTAAAAAAGAAGAAGAATCAAGGGACATGATGAGGGTATATCGGTCTTTTAATGTTGTGTCCGTTAATATGGATGAAAAACATGACGGTAGGGGGTCTATCCGCACATTTTCAAAACCACAGGTAGGTTTGTAGTCAATTTTGAACCATGAGGGGGGTATCCGCACATGGCGATAACCATAGGGGGTCAAAGTGGACTTTGCCCATATTTTTATGTGTTTTAATATAAAAACACTAATATTCTACCACTTAAAAATTGCAAAACATAAAATATTTATAATTTTAATATGTGATTCCAGTTGTTCTCCATATCTTAGTTGCACGAAGCGGAGGCGGGAGCGGGATCGGTGGCGGAGGATTATAGGAGCTCCTCTTTCGAGACGGGGAGCGTTTAGGAATAATACATGAAAATATGTAATACAAGTAAATTTTATTAGGCGTCATTCATGTTAATTGCCAAGATTTTCTTAGTGACTAAGTAATATTATAGTTATATTAAGTAATTGAGCAAATTTAAGTTAATATTTTTCTAATATCTTATAATTACTTTGTCTTTTCTCTTGCATGGTATTTTTTGTTTTTGTTTCTTTTGGGATTTATACGCCTAAGAGGTTCTATCCTAGTTGGGAGCGGGTTCCTTTCTCAATGGGAGCGAGGTTCCTAGGGAAGTCTGACTTGGGAGTGCACAGGTGGATTGGAAACCCACATAGGAGGTTCCTGCAACTAAGACATTGCCTTCCCATATATTTCGACTAGACAATAACATGGGAAATGATTTCTTGCTACTTTGATACAGTGAATTATAAAGATAAATATATGTGAAACATATCAATGAAGCAATTGTTACAAGTTTTATGTTTCGCCTTTCCAATAAGTGGACAAACATATTGAGACGTCCCAAAATGTAAAGATGGACAAACAACAGGGGACAGAGGAAGTTATAAGCATGGATTTAATTAGAGCGCATTAAATGTATGGCTCTTTAAATGGTTGGTCTCCCAAAATGGACAAACAAAGTGGGGCGGAGGGAATAACTTTACTTCCAAAGTGTTTCAGCCTTCATAACTCCTGCTGCCTTAAAATATGATTTCAAATGATTGAGAGTCAAACAAAATAGCATAAATTAATTGCCACTGGCACATGAGATCCCCATCCAAGATTAACTTCTGAATATGACTTTTAACAGTTATCGCTCATCATTGTTTCCCCTTGAGAAGGGTGCATCCTCCTTTCTAGGGATTATTATTTCTTTGTAGGGAGCCAAAAACACATACCTCAATACCGCTTGTAGCAGTAAGAGATCATGCTGCTCTTTCCACACCCTTCCACTCTTCAATCCTGGGAAGCGAGATACAATTTCATCTGCAAAAAGAGTACCTGGATTTTCTGACGATATCTTCACCTATAATCATGAAAAAGTTTATTTACCTTTTAAAGATTACCACAAAGGATATCAAAATTGTGAATGATCACGAGGAAACATGAAGCACAACAATACAAAATGTCCAAATTCTTGTCCTATGTATGTTATCCTCACAGATATCAAATCCACAAATGAGCCAGAGTGAGAAATAAGCAACACAATGCCAAATAAAGGGCTAAATTGAAGCAAAATCAACGTACTAAGTACTCACTATTCACTATACCAAACCGAGCCCTAAGTCCCAAATAATTGGGGTCGGTTACATGAATCCATTTTCTCCATTGAACTCTGTCAAGAGCATTGTATTCTGTGATATCCACAACACCAAGATCCTTTCGAAGTTCAAACTACCACTTTTAAAGTCAATTTCGGTCTAATCTTCCCCATTAGTGCTACCATCTACCGTAACCATATCACTCCTCCTAACTACCACATCAAAGGAGTGAAGGGTAATATAAAAATATAATACATGTCAATTTTTAATCTGGTTAAGTTAAACTGCCAAAATAATTTCTTTTAAGGATATTCCTGCCGACATAGTAAGTGATGGTGGTCTTTCTCACAACTTAAAGGTTAGACCACATACTTTGGCATAAATGATTGGCCCAGAATAAGAAACAGTTAAAACCTGGCTTGCAGTGGCATATAGGTTTGGTTCAGACAGAACCAGCAGTCATTCAGCAATGATTTTCGCAAGAATAAAAAGCTCACGGGATCTGAACTCAGACAGGCATCATTTCGATAATTTACAATAGCAATCTTATTTTGACATAGAGATGACAGTGATTCCACTTAATCTCTGCCATATTAACAACATTGATCAGACAGCACAAACAAAGCAACTTGTGTAACCTAACAAATACCTGAGATGACGGAGAGTCATTACTCGTAATCTCTACCATATTCTTAACAGCATAAAATAGTTAGTCAAGTAAAACTCTTTCATCAAGCACACAGAACTTACTTTGTCCTGTATCAGATTTAAAACTGCAATCCTAACAAGCACATCTTCTATTCTTAATCCTTCTTTAGGTACGCCATCTGCAGCCAAAAACATACGTTGAACAAAAAGCTCAATAGTGGAACCACCTCCCATCCCCCAGATTAAAAAAAAATACAGAGAAAATTACAGAAAAAAACAGCTGAAGAAAGAAGAGAAGTAAAAAACCGAGAACAAACAATCACCTGAAAAGGTTGGTGAGTCATTAACATCCTCTGCAATGTGAGCTACAAAAAGTCTCCCGTAACTGGAGATCAAGATTCACCATTAAAAAGTACCCTATATGGCTAAAAAAAAAAAAAACCTCCAGAGATTTTAATTATTACTATTCAACTGAACTTCAACATAATGAATGATTATGCATTCGTGCCATTCACTATCCAACTTTCATAACTTCTTTGAAACTCATCTTTACCTTTATTTGTCACATCGTGACTTACTATATTTAGGAAAACTATACCAATATTGTCTTGCATCCCAGTAACAGTAACACATACCTGAAAAACAGTCATACATGTTCTACTAATCGATGTACAATACATGGTGCACATAGGCAAACATAAAACATGTTGCACCTGTTGTGCGAAACAGCTTTTCCAGTTTGGATTCATATAATCTAATTAAAGATCAAGCACCAGTTTCCTTGAGTTTCAAGTTTCCACTTGCCTGGGGCCACCCATTTTTTTTAATAAGTTTTAAGGAAGTTCTGAGGACTGCCTATCATTCACAATGAGCCTTTCTCAAGGATAGGTAGACTGGCAATTTGTTGTTTGTAGCACCAGCAAATATGAGTAAAATTTCAAGATATCAAACCAGGGGATTTTATTTTTTAAAGCCAATAAATAACTAGAGGAAAAAAACCATCAAACAGGGAAAATCAATAAAAATCAAACTGCTCATGTCATATATCAAATTGTTTGAAAAAATATATATATGATTCAATGATCTAGATTCTAGAAAGACATGTTTTAACATTTAAATGCAAAAACATCTAAATTATGTTCAAACATTAGTTCATCTTGAAGCATCTGACATAAAATGCAATGAGTGGAGAGGCTCTCATCTTAGCATGTCATTGTTCTTAGTTTCTCAAACGATAAGTACAATGATGATTTCATAGTGGGGAAGTGAAAAACTGAATCAGGTAGAACTGATGGAAAACTTGGCACACACAATAGACAAATTTGCCACATTGGCATCAAAGTTGTACATTGAAATGTAGTGTTCTGACAAATGTACATCTGATTTTACTTAGCACTGGTTTCTGAAAGTATACTCCAATGCTTTACTGAAATTTTGTACTTATAATCAAGAAAATAAAAAAGCAAAAAAAGATGGGAAGCATTACAATATGAAACTTGGTTTGCCAACTATGCTCTACCATCCAAATCATGACTTTTTATTGAACTCTAGTATGCAAATCAACCCCTAGCTTCACAAGTCACAACTAGTTTTAGGTGTAGCGAGTGGTCAAATGTTTCTTCCATTTATTCTTTTGAATTCGTGAAACACAGAAGCACCAATGACAAACACTCCACATCTCAGATAGGGTGTAGAAAACATGGCATTCATGTATAGTTGGGACACTCACTGATCAAATATGTTCAAATGCGACACTATGCACAGAATCATCTTCTATGCAAAATGATGCTGTAATGCCTTTACTCTCTCATTTAACTAGAAAAGAGGATTAAATGATTAATACAGCAAGCCACATGGTTGGGGAAGAAAAATGACGAAAGTACATCCCGACTCGTGGATCTGATGTCATTTTGAGGTGATGACATAAAGGATAACTGTGTAATGACTGCATAATGAAGATTTGGTCTTGCAACCAGTTACTTAATCTAAAGAGGAGAGAGAACATTGAAACAGAACACAAAAAAAGCTATTGTTTAGATGTTTCAGAGTGTAGCACAATGAACTTAAGCTTTTAGGAACTGGGCCAACAATGTATATCAAGCTATCTAACATGAACTGCCTTGTAAGCGTTCGTTAGGCATGCAAAAGTCACTAGAAAAGTTGACATAGTTGATGTTGCAGATACGTAGAAGTAGAAGATGCACAAAAAAGTCATGCAAAAGCTGCCTGAAAAATGGAGGAAATAATTTGACTTGATCAACTTAAGAAAATATGAAAATAACCAGCAGTGTCTTGCACAATCCTTAGAACAAGCAATCAATTCACCCATAGGGTGAAGAATTAACTATAAGACATTTGCACCTACTCCAACATGATGGAGAAAATGCAACAGTCAGAATAAGGATTATTGTAATCATCAGAAAGACTAAACAAAAAGATTAGCATTGCATACTTCTTAATTTCTTCATAAGTCTTTTGCTTCATGCGCGGTGTGAACTCTGCCCAATCCCACTCTCCAACCCCAAATCTGTCAAACATTTTAGAGGAATACTTATAAAGATCAGCAACTGTTAAAATGAAACTTTCTCATTTCTGATGATGTATTAAATATATACAGTGAGCTTCCCTTAAGGGATCCCTTAACTTGCTAAGTTAAGGACCTCATGAGTTTGACATTGTTCCTGATCAAATTTTGATGATCCGAACCGTTCAATGTGTTTAAAACGTGATTTTAAGGGTAATTGCGAGAAATCGGCAAAAAATATGACCGAAAAGGGTTTGATCCGAGCAGTTTTTTGTAAAAACGCTATAAATGCATTTTTTATGAAAAACTGTTCAAATCAAGCCCTTCCCGGTCATATTTTTTGCCGATTTCTCGAGGGGACCCTTAAAATCACGTTCTGATCATCGAAATTTGATCGGGAAAAGGGGAGGTCCTTATCTCAATAAGGGATCCCTTATTGGAAGGGGACTATATATATATCGGGGCTGGTTCCCCTCACACAAAAGTTGACACAAAACTAAATGGAGTTCCACGCAAATGATCAGAGCCGGTCAATTCGTTTAAAATAGGTTTTTAAGAGTTCCTATAAAAAAATCAACTCATTCCGATATCGATAAGGGCTTGATTAGTTCATTCAATTTTACCCTGTAAAATTTGACAGGAACTAACCGAATGAACCGATTAAGCACTTACCGATATCCGAATGAGTTGATTTTTTACGGAAACCCTTAAAAATACGTTTTAAACAAATTGAATGGTTCCGATCGTTTGCGTGGGACTCCAAAATAGGTCCCACAAAAAACTTGTGTCAAACTTTGTGTGAGGGGAACTAGCCTATATACACTAACAAAAGACACTGAAGGTTTCTGCATTTAAATAGGAAAGGAAAATACAACCTCATCAAAATCTGAACAAATGCAGCCCTTTGATTTTGATTAAATCCCAGTACTCTTAACGATCTCCCTTCACCTTCCATCAAGGGAAGTGGTTCACTGATATCCACTGTAAAAGATTGGGGAAGATGCTTCATTAGAATATGACTATAAACTTATCATTAACTTGTCAAGGTTGTAACATGTGTGCAGCACTATACCACAAGATTTCTTTTTCAAAGGCTTCCTCCCAGCTGGAGCTCCAGTTGGAGCTGTTTCATCGTCTCTAAGTTCAGCATCATAGCTTTCATCTTCGTCATCTGAAGATAAATCTTCCATCCCAGCAAGGTCCTCCTCTTCAACAGACACCATCTGAACGAGTTTTACAAGAAGAAATATACTTCAGCAATCCACTTGTTTATAGTGAAACAGGCATAGATGCTCGTATTGATTCAATGCACTCTCAGTCTCCACATATCGATTACTTAAAACTAGTAGAGCATAAGTTACAAACAAATTTTTATTCAAGAACCTTTCAAAAACTAATTCCACTTCCAATACGAATAAAAATTCATTCTAGCACACTCCATGGTTTTAAAGGCTCAAATTAATGGCACTTCAATTGACAAAACATGAGTGACGAGCTATAAGAAAGAATGAAACAAGTAGGAGAAGGCTATATCTTCGCAAATTCAGAGGAACACGATGTGGATTAATTATCATTCTGAAAAGAGCTATTTTTAATGAAAGGTGCCCTGAGAAACAAAGAATATTCCAGTAAAACTTAATAGCAAGTAAAACTCAATGCAGAAGTAATGTACACCCTACTACAATATAAGTTGGATAACTACCTGCTTACGGCTTCTCTTCCCCTTGCCCATAGCATTGAACTCTTCGGTCTTGTGGACTTCGTATCTATTTCTTAACAACTCTTCCCAGTAAGAAGCCCTTTCTGAGTTGTTGACATCAGTTTTATTTTCAGTTGAGGCCTTTTGTGCTTCCTCCTCCTCCGCTGCTGCTTGCACTTCATCAATGTACTCGAAATTTGCTACCTAAACCATATACGAAACTTCAGTTTCCATAACCCAAGGGCCAACAAGAAGAACATCAATTTAAAAAAGAAAAAGAAAGAAAGAATAGCACAAGAAGACTAGTCGAACAAAAGAGCAGAAGAAATGAGTCCAACATTTAACTTCTTGTAGTCAATGCGGTTTAAGTCCAAAATATAGTCCTGATCAACGGAAACACCTTACAACACCAAATAAAATCTATTAACGGCTAAAGCAACCAACTCAAAACCCATTGGCAATGAGTGGAGAGGCTGCCTAGGATCATATACTAGTTTTGGAAGTGATAATCAACCAATGTGGGAAGAGCTATAACAAAAACAATACAACAATCACCCCATACAAGTTAACTTACATGTACACTATTTTAAACTTCCACAATATCCACACTATACCTCACATAGATTCCCAGTAGCAGAAGTAATTGATATTTTGACGTCTGCTGGTTATCAACTTCAAGAATGACAACAAAATACACAAGCTTTTGTTTTTCTCTATGACCACATAAAAAGGGAGTAAGCCCTTAAGTGTTCCTAATGCCCAAACTTCAAAAAAATCCTTTATGAATGCACATATTTCTAAACTACCTATCGTGTC
This sequence comes from Rhododendron griersonianum, assembly GCA_018127125.1. Lineage (NCBI taxonomy): Eukaryota > Viridiplantae > Streptophyta > Magnoliopsida > Ericales > Ericaceae > Rhododendron > Rhododendron griersonianum. Next base: position 34,424,148 of record CM030794.1, read on the forward strand.
ACCACACCCTTGACTCTTTTACTGGTCATTTACGTGTCTCGATGTCTCTTGCTCCATTTGGAAGGGGTCAACAATTAACTGGGGGCAAGGGTGGCACAAATATATCAATACAAATTAAACACAGCCAGAGCCTGGATACCACATAATAGTGTATACATAGTACAACCATCATGTATTATAATAACATGTGGGCATAAAGAACTCCGTTATATACCTATAATAGCTCGTAGTTATGTAGAAATAGCGAGGTTCACTGTATCTTATGGTGTTTATTATTATTCGGTGAAACCACATGGGCATGTGATGTGATAAAAACTTGTGTTCTCTTCGCTTGGGAAGCAACAAGATACAGGCTCCCCCATCACGAATTGACAAAGTTGGTCTGGTTTGGTAAAAGTATTCCAAGATGGGCCTTTACCCTTTGGCTGGCAAAGCTGTAGAGATACACGAGACAGATTTGCAAGCAAGGGAATGAGTGTGGAAGAAGATTGCCTTCCATGTAGAAATGCTAAAGAATCTCATCAGCACTTGTTCTTTGAGTGCCTGCACTCTAGGGCAGTATGGAATGAAGTGCAGAGAGACATAGCAGTCCAGGGGTTCCTTAAAGTTTGAATGATATTTTGGAATGGTTTATACAGCATGTGAAGGGGGATGGGTTCAAGAATTTGGCTATGAGAAAATTCTTGGTTGCTACATTATATAGATTACAGATGGAGAGAATCAAAGAGACTCAGAATAAAGGCAACTGTAATAGAGCACATCACAGATAGAAATGGTAAGTATATCAGGGATCCAAAATGAGGGTGAAGCCGTCTCAATTGAATAGACCCCTATGTACTAACTGGGTTGGCTGAGAGAATTATACTCCTAGTCTAGTTTTATACTAGACGTTTTGATGTGTTGCTGTTTTTGTTTTATTTTGGTTGGGCTACCTGTGTAATGGTGTTAGCGTTAGGTAGCCATGTGGCTTCCTTTGAGCAGTATTTGTATGGGGGACGCCCCTACTAGATTGTTTTCTTGTTTAAGATTTTATAAAAGAAAGTACAAACATACTGTGCAATCTCTACTAACCATGTGGAATGAAGGGAAATAACATCACTAGGTACTTGATGCTAATAACTAAGTCAGAATAGTACAAAGGACTAGAGAAGAAAAACGAATATTGTCACTCAAATAGAAACCACTAGGTACTTGATGCATACTCAACGCATAGGGTCCCACAGACATATGGGACCCATTGCATGTGAGTATGCAGTGCAAATTCGGTGTCTGTTGCCAGAAAGGTATATAAAAATGTACTACCAAAGAATGCAGACCTTAAAAGCCTTCAAAAAACCATCTTCTTCTTCATCATCTATGGTAGCCTCTTCATCTCCAAGCTGTTCACGGTTTAGTAACCTAACAAAGGAGAACCATTAATGGAAGAAAAAGGTACTTTGAATATCACGACCATCGTCAATTGAATAGAAAGTAGGCCTTACCTATCAATTGCAGCATCATCATAGTGAATTTGCCGGGATTTCCCCACTTCGTCATTCTCGTCGGCAAATAGCTCCTTTGAGCCATACCTTATGATGCCATCTAACTCTTCCTAAATTTTATTAAAACAATCTCATCATTCATCAAACTTTCTAAGGAAAGGAAAACTATCGGGGATTCCACACTGTTTTCTGTCACGATGCACAACATAAAAGACAATAAAAGATATCTAATCTTCCACTACTTACAAGTACAAACCGTATGTTGCAGATGCCACTCAATAAACCCAATTAATGCGATCCTCAAAATATCAAAAAAAACATGGTGCAGTCTATAATCAATTCTTAACATCGTAAACAATTTACAGTTGCATTGCAGCATAAAATGGATATACTTTCTGAGTATAATAATTTGGTTTCCTTTCCTCATTGCTAATCATCTAAGAAGCACAAACACACCTATATAGCTATGTCATTCTGTTGATGTGTCCTTTCAGACACTCCTATTGGGCATCGACACTCCCAGGACTTTATTTGAAGTGTGTGGACACTTTTTTAACGTGTCTCACTTTAAAAAGGCAGAGTCATAATATTGGAAATCCTATATTTGGTGGATACCTTAGGTACACTTTTTGAAAACAGTGAACACAATCCATGTGGTGAATCTCTAATGTTTTGCATGATTTGGAACATAAATCATGTAGTCTAATATGTAGTTTAAATATTGTGCAATGAACACATTATACATTTTAACCAAAAAACAACACCATTCAGGATAGCTGAGGTGGGTTGATGTCTTGTGTGTTAACTTCAACACTCATTCATTTCCTTACGAGTGTTCATCGCGTCTGTGTGAAGACATAAAACTTAGCTCTTCTTGGAAGGAAACCTAAGTTTTGCGCATCATTAAAAGAAATAGCAGATGATGCAACTCCATATCACATTTCAATGTGATGTTTTGGAATCTGACTTTAAAAGACCAATTTTTTATTTTTATATTTCTTGTTGTGTGATTTTTAGCTTTTATTAGTATGTTCTTGGAATTGAGTGCAGTCTCGGTTAGTTAGACTTGGGATTATAGGTCGCATTTCGCTAGGGGTTCAAAGGTATTTGGAAAGGTTTTAAGTTGTTCTTGGGGTATAATGAGTGTTTTAGACCTTGAGTTTAATGGTTGTGTGTTTCAAATCCATCTAGTTGCATGCCAAAATGTGTCTGGACACATCACCATCCAGCTCTCTCAGGCCATGTGTCCAGTTAATCCTTACGGACACATCCATTACTTCTATGGACGGATACAGAGAGCAATTTCACCAGACTTAAAAACAAAGGGGGGACCACGGTTTTTCTTAGTCCCAGTCATTTTCGACCCTCACCCTCTATCACTAAACCACCATAGCCTCCATCACAACAACAACAGAACCCATGTAGTCCCCAATCATTAGGGGTATGGGCGGGGGAAGATTGGAGACACACCTAACCTTTGGCAATATGCACAAAGTGACTGCTCTCAGAATACCACTAAAACAGTGGACCACTATACCTGTTTTGCTGCGAAACCATGCCCCTAAATCAAAACCAAATGACATCAGAGAGGGCAGGCCTAGAGACCCAATTCAATTTCTGTACACATCAAACCTTCACTAAACCTCTACCAATCTTTTGTCTGAGCATATCAAAATCACCATATGTATCCCTGTCAATCTTTTAGTTTTCATTTCTGTAGGGATCATTATACATTTTCTATATTTGCATTTTGTTTGTTGTTTGTTGTTGGATACTAACCCTTGCAGGTTCTTGCTTCTACTGCCATGGAGCGGTGGGCTCCTATTTGCATATGCTTGTGGTTAGTCAATCCCCCGAGGTGTTATCCTTCTTTCCCTCTCTACTTTACTTTGTCATATCTCTACTATTTGTGGTCCAATGAGGACATTGTCCAATTTAAGTTGGGGGGAAGGGTTTCATGTTGGGTGTTTAGTAGTTGTTTTCGTGTTTCCTAGTACAAAAATGAGAAAAATTGAAAACTTCAAAAACACCAAAAAAATTGAAACCTTGAAAATGAAAAAATAATTGGACCTAGGCTATTTTCATTGAAACTTGGCATGTTTGCATGGATTTAGTGAGTATTTGAACATGAGTTGTTATATGCACTTCTTTGATTGTTGCTAGGATCAAAGTTCATTATGCTAGCTCTTGTTAAAGTAGTTCATTGCATCTATGCTCGGTACTTTGCACTTCATTCTAGCTAGCATGTCCATGATCTTGATTGAGGTGTAAGTGGTTGACTCAGAAATCTTGAAGGACAATTGTGGAGACTTTAAACATTGGTGAGCTATAGAGCCATTCTTTCTTGGAGGGTAGAATTATATTTACTCTGGCATGACTTTCTTGGAAGCCCACATTGGTTGTTGCTAAATCTCATTATTCGTTTCTTGTTTGGTTGAATGCCGGGAATGCATCATTTTAGGCCACATGGCACGTCTTATCTTGAGCTTCTGCACACTTGAAGGGTTATGCCATGTCTAGGAAAGGATTTTAAGCCATCATTGTCATTTGAGCTTGTTCGTTTCTTTGCTTTACACACTACTCCCTAGTTCGCCATTTTGTGCCTTGAAAATGATATACCATTCTTTGTTAAACTCCATGACCATATGTCTTTAGAATACAGGCTAGGATTTGCTTGATTGAAAGACTAAATTGAAAAGGAGAAAAAGGGAGGTTTGACTGAGCATTTGTACTTCATGTTACTGTTCCCTAATGAAAGAAAAAAAAAGAGATCAAAATGAAAAAAGGGATTCAAATGTTTATTGCTCAAAGTGTGTGAAGTAGAGGAAATTGAATATGAAATGAATTGAGGGATAGTGTTATTGAATTTGGGGGGAAGAATTGGAAGGATTGGCAAAAAGAATGAAAAGAAGAAAAGGGCTAAACATTGAAAACTAAGCCCAAGTCTTGACTTATGTGATTGCTAGCCTATTCTCGGACTCATAATGTTTCCACCCTAGCCTTGTACACTTCATAAAGTCCTAATTGATCCTAGTTATGGAATGTCTTGACTGGAGTGTTTGATGGAAGGATGTTGTGATATGGTGTTCCTATATGTTCCGGTGTTTGGCATTCTATTCATGAGACTATGAGTCCTCATTGTTGTACCGTCTTTCAAGGGTCTTGTGTGCAAATACTTTTGTCTTTTTTACATTACTTCCTCCATGCACACAAGTGAGAATACATATTTGCACAAGTTTCTGAGTGTTTCATTTGTAGAGTGCAAAACTTGGTGAGATTTGAGTTGAAGCTTGGTTCTGATTGAGTTTGGAACAATCATTTGCTTTGATATTGGGAGTATGCCCATGTTAGCTAATTCACACACACGCCGGGTAGTGATGCTATTGAATGGCTTTATGAGTTGATAGTGTCTTGAACTTTGCATACTCTTTATATCATTGTGGTGGATTTCCTAACTTGTGTGAGATGCTTGCTCGAATTTATGGGTACATGTTGAGTTGATATGGAATGGGGAGGGAACTCACAAGTGTTTGTGGGTATCACTGCTGATAATAGTTTTTGTTTTTATTTGTCTTTGCTCGAGGACTAGCAAAGTGTAAGTTGGGGGGTGTGATAGGAGCTTAAATGTTCACATTTAAGTTCCCCAATTTACACTTGATAAGTCCATAATCATGCTACTTGAAGATTTATACATGTTATTTGCGTTTCAGGTGATGGAAGCCAAGTATGACGGAGTCGGAGCTAAAATGGAAGAATTAGAAGATGTGGATCAAAGCTATGAGTAATGGAGCAAGGCTTGAGGCAAAACAGGAGGCAAACAGCCACAAAAGACTCACATCCAACCGGTTGCATCTCGTTTCCGTCCGGACAAATTAAAAGAATAAGCCTCGATTTTATTTTCCAAGCCATATGTCTAGTCCATCCAACCGGACGGATTCAGCCAACTTCAGCCCCTTTCTTGGACTTTTTGGATTTTGAAGAGCCAACTCCGGCTCTTGAACATATATAAGCATTTGGGGGCCAACCTGGGGGAGAGACAACTTACCTTGGGGCTAAGGAAACTTACTTCAAGGCTAAGCAAAGGAGAAAGAGCAAGAAAGAAGGGAGGATAATTCAAGGAAGCATGAATTCACATACTAACAACTTGAAGTCCTCTCCTCCCATGACCGGCTAATCTCCTATTCTAGGGTTAGATGGAAGTTTCTTTCCAAGTAGTTTGAACTTTGTTTGTGTTTAAGGATTGTTCATTCGAACCTTGTGTTGTATGCCTAAGGATACTTTCATTTGTTGAATGGTTTGAATGCTTTCTATCAATCTTGTGTTTGTATTCTAGATTTCAAACACTAGCATACATGGTTTGATATTGATTCACGGAGTTGGTTGACATAGGTTATACTTTATAAGACAAGGCGTGCTATTAGACGAACCTACTTAGATACAGCTCGTGCTAGTACAACGACTTGTTCTACGTGAAGATAGTCTATGCCAATCGGTTATTCATGATTATCTTAAGTTGATTTGAATGGATTGTTCTTAATCAAGCAAAATCAAGCTACGAGGGGAAAACCGGATTCAAAACCCTAGAACTTTTTCCACTTGTTTTCAAAACCGCAATTATTTTGCTTTCTTAATTTAGAATCTAAAACAAAAACTTGAATCTCGCTCTCGAATTGAAGTAGAAACTAGTTGAAGCCGACTCAATAACGTACTCTTGTCCCTGTGGAACGATACTCGGACTTTTGCCGCTTTTCTATGGAGAAGTTGTAATAGTTCTATTTTTACTTAATAATTTTGATACACATGGTCATATGCCTCTTGTATCAGAAAGTCTACACACACATACAATCTGCACAGATTTCGTTGTGGGGCCCACCACGGGTCCCACACAAATCATCCGAGCCGTTCATTAAATGTAAAACATTTTTTCAAGGGTCTCCGTAAAAAATAAGCTCAATCCGATACCTATAGGTGCTCGATCCAACCATATAACTTTTCATTATCCGGAAATCTGAATGAAAAGTTAGATGGTTGGATGAAACACCTATAGGTATCGGATTGAGCTTATTTTTTACGGGGACCCTCAAAAAAATATTTTACATTTAATGAACGGCTTGGATGATTTGTATGGGACCCGTGGTGGGCCCCACAACAAAATCTGTGCACAAATTGTCTGTGTGTGTAGCAGGACTCCTCTTGTATTTATGTACTTCCCTTTCATTTATACAGATTGTTTAATAGCTGAAACAAAATTTGGCAAAAGGGAGAAGATGAATCTCAATCCCAAGGGAAAAGGGAACTGAAATTAAAAAGGAAAAAAATAAAGAGAAGATGGAGAATTGGCGAAAATTTTATTGTTTCGCTAAAATTCCTTTTCCTTTCTGGGAGAGTATCAAGAATAGATTTACCCAAGTAATCACAGAAGGTATAACAAGAGGTTTATTGAGAAGTAACAGTTTCCAAAGAACACTATTTGATACATCTTGCACAAACAAATTTTGCACCTGTCTGAATTCTGCATGGTTGAAGAAATTAATCTTTCTGTTTGTTGACATATATCTAACGGACATTGGACCTATTATGGTATTTACAGGTGGAATATTGTACCCTATATATGTAACAATATTTAAACAGTGAGACATATAATCAAACTGAAAGCTCGAATATATGTCAGTGGTAACTTGGGATTCTACATGATAGATCATTCGCACTGAGGTTTGACTGGAGAGGTTGTACAATATACTACAATTGATTTAAGCAATGCCTAAAGAATAAGAGAGAAAAGTGCTCTTGATCCTATGTAGTTCTGTAGCAACAATAATGGTTGAGCCTTTTAAAGTAGTAAATATCTCTAGTTATTTGATTGGCATCACAAGTACCTTAGGACTATACTATTTTCTATAATTAAAAAAAGGCAACATCTAATTAAATCACTGTTAAAAGAAAATAAAAGTACCAGGTCATTAGAAAATTCTGTTACTTCAAATAAAATACCGGTGTCAAACATCACATGTCTTTATCTAAATGCTTATGACTGGAATGCCATCAGTAATAGAAAATTTCGGAACCATATAAGAAATCAAAATTTAAGAGAGAATAAAATCAAAGCATGTCCCAAAAGAACATAAACATAATGCAGAACAGAAGACAAGCAACGAACAAAATTGTTTGTCTCTAATGACAAAATTTTCATTTGGTAAATCGGCTAGAGATTGTGTTTGCAACATGCACATGGTATTGTGTAGAACAGCAAAACCTCATACTTGACCCAAGATGGAAAATCTCTACCTGGTTAATGTTTTGCGCTTTGAGCCTTCCAACAACTAGATGCTCTAAAACCATTTTCTTCTTTGTCAGTTCCATCATCCTTTCTTCAATGGTCCCTCTCGTTATGAGTCTGTAAATCATTACCTGGAAAATGGAAAGAACTTACCAAACAGCACACATCCTCGCCAAGGCAACCGAGAACAGTGTCTTATTGGACACTGTTGAAGAATGAAATTTCACCTTATTTGTCTGCCCAAGTCGATGAGCTCTAGCCATTGCTTGCAAATCAGCATGGGGATTCCAATCGCTACGCCAAACATATTCAATAAATGCAGCAGAAATAAAATGAGAGTGTATTTTCAACAAAACAGAAAATGAAATTGACTTCAAAATCTCCATCTTGCTATCATAGACCAACCCAACAACTACCATATCCCTAGTTTTTGGCAAATGTAGAGTGTTTTCTTCAAGACAATAGCTCCAACAGCCTCCCTGTATGGGTGTCAATGTTCCCTCCATACAATTACAAAAAAAAGCTTTCTATTCTCTCTCCTCTCAATCATCTCTCGTTCCTCGTCACATAAAAGTTAAATTAGTCCCAAGAGGAATTATAAAGGAATATCCAAATGAATTAGTGTAAGAATATAAAATATTGTTAGAATAAAAAAGCATAATAAAAAAATTGGACACATATTTAGGCGTGTTCAACTCGTACATGTCAGACACTGATACATGGCGTCGGCTGACCTGTCCGTGCCTCTTAGCTCTTTGTGCTAGAATTGCCATGAGGAATTATTCTTATTTGTCCAATAACGTGATCACAAATAAATTATCCAACATTCAACGCTCACAAAGAACCACATTTTTTCAAAATCAAAGCCGGGGCTTCTAAATCACCCTTACAAACTCTGTAAATATGATCTTCAATGTCTTCCTTCCCTTGCACCAAATTCTATAAAAATCATCACTAACTGCCCTCAACTTAAACTGATTGCCTGCCGATGACTATCACTGGCAAACTCAAAGCCATGACCTCATTCATTCATTCAAGTAACCGGCTAAAGAACCCCCAAAGACGATCCTTGCAATTAATTGGCAGAAGTTTTGTTCTCGCCTAGTATACAATCTGCATGAATCTAAACAACACATCCTCAACCCACCTATGAACCTATATCGGAGATGCTGGTTCGAAGCTTCCACAACATTGGCATCATCCACCCTTATCTTATACAAAGTCAAAACTTTCCTCCAATCTTAAAATCATGTGAATCAGTAGTCCTAACGATGTCTCCCTTTTCTCAACCAATTTCAGTCGTACACGAAACAACATCCCAGTTTGTATTCCCTGTTGTCATCAAGTCAGCACAATATAATATGGCAATGGAACACAGTATCGCTATCAATAAGCCTATGCATGGTAAGAATTTGCAGGACAAAATTAGAAAATGGAAATTTTCGCGGAATGGTTGGGGTAAAACCAATAAAAGATGAGATGAAAGAAAATAGATTAAGATGGTTTGGACATGTCTATCGTAGATCGACCGATGAGGTAGTTAGGAGGAATAGAGGAGTGATATGGCTTCGGTTGAGGATAACACTAAGGGGAGGGGTAGACCAAAATTGACATTAGTGGCAGTAGTTCAAAAGGATCTATGTTTTTTGAATATCATAGAATACGATGCCCTCAACAGAGGTCAATGGAAAAAAGAATTCATGGAGCCGATCCCAATTGATTGGGACTTAAGGCTCTATTTAGTTTGGTTTGGTTTGTATTTAACGCTACTCGAGTTCCCCTGTAAATTTTTACCTACATTCAACAAATTCAAAAACCCTAAATAAAAAGATATCTCATCATAGCATCTAGTTCTATTTTATCTCTAGCCTGAAGAGACATGTCAACAACCACATAATTAATTAGAGAGACAACTCCGCTAAAACAAGGATCATCAACTTGGATGAATATTGTAGAAAAGATGTAAGCATGTAATAAGTAATAAAAATTTACGTAGAAAGATCATAAAAGAAAGTTACCTTAACTCTTTCGCAATCAAGTTTATGGTTTAGCGTCGTATTCTCAAGCAAGTTATAAGTTCGTTCCGGATGCTATGGTGACTTAATTGTTTTTTTATAACCAGGTGTCCGGGCCAGCTTACGTGAGACTAATGGGACTTAATTTGTTTTAAAGGAATTTCCAATTCCCACAAACCTATTTACCCTAATGCCATCACAAGACAACTGACAATGTTCTCTTCAGAAGGAACTTCTTAATCAACTGACAAGAAACAATAGCCTCACTCAAAGGTTCAAGGGACTCTTCACCACCCATCTAGTCTACACTGTCCGGCCCAAATTCCAACTCGGAAGCATAATTCACATTCCTTCCTCCGAAAATTTGTGTATTCTGGAATTCTATCCAATCCATGTATTGGTGCAAGAACTACGTAGGTAAAGTAATTCCTCAGTCTTCACTTCTAACCAAAACAAACCAAGCCGTGTGTTTGGGGTCGTCACCGTGAATTCTTTCTAGCCATTCAGCTACGTAAAGTCCTTAAAACAGTCCATGATTTCTTTTTCTTTCGTTGCATCTATTTCTGCTTACTGAAATTTCCTTTATTTCTTATATGGTTTAAAGACTACGTGTTATAATTTCTTCAAAAAGGAAATTATGGTTTTAAAAATAAACACTAGATACACCTAATATCAAATTTATGTCTTCTAGTTTGGACCCATTCCACAGGGATGATAGGTAAGCAAGGATTTTGTTCTGATTTTCCCTATCCACCTTATAGGACCAACCAAAAGACACCACCAGAAATGATCTTAATCGGAAAGCTCTATGTAGAGCTACCTACAAGTCTACGACCAATACACAGCATCCTACCGAAACACCTACATACAAGTTGCTGTCTTGACAAACTAGTTCTGGACTGAGGACATGGGCCACGGTTTCAAAGGTCTCAAAGGCATAGACCAAGCAATATATCCGTGACTACTACTATTTGAAAGGGCCTGGAATGTGCAAATCAAATCATATTATTTATTCTTCCTTACAATCAGCAATTTTGAGTTTTTGACAATAAAAACATCCTCTGCCCGTATAGCTTCACAACTGCTCTTGAAGATATCTCTTGATGGGTCTTCAAAATCTCCCCCAATTCATTTTAAAGTTATAAATGAAAAGGATTACTGCCAGTTTTCCATGACCAGTTACAAACGAGATAATGGACAAACATATACTTATCAAACTCAGGAAGAAAAATATTTACCTGTCATATAAAATAACTGTGTCAGCAGTTGCTAGGTTTATTCCCAGACCCCCAGCTCTAGTAGATAGCAGAAAACAAAATCTGGAAGAATTCTTTGCATTAAACCGATCTATGCGAATTTGTCTTTCAGCCCCACCAACTTTTCCATCAATCCTTTCGTATTGCCATTTCTAACAAGTACAAAAGAAATTCTAATTAATTTCCACAAACATGGATAAATCTCCCACAAACTATGAACTACCATAGAAGACGACTGACAAAACTACTTTGAGACCATAGAACAGGTCTAGAATTCAAACCTTGTAGCCACAGTAATCTTCCAGCAAGTCCAGCATATGCTGAAATTGAGAATATATCAGAACTCTATGCCCCTGCTCTCTTAGCTTCACCATCATTTTGTCCACAAGTTGCAACTTTCCAGAAGATTCCACGAGTTCTCTGTTAGATAGAGGAACAATTTAGAAGCAGAAATTAGAAAAATGAAGCGGTAAAGATAGACCTCTCAAGAAAAAAAAACAGGTGAAGATGAGCACAAAAATGGCAAATTCTACCAAAATACTCACATCAGAAATATTCTATTTTGCAAAAAAATGAAAGCTAAATCGACAAATCATTTGAGCTTTAGAGGCAATTGCTTGTCCACGTGCATGTAAAAATAAAAGCAATTTTAAACTATATATGTGACTATGTGAGCTGTTACGTTATGAGTAACCTTCCTAAGGGTTTTTCTTGTGCCAGGACATTATTCAAAGCCAAGTTGTGGGCTACCCGCCCCGCGGTGAGCGCCGTCTCATTTTATTTTTCTTGGAAAATTCGGCAAACGGCGCCTTCAATTTGGAGTCGCCACCCAGGTTTTTATGGTTCGCCACCCGAGGAACCAAACTTGAATGATATCCATCGCTTTTATTTTAGAGAAGGCTTTATTTATTTTACCGGTCTATCATAACCAGAGATAACGTAGGTTCGGGAGCCAGGTTACGAGGGGGGAAGGGTTTTAAGGCACCCCCCTCACCTGACACGAGGGTCGGTCTCTATTTAGTGCTTGTGGGATTTCAAAATCATTTTGCCTCTTAACTTTTAAAACAAGTAGGGAGGGGGGAACAATAAAAGGGATTAAAAACAGTAAACACGTTGTACGTGAGTGTATGCCTGTGAGCATGTGTATAGTCATGGTAATAAGCATGAGATGGCAGGAAATACAACAAAACAGAATACTCCTACTCAGCTGTGGACCTGAGCGCTCAAGAACTGGTCTTGAGTGCCCAGGTCCTGCCTTGCAGGCTCTAGAACAACTACCCTGGGCTCTGAAAGAATCAGTGCACACCCAAAAACAACAAATAACCTGAAGCATACATTTACAGTGAATAAAACAGAAGCTGGTATGAAAACCACTCTTGAGCGCTCAAGAACTGGTCTTGACTGCTCAGGTGTGAGGCTCAGAATCAGTACTGAAATGAACAGAAACTAGCTCTAACATAACTATGAGCAGCATTTGAACTAAGTAAGTAAAGTTTCAAAGCTTAAGAACAAACTATGAATGTTTTTAAAGTTGAACAGGCTATGAAGATGTTTTAAATGATGAACTGGTATTGACTGACCAGAAAGCCTAGGGAAAGGAAACCTGGGTGCTCTTCAAAGGACTTGAGCGCTCAAGAACTGGTCTTGAGCGCTCAGGTCCTCCTGAGCTCAGAAGTTTTGAACTTCTGTTTTGTTCACATATTAAAGGCCAGCTGAGCTCAGAGTCAGTATAAGGAACGGACCTGAGCCCAGTGGCTCCCCTCAGGGTGAGAAAACAATAGCCAAGGATGGCTTTCTACCTTTGTTAAGCTTGAACAATGCTTCCTTTTTGGCTAGAAGGCTGGTTTTTGAAGTAGAAAAGAGGTTTTTTGGGTGCATTTGAGTGTTACAAACCTTGGGCTCTCTCTCCTGCCGAAAATTCAGCCCTCTCCTTAGAAAAATCAGCTCCCTTCTCTCAAATACAAAAAATACAAGGCTTGTATTTATAGAGAAATTTTTGATAAAAAAAATAGTGGAAATCATCATTGTATTCAAAGAGAATCCCATCATAGTTGCTTGGGAGAGGGAGAGTCGTGCCTGCACAGCCGAAATCGGCAGAAAAGTTCCACAGAAAGTGGGCTGACAGATATTCTGCTTTTTCAGGTGCGCGCAGAGGACTTGGGCACTCAGGTTTGACCTAAGCGCTCAGGTCTAAGACACTCCTGAGCGCTCTGGTCCATCTTGGACCTAAGCGCCTGGATCAGGGTCCTGAGCGCTTGGCTCTAGTTTTCGAAAAAGTTTTGTTTGGGTTTTAAAACTCAAAAGGAGCATTGTTCTTAGCTATCCAAAGACTGTTTTGCCCTTTTATCATTATTGGGGAAGTTTAAAAGTATTTCAGAGAGTCCAAATTGGGGTGCCTACACAAGTTGCTCTCTTATTTATTCTCACAGCATTTCTCTTCTCTTCTCTAACTTCGTGAATGTAACTTGGAATCAGAGGTTTGATCCATTGGTCTTTGGCTACAGTCACACAACTCTACTGACATGCCAGCCACGTGTCACCTACGTAGAGAACTGATATGGCCCTTAGCTGGCTGCCATGTCGAGCTGACTTGGATGCTGATGTGGCATCCTTGGGCCCCTATTGTTGATGTGTCAATGACATGGTAATTGACGTGCCCGCTCTCCCGCTCTCTCTCTCTCTCTCTCTCGGACAATAATTTTCCTGTGACCTCACCCAAAGCTTGACGATCCCATATCAACTGTTGGAGATAGGGGATCACACACGAAACACGGAGTCTCTCCTCTCCCAGAGCTACAATTACTAACGCAAAGAAAGGAGGACAGAAGAGCAATTCAAAGCTCTTCACACCCAACTTCACCCAAATCAGGCATGGGATGCAAAGGATTTGGCCAAGTGGTCTCCAAGAGCTACAATTACTAATGCAAAGAAAGGAGGACAGAAGAGCAATTCAAAGCTCTTCACACCCAATCTTCACCCAAATCAGGCATGGGATGCAAAGGTCTACAATGGCTAAAGCTTCCAGAAGCACGCCCCCTTCATGCATTGGGAGGAAATTTGAACATCCACTGATGCAGATCAGGGTGGTCTTGGTTTGACACACGATCTTGGATAGAACTCAATCTCACAAGTGTGCTACTCAAACGAGGGCGCCTCGTTGGTGCACCCGCCACGTGGAGGTCAAGACCGCACCTTACTTATCAATGGTGCTTTGACTCTCATTGACGGTCTACTTCAAGATTTTGTAAATTTGGCCAAGTAGTAAACAAATATAAATGGCAAGATCCAGTCCCAAAGCCGAATTAAGAGTTTTGACTCATGCAATTTGCAAACTTATGTGGCTCTAAGGACCAAGGTTTTGAAGACTTGAAGATGATGACTGTAGACCCATGAAGTTGTTTCATGATAATAGGGCAGCTGTTAAGATAGATCACAATATAGTGCAACATTACAGGACTAAAGATGCAGAAGTTTACGCATATCATTAACGAAAAACTAAGCAAGGGTTTAATTTGCATGTCATTTGTGAAATCTGAGAATCAATTAGTTGTTCTATTTACCAAGTCTCTTAGCAGCAATGTTTCTAATCCCTTTGGGCCTGTTTAATTTTGGGGACCAAAGGTGGGTTGGACTGAGAATCCCCCCACCTCTCCTCATCTCATGTTCTTGTATATTTTCCCGAACCGGGATTTGACAAGCTCTAGTCTACCAAAAAAGCCTCACGTGGCTTAGAAATATACACAAGGGTAACTCCATTTAACCAATTTTATCTCTAGCCCTATTTGTTCTTTACTCCCACCAAATCTTCTTTTAAAAAAGAAACTTCTACTGTAAAACCTCATTTTGGAGCAAAAAAAAAGGCTTTTGTACCAGCCTTGATAAAAAAAAACTTCTTTTATTCTTCATCATTCTGTACCCAAAAGAACTTTTTTTACCAATCCTGATAATAATTATATAAAAAAAAAAAGGGAACTTATCTTTTAAGTTCATCATTTTGTATTGTACCCAAAAAAAATAACTTCTTCAACCAATCTTCAAAAAAAATTCATAGCAAACTTTATTTAAAACACACTTATTTATCCTTCATCATTCTGTACCCCAAAAAACTTTACGTACCGAGAGGGTTGATATTGGGTCAATTACGGCAGTGTGACTAAGGGGGACATGTTCTGTGATAATCAAATTACTCCAAACAAGAACCTCAGGGCAGCCAATCCTAAGAAAAATAGGTGAACCTGAGAAGAGCAATAAGAGTAACCCCTCTCCTAACTGTAACCACCACAAATGAAGAGTGGGTGAGCAAAATACGAAACATATAAAAAAGTATTATTGTTTTGTGTTCTCCTTCATCATTCTATAGCCCTCTAGTGTGTAGAAAATTTATGGTTTCCCGAGCCTCCCCTGATTCTGACCAACCCCAATGAAGAACAAAATACAGAACACATAAAAAACATATTATTGTTTTATGTATCCTTCATCGATCTGAAGCCCAAAAAGCTTTTTTACCAACCTTGATAAAAAAAAAAAATTATGTTAACCTTCATCATTCTGTACTCCAAAAATTCAATTTTTACAAACCTTGATAAAGAAAACGATAGAACTTAATGTTATCTTTCATCATTTTATACCCAAAAATAAACTTATGTTTGAAGAATATTATAAAAGAGATCTTATGTTTGAAGAGATTAGACAAAAGGATCAAGAGCTAAACATGGGTGGGATCTATGCAGCACCGACATGGACACACAACACGACACCGATACTCCGACACATAAATTTTACAAAATTGGAGGCCACAACATGTTTTAAAAAAATATTTGTCGTCCTATTATATGCATGGAATATACAAATATAAAGCACTAATTGTAAATATGTAACACCATGTATACCTACCATTACATCATTCACATAAGTATTTCAACAAAAAGCGTTGCGTCATTTAGGTGTCTTTACAATCAGTAAAATATCATCCATCACCCAAAAAGGCAAAAAGTAAGAGTTCCCTAAGTTTTAACTAGAGTCTACTTTTTGTACCACTTAAGCTTATGTTGTTTGTACCACAGTTAGACTCTACTGACTCTTCTATTTCGTTCAACACCCCGACTTGTTATGCAAGTGTCCCAAGAGTGTCCAGAGCATTTTTAGAGTGTACCCAGAGTGTCCAAACTACAAAGGCTGAAAAAAATAAGACGCTTTGGATTTAAGTATCAAACACGTGTCCGGAGAGTGTCAGTGTCCGACACCGGTACGTGACCTCCAATGAAGTGTCCGTGCTACCAAGGGTGGGATTACAAATTGCATTATGGGCAATACAGTCAATCGAACCATTAATCCTTTTCAAGAAGCATTCAAAACAAACATGGGATAGACCGGACAGAATTTGACCATAAGGTATTTTCCATGCACAACATGCACAGGACTAATAACCCCTTGACTACAAACCCACCTAACCCTATCCTTCCATTCAGACAGGGCCATTGTGTGCAAGGTGGGCATGAGTGACATTTGTGCACCAACTTCAGGAGTTTAACTAGTGGGAGAGGGAGAACCATAAGTTGCTCTCTTATTTTTCCTCACTTTATACATCTGTTCTCTCACTTCACTAAATGTAACTTGAGCAAGGAATCTCACTTCACTAAATGTAACTTGAGCAACTTTTCAAACACATACATAAAAAAATGTCAAGTTAATAGGAATCATGATTACCTGAAAGACTCATTAGTATCCTCTATATATGGTTCAACTCCTTCTAGCATATACAGATGACAACAGAGTTTCCGCAATTCCATAACCACATTGGCAAGAGAAATCTGATTTGTAGGAATATCCAAGAAAAGTTAATGTTCACCAAAATAATATTGACAGGATTCTTTATCCATAAAACCGGTGATCTCACCTGTGCACCACCCCTTCGAGTTAGTAACTCATAGTTTCGAGTAAGAATAGCCTTGTAGTATTCTTTCTGTTTGCTACTCAATTCCACACGTAAAATGAGCTCCTTTTTTGGTGGCATTTCCTTCATGACGTCTTTCTTTACTCCTGCAGGTTCATCAACAGTGATTTACAGGTTACAGCAGTATTTCAATAGATGGACAAAATTCCAAAATTTTGTTTACTGGAAGAACCATGGCTAGAGATAACAAATGAGAACTGATACTATCTAGACCAGGAGAAACAAATGCACAAGGAAGAATGAGAAGGTTTTTAAGCAAGCTAGTCTTCAACCTAGGGATTTGATCTCCATATTCAAGTCTATATTTATTTTGATCAATCTCTCATCAGGCGAATATAGGGCCACAAGTCCATGGACTGCATAACTTATGAACTTCCCTCAATCAAGCATTGAGAAGACCCTATATTTGAAGAATCCATGAGGCTTCCAAAATGAGTAAAATCGGCACTACAATCGGTTTTATTTCCACCTGGCTTGGTAAAACAACAACTATTAAATCTAGTCAAAGTGAAATCAAACCAACAAAATCGACTCCATAAAGCTGAGCTTGAAGGAAATTTGCTGCTTTTTAGCTTATATGTCCATTTCTCGACGCATGACAAAGATCAAGAAAAACCAACACCACTCCGAAACAACAAACAGACTAGCCAAATAGTAGAAAAATGATAGCGAAAAGAAAATATCTGTAATGCTGCCATCTTTATTTGCATGAGACCCGTATCATGGTTTCCTTTTAGGTGGTGGAAAGCAAATAAAAGAAAATGAAACAGAAAAAACAGAAAGAGCACGTTCTAGACACGTCTGATGATTTCAATTGCTTCAGTAACAAAGCAAGAACATGTGTTTACTTCCATTATTAGTAACGTATTCTGGCTCAAAGCCCTGAACATTATTATGCTTACAGGTAAAAAAAATCACCTCACTATTATGCACCATGGTACCATGACTTTCCTATACCTGAAGGGAAACCACCCTGCTAAAGGCCAAAACAAATGTAGACATTTTGACATACTGTGTTGATGTCATCAGCAGATAGATCATTGTACGGCCAAATGCCAATATAGGTGTCTGAATAAGGAAATAGTTTGTCAAACTGAATTTTCTTGGAGCCAACCTTAAGATTCACAAGCAAAAAGAGTTGATAAGTATTTGCATCAGTCAACCTCAATTTTTTAATCATATTTCACCAGATATTGTTCAACATTAAGCTGCAAAGAAAAAACGAAACTAAAGATTTCTCCTTGCCATCTAAACCTAGTAAAAGCTTTGCAAGACCACTAATAAGTTTAAGGTTATAACTAATACTGTACTTCCCTTTATTATCGAGTCATCAGACTTACGTATCTTATGAAAATATATGTTTATGTTTACAACATATGCAAAGGAAAGAAGCAAAGACATTGCCAAATTAAAGTAAATTCTTAACACGCTAGAAATCATATAACTATTCTTCCACATTTGCTTGAAGAGCACAAAAGATGAGTTTAAGATTCATACTTCTAAGCAGATGGGGTGCCAAAATCTTATGAAGCCTTGAGATCTGCTCCTCCTGATTAATATCCTTAAACTCCTCCTGGAATTCCTCTAAACTTCCAAACTGCAGTTTTTCCAATTCCATTATAAGAGAAAGCAATTCTTTCAATGTAAGTAGTATCTACTTCTACAGCGCTGCAGCTTGCATGGATACTAACTGTTAGAATACTAGTATATTAGTATACTAGTATTATGTGTTTAGTCCCACATTGCTTGATTACATTATGTAACGAACTATCTCTTTATATAAATAAATGATTATGTGTGAGGGTTAATTCAACACCCTACACACTTTTCCTCTCTAAACAACATGGTATCAGAGCGGGTTCTTAAACCGCCCTTGAAACCCTAAACCCTAACCTGGTACACCACTGTACAGCCACCCTTAGCCCTAAATCAAGTGCCGACTGCCACACCATAGCCGCCAGCCACCTCCAACCCTAAACCAGCCACCTCCAGCCCTGAATCAGTGCCGACGACCACTGTACAGGGCCCGACGACCACTGGCGATCCATCCCCACCTCTCGCCGACGTCACTCCGGCCTACCCAGCCTCCGTCGACCTTCCTCCGCCCTACCCAGCCTCCGACGACCCCCCCTCCGCCCTACCCAGCCTCCAGCGACCTCGCCGCTCGTCACCCAGCCCCAGCCAGCCCTCCTCCATCCACCCTAGCCCTGTCTTCATCACCCCCGACGCCTCTAACCCAGCGTACCCCTACCGCCCAGCCTACCCAAACAACACCCAGCCTCCGGCGACCCTCGCCGCCCGTCGCCCAGCCTCCGGCGACCCTCGCCGCCCGTCGCCCAGCCTCCGACGACCCTCACCGCCTGTCGCCAGTCTCCGGCGACCTTTCTGGTACTCTGTAGTTGTTGTTTCTGTGATCTGTAGTTGCTTTGGTGGTCTGATCTCTACTCCATGCTGCTGTAAGTTGGGTATTTCCGTTGCGATTTCATGATTTGGCTCTTATACTCTTGATTTGGGGTTCTGTTGCTGCTGTTACTGTTCGGAATCCTTTGCTATTACTGCTGCTGTTTATTTCGGCTTCTGTTTGACCTCATGTGCCGGTGTTCTTGTCTTCTTACTGCTCTTGTCCGCTGGTAATTGTGACATATTGATGTTCGTGGCTGCCTCTATGTTATTGGCTTAATTTCTTGTTGTTTGCTCTGTTTTTTTGGGGTTACTTGGTCTATTTGCCATGGGCTCTGGCACCGAATCTATTGTTAGTTCTCTATCTACAGGTAGTACTGTGACTTCCGCTGTTAGTCGCTCTTCTCGATCTCGTGAGAGGTTATCTATTACCTCCACCTTGTTGAATGGTCGAAATTATGTTGTTTGGGCTAAGGCTGTTGAAGTTTATTATTTGGGGGAGTCAGAATATCATTTCCTTACTGATGATCCTCCCGCGGCGACTGCCGCATCATATGGTGCTTGGGTCCCTGCGGATGCTAAGATTCGGGTTGAGTTATGGAATAGTATGGAGGACACTATTAAGAATACTCTGGTTTTCTTACCTACAGCAAAAAAGGTGTGGTTGAAGGTTAAGGAGATGTTTTCTGGGGCTGATAATCTCCGTCGCACATATGATCTTCATCAACAATTCTTTTCTCTTGATCTTGGCAGCTCATCCTTGGAGGAGTATTATGCCAAGTTTTGCGGTGTTTGTGAGGAGGTCAACACTTGTGAGCCAATTTCTTCAGATATTCAGGTTATGGAGCGCCAACGTGAGCATTTACAGGTGGCTCGATTTCTGTTTGGGTTACCTTCTCCGGCATATGATTCTATCCGATCTAATCTTTTGGGTGATAAAGATTTACCTTCCCTCAGTGCGGTGTTCAGTCGTGTTCGCCAGGCATCTGTTTCTGACACTAGTGTTGATTTGACACCGGCAGCCCGCTCGGCTTTGGTTACCACGGTCTCTCGTGGTGGTGCTTTTTCTCGTGGTTTTGACCGTGGTGGTCGAGAGACAGGGGGAGGCAGTCGGGGTACTTTTGGCCGTGGATTTAGTCGTGATTCCAGTAGCGGTGGTCGAGTGTCGCCTGTTGGGGGGCGTGATTCTGGTGGTAGTAGTCGTGGCCGTGGCCGTGGTCGTGGGCCTCGTTACTGCACATATTGCAATGGTACTAATCATACTGTTGAGTACTGTTGGATTCTTCATGGCCGTCCATCTGCTCATCAAGCTACAGTTTTTGAGGATGATGGGTCCATGCTGTCTAGTTCTGTGACCAGCTCAGCCCCACGTGTTGTTACTATTCCAGAGGATGAGTACCATCGCCTGATTTCCCAGCCGACTTCTCACGTGTCTTCCTCCTCCACTGCTACGTTTGCTCAGAAAGGCTCCACTTTTGCAGGTCTGGCCTCTAATAACCCGTGGGTTATTGATTCTGGCGCTACCGATCATATGACAGGTCACTCCATCCACCTCTCTGACTCTCGGCCTCTTGCGAAACCTTCTCGTGTTGCCTTAGCCGATGGTTCCTCTTCTGATATTGCTGGCTTGGGTTCTGTTATTTTACATTCTTCCCTTAAATTAGACTCTGTTTTGCATGTTCCTCGTTTTCCCCATAGTCTTATGTCTGTTAGTAAACTTACCCAAGCTTTAAATTGTTCGGTCACATTCTTCCCTGGTTATTGTGTTTTTCAGGATCTCCAGACGGGGAAGAAGATTGGTGGCGGTGTTGAGCGTGGTGGTCTGTACTACTTTGACACTGGCGAGCTTCCTACCTCTGTTGCCCTTCAGACTTCCATATCTCCGTATGAGCATCACTGCCGTCTTGGTCACCCATCTCTTCAGACTCTCAAACAGTTAGTTCCGTTGTGTCGTAGTCTTCAGTCTTTGCCATGTGAGGCCTGTGAGTTCAGTAAACATCGTCGTGTTTCTTTTCCACCTAGAGTAGAGAGTCGGGTGTCTCGTCCTTTTCATTTAGTTCATTCAGATATTTGGGGTCCTGTGCGTGTTGCTTCTCGTGGTGGCTTTCAGTATTTTGTTATTTTTGTGGATGACTATACTAGGCTTACTTATGTTTATCTCATGAAAAACAGGTCGGACTTGTACTCCATTTTTAAATCTTTTTATATGGAAATAAAAACACAGTTTGATGTTTCTCTTCGTATCTTCCGTTCTGATAATGCTGGTGAATATTTCTATAGTGTTTTGTATGCCTTTTTTAATGAGCATGGTATTATTCATCAATCTTCGTGTTCTCGCACTCCCCAACAGAATGGGGTTGCAGAACGCAAGATCCGTCATTTAACTGAGGTTGCCCGCGCCCTTTTAATTCAGATGACAGTTCCCAAATCCTATTGGGGCGACGCCGTTCTTACTGCCGGATATCTCGTGAATCGTATGCCCTCTCGTGTTCTGGGGGGCCAGATTCCCTATAGTATTTTGCACCCTGGTTGTTCTTTATATTCCTTACCGCTTAAAATTTTTGGGTGCACGTGTTTTGTTCATGCTCTAGATCCTGGCCGTGATAAACTTGATCCACGCTCTATCAAGTGTGTATTCCTGGGATACTCTCGGACTCAAAAAGGTTATAAGTGTTATTCTCCCACTCTGCGTCGCGAGTTTGTCTGTGCTGATGTTACGTTTCATGAGTCGTTACCCTATTTTCCGCCTTCATCTCTTGGGGATCAGTATGAGTATATGCGTATTTTAGTTCCTTCCGGACAACCTCAGCCGTAGCACCCCCTTATGCAGCAGGTATATGTTCGCCGTGCCAAAACTGCACCACCGCCACCTCCGCCTGCCACTGAGCCAACTCCTCCGTTGCGAGATCCGAGTCCACCTCCTTTGGCTCCTACTGCTCCACCTTCTCCTCCCATTGCTCTTCGTAAAGGTATTCGCTCTTGTACTATCTCTCATCCTATTGCTAAATTTGTCTCTTATGATCATCTGTCCCCCACCCTACGTGCTTTTACTGCCTCTGTTTCCTCTGTATTTGTTCCTAAAACTGTTCAGGAGGCCTTGTCTATTTCTGAGTAGCGGACAGCTATGGAGGAGGAGATTTCTGCGCTCCATGATAATGGGACTTGGGAGTTGGTTCCTCTACCCTTTGGAAAGACAACTGTGGGGTGCCGCTGGGTATTCACTGTGAAATATCATCCTGATGGGTCTGTTGAGCGTTACAAGGCTCGCCTTGTTGCTAAGGGCTACACCCAGACGTATGTTTATCTCATGAAAAACAGGTCGGACTTGTACTCCATTTTGTTATTTTCTCTCGCAGCCAACCTTGGCTGGCCTTTATTCCAATTGGATGTCAAGAATGCTTTCTTACATGGCGACCTTCTTGAAGAGGTTTATATGGAGCAACCACCTGGGTTTGTTGCTCAGGGGGAGCGTTCACAGGTATGTCGCCTTCGTAAAGCTCTTTATGGGCTTAAACAATCTCCCAGGGCCTGGTTTGGCAAGTTCAGTGATGCGGTTTTGAAATTTGGTATGAGTCGATGTCAGTCTGATCATTCTGTTTTCTCTCTCACATCTACTCGAGGCTAAGTGTTATTAATTGTGTATGTTGATGATATTATTATTACGGGTGACGACCAGAAAGGTATTGATGCGTTGAAGGCCTTTCTGCAGAGCCAGTTTCATACTAAAGACTTGGGTAGATTGCGATACTTTTTAGGTATCGAGGTAGCACGATCTAAAGATGGTATTAGTTTATCGCAGAGGAAATATGTGCTGGATATCTTAGATGAGACTGGTTTGTTGGGGGCGAAACCTGTCGATACCCCTATGGATCCTAATGTCAAGCTATGTGTTGATCAGGGGGAGGCACTGTCTAGTCCTGATCAATATCATCGTTTGGTTGGTAAACTGAATTATCTCACTATTACACGTCCTGATATTTCATTTGCAATGAGTATTGTGAGTCAGTTTATGTCTGCTCCTCGTTTGCCACATTGGGAGGCCGTTCTCAGAATTGTCAAGTATCTCAAGTCTCATCCTGGACGTGGTCTATTTTATAGAGCTAATGGTCATTTGCGTATTGAGGCATTCACTGATTCTGATTGGGCAGGAGGCCCATCTGACAGGACGTCAACCACTGGATATTGTGTTTTTCTTGGTGGCAATCTTGTTAATTGGAATAGTAAGAAACAGACCGTGGTTGCACGGTCTAGTGCAGAGGCCGAATATAGAGCCATGGCTCACACCACATGTGAGATTGTGTGGGTGCGATCTTTTCTTGAGGAGATAGGATTCAGTGTGTGATTGCCTATGAATTTGTATTGTGATAACCAAGCAGCAATTCACATTGCATCTAACCCCGTATTTCATGAGCGGACTAAGCATATCGAAGTTGATTGTCATCTGGTGCGAGAGAAGTTAACTGATGGTGTTATAGCAACTCCCTTCGTATCTACAAATGCTCAATTGGCTGACATATTCACCAAGTCATTATTTAAGCCCCGGTTGGAGATGTTATGTGACAAGCTGGGTTTGTGTGATATCTATTTCCCAGCTTGAGGGGGAGTGTTAGAATACTAGTATATTAGTTTACTAGTATTATGTGTTTAGTCCCACATTGCTTGATTACATTATGTAACGAACTATCTCTTTATATAAATAAATGATTATGTGTGAGGGTTAATTCAACACCCTACACACTTTTCCTCTCTAAACAACACTAACCTTGCCAGCATCAAGAAAGTGCATGAGCATGAAAAGTTCATCCAGGTTGTTCTGAAATACATCGACAAATTAGTCATCAGTAAAGAAACGTATAACAGAAAGTTTACAAAAATTGGAGTACTACAGCTAACAGAAAAGTAATTTACGAAATTACATCAAAAATCCATAAGGCATTAACCACAACGCATACGCTTTTGGGATAGAAATGACCCCAACATTAGGGGAAAGAATTGTCATTTCTTGCTATGAAATGGAACTTAACTTTGAAACTAGGGCGCAAGCCGATCTAATAAAATAGAGTGTAAGATCGAGGAACTAACTCCATGCTATCTCAATTGGTGAACATGTGGGACCATTAAAGAGGGATGGTTGGGTTAGCCATTTGACTACTTACTGTCTTTCAAAAAAGAAAGGAAAAACTATTTGCTCTGACTTATTGAAAGCAATATCAGATTGCCGTATTATGCATCCACTATACCTACAATAATCTACCTATATATTACCCTTGAAGTACGATTTCACTCATACAACTAGGATGTTACACAAACAACTTATTCAAAATCATATCAAATAAGGGAGCAACTATATCAATAAAAGGAAATAGTAAATCCACGAAGAGGCAATAAGCGAGCAGAATTAGACAATCTTACATTAATAATGCAGATTGCACCTTAGAAATGTTGTTTTCTTCATTTTCTTTTGGGGGTTAAAGCACCTTTACTTGGTTAAACTTCAACAATTTATTGATAAAACCATCCAAAGCATTTAGGTCCATTTAAAGCAGCATAATAGATTCCTACAGATAATCATCCAAAGCTTCCATGAGATAGATTTGGACTTGGCTATGTAAATAGCAGCATAATACATTCCTACAGATAATTACTTATTGAATGATAGACTCTGTGCCTTCCAGCTTTGATTTGGGGGAATGGTTTCATGGCATGACGTCCCTTGACTTCCTCGAGTTTTTGATGTGTAGGGGGGCTGCTATTTCAGCGGTAAAACTTTATCATAGCAGCCACTTTGTGCATATATTGTTAAATGTTAGGTCTATCTCCAATACTCTCCCGCCTATACCACCATGGACCGGGGATTACACGGTACTACAGTTGTTGTATGAATAACAAAATAACCGCAATAGGAATTACATCAGTGTAATTATTCTTGTCGTAAAGAAATATGACTACCACTTTTTTTTCATTTACTAGACTTTTCTAATTACTGATACCAAATCCACACAATGTCCTAGCTCAAACAAGTGAATTAGGCAAGCGAAAACATGACGATGAACTGGGTACTCCGATGTGTTAGTACACTGCTATGGGTTTGGAGACAGCACAAAGAAGCAGAGATATCAAATTCTGCAGGATGATTTAGAACACAATCAGACTCATAAAATCTCAAGAACAAACTCAAAAGAATTCTGCGTGAAAATAAAATGGAACTGCAAACATCCAAAGCAGTAGAAATGAGGCGCAAGGTCCAGTTAGGAAAAATATTAACTAAAGCTTGTCGGAAATTTGCCGACTACAAAAATCCGGAAATGAATTACTCAATAATGATATCAGCCCATGCTAAGAAATGTGAGCTAGTACAAAACCCCCTCATTGTTACCACTGCAATTTCAGATGAGAAGTCCCATCAACTAAACTGAGTCTTTAACTTTTTTTTAAAAAATGTGCATCTGTCCAAATTTGCCAAAATCAAGGGCAGAGAGAGAGAGAATTTTGCATCATTCTAGGGGAGAAAACACTTTGCAACATTTTCCAATCAGTCTCAGACTCTCAGCTGTAAACTGAAGCCCTAAATCTAAGATAACAAAGCATTCACCCCTGGAAACCTTATGAAAAGTTTGAGCTTATTACAGATCAGAGAAATAGACATGTAAATAGAGAGATAAAAGAAGAAAAACAATGACATACCTTGCGGTCCAGTTTTTATCAAAGAAAGAAGAAATTACTCTGGAGAACGATAATGAATGTGAAATAAAAAGGAGATAGAGGATGAGAAGGAAATGGAGAAAAAGTAGAAAAGTTGAAAGAAGTACCCAAAACTGTTCCCTACAACTTGAATAGAGAAAAGAATACAAGTGAAAAATGAAGGATGAGACTAAATGAACAGAAAAACAAGTTAGTGAGAGAGAAGAGAGAAGAAAACTCAGTGCCCATGTGAATACCTATCCCTAGAAACTTTCATTAACCAGATAGTTACCTAATATGGCAGAATTCTAATAACTGGCCCATTAAAACTTCCTAAATTAAGACAATGCAATGGATTTTTACCTACCAAAATTCTGTGCTCTATTCTCAGAGGTTACAATTTGAGGAGCACTATTAAATCCGACTCAAAATCCACCTGAAGGGAGCACAAAAATACTACAATTCAAAACCTGGTGATATGTTTCCAAGTTTTGTGCCCATTAGTCAAAGGGTGCTGGGTGAACCATGATTAGATATCGCTTTAAATGTTTCTACGGTTTTGTACCCATTAGTCAAAGGGTGCTGATTGAACCATGATTAGATATTGCTTTAAATGTTTCTACGGCCACGAGACCTCAACATTTCTACTTTTGTAGAAATCCATGCTCGGATTAACCTTTCTCCAAAGGGTCAATTCCAATAAACAAAATTACTGTTTACATAGAATCCAGTGTATGAATTGATTGTTTAAAAACTCAAGATTTCATAAACCGGTCAACGGCTGAATTTGTTTTATTTTCCCCATTGGCAAACACAACTTCGAACAATAAAGATATACAGGACATATAAAGTAAGATACATTAAAAGGTGTATAAAATCAGACACATTGAAAGGCAATATGTACTTGCCTACTTCATTATTGACTTTTAAATGGTTACTACACTCATCCACGGTAGCGGGTAGACCAAGAAGCGGTTTCTCCATCAATCTCTCTCCCAAAACATGGCATGAAAGTATTAAAGTGGGAGATCGAGTCTACTGATTTTGGCAGGTACTTACCTTATTTTCTTGGTGATAAATATAAAACCTTATTTTCATTCATATTTTTTGTTCAAATTATCCCTGTGCAGCACATTGATAACCATTCAAACTGATGGGTGGTAAATAAAGCCATCATTCCAGATGTACTTTTAGCTGTTTATAGTGCTCCTTCCAATTGAGAAAATATGATTAAGATTCGGAGGGATTAGATGAAAAAAGCTTCTTTTTTCACAAAATCAGGATTCCAGAAATTCCACGCTAGAACTAATTGTTTCAATGAAGTTACGGTAGCTATGTGCATCCTTTTGTCATTGGGTAGTAGGTTAGTTTTCCCTTTTTGCATTCTCATTTCTCAGTTAAGGAGTTTCTATCTATTGCTTTAGACAAACGTTAAACTGATAACAAAACTCACAATTCGATTAGAAAAATCAGCTTATGGGCATTTGATAACTTGACTGAACAAAAATGTGTAGATAAGCTGATTCTAGTATAATAATAATAATGCAATTAAAGGGGCCATTGAGTTCATCCCAAATAAGGCTAGGATGCAAACATTGAAATTGATTGAATGCTAAAAACAAAACGGAACTTATATTTTCTGGTCCACTAGCAGTAATTGACGACTTTGCTTATCCACCAATGAAAATGACTTCTTATTATAGGAGGAACAAGGCTTCATAGTGGCTGTTGGTGCTAAGAACACGGTGGAACTTATACTCTCTGATCCACCACCAGTAATTGACTTCTTTGCTTATTCCAAAAGAGAAAATGACTTCTTATCATGTGATTATGGAATGAGGTGGAGCCATTAAACAATTTTCATATTCTTTGTAGTGACAAAAAGATAACCCAACAATTGGGGCACCCCTTTTGCTAAAAAAATAAATAGCGGCAGTGATATTCTTGCCTTGTAACAAAAACAAAAAATTCTTTTTTCCTAAATGCTGGTAAAAAGTGCTTACACAGTCTATGAATGGTAGGAGAAGATAAATATTCTTCACCAAGGAGATAAGTCCGTTGATTACCACATCAGCTCTAATAAAACGTTATCGAAGTTGCGACAATGTCCTAGTGTTCTAAAAATCGCTAGGCGCTAGTTGGGCGGAAGATGGGGCCTAGCACGTAGTGGCTGATGGAGCCCTTGGCGGCCGAATCGGTGCCTAAGCCGATCTAGGCATTGGACCCCCGCCTAACGCCTAGGCACCAACTAGTGGGCCGCCTAGACCAACTTTTAGAACACAGCAATGTCACCTCTTACCAATGCTCATGAGATCCTAAATTCCTCCAAAACGTGACACTTACCTTCAGTCAACTATAGGTTGATACTGGTAGGCGAGGGTAGTAGTCCTTTCCAGAACAATAATGATATGCAGTTGATCAATGTTGAAGGTATAAATAATAAAGTTGCCCTCTCTCTAACAGCTAGAGCTTTTAGATGAGTTGGTGATTAACAATCTAATAATCACTAACTAACTTGCGTTACATTTCATTGGGTGTGGGTATCAGGAGGGTATATGTCATTTGTCAAATGCAACTAATTTGCAGCTGTTCCACCAAAAACAGAATGGGAGTCCAACTGCACCATGACATATGGCTAAAGTTCATATCTTGTAGCTTTTGTTAATTTCAAGGATAAAATGATGCTTATAAACAGCAATAGAGTATTTCACATGGAAAAAAGAATAGAATCATTCATAGAAGTGCCTTGTTAGAACTGGGTTGGACCGTTTCTCATGGGGGGAAAAAAATTAATGTAAACAAAGAGAATAAAAAAAGAAATTTAGGGGAAAGAAGTCCACAGAAAGGAAAAAAAAACAGAAATATTACTGGAAGACAACATCAAAACGGAGCAGGACAACATGGCCAACAGATGAGATTAATAGTTTACAGTGAAGCAATTACATGTTGAGGACAACCTATTAAGACTGAGATGGCTGATAAGAAGAAGTCATGGAGAATGAAGAGAATGAAGTTTTTGTATGATACAGGTATAAGCCCAGTATTAGTCCTATTATTTCTCAAATACCAACAATTATGAACTGATATGCAGCAAATCAGCTGATACGGGAAACAACTATTAAGAAGTTCCAATAAGTCACCCTAAGAAATGTCAACAATAAGGCACTTCGGCTCGTGGCCTTTAATTTTCTGTCCAAGGGATACGCAAATGACACCAAGAATTATGCATATTACGAGACAGAAGCAACAGATTTTAAAACAACTACTCCGTAAAAAATTACTGCAGGAAGTTATCAACAAACCTGAAGAGGAGTTCCAGTCAAAAGAACACGATGTTTACTAGAATATTGCTTGAAGGAAGAGAATAACTTTGAGTCTTTATTCTTGAGACGATGACCTTCATCAACAATCTACATACAGATGTCAGCATCTTTTAGTGGCAAGAAGCACACTCCAACTGCAACATATTCAATGGGCCAAAAAGTTACCAAGCATTCCCATTGTATCGGTTTCAATGATGTCGTATCTAAGTTAATCATTTCATATGATGTTAGAAGGACATCAAATTTGATCCTATCTTGCTTGCTTTCACCAAAAATTTGACTAGATTTCTTCTTTTTGATCTTCTTATGGTTTTTGGGAAAATAAAATTCATACTCCCTAATAACCGCACGAGCTTGAGCAGAGCCGACGTACATGACCTGCAGCAAGTAAATTTCATCAGGTAATGCATGCCAACCAATTAGTCACAGAAAGTCAGAGAAGGCCATGCACATACAACATTCATTTGCGGTGCCCATGTTGCAAATTCACGTTCCCAATTACGCAATGTTGAGAGTGGTGCTACGACCAAATGTGGAGAAAGATTATCTTCAAACAGCGATGCTAGAAAAGCAATGCTCTGTATTGTTTTCCCTGCATGCAGAGGTAAACTGACATATCATCCTCATCCCAACTACCACACACACACACAAAAAAAACATGATGATCAAAGGATAGTCTGCATTAGAACAATTATGTGACTTGCCCTGTCGCAAGCATATGGCTCTAGAAATCCTCACAAACCCGAGTTCTTATTTGTCAACAAGTTAAGATATATTCTATCTCAAGGAACATCCTTTTTTCTCCTTAAGACTGCATTCGAACATTGATTACGAAGACCAGGTTCAAATCATTCCACATTGCACAGAACAGAAGTTCAGAACTCTTGAAGGAATCATAAGAATTAATAAAAGAACAATAGCAGTACTACTTATCTTGCCGTAGAAGGTTCAGAGTGATACAACTTTTCTTTCTACAGAAATTATTGTTCACAAAAAAGGTGATGAAAATAGGAAAAAAGATAGGAACTCCAGGAAGAAAGAAAACAAAATGCGGAAAACAAAAACAAAGAAAGAACAATAGAGAACGTACCAAGACCCATTTCATCTGCAAGTATCACGTGCGTTTGTTTAGACCAAGAGAAGCGTAAGAAGTTCAACCCTTCCAGCTGATAAGGATGGAGGGAGCCTTCATTTACACCAAAACGCCATTAGGATTTCAGGAGGATCAAAGAAGGAGAAAAGAACTACATTTGAACCCAATCACAGGATAATACGAATAATATAAATGATGCACCTCCAGAAAGAAACTCGGGACTGCGATCATAATGTTGAAATTCTTTATGTTTCTGTTTGGATTCTGTGGCATCACGATTGTTGCTCTTCTGCTTGCTTGAAGAGAGTTTATGACGCCTAGACTGAATTCTATTAAATCTTTCAATTTCTTGCTGAAACGAAGAAATGTCTGACTCAGATTCCCAATAACATTCATCGTAGGGAAGCTCCTTCCATTTAACAAAATACTTCTTCTCATCCTCATCTTCCCTGCAAAGTTCAGGAATGCAATTAAAGCTCTCAAGTCAACATTGTAACAAGAAAGAGACATGATCAGAATGCATCAAGTAACAGAACAAAGAAACATATTAATGCTGTGTTACCAACTTACCACAAAATCCCAAAACGTTAAAAAGAAAACAAGATATTCAACTCATGCTTGCCGGAACTTTATTTGCTGGCATTTTTCCCCCTTTTAGAATGCAGAGTAATGTTGTCCAGAGAAACTACAAGATTATTCGCCTTTTGCTTGTTCAAATTTCCATATGGCATTTTTCTAGTAGTAGAAGGCAGAGTAATTTGGTCATTTAATTCATTGTTCACACAAGCTAAATTACTTCCAACGGTCAGAAGTTCTACTCTGATATGATAACAACTATCGTCGTGGACAATTACTGTTAAGATCTGTATAAACCGTAATTATCATAAAATCCTTCATCAAGATGGGCAAGAAATAAAATAGACTGCCGATTTCCACCATCAAATACATGATAATATATTTTGCCTTCATCCCATTTAGGCCAAAAAGGTGAGCTTAGCGTGTCTCCAAATTTTTCACCTCACATACACCAAGCTGTTAAGTGCAACAAAGTTAATGAGCTTGCCTAAATGTAATGTAAGTAGTGTTCCTTTATACCTCACAACTCAGACAGCTAGAATTCAGCCTGCAACTATTGCTTTCAGTGTTGGATGAGGAAATAAGCTCCACATATCTAAGTCTTACATTTTGGCCGGTAGAGGCTTCTAGATGTAAATTACTTGAACAAATAAAATAGAACTGTAGACCAGATATGAAAGGATGCATGCTTCTACTCTGTACTAGAATGAAACAAGAGTGTAGTAGTTTGACCTAAGAACATTTAACTCTAGCAGTTATAGATCGCTCAAGTGCAGATAAAAGTCATACCAATTGTAGACATGTTTCCTCTCACAACAGCATCTTCATTCCAACTTACACTATGAACTTCGACGAAAAGCAAAATTTTGAATGAAAGAAAAATGCAAAACAGGAAGAAGAAAAAAGGCAATGGCTCTCTATGTTAAGACATATGTAGACAGGCAACATGCTCACGAAAAAATTATTACCATTAGGCTTGCTTTTAGTGTTAGTCCTATTACCCGTTTCCACATTCAGATTCACTAAAATTCAACCTGCACTTTAAGGTTCAGAAGACAATTTCGCAAATCCACCTCTGCATATAAAAGTTGGAGTTAAATGTTCGTTTGGCCTGCACCAGAACAAATTAATACCTTTCCCTTTGCACTACTCATTCATTGTAGTTATATTCCACCACGTAAACTAGCCGATCGTATCCCACCTTATCCTCGTGCATTAACGGTTGTGGGACCAGCATCCCACCACATAAACTACCCAATCAGATGGAACATCTTTGTTGACAAAACATTGTGAGCAAGGTTCTAAATCATTATAAGAATGACTATTGGGGATACGGCCACGTATGGGTATCCGTGATTTCATACACCCATGTATCGGTTGATATTGGACAATATCGGTCGATTCGGAAGTATCTGCAGATGTAAGTAAATAATGGTATCATTGGTCAATATTCTTGTTATGCCTTGAACAACTCAATATGTAGGGCTTGTTCGTTTTGGGTATCCAAAACCCCCGTGCACAGTCCTCAATAAATTTTCTCTCTCTATCTCTCTACTCATTACTCTCAAAAACCTCCCTCAAAACCCAAAACGAACAGGAACGTAACAACTGAAATTTAGAAGCCCAGTTGAGAGATCATCCTATAATTAGGTGGTACACAATAAGTTAATTTTACCCTTTGATCTTTGTGTTTTCTGTTTATATCATTGATTACCCATTGTGGGTCTGCAACATTTTAAGTGGTACGCACCATTTGGATTTGCTTTATTACCATCCCTATCTGTTTGATTGATAGGATTGGACATTGGATTACAAATGTGTGAGGAATTCCTCATCCAATAGGATTACATATCCCCTCATCCTTAGTCTGACACTCCGACCAATCAAAGAAGGCTTCCTTTTTCTATTCATTTCATATACCAGAACCTAAGTTTGCATCCCCCACATCTTCATTACCACGTGTTACGGGATGGACGACATTGAAAAAGCGAAACTGTGTGAAGTATGTGAGAGACAGTATCTTCAACAGCAAACAAGGGCATTAAGTGATGGTTAGTGTACAAAAGGAAATAATATAGATATAAAATTAGATGAACAGAGCTAAAAGTTTTTCCCAATAGGGAACGGGAATGATCAATGAGGGGATAAGAAGTGAAGGATAACTATTTATACCAAAGTAGAAAAACAAAACCCATATAAAGGGGCCACTTCACTGTGGAAGTGTACGAAGATTCTTTACTTGTGTATAACTGAGTGATGTTAGTGAAGATATACGGTAGTTGGTCCTAATAACTCAATTCCAACGATAATGCTCACTACAGTTACTAAGTTTGATTTTGTTTCATTTGCGGCAATAAAAAGTGGTGATAATTCCATAACAAATGAAACCTCATTAAATGACAGAGAAAAAAAGAACTTGTGATGGTTTTAAGGTTTTCATGTTGAGACCAAATAATACTCAAAACAAGTATAGAATAAATTGTGTATTAGTCATTGTACAACAAAATACACCATATGTGTTTAATTTGGCAAATAAAACTCATTGAATGAGAAAAAGAAAAAGAAACTAGTGATTATTTTCATGGTGAGCCCAAATTATGCTGATGAGAATTATAGAATAAATTGTGTAATTAGTCATTGCTCGACAAAATACGCTACATATGTATAATTATCTACACAACTACTTAAGCTCATTAACCTAAATAAGACTGGATAAGAAACCAATGAACGCTACTCCAAGAAGTTACAATAAGATTAATCATACTACTACATTTTAAGTGATGCTCAGTAGTTCTGTCAAAAAAAAGTTCGGCTATTTATGAATACGAGATTATTCAGGAAAATTTTGATAAGGAAAGAGCAGTTAAGTATACGGTTTATTCAACATCTGGGATTACCTTTTTGTGCTGTTTGTTTACATTTTGCAAATGAATAATCAATCCTCACTGCTATAGTTCATGCCAGTTTCCTTTCTTTCCTTTTTGCCCGTAATTCTATTAAAAATCAGATTCATCTATCTAATATGACATTATTTACACAAAGTTTGTTGAAGAATTTGCAGTTTATTATCCCATTTCGTTGGCATTTTGGACTCCTTTAAAGTATTATTTGTAGACATTGTGTAAAGTGTAAATGAATAGTCAATCCTTGTAAGGGTCCATGTCAATTTTCTCTACAAGTTTCATAGCACATGCCCAACACAAGAAAAATCCCAAACACAAGTAAATACTCTGACTCTTGGTGGAATTTGGTTCAAACAAACAGAAATCCAAAACAAAGTAAGAAATTTTGGTTCAGATGACAGAATTCAACCCTACTCGTACAACAAAATGAATGTAAATGATGAAATGGTAGGACCTGCAAGCAAGAATCCGATCAACAGTAGTCCATTCAGGTCGAATGGCTACAAACTCATCTTCAGAAATATTGGTTGATGATGTTTGGCGCTGAAAATTGTTGATTTTAGTCCTCAAGCGAGGGTGTGCCTTGTAAGCTTTTAAAAACTCTTTCTCCGGCACCCTAAGAATCCACCAGATGAGGTTATAGCAACAAAACTAATATTAGATTCAAAAAAAAGGGAAGACAGAAACTGATTAGAAGATCGAAATCAAGTACAACATAATGAGACTATGTTAGAAGCATCACAAATAGTTACAAGGTAGCGAACTTTATCGCAGCCTTGCGACATTAGGAGAGAAGTAAAGTAGCTAATTTAAGGACTGTTAAACGAACAAACTACTGGTAGAAACATGAAACTACCAAGTGCAGTGAAGATAGGATAATCCTTTCCACTTGACAAGGTATTGTTTCACAAATATTTGCTTCGAGCCCAGCTTAGAGGCATCACTATCATCGGCAACAGTAGGGCGCATTTCACAGTCTAAGATCTTGTCGATATCATTTAGAGGGCTAACCTGCAAGGACGACAGTAAAACATTTCAATTAGAATGGAAGCAATACATTGGCATACGAGTGCAACAAAACTAGTAATAGTCTTGTACAATGGGACCATACACAATCTGGGCACCACCACTTGCTAGGAAGACGAGCTCTCAGTGGTGGAATCAAACACTTGGGATGATACGCATAAGTACATGTCTCACAGCACAAAAGATTTCCCCTTTCACCACATGCTCGACATGAATCTTCTTTAGAAAGAAGACAACACATAGGAAAACAAGTCATATTAAGTCACATAAGACTGTGTGTCCACTAGAACATATAAAAGAGACAACCATGACATGAAACTGAAGCATTTACTGCCAAAAAAAAAAACACACCCCAATTCCTGGTGCTGTACCTACCTATACAAAGATGAAACCTTCTAGAACTTTCCTCTTTATAAGAAGCATGGATATGGAACAGAACACGGGATGGAGACGATACGACATGAAGAATTCACACAGACACTGCCCTAAAGAAATCCTTAAAGATAAGGACATGTCTAAGAAATACTACTCAGGGTCATGATAGTTTTTACTTTTTATTTATTCTCAACTACACGCTTCATCTCTTGTCACATATACATGGCGCTTAATTCAATTTGAGATAACAACTATATCTTGTATCTCGACTCTGAAAAGAGCACATAGAGTAATGCATTACAGTAGTTAATAAATCATTGATGTACCTTTTGTATTCTTCTACGTATTTTAAGTTACATTTCAATATGAGTGTCATAGCTATTACATATTGACAACTTGTATAAGATAGTGATATGCCTAGTTTCACAATTTTCAAAACCATACGTTACCAAGTGTGTAAGAACTAAGAAGTGTAAATCGCATCTTGATTTTTAGTCATACAGACCTAGTATGTGTCGGATACGCTGCAAAGAGAGTGTCGGAGACTTGTCTGAGTCAAGATTCCTATTTCATAATCACGGACACGAAAGCAAACTATTACCACATGTCTGACATCGTCCGAGAAGTGCCAGTTCCGACATGTGTTGGACACCGACACATCACCTTCTTTGAAGCGTCTGTGCTTCTTGGTCCTCTTTTTTACCTAAACATATTCTCAAGGCACAAACTGAAATGTTTTTATTTCTGGGGACTCGTTTAGGAAATAAAGGTTATACCAAGTGCGCAAAACTTGCCCATACAACAGGAATGACAAAGGTAGTAAGTTCAAATCCAATCACAGTATCACACCCCCACCCCCAAAAGAAAAACTATTTTTAGAGAGGCTGGTTTGCCCATCCTTCAAAAAAATTAACCGTATTTTCCTAATTCCCATATCACAAGCCAAGTATATACTAAATATTCTACTAGTTTCATGTCCCCATCAAGAATATCAGCAGAAGAATGCTACAATCTAATAAAGAAAAAAAATACTACTGCATAGCAATTTTTTGCATTCACACATATGACCCAACACAAGGTCTCCAAATAACCTCCCATAGAAAATCATTAAATTAGTGAATTGTCACACTTCATTTTTATAATGTTGGTTCAGAACATAGCATGTTCTAAAGTTATATTCCTAAATAGCCTTCTGAAAAATAAATCAATGAAAACAATTTTAGAATGAGCAACGATATGTGCACATTCTGTTTTATACATCATCAATTTTAGAATACGGGTCCTACAAAATATTTACATTTGTGTAAGATACGTATAGAGATGCACAAGGTTTGACCTCTAAACACACTGAATCAAACAAGACGTATCATAGCATAACATATCATAGAATCTTTGTAAACATAAGATACGATTAGATATATATGTATGCATATTGTAAGATATTCTTAAACGGAACATACGTTAGGAGATACGTATCGATTTTACCTCTAAACTTATCGAATCGTACAATACGTAGTATCTCAAATCATAAGATTTTGACAACACTCGAAACAAATGTACAAAGTTCCACAACCTACTAGCTTAACCAATATCTCCTGTAACCGAAATAGACATGTATGACAGTATGAGTACACCCAAAGTTAGCTTATGCTTCCAGAGAATGTGTCATGGATCATATTTTTCCTATAAGTGGCCATTCTGTTACTATATCAACGTTGAAACTAAATATTTTCCATGGTTTTTTCATTTGGCGTGTTTACTAACACTTGAGTAGCTACTAACTTTCATTACTTCCAGACTTTATTTCCAGCATTGACTCTTAATCATCTTGATACCTGGTTTTAAACTACTGCAAATTTCTGATCAACAAAAATTTATGAATTAATCGTAATACAAACTTCACCCAATGAATATTTAGTTGTAATTTACACTTTCAGTTTAACGTAGCATGACTCTACTGCTGCACTGCATGAACCCAGGAATCAGAAATTAAAGTTTTCCAGTCAAAAAAAACAATAAAAGGATGGCCACCCACACAATAAAAAAAAACACATGAAACCTGTGTAAATGGCAAAGATAGCAAGAATGCTGAATTGAGGTAAAAAATAAGGAGTTCATAACCAGTCCATAATACATCAAAATATCAAATTTATCCAGTTAGAACAGCTTAATTTAGCTTTCAAAATGGGTTTTGATATAGAGTTTGGGAGCCTTATCACAGATTCACAATATTTCGTATCACAGCAGGTGGTCCATTGTTCGCCCCCCGCTTTGTTTGCTCAACCGGCACAAAATATCAAGAATTCCACAGATTTGAAATAGCCATTTAATACGAATTGTTTTGAATAAAGAATTTTTTTATCCTATCTTCTACACGAAAAATGAGATGCCTCAGTTGGAGGGAACCCAACTTGGTAAGTAGAGCATCAATCATAGTGCTCATCTCTTAGCAACCCTTATTGGGCTAATAACCTAAAGATAGGGATAAAGAAGAAAAGGTCTGGTTTTTCGCTGTGACACCTATCATACCTTTATTGTTGCCCCATCCCAGTCTTATATCCCATCGGTTGGTGACCCCTTTTCTCATCTTGAAGTCGTAATATCCGAGAAGCTAGGTGCATTGTATAGTAAGTGATTCATTAGTAGGTCCGGCCATATAGATAGAACCCATCTTCCACTCTAATTTAACAAGCCACCTATAGGTAAAACTATTACCAATTCCTTCAAGCTGAACAGGAAATGCCTCCTTTTGAACTCGACATCCATCAAAACATCACAACAACAACAACAGAACCCATGTAGTCTCCAATCATTGGGGGTATGGGCGGGGGAGGATTGGATACGGATCTAACTTTTGGCAATATGCACAAAGTGGCTGCTCTCAAAATACCACTGAAACAGTGGCCCCGTATATCTGTTTTGCTGTGGAACCATGCCCCCAAATCAAAGCCGAATGGCATCAGAGAGGGCAGGCCTAAAGACCCAATTCAATTTATGTGCACATTACTATGCTTCCTTCATTGATAGTCAAGAGCATCGGTATGCACAACCCGACATCCATCGAAACATATCACTCAAAAAACCCTAACACGGTTAAACACTAAACCCACCCCCAAAAAAAGCCCGAAACCAAAATTTTCGGCACAGCTACACATTACTATGAATTAAGGAAAGCAAAACAACACATTAATCAGTTCCCAACGCAATTGTTCATACAACCTTAATGGTTAAGTTGGCAATACCAAAGAAAACAAACCAAAAAAAGAAAACCATAAAGAGAGAGAGAGAACAATGACGAACCCCATCATCTCTGACTATCTTTTCGATCTTGTGTCGAGAAGACCCATGTTCTGGGTCGAGAAACTCCTCGTCTGAATCCTCTGCGACGTCTGCGTTGTAAATGGGTCCTCGGTCTGATCTAACTCGGAGTCGCTCGACCAAACTCGTCATTTTTTTCCCTGAAACAACAGAGATACGATATCTGTATGTATAGGACCGAAAGAGCGCAAAGGTGCGAGCGAGACAGAACTGAAATCGCTGTAGGAGTGAGTGTCTGAACTATGAAGGGAATTGAACCCCAAGTGAACAGTGAAAACAAGTTCAATGGCGAGAGAAAGCGCAAATAAATTTGGAGAGAGAGAGAGAGATTGGGGGGATAGAGAGAATTTGTAACTGAAAGGCTCGCCAGGTAGCGGCAGCTTCTGATTTTGCCACTATTTTAACGAAGGAAAGGATATTTCCAACTTTGCGACCGGAGTTCACATGATTTGGATTGGTTCGGTTCTCTATGGTCCCGTTTGATAAATAGATGGATGTGATTCGTATGGAGCTGATATTAGAATTGATAATTAGTATGTTTGTTTGAGATAGAATTCAATGATGAGATTATTAATTTAGAAAATTAGAAGCCGCCCCTGTTTTTTAGGTTTGGTTTGAACCCAATCCTGAAATATTTTTCCAAACCTGCACATGCTCGGTTATTTACGTCCTGACCTTTATACCCTCAATCCAACCACGCTCCTTCAAAACCAGAGCCACCTCCGGAGCGCTGCCGATCTTCCCACCGATGTCAATCTCTCTCTCTACCTCTTCCTCTCCAACGCCCACCTCTCTCTCTTTTAACCACGACACCTACCACCACAAAACCAACAATCGCAGACATCCACGACATCCCGACGCCGTCAAATCCTTCTCTCTCATTCGACGGATCCTTCCTCGTCGACCTCGACCAGTCCTACTACGTCCACTTCGACAAACACCGGAAAACAACCACCCTTGGCGAACGTAGCTCCAAACGTGGCTTAACAACGTGATTCTCCAATAAGACAGCCACCTCTAGCATGGCGGCAGCGACAGAAGCAGGTTCCTCCACTAACGACAGTCGATTCACGGCAACGGGTGGTGAGGCTGTGTGAATTAAGGGGGGCCGATCATTGATTCCTCCATTACGTCATTGATTCCACTGTCGATGCCGTCTACGGTGACATGGTGCCGTTGCAAGGGGCGCGGATGCTTGGGTCGTACCGGTGACGGCGCTATGTCGTTCGTTATCGGGGCCAAGTAGTGGCACTCCAACTGATCGATGAGCTGAGTGATGTCGAAGTGAAGTTTTTGCCCACCGCCAATTCCCTTCACCATTTCTCTCTCTCTACAATTTTGCAAAAAAAAATAAAAAGTTAACAGGAAGAAGAAGAAGATGATGACGGCGCAGGGAAAGAGAGAGTAATGATTTTGGGTCCAAAGTTACCCATTGATCTGCGTCCGGCTACCATGCCTCAAAGTGGTATTGGGGCATCATGTCTCCGTTTTTTTTTTTAAACACTTTTGGATCTCTTCTTTCAATCTCAACCCTTAGATCAATTCCCCTCTCTCCTATTAACCCTTGGATCCATCCCCTCTCTCCTAAAATAATTTTGAAAACACCTAAAAACATTGAAGTACAGCCTTTAGTTGTGATAAATATGCCTTATTTTGTGGCAAGTATAAGCATAAAATATGGTAACAATAATAGCTGAAAAAAAGAAAAACCACCTTACTTTTAGGAGATGATTTTGATCCAAGGGTCCAGATTAACCTAAAACATAATCTAATGGTCCATATTAAATGGGAGCATGATGCCCCAATACCACACTGAGGCATCATAGAAATTTGCATTGATCTCAATAGTTTACTTAAAAGGTTGGGAAAATTTCAAAATACCCCCCAACCTTTACACCAAAATTCAATTAGACTCCCAATCTTTTAAAAATTTCAATTTTACTCCCAACGTTATCTTCCGTTAATCAAAACGCCCCCTTCCGTCCGAATAACTAACGGATTTCGTTAAAAACTCCGTTAAATAGCGTCCTGATCGAATTTCGATAATCCGAGCCGCTCAATGTGTTCAAAACATGATTTTAAGGTTACCCACAAGAAATCAACAAAAAAAATGACCGGGAAAGGCTTCATCTGAACAGTTTTTTATTGAACTATTCAATAAAAAACTGTTCAGATGAAGCCCTTCCCGATCATTTTTTTTGCCGATTTCTCGCGGGTAACCTTAAAATCATGTTCTGAACACATTGAGCGGCTCGGATCATCGAAATTCGATTGGGAAAGGAGAGGTGCGGATCGATCCGGATTTTGTTCAAGTCCGGACGTCCGGATTTTGCTTCGGTCTGCACCTCCCCTTTTCCGATTGAATTTCGATGATCCGAGCCGCTCAATATGATTAGAACGTGATTTTAAGGGTACTTTCAAGAAATCAACAAAAAAAATAATCGGGAAGGGCTTCATCTGAACAACTTTTTATTGAACTACTCAATAAAAAATTGTACTCAATAAAAAATTGTTCAGATGAAGTCCTTTCTGGTCATTTTTTTTGCTGATTTCTTGAGAGTACCCTTAAAATCACGTTTTGAACACATTGAGCGGCTCGGATCATCAAAATTCGATATGGACGATATTTAACGGAGCCTTTAACGAAATCTGTTAGTCATTTGGACGGAAGGGGGCGTTTTGATTAACGGAAGATAACGTTGGGAGTAAAATTGAAGTTTTTAAAAGGTTGGGAGTCTAATTGAATTTTGGTGTAAAGGTTGGGGGGTATTTTAAATTTTTCCCTAAAAGGTTCGGCTAAGATATTTTAACTTTTTTTGTTACTTAATTTGATGTTTGTGTTAGTTAAGTAGTGGATTATCAAAATAAAGTAGTGGATTTTATCAGAGAATTTAGGTGAACTATGCATTTTTAGCCTGTGTTGGGCCATGTGAATTGTGTGGTGGCCTATGTGAACGGTGTGTGTTGGAGTTATGTGAACAGACTATTTTTTTGTGTGTTTTTTCTATGAGAACTATGTATTTTCTATTTTTTCCTACTAAAACAATGTATTTTCTATCAGAACTGTGTATTTTCTATGAGAACTAGTTCACATAGTCCAGTTTTCATAACCAGTTCACAAAACTAGTTTTCTATGAGAACAGTCAGTTCTCATAGCCAATTCTCATATAATTGACTATGAAAACTGACTATGAGAATTGGTAGTTCACATAGTCAGTTCTCTATGAGAACTAAACAGTTCTCATAGAACTGACTATGAGACTTGACAGTTAAAAATTCAATTCTAAATCAATTTATTTTTTATGTGAACTATTAATTTTTTACTTTGATTACTTTTTTAAGACATGGCGGTGAGAACATTTATAACTATATTTGATTTTGATTACTTTTTTGTTTTTGTTCAATTTTTATTCGTGTGTGTATTTTCTATGAGAACTGTGTGTTGTTCATGAGAACTGTCTATGAGAACTGCGTATTTTTCTATGAGAACTGCATATTTTTATGAGAACTGTGTATTGTCCATGAGAACTGTCTATTAGAACCGTGTATTTTCTATGAGAACTATATATTTTTTATAAGAACTGTGTATTTTAGCGTGTGGTAAGACTATGTGAACTATGTATTTTTCAGTTCACATAGTCAGTTCACATAGTTCAGTTCTCATAATCAATTCACAAAATTAGTTCTCTATGAGAACAACCAATTCTCATAGAACTGACTATGAAAACTAACAGTTCTCATAAAATTGACTATGAGAATTGGCAGTTCACATAGTCAGTTCTCATAGCTCAGTTTACATAGCCATAGAGAATTGAGCAGTTCTCATAGAACTGACTATGAGACTTGGCAGTTCTCATAGCCAGTTCACATAGTCAAGGGTATTTTTGTCCGAAATAATACGATTCAGGAATTGATTCTAAAAATATAGCTTTCATAGCCTCAGTTCTCATAGACATAGTTCAGGGGTATTTTTTTCCAAAATAATATGATAACTCATGCTATGTGAATTGGCGAGGATATTTTTGTCCGAAATATTAGGTTAACCGGCTATGAGAATTGGCAGTTCTCATAACTAGTTCACATAGTCAAGGGTATTGTTGTCCGAAATAATATGGGTCAGAAGTTGATTCTAAAAATATAAATTTTACTAAAAATGGACATGTACAAAAAAAAGTTAAGAAGAATGGGCAAAATAGTAAAAATGCATGAAAAGTCAAGAAAATGACTGAAATAAAGAAGGAATATTTTTGTTAGGACTAAATTAAGTCAAACCTACTTTTTGGGACCGGCCTAAAAATTTTCCTTATTAATATTGTTTGTTTGAGATGAGATTAGATGATGAGATTAGATTGATAGAAGAAATTGGTAATGAGAAGGGGTTGGGATTGGACTATGAATACCAAGTCTCAAGGGGTATTGCTATGGGCCAGCAATAGTCCGGACGTTTTTTGGTTACCAAACAAGGGCTTGATAGTCCCTTAGGATTGGTAATCCAATCCCAAGAGCTAAGAGTTTTATCAAACGGGGCCTATAAGATTAGTAATCGGACTCTTCTGAACGGTTTTCAAAAATTAAGAACCAAAACTAGAGAAAAAATTGTAAATATATATATGTGTGAAACTTGACTAGAATCAAATTGTTAGAATAGTCCAATTTCAGTTCAATTCTATTCAATTAGCATCTAAATACTTTTTTAAAACACTTTAAAGCTACAAATAACTCATCAAATTATTGAAGAATTTTTACAATATTCGAAAAATTTGGGTTATTGGGTGTTTAAAAAATTGGGTTATTGGGTGCTTAAAATACCTGATTTTAAGCCTAAATGTGGTTAGGAGCACTCCGTGGTGTGGCTTCCCCATCCCCAAGGTTAGGGGTGAGCATGGTCCGGATTGATTCGATTATGTAGTAAATCAAAAACCAAACTAATACCTACGGATTATGAATTTTGATAACCAAACCAATCCATAAGATTCATAAAACCTAACTAATCCAAACCTTTAAGATACGGGTCAGTTTCGGTTTTGAACCACACTTGCTTGAAGTTAAAATACTCCCTCCGTCCCTAAATGTTTGGCACTTTTGGGAGTTCTAACTTTTAAGGAAGAAATATTATTATATTGTGCAAAAATCAAGTGTCCAATCTTACCCTTCTAGTGTACTTTGAATAGTAATTGAAAATTTGAATTTGAAATTTTGTGCCCAAAAGAAAAGGGTAACATAGGAAGTTTACCATATTTTGCTTTTGACTTTTCAAAATGAACAAATTATATGGGACAACAAAAAGCATGAAAGTGCCAAGCATTTAGGGACGGAGGGAGTATCAATTTTATACACAATTTAAAGTACTCAAATGGCATAGATAAATAAAACCAAAACTTATATTTAAACTTAAAATTCTATTGAAATCATCAAAATCAATCATCACCCAAACTCGTGAACTAATAGAAATTTAGGGCAATTACTATTCGCAATAAAGGAATGTAGCGGTGAGTGGAGTACTAAATTAGGAAGTCAATTCCCCATGGCATAGCCTATGTTTATTGGTGTATCTATATCAAATTAATATATATATAAATGCATATATACGGTCCGGATCGGTTTGGAGCCGCAACCGTTAATGTAAATTCACAAACCAAACCATATAACTCGGTTTTGAATTTTTTAAAACCAAGACCGAACCACACTACTTAAAAACGAAACAAAATAATTCGGTTTGGATTAGTTTGGACTGGATTCATGGTTTAACGGATTATTTGCTCACCCTTACCCACGGCTTCTCTGTAAAATCTGCGTGGGAGGCAATCCGGTGTAAGAAGCCTATCCAACGGTGGGCTCAAGTGATCTGGTTCAGCAAAAATATCCCGAGGTGGTCTTTTATTCTGTGGTTGACTGACCAACATAAGTTGAACACTAAAGACAGATTATTGTCTTAGGGCATGAATATAGATGATGGTTGCATGCTTTGCAATTCTGGACTTGAATCTCAGCACCACATTTTCTTCCAATGTCCATTCTCCTTTTCGGTGTGGGCTGAAGTGTGGAGGAGATCATCTAATGACCTTATCCCCTCCACTTTGGATGATATAATGGCCTGGTATATCCAGCATACTACAGGTATGAGCTTCAAGAGTTAGGTTCTGAAAAATGTTCTAGCTGCTAAGTCTATACCTTGTGGATCGAGCGGAATCAAAGGATTTTCCAATAAAAGGCATCGACAAAGGAGCAGCTTATCCTCAAAACAATTTCCTGCATTAGGAAAGTTCTTAGCCTGAAAAGGGGTGTGGTACAGT
Source organism: Rhododendron griersonianum (assembly GCA_018127125.1). NCBI lineage: Eukaryota > Viridiplantae > Streptophyta > Magnoliopsida > Ericales > Ericaceae > Rhododendron > Rhododendron griersonianum. Next base: position 34,469,118 of record CM030794.1, read on the forward strand.
CCCAAGTTAACAGCGAACTAAGATCCTCCTTGAGTCTCTCAGATGGAATTTTTGTCTCCCTCTTAGGGTGTGTAGCTAGGAAGGGCCCTAGGGGTTGGATGGTTAGCTTTGCTTTCTCTATTTCTTTCTCTGCTGCCATTTGTTTTGGCTTGCTAAAGTTGTATAGCTTGGCTTTGTGTTTTCGGGGGAATACCCCCAGGATTTTGTAAATGAGTTTGTGCTTCTATAAAAGTCAGTACTTACCACCCAAAAAAAAAAAACTCTCCTTTGAGCACATTAGTATATTTATTAAGAAATTCCTAATAATATCCACAATGTTATAATCAAAAGTTGTCACATTAGCTTTTAATTATCCATTTAAGAGATTGCTAAGTTAGCAATATAGAGGTTCACAGGATAACCAAAAACTTGCCCCATCACCTTTTCAAACCACAAAAAAAAACTAAAAACTGTGAAATAGAAAATGGTTTTTTTCTAAAAATAATTTTTAAACTAATAAAAGTTAAATTGAAAATAGTTTTTGAATTGTGTAACTACAATTTTTGAAAAATAATTTTTATATAAGAAAAGTTTAAAAAAAAAACAGTTTTCAAAACAAAACAGTGTTTCCGAAAAAAGTACAGTTTTTTTGTATAAAAACTATTTTTTAAAAACAGTTAAAAATAATTTTTTGGAATTTTTTTTAAAAAAATAGGAGTATTTTCTTAGTAAACTTTTTTTTTTTTTGAAAACATTGTTGAAAAAGAAAGAGAGAGAGGAAAAAGAAAAAGAGATAGTAACATTTTTGTGTAATGATGGGATTGATTGAGAATATGAGGGGTTCACTAACTTTGATTATTGGCAAAAGGTTGCTAGTTTTGGTTATCCAAATTCTAAAATTTGATTATTTCTAAGGAGGTTGCTAAATTGATTATAGCATTATGAGCCATGTTTTGCACCAACATTATTAATTTTAGAAATCTATTACTTTTGATTATGCCATTGTGGATACTCTAAGGTAGGATAATCAAAACTTATCACTTCATCTTTTGGTTATCCATTTAAGGGTTGTTAAGAATAACAATGTGAAGCCTCACAATGGTCCATAATCAAAAATCTATTTTTAGTAGAGAAAATTGAAAATAAATGTAAGTGGATGGGAACATTTACAGTGATAGGAGGAGAGAGAAAGAGAGAGAAATGGAAATGAAAGAGAGAGAGTGTGGTCCTTATTAAATTTGGTTATTTAAAGAGAAAAAAGTTGCTAATTTTGGTCATCCAAATGCCAAAATTCGGTTATTGTTTAAGGGTTACTAAGTTTAGTTATACCATTTATGAGCCATATATATTAAACATACAATGCTAACTTTAAAAATCTTTTAATTTTGATTATATATGCCATTGTGGATACCCTAACAATCAAATTTCTCCTCTAAATTAATTAATTAACTTACCATGAAAAAAACAACTTACCAAATCAAAATATATAATTATATTTATAAATATTCAACGGTCAGTGGTATCCGAGTCAGCTTACGCACACCTCAACTACTTCTCTCTAATCCGGTCAAAGGCAGACCAAACACGTCAGGACTAAGGAATTCATAAGAGATTTCTCTCTTGCGACCCCAAGAGGTTACTTAGTTTCAAACTCAGAGTATCTGGGTTTACAGCTCATCTGTTGCCACTTGAGCTATATCCATTGGGGTTCCATTTTGAGCTTTGGTTGAGCTCATTTTGATGGTCTGAATCATTGGTTTTTAGAATTTTATAGAAAAAATAATAGTTATAGACGTTACTGTTAGGAAAAATATAACCATAGTGCGGAAGCGGGTGGTTCGGGTTACCTTGCGAACTTTAACCGAACCGGACCTTTATGTGGATGGATTACGAACTCTCGATCACGTACCAAAACAGCGACAAATTCCTGCGATAGAGTGATACTACGAGGATCGAGTATCACCCTCAATTCCACGGTGCAAAAGCTCGGATTGCTCTTTAATGGTAGAGAGAACTATCGAAGAGAGAGAATTCCTCAGAACTCTATACTTTCTGTATACCTCTGATGTATATCATTGTGTATCTCTTTATGAACATCCTGCAGGAAATAAATAGAGAGAGAGCATCCTAGATGCTTTAGAAGTCTTCTATCCTAAGAGATTAGAATTACTTCAACTTCTCCTATCTTATCTCTAAGACAAGATAGAACTCTCTAATTAATGGGTCACCGGGTCATGCCCACATGGGCGACCCGATTTGGTCCCGGACCGGCCCAAATTCCAACATCTCCCACTCGTCTATGCATGGGCATGACAAGTTGTATTAATCTCTCTTCCATCTACCCAACTAAGAAGCAAACTCATACGCGCTAATGAACCGTGCGATCGCTGGAGCACCTACAAGTGGGAGCTCTATACTAGAAACTCTGTAAGAGTCAGCATAGAGACATCAACCCATAAGAGTGTCTCATGTACCCTGAATCCATTTAGTTACACCGGACTAAGCATCTTTAATCCTTCCAAAAAGCATGCTTGACCCCCCAACATCATGCACTCTATATTCACACCCGATCAGCGTCCCAATAGAGCGACCTGAGTTGTCGACAGTGAATATATTGCAAGGGTGTATTACTAAATGATCCTCTTTTCGCCCTCATGCCACTTCATTTTAACCTCTCTACTTTCCCAGACATGCTCCATGGGACCCTGACATTTCGTGGTCTTAGGTAGTCAAGCTAGAGTAGCAACACAAAGTCTCTACTACATGACATAGTCAAAAAACAAAGAGCACCTTTAATATATATGCAGTCACCTTATCTAAATGACTACTCAGACTTACACAGTGAGGAAACAAGGATCCATTCACTCACCTCTAAAATAAATGACCGCCAAGCACATGTAGTATGAATACATGCTACGGTGGAGTTACTTTTCCAAAAAGCGACGTTATACTCCCAAACACCATACAGACCTTAGTCTAGTCGCTACCTAGCGCCCAACTTGAGTTCTCAGATAGCAAGCCATCATGTTGCTATACGAGTCCTCACATCTGGCTAACAAAGACAGGTTAATCTCAAGATAGGGGGAACTATCTGAAATTGGTCTCTTGCTAATAGACCTTATCTTGGTTCCAACCAAGGCGACATATGGTGGGTATGTCTGATTCTACTTATCAGACTATATCACAGGTCCAACCTGTATATCTTACTACCCATCCGTCTCATCTTCGCTCGCTATCTCAAGCGCCGAAGGCGATTGCTCGTGTGAGTGAGCCAATCTAACCTGCTGACATCAATCTTTTAATTCTGTATGTATTGTTCAATAAACAATTATCCAAATTGCAACAATAATAAGCTAATATTAAGTGCACAAATGGCATAAATATCCCATAAATCTGAAAGAAATGATTACTAAAATTAATAAATAAAACACATCTATCATCATCTACGCAGTCCTAAAGCCTTATCATAAGTCTCAAAAGCCCCACTAGCAATGGGCTTAGCCCCACTAGCAATGGGTTTAGACAAAGGGCATACAACTATGCGACTCGTAGCAATGTGTTTTATAATCACTTTCTTTTTGCGCAACAATATCTTTGACCCAACAAGGAATAGATTCACACTCTGGAAGCAAAGCATATAATTAGCAGTCCATCAGAGATATCCTAATATCCTCTCGACTGCTTGCCAACGATCACGACCAAGATTTGACCAATAACTATTTATAAGCTGCCAACGGTACTTGAATAGGGCACGTGGGCCATCTGTTCCAACTCTTTAGGAGTTTTAGGTTCCATGTTAAGCCTAAGTCTCGTCTTTAACAATAGAAGTGTCTATGAGTTTGCAGTTTTGTCTCCGAAATCGTTCTAAAAACATTCTTAAACAAAGAATCTTCCTAGAAAGATCTCTTAAGATCTCAACTCTGAGCTCATAGCTTGCTTTGCCCATTCCTTCATCTCATAAGTGAAGGATAACCACAACTGTGTGGCGACAATCATCTCCTAGTCATTCTAGCCAACTAAAAATGTCATCAACATAGAATGACAATATCAAGGAACTATTTTTGGACCGTCTCATCATATGCACGCAATGGCCTTCATTGATCATCGTAAACCCAAATGGCTCGAAGAAATCTCAGGTACCACTACCTGAATGATTATTTTAGGCAATAAATAGACCATTGGAGCTTGCAAACTCTGCGCTCCTAGCCTTTTGCCTTAACGTCCACCTCAAATAGTTCCAAGGCTAGAATAAGGCGATTGGGGTTTAACCCTTCGCTACTAGACGAGTCTTATTGCTTAGTATGGAATCATCTACTTCGCGTTTGATCTTAAGAAACCATTTGTTCCCAATGATCTTACGCCTAAGCGGAAGATCAACCAAGTCCCAGACAAGGTTTATCTTCATCAACTCCATTTCATTTTACATTGCAGCTATCCATTCCTACTAGTAGGCAATAAAGGAATTTCTACCACTGTTTTGGGCAATCCTTCATCTTCAGGAGCAATCATGACAAACTCCCCCTCAATCTCAAACAGACGACGAGGGATTATTCAATGTTTGCTCTATGCCTAAGAGGATCTTAAGAATCCATATTCATTAGATCCAATCCATGATTAAGTAAGTCGCTCCCACAATCCCCAGGAGGTAGGAGAATTTCTTCCCGATTCTCAACTGGACAATTTGGTGCGCCTCTCGTTGGATTCTCCATCCCATAGAGTTCTACATCTCTACTAACCTCTCATCTTCTAGGAAAAATCCTCCTCGAGGAATCCACATCTCGTGACTCATTTTCAGCCACAAATGTCTAACGGATAGGCTGTAATGGAACAAATGCCTTTATGGTTTACTGAATGATTTTCTAATTGCTTTTCTTGTTGGGCAATGGTCACAAATGGGCAGGTTGACTAACAAATCCCCCTCTTGCCCAATGTGACCTAATCTCGAATGCCATTTAACAGAATCAACATCAACAGAAGATGTAATAAAGCAAATAGAATCACTAGCGTTATTATTAAAATTTAAATTAATAACATCTAGTATCATCAAACCATCCAAAACCATAACATTCAATTATACCCAAATCAATCCTCACTAAGCTACTCTCAAACAGAAATAAAAACCTAGACTCATCATGCTAGTGACTAATAACAAGTTCCGTCAAATTCCTGAAGCTAAAGTACTTCATGAAAAACCAAGGTGCGCCCATGTCGCATGTCCAATTTGCCAACGCCCAGCACTAACACACTAGACTTGTTTCCCATAAAAATTCTTTGGCCTCCAACTGGAATTCGGCGATACTCCACGAACCTATCTTGTTTCCTCGCTAATTGGTTGGTTGCTCTTGAGTCTACAACCCATGAATGAGGAGAATAAGTGCAACTAAACCTTGACATGTTCCAAAACAGTCAATACGAGAAACAAAAAAAAAATATGGAGTACCTTCTTAGGCTCAGTGCACTCACGAGCAAAGTGTCCCAACTTGTCACAGTAAAAGCACGCCTTTCTGGTCTTGTTTTTGTTACCACTCTTCTTCTTGCCTCTATTGCGCTTAAAAGAACCAGCGCCAATAGGGTTAAGGCCTATAGCAGCTCCTTTCTTAAGGGCGCGTTTAGCCTTTCTTCGCTGGTACCCAGACCTTCGAGGGACAGTCTCAACTATGATGCATGAACCATTTGGCTCAGCTGCCTCTTGGCGCTTAGCCTTCATGAACCCTGATTTATGTTCATCATCACATTTCAAGTTCGAGACCATCTTAGTCAAGAAGTCGATATCGTATTTCTGTTTGATAGCTTCCCACAGCTTATGAGCAGTCTCATAGTACTCAAACTCACATATCAAATCGTTGTGCATGCTGCGTACCATAGTAAGTCGCGCACACTGATCTTTCTTGAACCATTTTTCAAAGGCCTCAAGATCACGAAGATACTGTGGTGAGTCACTACACTTTGGCTCAACCATCTCATGGTCGAGGGTCTCCAAGACCTCTAGCTCATTAAGGAGAAATTGGATCTCATAGCGTCAAATATTATAATTGTCGCTTTTCAATTTCTCAACCTGGGTCAAATCAGCTATCACTTTCTTAGCTTCCATTTCAACTCTATTAAAGAAATGCGCATGAGATTATTAATAACAACACAACACATAATTATTTTGCAGCAAGAATCTAAATTAGAAAATAATAATATCATACATGTCGCAAGATCGAAAACTCGCAAAGCTTATAATCATCTCCTGCGCCTCTAAGTATTTTATTATTACAATTTAATTTAATTCATGCGCAAAATTTCAGTTTTCGGGAAAAATATATATAAATATTTTCTCTACCGAACAACCTCCCACTAGGTATGGCATATCACAAGCATGAAACAAATTTATTATAGTGCATAACACAATTTATGCATTAAAAAGTATTTTTCATGCTATTAAAATGAATAATTTAACATTGAACAATGCCAAAATTATCCAAACATGCCACATACAACATGTAAAATCGTCCAAAATATTAAACATGCTATTTTCAATATTTTGTACATTTCCAGTTGCTCACATGCAATTATTGTCAATTTTCAGGATTTATTCTAATTCTCCAAGAATAAATAACAAGTAGAAAATGCCAAATAATATCAACATGTACTGGAAAAATACACAACCTACACCAATGAATAGGTACTGAATCCAGGGGGTTGAATCCAAAAATTTATAATTTTTCAGATTTTTATTCTAATTTTCCCAAATTATCAACGGATAGAAAATACAGAATAAAAACAACACATACTGAAAAATTACAACAACCACTCCTATAAATTGGTTCTGATTCCAGGAGGTTAAATCTGAAAATTTATAATTTTCCAGGATTTTATTCTAATTTTCCTGAATAAACAACGAACAGAAAATATAGAATAAAAAACCATGCTCACTGGAATATTACACCTCATACCCCAAACAATGGGCGACAGTAGCAAAATATGCCACAAAAAATTTGGGTCCCAACGGAGGAGGCACGCATCCCCACTCTCTTATAAACCGAGTTAAAAATTTCATTTTTCTTGTATTTAAAATTCTGAAAAATAATTTATTTTCAGAAAAATAAAATAAATACACAGAAACATAGGAAATTCAATTTCAAGTTCAGCAGTACTCTCGGTTTTTCCATACGACGTCGGTGCAGTGAGGGGTGAATCTCACTCTCTCTCGGTTGAGAGTGAGAGTGTGCAGAATCTGCACTTCATATTCTCCAAAACATGCCCAAACTAGGGTTTGCCTTAACTTTTGATCCGTAACTCCAAATCAAGCTTATAATATACCGTTGAAAAGCTAGAAACGAGCTACACAATGATACAAGTCTCGCATGTTAAATCAAAACACAGAAAAAACACTGTCCAGCAAAGTTTCGGAAAAACCAACTAGGGTTTGATTTTTCTCACAAACGGTCAATCCAATAACCACGAAACTTTCCAGATATGATATAAATGTTATGGACTATGTTCTGGTAAAATTTGAAGCAATTCCGAGAACTTTTGAAAAATCATGTTTTTCGGACCCATATCCGGCATACACGAAAATCAGTCAATACGTACGCCTAAAACATGATACATATGGCTATTCAAGTACTAAAGAGCACGAAAACATCCAACTAAGGCTCTGATACAAATGTTAGGAAAAATATAACCATAGTGCGGAAGCGGGTGGTTCGGGTTACCTTGCGAACTTTAACCGAACCGGACCTTTGTGTGGATGGATTACGAACTCTCGATCACGTACCAAAACAGCGACAAATACCTGCGATGGAGTGATACTACGAGGATCGAGTATCACCCTCAATTCCACGGTGCAAAAGCTCGGATTGCTCTTTAATGGTAGAGAGAACTATCGAAGAGAGAGAGTTCCTCAGAACTCTATACTTTCTGTATACCTCTGATGTATATCATTGTGTATCTCTTTATGCACATCCTGCAGGAAATAAATAGAGAGAGAGCATCCTAGATGCTTTAGAAGTCTTCTAATCCTAAGAGATTAGAATTACTTCAACTTCTCCTATCTTATCTCTAAGACAAGATAGAACTCTCTAATTAATGGGTCACCGGGTCATGCCCACATGGGTGACCCGATTTGGTCCCGGACCGGCCCAAATTCCAACATAAATTATATCCATGTTAATTAAGAAGAAGTAGTATCAAACCCGTGCTATGCACGAAGCCAAATCAATACATAAATAAAATTTTATTCCAGCCAAATTGTGTTGCGTTTATTACTTTAGAAAACTTGACGATAATTAATATTGTTAAACCTTCAATCCTTCCAAACTATGGCAGTATCAACAAAAAAACTATAGTACTATTTACGCAAAATTGGTGTTATTACTGATCCGTATTATTATTAGTTGGCAAAAACTTTAACCATTCTCTCTTATGTTCAAGTACCAGAACATATATCAATCAAATGCCTCAAATAAAGCATTCCTAAAGTCTACCAAATTACCGTCTTTGTATTTGTGGACGTTAGCTTTGAAATTACTTTCTATCATCTATGTATGGTATTGTTTGACGGTCAGGGGGAATTGAAGTCGTTGTAAGAGTGAGTGGGTGAGTGAATGAAGGGAATTGAGCCCCGATTGAACATTGAAAACAAGTTCAATGGCGAGAAAAAGAGCAAATCAATTTGGAGAGAGAGAGAGAGAGATCGTAACTGAAAGACTCTTGCGTGTTGGAAGGATTACAACAGGTTCAACTATTTTTATTGAAGCATGGGCTTTACGGATTGCTTGTGCTACGGGCTTAGAGATGAATTTTGATGAAGTAATTTTCGAAAGTGATTGTCTGGAGCTAGTAAAAGCAGTTACTGATGGAAAAGGGGCCTGTCCTTGGGAGGTTAACACCATGGTGGAAGACATCAAGGAATGGGCAAATGTAGAAGATGGTCTTTTGTATGGTGTTGTAAAGAGAAAAACAAAGTTGCTCATCGGTTAGCTTCCAATTGTCTAGATAGGAATTTCGTTTCTCACTCAGGTTGTATTCCGCTTGAAATAGAAGTTCTGATGACTAGAAATTTAAATGGTTGCTTACGCCACAACCTTACCTTCGAAAAAGGTTGAAAACCCCAAGCGTAGGGCTAGATCGTCGATAGCATAATAATCGGAAGTCCGAGATCGTACCCACAGAGAATCGAATATAGCTTAGATCGGATTGAAGGTTTTATGTAACGGATGGTGGCGTTTAAGACGGCCAACTTGGTTTTCCTTTGAACGGTGTAAATACTAAAGCAAAAGACTAGAAATGAGCTCTATAAACTAAAAGAGGCAAGTCTAGGGATCTTCTATCCCTTGACAAAGGCTGTTACCGATTCTCAAATATAACTCAAACGAGAGTCACGACCGCGTGCTCTCGCCCGGAAGATTTAACTTTAAAAACTACGTTTATCAAAAGATGTGATTTAACGGAGGCGAACCAACTTGTTTAAGACATTTATCGAACACATAGGAGGCCACGAGCTCTAGGCATGCCACGTGCCAAGACCGCTTGGCTAAACGACATGCCAAGAAGTTAATACCTCTAGTTTAGACCAAAAATGCAAGTTAAGCTCTATTCCGAAAACCATGATTTTAAGCCCGAAGATTCAAGAACCAAATAACCACCTAAGTCTTTGGGAAAGAGTAGCCCAAAACTTAGCCAAACGACTACTCACACATACTTAAAGCACAAAAGAAAGCATAAAAACGAGACATGATTTTTAACCGATGAAAATGAAAATAAACTTGAGATTAAGAAAGATCTAGTCCGTAGCTATAACATTAATGAACGAGAAATTAACAACCAATAAGTACTTACTTGAGTTCTATGGAAATTAAATTTGAAAAGCTCAAAAAGACATTAATGGAGTAAGAACTAAGAAAGTAATATGCTAGGTGATAAAGGAGGGAGAGATGTGGTCCTATTTATACAAAGTGACACTCTCTCTCCTAAAAAATATCTGAAATACTCCCTCCGTCCCTTTTTAAATGTCCTGCTTCGTAACTCCAACTTATTAAAAAGACATCATCATTATACCTTTCACATCAACTTTTTCCTCCACTTTCCCTACTTACCCATCATCATTACACTTTTACTCACTAACTTTTCAAAATGGAATATACTTTTAGGGACAAAGTAGACAATTCACCAACTTTTACCCACTAATTTTACAAAATAGACACTTATTAAGGGACAACCCAAAATGGAATACTGGACTGTAATAAAGGGACGGAGGGAGTACTGCATAAAGTGAAAACTTGCCACTTTTGGAAAGTTAAAAGCTGTCAAAAAGTAAGTAGGTCAGTCTCCCGTATCGATACTCCGTAGCCGTATCGATACCGAGCTGCTTTGCTCTGAAATCCAGGATTCCCCGTAGACGACCCGTATCGATACAAAAGAACCCGTATCGATACGCTGAAGGCTGGATTTCTCTCTGTTTTGAAGCCGTATCGATACACCAATATCCGTATCGATACGCTGAGATCCGTATCGATACCGAGATGCTTCCTGGCAGATCAAGTCCCTCGTGCCCCGTCTTGACACCCGACGGACCTTTGCACTCTCCGGTGCTTCGTTTGCTCAATCCCAAAGTGCGACGGCTGCGCTCCATATGGCCTCACCACTCGGATACCCTCAAGGGTTGTACGAGGCATCAAAATAAGGCCTCTTATTCACGTATTACCTGAAACGCTCAACGAAAAACCTTATGCGCAAAATCATTAAAAACGGCAAATAAGCATAAAGTAATTGACATAAAACGGGATTAGGTGCACCAAATATCTACAATATTGGGTGCTTATCAATGGTTAATTGAGCTATATGAGAACGACCTTGATCTTTTCAAAAAAGAAAAGGATGTCTCCACCTTTGGGACTAGGAGTGCACACAATTTGTATTGGTTCGGTTCTCTATAAAATCGGTAAGTAGACCATTCTGAACCATTTTAAAAAATTGAGAACCAAAACCTAACGAATTTATAAATATATGTGTGAAACCTAACCGAATCAAACCGCAAGACCAGTCCAGTTTTGGTTCGATTTCGATTCTATTCAATTAGCATCCAAATACTTCTTCAAAGAATCTTAACACATGAACTCAAAAAATAATTGAGAATTTAAAGCAATAATAACTCATAAAAATAATTTTAGAATTTTAATTAATATTCGAATAAAATTGGGTACTGGGTGTTTAATACACAACACTCTAATCGTTCCTTAAACACATTAGTATATTTAAGACTTCCCTAAAAATTGAGATTTCTACTCTAAATTAATTAACTTACCATGAAAAAAATAACGTACCAAATCAAAATACATAATTATATTTATAAATATGTATGGATATGAGTTAAAATTCTTTCCACCACATGTGGAAACCTTTGGTTTTCCACCACAGCCCGTTATGGGTCCCACCAAGCATTTTTTGTTATAATCTGAACCGTTCATCTTGTAGAGCCCACATAATAATATATTCATGCAAAAAATGAGCTTGGTCGAACATCAATAGGTATATTAAAAATTGAATTTCGGTTTAGGAAATGGACTGCCATAAACAATTTAACTTCAAAATCTATGACCCTCCATTCTGTAAACCAAAATTCAAGTTTTGATATACCTATCGATATCCAATCAAGCTAATTTTTTTCCTGGGTATACTATTCTACGTGTTCTACAAGATGAACGGTTCAGATTGTAACAAAAAATGTCTTGTAGGACCCACATGCGATGGTGGAAACCCCATGGTTTCCACCTATGGCGGATAGAATTTACACTCGTATGGACATACATACATACACACATATATATATCTATATAATAAAACAGAGCTGTGTTTGAATTCAAAAGACAACCAATGCTTAAGATTTATCCCCTCCTTCTGCATAAATCTCCGCCCTCCATTCTACAATGACATTTTTGTAAATACCTATTCCATCTAAGGGCTATCATAAATGGAATTTTGGTAAAATTTTAATTTGATTTTCAAACTTTGAAACGTAGACTTTGTGAAACCCTAGCTGTACCATTACTCTCATACCACGCTCCCCGTCTCCCTCAGACCCCCTCTGCCTCTATCGACTCTCTCTCTTCGATCGCTCTCCTAGCACCACCGACTGGCGCGACGAGTCACCACTGGAACTATCACCGTTGGAGGCTCTCAGGGTTCTGTGTGTGTGTGTGTGTGTGGATTTTGTGATTACCAACTAACAAATCTGTTCGTAATGATTTATTTTGAACAATGTTCTCTCTCTCTCTCTCTCTCTCTCCCTCACGCGTGTTCTTCTTTGTCCTTACCTCACCGCCGTCGTCCGCTGCTTGCTTCTCCGATGATGCCCTAATTCTGGTGTTCCAAACCGGCGACGATTGAGGTAATATAATACCTATCTCCATATCTCAACGTTTGGATCTTTGATTTCTACTGAGTGTTTAAACAATTTTGGGTCTAAGAATTTTATTTTTATTTGCTCACCACGTGTTCGGCAAAAGTCCACAATGGAAACAATTCCTGAAATTGACCACATGGTGGTTAGGAGTTGATGAACAGAGAGAGAGAGTTTATATGACCACATGGTGGTTATATTTTCTTTCACTCGAAAATTTTGAAATCGAAGGTAATCTAGATTGTGGCTTTCAGTCAAGGGCCAAATTTTCTAAGATTTAAAGTTTCTTAGAAAATTGCCGGCAAAAAAAAAAAAAGTTCCTTAGAAAAACCATTACTGTACCAAACTCTCATGAAGGCACAAGCAAGGCAGAATGTAACTTGGAGCCTAAGTAGAATTGGTTGTGAGAAGCTATAGTCATTCTATTTTGTTTCTACAATTTACTGTGATTAGTAAATTGTAAACTACAGTATTGTCCTCGAGTATTAATGTTTGTTCATTGGCTACAAGTTTCTTCGTTTGTGTACTTTGGTTACGTTATTCTAACCAGTTTGTGCATACAGTTTTCTTCTCTTAGCAAAGACAATGGGAATTGGAACCCTCACGTTTTAGGAAATGGAGAAAGAAATGGTGTGGACACCATTGTATTGGTAAGTTGGTCATTCCATTTGTTTGAGAGGTTTTAGATGTGAAGTTTACTTTTAATTTTTGGTAGTTTGCTTTGGTTTCTTTTACCTCATGCTATTACCATTGGTTTTCCTCTTAAATTTCTCTATTTGTTTAATAGAACTTGGCCTTATTACTCATAAGTACAGATTGACACCATTGAACATAATTCCCGAAGCTGGGGATGGGAAATCAAGTGCCACATTGACTTTTATATACAATCGATCATTACTTTATTTTTTTTAGCTTTGAGTGCATCTGGTTCTTAGCTTTGAGTACACATCGATAAATGATTCTATTCTCTACTCTCTGTTGGTGGTTATGATCACCAATCAAATAGTGCCATTAAGTCAGTCGGTTCATTTTTTTTTTTTGAGAGGTTTTAGATGTGAAGTTTACTTCTAATTTTGTCAAAATTATATGTTGTGACTCAATCTGATTGTTTGGCACATTTTGATCTAATAATAAACTGGTTTCTATCGAAGAAGATCTGGAGGAAGATGGGACGAGAATTTAGGGGTCCGGATTCTCCTTTCAAGGTTGAGTCTGGATTCTCATCTATTGCCTTTAATCTGGTAGCGTTTTTTAACAATTAACTTGAAACAATATGGTTGCCAAACGAAATACGTATCATGTGTCAAAATACTTCATGTGTGGGTTTGAATTAGCTACCTTTCTCAAATATGGCATGATTCTGGGGGGCTAAAAATTGGATGTTTCATCTGTAATATGCATATCATTCAGTTTATAGTTTGAATCTTTTAGATGATTTAGCTCTGATTGGAAATTGCAAACAATGCCTTCCATTTAACCACAAGAAAGTGTCTGAATCATTCGTTATGAAAAAGCAAGCTATGTCAAAAAAAAAAATAATTGTGTATGTGGTGGTAACAATGTAATTAGTGTTATGGTGGAGTTTCTATTGATTCAACCTCTACCATCGAGGTAGCAAGGCTCTAGATGATGATTGTCTTGCATTCACTACTTCCACTCATTTATGCATGAGTTTTTTCGGATATTTATAATTTTTTAATCCTTATGTCCCTTTGTTTGTAAACCACCTGATTGGTTAGATTCCTTTGATGGAAATTTCAGCAGTTGAAGAAAACTATTTGACACCTTCAAACTGCAGCTTGAAACACCTCTTAAGGCAATAAGAACAGCATAAGAACTTGCCACCAAAGAAGGCAATAGTAGCAGTAGAAATGAACACGGAAGAGCCCAATAGCAGCAGAAAGTGACACCATATGGAAGTCCATTAGCAGCAAAAGTGACAGCCAAATTTGAGACCAAAGCGTAACAAGAGCAACAGCACAACAACAACAACAAACCACAACAAATGAACTTCACACTTAACAACATACTTTGCAGAAAAGGTATGATTGTCACCTTTATGGTGTGAGTTTCTCCTATATGAGCAAGTGTTTTTGGGTATCATTGTGGCTACATGATGTAGTTAACTTATCAAGATTGTTCCTCGGGGATTTATTTGTTACTTAAAGCTAGAACCATGTAGGTTCAATTGTTGGCTTCAAAATGGGGAGGAGATGTTCCTTGAGGCTTCAGTCACAGTAGAATATTTGGTGTTTGCTTATTGACCCTTTTGTAGCTTTGTCAAGTTGAACCCTTTCATTTAAGTATGTTCTCTCTATTGGAATTTGTAGTTGTTTCATGTTAGTCGTTTATCTTTCTTCAATCGTGAATTGAAACTATCTTAGGTTGGTTGATTCATGTACAAAATTGTGAGGTGTCATCGTCATCAATGTGCCAAGTTGAATCTTTACATCCTTTAAGTACTACACTCATGAATTAGATGACTTTAAATTTGGCATTGTTTCCAGGAGTTAAGTACTAGCCTATACTTATGAATTACAAGAATATCTCCCCGTCATGCCTTTAGGCACAGGCGATTTCATGAATATGCTTGGGTCATTGTTTTTTGCATAGTTGAATTTGTTGGACAGGGGTTGATATATTGCGCGTGAGTCCAGTGTTTATTTGCGTGTGTCGATCGTTCGAGCGATGCCTTCAGGCACGAGCATGCACTAGGAAGATGGACTCTCAATGACTGACATCGAAAAGCTTCTCAGAAGGTGGACTCTCAATGACTTTGGCGAGGGAAAAGAGGGTCAGTGATCTTGACTTCTTCTATTTTATGTGTTAGATATGCAAAATTTCAAGGTTGGACCGTTTTCTCATTTGAGTATGTGTTGCTTTGTCATGTATCGGTTGGCACATATTGCTTATCTCCTGAAATTAATTTTTCCGAAAAAATTGTTTGCTAGCTCCTTAGAAATCCTAACGAAAATTGTGATATTTGAACTCTCTTACTATTTAAGGTGTTCAACGTGACTGCAATTGTATTTGTGTTAATTTTCAGCTAATGGGCAAATTAATCTATTTCATTATGGACAGAGTAATCACATTTGGCACTAAGGAGCTTTCCAAGAGCCAAGGGGTTGCTAGGGAGTCATATTGGGTGAATGTAGGAAAGCCACAACAATATCATATTGTCGGTTCTGAGGTATCTATTTCGATTGTCTCAGGCAATGGGACCGGTTTTTTTCTTGATGTTCATATCTTAGGCAGCGGGACCAATTTTTATTTATTTTTTTTTTTTCTGTTGTTCATGTTTGAGGCGGCGGGACCATTTTTTTACTTTGTTGTTGTTTGTCTGTGTCTGGCCCATTTGTAATTTTGGATAGTCGCAAACTTGCTATTATGTCGCGTTGTGGCTTTAAGCACGGGGAATTCCTATGAATATGCTTGGGGTTTTTTTTTTTTTTCGTAGTTGGGTTCGTTGGGCAAGGGTTGATATATTGCACGTGAGTCCAATGTCTATTTGTGTGTGCGATCGTTTGAGCCGTGGCTTCAGACACAGCCAAGATCCTAATTTAAGAAAACAAATCTTCCCGTATAAATCAGCTTCGTTGGCGGGAGTGGTCAATAGTTTCGTAATTCATTTTAGTTGTATTCAAAATGCGTTGCGCCGTGCCTTTAGGCACGGGCATTCACTAGTCTATATAATAAAACAGAGCTGTGTTTGAATCCAAAAGATAACCAACGCTTTAGATTTATTCTCATGCCTACATAAATCTCTACCCTTCATTCTACAATGACATTTTTGTAAATACTTGATCCATCCAAGGGTTATCATAGATGGCATTCTGTTGGAAGCCCTAGCGGAATCTCAAATAAAATTCTCTCAAAACAACCATGTTCATCCTGTCCCCCCCCCCCTCTCTCTCTCTCCAATTTCACAGAACCTGCATCTCTCTCTCTCCCCTCCACAAAGACCGCTGCTCTGCGAGAAAGATCATCAAATCGCAGTGCAGGTTGATATAAATCGAGCCAGGGAAGGTCGTCACGAAGTGCGAGAAGATTGAGGAGATCCTCAGGGACTGCCTCAGAAGGTATTCATTGCAATCTCTCTCTCTCTCTCTCTCTCTCTGATCGAACATACAATGGTTTGAATATGGATATCCCTAGCCCTAGATGCCCCTTGATCGGTAATACATACTCGGGTGATTTCTCTGTTTATTTTCATATAGTTTGATGGGTTTCTGTTCGAGTTATCGGCGCTAATGTGGTAACAAAAGTGGCTGGAGTTCTCATTAGTTTTTGTGCATTCATGTCCATATTTTCTATTTACAGTATGTGATTTTGTTTGTAATCCTTATTTATTTCATGCTTCTTTGTAATGTCTTTTTTTCCCTACGATTCTTTAAATTAGTTTGGCTTTTTATTGTATTCTTGATGCATTTGATTGCAGTTGAGGTGTACATGAGGTTTGAGTGACTCTTTTTTGCTAAGAAGTTGGGGCTGTTGAGAATCATCAGGTTGCCCTCTTGGATGCTCAATTTACTATGTGAGCCAAGAGGTATTTTTTCCTACATTTATGAGAAAATTATGTTTACGCTAAACAAATGTAACATGCCTTCCGAAATTTGGAATATGTTCTTTTTGCATTTAAACATGGTTGTTGTCGGACTATGTTTACTAGAGCAAGATCGTGATGCTGCAATGAATATTGGTAGCTTACATGAGTACTTTGACTGTTTGGTTGTATATGTATTTGTTTTCATGATGTTTATATGCTCCTCCCGTTTTAATGATGAGCATCTTTTATTTCTAAAAATTGATTATCTATATAATCAGTCAGTTTTGGTAGTCTAGGATCGATTGTAAGTTGTACCATTTGTGATTTTTAGTGCTGGGGTTGGATTGTATGGTTCGGAGAACTATTTTTTAGTGCTGGGGTTGGATTGAATATCTTCTTTACGTTTCTGATTACAATTGGTATATGTATTACATGGCATTCAAGTCATGGAGGTGGGCGGTGATGTAAAGACTTGATGAGGTATGATTTTTTTAGATTTCTGTTCGCATTTGTTTGATTTCTACACGCTTTGTTTGATGCTAGAGCCTAATGAATTCTTACTCTTTCTTTTCTTGATGCTAGAGCCCAATTATTCTATTTCATTTTTGGGCTTCTCCTATGAGAGTTGAATGTATATGATCCTTCAAAATAGTGCATAAGTCTTTGAGCTTCTCTTACCAACTCCAATGGTTATATGGTGATATCCTTTCCTAGAATTTGGTTTATTTTTGTTCGATTAATATTTGGATGTATGATGCAGATGATGCATTTGGGTCAGGATCTCTCTCTCTCTCTCTCTCTCTCTATGTGATACACACACCTAGAGCACTACTCGATTGAATTCTAATTTGGTTGGCTGGCTGGCTGGCAGATTTTAACGTACTGCATCTGTCTAACCATTGCTTCTTACTAAATTAATCCATGAGATGAATGTCGTGTGCCATAAAATGTGCATCTTGCTTTATATTGACCTGTACACATATAGAACGAGAAGTTATATGTTATCCTATTACCTTTTGACAAATATTTTCGATTGTTTTAGATTTTTATTTCTGTTGGTTTGACTTCTTTCTATGGTTTGACTTCTCTCTATCTATTTTGAGTTCACCTTAGGTATGAAAATTTGGATACTTTTTGGCATCGATATTAATATCTGGATGTCTGATGCAGATGATGCATTTGGGTCACAAGCACTAGAGGCAATGTGTTACGGTGGGAAGCGCTCGCATCCTCTCCTACGGCAATCCTTGGTACTACAAACGAAACACCTTTATGTTGCAAGAATAACTCATGGTCATTCATCAAGATCGATTTCAAATTACGTTACACCGTGCCTTCAGGTTTCTAATAGACTAAAAGTGGGTTGTGTTTAATTTTTTATATGACAGATTCAAAACGAATATGGAAACATTGATTCGGCATTTGGATTTGTTGGCAAAAGATATATTAATTGGGCAGCAAGCATGGTTACATCTTTGGATACAGGAGTGCCCTCGGTGATGTGGCAGCAAGCGGATGCACCTGATCCTATGGTGAGTTTCCTTCTTCAAACTTTATTTATGTACTCCTGTTAACATCAAAACCTAACTTGATTGGCAGTGTCATGGCTACCACATGAATGTTTAGTTACGAAACATTATTGTGAAATGAATTTTAATTTCTGATGATTTGTCTTGATGTTGAAATTTGCAGCTTATTGAAGATTTGGAACATGAATAAGTTCTCCGGTATAATATGTGTTTTCAATTGCCAAGGGGCAGGAAATTGGCCATTGAAACAAAGCCCCGACTCGGAGTCTACTCCTTTAGCCGTCCCAGGCCATGTGAGTCCCCTTGATGTTGAATATCTAGCAGAAGTTGCTGGTGATAATTGGAATGGGGACATTGTTGTATATGCATTTTTTTCAGGTTAGCTTATGATTCTATCAATGTTATGGCAAAAAATGTTCTAGCAAATTTGTATCTGTATCAGTAACTAACAAGTATAGGAGAAGTGGATCTCTTTTGATAATTAGACAAAAAATGTTCTAGCAAATTAGCATTTTTATGGCAAAAAATGCTTTCTCATTCTACTTATAATATGCTTTCTTCGATCAGTTTAAACCAGTGGTTCCCATCTCTAGCTTCCTTCATTCTCATGTACTCACTTCTTTTTTTATCCAGCCAATAAGGTGTTTGATGGAATGTCCAACACATGTTGGGTGAATCTGTAGTAGTGAATTGGTTTTTATAGTAAGTCGACTACTTTTTATTCAATTGTATGTGTTTTGGAAAATCTTTGGAAGCAGGTAATGGCTATTGGCCATCCATTTAAGTTGGAAAATGTGTAAGCTCATACGGTGTGAGAACAATAGTTCATGACTGTGAGTGTTTCATCATTTTTTTCATCAGGTATAAGGCTACATAAATCAAAAACACCAAATTAGAAGAGTGACAATTTCCGTCCCCTACCCATTGCTTTCTCATTTTTATAAAACCAAAAGGCCAAAACCAGTACCAAAAAGAGTTTCCATTATGCAGAACATTGGTTGGTATGCTTAAACTTTAAAATGTCGGTTCTTATAATCTTACTCTTGCTATTTGAATACAATAGACCTGTGCATTTCGTTATTGAATAGACCTACTCTTTATTTTTCTCTTTCCAAAAGATTGCAGGCTCAAACTTCCACACAAACCGAGGACCAAAATTCAATCTGAGGGGATACTAACGCAGGTACAGGAAATTATGTTTCAGCTTAAATTTGATTCTTATTGTAATCAATATCCTTTAATTCGTTTTCTCCTTTCTGTGTTAACTAATTTGTTTTTAAGCATTTGTGTGTTACATTGGATTGCTCTCTACACACATTTTATTTTTATGGGCAGCTGTTTAAGTCTTGCTTTAATGCGTACCTAAACTCTAGCCACACATACTTATTGACCTGACTCTGTATTGACTTTTTTTGGCTTTCATACCTCAACTCCAAGCTGTATAAGTTTTTTTGAGTGCCCATTTTTTTCATTTGTCAATACCTCAGTTACTATTGTGGTAATTTGATGCAATTGAAAATAGTTTCCAATACTCTAGAGTATAAATAGCAGTGAGTTCATGAAAATCTTATTTGTTATGGGTTATAACATTTTTTCTGTTGACATGGTTGATTCATATGCCGTGGGCCCTTTTTTGCCCCTCCATTATAACCTATTGTAATATTCTGCTACGAACTTTTTTTTTTATGTGTAATACAAGTATGATTGTAGAATAAGCTTAATCTTTTTTCTTGATCTATGGAGTAGGCTTATGTCCTACAACACAATCTGTCTTCGAAATCATCCTCACCCATGAACAAAGCTCTCTCCAAGAGCTCTAGCACAACATCTTATCGATTTAACAGGAACAAAGCTCTCCCTATCCAAAAGTTTTAGGGCCCCGATAATCCTCACCTTATCATTAGCAACAACCGACAACCTTCTTATTGACTGGTAACTTTGTAATCCTAACTAGTGTCGGGGTTCGTGCTTCGCACGAATCACGTGCTCAGTAAAAAATTTCAAAGCAATGTCGTTTTTTTGAGGATTGGAGTATGATGACGTTTGGTGCGAATTGAAGGATGATTAATTTTTATACATGCATTCATTAGGTAGAAGTTCAATACCAAAAGTAGATCCATTCGCAGTTGTTCGGATCAAACACCATGGTATGTAATTCTATATGTACATTAGGATTGAGTACTAATCTGCGATAAATTGATAGAGCACCATATTTTGTGGGGAAAATGGCCACTGGTCCCTCCCTTCCATCTTTTCTGAGCAGTTATGGGAAACAAAAAAGTAAACAAGTACCAAATATCATATAGCTATTTTCAGGTTCCGGTTGGAGCTTGTTCACGTCCTCATTGTTTGGCTACCGCTACCGCTATATCAGAACTATGTTCAATCTGCTTTGCAATATGTGATGTTTCGGGTCTTGGTATAGGTTTTGGCTCTTTCCTCTGTTTATGTCACGATCCCCTTTGTAGATCTCGCATGGCTTTTTTGAATGAATCTCCGATGCTCAAAGAAAAAAAAGAACTATCAGGGGAAAAAACCATTGAGTAGAGAGAAATTAAGTAGTTGATATAAGAAAAATGGAAACTGAGATCACAATAAGAAACTTATGGAAAAATCAGGTGTATCTAGGTACATGAGGGATACACACAAGACCGCGAAACTCACTTCCATTCTTAAGATGTTTTGTAACCCTTGAAAACATTTTTGTGATCTACCCTCATCTGTACAATCCTCTAAATCTCAATGGCACAAAGCACTTAAAAAGCTATTATTACACGAGGAGAGGGGTCAAAAAAAGGATTTGAACATAACATACTGACATGAGACTATGCTGCAAAATGATTTAGGGTTGCTCCTCATGCAACCTCAAATATAATTTCAATGTGCAGTGATCCTTTGCACAGTTAAGTGGTAGTTGCCTGTTTGGGATGCATCTCGAGTTGGGCAGGCATTTTGTCCCCCAACCGCAAGATTTTAGTTCCGTTGTCTGGGGACACGAAAAATGAGCTGAAGATAAAATTCGTAGAGCTGGTTTTCTTTCAAGCCTTCTAAAACGAACAAGAAGAAACTCCATGAAGAAGTCTGACAAACCCTAGGAAACTAAGTTTGCCGTCTGCTTGTCTTATCCAGTCTTGGAGAACTACATGAACCGGTATTGACGGGCTAAGTCCAAGTTCCTGGTAGGAAATGGAAAATCATAAGCATATCTGAGTTTAGATCCATATGGAGTAAAAGATGCAGAATTTTGAATCTTCAAACATTTGTGTCCCAAAATCTAGAATGTATGATAAAAGCTACAATTTCTTCTCTGTTGTTTTCTTCGTAGGCCAAAAGTGACTTAAATATACTACTAATATATATAAGGTCATAATTGTAACTTGCAGTTTATAGCCAATTGGTTTCTATTCAGTTTAACAGCCAAAGATAATTTGATAAGAACCAAAATTTTATAATTATGCTACAAAAGATTTCTCCAGTTGGACACAGGCATTCAACAGTGGCTCTTTTCTTGCAGTATCTGTGACCAATTTTATTGCAGTATGTATGACCAATTTTGTGCTTGCACTCTTATGAAAATCTATTTAAGCACGACCTTATACGAACAAATGGACAAAATTTACGGAAAAATTCTGTGCTTTGAGAGCGGAATGAGTAAACATATCCATTTGTTTATTGAAAACCACAAAAGAGAGGGAAAAAAGAGCATACCGAGGCTAATTCCTCTATCATAGTAGGTCTCTTTCCATCCTTTTCAATAAACAAATGGATGTGTGTGTGTGTGTATTGTCACGCAGAAGCTTTTCCATCCATCCTGTGGAAAAGTAAGGCAAAAGCATTTCTAATCCCTTCCTATTCTTCATTTTTAGCCAATAGATAACCAAAACAAAAAGATAACTAAAAAAAAAACTTGCAACATGTAAGAAAGTAAGAATATGCAATACCTTCTTATTCTTCATCTTTAAGCACTTTAAACATGATAGGCTAAGCAACTGCTTTACCTCGCTCACATGGAAAGGATGATATATACGAATCAGTAACTCGATATACCTGAAATGACCTGAAAGGTAACAATAACAAAACTTTAGCACTCCTCCACATAACCACAGGCGGAAAGCATGTGAATACATCTCTTTCGAACTTTTCAGCGTAATCACCAATAAAGACCAACAAAAAACGTGAAAGTCTTAATGCTATGAATAGATTCATTTCAGATAGGATCCAGTATTCTTTACGTCAACATGGTATTCAAGTAATTAGTAAATTATAATCAGAGGCCTATTTTTCAAGAGAGGAATACAGAGACACCTCACAATGTTTCCAAATCAGTATAAAATTATGATTATTCATTCAGTACCATATTCATCTCTACCAAACCGAAGGGGAAAAATATAAGAAAGGATGGCAATAGTACCAACATAAGTTATATCCAAATAGGACAATAATCTCAAAGGATTGGAATTTTAGAAGTCAAATGATAAATCCATCGAAACAA
Source organism: Rhododendron griersonianum (assembly GCA_018127125.1). Lineage (NCBI taxonomy): Eukaryota > Viridiplantae > Streptophyta > Magnoliopsida > Ericales > Ericaceae > Rhododendron > Rhododendron griersonianum. The sequence continues at coordinate 34,492,049 of CM030794.1, forward strand.
TTACAGTCAGAAATTAACGTTAAATCAAAATATTCTTCCATTACCTAGATTTGTATTTTTGGAGATTCCAACTCTAGTCCTCTGTTTGCTTGGATATTGTATTGTGAAGCCTGCAATATGAGAGAACCAGTAAAAAAAATAAGATTTACAGTTTATGTAGCATAGAGAATAGAGAAATAAAGCTTAGGGTTTATGTAACAATCTCTAGCTGATCAAAAAAGAAAAAATCTTGTTTTCACCAATTCTGCATTAGTTTGAAGTCATTTCACGAGTTGCTAAGAACTAACCATCAATTTCTCATGCCAAACTTTATCAGTAATAGATCAATCCATGAAGACAAAGACAATTCCAACCGCAATTATGTGAATGCATCTCTCCATAGGATTCTTACGAATGGATTTGGGTATAAGTAACTACGCAATTAAAGTCAAGTTTAGGGTTCTATCTAAGTTGGGTATTCGAGAAAGCAACTATGACTAACACAAGGTATTTGTCTATATTCAAGGTCTTATACAATATATGCTGACAGGAAAAAATGATTAGACTAACATATCACATACGACATCAATAGTTAGAGAAGATCTCATATACCATTTTTTTGGAAAAATAGGAAACAAATAATTGATGATATGCATCATTGCACTCCGAAAGATTGGATGCCTAAAAATTGAAGCATAGTTTCTCGAAAACTATGCATATCTTATACAAAATTTCAATTGGCTAGCTTTCAATATGTTGGAGCTCCATTTGTCCTTCATATCCTCCTTGTTTACCAACAATGCACCTAGGCCAATCCACATTACTAAGTGAAGTATGGGAAAACACCAATAGCTAGTAAGGCTTGAATGTTTGACTAATTTACCAAAGCAAATTAGATTAATAACAAACCAACGTGGCAAAAAAAAAAAAAACATCCAGCTCTAATTTCTCAGAAAATTAAAATTCTATGCCTACCAGTCTCAAACGCAAAAGGTATAATTTCTATAACTAAGAAAATTAGAGAAGTATAAGAGGCATGGAAACGGTTTTTCTATTTTGATAGAGGAAGAATAATTACACTCTGACACACCACTTTTGGAATGACTAAATCGCGGGCAAAGAGAGACTTTCCAAAAGGGACTAACCTGCAAAAGAAATACACATGCAATTAAAAGCGGACACGTTATTCCTTTAAAAATTAGGACCCAGACACGTTGGGGACACTTCAAACATAGAATATCTTTTCACTGTAGGTGTATCTATATGAATTCATATAGAAGTAAAAAAACATTGTCTCTATCAATTAAGACCAACATCATGAAGAAATAAATCACTGTCCCTGTACAAGTACCCTTGAACCATACAAATATGAAAATTTTCATTCTGGGTCAAGTCTTAAGCTTTTTAACCTCCTAATCTATCCTTAGCATGTCCCAACATTGTCCCCAACTTTTCCTAGAGTATCAACACAATGTCTAGAGTAAAAGAAATATAATGAAAAACCAAACATGTTCTTAGGCATATTTGACATGTGTTCAAAGAGTGTCATGTCGTGTCCGTGACCAACACTGATACGTGAGCCCAATAAACGTGTCCGTGCTTCTTAGGTTAACACCCAAACCCAACATTTTTTCAATCAAACATCCTGAATGTCAAAATGTAAAGGTCACATGACAGCACAACCCATCCTAGTTTCATAGAATCTGAACTCTGCAATTTGCATAGAACCCAAATACAATCAACAACAGACCAAATCAATTCACAATCGAAAAAGAGCCATAATGAAATCAAAAATAGAAACCAAGTTGACGATAGCCACTCAACTACCCCACCAACATTTGAACTTGTAATAAGTTTAAAAGAAAAACGATAACCCTAGCTTCCATCTCGTTGGAAGGGTTATCGTTAAGCCTTGGTCCATTTAACCTTATGCGGATTCTTCTTCATTTTAAAGTTCTTGTGACATTTTGACCGAAAAAATCGGAATATCTGAATTTCGGAGTGATTGTCAGTGGTCTTAGGTCAAGAAGCTTTATTAGCTCTAACTTGAACATTGACACTAACACTGATTATTATATTTGCATTGTCTATAACATTAACACGTCATGAGATAGCCCCTAAATAAACATACTCCAGAATCTCACAAACTGTAAATGCAAATAGGAACAACTGTTAAGCCCTGAATAGTCCATAGGAAGCATTAAGCCTGTTGCACCCACTCTCTGAAATTACTGATAGGACATAACCATGTAAACAAACTTTCAATATCTCCCTATGGAATTGAAAACCAAGCTAGGTCAGGTTTGTGTAAATTGCAAAAGTTCATACATAATAATTGATTTCCAGACAATTAATTACTTTGTTTGATCAGACAATAGTAACTATGGAACACCATTGTACTGTGGTCATATACCCCAAAAACGAGAATAGAAGGACAAAGAGTCGCACAACGCTACCTTTGCATCATTCCTAACAAACTGAATACCATGTCCAAGATACGCAGTAGGAGGAGCATAACCAGCACTTTTCCAATCTCATGGCGGCTGTGGGTTAAAAAAACCTTCTATTTCCTGAAAGGGACAGTATGTATTATGTAAAAGGTTTACCAAACCCATATTAGTTGATTCTGAATAAATTCCTCGTAAGGGTCAAAAGGACACCAAGCAAAAGCCATGCTCACATATACAGAATTAGACATTCCAAAAAAGGATATCCCCAAGTCTTGAACATCACATTGTGACATTAAAACCAAAAACAGATACAGAGAATCGCTAGCTTCTTTAGTTGAGAACTATAACAATCACATGGTTTAGTTCAGTTATTAGAGTGTTTTAGCTAAGCAGACTTAGGAACAATATCATCGGCAGTTACTTTTCAATCCCTATAGTTGAGATGGTATGGTTATATATACGTTAGGTATATGTGTATATGCCCTTACTATTTTGAATTTTTCTTCTCCTTTCCTTACATCAAGGATTTCTCTTCCTAAAATTAGGGTCTCCTTCTTTATTACCTGACAAAAACCATACTTTTGGTTTTTGTAGAAATAGTCCCAATTTGATCACTTGGCTTCTTGGGTTCTCGAATTTCTTTCCGAATTCCATTCTTTTCTATGCGATTCACTATTTTTATCATTTTCAATCACAAATTATCTGTTTTGAAACAGGGTTTCTCTACCTTTCTGAGTCCCAATTAATACATGTTTCTTCCAATAACTATTAAATCTCCTAAAAAATGGAGAATAAAACCGAAGAGAAAACACCCGATTTGGGACTACAGATTATTGAGAACCCTTCAAACTACAATACAACAGGATAAATGCTCACCTCCAAGAAATCTGGACGAACTTCAATTAATTGAACGAATGCCGCACAGACCTAATTTAAATACAGAAAGCAACAAAACAGATGAAAGCAAGACAAAGCCTTGTAAAACATAATAGATTTCAATAGCCATTTCGTTGAATAACTCGGAAGCTCGAGGTTGCAATCTTCACAACTATCTAAACTACTTCAGTTATTCATTTTAATGACGAACCACCTCCCAAGAATCCAACATATAGACCATGTGGTAGTTTCAATACCAACGCCTAGCTCCCACCACCAACCCCTTCCCCAGCCTAGCAAAAAGAACAGAGGAAAGGGAAGAATAGAAACCACAAAGATAAAATCAATAGCATCCCATGATTCTAATCATGAAATTGTAAAATGAATTTCTACATCCTAGCACTTCAACGCATTTCTTGGAAAAAATGCAGCACAAGTATCATACATGTCATCTCAAACTATAGTTAATGCTGCAAAACACCATACAAGTCCGCAGCACAAGTGGACAGATAGTGTAGAGTGTGACCCACAAAAGCAAGGATTTCAACAATGAAACAGTAGTGTAACAGAAGCGCCATTCCATCAACAACTTACCAACTTCCGCACCTCCGCAGCAGGGTCATTAGCAAGAATGAACAAACCTTGCAGATATTTATCCATGGACATATATAAAGCCTACAAGGAGATAAAACGTTGTAATAAGTCCCTGGGAACAACAATTAGCAGGAAAAAATGCACATAATACAAAGGAATAAACAACAAGATGTACTCACTTCAGGCATCAACATAATGTATTGATTCACAGAACCCAAGGAAAGCTTTCTTAGTGAGGCATGCGGTGACTGAAAAAGCTGTTTTAATAGAAACCACATGTCAAAAGTTTAAAAGAAGAAGTTATAACCAAACGTCTCTGACAACAGTAATAGCTCAGTCATCTGCAATAATCTAGGAAGGAAAACATTGATGGGTCGCTCAGTTAATCCAGGCATATCTACATCAAGCACTTGAGGAATATCCTCACAAATCTGTCCTACACACATCATCCATGTGTTAAAGAGAGGCATTAATCGAAAGAGGAAGAAACATGACTACTGTAGCAGGTACAAACAGCAGGTCTAAAGATCTTATCGTAGTCCCTCGTGATATTCTATAATTTGCCACAGAATAACCCCATCGCCATTCTTTCCAGCACCATAACTCAACATCCGTAGCAAAATAAGGAAACATGATCTATAAATGCCCTTAAGCTGTACTTTTTTGTACATCCATGGCCAGTACCACATGTTATCATGGTAGTAGTCTAAAATGAATGAGACACTGACAATCATAATACCATCACAGCATGAACAAAAGATCTTATACAGCTAACAAAGTAAGACCGGGAAAGTTGAATGAACAATCTCACAACACATACCTTGGACAAAGCATCCATACCACCTTCCATGTGTTTTAATTCATTACTCTCCAAGCACTTAACAAGGGTATGAAGCAGCTCAGGCTATCCGAAAACCCCCCCAATCTGAACAACTACACTTATAATGGTCCCAGCAGTAGACCTTATATGCCTATCAGCTGCTCCCAAACAAGGCAACAACTCCGATTTGATTTACTGCTAATATGGAGGAGCCATTGATTTGAAGGCAGTTCCAACATTTACCAACAAGCCGATACAAAAACTCCAAGCACTTCATCCTAATACAAAAGTAGTTCATAAGATCCTAATACAATAGCAGTTCACAAAAGCACTTCATACAAAAACTTATATCCCTGGAAATGTCATTGCGACCTTACATCATACACCTTATGCTCTTAGCTCACTCAATAAGCCAGTAAAAACAAATCTGTTTGATGTGCCAAGTATTTTGTATTTTCATCCTCAACTATGATGTTTTTTTCACCCTCCATATTCTTTGCAATTATACTACTCAAGTTAATAAATTATCTGTTCTTATACAAAAAAAGAACCTTTAAATCTACAATAAAAAGTTGAAAAGAACTGAATCAATATTGATGTAGAGGAGTAATAAAGTCGCCTCAGGCTAAAATTCCATTATACCAGTAAAGTCCTAGATCTAGTAAGAATCTAAATGCGTGTTTACAAAAAAAAAAAATACAGATTCGAAATTTCTGCAGTCACAAACCCTACACTCTAATACAGATTCGCAAGGGGAGAGAGAGAGAGAAATACCTTCAGTCGTTCTCTTCTTCGTCGATCTGAAAAAAACCCTAACTTCTGAGATAGAGAACGAGCCACAAAGAGAGAGAGAGACCTTGTTCTTAGTCGATCTTCTTCTTCTTCAGTCGTCGTCGTCTTCTTCGGTCGATCGATTTCTCTGTTCTCTCGCTCTCTCTCTCTCTCTCTCTCTCTTCGTCGCGCATTTTGGAAGCGAAGAGCGGTAGACGGATGGATGGAAATGGGAAATGGGAAGTGGGAAGAAGATGTGAACACACGAATTGGGAAAAACAGAAAAAGCCTTGATTCCAGGAAGGATCCACGTGCGCACAGTAACCGGAGGATGCAATTTTACCGGAAAGCCCCCAAGCCCAACACCACTTCGTGACAAAATAGTGTAGAAAATTCGGGACGCAGACGGAAAACATCGAAAGTCCGAAAACCCGTTAAAGTAATTCGTAAATAACCTAAATAGTGTCTATGGCCCACCACTTTTAAGCGCAAAATGACGGAAATGCCCAAAATCCCAAAGAAGTAAATTCAATCAGCTAGTTTCCGGAGCGAGGGGCATAATCGTCCGAAGATGGCCAAAAAATGTAAGCCACTTCTAGGAACTCCATTCCTTTATAGGCGCCTGTGGATATGTTAATTGGGCATTGATTATGAGCCGCAATTTATTCAATCAAGGTGTCTATTTTTAAGCGCAACTCCTGCTTTGTCAAGAGAATTATCCTATGGCTTTTAATTTTATCTGAGGCTTATTGATGTTAACTGTCGTGATGCTTCAACGTACAATGTTTAGTGTTCTGCTTAGATTAACTACATCTGGATACTTGACTGTGTATAGATGAGCAACGCCTATTTTTCAATGACCAACCCTTAGTTCAGGGACCGGCTAGGTAATCTAAGTTAGTTAGCATAGTGCTGTTGTTTAAAATACTAAGGACATGCATAGTGCATACATCCATTTTCCATTAATGAGATTTGTTGTGATGCTTAGCTAGGGTCTTGCTATTAAATCGTTTACTATCCAACTTCAATCTTTGTTCATGCAATCCCATTAGTTCTAAAAGAGTTCTGATTTTGGTTTTTCAGGTGTGATTGATTTTGAAGACCATAATAGCCGTGATGAGATTGTTGGGTCGTAATTCTTGGTAGTTACAGTAGTTAGTTAAAGTGATGGCAGATTGTATGGATAGATGCCTTTAGGCATGGATAAAACAATGAAACTCTATTCTAATAGCTCACTATGTAATTCTATGCTCAAAAAATATTTTAATATGAAGTACTGTGTAATTGGTGAAAATACTTATGAAACCTTAGAGTTATGTTGTGTGGTGCAATTACTATGAGCGTCAATTTATTTAGGAAGTCTCAAACTTTCTCACCGTTCAGTTTATTTAGTGAGTTTTTTTTTTTTTTTGGTTTTGGGTATTATTCTTTTATTCTTTTCGGGTTGTCATAAACATGTGCAAGATTAGTTGGACTATTTTTATGATTCTTTCATTCTTTCCGGGTACTTCTGTCATTCTATGAATATGCTTGGGTTATTATTTTTTGCATAGTTGAATTTTTTGGATAGGGGGGTTGATATATTGCACACGAGTTCAGTATTTTTTTATGTGTGCTAATTTTTCAAGCCGTATATGGCATGTAAGTTAAGTATTTATTTACGTGTGCTGATTGTTCAAGTCGTGCCTTCAGGCACGGACATTCACTAGTATATATATATACGCACAGGCGGTTCCAGGGATACCTATATAAACATCTAAAAAAATATCTCATAGTTCCCAATCAAATTTTGATTATCCGAGCTGCTCAATGTGATCAGAATGTGATTTTAAAGGTATCCGCGAGAAATCGGGAACTATGAGATTGAGATTTGCGGTATTTTTTAGATGTCCCTGGAACCGCACCGACATTCACTAGTATATATATACGCACGGGCGGTTCCAGGGACAACTAATTAGACACCTAAGAAAACACCTCATAGTTCCCAATCAAATTTTGATGATCCGAGCCGCTCAATGTGATCAGAATGTGATTTTAGAAATTAGCAAAAAAAATGACCGGAAAAGGCTTGATTTGAGCAGTTTTTAACTTAGATTTAATGAACGGTTCAATTAAAAACTGCTCAAAATAAGCACTTCCCGGTCATATGTTTTGCTAATTTCTCGCGAGCACCCTTAAAATCACATTCTGCACACATTGAACGGTTTGGATCATAAAATTTTGATCGAGAACTATGAGATTGAGATTTGAGGTGTTTTTTTAGGTGTTTATTTAGGTGTCCCTTGAACCATCCCGTATATATATATATATATATATATACAGTCCTGATCACGTCCACACCTCTTACCGTCCGCACCTCCCCTTTCCTGATCGAATTTCGATGATCCAAGCCGTTCAATGTGTTCAGAACGTGATTTTAAGGGTACTCGCGAGAAATCGGCAAAAAAAAAAACCACTGAGAAGGGCTTGATTTGAGCAGTTTTTTATTGAACCGTTCAATAAAAAACTGTTCAAATGAAGCCCTTCCTGATCATTTTTTTTGCCAATTTCTCGCGGGTACCCTTAAAATCATGTTCTGATTATATTGAGCGGCTCGGATTATCAAAATTCGATCGAAAAATGGGAGGTGCGGACCGAAATCAGGTCAGGGATCCCTGACCTGATCCGGACATATATATATATATATATATATATAATAAAACGCAAGGGTCTTTGAGAATATTCTCTCTCAACGGTTCAGATTTCTCCCTGACACAAAATTTATCTACCCATACAAACAAATCCAACGGTCTAGATTTCTCTACCCTTCACATACAAGCTAATGGCATGTTTTGTAAATAGCGTGCAATCCTGGGGCTTATATTGGAAACGTCTCCCAGAAGAAAGGGTAATTTTAACAGATTTGTAAAATCAACACAATATACGTCAATTGATTAATAGGCGAGGGAGGATTTTTGGAAAGATTTGATGTATTGATTTTTGGAAAGATTTGCGTTTAAATACATACAATGAACCGATTAATTTTATTGGGAGATAATGGCAGATTTTTGGGTGACAGATTTTTACGGGAAGCTTGATTTTTTGCAATAATTTTTTATTGCCGATTTTTTAGCAATATAGTCTTTGGCGTTTATTTTTTTCGGTTTTTTTTCTCTCTCCCTAAACGTTTTCTTTACTGGCTGATTTTTCGGAAAGTGAAAAATAGTTAGTTTTTTATTCAACAAGTTTCTACCAGAGTACCAGTTGTAACACCATTTATTTGACTCTCATTTTTTTTTTTGTGTGTTCAGAATTATAGGATGAATAGTGAGAATAAAATTAATATGGTGCGTGGAACATGTCTCTCGATTTCAAGGGCTTCAAAATTTGAATCACTCAAATCCTGTCCTCATTTCAACGATGGCGATTTCTTCATGACTCTCTCTCTCTCTCTTTGTTTTTGTTGGCCAAACCCTGTCCTCATTTCAGCGATGGCGATTTAGTGTTTTGAGCCACTAGCTAGCAAGTGCTGTAGGCACGGACAATTTCAACAGGGATGCGTAGTGATGTAGGCACGGGCAAGCACTAGTATATATATGGGGTCAGTTCCTCCCACACAAAATTTAACACAAATAATAATGACACTCCATCTCGGCCATTAATTTCAATGGCCGAGATTAAAACCTAACCCACCTTCTCTCTCCTCCCACTAACGTGAACTCTCCTTCTCCTGGTAAAAAGTAACGCTGTTCTCCTCACCTCTGTGCTCTCTCACCATCGCGCATGTTCTTCTTCGTCAAGCCACACCACTGCCGTCCGTCGTCTGACGAGGTGCTTGCTTCTCTGTACTCGCCCTCCCATGCCTCGCGCACGTTGCTGCTCCGCCGAACAACTTCTCGGTCTTGGCTTCGTCCAATTGCTGCAATTCGGGAGTCAGGGACCTTTCTTCGCTGGGAAAAAATGGGTTTTGATGACCCTGCAGCTTCTGGTGGTCACAGAATCTTAGAGAAATTCCCTCCGCCATTGATGTCGTCATTGATGTCGTCGTCGTGATTCTCACCATGGCCGATGGTGCGGACTTAAGAATTAGTTCTTTCTTTCTTTTCTGAATCAGAGATGTTTTGGGTGTTTTGGGTGAATTTGTTTCAGCTAGTTTTGGGATTCATGAGATGGATGCACATGGGCACCAATTATTTGATGTTATTCCCCAAAAGGTGTTTCTGCTGTTATGAATTTCAGCGTTTAGTTTGGGAGTTCTATTCACAATTTGGAATCCTATCCTTCATCAAATTACTATCACGAACCTGCTTATAGCTAAGCTTCTTGTATTATTGGTGAAACTGAACTTGGAATCCTTGATTTAAATTCGGTTAGATAGAGTCCAAGAGTTTTTTTTTCCCGGTAAAATGAGCCCAAGAGTTAAGCATTGGTAGTACGGAGAAGCAAGCCCTCGTCGGAGAAGGAAGCACCTCATCGGACAGCGACGGCGATGAAGAAGAACATGCGAGGGGAGAAGAGAACAGAGGTGAGGAGAACGGCGAATGTTTTTTACCAGGAGGGAGTTCACATTAATTGGAGGAGAGAGAAGGTGGGTTAAGTTTTAATCTCAACCATTGAAATTAATGGCTAAAATGGAGTGTCATATAAATATACACACACTCCTATCTATCTAAGGGTCATCATTTAGCCCGAAGGCCCGTGGCCCGCCCGAAGCTCGCTCGGTCCATCGGGCTTTTACCCGGCCCGTAGTTTGTAATGGGCGGGCTTGGGCCTATGAATTTTTACTCGGCCCGGCCCGTGAGCCCACCCGGCAGCCCGCCCTTGGTACCCGCCCAAAATCCCACAAAATCCTTTCCTTCTTCCCTTGCCCAAGGAAATTTAAGCCCGCCCGGCTTTTGGCCTGCCAGCCCGTCAATTGGGCTAGCCCATGGGCTAGGCCTGGGATTCAATTTATGGTAGGTAGCCCGGCCCGTTTGGCTCGCAAAAAAGAAAAAGCCTGGTCGGCCCGGCCCGTGGGCGGGCTTGGATAGTGACTTGGCGGGCAGGGCCGGCCCAGCCTGGCCCGATGATGACCCTTATATCTATCTATCTATCTAACCAACCTGTTAATAAAAGATGATGAATGGGTGGGGACTTTTGGTCCAATTTTTTCAATTAAGCCCCTGAATTGAAGGGATCGTAGTTTAGTGTCCAGGGGTATTTATGTCAAAAGGCATGGATGAATGCTGTTTGGATCTCAGCTGTATATTTTTTTCTATAGACTAGATGGGGCCACGTGCTTTAGAACTGCAAGATTGGAACGATCCAGATTTTGCTGTCTCTCTTCGTCGCTTCATCTGGGATTCTTCTCCATGGACTCCGAGTCCCTGCAGTGAGCTAAAAGCACTGTAGTTTACAGCCCCCCAAAAACGACGCCGTTTTGGGCAATCCAGCAATATAACAAAACTACGTCGTTTTAAGACCCTAATTCCCCAACGCTCAGAACTCCCCCAAATTTCGCGATGCTTCAGGGCTGAGATGGAAATGGCCACCATGGACGACGATAGCCCAGAACAGCTGTGCTGTTATGACTACGAAAGAGAGACTACACCGAAGAAATTAGAAACAAAGAGGAGAGACTACTGAATCTTATTTCCCAAAAGTAGAGTAGAGAAACAATACAAAAGAATCCACACAAAATACATTAGGCCTCAGCTGTATATAGCACAGCTCGGTACCCTCGCTAACCACCTCACAACTTTCTCGCTCCTAACAACAAAACAGAATATTAGCTAATTGCACTAAGCTCCCAATTACAAGAATTTTTTACAATTTAGCCCTGAAATCATAACATTCCTTACTCCTTAGAAACAGCCTTGACCTCAAGGCTGGAAGTTGGGAAACTTCTTGGTAATGGTGTCATAATCTTCCCAAGTAGCATCCTCAGGAAAAGATCTAGACCACTGAATTAGCCATTGAACCACAACCTTGTTCTGCCTCTTGATCATTCTTCTATTAAGTACAGCTACGGGTTCCATTTGTAAGTTGCCATCAGGTGAGACTGGAGGAAGAGTGGATTGTGCAGTCACATTTTGGCCTAACTTCCTTTTGAGCAAAGAAACATGGAACACTAGATGGATTTTGGCATCATCAGGAAGTTGTAACTTGTAAGCCACAGTCCCAATCTTCTGAATGATTTGAAAAGGCCCATAGAACTTAGGAGCCGACTTCATATTTCTGTGTAAGGCTAAAGTTGTCTGCCTATAAGGCTGCAGTCTCAAATAAACCCAATCATGCAATGCAAACTCCCTTTCTGATCTATTTTTATCAGCATAGAACTTCATTCTCCCTTGAGCTATCTGCAAATTCTCCTTAAGCATTCTAGAAATGGCACCTCTTTCCCTTGCCCAATTGTCCACTTCAGCCACAGGAGAAGAGCCTGGTATATATAAGGCCTGATCTGGTGGTGATTGCCCATAAATAGCATAATATGGGGTGGTTTTGATGGCTGAATGGTATGTGGTATTGTACCACCATTCAGCTAGTGGTAACCACTTTGACCAGTTTTTGGGACAATCCCCTGACATACACCTTAGATAATTTTCCAAACACTTGTTCAAGATTTCAGTTTGGCCATCAGATTGTGGATGGTAGGATGTGCTCAAATTCAGTTGACAGCCTTGAAGCTTGAAAAATTCCTGCCAGAATCTACTGGTGAACACAACATCTCTGTCAGACACAATAGAATTTGGCATTCCATGGAGCTTGTAAACATAATCCAAGAATTGTTGAGCAACATCCTTAGCTGTATAAGGATGAGATAAGGCCATGAATGCCCATATTTGCTTAACCTATCCACTACCACCAAAATAACAGACTTACCATGGGATGCAGGAAGCCCTTCTATAAAATCCATTGATATATCGGACCATATCTTCTCAGGAATTTGGAGAGGTTGCAGCAAACCTGGATACTTAACAGCTTCACTCTTGAATCTTTGACAAATATCACATTGGCCAATGAATTGTTGTACATCATGCTTACGCCACAACCTCACCATCAAATAAGGTTGAAACACCCCAAGCGTAGGGCTAGGTCGTCGATAGCATAATAACCGGAAAGTCCGGGATCATACCCACAGAGAATCAAATATAGCTTAATCGGATTGTAGGTTTTGTAAGTAATGGATTTCGGCGTTTAAGACGGCCAACTTGGTTTTGCTTTAAACGATAGAAATGCTAAGTAAAAAGACTAGAAATGAACTTTATGAACTAAAAGAGGCAAGTCTAGGGATCATCTAACCCTTGACAAAGGCCGTTATCGGTTCTCAATAATAACTCAAGCGAGAGTCACGACCGCGTGTTCACGCCCGGAGGATTTAACTTTAATGACTACATTTATCAAAAGATGTGATCATCCGGAACTAAACCAATCTATTTTTGCTAATGTATCTAACACGTAGGAGGCCACGAGCCCTCGATATGTTGCTTGCCAAGACCGCTTGACTAAACTTCATACTAAGGAGTTAACACCCCTCGCTTAGACCAAAATGGCTAGGTTAATCCAATTCCGAAAACCATGATTTTAAGCCCGAGAGTTTCGAGAACCAAATAACACCCTAAGTCTTTGGAAAAGATTAACCCAAGACTTAGCCAAACAACTACTCACACATAGCTAAAAGACTAGACAAGGTAAGAAAATGGAGCAAAAGATTTAACTGAAGAAAACGAAAACAAACTTGATTTATGCAAAGATCCGAAGCGTAGCTACAACATTAATAAACCAGAAATTAACATAAGACAAATACTTACTTGAGTTCTTGAAGAAAAAGACTAGAAAAGCTTGAAGAACATTAATGGAGATTTACTAGAAAGCAAATAAAGACTTAGGCCTAAATCTAACTAATGGCCCATCTCTTCCATAAAAGGCATACACCCATATATATAGGGCTTGCAAAATATCCCTTACAAAAGACCAAAGGGTCCCTAAAATATCCCAAAAACATTCCACAAGTGGAAACTTTCCATAAATGGAAGGTTGAAAAGTTAACCAAAAATCTGCAGATTTTCCCAAGCTGTACCGGTACTGGAAATACCTCAGTACCGGTACAAGGCCTTCAAACGGCTGGAAAAATTGAACTCTGGACACCTTGTACCGGTACACGCTTAACAGATAGATTTTTTGGGCAACTTCGCGGGCTTGTTCCGGACACTCCCGAACTCGGATTTGGGTGTTCTTTATACCGTTGGAAAGCTTGTCGAGTCTACTTTCTAACCCAAGTGGTTTGGATCCAATATCATTTGTACATCAAAAGTTATGACAATTCTACCCTCAGCTAGTCGGAAGATGAGTAGCTTTGGTAAAATTCTCACTTCTCCTTCAATTCCCTTGACCCTTGGGCAACCCGAGCAACCTCCAAACCACCTCTTCATGACTCTTTGGGCACCACAACGTGGTGGCACGTGGTCTTGAGCGCTTGGATGCACCCGGAGCATTCCTTGGCGTTCAAATGCGCCTTACTTATACGAATTACCTAAAATACACAAAAACCTACCTTACGTGCAATATCGCATAAAAACGACGACATATATGTACAAACACAACATACTAGAGGACTTAAGCACTAAGAATATGCATTATTGGGTGCTTATCACATCATTCTTAAGATTTTTCCAATACAAAGTCCTCTTAATCCTTCTAGTGGTTTTATCAATACCAGAATGACCCCCAACTGAAGAATTATGATAGGCAGTAAGGATTTTCTTCTTGAGAACTGAACAATCACCCACTACCACTTTGCCTTTGTATGTCAACAATTGATCGTGCCACACATAATGCTTGTGAGAGGCAGGGTCACTGAGGAGGTCTTGGATAAGTGCTTGAATAGCTGGATCATTAAGCCAACCCAACTTAACTTCTGCCAACCAATTATAATTGAGTACTGAAAGTGCTTGTAAAGTAGCATCACCATTGTTATCCTTACCTTTTCTAGATAAAGCATCAGCTACCAAATTCTCTTTTCCCACCTTGTAGACAATCTCATAATCAAACCCTAGTAGCTTGGTGATCCATTTATGTTGAAAAGGGGTAGCAACTCTTTGTTCCAATAAGTGTTTCAAGCTTTGTTGATCAGTTCTGATAATAAAATGCCTCCCCAATAAGTAATGCCTCTGCTTCGTCCACAACCTTGCCTTCAAAATGAGGTTGAGTTACCCCGAGCGTAGGGCTAGGTCTCTGTCAGCATAGATACCGAAAATCCGGAATCGTTCCCACAGAGAGAATCTCGATAGCTACTTAGGATTTTTAGATGCGAGTATTTCCGGCGTTAAGACGGCCAACTATCGGTTTGCTTTGAGAAGTGATGAAAAAGACTAGAAACTTGGTTTTAATTAAGTTAAACAAGCGGCATGGCAATGAAACTACTATCGCCCGTGACTTAGGCCATCGAGCCATTCTCAACGAAAACTCGGTTGAATCGCATGGCTTAGGCTATCAACCGGAAGATTTAGCTTTGAAAACATTGAAAGACTAGAAATGAAGTATGGAAAACAAGTGAGCTCTTTTTGTACTTTTGGCAAACACAAACCGAGACATCGCTCACGGAACCATATGAGCGAGCATATGATCACCGGAGATTAACATCGGCTAGTTTTGTTACATAAAGGCGAACCCTACTCATTTTTCATACTAAACTTCGAGCCGAGAGCTGAGAAAGGCAAGATAAACAAAAGTCGCGAGGCGATATTCGTCCCACGGCCAAGCCTAAACGACTACTCACTCATGATAATTTGAATAGAAAGCATGGTAAACATAGAAAACATGATTAACCGATGGAATCGAAAATAAACTTGATTTATATAAGGATCTAGTCCGAGGCTACAACAATAATAAACGAGAAAAGATCATACGACAAACACTTACTTGAGTTCTTGAGAAAAAACACTTGAAAAGCTTAAAACACCATTAATGGAGCTCTAGGAAAATAAATGACTTAAAATAAAAATAAACTAGATACTAAGAGAGAGAGAGAGGAGGTCCATATTTATACAAAAGAGCCTTTCTCTCTCCTCAAAAGTCTGGAAATATCCCAAAAACCAGCTATAAAAAGAAACTTTCCATTAATGGAAAGTCTGAAAAGCAGTAAAAATATCTGCTGAAAAAGAACCCGTATCGATACGGCCAAAAATCCCCTATCGATACCAGTTCTCTACGGCCAGCCCTTGCTCTGATCACATTATGTATCGATACGGCTATTTTGCTCGTATCGATACCGCCTTGCTTTCCCCTGCACCCCAGGCCATGGCCTTGGCATAGGCTACCCGATGGCCCGATGGCTCTCGTCATGCCTTCAAAGTGCCACCAGCTTTGCTCTTGTTCATTCCCAACACCCAAGCCTACACTCCATGAGGCATCGCCACTCGGATACCCTCAAGGGTTGTTCAAAACATCGTAACACGCTCTTTTATTCGCATATTGCCTGAAATGCTCAACGGAAAACTTTACGCGCAAAATGGCTATAAAGACTAAAGTAAACACGAAAGAATATCAAAAGCCGGGACTAAGCGCACCAATTATCTACGAAATTGGGTGCTTATCAGCCTCCACTTAAGAACAACCAACACTACTGCCATCAATTCTTTTTCATAAGTAGACAATACCTGATCCCTCAAGGAAAGAACTTTACTCCAAAATGTAATGGGATGGCCTTCTTGCATCAATACTGCCCCCAACCCCTTACCTGAAGCATCAGATTCAATGACAAATTCCTTAGTATAATCTGGCAGTGCTAAAATTGGAGTAGTAACCATATCAGTTTTCAGTTTTTCAAAGGCTTGAGTAGCAGCCTCAATCCAATGGAAAGAATCCTTCCTCAGTAGTTGGGTAAGCGGCTCACTGATCTTACCATAATTCCTGACAAATCTTCTATAATACCCAGTTAAACCCAAGAATCCCCTAAGCTGTTTCAAATCAGTAGGAACTGGCCAATGAGTCATGGCCTCAATCTTGGTTGACTCAGCTGAAACCCCTTCATTAGAAATCATATGTCCCAGATATTCCACCATTTGTTTGCCAAAAACACACTTAGTCATTTTAGCATACAACTGGTTAGCCTTCAAAATTTGCAAGGTGGTGTTCAAATGTTGTAGATGCTCAAGCCAGGTCTTGCTATACACCAATATATCATCAAAGAACACCAGAATAAACTTTCTCAAATGATTCCTGAATATCTCATTCATAAGACTCTGAAATGTTGATGGTGCATTAGTTAAACCAAAGGGCATTACTAAAAATTCATAATGCCTTGCATGTGTTCGAAAAGCAGTCTTGGGAATATCAGGGGAATGAACTCTTATTTGGTGATAGCCGGATCTAAGGTCCAGTTTAGAAAAGAATGTGGCCCCATTGAGTTCATCCAATAGCTCATCTATAATAGGAATAGGAAATTTATCCTTAATTGTGACCTTATTTAGAGCTCGATAATCCACACACATCCTCCAACCAGCATCTTTCTTTCTTACTAACAGCAATGGAGAAGAAAATGGACTAACACTATTTCTAATCACACCAGATTTCAATAATCCAGCCACAATCTTCTCAATTTCATTTTTCTGAAAATAAGGATACCTGTAGGGCCTGGTGCTAGTTGGCTCAGCATCTGATTTGAGTGGAATATGATGATCATGAGGTCTCATGGGAGGTAATCCAATTGGTTCCTGAAAGATGTCCTTAAAGCTGTCAAGCATCTTCTTCATTTTAAGATCCTGTTGTTGCACATCGGTATCTCCAACATGCAAGGAAAAAATTTGAGCTGCAAGCACTCCTGAAACACTTTTCTTAAGAATTCTGTTCATCTTGCTACTTGTAGACACGCCAATCTGGGCTTTCAGATTAGTTTACTTACGGTTTTTGATTCCCCGATGATGAAACGGATCAAGAACACCCCGGGAATGTCGAGTGTTTGAGCTTTGAGTGTTTGCAAAACCCTTGAACCTAACCTAGTCTTAAGCCACTTCCAAAAGCCAAAAAACCCTTTTGATGTGTGCCAGGGCACAATCATTGCGCGCCAGGGCGTAATCATCGTGCGCCAGGGAGCAACCATCGCGCGCCGGGGCGCACCGTCGCGCGACGGTTTGACTCCATCGTGCAATGGTCAACCGGAGCATTGACCAGCGCGCCAGGGCGCATTGTCGCGCGACAGTTTGGAACCCTCGCGCGACGGTCAGAACGGTCAGAACCTGTCCCCAGCTTAATCACCAAGTAATCCCCAGCCAGCCTCGTGGCTGACTGGCCTCCATTCTTTGGACCAGAGCTGCCTTTCCATTAATGGAAGGTGCTAAGCTTATAAATCCCCCCCATTTGTTCTCTTTCAAAGGGTTAACAAAAATTTGGCATTACAAAGGGTTTTTGCTTTGTACTCTTTTAAGCTAATAAAAGATATACAAAGACACCCTAAGAACAAAGCTTGTTCTTCCTCCCCATTTTCACATTTAAATCAAACCTCAAACCCAACCTCAAACTTAAAGCTCAAACACTTTTCAAACCTCAAAATTCAAAGGTATATCTTACCTTTATTCTGCTCTCTGTTCTGATCCCTGAGGGGGGCTGGCAGGGTCAAGGCTGGTAATCAATACCAGTCCTGGCCCTGAAGCTAGCAAGGTTTCAAAAACCGTGGCCAAGCAAACCCTCGCGCGATGGTCCCACTCACTCGCGCGACAGTTCTGTTTGCACGAGAATGGACCACGTGGGGGAGGGATGCTGGTCTTTAAATTTCTTGTTGTATTCATAGTCACTTTCAAGTCTTTTAAGTATTAGCTCACTGTTGATGCATGTTAAAATCAGTTTACTGCTTTTCTTAGAGCTTAAATTGCTAGCTTGCATTTCAATGCTCATTTCTGTTCTGTTGGAGTACCCCTGGGATCATTCTGGACCTGTCCCAGAACCCAGAAATGTGCAAAACCAGACACTGGAAAGTTGGCTCGAACCGTCGCGCGACAGTTTGGAACCCTCGCGCGATGGTCAAATGGAGCGTTGACCAGCGCGCCCGGCGCATCGTCGCGTGCCAGGGCGCAACCATCGCGCGCCCGGGAGCATCGTCGCGCGACTGTTCGGAACCCTCGCGCGACGGTTCCATTCTGTTCCCGATCAGTGGCTGGCCTTGCATGTTTAACTTGGTTTTAGGCTATTATTTTGTCCCCACACTGTTTATGGGGTGTTTTTGTTTATTTATTAGGCTTTTCAGCCTTTAAACTGTATATTATGACTGCATAAACTGCTTGGTTTGTCCTGGGTGTGCACTGGTCCTTCCAGAGCCCAGAGAGTTTAAACTGCTTGGTTTGTCCTGGGTGTGCACTGGTCCTTCCAGAGCCCAGAAGGTTTGAGAATAAGAGCTGTGGGCTTAGGCTTACTGGCGCGCACAGGTCTTGTAGTAGCGCGCGTAGGTATGATCAGCATGCATTGACTTGATCAGTGCATACTGGTTACCTCTTGCGTGCGACACTCCAAAACAGGAGCTTTCCAGTCTGTTTAAACTCCCACAACAGTCTGTTCTCATCCTATACTAACTACTCATCCATGCCATCTATCACATCCTGCAAACATGTTACAGTTTTAATCCCCGATTAACTGTTCCCCCGCCCTAATTGGCTAAAATTGATTAATAAAAGAAGAATCGCAATGTTTTCAAAATGCCTAAGTAGAGACCGATCTCCGGATTGGGCGAGAGGGGTGCCATAAAACCCTTCCCCTCTCGTAACCTGGCTCCCAAACCCAGATATGGTTATGACGGACTGGTTCCTTAACTTTTTCAAACCAAACAGCGCGGCAGGTGCTTCGAAATACGGTTCCTTGGGTGTCGGACCTTCAAACCCGAGTGGCGACTCTGTATTTTCGAGCGCTTGCCACCTGCGCTCGCGCTCCCTCGATCCGGGCACTTGCATTTTGGAAACCGGAATTTCCAGGGCATGCTGCCCACACTACTACCAACCAAAGAATTTTCCTCCTTCTTGCCTCCTCTGAGCACGTGTTTTTTCCCATTGAGATGAAATTCCATGCAAAGATTCTGAAAATCCCATGTAATAGGTCCTAAAGTAGATAGCCATTGTATACCAAGCACCATGTCACATCCCTGCAGTGGTAACACCCTCATGTCTGCCTTGAAATCAGTCCCCTGCATCTGCCATTCAAAGTTCTTACACACAGCCTTGCTGTGCATCCTTGTACCATCAGCTACCATAACTTGTAGGGCTTCAGTCTCATCTACCAAACAGCCCGTTCTCTTAACTATTTCAGGGCTAAGGAAGTTATGTGTACTTCCTGAATCTATGAGAATCATCATCAATCATTTCTTCACATTACCTCTAACTCTCATGGTCCTGAAAGATACAGATCCAGTAATGGCATTCAAAGAAATTTGGAGTTCTTCTTCTTCTTTTTCCTGTTCCCCATCACTCTCTTCTTCTCCTTCTTGGTCTGACTTTAGATCTTCCCCATCCCCTTCCAAGGCAAATAATTGCTTTTTCTTACATTCATGTCCCTTAGACCATTTTTCATTACACTTGAAACACAAACCTTTAGCCCTCTTCTCATCAAAAGTCTTATTTTCTCTTCTGTGGGAACCATTGTAAGTGATACCCCAATGACTACCAACCGTTGATTGCGTAACAGTATAATCAGGTTTTGAAGGAGCAGATCTGGTCTTTTTAGTAATAGCCTCAATACTATTTTCCTGCAACTTAGCCAACCCAATGGCTTGAGTGATAGTAGTAGGCCTGAACATTTGTACCCCAGCCTTAACCTCCTCTTTGAGTCCACTAATGAAACAGCTAATGAAGAAAGATTCAGGCAAATTGGTAGTACGATTGGCCAATTCTTCGAACTGTTCTTGATAAACCCGAACTGTGGTGGTATGCCTCAACTTAGTAAGGTCTCCCATAGCATCTTCATATGTGTTTGGCCCAAATCTTGACACTATTCCATCTTTAAACAAAACCCAGGTCATTTGGCCATGGCATTTTTCAAACCACTGGTACCAATTTAGGGCTTTGCCCTCCAAATGTAGGGTAGCCAATTTCACCCTATTGTTGTTCTCTATCATATTGTAATCAAAAAATCGTTCACATTTATACACCCAACCAGATGGATCTTCACCACTAAACTTAGGAAAATCAATTCGAGCGAATCTGGTATTGAATTGCGAAAGAACATCGTGATTAGGGTTTCGTACCTGAGGAACTACTTCCATCTCCGGAGGAGAACGCAACACCTTTTGTGAAATCTGATCATATTTCAGGCTCATTCCAGTGATTAACTCCTTAATCTCGACCAAGTCACGCAAAGAAGTCTTGATTTCTTGGATTTCAACAGCTTGTTTATCAGAGTTTTCCTTCAAGAAGCGAACTACTTCTTCAGCCTTCTTGATTTCTTGCAATCTAGTTCCGTCTGCCATTGATGGATAACCTCACAAGCCAAGAAAGGCCTGCTCTGATACCAATGTTATGACTACGAAAGAGAGATTACACCGAAGAAATTAGAAACAGAGAGGAGAGACTACTGAATCTTATTTCCCAAAAGTAGAGTAGAGAAACAATACAAAAGAATCCACACAAAATACATTGGGCCTCAGCTGTATATAGCATAGCTCGGTACCCTCGCTAACCGCCTCACAACTTTCTCGCTCCTAACAACAAAACAGAATATTAGCTAATTGCACTAAGCTCCCAATTACAAGAATTATTTACAATTTAGCCCTGAAATCATAACATGTGCAAACACCACCGACGCACCACCAGCATCTCTCATCTCTTTTGACCTAATTTCTCCTCCTAAACTGATATTATCTCTCGTCCATCTCTCCTCCTAAACCACCACCGACGGCCGCTGCACCACCGTGGTACCACCACCACCACTGGACTCAACCGGCCATCGATCTGATCAAGTTTATCTCTCTCACTTCCCTCTCCACTAATCTACATTTAATTTTTTTAAGAAAAACACACATAAGTTAGGCTTTTCCCCCCAAATTTCATAAGATTAGGGTAAGCCTCTCCAATTAGGGGTTTTTTTTTTTCCAGATTTCATAACTACCTTCTGATTTATACGAGTTTTGAGAAAATATGATGTTTTATTTATTGCGGCTTCCTTTCATTGTCTTGTTATTTTTCCAATGCACGAGACGATTGCCGGCCTCTTCTATACTAAACGCGGTGTTTGTGTTGTGAGTGGTTTGCATTATGCCTACATTTCTTGTTGAATGTTTGGGTTTCTTCTTAATTACAACCACATAGTACCGGTTCGCATGTGATTTAGCTGTCCAAGAAAGGAAATTGGGTTCCAGTTTGTTGAACGTTTAGATTTGTGGTGGTAGACAAGGTCATTTTGTGTGATGAAAATGTGTTCATTTGGTATACGGCCTTTGATAACTTTTGCAATTTACTAAGCTGTTGCCATTGTGTATTCAAACGAATTAAGCTTGCTTCTTTGGTGGCTTGAGAAAGGAATTTCGATAATGCAGAAATGAAAGGTGACAACAAGATGGCCGTTCAACTAAGAAGACGGTCCCATATGGGAGTGCCAATGTATTTTCTTGGATATCAGATTGTTGAAGCTTCACATGGGCTTATCTTTTAGGAGAATTTGCACTTACACCCCTTGTACTATCACCGATTTGCACATACACCCCCTGTACTCCAAATTTAGGCACTTACACCCCTTGTACTTTGGACTGAAGTGCAACTGTTAAAAATTCCGTTAAAATGGATGGAAAAGCTATTGGCGGGAGATTTCCCTCCAAAATGAGGAAAAAAATGTCCAAACTAACCCTAATAGCCATTTATAAGCTCTGTCAAACTCTCATTCCAAAAAACAGAGCATCCAAACCCCTCTCTTCTCCTAACCCACTCTCTATAGTCTATTATTATCAACAGAAAATAGCAACATCTAGCACTATATCTCATGTCTAATCAGTCCCAAAACATTTGCAAATGTAGCAACACAAACACCCAGCAGCACAGAAAAAAATGGACTTACACTGTTCAAATCCACAACATAAATGGCCCGCAATAACAAAAAAAAAAAACATACTTCAAATGCAGATATTCAGTTTGAACTACTTCAAAGTCATTTTGTAACATACTTCAAAGTCAATTTGTAACATAGAGACTTTTGTTTAAGAAAAGAGCTCAGTTTGAACCACTTGGTATTGAATATCTGCATTTGAAGTATGTTTTTTTTTTTTTTGGTCATTGCTGGCCATTTATGTTGTGGATTTGGATAGTGTAAGTCCATTTTTTTACTGTGCTGCTAGGTGTTTGTGTTGCTACATTTGCAAATGTTTTGGGACTGATTAGACATGGATGTTTTTTTTGTTGATAATAATAGACTAGAGAGAGGGTGGGTTAGGGGAAGAGTGGGGTTTGGATGCTCTGTTTTTGGGAATGAGAGTTTGACAGAGCTTATAAATGGCTATTAGGGTTAGTTTTGACTTTTTTTTTTCCTCATTTTGGAGGGAAATCTCCCGCCAATAGCTTTTCCATCCATTTTAACGGAATTTTTAACAGTTGCACTTCAGTCCAAAGTACAAGGGGTGTAAGTGCCTAAATTTGGAGTACAGGGGGTGTATGTGCAAATCGGTGATAGTACAAGGG
This sequence comes from Rhododendron griersonianum, assembly GCA_018127125.1. NCBI lineage: Eukaryota > Viridiplantae > Streptophyta > Magnoliopsida > Ericales > Ericaceae > Rhododendron > Rhododendron griersonianum. Next base: position 34,515,139 of record CM030794.1, read on the forward strand.
GTGTAAGTGCAAATTCCCCTATCTTTTAATTGGAGGTCACGGGATGCTAATGTGGTGGCTCACTGTGTCGCAACAATGGTTTGTTTGTAGATTGGTGATGGGCTATTCTCAAGCCAAGGCTCTAATGCCAGTGCCACCCAACCGATGTCAAGCTCTGAGCCGAAGGCCATCTACCATCCAAGGTCCTTAAGCCAGCCAAATGTCACAACCCATGGGTCTTCCATCAGCATCTTAAGGGATAAAAATGATGAACTCAGACATCTCTTCTTCTTTTTTATGTTGCTGAACGTGACGTATTTTTTGTATATGGTATATTAATGAACTCTACCAACACTATGGTCAGGAAAATTGCAAGTGGTGTACTATGTAAGTGGAACATTGGTTGGAAAAAACCCGAAATGAATTGTGGTGATTGGATAAGTTTCGAGCATGTGTGTGTGATTGGTGTTGCAATTGGTGCAGATTTTTTTGCTTGTAATTACTCTAGTCATTTGTGTCGCAAGTTTTGTCGCTGGTTTTGTTCTTGGAATTCCTATAGTGCAGAAATAATGCGTGAACTCCATTTGCCTGAGCAACTAGAGCTATTAGAGAGAGTTAATACTGAATGCCCAAAACCCAGTTCTATGAGAAGGCATCAACTTACTAGAGAGTGTCCAATTCTCTCAAACATTGAGCCTAAACAGATCAAAGTCTGGAAATAAAACCATAAACTCCTCCTTTATTTGATCCCCCCCCCCCCTGCGCTGTTTGCATATTTTCACACATCTTGCTACCAAGCCTACCATAATCATTTTCTCCTTGCTGTATAAATACATGCAATTAACATAAACAAAAATCCGGTCATATTTTCCAGCCAAATGGGCTTCTTCTAGCGACTAGCAATGAAACACCAACACACATTGATAGCAACATAGTCAAGAGCATACTTGATACTACTTCCAACAAAAGATAACATACGTATCCTACAATTTTTTAGCAAACGCATCTCATACAAACCATAGGAATGAAAGCTTTCATTATGTGCCAAAAACTCAATAGGACACGACACGATATGGATACGGACTAAGCTTGTGGAGTTGTGGAATGAACCAAAGCATGGGAGAAATACATGGGAATGGAAGCTGCATTCCAACAACAAAAAACTGCCATTACATCATACATCACAATTATCAATTACGTACAAAGTTAGGTTTTGCAAAACTAAAACTTGATACTACAAACTTGATCATTTTTCTTGGCCTTTGATTCACTTGAATGCCTTTAATCGCTTTCCTCATGGTTTAACCAAGTCTTCCCTCATAGTTTTCCCCAATGGATCAACTTGCTTACACTTTATTCATTCTTATCACTTCATATTAACCATCACCTTTCTCCACTTCCATCCATTTCAGCACCTCATCACACCACCATTTCTAAGTCCATTTCAACTCTCAAAGCAACCCCAAAATCTGCTCCATAAACCAGTCCTGAACAGCTCTGTTTTCTCTCCGAAAGCAACCCGATTTCACTCTGAAACAACCTGGTAAAACAACCCATAAAATTTACAGTTCCGAACAGCCCGTTACAGCTCCATTTAACTCCAAATTTAGCCCCAAAATAGTCCCGAAACCTGCTTCATTTCAGCTCCCAAAAATCGGTCCATTTGAGCCCCGAAACCACCCCAAACTCAGTCATAAAACCAGCCTAGAAACTCCACTAAAAATAGCCTAGAAAATCGCTCATTCCAGCTCCAAAAATAGCCACCCAGAAAATCTGCAAATTCAATTTGCACAAACATGGAAAAACTGTTAATACGATCCTATGCACAGCGGCACATCAATCAAGTAATCAGCTAATTATCTTTGCAAGTGAATGCAAATTCAATTCAAAGGGATAATCAACTACAAAGGCATACATAGAGCTGTTAAACCACAAGAAAATGGATAAGAAATGTCAGTGTATGGACAAAATATGCTATGGCTTTATCCACACTAGGTTGAATCTACACTTTTTCTGGATGCTTTTCTGCATTCGAAAGTAACCGTATACCACACCTTGTCTCCTACAATTTTGATGAAACCCTTTTTCGAACTTGGGGTTTTTTTTTGGGAAATGATTTTGCCACTCCATTTTTGCAAGTGTATTTTTGGTGTAAAAATACACTTGCAGGGGAGTGGCGTTAACAAAAAAGAAGTGGCAAAATCAGCAGCCTTTTTTCCTAGCAACTCAATTTATGATTTTTTTCAGCAACTGGTACTAATTGAAATAGAGAGAGACCTTCGTGATGGAGGTAACAGCGGTCGGAGTGCCCAGAAGCCATGGGTGGTCGCCGGCGGTGAGGGAGTGCTGGGGTTGGGTAGTGGTGCTCGCCGGTGGTGGTGGGAAGTGGATCGTGGTCGCCGGTGGTGGTGGTGGTGCTCGAGTTGCACAATTGTTCTGGGCTATCGTCGTCCATGGTTGCCGTTTCCACCTAAAGCATCATGAAATTTGGGGGAGTTCTGGGCGTAGGGGGATTTATGGTCTCAAAACGACGTAGTTTTGTATTATTACTAGAGTGGCGAGCAATTTGCAACCACAAATTTCTTATACTTAACCTGTTCTAAACCTAACCCACAAATCTTATAACAATTTCCTAAATGTAACCTAACAAATATCCATAAACTTCCAAAAATACCCTCCCCTCCCCACCAGCCATCTCCTCCTCATCCCCCTTCTCTGTCTCACTATTCTCTCTTCTCCACCACCGCCCAACACCACCACCACCACCACCACACAATACCAGTACAACTACACCACCAATGGCCCATCACCACCACACCCAACACCGCCACACCACTTCGAGAGGACGGGACTGCTTCTTCGTGACTGGGACTGTACATGGATTCGAAACCTTGGGCATTCAAACTTGAAGCGAAGCAAGCGGGTGGCATCCATTACTACCACCGGTTGCGTCCCACCATCGCCACCACCACCTCCTTCAAAAAAAAATCTGACATGTTCGAATACACATTTTTGAAAAATTTAGACAATTTCAGATTTTAAAACTTGAAAATGTTTACAAATTTCAAATTCTAATACCTGAACACTTTATAACGTATCTTGAAGATGCGTCATGTTTTTTTTTTTAAATGCAAATTCCAATTGCGTCATGCTCTGTATAACGCATTCACGAAATGCGCGATTAACATCACGCATTTTTCTAATGTGCGATGAGACTGGGTTCGTCGGCGAAAAAATGCTTGTTTGTATATGTATGATTTTTGCGAGAGTGGGTGAATGTGAAACAGTACAAGGCTGACATTGGTTCTGGTTTGTATTGAACAATTAAGGTGAGTTTTGATGAAGTAAGGGCTGTCGATTAGGGCACACCATGGTTTAGATACGCACCTAAACTTGAGGAGGGGTTTCACCGGTAGTCTCGAGAGTATGTCGATGATGATCTTCGGTGGGAGGGCTGGCATCTTGAAGTGGGTCTGGCAAAGTTCGGATCTTTGAATTCCCGGATACGAGCAATCTCTATTCAAGTGGGTTGGGGAAGAAGAGTGGGGGGAAGATGATAGGATGACTTTTGCCATCAAAACGACGTCATTTCATTGGGGGTGTTTTTGTCCATTTTTTTAAAGGGCATTTTTGTCCGAAAGTGATTAATTTTAGAACAGGCTACGTATAGAAAATTTGTGGTTGCAAATAGCTCGACCCTTACTAGATTGGCCAAAGTCCCCCAAAACGACGTCGTTTTGGGGGCTGTAAACTGCAGTGCTTTTAGCTCACTGCAGGGACTCGGAGTCCGTGAAGCGGACTTAGGCCTCTTGCCATGTTTCTGATGTCGTGCGAGTGTTTGCATACTCCATCACTTGGATGACAGCGCTTAAGGTTTGGATTGCCTCAAATCGTTGTTGTGCCTGCAACTACGATTCACGGTGAGTGCCATTTGCAAAGCAATTCCAACGATTCACAGTGTGCACTTGGGGTTTGGTATGTGTATGCTTTACCGATTTTCCCGTTAAGTGCTATTCGCGGTGCAATTTCCTGCTATATTTGGCTTTTTTTATATGTAGCTTGAGTTTGTTTGAGTTGCTCAATGAGTTTAGGGTACTGTTTTCTTATGAAAGATTCTGCCTTTGGGAGATCCTTTGCATGTTCTTGGTGCGTTTGGTGTTTTCATGGATGTTTTGTTGAAATTGTTTCTTCTATGGAGCATCAGATTAATTTCTGTGTGATTGGATTGTGTATTTTGTACTTTGTAATTGGGTTTGGTTCTTAAATGGAGGTTGTGTTATACTCCGTATTTTTTTGTTTTGCTTACATAAAAATTCATAACTTTTGATATCTTTTGTGTGAGATTGTTGTTGGACCGCTGGAGAGAAATTCTATTTCTTAGTTCACAGTTTTGTTTACCTCAAATTGATATGTTTCTTAAGTTCAAAAGCCAGGGCTTTGTATGGTCTCTGAGTTCTAGAACACAAGTTTATAGTTTGTGATATCTCTTTTGTATAAGATTGTTGGGTCCTTGATAACTTCGAAAGTCATGGCTTTGTGTAGCTTTGGATTTTTAGAACTGTCTTTAATTTTATCTTATATCTTATAGTCTGACAATATGGTAATTGATGCTCTTTTTATTCATTGGACTTATATGGAATATTGGTCCCGTGCAAATGGATATCGGGGTTATTATTATGTGACCACTACTGAAAGTGAAGGAGTAGTTGCTGCCGTGACAGAACGTAGAGGAGGTGGGGATTTAATTTAAGCAATTTATGATAAATTTGTGGAGGAATACAAACAAATTTTAGGGTTTCATGCTAATTTAAGATGAACCGAAGAAAAGCTCTTGGAGTGGCTTAGTGCTGTTGTGCATAATTCATTTGTTCAATATAGCACTGTGGGTATGTATCTACAGCTCTTTATTATAGTTAGTTTGGTAAATTGATGCAAATTAAAAAAAAGCCTATATATAATACTACACAAAGTGATAGTTTCAGATTCATTTTTGGCGTTTATTGTGTGATCATCATTAAATAAAGACTCTTGAAGTTTTGCTACAGGGCATAACTTTGTATGATGTATTTTTTTGGGAAAATAACGAATCAGTGGGATGGGGGGCATTTTATTCCCAACTCATGGACCACTTATTTGGAATTCATAAGTCATGGCAAGGAAAAGAATTATTCCCAAGACATGGTCCTGAAAACAAACATGAACAAAAATACCCCTCTCTCCACTTTTCCCTTCTTTTTTCCCCTTCCACTTCCTAACGTCAAAAACCCGTCTTTACTTATTTCTTCTTTCCTTCCACTGGAACGTAACTCCCCCTTCATCGCCTCTCTAGGGTTTGCTCCTCCTTCATCTCCTCTCTGCTCTCCATCGTGCGAAGAGTTGTCCTAGTACGAACGCCCGACTACGCTTCATACGAATCGATTCCGACTCAATCATCGTCAGGTAAGTTGAATCGATACTTGGTATGCAGAGTTGCCCTAGTACGAACCCCTCTCTCTCTCGCCTCTTCTCTCTCCTTGTCGACGAATTTGTACTCCTCTCTCTCTCGTTTGTTGATGGAAAAAGGCAAAGCTACAGAGAATACCATTACGAGATCCTTGCAAAATTTTGATTTCCATCTCAATCGCAACATCCCCAAGTCCACCCGCAACACCCACTCCACCCTTCGTTCCTCAAGTACACCTCTCTCTCTCTCTCGATCGATATAATTTCATGCAAATATACATGTTTTATGATGCATAGCTACAAGTATCTTGATGGGTTTCAAATCAATTACTTGATTTATGAAAAAGACACACCTACGACCGATACAATTTAGCCAAATCGTTGTTTTGATATTACAGTTGTTGTTGAAAAACACCCTTGTGCAAAATACGACAATTTAGCTGATCTTTGATAGAACGGTTGTAGTTGAAAAGACACCCTTTTAGACATTACCGTTCAAGCTGATAGTGTTTTTGGTAAAACAGTAAGTTTAAAAGACACCCTTTTGGGCAATACAATTTAGCTGATTGTTGTTTCGATAAGAAGTTGTCACTGTGTACCTAAGTCACATAATGCGCTTGCGGGTGCGGCTGCGCGATAGTGTAAGCATCTTTCAAAACCCTCCCAAACTACTATAATTTGTGAGTGCGAGGATTGAGAGCTGGAGTGAAGGCCATTTCGAAGGATTATGTGACTAAGCTGTGTACTCTTGCGGGTCGAAAAAATTGTCGTAGAAAGACACCATTCTGAACAATGCAATTTAGCAGATCGATGTTTTGATAGAAATTAGAACAGTTGTACTTGAGAAGACACCCTTTTGGACAATACAATTTTGTAGATTGGTGTTTGACAAAATAGTTGTAGTTGAAAAAGGTACCCTTTTGAACAATACAATTTAGTTGATTGCTTTCATAAAGAAAGTTGTGGTTGTTTATGCCGTGTAGCTAATTGGGTTTAATCACCCTTTTTATAATCTCAAATAAGATATGACTTGTAGTACATTTTTGTGGAAACTTGAGTTTTGCTTCTTTTCTTTTTGGTTACAGTATTACCCATTGAGAAGCCAAAACCTCCCAGCTTGGTGGGCTTATGTCTCGGAGTTGTTGGGAAGCATTTTGAGGATATCATTGAGGACTTGGGAGATATTGCTTCCAATTTTCCTGCTGATATTAAGGTTAAGCTTTTCCGTCCTCCTGATATTGAAGTTAAGATTTTTGTTTTGATGTTTTCGATTCTGACTTGCCAATTGTAGTGGAAGTTGTATCACCAACCATTTTGGGTTTTGTGTTTGATCGGAGCTAGTAGTTATTCCAGAATATTTTCTAGTAAGCATGAAGATGTATGGAATGATAGTAGAAACAAAAGTAACACAAAGACTAGTACAACAACAACAACAAGAGCGATGAAATTGGATGATCCTAATGTCAAAGAAGTTGATCCCAAAACATGGGCAGTTTCTGGATTTGCTGTTAGGGCCATAATTTTTAGCTCGAGCGATGAAATTGCGAACCGTTTTCTGATTTTGAAACTAGATTCATAGACTTTAAAAAGTATGTGGAGTTCGTACCTTAGTTATTTCTGTGCAAAGTCAGATTTTAAGTGTGGGCCACTATCTCAAAGCCATATTCAAGCAATGAATAATCTTAGTTCTATGGGAATGTTGAATGATGTAAATTCCAATGATGGTGCTCCCCTTGATAGAAATGATTTTCCTCAGCTCACCAGCCGCCCCAATTCTGTTGGAGGGCCTCAAGGACAATTGGGTAAGTTCCAATGATGCTTAGGAAATGAAATGTGGTTCTCCTTCAAGTCATGTAACTTATTTTTTTTGGAAAATATAAAAGTTGCTCTTTAAATCACCTAATGTTACCCATGTTTTTACTCACTCAATGGTTGTCCCTTTACCCTTGTGTGTGTTGGTGTGTATGAAATGTGGTTATTCTTCAAGTTATGTAACTTGTTTTTTTCTAAAAATATAAAAGTTGCTCTTTAAGTCACCTAATGTTGCTCCTTTTAGGAACTTATGTTGCTCTTTATGTAAGAAAGTATGCCCTAGACTGTTAAGGGCAGTCACCCATGTTTTAACTCACTCAATTGCTGTCCCTTTACCCTTGTGTGTGTTGGTGTGTATGAAATGTGGTTATTCTTCAACTCATGTAACTTTTTTTTTTTTTGAAAATATAAAAGTTGCTCTTTAAGTCACCTAATGTTGCTCCTTGTATGAACTTTTATTGCTCTCTATGTAACAAAGTATGCCTTGAACTGTTAAGGGCAGTCACCCATGTTTTAACTCGCTCAATGGCTATCCCTTTACCCTTGTGTGTTAATGTGTATGAAATGTGGTTATTCTTCCAGTCATGTAACTTGTTTTTTTTCTGAAAATATAAAAGTTGCTCTTTGAGTCACCTAATTTTGCTCCTTATATGAACTTTTGTTGCTCTCTATGTAAGAAAGTATGCCTTGGATTGTTAAGGGCAGTCACCCATGTTTTAACTCATTCAATGGCTGTCCCTTTACCCTTGTGTGTTAGTGTGTATGAAATGTGGTTATTCCTCCTGTCATGTAACTTGTTCTTTTCTGAAAATATAAAAGTTGCTCTTTAGGTCACCAAATGTTGCTTCTTTTATGAACTTTTGTTGCTCTCTATGTAACAAAGTATGCCCTGGACTGTTAAGGGCAGTCACCCATGTTTGAACTCACTCAATGGCTGTCCCTTTACCCTTGTGTGTTTGTGTGTATGAAATGTGGTTCTCCTTCAAAACATGTAACTTGTTTTTTTTTTTTAAATATAAAAGTTGCTCTTTAAGTCACCTAATGGTACCCTTATTTTTACTCACTCAATGGTTGTCCCTTTACCCTTGTGTGTTGGTGTGTATGAAATGTGGTTATTCTTCAAGTAATGTAACTTGTTTTTTCCTGAAAATATAAAAGTTGCTCTTTAAGTCACCTAATGTTGCTTCTTTTATGAAATTTTGTTGCTCTCTATGTAACAAAGTATGCTCTAGACTGTTAAGGGCAATCACCCATGTTTTAACTCACTCAATTGCTGCTCCTTTACCCTTGTGTGTGTTGGTTTAATTGTGGCCTTTCACAGTTGAGACAATCATTTGACAACTTATTAGACATTAGAGTGTTCTCATTATCTTATTTGGTTGTATACCTGGTAAATATTTACTTTTAACGTATTAAACTGTTCTTCATAACATCTGTTTTTGTTGTGATTCATGTGATACACTGGGGTTTTCTTCACTGCAGTTCAAGCTGTGCAAAGTTCGCTCAGTACAATTTGGGCAAAAGGGTATCCCATACATCAACACTTACGATGGGCGTACTATCCGTTACCTAGACCCACTTATCAAGGCCAACGACACCATCAAACTTGACCTAGAGGCTCAAAAGATCACTGACTTCATGGTACGTTCTCTCTCTCTCTCTCTGTATCTGTATCTTCATCTGCATCTGCATCTCTCTTTGGTATCGATTCTTACCGGAAAACTTTTCCCGGGGTTTCATAAACTCTGGAAAAAACGCGGGGATTATTCCCAACCCCAGCAGTCGCGGCGTTTATGGAAAACGCTTGGATAAACGCCGAGAAGACTTTTTCTGGCGTTTATTTCACTTTTGCCGGTGTTTAAAAAATGCCAGAAAAGCAATGATTTCTTGTAGTGTTTGATATGGGGAATGTTGTGATGGTGACTGGAGGAAGGAATAGGGGCCGTGTTGGAGTGATCAAGAGTAGGGAGAAGCACAAGGGAAGCTTCGAAACCATTCACGTCCAAGATGCCACTGGTCATGAGTTTGCTACTCGCATGGGCAACATTTTCACCATTGGAAAAGGTTCAAAGCCATGGGTGTCTCTTCCAAAGGGCAATGGTATCAAGTTGTCCATCATTGAGGAGGCTAAGAAGAGGCATGCTGCCCAAGTTGGTGCAGCTGCATAAACTGCAAGAATCAAGATTGGTTTCTGATTCTGTTTCGCTGCAGCATATTTGAAGTCCATGACCTAGCTTTCTTGTATGCATAACGTCGTGAGAACGGTGCCCACGGTCGCTAGCGGAAAGACCTTGTCAGTACAAGAAGAATTCGGAAAGCTCATCTTTTTATTTGTTGAGTCGTGAACTTTGATATATTAGGGGATCTTTTTTGTTCCAGGCATGCACCATTGTTTTTGTGAATGGTGCTTCATGTATGTTCTTACTTTGGTTCTTAAAAATGATGGACGGATGGAATTAGGTGGTGGTTTTAATCGAATACTGATATGTAGTTATATGTTTAGAGATTGGAAGCAAAGGCATTTGGTGGCTGATTGACTATTTTTTTTTTTTTTTTAAGATCTCATATTTTGGTGAACTTTGATGCACCATTGTTTTTTTCATTCAAACTCAAGGAATTTTCCAATTTTGCAATTGGAAGCATCCATTTAGTTACCATATTTTGTGTCTATGTATATGTGCCACAACAATGCCTCAACTGAAAGCTGGTATGTTAATTGGTAGTTATGGCCTATGTGGCCAACATACCGTTAGCTAACCTACCTTTCACTGGCCCCCCTTGGCGTGTTTATGGTGTAACTTATTTTCATAGAGAGAGCAATTTAATTTTCACAATGGGCAACTTTATTTCATAAAAGGAGCAACATATGTGGATTGACAGAGCAACTGTCTCGGGCAAGAAAACATAAAGTTGTACAACAATACTACCACAATTTATAATTACTAAAATGAAATAAAATACAATTATTCCTATTTGTCATCAGAATAATCAGATACTTCGGGGTCAGATGCATACTGTGGATCCCTCTTAATTTCTGTAATAGACTCTTTGGGGTCGAAGCCGTCCCTTTCAGTTTTTCTCACTTTCTTGACTATCAGGCCTTGACGAATTAGTCGTTTGCACATTGCATTAATCTCAACCTGCAGCCTTTCACACACGTCGTTATGGAGCCGGTTTAGCCTTCTTTCGGCGATCATTTGCGCTGACCGTGCTTTAGGCACCTTCAGTAGGTACTTACGACATTTCGCTTCCAACTAGTCATGGGTAGGAAAACATAAAGGTGATATGATCTTTCACTGGCCCCTCTTGTCGTGTATGTGGTGTAACTTATTTTCATATACAGAGCAACTTATTTTTCAGAAGGGACAACTTAATTTCATAAAAGGAGCCACATATGTGGACTGAGAGAGCAAGTGTCACGGGTAAGAAAACATAAAGGGCTTCGTAGGCCAAAGGTTCAATAGAAGAATGAGAAAATGCAATTCGAAGTATTATGGGTTGGAACAATGATGCAATACTGTCTTACCATTCAAACAATGGAAGCTTTGACATCGTTGTCTATTGTTGCGGTATACCTTGGGACAAGCTAGTCCCAAACATCAAGGGCGTCATTTCAAAATTTGTTGGCATGGTTAACATCGACTTATTCATTAATTTGCAGACCCATATCCCATTGAAAGTCATCGGGAATTTTCTAACAAACATGTTACAGGAGTTGAACAAGAATCACATGTCATACAGATCAACACACCTTTGTAAAGGGACAGCCATTCAGTGAGTTAAAATATAGGTCACTGCCCTTAACAGTCTCGAGCATCCATTCTTACATAGGGAGCAACAAAATTTCTTACAAGGAGTAACATTAGGTAACTTAAAGAGCAACTATTTTATTTTCAGCAAAAAAACATGTTACATGAGTTGAACAAGAACCACATGTCATACAGATCAACACACCTTTGTAAATGGACAGTCATTCAGTGAGTTAATAATATAGGTCACTGCCCTTAACAGTCTGGGGCATCCATTCTTACGTAGGGAGCAACAAAATTTCTTACAAGGAGTAACATTAGGTAACTTAAAGAGCAACTATTTTATTTTCAGCAAAAAAACATATTACATGAGTTGAACAAGAATCACATGTCATACAGATCAACACACCTTTCTAAAGGGACAGTCATTCAGTGAGTTAAAATATAGGTCACTGCCCTTAACAGTCTAGAGCATCCATTCTTACATAGGGAGCAACAAAATTTCGTACAAGGAGTAACATTAGGTAACTTAAAGAGCAACTATTTTATTTTCAGCAAAAAAACATGTTACATGAGTTTAACAAGAACCACATTTCATACAGATCAACACACATTTGTAAATGGACAGTCATTCAGTGAGTTAATAATATAGGTCACTGCCCTTAACAGTCTGGGGCATCCATTCTTACATAGGGAGCAACAAAATTTCTTACAAGGAATAATATTAGGTAACTTAAAGAGCAACTATTTTATTTTCAGCAAATAATTGACTATTGTTTGAAGTATAAAAAAGCAAATCATCAATTATAAAAGACTACGTTACGTATTAGTAAAGACCACTCGAACACTGCCCTATCTGCACCAAAAAATTTACCCACACCCACTAGATTCATCCCAAAAAATACGTCGACGGCTAACAACTCCCAAATCATCCTTTCTCCGAGGGAAATTGATACTGCAAATCAATACAAATCTATACACAGTAAAACTACAACGGCGACGATCGAGGAGTTTAATAGCATTTTTTGCATGCTAATTTTGAGATTCTTTTAATAGCGTGTTTGTCATTACACCACTCATTTAATATTATTTTTTATTACATTCAACACCAATTGTAAAACAATTATCAAAAAAACACGAATATAATCTAAAACTTCAATGTTGCCAATGTAATTAACCAAATTCATTCAATCGGGCAAGTATTCATTACAGTAGCTTTCGAAACAACTCGAAAACACAAATTACATGAAAGGGATGCAAGAATTACAATGGATTGTACCCAGCTGTCCAATGTTACCAAAGGTAGCCATAAACAAGCTAACCAACATATTACTTGAAAAATTTCTATGCTGAAAGCTTGTTGAAATTGATGCAATCTTCGAGCAATTTGGTCTCTCTTTCCTCCCAAAGCCAAACACGTGGAATTGATTCAGCAGTAGCCAATGAGTTGCTAAACCAATTATCAGAAAGATCAAAATTTCCCATGATCATGATTCAGCAGTAGCCAATGAGTTGCTAAACCAGTGATTTATTGAAGTTCCCTCCACATGGAGATCATGCCACATGGAGAAAACTCAAGATCAACCCAATTCCCCACAAATTAGAGCATGCCATAGAAAAACCAAAAAACAATTTGGAAAACACAAGGCATCAGACAAACAAAACCCAATTCGGGAAATAGGAGAGAAAATAACCCAATTCAAAATTTTCAGAAAATTACCTTATTCTTCTCAATTCTCCTGACAGCAACACGATCTCCGCTAGACTTGTCAATGATTCATACTCTGAAGCATGAATAGCTTCAGAATTGTGATGCCTCATTATGAGCACTGAAGATACCCCATTGAAGCAAATTCAAACAAAATGAACAACATCATGATGAATTGGTGCTTTGACGTAATCGTGGATTTCAACGTGATGAATAACATTGATATCGGTTTTAAAAAAAAAAAAACCGACAACAACATGGTGCTAATTCAAACAAAATGAACATCCTAATCAGATGACTAAAGAATCCAGCCAATGCTGATGGTGCAAGGCATCCAATGCTTGAGATGAAAAACATTATTGAAGTGCCATTAACGACAAATAATTCTATGTACTTCCCAGTTTCGTTTCAAATGTATCAACTATTTGTGCATTTTATCATCTATTAGGCCTCAGCTTTCCATGGTAGGATGCCCAGTAACATAACCTTTCAATAACCAAAATTGATAACACAGCTCATACAAAATAATGATGTTTGACAGTGGTTTCTACTTTCTAGGATTCTTGCTTTTTCAATGTTTTCCCATCTAATTTCGCAACAAAAGGTGATCTGTTGTTAGACAAATATTTTCCTTTCCTCTTTTATTTTTGAGACAATGAAAGTTTAACTATGATGCCAAATAATGAGGAAAAAACTGTCTTTTTAAGGGATCCATTTCAAGGGAGTCAAAGGAACATTCTTCTAATTGCAACATGTGATTTATGAGGGCTCAACTTAGTCAATGCTACACATATACCAAAAAAGTTGGCATCAACAAGGTAACTTTCTATATTTCATTTCCTTAATTGATGGCTAAGGCAGGACTACAATGATAAGACTCTTACGGTGCCTTACATAATACGCTAAACATTGATGTTTTCACCACAAAGTCAAAGCATCAACAGAAAAATACCAAGTAAAAATGCTTAGTAAATTAACTACTTTGTCTGGCTGGTATTAAATCTCGAAAAGTAGAATATAGACCTTACTTTTGATTCTTTGGAGTGCTCTTACTCAACTGCTTGAAACTTCAAGAATGCCCATGAACACCTACTGATATGTTTGCGACCCTGCTTGAGAATCCCAAATCAGACCTTAAAAATGTCATGTTCAGATCAGGTGACCGACCACCTTGATCTTCAGAGAAAATCGTTTTACGCCATAAGGCCGTCATCAACCGTAAATGAATGAGCCTATGCCTACTGCCCGAGCTTGTTTTCTAGGCATATGGATTATCTTGTGCAATAAATTTCAGTTTCCTATGCCGAAATCTCTTGAGTCTTCCATGTCATTGCATGAGGATGAGAAAGAACATCATGAAGTAGAAGTGGTACAAAATCTTTCTGCTTGGCATCAATTACACATCCTGAAACCATCATATCTTCTGTTAGCAAATCTAATCTAGTGATAAGCCATTTCAAACAATTGAAATGCCTTTGTTAATGCTTCTACATTAAGGTCATCTCTATTAAACTAGTGACCAGAGAGCACTGGTAATAAAGTACGAAAAAAGTGCATATTTTCTGATCAAACCTTCAGCAATTACAATCCACAACGAGCTTGTCACTTTTTAGCATAACCTCCAACCATTGTAGATCAAGCGACCAAACTCTTCTCTTGCATTTGACCAAAGAAACACCTAGCATCTAGGAAACACCGACACAGAATGCCAAGATTAGGTTTCCCTCCAAATTTGTTCAGCAAAAAACACAAGATTTTACAGAAATCTTCTTTCTACGCTAGTTTCTATTAATTAAACTATTACTTTTTAACTTTCTCTTAGATTTATGATATCAAGTAAACGCATAAAGAAAAATACGTTTCATTTTCCTTTACTTCATCTCATTATAAAATTCTCAGGAATAATTTTTCTGCACTAATTTCTCGACCAGAAACGAAGCCTTAAACAAATCATGACCAGCAACCAGCCTAGCACTATTTCTGCAGGCAGAATTGTTGAATTCCAACAAATTGCATCTTTTTCATGCATTTCATCAAAAACCCGTCTAAATCAACTTTACCACACCTCATAGACAGATCAAGATTTGCATTCTACAACAACAAATCATACCCATGTCCATGTTTCAAGAAAACCCCATATAGCACCTCTCCATCTTTTAAACTTTGTTTGTCGAGCTAAAGTTTTTAGCCTTAAACAAATAGCGAAATTGAAAGGTTCAAAATATTCACTCGGCATACAAGAGAACATACCCACATCTTCTTTGTATTCAAAGTTTCCAAAGCACCCATGAATCACTGATGGCAAAACAAAAGAATTTGGTTCGGAGATTCCGTCGAACAGCTTGTGGGCAGGGTCAGTGATACACTGATACACATGCGTACAAAGGAGGGGAGAGAGAGAATAATACCTGGTGGGGGAAACTACGAGAGACGCGCGTCTAGAGGCATGATCCTGATTTCGTCTCCCGCCTTCGACGATAAGCCCTCCTGCCCCTCATCCTGATTTCGTCTCCCGCCTTCGACGATAAGCCCGTCACCGCCTGCCTCGATCGTGTCGACGACCTCCTCCAGCAGTCCATGCATGTTTCGGAGAGAGAGAGAGAAGAAGAAGAAGAAGAAGAAGCAGCAGCTTCGATGGCTGCGGAGAGAGAGAGAGAGAGAAGAAGAAGCAGCAACATCAGCTTCGTTGGCTGCGGAGGAGAAGAAGAAGCGGGTTTTAAATGTGTGTGGGGATATATTAGTCTTTTTACGTGGTCCTTTCCATGTATTACAAATTATTTTTAACCTTTTCATATTTAGATGAATTATGTGAAAACTAGTCCATTAGGTGGGGCTTATTTGCCCCAAGGGCCGCTGTCCTGCAATTTTCCCTATTTTTTTGTGTGTCTTGCATGCTTGAATAAGTTTTTCTCCCAAAAGAAATGATTTTACATAATAGGTGACACTCATCGCTTCGATCTATCATTGAGCGAACGTTTGGGGTATGGAAAAATCGGTGGCGGATGATGAAGATTCCAACATATTATCCATTGGCGCTTCACAAGAAGTATGTTCTGGCTTCCATGGGCATACACAACTTCATAATCCGCAATTGTCCGGACGACGAAGAGTTTCAAGAAGCTTTGCGTGATGACGAAAACTACGATAACAATTATATTCCGGACATTGATCCCCGATACGCCCAAATGGAGGCCGCTGAAGACATACTATTTCCGCTACATGCAAATGATTCGAACATGAGAGAGGTGCGAGATGAAATAATGACGAACATAAAATGGGACCGACGACGACGAGGAAGAAGTTAAGGTGGGAATGCTTAGGTTGGGTTGGCCTTGACAATCTCTGGAATACGTTATGTTACTTATGTACGGGAAAAAAATGGGTATGTATTCCACAATATGGCCATTTTGTGGATTTGTTAGGATTTGGTTAGGTAGTGTTTTGAATTTTTGTTTACTCAATTGATTTGTTATTGTTGGCCTAGCTAGTGCAAATATTGTTGTTGTTGTTGTCAAAAAGGAAACATGGCCAGTTCACCCTGTTCATACATCTCTTGTGATCCTAACCTACTTCGTGTTTGTACCCACTTCGTGTCTGTAAATTTGGTATCAGAGCCATGTTTTTCATTCTAGCTTAAACCCTTCCTCTGGGAACTTCTTTTCCAACATTACTTCAAATCTTTTCTAAAAAAGAAAGAAATTGAAGCGTATGCTCTGTGGTTGCCTATTAAGGATCCTCCACATCAGAAACTTCACAGACTATTTTGATTGAAAAATCTCTGTATCCGTGGGTTAAAAGTACCTTGAGACTTTTGGCTTTTGTGTAAGCGGTGTGTCTCGGTTTATCTACCCTAGTATACAGAATTTTATTAATCAAAATTAGTTGAAGATTTTACAGTAAAAAGAAAGGATTTGTTGTATGAGGAAATGAAGAGCCCAGACTTGTATCCATAAAAAATGAATCGTTTGTTTTCTACTCATTCCTCTGCCACCTCATCTCTTGTCCCTTCTACCAGTAGGAATTCCTCTACCTCTTCTCCTAATCTTGAGTACTTGTATGAATTTGAATATCTTCCCGATGATAGTAAGGTTCCCCTTACTGATCTCCCTTTCCTCAACCCCTATAATGCCTTTGTCCGTCCACAAACTTCTGTGAAAAAGTCTGTCACCCAACTCTTCTCCACAAAGCGTCCAACCTCAGTAAAAGAGTATGTCCAGGCCTCCAAGTTTGATCAGTGTTTCATAACAGCTACAGAAGCTGAACAGCTTTTACCTCTAGAAATCCCAGTTGATTTGCCTCGCATCTGGCAACAACAAGGATTTACTCATCTTCACTTTGGAGCAATCAGATTGGCAGTAACTTTCCATGGAAGAAAAGGTTTACCTGTTACCTCCAGACTTGCTCTGGTAGATACCAGGTTCATGCAGTATCAGCATGCGTGTATTGCTACTGTTCAAACCACTTTAAATGCTGGAACTGTAATCTTTACCTTTTATCCTAATTTCAACATGCCACTAGCAGATCCTCATCTGCTATCAGCTTTAAAGGTCCAAGTTCAAATTGGTGGTGCCTCCCAAGTCTCCACTACATATGCTGCAACCCTCCACTACCAAATGGCCTATCGTCTCCAAAACCATGCCTTTGACATGTCCTTACCCTCTTCCACAGATGAAGCCCTTTTCCTAACCGTCAATGCACCTCACCAAGCTTCTTGTGTCCATGTCCCACGACAAATTTCTCGCCCTGAGCTTCTCAAGCTTCTCCCAGAAACTTGGGTTACAGCTTACGAGAAAAATCAGCAAAAACCTATTCCTGTCCAGACTTCAAACCCACTTTTCATTTCGAAATCTGATGGTACCGTGGAAATTTCTTTCCCAAAAGAAGACTCTGCTTCCTCTCCCACTCATCCTGTTATCTTTCCGTCAAGGATTGATATGTTTGTAGATGGCTCTAGACCCGGACCTCCAATTAAATATTTCCAATCTAGTGGTCTCCCAGTCTTCTATTTCAAAAATCCAGAAACAGGTCATTGTTATTTTGACTTCTGTGATTGTGATGACTGTTTGGAAGCTAATTTTCTAGAAGATGACGAGGACTTTGAAGAACCATGTCCCATATGTCCTTCGTTACCTCCCACTCCTTGTAAATCTCCACCTTCTCCTCAACCTCCACCTAAAAATGACCCGTCGGCACAACCCAGTGGATGTTTTATGTTCACTGAAGCAGATTTCCCTCCTTTGGATTTTCATAATCCTCAGGAAAGAACCACCCACCGTCATAAAATTCCGGACTCAGCTACTATTCTTCCTGATGGTAGCATCAAAGCAGTATCAGCGGCAGAAGCAGCGATAAATTGGCAGTCAGCAAACTCTCTGGCACAAAACAAAATTCTCCAAAGAATTGCTAACTCTCAGCAAAATTTGGAAAATGTTGTCCATAAGAAGTTATCATCATTGGAACTTCTTATCAGAGATTTGCAGCAAAAAATTCAAAATGTTCACCAGAACTTCTCCAGATGGCATATTCCAACCAAGCATTTTCAGCAGCTTTTTCCCACAAGGATGCTGAAATGAAGCATCTAAAAAACCAGCTTCACTCTCTCCAAGCTCAGCAGTATTCTCAGCAAAAAAGTCCATTTGATATGTTCACATCTCCCTCTCAGCAAAGTCTGTTTGGGTATCCTCAAATGTCTCAACCTTTACCTATAAACCCTACCTCAGAATTTGGTGAGTCAAGCTCCATCTTTGGGAGCTCATCAGCTTTCCTTCCTCCACCTAAAAGACCATCTCCATCAAAACTTCCTTTCCCAAAACCCCAGATAAAACCTTTTCAACTTCCTTTAGTTCTAACTCCACCATCCACTTCTACCTCAGCTCCAACTACCTCTATTTCTTCTAAACCATCTGACCCAAATCTAAAATCACCCCAGCTAATGGTTCAGCCAACCTCCAAAAATCCCATTTCCACTCTCCTTCATACCTTAGCCACTATACCAGAAATCCCATCTCCAGAACCAACCATTGAGTCTGATTCAGATGTTGAATCCACTTACTCTATGCCAATACCTCATGTTTTCATGATGAACCCAGAAAACCCAGAGGAAAATGTTGAAGATCCTATCATTGAAGAAGGTCCTGAGTTTGAAACACCTCCAGAAAATCCAACCTTTAATTCCTTTTCACACTCCAATGTCCATACCCAAGGTTTCTCCTTTGATAATATTCCCCCATCAAAATGGTTGGATAAACTTTATGAGATTCATGCTTGGTGCACTGCTGCTATGCTCTCTCCAAACACTACGCTTAGTCTTGTCATTACTAAGTGTACAACAAAATTTCTGGGCCGACTACGTCAATGGTACTTAGCTCTTGGTGAGTACCGACAGCTTCAACTTAAGCAACTGCCAACCCTTGATCAATTCATCTCAGTTCTGCATACTGAGTTTCTTGGAGATCACAACAACACAAAGGAGTTTGTTCGAGAAGAATATCTCAGCATGAGGTGCTGTTCATTCAAAAGGAGAGATCTGGAGATCCATTATGACCGTATGTCTCAACGGTTTTATCTTCTCAACGGCATGGATGATGTCAATCTTAAGCAAGCTTTTCTCAATTCTCTTCCAGACCCATTGGGAAATGAGACAACAAGGCTACTTCAAACAAAAGGATTGACGTTAAATGCAACATCTCTTGGCGGTATTTATCAGCACTCTTTGATTGCCTTGGAAAAGCTGTGCAATCACCAGAAATTCCTCAGAACTCTTGAAGAACAGGGAAAACTTCTTGGCAAAGCTTGTGATCGGCCAGACTTATCTATAAAGTGCAAGGACAAGAAGTGCACTTGCCGTCCTTCATATCAGAAGACCAAACACTTTCAGAAATGGAAGTTCAAATCTCCTGGTAAATTCTCAAAGTTTTCCAAGTCCGGAAAGTTTTCACGACGAAAAAAGTGGAAGTTTTTTAAGAAGAAAAAGTTCAGAGGACAGCGAAAGTCTGATCGCTGTTACATATGTGGAAAGAAGGGGCACTATGCAAAACAGTGTCCAAACAAAGCAGCAAGAGACAAGATGGTGAGCTCTTTGGCTCTCATTGATGATGATCTTGAAGATGCTGATGTCGAATCCCTATTTTCAGTTGATGATGAAGCAACAGACGAAGCAGTCCTGGCATTCACCTTTGATGATTCTTCATCAGAATCAGAGGATTCTTCTGATGATTCTGATTCATTCCCCTATGAAATCCAAACCTTTGGGTTTCCAAACATCATGCTGGCTCAACCTCTGGCCAGGGTTAAAATCCTTCTTGGGAAGTATGAGAAACCCATACCAGTTATCGCTTTCTTTGATACTGGTGCAGCAGCTTCTATCCTCAACCCAGCAATCCTCCCCAGGTCCCACTGGCAGTCATGTTTCAGACCCTTCACAGCAGCCAATGGAGAAACTTTTATCATTACTCTCATCAGTAAGCCTATTATCATTCAACTTTTTCCTGGATACACCATAAAACACCAAGTCTATGGTTCTGACCTCCCAGGGAAAGATCTATTGTTAGGCTTTGATATTCTCCAAAATCTCAGCAAAATCTCTTGGCTCAAAAAAGGCTTGAAATACAAAAACTACCTGTTACCCTGGACAACCCAACCAAATCTCTTTTCCCTAGAAAATTTCTCCTCCATCAAAGAAGCCATAATTCAAACCTCTTGTGCTGAATCCCATTCCCAGTTCCTTACCAAATGTTCCAACCCACTTTGGAAAAACCCAGATTTCTTCATTTCTCTTCCTTTAAGAAAAATGAAGACATTAATCCCACCAAAGCTACCCATCATGGAATGAACCCGAAACACTACCAGCTTGCTCTCCAAGAGCTTCAACAGCTCCAATCAGAAGGATTGATTGAGCCCACTACCTCTCAGTGGGCATGTGAAGCATTTTATGTTAACAAAAGAACAGAGCAGATAAGAGGAAAGCTTCGCTTGGTTATCAATTACCAGCCTCTCAATCATTTTCTGCAGGATAACAAGTTCCCTCTTCCTCGGCGAAGTGTTCTTTTTGCAAACTTGCCCAAAGCTCAAATTTTCTCAAAATTTGATTTGAAAGCAGGTTTTTGGCAGCTGGGCATCCAACCAGATGAACGTCCCAAAACTGGTTTTTGTATTCCAGATCACCACTTCCAGTGGTCAGTCATGCCTTTTGGATTAAAAACAGCTCCATCTTTATTTCAAAAAGCCATGATTCGGATATTTGCTCCCATTCTCTCTTCGGCCCTCGTTTACATTGATGACATCTTACTCTTTTCTCCAGATATTGAGTCTCATGTTGTCTTGCTACAAGCCTTCCATTCCCTGATCCAAACCCATGGTATCATGCTTTCAGAGAAAAAGATGCTCCTTGCTCAACCAGAAATTGATTTTTTAGGGATGCATATCTCTAAAGGTCAATATAACCTCCAGCCCCACATAGCTTCCCAACTTGACCATTTTCCAGATGAAAACCTCACAGTCAAACAAGTTCAACAGTTCCTTGGAATTGTTAACTATATGGCTGATTTCATTCCCAACCTTGCCCAATACCGTACTCCTCTTTCAGCTCTACTAAAGAAAATTCCTCCTCCTTGGTCAACCCATTGCACCAAAGCCGTCAATGACCTCAAAACCATAGCCAAAACCCTTCCTCCATTAACCATACCTTCAGATGGGAAAAGAGTACTTCAGACAGATGCCTCTGATCTATATTGGGGAGCAGTTCTCTTGGAAGAAAACACAGAACAGAAGCGCAGAATTTGTGGATATAAGAGTGGTGCTTTCTCTCCAGCAGAGCTTCATTACCACTCTACCTACAAAGAGATTCTGGCAATCAAAAGGAGTATTGAGAAGTTTGAATTCCATCTTATTGGTCATCATTTTCTAATTGAGACTGATATGATGAGTTTTCCCAGCATGCTCAAGTTCAAGCAGAAACACCTTCCAAAAGCACAATTGCTCAGATGGGCAAATTGGTTTTCCAATTGGAGTTTTGATGCTATTCACATAAAAGGAAAAACAAATGTCCTTCCAGATTTTCTGTCTAGACTCAAAAAAGAAATCAACCAGTTTTCAAAATCAAAACCACATTTCTTTGTCCCTGGTTGTTTTCCAATGATTTCCTGTGTCCATCCAGTCAATCTTCCTGTCCACCTTCAGTGTCATCTTTTGGAGTTAACCCTTCTTTCTAGATGTGTCCAAATGTGTCAAAACCTTCAACATCTCTGTATTTTCAAATATGGTCTTGATGAAGGTCCTTTAAGTGGTCTACCTTTCCATCCTGTCTATCCTTTTCTCACCCAGTTTGAAGTATATGACCATAATGTTTTTTATTTTAAAAAGGAAGCTTACCTCCTCTTATGGTATTTAGTAGATGTATATACTATCAGTGTCTGTTTCAATAGATCAGCAGTGTTGGTCTATTTGGCTCATGCGGCGTTCAATCAGATCCATCCTCCAGAAGATTTCTTCCTAAAGTTCCTCTTGCTCTTTGGAAACATACCATTTTGGCAGCAGAAGATCAGAAGTGTTCCTAACACTGCAGGCGGGAATCTTCAATTTGTTTTTTGGACAAGTCGTAACAACAGATGTCTTCCTAATCCAGATGGTTCTATCACTTGGCGAAAGGAGTATCACACTATATTTCTTTCAGCATATCCAGAGCCTCAAAGAATCCAGATCAACAGTGGAAATTATCTTGTCATGACTCAAACACTGAGTTCACTCAATGGATTGACACCTGCAGAAGTCCCTTCATCTCTCCTCCATTATGAAACTGCAAATTGGAAATTCAATGAGACTTATCCAGAAGAATGGCGCCAAAATATCCGATTTCTTTTGGATCAGTATCACTTGACCGACAGGACTGAAGACTATTCTGGAGACTGCTCAAGACAATATGATTCAGAAGGTTCAGAGTAATCCAGCCAACTGTCTCTTTTGTGGGTCCCTCTTTCTTTCCCAGGAGGCGGTAAATTATTAGTGTTTACTGTGTACTATACTGTTGTATATTATTGGTGTGTACTGTTAAAGGTTGTATAATTGGTGCAGAGTAGTAAGTGTGAATTATAAATAAATGGCAGGCATAAATAGTAATATGTATTGTCAAAGTCATGTGAATAGTATGTGTGTCAGTAGACTAGTTATACGTAGTAAAGGAGTTCAATTATATGTAGTACTGTTTGATGATGTAATCAGTGATGTATTACCAGTGTCTGTATTACCCTCCTTACGCCTATAAAAGGAGGAAGCCTCTCCGATGTAAAGTCAAGTTCAGCTTAAGTCAGTCTAATATCAAGTTCATAGTTTTTGTTCATACATCTCTTGTGATCCTAACCTACTTCGTGTTTGTACCCACTTCGTGTCTGTAAATTTGGTATCAGAGCCATGTTTTTCATTCTAGCTTAAACAACCAGGGACAAAGAAATGTGGTTTTGATTTTGAAAACTGGTTGATTTCTTTTTGATACCAAATTTACAGACACGAAGTGGGTACAAACACGAAGTAGGTTAGGATCACAAGAGATGTATGAACAAAAACTATGAACTTGATATTAGAATGACTTAAGCTAGAATGAAAAACATGGCTCTGATACCAAATTTACAGACACGAAGTGGGTACAAACACGAAGTAGGTTAGGATCACAAGAGATGTATGAACAAAAACTATGAACTTGATATTAGAATGACTTAAGCTGAACTTGATATTACATCGGAGAGGCTTCCTCCTTTTATAGGCGTAAGGAGGGTAATACAGACACTGGTAATACATCACTGATTACATCATCAAACAGTACTACATATAATTGAACTCCTTTACTACGTATAACTAGTCTACTGACACACATACTATTCACATGACTTTGACAATACATATTACTATTTATGCCTGCCATTTATTTATAATTCACACTTACTACTCTGCACCAATTATACAACCTTTAACAGTACACACCAATAATATACAACAGTATAGTACACAGTAAACACTAATAATTTCACCCCCTCCTGGAAAAGAAAGAGGGACCCACAAAAGAGACAGCTGGCCTGATTACTCTGAACCTTCTGAATCATATTGTCTTGAGCAGTCTCCAGAATAGTCTTCAGTCCTGTCGGTCAAATGATACTGATCCAAAAGGAAACGGATATTTTGGCGCCATTCTTGGATAAGTCTCATTGAATTTCCAATTTGCAGTTTCATAATGGAGGAGAGATGAAGGGACTTCTCCAGGTGTCAATCCATTGAGTGAACATAGTGTTTGAGTCATGACAAGATAATTTCCACTGTTGATCTGGATTCTTTGAGGCTCCGGATATGCCGAAAGAAATATAGTGTGATACTCCTTTCGCCAAGTGATAGAACCATCTGGATTAGGAAGACATCTGTTGTTACGACTTGTCCAAAAACCAAATTGAAGATTCCCGCCTGCAGTGTTAGGAACACTTCTGATCTTCTGCTGCCAAAATGGTATGTTTCCAAAGAGCAAGAGGAACTTTAGGAAGAAATCTTCTGGAGGATGGATCTGATTGAACGCCGCATGAGCCAAATAGACCAACACTGCTGATCTATTGAAACAGACACCGATAGTATATACATCTACTAAATACCATAAAAGGAGGTAGGCTTCTTTTTTAAAATAAAAAACATTATGGTCATATACTTCAAACTGGGTGAGAAAAGGATAGACAGGATGGAAAGGTAGACCACTTAAAGGACCTTCATCAAGACCATATTTGAAAATACAGAGATGTTGAAGGTTTTGACACATTTGGACACATCTAGAAAGAAGGGTTAACTCCAAAAGATGACACTGAAGGTGGACAGGAAGATTGACTGGATGGACACAGGAAATCATTGGAAAACAACCAGGGACAAAGAAATGTGGTTTTGATTTTGAAAACTGGTTGATTTCTTTTTTGAGTCTAGACAGAAAATCTGGAAGGACATTTGTTTTTCCTTTTATGTGAATAGCATCAAAACTCCAATTGGAAAACCAATTTGCCCATCTGAGCAATTGTGCTTTTGGAAGGTGTTTCTGCTTGAACTTGAGCATGCTGGGAAAACTCATCATATCAGTCTCAATTAGAAAATGATGACCAATAAGATGGAATTCAAACTTCTCAATACTCCTTTTGATTGCCAGAATCTCTTTGTAGGTAGAGTGGTAATGAAGCTCTGCTGGAGAGAAAGCACCACTCTTATATCCACAAATTCTGCGCTTCTGTTCTGTGTTTTCTTCCAAGAGAACTGCTCCCCAATATAGATCAGAGGCATCTGTCTGAAGTACTCTTTTCCCATCTGAAGGTATGGTTAATGGAGGAAGGGTTTTGGCTATGGTTTTGAGGTCATTGACGGCTTTGGTGCAATGGGTTGACCAAGGAGGAGGAATTTTCTTTAGTAGAGCTGAAAGAGGAGTACGGTATTGGGCAAGGTTGGGAATGAAATCAGCCATATAGTTAACAATTCCAAGGAACTGTTGAACTTGTTTGACTGTGAGGTTTTCATCTGGAAAATGGTCAAGTTGGGAAGCTATGTGGGGCTGGAGGTTATATTGACCTTTAGAGATATGCATCCCTAAAAAATCAATTTCTGGTTGAGCAAGGAGCATCTTTTTCTCTGAAAGCATGATACCATGGGTTTGGATCAGGGAATGGAAGGCTTGTAGCAAGACAACATGAGACTCAATATCTGGAGAAAAGAGTAAGATGTCATCAATGTAAACGAGGGCCGAAGAGAGAATGGGAGCAAATATCCGAATCATGGCTTTTTGAAATAAAGATGGAGCTGTTTTTAATCCAAAAGGCATGACTGACCACTGGAAGTGGTGATCTGGAATACAAAAACCAGTTTTGGGACGTTCATCTGGTTGGATGCCCAGCTGCCAAAAACCTGCTTTCAAATCAAATTTTGAGAAAATTTGAGCTTTGGGCAAGTTTGCAAAAAGAACACTTCACCAATGAAGGGGGAACTTGTTATCCTGCAGAAAATGATTGAGAGGCTGGTAATTGATAACCAAGCGAAGCTTTCCTCTTATCTGCTCTGTTCTTTTGTTAACATAAAATGCTTCACATGCCCACTGAGAGGTAGTGGGCTCAATCAATCCTTCTGATTGGAGCTGTTGAAGCTCTTGGAGAGCAAGCTGGTAGTGTTTCGGGTTCATTCCATGATGGGTAGCTTTGGTGGGATTAATGTCTTCATTTTTCTTAAAGGGAAGAGAAATGAAGAAATCTGGGTTTTTCCAAAGTGGGTTGGAACATTTGGTAAGGAACTGGGAATGGGATTCAACACAGGAGGTTTGGATTATGGTTTCTTTGATGGAGGAGAAATTTTCTATGGAAAAGAGATTTGGTTGGGAGGTCCAGGGTAACAGGTAGTTTTTGTATTTCAAGCCTTTTTTGAGCCAAGAGATTTTGCTGAGATTTTGGAGAATATCAAAGCCTAACAATAGATCTTTCCTGGATGTCAGAACCATAGACTTGGTGTTTTATGGTGTATCCAGGAAAAAGTTGAATGATAATAGGCTTACTGATGAGAGTAATGATAAAAGTTTCTCCATTGGCTACTGTGAAAGGGTCTGAAACATGACTGCCAGTGGGACCTGGGGAGGATTGCTGGGTTGAGGATAGAAGGCTGCTGCACCAGTATCAAAGAAAGCGATAACTGGTATGGGTTTCTCATACTTCCCAAGAAGGATTTTAACCCTGGCCAGAGGTTGAGCCAGCATGATGTTTGGAAACCCAAAGGTTTGGATTTCATAGGGGAATGAATCAGAATCATCAGAAGAATCCTCTGATTCTGATGAAGAATCATCAAAGGTGAATGCCAGGACTGCTTCGTCTGTTGCTTCATCATCAACTGAAAATAGGGATTCGACATCAGCATCTTCAAGATCATCATCAATGAGAGCCAAAGAGCTCACCATCTTGTCTCTTTGCTTTGTTTGGACACTGTTTTGCATAGTGCCCCTTCTTTCCACATATGTAACAGCGATCAGACTTTCGCTGTCCTCTGAACTTTTTCTTCTTAAAAAACTTCCACTTTTTTCGTCGTGAAAACTTTCCGGACTTGGAAAACTTTGAGAATTTACCAGAGATTTGAACTTCCATTTCTGAAAGTGTTTGGTCTTCCGATATGAAGGACGGCAAGTGCACTTCTTGTCCTTGCACTTTATAGATAAGTCTGGCCGATCACAAGCTTTGCCAAGAAGTTTTCCCTGTTCTTCAAGAGTTCTGAGGAATTTCTGGTGATTGCACAGCTTTTCCAAGGCAATCAAAGAGTGCTGATAAATACCGCCAAGAGATGTTGCATTTAACGTCAATCCTTTTGTTTGAAGTAGCCTTGTTGTCTCATTTCCCAATGGGTCTGGAAGAGAATTGAGAAAAGCTTGCTTAAGATTGACATCATCCATGCCGTTGAGAAGATAAAACCGTTGAGACATACGGTCATAATGGATCTCCAGATCTTTCCTTTTGAATGAACAGCACCTCATGCTGAGATATTCTTCTCGAACAAACTCCTTTGTGTTGTTGTGATCTCCAAGAAACTCAGTATGCAGAACTGAGATGAATTGATCAAGGGTTGGCAGTTGCTTAAGTTGAAGCTGTCGGTACTCACCAAGAGCTAAGTACCATTGACGTAGTCGGCCCAGAAATTTTGTTGTACACTTAGTAATGACAAGACTAAGCGTAGTGTTTGGAGAGAGCATAGCAGCAGTGCACCAAGCATGAATCTCATAAAGTTTATCCAACCATTTTGATGGGGGAATATTATCAAAGGAGAAACCTTGGGTATGGACATTGGAGTGTGAAAAGGAATTAAAGGTTGGATTTTCTGGAGGTGTTTCAAACTCAGGACCTTCTTCAATGATAGGATCTTCAACATTTTCCTCTGGGTTTTCAGGGTTCATCATGAAAACATGAGGTATTGGCATAGAGTAAGTGGATTCAACATCTGAATCAGACTCAATGGTTGGTTCTGGAGATGGGATTTCTGGTATAGTGGCTAAGGTATGAAGGAGAGTGGAAATGGGATTTTTGGAGGTTGGCTGAACCATTAGCTGGGGTGATTTTAGATTTGGGTCAGATGGTTTAGAAGAAATAGAGGTAGTTGGAGCTGAGGTAGAAGTGGATGGTGGAGTTAGAACTAAAGGAAGTTGAAAAGGTTTTATCTGGGGTTTTGGGAAAGGAAGTTTTGAGGGAGATGGTCTTTTAGGTGGAGGAAGGAAAGCTGATGAGCTCCCAAAGATGGAGCTTGACTCACCAAATTCTGAGGTAGGGTTTATAGGTAAAGGTTGAGACATTTGAGGATACCCAAACAGACTTTGCTGAGAGGGAGATGTGAACATATCAAATGGACTTTTTTGCTGAGAATACTGCTGAGCTTGGAGAGAGTGAAGCTGGTTTTTTAGATGCTTCATTTCAGCATCCTTGTGGGAAAAAGCTGCTGAAAATGCTTGGTTGGAATATGCCATCTGGAGAAGTTCCTGGTGAACATTTTGAATTTGCTGCTGCAAATCTCTGATAAGAAGTTCCAATGATGATAACTTCTTATGGACAACATTTTCCAAATTTTGCTGAGAGTTAGCAATTCTTTGGAAAATTTTGTTTTGTGCCAGAGAGTTTGCTGACTGCCAATTTATCGCTGCTTCTGCCGCTGATACAGCTTTGATGCTACCATCAGGAAGAATAGTAGCTGAGTCCGGAATTTTATGACGGTGGGTGGTTCTTTCCTGAGGATTATGAAAATCCAAAGGAGGGAAATCTGCTTCAGTGAACATAAAACATCCACTGGGTTGTGCCGACGGGTCATTTTTAGGTGGAGGTTGAGGAGAAGGTGGAGATTTACAAGGAGTGGGAGGTAACGAAGGACATATGGGACATGGTTCTTCAAAGTCCTCGTCATCTTCTAGAAAATTAGCTTCCAAACAGTCATCACAATCACAGAAGTCAAAATAACAATGACCTGTTTCTGGATTTTTGAAATAGAAGACTGGGAGACCACTAGATTGGAAATATTTAATTGGAGGTCCGGGTCTAGAGCCATCTACAAACATATCAATCCTTGACGGAAAGATAACAGGATGAGTGGGAGAGGAAGCAGAGTCTTCTTTTGGGAAAGAAATTTCCACGGTACCATCAGATTTCGAAATGAAAAGTGGGTTTGAAGTCTGGACAGGAATAGGTTTTTGCTGATTTTTCTCGTAAGCTGTAACCCAAGTTTCTGGGAGAAGCTTGAGAAGCTCAGGGCGAGAAATTTGTCGTGGGACATGGACACAAGAAGCTTGGTGAGGTGCATTGACGGTTAGGAAAAGGGCTTCATCTGTGGAAGAGGGTAAGGACATGTCAAAGGCATGGTTTTGGAGACGATAGGCCATTTGGTAGTGGAGGGTTGCAGCATATGTAGTGGAGACTTGGGAGGCACCACCAATTTGAACTTGGACCTTTAAAGCTGATAGCAGATGAGGATCTGCTAGTGGCATGTTGAAATTAGGATAAAAGGTAAAGATTACAGTTCCAGCATTTAAAGTGGTTTGAACAGTAGCAATACACGCATGCTGATACTGCATGAACCTGGTATCTACCAGAGCAAGTCTGGAGGTAACAGGTAAACCTTTTCTTCCATGGAAAGTTACTGCCAATCTGATTGCTCCAAAGTGAAGATGAGTAAATCCTTGTTGTTGCCAGATGCGAGGCAAATCAACTGGGATTTCTAGAGGTAAAAGCTGTTCAGCTTCTGTAGCTGTTATGAAACACTGATCAAACTTGGAGGCCTTGGCAGCTGGGCATCCAACCAGATGAACGTCCCAAAACTGGTTTTTGTATTCCATATCACCACTTCCAGTGGTCAGTCATGCCTTTTGGATTAAAAACAGCTCCATCTTTATTTCAAAAAGCCATGATTCGGATATTTGCTCCCATTCTCTCTTCGGCCCTCGTTTACATTGATGACATCTTACTCTTTTCTCCAGATATTGAGTCTCATGTTGTCTTGCTACAAGCCTTCCATTCCCTGATCCAAACCCATGGTATCATGCTTTCAGAGAAAAAGATGCTCCTTGCTCAACCAGAAATTGATTTTTTAGGGATGCATATCTCTAAAGGTCAATATAACCTCCAGCCCCACATAGCTTCCCAACTTGACCATTTTCCAGATGAAAACCTCACAGTCAAACAAGTTCAACAGTTCCTTGGAATTGTTAACTATATGGCTGATTTCATTCCCAACCTTGCCCAATACCGTACTCCTCTTTCAGCTCTACTAAAGAAAATTCCTCCTCCTTGGTCAACCCATTGCACCAAAGCCGTCAATGACCTCAAAACCATAGCCAAAACCCTTCCTCCATTAACCATACCTTCAGATGGGAAAAGAGTACTTCAGACAGATGTCTCTGATCTATATTGGGGAGCAGTTCTCTTGGAAGAAAACACAGAACAGAAGCGCAGAATTTGTGGATATAAGAGTGGTGCTTTCTCTCACAGAGCTTCATTACCACTCTACCTACAAAGAGATTCTGGCAATCAAAAGGAGTATTGAGAAGTTTGAATTCCATCTTATTGGTCATCATTTTCTAATTGAGACTGATATGATGAGTTTTCCCAGCATGCTCAAGTTCAAGCAGAAACACCTTCCAAAAGCACAATTGCTCAGATGGGCAAATTGGTTTTCCAATTGGAGTTTTGATGCTATTCACATAAAAGGAAAAACAAATGTCCTTCCAGATTTTCTGTCTAGACTCAAAAAAGAAATCAACCAGCTTTTCAAAATCAAAACCACATTTCTTTGTCCCTGGTTGTTTTCCAATGATTTCCTGTGTCCATCCAGTCAATCTTCCTGTCCACCTTCAGTGTCATCTTTTGGAGTTAACCCTTCTTTCTAGATGTGTCCAAATGTGTCAAAACCTTCAACATCTCTGTATTTTCAAATATGGTCTTGATGAAGGTCCTTTAAGTGGTCTACCTTTCCATCCTGTCTATCCTTTTCTCACCCAGTTTGAAGTATATGACCATAATGTTTTTTATTTTAAAAAAGAAGCCTACCTCCTTTTATGGTATTTAGTAGATGTATATACTATCAGTGTCTGTTTCAATAGATCAACAGTGTTGGTCTATTTGGCTCATGCGGCGTTCAATCAGATCCATCCTCCAGAAGATTTCTTCCTAAAGTTCCTCTTGCTCTTTGGAAACATACCATTTTGGCAGCAGAAGATCAGAAGTGTTCCTAACACTGCAGGCGGGAATCTTCAATTTGTTTTTTGGACAAGTCGTAACAACAGATGTCTTCCTAATCCAGATGGTTCTATCACTTGGCGAAAGGAGTATCACACTATATTTCTTTCAGCATATCCAGAGCCTCAAAGAATCCAGATCAACAGTGGAAATTATCTTGTCATGACTCAAACACTGTGTTCACTCAATGGATTGACACCTGCAGAAGTCCCTTCATCTCTCCTCCATTATGAAACTGCAAATTGGAAATTCAATGAGACTTATCCAGAAGAATGGCGCCAAAATATCCGTTTCCTTTTGGATCAGTATCATTTGACCGACAGGACTGAAGACTATTCTGGAGACTGCTCAAGACAATAGGATTCAGAAGGTTCAGAGTAATCAGGCCAGCTGTCTCTTTTGTGGGTCCCTCTTTCTTTTCCAGGAGGGGGTGAAATTATTAGTGTTTACTGTGTACTATACTGTTGTATATTATTGGTGTGTACTGTTAAAGGTTGTATAATTGGTGCAGAGTAGTAAGTGTGAATTATAAATAAATGGCAGGCATAAATAGTAATATGTATTGTCAAAGTCATGTGAATAGTATGTGTGTCAGTAGACTAGTTATACGTAGTAAAGGAGTTCAATTATATGTAGTACTGTTTGATGATGTAATCAGTGATGTATTACCAGTGTCTGTATTACCCTCCTTACGCCTATAAAAGGAGGAAGCCTCTCCGATGTAATATCAAGTTCAGCTTAAGTCAGTCTAATATCAAGTTCATAGTTTTTGTTCATACATCTCTTGTGATCCTAACCTACTTCGTGTTTGTACCCACTTCGTGTCTGTAAATTGAGAGGGAGAGGGAGAGAGAGAGGCCGAGAGAGATAGAGAGATAGGAGAGAGAGAGAGAGAGAAAGATATGCTTGTGCTTCTTGACCTTTCTTCTACCAAATCTAAGTTATATATATATATGTACATGTACTAATGAAAGAAGAAAGATATGGAGGACATAAGGTGGACCCCTTATCGGCGAGAACCTAAGCCTACGCCCAGAAAATAAGACATCCTCCTCATAATGTCCAGTGCGACAGAGCTTATGAGGAAATTCCCGTCCACGTTGATAGCCATCACAGTACCTGAAGTATCAAAAGAGAAACCCCCAAGGTCGACGTCTTCCTCGCCGTGCTGAATTCCCAAGACAGGAGTCCCATCCTCCTTGAGCGGGCGAATGCCAGAATCCCCGCAGATGGTCAAAGTACCGATAGGCAGTCCCAGAATAACCTTTTGGTGGAGGGTAGATGGTACAACCATGATGTCGGGTCGATGGAGCCATGGCCTGCCTAGTAGAAGATTGAAGGTTGCGGGAATGTCCACGACATGGAATTCCACATCCATCTCAATACCCTCGACTACGCGATGGGTGCCGTCATATGCCTTAACAGCCAGGTTGGAAGGTGCAAGATCCTTCTTGGTGAGTCCTAAACGATAAGCAACCCTCAGGGGGCAGACGTTGATCGCCGAGCCGTTGTCAATGAGAACGGTCGGGACCCAGAGTCCTCGACACTTGACGGTGATGTGCAAAGGGCGGTTGTGGTCAACTCCTTCGACTGGCAGATCCTTGTCTGTGAAGATTACAGTATGCTTGGAGGTCGGAGGGAGGATGAAAGATATCATTGCATCAGGCGTGACATTGGCCTGAACCTCAAGACGGGATAGAGCATGACAAAGCCTCTGACGGTGCTCTTTGGACAAATAGATCAGTCCCCAGATTGAAATAGCAGCCGGGATGCGCTTCAGCTGTCGTTGAACAGAGTCAGCAGTTGGTGGCCCACCCAAAACCTCAGGAGGTGCAGACCTTGGGAAAGCGATGGGTTCGTTCCTTTGATTAGAAGGATTGGACGAACTCCCGGCTTGCAGATTAGCAGGTTGAAAAATTCGTCCACTCCTTGTAACATTGTGAACGTTCCCGACAGAGGGCACGACCTGAGGGTCTTCATTCACATCCCAGAGATTAGCAGGAACATCTCCCAGTTTGCACTTTCCCCTGTCAGTAGTTGGTGCAGAGACGGGCACTTCCATGTCTAAGCCCAGATCCTCATCCAGATCTTTCATTAGTAGGTTGTCCCAGAAGTTCAAGTATTTCATGGCAGCCACTTCAGCAATAGGCTCCGGATTTACAATGAAGGGAATATCCCAAAGACCAGTGTCAGCCAGGGATCGATTGACAGCCCAGACTTCATTTCCAACTTGGACATCCACTATGTCATCAACTTCCCAAAGATTAGCAGGCGGGACAAGGTCAGTAACCATGATGCTGCAATCCTTGTTATTCGGATAAGGCACTTCAGAACGCGGGCATTCTTCATTAACAATGTAAGATCAAGGGTTGCAGTCGGTGTCGGGATCAGTATCACAAACTGAATCAAAGACCGAACTAAAGAGGGAAACATGGTCTCCTAAAACCCGTGGATCTTCCCGGACAAGTTCGTCCTCTGCATAGTGAAGCATGTAATCCGGTATAGCATAGCCTTGAAGGGGGTTAGGGTCAACTTCCATGGGAGCATTCCAAGTTGGCTCTAGATCCCAGTGGTACTCTTCTTCGGGAACCAATGGCTCGACTGGGTGAAACATCATGTATAAGGAGAAACCGTCCAAAGGATCGAGCATGGCCGTATCATAACCAGCCAACCAGCCATCATACCAGGCTTGATTAAATGGAATATTTTCGGGCTGTGGATTGAACCTGTCCGCTTCGAGGCTTGACCATTCGTTGAGCAACGGAATGGCGTAGTCCAGGTTGTCTGCAATGGCCCAGCCAGTGGCCTGCATGCTGTCTTGGGGTGGAGTTTGAATGGATCGAGACTGATCCACTGGACCGAGACTGATCCACTGGACCGAGAGGCGAATCAGCCACATTTCCATATGGGCTGTCCAGTGGGGAGGCAGAATTGAGCTGCACGGTAGGGATTGACTGATGGAAGCGGGAGCTAACAGAGTCATCGGAGACGGGTGATCCAGTTTGCAAAGTGTAGACACCTCCCAAACGGGGCATCGCCATACAGATTGATCACATTGTGTTGCTCGATTGGTTGCTTGCTTCGTAAACCAAAATCATGGACATTCCCATGGCTAGGAACATCGCCACATGATAGCGGTTATCATCAAAACAGAGTCGCCACCCAGTTTATTAAAACTGGGAAAACAGATAGAGATTCTGGATACGGGAGCCAAAAGTACAATAAGGGGAAGGTGTTAGGCACCCCTCTTTGCCCAGTCGTGAGACTGGCCCATAATCATTCAACATAAGACGTGTAGATGCTTTGTTTAATTCCAACACATAGTCTGTTTATTTATTCCTTTAAACAGTAAGTAAGGTGAGCCAGTGCGATAAATAAGCATGCATCAGAAAGCAGAGAAAGCAAACAAAATGTCCCAGGGAAATGGATCCCGCGGCCGGTGAATGGATGTCACGGCCGAGGGATCCTCCTGGTTTGATGTACCGGCCGAGGGATCGAAGCCCCGGTCGGTGTTCTTCCTCACACCAGACAGGAAGATTAACAGGTAATCAAAACGCTACGATTAGTAAAAAGGGGCAATAAATAAGACAAACCAGAGGCCGTTGGGCCTCACCACCTTGATCCATCAGTTGCTTGATTGCTTTGGATGGGGCGTGATTGACTGATTGCTTAATCGAAAACCCTAGAGTTAGGGTTTGAACTTCGGGGTTTGATCGCCGGATTGACGGCTGCCTTCGGGAGGTTAGGGCTTTTGAAGAGTGGGTTTGAGAGAGTATTTTGGCAGGGTTTCGTGACTTGAGACAGTGTGTACTCTATGAATTTCGTGTGTTTATTTTCGGAGTCCAAAGGCCCTTTATATAGGCAATTGGTGACTCACTCTGGCCAATCAAATCACGAGATGGCAATTGCAATTGCAATGCATCTCTAACTCTACGTTGTACTCTCTGAGCGTAGCCCGAACGCATCGGAAAGGTAGTGTAACCGGATCAAACATCTGACAGAACACGTTCCAGAGTCTGGAAAAAGGTCGATCTGGCGGCCGAGTAAAGGATATCACGGCCGAGGAATGGATGTCTCGGCCGAAGGTTAGATCTTGCGGCCGAGGGATTGATCTCTCCGGGAGATTTTGCTAGCAATAGGTTGCTCGGGTGAGGAAATGATGTTAGGGCCGTGGGATCGATGT
The DNA here is from genome assembly GCA_018127125.1 of Rhododendron griersonianum. Taxonomy (NCBI): domain Eukaryota; kingdom Viridiplantae; phylum Streptophyta; class Magnoliopsida; order Ericales; family Ericaceae; genus Rhododendron; species Rhododendron griersonianum. Next base: position 34,550,254 of record CM030794.1, read on the forward strand.
CACGGCCGACAGATGGATGTATTCTAGGCTTCTGTATTTCTGTCTGAAAGGCTGTATGGCTTTGGATTGGGTCCTCTAAGTGGCTCAAAGTTCTCACCGAAAGTCCTAAGGTTCTCAAGGAGGCAATCAGCAATCACTGTATCCATTTCATCATCGGGATTGTCCCAAGGTGGGACTTGAAATAATCGTTAGGCCAAATTGGGGTGTCTACAGATGCCCCTCTTTGACTGAACTCAGACGGATCGCGAGACATGTTTGAGTAAGAGTCAAAGTTGTAAAAGCAACTCAATTTGGTCCAACCACTATTCCAAGGGGTTTTCAAAAAAGGTTTTGTTATGGTCGGGCCGGGAGGCTGCCTACATATTCCACAGGGGAAATTCAGACCAACCGTAGTTCGGGCAATAAAGAAAAATGAAAAGTTTGGAGGGTTAGAGACAGATGACGTACCTTAGGGCTTAAAAAGCCGTAGTGTGACGTACCTGGACTGAGCCAGGGTTTTGGCGAAGAGTAGTTGAAGGAGCGCGGGGCTACCTGGGGAGTTTCTTTGCGGAGAGCTTCCTTAGTATTTTGGGGTAGATCAGTACACTGTAGGTGCGTTTGCTTTTCTTGATCATCCTTACTTTGACTGAAAGGAGCTCGGTAGAGTAGCCTATCCTTGCGAATGAGCTGGAAGGGTTTGATGTAATGGGGTGGAATCCAAACCATCTGCTGGAGATGAGTTGGACGCTGGCTTGTTTTGAGATGTGGGGGGCACAGGGCCAGTAACTGGAGCACGGAGCTTTTGGAGATGAGGGAACCGAGGCATGGAGCCGGTTGTAGTCATGAGGCGAGAGCCTGGAGAGTGATGGAATCGAGGCGCGGAGCCTGTTGCAATCTTGAGGCGAAGGCCTGAGGGGATGGGATTGATAAGACCGAAGCGCGGAGCTGGTGTTGATCATAAGGCGAGAACCTGAGGTGTCGGAGCTTTTGAGCTTGATAGGACCGAAGCGCGGGGCTGGTATTGATCATGAGGCAAGGGCCCGAGGTAAGCTTAGAGCTTGATGGAACCGAAGTGCGGAGCTAGCATAAGGCAAGGGCCTGAGGTGAAGGAACTGAGGCGTGGAGCCTGAGGTGATTAGATTGAGGCGTGGAGCCTGCTGCAGTCTTGAGGCAAGGGCCTGAGTTGTCGGAGCTTAGAGCTTGACGTGATTTAAACCGAAGCGTAGAGCTGGTTGCATTTTGATGGTCTGTGCACAGAGCTTTTCCATCATAAGTGTTGGCGTAGAGCCAAAGGATCGAGGCGCTGAACCGATCAATAAAACCGAGGCATAATGCCGGTTGATTGTAGGGTTGACCTGTTTCATGAGAGATATGCAGAGTGTATATGTGTGATGATGGTTGTTAGATGTGAACAGATATGATGATGCAGACTCGATGTGATAATGTTGATGCAATATGTGCACGGGCCCGTGCGTGTGTGTTTGTTTTAAAGCTTAGAGCTTCTATCAAGTTCCGGACTTGAGCATTCAGAGCGTAGAGCTCGAGCATTCGAACGGCAGAATCTGAGCATTCAAAGTATAGGCTTTGAGCGTCCAGTACGCAGTGGTTGGGCATCCAAACGTAGAGCTTGAGCATTCAAGTGTATAACTTGAGCATCCAGTACACAGTGGTTGGGCATCCAAGCGTAGAGCTTGAGCATTCAAAAATGTTAGATTGTTGGGGCGGCTTAGAGCCTGTTGCTTGTTTACGACTTTGAGCCAGTTGAGATAATGGGCTTGGAGCCGCTGAGATTTGTTTGTTACGGCTTTGAGCCATTTCAGATGATAGATATAGGCTTCGAGCCTGTTGAAGTAATGGGCTTCGAGCCGCTAAGATTGTGATAACAGGTGTAGAGTCTGTAGCTGTGATGGTGAGCATAGAGCTGCTGAGATAATAAACATAGGCTTCGAGCCTGTTGAGGTGATGGCTTGGAGCCATTTGAGATAAGGGGCTTTGAGCCGCTGAAATTGCTTGTTTACGGCTTTGAGCTAGTTGAGATAGCGGGCTTGGAGCCGCTGAGTAGCGTAGAGACGATGGGCACAGGGCCACTGAATTGATACGGGCGTAGAGTCGCTATGATAAAGGGCTTTGAGCCGCTGGGTGATAGTAGACAAAGGCTTTGAGCCTGTTGAGGTAATGGGCTTCGAGCCGCTGAATTGATTGTTATGGTTTTGAGCCAGCTGAGATGGTAGATACAAGCTTCGAGCCTGTTGAGGTATTGGGCTTCAAGCCGCTGAGATCATATAGGCATAGAGCCGCTGAGTGAGTTGATATGGGCGTAGAGCCTGTCAATAGTGGGCTCGGAGCCGCTGAAGTTTTGAGCTCAGGGCTGCTGAGTGTCCTGTTTTGGCCAGCAGTTTGTGGAGAGAGATCTTCGATGCTTGGACATGCCCCTAAGGCTAGTTTTGATCACATTGTGTTGGCTCGGGGATGCCCCCAAGGCTACTTGGTTGGTTGAGGACTTAGAAGTCTGTAATCACTTGAGCAAAATCCATTGGGACTGAAAGGAATGGATTAGAAGGGCCAGGAGATCGATATCTCGGCCGAAGGATTGATGTATCGGCCGAGGAACCGATGTCTCGGCCGCTTAATCGATTCATTTCCAGGGGCCTATAAAAGGTCACGGCCTCAGCCGTTTGTTTCACTTTCCTTTCTTCCCTCTCCGTTCCTTCCGTCCGAGGCTTCCACCGAAGACCCCCTCCACTTCTTCTTGTTTCCGACAGCTCCGGGTCGTGGGTGATATGCTGACGTGGCTAGCGTGCGCGGAGGGAGACCACGTTTGCTTTTGGTCCTGTCTTGACGCTTGATTATGGATCCTCGCATGGGTATGCTTGATTAGGGGCCCTCGCATGGGTGACTTGCTTCCGTGACGTGGAGCGCCTGGCGTGGCGGTGGAATGCGGTGTGGTGATTTTTCTGGGCCATGTGGTGTCTCTTTTGCACCGTAGTACTCCTCCGGTATACACCGCCCCAGGAGTGTCCTCTTCTTAGTTTCTTTGCAGCAGGCCTTTGGTGTTTGGACCACCAGAGGGTTCGACATCCTCTTCTGCTTCCTCTTTTTTTGTTTTTTCTTTGTTTCTCTTCCTGCATAGGTTAGTTTGACAGGAAATCGATGTATAGTTTGTTTAGGAAATGTGGGATGATCCACCTTGTGATGTAAAAAGCCTTCGATATATGAAACAAAAACCTTTTTGCTCTGCGATTGTGATTGTATATGCTGTTTCTACGTTGTTTGCGTGTGATATTCTTGTTAATCCAACGAAACGAACTGAACCGTGGGAACAGTCTGTAAAATAGCCGTTCTGGCGGCCGATCTAGTGATTACACGGCCGAAACTTCGATCTGGCGGCCGAAGGATCGTTTTGTTTGCCTGGGTTTGACTTGCAGGTCAACCCTGATATCTACGGGCCGATGGATAGATCCTACGGCCATCATAACGAAGTATCGGCCGAGAGACCGATTGAAATTCTGAGGATTAAGAATCCGATTCCGATTCGGACTAAGATTTGACTTAGTTCTATAAATACGCGTTCTACGAACCCGATAGCGTTGTCAGTTGCAATTCCTTACATATGGCACAACCAGTCCTTGATCAGTGGTTGATTTCCTTTAATGGCCTCGACCGTTTACACTTTAAGTCCTTTGGCATGGACTTCCTCTTTTCCCTTCGTCAAATTCCTGTGAATTTTGCCTTCCTTAGGGCAGCCGCTAGTTTGTGGGACCCTGATTTTCACGTCTTTCGCTTTAAGAGAGAGGAGTTATGTCCTACTATCGAGGAATTTGCAGCCATTATGGGCCATTCAGACAGAGAGGGTTTTGTTGTCCCTAATCCTTTGTTCAACAGAAGTGATCTCCTGAAGGATTTACTCCAAGTCCAGAAACATGAAGTTAAATTCTTCCTAGTGAAAGGAAGGCTGGAGATTCTGCAACTTATTCAGCGTTTTGGTACAGCTGAGGCCCATCGCCAAGTTTCCCTACAGAAGTCGTGTTTTCATGCGTTGTGCATTTGTCTCCTTCATTACTACTTGCTTGGCCCTTCCTCTGGTCATGCTGATCCTGTATTGCTTAACCTTACTCAGCAAATTGGAAACCGTGTGGGTTTTGCTGGCTTAGTGTTGGCAGAGACCTTGATGGGTCTAGATGTGATGAAGGGTAGTCCTACAGCTCAGTTCTCAGGCAGTCCCTTGCTATTGCAGGTTCACTCTTTTATTTGTTTATTTGTCAAGTTTATCTTTTCACTCATCACTCTTTTGTTTTGACTCACGTGTTCTCTCAACTCACAATTTTCCCTTGTTCTCTAGGTGTGGTTGTTTGAGAAGCTAAAAGTGTGGGGTGCACCGGAGCGACTTCCTTATAATCCAGACCAATGCATGGAGCGTCACATGATTAAGCAATTCCCAACTGAGGCTGCTTGGGAAGCATGGATGAGGACCTGCAGGGGTGATTGGATTCAATGGGTTTGCCCCTGGTATGGTATTGAGAGTATGACTGCGAGTACCATGAACCATTTTGGTGTAGCAGTAATTGGTATTACTCGAGTCGTTTTCTACTTTCCTGCTCGCTTTCAAAGGCAATTTGGGGCTGAACAAACCGCAATCCTGGGTGACCCTGAGTACACCGTCTCTAAGATCCATGATGCCAACTTCCGTCGCAACATGCTGCGTCTTTGGCCAAATAGAGTGATGCAGGAGGTTGCTGAGAACTTTGTTGTCAAGCTATCGGGTTCTTACAAACGCTGGTTGAAGAAAAACCTTTTGGAGGACAGTAGTGCAAAGAGAAGGAAGACCTAGAGATTGACGCTTTGCTTATGTTTTTCAAAAGATGTTTGTTTGATTCTAGCTTTCATGGATTAAGAATTGCTTAGGTTTGCTTTTTCCTTTTTTGTTTGGAAATAATAAAACATTTGGTCGTTTTATCTGAAGATGATATTGTCATGATTTGATAGCGAACATGCTTTAGGATAGACCTAGAAATTTTGGAAGTGATGATAATAGCAGTGGCCGAATCTCAAACTTGGAGATTGCCTACGTATCCCATGGAGGGAATCAGGCCATAAACGTAGTTCCAACAAAGGGGATTTGTTTTGTTTTTAGTTGGGGTCCACTCGGGTATTTTCCTCTCCTTTTGTGCTCTAAATTTTGCCTAAAACCGCCCTTGCGGGTTTTCGGTCTAGCGAGCGTTTTATTTATGCCTTAGTTTTTGCCTAAGCCGCCCTTGCGGGTTTTCGACCTAGCAGGCTGCTCTAATTTTTGCTTGGATCCGCCCACCCTTGTGGTTTTCAGTCCAACGAGCATCTCTCATGGGTAATACTTCCTCAACTTGTCGATGTTGACTGGCGTTGCGAATTCCATTCCATTCAAGTCTGCAATGTATGCTGCTCCTCCAGAAAGTATGCGTTTGATAAGGTAGGGGCCTCCCCAGTTTGGTCTAAACTTGCCCCTTGGGTCTGAGACGTGGCGACGAACTGCTTTGAGCACCATGTCGCCTACCTTGATGTCCCTAGGTTTCACCTTTTTGTTGAATGCTCGTGCAATGCGGCGTTGATACCCTTGTACATGGTATAAGGCTCTCAGTCTCCTTTCGTCTAGTAGTGCCAACTCGTCGTAGCGGTTTTGAACTCAGTCTTCTTCGATCATTCCAGTCTCAGCTAGAACCCTTAACGAAGGTAATTCCAATTCGATAGGCAAGACAGCTTCCATTCCATAGACAAGAGAGTAGGGAGTGGCCCCAGTTGAAGTCCTTTCAGTTGTTCGATATCCCCATAGCGCCAGAGGTAGCATTTCTGGCCAGTCCGTGTAAGTGTCGGTAGTCTTCCGTAGAATCCTCTTGACATTCTTGTTTGCAGCCTCAACAGCTCCATTAGTTTGAGGTCGGTAAGTAGATGACCGATGATTCTGTATCCCAAATTCGGCGAAAAGCTTCTTTGTCACCCCCTTGAAGTGCGATCCATTGTCACAGACAAACTCGTGAGGTACACCATATCGATAGATGATATTAGTGCGAATAAATTTGGCCACATGAGTGGCTTTGAGAGTAGCATAAGAAGCTGCTTCTACCCATTTGGTGAAGTAGTCAATGGCCACCAGAATGAACTGATGTTTGTATTTCCCCTTTGGATTTATGCTTCCAATGACGTCTATCCCCCAAGTGGAGAATGGCCAGGGGGATGTCATGCTATACAATTCTGTAGGGGGAATACGCATACGATCAGCGTGAGTTTGGCATTTGTAACATCGGCGGACATAATCAGCGTAGTCGGCCTCCATTGTAGTCCAGTAATATCCCTGACGTAGGATCTTCTTTGCCATCGTTGCCCCATTCATGTGTGGCCCACAAATTCCTTCATGTATTTCCTCCATTACCTTGCGGCTGTCCTCCGTTGTGACGCAAAGTTGACTTGGACCCAAGTGTGCCCTTCGGTACAATGCTCTTCCACAGATTACAAACCGGGCAGCAAACTTCCGCAGAGCCGTTTTGTCCTTCGAGGTGGCCTCGGATGGGTATTCTCCTTTTTCCAGGAATTCCTTCACATTTTCGTACCATGGCTTGCCATCGTCTTCACCTTCCTCGGTAAAGCTGCATTCGCATGTTGGTTTAACTTTTTGTTCGATCATGAGAGGCCGCATCGTGAATCCCAGGGGTATTTCGACCATAGATGCTAATGTTGCCAGTGCATCTGCAAATCTATTGCTCACTCGAGGAGTGTGTGTGAAGATAACAGAATCGAATTGTGGAATTAGATCTTCCAGCACAGAGTGATATAGCTTCAGTGTATCTTCCTTGACCTTCCAGTCTCCTCTGGCTTGAGATACCACCAGATTTGAATCCCCAGTGACTTCTACCCTTTTTGCCCCTAGCTCCAGGGCTGCCTTCATTCCCGCAATACAAGCCTCGTATTCAGCTTGGTTGTTAGTGACTTCAAACCTCAGTTTATATGACAAAGGGATGTGAGAATCATTTGGGGAAACTAGCAATACCCCTATGCCATATCCACATCGGTTTGATGCTCCATCAAAGTAAAGTTGCCATGTGTCATCTAAGAGACATAAAATATCCTCGTCGGGGAACATGAAGTCCTCTACCTCGGCCTCTGTCACAGGGTGATCTGCCAAGAATTCTGCCACAGCTCTTCCTTTTACTGATTTCCTTGTCATGTATTTGAGGTCGAACTCTGCTAGTAGTAATAACCACCTAGCTAGCTTTCCGATAAGTGCTGGCTTTTCGAAAAGATACTTGATTGGGTCTAAACGAGAGACCAGCACCACCGGATGTGCCAACAGGTAGTGCCTCAGTTTCTTTGTGGCCCATACTAGCCCCCAACAGGTTTTCTCGAGGGGAGTGTACCTTGTCTCATAATCCATCATTTTTTTGCTGAGGTAGTATATAGCGCACTCTACTTTTGCGTCGTTTTCTTGTGCTAGCATGCATCCCATGGATGTGTCTGTTACTGAGAGATACAGAATCAACGGCTTCCCAGGGATGGGCGGCGACAGTACAGGTGGATTTTGAAGATATTCTTTGATTGCCTCGAACGCTTGCTGGCAGTCCTGGCTCCATACAAAATCAGTACCCTTCTTTAGTAGCTTGAAAAGAGGTTCACAGGTGGTTGTGAGCTTGGAAATGAACCTGCTGATGAGTTGTACCTTCCCTAAGAAGCTCCTTACTTCCTTCTCCGTCTTAGGCGGTGATATCTCCATGATAGCCTGTATCTTGGAAGGGTCTACCTCGATTCCTCTTTGAGTGATGAGGAATCCTAACATCTTTCCAGCTGTTACCCCAAAAGTGCATTTTTGAGGGTTAAGACGTAGTTTGTAATTCCTAATCCTCTCAAAGAACTTTTGGAGTGCTTCATAGTGTCCTTCCCTTTCCTTTGATTTGACTATCATATCGTCGACATATACCTCGACCTCTTTGTGCATCATGTCGTGCAGCAGTGTTGTTGCCATCCTCTGGTAAATGGCTCCAGCATTCTTTAACCCAAACGGCATCACTCGGTAGCAGTAAGTTCCCCAAGGCGTAGTGAAGGTGGTTTTCTCTCTATCCTCCGGAGACATAAGGATTTGATTATACCCAGAAAATCCGTCCATGAAAGATAGCAATGCATGGCCTGCGGTGTTATCCCCTAGCTCGTCTATGTGAGGTAATGGGAAGTCATCTTTCGGATTGGCTTTGTTGAGATCTCGGAAATCTACGCACACCCTGATTCCTCCAGTTTTCTTTGGTACGGGAACGATGTTTGCTACCCATTGTGGATATTCGGTGACTATGAGAAAACCGGCGTTGATTTGTTTAGTGACTTCTTCTTTTATCTTTAGGACCCAATCAGGGCGCATACGTCTCAGTTTTTGTTTAACTGGTTTTGCATCAGGATGAAGAGGAATTTTATGTTGAACAATTTCAGGGTCTATTCCAGGCATGTCTTCGTAAGACTAGGCAAAAACATCTTTGTATTCTTTTAGCAAAAGGATTAGTTTTTCACTTTCTTGAGGAGATAGTGCGGCACCAATTTTAACCATTTTGGGCTCGTTTTCAGAGCCTATGTTTGCTGTGATTATTTCCTCAGAAAAAGGTTTAGCGTGCCTTTCCTCTTCTCTCTCGATGAATTCTAGAATTTCTTTTGGAATTTCTTCCTCAAAATTTGGTTTGTCGGAATCCACACAATTGATCATAGGCAAAATGAAATACTCTAAATCTTCCTTCTCATTGCTAAGTTTATCAAAAGACATTTCAGAGTCGAACTCAAAGTAAATGCTATGCCTTGGTACTTTGACCAGGTTTTCCTCACTAGACTTAGTAGTTTCAAAGGATGAAAAGCTTGACTCGGACTGAGTCGACTCGGAGTCGGAATCGGAATCAGAACTAAGATCAGAATTAGCGCTTTTCATTTTGTATTTTAGAGTGTGTTCCACGGTCCAGTTAGGGTAAGCCCCTTTTTCAGCATCCACAATCAGCTCAGAGCAGTTTTTTTCATCACCAAGGTTGATCATCAGCACTTCACTGTCACCTTGATTCGCACTTTCATCATTGTCACCCTGCAAGTCTTAGAGGGCCATTTGATTTGCTATCGCTGTTATCTCCTCTGTGGGCAGCGTGCCCTTGGAAAAAGGATTCCGTTCCATTTTGCCATTGCGGCCCCTTTTGAAAATCGAGGGAGCGCGAGCGCCGGTGGCAAGCGCTCAAAAATACAGAGTCGCCACTTGAGTTTTTGAGGGTCCGACACTCAAGGAACCGTATTTCGAAGTACCTGCCGCGCTGTTTGATTTGAAAAATTGAAGGAAACCAGTCCGTCATAACCATATCTGGGTTCGGGAGCCAGGTTACGAGAGGGGAAGGGTTTTATGGCACCCCTCTCGCCCAATCCGGAGATCGGTCTCTACTTGAGCATTTTGAAAACGTTGCGATTCTTCTTTTATTAATCAATTTTAGCCAATTAGGGCGGGGAACAGTTAATCGGGGATTAAAACTGTAACATGTTTGCAGGATGTGATAGATGGCATGGATGAGCAGTTAGTATAGGATGAGAACAGACTCCTGTGGGAGTTTAAACAGACTGGAAAGCCCCTGTTTTGGAGTGTCACACGCAAGAGGTAACCAGTATGCACTGATCAAGTCAATGCATGCTGATCATACCTGCGTGCGCTACTACAAGACCTGCGCGCGCCAGTAAGCCTAAGCCCACAGCTCTTATTCTCAAACCCTCTGGGCTCTGGAAGGACCAGTTCACACCCAGGACAAACCAAGCAGTTTAAACTCTCTGGGCTCTGGAAGGACAAGTGCACACCCAGGACAAACCAAGCAGTTTATGCAGTCATAATATACAGTTTTAAAGGCTGAAAAGCCTAATAAATAAACAAAACACCCCATAAACAGTGTGGGGACAAAATAATAGCCTAAAACCAAGTTAAACATGCAAGGCCAGCCACTGATCGGGTATAAACAATCGCGCGAGGGTTCCAAACCGTCGCGCGACAATGCGCCCGGGCGCGCGACGATTGCGCCCTGGCGCGCTGGTCAAATGGAGCGTTGACCATCGCGCGATGGTTTGGGTGCAGCGCGCGCGGGTTCGAGCCAACTTTCCAGTGTCTGGTTTTGCTCGTTCCAAGGTTCTGAGACAGGTCCAGAATGATCCCAGGGGTACTCCAACAGAACAGAAATGAGCATTGAAATGCAAGCTAGCAATTTAAGCTCTAAGAAAAGCAGTAAACTGATTTTAACATGCATCAACAGTGATCTATATACTAAGTAAAATTATAACAGTCATAAACGTAGCTAAAACAAGAAATAACCAGCCTCCCTTCCCCACGTGGTCCAATCTCGTGCAAACAGGACTGTCGCGCGAGTGAGTGGGACCATCGCGGGAGGGTTTGCTTGGCCTCGGTTTTTGAAACCTTGCTAGCTTTAGGGCCAGGACTAGTATTGATTACCAGCCTTGACCCTGCCAGCCCCCCTCAGGGATCAGAACAGAGAGCAAAACAAAGGTAAGATATACCTTTGAATTTTGAGGTTTGAAAAGTGTTTGAGTTTTGAATTTGAGGTTGGGTTTGAGGTTTGATTGAAATGTGAAAATGGGGAGGAAGAACAAGCTTTGTTCTTAGGGTGTTAGGTTGGAAACCAAATGTTGCACTTGCTAATGGAGGAGAGATGAACAAAGGGTTAGGGTTAGAACCTTTGTGCTTTTTAATTTTTTGGAACCCTTTGAAAGAGAAACAAAGGGGGCTATTATAGGCTTAGCACCTTCCACTAATGGAAAGGCAGGTCTGGTCCAAAGAATGGAGGCCAGCCAGCCACGAGGCTGGCTGGGGATTACTTGGTGATTAAGCTGCCCAGCTGAATAAAGGTGATGGGGACAGGTTCTGACCGTCACGCGATGGTTCCAAACTGTCGCGCGACAATGAGCCCTGGCGCGCTGGTCAATGCTCCGGTTGACCATCGCGCGATGGAGTCAAACCGTCGCGTGACGGTGCGCCCCGGCGCGCGATGGTTGCGCCCTGGCGCACGATGATTGTGCCCCGACACACATCAATAGGGTTTTTGGCTTTTGGAAGTGGCTTAAGATTAGGTTAGGTTCAAGGGTTATTCAAACACTCAAAGCTCAAACACTCGACATTCCCGGGGTGTTCTTGATCCATTTTATCATCGGGGAATCAAAAACCGTAAGTAAACTAATCTGGAAGCCCAGATTGGGGTGTCTACAGAGATCTTTGGTACCTTACCCCCGATGGGAGACCTTGAGGTTAGTGATCAAGAGGGAGAAGTCGATGAGGAAACTACTAAAGAAGAAGAGGAAGAAATTTACAGAATCCGATTGGTTGAATGGACGGACAGACCGTCGTAGAGGAAGTAGAAGTGGACGATTGCATCGCCGCTTGTTGATTGAATTTGGACAGGACAGGCTGTCGCTGCAGATGTTGACGGGACCGGCCGTCGTTGCTGGGGATCAAGCTATCCTCGGCACAAAGTATTCCAACAAACACGGGTAGGTCGTGTCAGGCAGGTTGAATTCCATCTGTTGGGAATCAGAGCCAATCTCCTTATCAAAGACCATCCGAGACAGAGCAATAAGCCTGCTGGAAGATGCACTTTCGGCTAGACTGAGGGTGATTGTCGTTCGGGAAGGGTCAAGGCGGACTCTCCTGGGGAACAATCAGTTGCGGATGAACGGACCATCGAACGATGTTCTGGTCGTTGTTTGTGGATTTGACAGGACCGGCTGTCGTTGATTAGTTTGTCAATGCCACAACACCGACTGAAGAACGCCTCAACGCGCTTTGATTTGCCAATGCCTCAATACTGACTGAAGAACGCCTCAACACGCTTTGATTTGCCAATGCCTCAACACTGACTGAAGAACGCCTCAACACGCTTTGATTTGCCAATGCCTCAACACTGACTGAAGAATGCCTCAACACGCTTTGATTTGCCAATGCCTCAACACTAACTGAAGAATGCCTCAACGCTGATTTGATTTGCCAATGCCTTAACACTGACGGTTTGAACTCCTCAACGCGCTTTGATTTGCCAATGCCTCAACACTGATTGAAGAACGCCTCAACGCGCTTTGATTTGCTAATGCCTCAACACTGACTGAAGAATGCCTCAACGCTGATTTGATTTGCCAATGCCTCAACACTGACGGTTTGAACGCCTCGACGCTGATTTGATTTGCCAATGCCTCAACACTGACGGTTTGAACGCCTCGACGCGCTTTGATTTTTGAACGGATAGATCATCAGTATAAATGATCGAGCCGTTGAAGACTGGAATGGAGGATCATCAGTATAAATGATCGAACCGTTGGGGGAATTGACAGGATCAGCTGTCGGTGAAAGCGGATGGGGAGATCATTGTGCTGAGTGATCAAGCCGTTGGGGGAATTGACAGGATCAGCTGTCGTTGAAAGCGGACGGGGAGATCATTGTGCTGAGTGATCAAGCCGTTGGGGGAATTGACAGGATCAGCTGTCGTTGAAAGCGGACGGGGAGATCATTGTGCTGAGTGATCAAGCCGTTGGAGGAATTGACAGGATCAGCTGTCGTTGAAAGCGGACGGGGAGATCATTGTGCTGAGTGATCAAGCCGTTGGGGGAATTGACAGGATCAGCTGTCGGTGAAAGCGGACGGGGAGATCATTGTGCCGAGTGATCAAGCCGTTGGAGGAATTGACAGGATCAGCTGTCGTTGAAAGCGGACGGGGAGATCATTGTGCTGAGTGATCAAGCCGTTGGGGGAATTGACAGGATTAGCTGTAGGTGAAAGCGGACGGGGAGATCATTGTGCCGAGTGATCAAGCCGTTGGAGAAATTGGATGGGAGGATCATCAGTATAAATGATCGAACCGTTGAGGCCTGGATGGGAGGATCAGCAGTATAAATGATCAAACCGTTGAAGCCTGGATGGGAGGATCAGCAGTATAAATGATCAAACCATTGAAGCCTGGATGGGAGGATCAGCAGTATAAATGATCAAACCGTTGAAGCCTGGATGGGAGGATCAGCAGTATAAATGATCAAACCGTTGAAGCCTGGATGGGAGGATCAGCAGTACAAATGATCATACCGTTGAAGCCTGGATGGGAGGTTCAGCAGTATAAATGATCAAACCGTTGAATGACCGATATGGCTGACCGTCATGGATGATATGGCTGACCATCGTTGAATTGGGAGGGCGGATCGCTATAAAAAGTGATCGAGCCGTTTGAAGTTGGACCAGCTGTCGTTGATTGAGACGGCGGATCGCTATAAAAAGTGATCGAGCCATTGAGGTTGGACAGGACCGGCTGTCGTTGATAGAGATGGCGGATCACTATAAAAAGTGACCGAGCCATTGGAAATTGGACAGAACCGGCTGTCGTTGACGGAGACGACGGATCGCTATAAAAAGTGACCGAGCCATTGAGGTTGGACAGGACCGGCTGTCGTTGATAGAGACGGCGGATCACTATAAAAAGTGACCGAGCCATTGGAAATTGGACAGAACCGGCTGTCGTTGACGGAGACGGCGGATCGCTATAAAAAGTGACCGAGCCATTGAGGTTGGACATGACCGGCTGTCGTTGATTAGAAATGGGCAAATCAGTGTGCAGAACGATCAGGCCACTGAAGATTGGACAGGACCGGCTGTCGTTGTGTTGATCCAAGCAGCACAAACAGTGGATAACATGGATAGAAGCAAGGCGGACTGCAGTTGGGGAGAAATTGGTGACAACTGCTGAGCTGTTTACTTGCTGCCTTCGATACCGGGCAGGCTTGCTTTGTCGTTTTGATGGATTTTTCCTGCGTTCAACATTTGATATACACACAATATGCAATGATATGTATAACATATTGAAAATGCAGATGCAAGCTTAGGGCGGTTCCTAGAAGGCAACGACGCCTAAGGACTACCACTGAGCCTCATCACCGTACTGTCTGTGCCTCTGAGACACGCACCCAGATAGAAAGACGCTGAACGGGCTGGCGTGCCCCAATTGACGTTTGAGCAATGGAATTGGGCCTGCGTGCCCTTTCTTTGATGCTTCAGTAGGTGTGCCCCAGAGATGCTTTGCTTGGCCTTGGGCTGACGTGCCCTTTCTGCTTTACGAGATTCCACTGCTTGCAGATTACAGATACTGGGGTAGCAATGTAACAATTGCGTTTTCCAGTTTATTGACTCTCTTTTGCAAGTGTTGAAGAGAACGCAAAAACTAACCACTAATATCTAATTTGCATTGACAAGTGCTTTGAATCGACACACAGACGCGCGCACATATGTACAGACTCGCCTAGCTCGAACGAAAAAAAGAGACAGAGCCCCAGGGTACAATGCGAACCCTCAGACACACGGAACACAATGAAATTTTGGGCATTAATGTGCCAAAACTCACAATATTCCTGAATAGGTGAACTGACACTTATGAAAAGTGCAAAAGGTACAAAAACCTATACAAACAAAATCGAGAAAAGCATCCCGATATGACAGTTGAAAACTGGAAAAATGTCGCAAAAACGGACATAAGACGCAGATTATGACACGTATAGGCCCGGACTGAAACCGACACCTTCGTGCAGTCACATTAAGTCCATATGACTTGCACAGCATGGCAAGACTTGGCAAAAGCCCCTGGAACGACATTCGAGGGTAGTAGCTAACTGCTACTGTCTGCTGCAAGAAGCGTGCGCAGGTTTGAGACCAACGCGCATCACTCGAACAAACGCGCTGTGGTAGCTTACACCAGACTTCGCTGAACTTAGAATAAACTGTGAGCCTGTTAAGGCCTCGCCAGCATTTCGTTCTGTTTTTGATGCTTCAATTATTTTTAAGACTTATGCTCAGCCTGTAAATTGAAGAAGCAATTTGGTAATAAAATTGAAAGACGAAGATTTTCCCCCTTCTGATTCCTCCAATGAAGCTTGTCTTGATCTTCGATCCTCTTCGACCTTTGATGTGTACCAAAATGTCAACCATGGATCCAACTGATAGATTGTGACCGAGTCTCAAAGAAAGACTGCCTACGTATCCCAAGCTAGGGAATCAGGTCAAAACGTAGTTCAGGCCAAGGGTTAACTCTCGAGTATTTACCTCTCCTTTTACGCTCTAACTTTTGCCTAGTACCGCCCATTCAGGTCTTCGGTCTAGCGAGCTTTTGAATATTGCCTATTCATTTTTGCCTAAACCACCTTCATAGGTTTTGGTCTAGCAGGCTGCTCTAACTTTTGCTTGGAACTGCCCACCCTTGGGGTTTTTCAGCCCAACGAGCTTCTCACAGGGAAAAGCAACATTTGAATTGATCCAGGTTGACCATGGTATTGAATTTGTTGCCGCCGAGGTCGACGATCCTTTGGCTGCAGCCCTAGATAAAATGGCTTTGATGACAAAGAGTCAAGAGTGCTTCGGTTGGAAATGTCTTGCTCCGGGCCGTTTTGTACACTTTCTCATTTGTGCTTAGCCGAACGCCACTATCATTGCTTTGAACATGGTACAAGGCCCGAAGCCTTCTGTGCTTCTGCTTTCTGGATTGGCACCCGATAACAGGGGATTTGATGCTCCTTTGTCTCAGGATCAACGCGAGGCGTGACTTGATGAGACCATGCCAAGACGTCGACGAATTCTTCAAGCCTGTCTGACTGGGCACAATGCTCCTCTGGGGGCGGCTTTGAACCAATTGAACCTTTCGGGAGGTTATACTTGTCTTTCAAGTTTATTTGAAATTACTTCTTCTTTTAATAGGCTGAGCATGCCTTTCGTCTTCCCTTTTGGCGAGGGAACACATTTCCTTGGGAATGATCCCATCGAAATCTATCTCTTCGTCATTAGGGTTGACACAGTTTATATAAAAGCCAGCGAAGCATGTAGAAGCAAGATGATGCATATCATAAAACCCTCGGGGTTGCCAAGTACAACAGACTCAAAACTTGAAACAAAAGCAACGACGTGGAGGGCCAAGAGGCACAACCTCCGACTCAGAACTAGACTTAGACAAGCGCAAAAGACTCTGTGTCAGACTCAGACAAGACGCCAATGCAAACTAGACGCGGTTTTGAAAATGCATTTGTTAAAAAGCTACCCATAGCTTCCACAAAAAGAGGTAGGATCCAGCAGGTGTCAGACCCAAGCAACAGCACTTCGGCTAACTCAGCTTCTTCAGCCAAACCTACTCGATGCTTCTTTGAACAATGGACCTCAGCCAAACGGTCATTTCCTTTGTAAGCCCCTCATCACTGTCAATCCAGGTGTTGGCAGAGAAAGCTTCGACTGCCCAACCTATAGCCATCATGTTAACCTCTGGTTCAAACGGGATGGATACGATGGGTTTGGGTTGATTTGCTGGGACGATATAGTGGCTAGGGTTGAATATGGTGGAGCTCGGGTTGATTTGAGTGGAGGTTATAGATACCTGACCAACCAGAGGGTCAGACCCGTGTTGAGGCAAGGAGTTGGAAATGACGTTGGGCTTTGGTGGAACTTGAACCGTGCCATCATCAATTAGATCTTGTATCTCGTGTCGGAGACGCAAGCAGTTATCAGTGAGATGGCCAGGCATTTGGTGGAAGGCACAGAAAATGTTGGCATTGTAGTTGGCCGGAAGGACTTTGGGTGGAAAAGTTGGGGTCAAAGGTTTGAGATGCCCAGACTTGACAAGCTTCTCCATCACTGCGGATAGAGATGCCTCGAAGGCAGAGAAGCTTCGGGGTTGTGTTCGAGATCGGAGGCTTTGAGCGCTTCGAATTTGGTTGATATCGGCGGCACGACTGGAGTTGGAAGTTGGAGCATCGCTCCCACTTATAGCCCTTGGCTTAACCTTTTGAGTGGAGGAAGAGGATTCACCCCTTGGCAGGATTCCAGCTTGCAGCGTATCCTCGATGGCTAGGCCAGAATCGAAGAAGATCTCAAAGTTGGCGGTCGCTTGAGCGAGTACCAAGTGTTTGGCATAGTCTGGCTGAAGATTGCGGGAGATGATGCGGAGTTGATCTCTCTCGTTCGGGCGCTCAGTCATTAGAGCGGCTTTGGCTCTCCACCTTTTAACAAAGTCCGCAAAGGACTCCTTTGCCTCCATCTTCGTGGATTCCAACTCTCGGATAGTCATCTTGAGTTGAGAGTTGTAGCTATACTGTGAGACAAAGGCAGCCCCTATGTCTACCCAAGTTTTTCGTTTGGAGATGTCGACTGACAGAAACCAGTGGAAGGCAGGCCCAGAGAGGGTTTGAGGAAAAAGCTGAGACATGGCCTCACTTTCCACACCCAGCAGCTTCATTGCGGCATGGTAGCCATAGAGATGAGTTCTGGGGTCACCACTCCCGTCGAACTTAACCAAATCGGGCATCTTGAACTTGTCTGGCAACTTAGCGTTAGGGTACAGGCAGAGACGATCCAAGTCAATTCCCCCTGCACTGATCTTCTCAGACTTGGAGACTGCCTCCTCCAGCTTCGTCATCTTGGCCATGAGAGCAGCCATATCCGGATTCAAAATAGGCTTGCCACCTACCGGATTTGGGATTGCAGCAGGCGCACGAGCCTCCTTAGGGTTGAGCTGAACAATGAGACGCCCCTCGTGATTCGGATCTGGGACTAAGACAGGCTGTTCCTGGTCGGACTCATCGTCCTCGCCTTCCTCTTCAAGAGGAGGTGGAAGGCGAGTGTAGATAAGGTCATTAAGGCGGGCAATATTGGTATCTGTCTGAGCTGCCCTCTGTTGCATGGCGGTGTTGCTATCCTGAAGGTTCATAAGCATGGTTTCCAGAGTGAGCGGTTGATCTGCCATAGCTGGCCTTGAAGATGTTGAAGAAGGGTAAGCCGACGGTGTGGCTCTTTGTAAAATCGATGGTGAACCCGACTGTAGGGCGGCTAACAACGAACCTGGAAAAGCCTTCGTTGCAACTGACTGAGGTTCGAGCCTGACAAGTCTTTGAACCGGATTCTGAAGACGCTCCCAAGTAGGTTTGGCTCTTCTTTTCGGTACTCTCTTGCTCGGTGCAATGGCTCCAAAACTAGACAGTAAAGTAAGAGAAAGCTCAGTGGCGTTCCTGCAGCAAAATGCAATGCATACATCGTCGTCGGTGTCCACCCTAGACTCTAGAACTAGAGACGAGTCTGTCTTAAGATGTTTGGACGCTGCCAGAATCCTCGGATTTCTTTTCGAGGGTGTATTCTTTGGAAAGATCAAACTGATCCTAAGAGATATCAAAACAGACTAAAACTTTGGCTAGTCCCTTTTGAAGATTCGACTTTGAACTTGGAACAACTCGGTATTGATGGCGTGACACCTTTACCGGGGTGGCGTGAGCGACAACGCGCTTTAGCCGGGGCGGTGTACGTGCGAAGCACGATAACCAAAATGACATCAATATCACGACATCAACACTTTGTGGTTCCTTATGTTCGGTTGAATCCTCAACCGGGCATGAGCCAAGGATTTAGTAAGGTTTGATTTCTCTAAGTCTCGTTGATCTAAGGACTTTTGAAAAACTAACAACGTGCACCATCAAGATGCACGACTCTTCATCGGGCTATAGCAGCGTCCTAATAAGCATAAGACAGACTCAAAAGCGAGACAACCTAGAAGCCGCCCTAAACATGCTCCTACGCAGAACAGAATGTATGCATGCACAGTTCCAGAGACAAGTTTGCCTCACAAGTTTCAGACGTTGCCGGAATCCTCCGAATTCTTTTTCAGCGATGTGTCCCTGAGTAGATCGACAGATCCTAAAAGATGTCAAAATAGACTAAATCTTTGGCTAGTCCCTTTTGAAGATTCGACTTTGAATTTGGAACAACTCGGTGTTGATGTCATGGCACCTTAACCTTGAACACGGCGGTGTATAGTGACAACGCACTTCAACCTGGGTGGCGCCAGCGACACGACATCACTACTTTGTTGTTCCATATTGTCGGTTGAATCCTTAAACGGGCATGAGCCAAGGATGTAGTAAATTTTGATTTTCTCAAAGTCTCATTGAACTAAGGACTTTGCGATTGATAACGAACATTCAACAGAATGAACGACTCCTCATCGGGCCCAACAACGTTTTAGACAGTGTAAGACAAACTCGAAAGACAAAACAGCCTTAAGCATGCTCCTATGCAAAACAGTGTATGTACAGTGCATGCGATAGGGAAAGCAGTAACACGTTGACAGTATATGGGTTTAGATGCAAATAGATCTTAACCTTTGGGTACCTGTCCTAGTTTGGAGAGTTCTAATGCTTCGTATATGCAAAAGGCCGGTTTTGGTTTGTAACAGGTTCCTCGGACTAGGGCCACAGATATACCTCCCGTTACCCGCGTTTTCTGCAGAGTAACAGTCGAACGGTAGCATGACCCATCATCGTCGAAGGTTGTTGGTCATTCGGGGTCCCCGGGCTCAGGTAAACCGTGCCGGATTGCCAAAACGATCCAACGAGGCTTATCCCACATCGATGCAAATGAGATGCTAGAATTGATTAAGAGAAGAAGAACCGCAAAATCGCAAAATGCCTTTTCAAATTTGGCTCACTTTATTTAGTCCATCTTTAGAGGAAACTACGCAAGTGAACAATCGAAAAAACCCCAGATTAGAATGGCCGGACACGAGGTCCTGTTAAATCACCATTTCAACCTTCGGCAGCGCGAAGCTAACCGTTTTGACAGACTTTTAAGGGATTGTTCACAAGTGTATTAAACTCTAAGTATGGATTAATATTGGTTCGATCATCCCCAGCGGAGTCGCCACTGTGGGCAGCGTGCCCTTGGAAAAAGGATTCCGTTCCTTTTTGCCATTGCGGCCCCTTTTGAAAATCGAGGGAGCGCGAGCGCCGGTGGCAAGCGCTCAAAAATACAGAGTCGCCACTTGAGTTTTTGAGGGTCCGACACTCAAGGAACCGTATTTCGAAGTACCTGCCGCGCTGTTTGATTTGAAAAATTGAAGGAAACCAGTCCGTCATAACCATATCTGGGTTCGGGAGCCAGGTTACGAGAGGGGAAGGGTTTTACGGCACCCCTCTCGCCCAATCCGGAGATCGGTCTCTACTTGAGCATTTTGAAAACGTTGCGATTCTTCTTTTATTAATCAATTTTAGCCAATTAGGGCGGGGGAACAGTTAATCGGGGATTAAAACTGTAACATGTTTGCAGGATGTGATAGATGGCATGGATGAGCAGTTAGTATAGGATGAGAACAGACTCCTGTGGGAGTTTAACAGACTCGAAAGCCCCTGTTTTGGAGTGTCGCACGCAAGAGGTAACCAGATGCACCGATCAAGTCAATGCATGCCGATCATACCTGCGTGCGCTACTACAAGACCTGCGCGCGCCAGTAAGCCTAAGCCCACAGCTCTTATTCTCAAACCCTCTGGGCTCTGGAAGGACCAGTTCACACCCAGGACAAACCAAGCAGTTTAAACTCTCTGGGCTCTGGAAGGACTAGTGCACACCCAGGACAAACCAAGCAGTTTATGTAGTCATAATATACAGTTTTAAAGGCTGAAAAGCCTAATAAATAAACAAAACACCCCATAAACAGTGTGGGGACAAAATAATAGCCTAAAACCAAGTTAAACATGCAAGGCCAGCCACTGATCGGGTATAAACAATCGCGCGAGGGTTCCAAACCGTCGCGCGACAATGCGCACGGGCGCGCGACGATTGCGCCCTGGCGCGCTGGTCAAATGGAGCGTTGACCATCGCGCGATGGTTTGGGTGCAGCGCGCGCGGGTTCGAGCCAACTTTCCAGTGTCTGGTTTTTCACGTCCTGGGTTCTGAGACAGGTCCAGAATGATCCCAGGGGTACTCCAACAGAACAGAAATGAGCATTGAAATGCAAGCTAGCAATTTAAGCTCTAAGAAAAGCAGTAAACTGATTTTAACATGCATCAACAGTGATCTATATACTAAGTAAAATTATAACAGTCATAAACGTAGCTAAAACAAGAAATAACCAGCCTCCCTTCCCCACGTGGTCCAATCTCGTGCAAACAGGACTGTCGCGCGAGTGAGTGGGACCATCGCGCGAGGGTTTGCTTGGCCTCGGTTTTTGAAACCTTGCTAGCTTTAGGGCCAGGACTAGTATTGATTACCAGCCTTGACCCTGCCAGCCCCCCTCAGGGATCAGAACAGAGAGCAAAACAAAGGTAAGATATACCTTTGAATTTTGAGGTTTGAAAAGTGTTTGAGCTTTGAATTTGAGGTTGGGTTTGAGGTTTGATTGAAATGTGAAAATGGGGAGGAAGAACAAGCTTTGTTCTTAGGGTGTTAGGTTGGAAACCAAATGTTGCACTTGCTAATGGAGGAGAGATGAACAAAGGGTTAGGGTTAGAACCTTTGTGCTTTTTAATTTTTTGGAACCCTTTGAAAGAGAAACAAAGGGGGCTATTATAGGCTTAGCACCTTCCACTAATGGAAAGGCAGGTCTGGTCCAAAGAATGGAGGCCAGACAGCCACGAGGCTGGCTAGGGATTACTTGGTGATTAAGCTACCCAGCTGAATAAAGGTGATGGGGACAGGTTCTGACCGTCGCGCGTTGGTTCCAAACTGTCGCGCGACAATGAGCCCTGGCGCGCTGGTCAATGCTCCGGTTGACCATCACGCGATGGAGTCAAACCGTCGCGTGACGGTGCGCCCCGGCGCGCGATGGTTGCGCCCTGGCGCACGATGATTGTGCCCCGGCACACATCAATAGTGTTTTTGGCTTTTGGAAGTGGCTTAAGATTAGGTTAGGTTCAAGGGTTATTCAAACACTCAAAGCTCAAACACTCGACATTCCCGGGGTGTTCTTGATCCATTTCATCATCGGGGAATCAAAAACCGTAAGTAAACTAATCTGGAAGCCCAGATTGGGGTGTCTACATCCTCCAATTGAGCTTCAACCTCGGCTTCGTCGTTGTTGTCGACCCGTCGTGTGCCAACAAAGCCCCACCAATTACCAAAGCTATCTATGATGGGGTGGATCACCCTTATTTCATTGTTGGTGACCCCCTCATCAAAGAGTAGGTTTAGTGATATTTCGTCTAGTGGGTCATTGTCGACAGCCTCTTCTTCCTTTACCTCTTCAGTCTCGAGGTTGTTGACCTCGTCTATTGGCCAATAATCATCGGTAGGTGCATAAGGGTCATAAAAGTAGATTGGAACCCCTGTGAAGCCCTTCTTCTTCAATCAGGTCTTCTACCTCTTCCTCATAAACCGTTTCAGCGAACATGACATGATTGTCTTCAATGATAGCCACCATAGGCTTTGGTTGATTTACTGGAGTGATGTATTCAGAGGGGTTGAAATCTTCAACAGCAAAGTGGAGCGGGCCAGACAGCTTGGTGACAACTTGAAAGTGCGAATCAGTCATGAACAGTGATGCAGTCATTTTTCTTGAAAAAGGTTTTTGCTTTCGTTAGATTGATTAATCTTACCTACTATTTATTTGACTTAGAGAGATTCCTAAGGTTTAACCTGCAAAAGAGAAACTTTACAACATACATATATACAATGGGTGTGAGGAAGAACTTGGAAGTAAAATGCAAGTAGGTTCCTAGCCTGTAGGTTCCTGTCTTAGTTTGATAAGTTCTATGGCTTTCTAAAACATGCAAGGTTTTGGTAGTCTCAGGGTGCTCCGTTGTCAAAGTGCACCAATCCTCTCACCAGCCCACCATAGGCGGTGATTGGGTGATTTCCTTTTTGATATACCACTAGGTACGAGTGACTGTGGAGTTTGCTGGAATCCCCAACATAGCCCGTGTCATGCCGGGATATCAGGTGAACTCAACGGGTTGCCCGCTCGATGCATATGATAAATGAATTAAACAAGGCATGTATTAGTCTTATGTTGAACTTTTTGGTTATGGCTCTCATGTCCCCAGCGGAGTCGCCAAAAACTGTAGACACCTCCCAAACGGGGCATCGCCATACAGATTGATCACATTGTGTTGCTCGATTGGTTGCTTACTTCGTAAACCAAAATCATGGACATTCCCATGGCTAGGAACATCGCCACATGATAGCGATTATCATCAAAACAGAGTCGCCACCCAGTTTATTAAAACTGGGAAAACAGATAGAGATTCTGGATACGGGAGCCAAAAGTACAATAAGGGGAAGGTGTTAGGCACCCCTCTTTGCCCAGTCGTGAGACTGGCCCATAATCATTCAACACAAGACGTGTAGATGCTTTGTTTAATTCCAACACATAGTCTGTTTATTTATTCCTTTAAACAGTAAGTAAGGTGAGCCAGTGCGATAAATAAGCATGTATCAGAAAGCAGAGAAAGCAAACAAAATGTCCCAGGGAAATGGATCCCGCGGCCGGTGAATGGATGTCACGGCCGAGGGATCCTCCTGGTTTGATGTACCGGCCGAGGGATCGAAGCCCCGGTCGGTGTTCTTCCTCACACCAGACAGAAAGATTAACAGGTAATCAAAACGCTACGATTAGTAAAAAGGGGCAATAAATAAGACAAACCAGAGGCCGTTGGGCCTCACCACCTTGATCCCTCAGTTGCTTGATTGCTTTGGATGGGGCATGATTGACTGATTGCTTAATCGAAAACCCTAGAGTTAGGGTTTGAACTTCGGGGTTTGATCGCCGGATTGACGGCTGCCTTCGGGAGGTTAGGGCTTTTGAAGAGTGGGTTTGAGAGAGTATTTTGGCAGGGTTTCGTGACTTGAGAGAGTGTGTACTCTATGAATTTTGTGTGTTTATTTTCGGAGTCCAAAGGCCCTTTATATAGGCAATTGGTGACTCACTCCGGCCAATCAAATCACGAGATGGCAAATGCAATTGTAATGCATCTCTAACTCTACGTTGTAATCTCTGAGCGTAGCCCGAACGCATCGGAAAGGTAGTGTAACCAGATCAAACATCTGACAGAACACGTTCCAGAGTCTGGAAAAAGGTCGATCTGGCGGCCGAGTAAAGGATATCACGGCCGAGGAATGGATGTCTCGGCCGAAGGATAGATCTTGCGGCCGAGGGATTGATCTCTCCGGGAGATTTTGCTAGCAACAGGTTGCTCGGGGTGAGGAAATGATGTTAGGGCCGTGGGATCGATGTCACGACTGACAGATGGATGTTTTCTAGGCTTCTGTATTTCTGTCTGAAAGGCTGTATGGCTTTGAATTGGGTCCTCTAAGTGGCTCAAAGTTCTCACCGAAAGTCCTAAGGTTCTCAAGGAGGCAATCAGCAATCACTGTATCAATTTCATCATCGGGATTGTCCCAAGGTGGGACTTGAAATAATCGTTAGGCCAAATTGGGGTGTCTACACAAAGGTTCCGGAGGTGCATCAGTGTCAACAATCCGGCCTTCGACCACACGTATGTAAGAAATCTCGACAGAAGATTCGAGCGGGAAAGGTACAACTGGCCTGGGTTGATCGGCTGAGGCTATATAGTCAGTTAGGTTGAATATGGTAGAGCTGAGGGATATCTGGTTAATGTGGGAAGCCGCATTGTGCTTGGGAAGGGAATTGGCAATGACATTAGGCTTCTGAGGTGGTGGAGGGGTTTCAAGCGTGCCATCGTCAATGAGATCCTAAATCGCATGACGAAGGCGAAAGCAAGAGTCAGTGAGATGACCCGCTCCTTGATGGTAAGCACAGTAGAGGTTGGCTTTGAAGCCAGGTGAAGGGTTTTTAGGTAAAGGAGTTGGATCCAGGGGCTTGAGGTGCCCTGATTTGACCAACTTTTCCAAGACCGAGGACAGAGGCGCCTCGATAGCGGAAAAGTTGCGGGGTTGGTTTCGAGGCCGGTTATTTTGCGGAGTCTGGACTTGATTGACATCCACAATGTGGTTGGTTGTATTGGAGGAGGTGGCATTGGAACCACTGGTAGCTGTATTGGAGTAAGTCCCTGTTCCAAACAGTGCATTGGCATTGAGTATGCCCGAGTCTTGGCCTTAGGCGGATTAGAGGATTCTCCCTTTGCTAGAATCCCACTCTGCAGCGCATCCTCGATGGCCAGGCCAGAATCGAAGAAGGTCTCAAAGTTTGCAGACGCTTGAGCAAGTACCAGATGCCTAGCATAGTCAGGCTGGAGGTTGCGAGAGATGATGCGGAGCTGATCCTTCTCGCTGGGGCGATCGGTCATTAAGGCGGCCTTGGCCCTCCATCTCTTGACGAAGTCAGCAAAAGACTCTTTAGTTTCCATCTTGGTGGACTCGAGTTCCCGGGTGGTCATCTTCAGTTGGGAGTTGTAGCTATACTGCGAAATAAACGCAGCCCCAATATCCTCCCAGGTCCTTCTCTTGGCTATGTCGAGCGACAAAAACCAATGGAAAGCAGGGCCCGAAAGGGTCTGGGGGAAAAGCTGAGACATAGCTTCTGGCTCAACAGAGAGGAGTTTCATAGCGGCATGGTAACTGTAGAGGTGGGTCTTGGGATCGCCGCTCCCATCGAACTTAGCCAAGTCAGGCATTTTGAACTTCTCAGGAAGCCTGGCATTAGGATACAGACAGAGGCGGTCCAAATCAATCCCTCCAGCGTTGATCTTTTCGGTCTTGGAAATGGATTCCTCCAATTTGGTAATCTTGGCCATGAGTGCAGTCATGTCGGGGTTCTGAACTGGCCCTTCCTGAGCAATCCTGCCAATTGCGAGATCTGCTGCAGGCCTGCGGACTTCCCTCGGATTTAGTGCAATGAGACGTCCCGCGTGAAGCGGATCCAGAACCAAAATGGGTTGTTCCTGGTCAGACTCATCGTCCTCGCCTTCCTCTTCAAGAGGGGGTGGAAGGCGAGTGTTGATAAGGTCATTCAGGTGGGCAATGTTGGTATTTGTCTGAGCTGCCCTCTACTGCATGGCGGTGATGCTGTCCTGAAGGTTCATAAGCATGGCTTCCAAGGTAAGAGGCTCTGGATGTGGCTGATCTGTCATGACGGGAGGTTCGGAGATGCTTGATGTGGATGATGGGGAGGCTGGTCGCCCTTCCTGTAAAACTGGTGGTGAATCTGACTGTGATCCTGACTGAGAATCTGAGTGTCGTGCTGCCGAAAGTGAGTGCGGAGAGTCTTCCGTGATGACTGACTGGGACTGTAGCCTGACAAGCCTTTGAGCCGGACTGAGTTGCAGACGTTCCCAAGCGGGTTTGGCAACTCGCTTCGATACTTTCCTTGGCGGTGCAATGATTCAGATCTTCGCACAAAAGAAGAGAAGGCTTAATAGGGGTCCTGCAGAAACTTTAATCTAAATAAAAGACTAAAGTGCGGATGCAGCCAGCGTCGTCGGTGTCGCCCTAGACTCTAGAGCTAGAAGACAAGTCTGTCTCAAGACGTTCGGACATTGCTTGAGGCCCTTAGAATTTTTTTCGAATGTGTATCCTTGTTTGAAACGAGTGATCCTAAAGGATGTCAAAAGAAGTCTAAATCTTCGTCCATCCCGTCGTTTGGGATTTCAAACTTGAAGTCAGAATAACTCGGTATGAATATCATGATACTATAACCAGGTTGGCGTGAGCAGCACTGTGCTTTTAGCCGGGTGGTGTAAGTGACGAGGCACTTGTTACCTTTTGGTGTAAGCATCATGATATTTACTCCGTCGTTCCTTGTTTTCTGTTTGGAATCCTAAACAGTTTTACAGACGAGGGTGTAGAAAGGCTTCTGATTTCCTAAAGTCCCATTGTCCGAAGGACTGGGGCAACTGAAAACGTGCATCATTGAGATGCACGACTCTTCATCGGGCCATCACAGTGTCCTAATGATCTTAAAGACAGACCTGGAAAGATCGAGGACCTAAAAGGCGCCCAAAGACATGCTTCTACGCAGAACGGGATGTATGTACAATTCATGCTGTAGGGAAAGCAGTAACACGTAGACAGTATATGGGGTTAGATGCAAATAGATCTTAACCTGTTGTAGACACCTCCCAAACGGGGCATCGCCATACAGATTGATCACGTTTGTTTGCTCGGTTGGTTGCTTGCTTCGTAAACCAAAATCATGGACATTCCCATGGCTAGGAACATTGCCACATGATAGCGGTTATCATCAAAACATAGTCGCCACCCAGTTTATTAAAACTGGGAAAATAGATAGAGATTCTGGATACGGGAGCCAAAAGTACAATAAGGGGAAGGTGTTAGGCACCCCTCTTTGCCCAGTCGTGAGACTAGCCCATAATTATTCAACATAAGACATGTAGATGCTTTGTTTAATTCTAACACATAGTCTGTTTATTTATTCCTTTAAACAGTAAGCAAAGTGAGCCAGTGCGATAAATAAGCATGCATCAAAAGCAGAAAAGCAAACAAAGCTGTCCCAGGACATCGATTACTCGGCCGGTGAATGGATGTCACGGCCGAGTAATCACACTGGTTTAATATATCGGCCGAGGGATCGAAGCCCCGGTCGGTGTTATTCCTCACACCAGACAGAAAGATTTACAGATAATCAGAAAACTATGATTAAGCGTAAGAATGATAAATGAAACAAACCAGAGGCCGTTGGGCCTCACCACCTTAATCCCTCAATTGCTTGATTGCCTCGGATTGGGTGTGATTGACTGATTGCTTGATTGAAAACCCTAGGGTTAGGGTTTGAACTTCGGGGTTTGATCGCCGGATTGACGGCTGCCTTCGGGAGGTTAGGGCTTTTGAAGAGTGGGTTCAAGAGAGTATTTTTGTGCAGAGTTTCGATGTTTGAGAAAGTGTATACTCTGATAATTTCGTGTGTGTATTTTCGGAGTCCAAAGGCCCTTTATATAGGCAATTGGTGACTCACTCCGCCCAATCAAATCACGAGATGACAATTGCAATTGCAATGCATCTCTAACTCTACGTCGTAACCTTTGAGCGTAGCCCGAACGCATCAGAAAGGTAGTGTAATCGGATCAAACGCCTGACAGAACACGTTCCAGAGTCTGGGAAAAGGTCGATCTTGCGGCCGAGTAAAGGATATCACGGTCGAGGAATGGATGTCTTGGCCGACGGATAGATCTTGCGGCCGAGGGATTGGTCTCTTAGGGAGATTTTGCTAGCAACAGGTTGCTCGGGTGAGGAAATGATGTTAGGGCCGTGGGATCGATGTCACGGCCGATAGATGGATTCTCCTAGGCTTCTGTATTTCTGTCTGAAAGGCTGTATGGCTCTGAATTGGGTCCTCTAAGTGGCTCAAAGTTATTACCGAAAGTCCTAAGGTTCTCAAGGAAGCAATCAGCAATCACTGTATCCGTTTCATCATCGGGATGGTCCCAAGGTGGGACTTGAAATAATCGTTAGGCCAAATTGGGGTGTCTACAGATGCCCCTCTTTGACTGAACTCAGACGGATCGCGAGACATGTTTGAGTAAGAGTCAAAGCTGTAAAAAGCAACTCAATTTGGTCCAACCACTATTCCAAGGGGTTTTTGAAAAAGGTTTTGTTATGGTCGGGCTGGGAGGCTGCCTACGTATTCCACAAGGGAAATTCAGACCAATCGTAGTTCGGGCAATAAAGAAAAGTAAAAAGCTTGGAGGGTTAGAGACAGAAAACGTACCTTAGGACTTAAAAAGCCGTAGTGTGACGTACCTAGACTGAGCCAGGGTTTTGGCGGAAGATAGTTGAAGGAGCGCAGGGCTGCCTGGGGAGTTTTTGCGTAGAGCTTCCTTAGTATTTTGGGGTAGATCAGTACACTGCAAGTGCGTTTGCTTTTCTTGATCATCCTAACTTTGACTGAAAAGAGCTCGGTAGAGTAGCCTATCCTTGCGAATGAGCTGGAAGGAATTGATGTAATGGGGTGGAATCCAAGCCATCTGCTGGGATGAATCGGACGCCGGTTTGCTTTTGAGATGTAAAGGGGGCGCAGGGCCAGTATCTAGAGCACGGAGCTTTTGGAGATGAGGGAACCGAGGCACGGAGCCGGTTGTAGTCGTAAGGCGGAGGCCTGAGGTGTCAAAGCTTTGATCTTGTCGTGCTGAACCGAAGCGCGGAGCTGGTATAAGGCGAGAGCATGAGGTGATGGAATTTGATGGGACTGAAGCGCGGAGCTGGTATAAGACGAGAGCCTGAGAGTGATGGAATCGAGGCATGGAGCCTGTTGTGGTCTCGAAGCGAGCGTGCCTTCTCATCATGATGACCCTTTCTTTTTCCTTCTTCCTATTCTCAAACCAGATACGAAGCCATTTGTCATCTTCTACAAATGGAATGTCTGGATCCTCCAAATTGTGTTTTGCCCAGGAGTGTTCTTTCCATTTCCTTAGTTCTTCCTCCTCTGCCTGATCTTTGCTACTTATGTCGGGCATGTCAGCGTCGATTACTTCTGACTGATCAGAGTTATCATCTTCCTCCTCCTCCATCATGAAACACTCATCCTCCTCGGGGAAGGTTAAGGTAGGTTTGGTTTGGTTGTCTTGGATAATGTATTGGCTGGGATTGTATGTGGGGTTGTGAGATAGATTTATGAGATTGATATTTCAAGGTGGCGGTTCAGCATTATGAGTAGGGAGTGGGTTGGCTTGCCCATCAGGTTTTGGTGGTTTTATGGTTCGACTATCAATAAGGTCTTGAATGTCGTGACGAAGACGCATACAATTGTCTGTTTCGTGCCCAGGGTGTTGGTGGTAGGCGCATTGTTTGTTTGGATTTTGGAAAGGGTCTTGAGACAAGGATGTCCCAAGGGCATTCACGGAGGCGTGAGATGTACGGCTAGAGAAGGTTTTCTTAGGTGGAGGAGTGGCCTCTTTATCAATGAGTCCTAGCTTGATTCCATCTTCGATTTGCAACCCAGTGGCATGCAAGCGCTTGAAATCGGTGATAGCTTGTGTGTAAATATGCCTGAGATATTTGGGTTGCAAATTTTTGACAACTATCCTCACTTGGTCTTCCTCGGAGGGGCGGTTCTTCATCTTGGCAGCCTTTTCCCTCCATCTTGCCACAAAGGTAGCAAAGTCCTCATTGGAATCTTGTTTGGTAATTTCCAAATCTTGAGTTGTTAGCTCAATTTGGACGTTGTATGCATATTGCTTGACGAAAGCATTGGCAATTTCTGGCCAAGTTTGATAATGTACAAATTCCAAAGTAAGGAACCAGTCGAGAGCACTTCCGGTGAGAGTTCGCTGGAACAACTGGGCGATGAGCTCGTCATTCAAGCCCATTGGCTTCAAGGTGTTGATAACATGGCGAACATGACTAGTAGGGTTGCCAGTTCCATTGAACTTCTCAATGTTGGGCATCTTGAAATTCTCAGGTAGCTTGGATTCTGGGAAGAGGCAAAGTCCCTCGAAATCCAGAATTTGGTCCCCTTGTGAACGAGCCAAGGCTTGTTTGATTTCCTTGACTTGCTTGGTCAACTCAGGACTTTCTGCCAACACTACTTTACGGGGATTCTCGTCTTCCATTGATTTTTCCTCATCCTCAGCATCTCTAGCTGCCTTTTCTGCTAGTAGTGCAGTGATTTGAGCTTGGAGGTCGGCAATAGTGGCGTCGTTGTCTGCCATGAAGGTAGAAGGGTTGCTTGACGAAGCTTGAGATTTAGTGAACACTACAACAAATAAGGCTTTTAATAGCATGCCAAAAACGCTATAGTATCATATGCATAGCGTTCAAGAGAACGCCTTATTAGGCGATGCTATTAAAACTCTTCAGTTTCAATAGCGTTCATTGTCCGCTATTGTTGATCTCTTTTATAGCAGACAATGAACGCTATGGAAAGTAATAGATAGCATTTAGAAAAACGCTGTATTAGCCCATGCTGTTAAAAGTGAGGGACATATCATAGCGTTTTCTGACTGCTATTTATCCAAAACTTGTAATAGCATTTCCTGAATGCTATGTATTATAAACCTTTGATAGCAGTCTTAGAATGCTATGTATTCTCTACAAATTACCTGAAAAGCATTTTATAAGCTCATTTGACAGCACGTTTTTTGCCAAAATACTAAATGAACCAATGAACTACACGTACATAAATTCATTCAGGATTCCATTCAAAACAAAAGAGAAATATATTTCCATCCAACATCAAGTAACTTTAAATAAAAACAAATTCAATAGCAAGCCTTCATGTCCTACGAACATTTTGAAAGAGAATGGCAGTGAAACAATCTTATTGTCCCAAAAGTTGCCCACATGTCTTGACACAAAACGGGAAGTACTAAAGAAAAAACTTCAACTAAGTTCCAGCAACACCATTGTAATCTCCATCTTCATCAAAGTGTGAGGAAATATTGATCTTCTCTTCCAACTTGAACACCTACATACTCAGTGAAACGCCAAATAAGTCAAAAGAAAATAAATCAACAATGACTTCTAAAATTGAAGTTAGATCACCAACATCGAAAATTAAATTGAAGTTAGATCACCAACATCAAAAATTAAAATAAAGCTAAAAGCAGCACTGAGTTACCCTTACATCTTTTATTGTCATTGTTAATTATGTCTCCCTTTCAACATGATGATAAGAATTAATATAAGAATTATTAGTCATATTGTTCATGTTCAATAAAAGTAAACACAGTAGGGAAAAATTGGAAGACAGACCTCGTGGTTGTTTATCTTTTGACTAACACCCCTTCGAAGACCAAGATATGCAATCTTGAGGAAGCCAATCTTTAGCCCTTTCCAAAACAAAAATGGAAGGATAAAAATCTGGAAGTGATAAGCACTCTCATGATGACTTAATGAAATGGTTGTAACTAAGAAGCAAGTATACTAAACAAACCAAATCTAGGTTAATTGAATCTATCAACAAAGTACATGTTTGAAACAGTTAATGAATTGGCCATCAAGCTAATTATAAAGCAGACTTACCAGGAGCAGCACAGAGATCAAGGACGTGATCTCCTGAGGAGATATTCAAAGCTGAAACAACAGCTCCAGATGTCGCATCAATCTCATATATCTGATTGACAAAAGCAAAGGAAATTGAAGGAGGCCTATTCAGAGCTGAAATTGATAATTCAACATATCTAAAAACCGCTACTGCTGTTTACAAGAAGAAAATAAGTAACACTGCACGCGAATATCCATCGGTGAATTTTTGGATGTATTAATGTACTTGAGTATTGAATGTTGAAATGAAAGCTATAGGCAACCGGTTGACCCTATCACTTTCAAACATAACACTTCCTTACAGATAAATCAAGCACTCTGCAATAGAGTGAACCATCAAATTGTGTTGCACGCCATATTATTGAAAACCATATTCTCATCCTCAAATGTTGACTTAAGTTACTTATGGATGCTATATGAATCTGAAAAACTTCTAACTGTTTTAGACTTGCCTGTTGCTGCTTTTTAGGAGAACAAGATAAACCGGATCTTGAGATGAGAGATTGAATAGCTGTCGGAAAATATAGGTGCATGTTGTGATGCTGAAAAAAGTAATGTGAACATCATCAGTACTATGTGATGCTGTGGACATCATCAGTACCATTGGTGCAAATTTACTCAGCGAAAACCAATTTGGTTAGGGTTCAACGCAGACCAGCAATTTCATCACCACAAATTGAGCCGGCAAGTTCAGTAATTGGAACTTCCGAACCTGGAAGACATAACAGAAGAATTGGCAGCAAACTGTTTATGCATGCCTGACCAAGAACATGGATGACATGACTATTAAGTACAAATTAGCAAAATTCTTAGGAAACGTCAGTCACATTCTTAAAAGAGATGGTACCATCGAAAAAGAGAGACAATTTATGTTGGGAAGAAGAATTTGATTACATAATTTCATAATATAAATGAGCTACGAAAGGACATCTAAGGAAGGACGTAGGTTCTTGCATTATCATGTAGCTCTCAGATTTAATACTTCCTTCATGTTCTCTGTCTAGGGGAGAATGGACTTCATTGCAAGGTTTCTCTTCTAATATAAAGACAGCCAACAAAGATTTTATAGGAAGCATGTGATATAAAGAAAGTTGTCATAACTATCGCTGTTCAAAAAAAAGTTGTCGTAAGTATCAGGAGCAGAATGATAACATTTTCCAGAGAGGAGTGCATCTCAATGGTAAAACTTGGAAAATAACTTTTCTCCTGGAAAGAGATGTTGATATTTGGAGTGAAAAGAGAGTCATGACATAAAAAGCGACCTAAAAAGTGGTAAAAGAACTTCAGCACTCCATATGGTTTCAACATTGTTAATACAGAACATCATGTACCAGAATGATTTCAAACGTCTTTTAGTACTTGTTATTTATGTGACCAGTAAGTTATGTTAAATCATAGGGGAATATATTCAGTTGAGAGCATCAGAGATTCAGAACACTAAGACCTAAGCAACTGGAATTGATGTAATATGCAAGAAACCAATAGGAGCCAATTTAGCATGAACTAAGGACAACCAAAAGAGAAAATAGAAAGGCACAAAACAGAAAGAGTATCAGTAGGTCAGTTGTCCTTGAAGGGAAAAAAAATGGAGAAAAGTATATGATAAAAAAAAATCGGAAGAACAAAGACAAGATGTAAAGGTAAAAAATTTAAGAAGATGAAGAATAGAAGAGGAAGAAAAGAAAATTTGAACAATATAAGTTGCTGTAGAAAAAAAAAAATAGCACCCAAAGGGCTAATGAAAAGTGATGCATATTAATACTGATTTCTTGATAACTCACCATACTTCTCAATTGCTGCAGAAATTTGATTTTCGGAGAATCCCATTTCAAGCAAACAAAGTGTCTTGTCCAGTCCCAAACAAGGATTCAGTAGAAGCTTCCTGTGGATTTTCCAGTTTAGTGTAACCATAGGCCATAGGGTAATTGACAACAGATTAATTAAATGATCTATGACAAGATGGAAATGCATGAATGCATAGTTACATAATCCGGTTGCTAAAGTAAACACTTAGCATCATGCAGCTAAAAACCATACCCAACCACATCGCCCCAGAGGTAGGATCAGGCTATAATACTCTAAGCATCCACTACTTCAATAAACAATACTTAGCATCATGCAGCTAAAACATACCCAACCACATTGCCCAAGAGGTAGGATCAGGCTATACTAGTCTACGCATCCACTACCTCAATAAATAACAAAGTAAACAGATGTGGCAACCGTTGCTTTAGTCTAAACAGATCAGGCTATACATGTCCCTACATTCATACCATTGCTTAGGCTATATAGTACGAGAATAATATATGTTCCAAGTCTTCCAAGTTTTTATGTTTTCTCTACCCGACATGGACATAAATTGTACCATTTGCAGCGCTCTCAAATATCAGATGGTAACAACACATTAGCCAAATAAAACCATTGCTTCAGACTGCAGTAAACCACAAGCATAAGCTAGGACTTCACCATTCTAAAGTATGGAGCTTGAAACTATTGTTGCTTAACCAAAAGTGTAATGTATGCATATGTACAATTCAAGAGAATATAACAATGAAACAATCATCAAAGACCTCGATTGTTCCTTCGTTTCCATGGTGTGTGTTATCATGTCCTTGGCTTTCAGCAATCTGAGCAGCAAAGATAAAGTCTACTAGTTCACTGATAGGAGCATCTCCACCTGTACGCCACATGAGAATGAACAAAGTCAATCTCACAACTCCACACTTGCACCGTCAAACCGAGATTGGGACAACGGTTCCAGTGCCGGTGTTCGTCGATTGGCAGCGGTGAAATAGAGGTCAAAATGGCTTGAATACTGAGATGAAATGGAAGTTACTCACATCCTTATAGAGTTGTAGTACTATATTCTCACTCTCATATCAGGTATTTCTCCTTAAATATATATACATAAGTATACGTATATATTTACCTATTTGAAAGCTTACAGAGGTTTGGGAGATCCAGAAGTGCCTTTCACCGTTTCTTTCCTTGTCTTCTTTTTCCACCCGAACCCACTGCACAAGCCCTAGCAACAAAGGCAGCAATCCCTAATAAAAAAAAAACCCTAGATGGAAAACAAGAAAATTAGGGACTGTAAATGGGGGATCGGCAAATCGAGTATAAGCATACATATACACATATGCGTACAAAGGAGGGGAGAGAGAGGATAATACCTGGTGGGGGAAATTACGAGAGGTGGGTCTAGAGGCAGGAGCATCGGGAGCAGTCGCAACTTGGTGGTGCTAGCGGTGGTGGAAGATATAGCTGTGCAGTTGTTGGTCGCCGGGGATTGAAAGTCTAATGGGGAGAGATCGACGGTCTGATGGGGAGAGAGAGAGAGAGAGAGGGGGGGGGGGGGGGGGGGGGGGGGGGGAAGGAGATATGCCTCCATCTCTGAATTTTTTTGTAAAGGGGTATGGCCCGTATGGGACAGGGGCCAGAGGGATGGCGCCTCTTTAAGTTTTTAGCGGAACGCTATATTTTAGTCAATGAAACGCTATTGAAAACGAGGCGCGAGAGTTTCTTTCTTTTTCCCCGCTGAACGCTATAAATGTACCCCTACAATAGCATTCCTAAAAATATGCTATTAATTAATGCTATAAAAACTCAAATTTGTTGTAGTGGAATGACGGGGTCCGTTGAAGGGATGACCGGGAAGTTTCTGAAAGCGGTTGGAATTGTTGTGGTGAGGGTGTTTTGTCAGATGAGGATGACAGACGGGAGGGTTGCAGAGACCTTTGTTTGGCTTAGCTTCGGGTGTTATAAGAGTACAAAGTTGGCTGTGGTTGCTTCTTTGATTTACCTATTGTGCTTGCTTGAAAAAGAGAATACCTGAAAGTCAGTATTCGGCCTGTGTAGGGTTAGGATTCGGGTTGAAAATCCCAACCCTTCTGCACAGAAAGAGTTAATTACAACAACAAATGATACAAGGTGTGAGGAAGAACTTTTGCAAGTAAAATGCAAGTAGGTTCCTGTCTTAGTTTGATAAGTTTTATGGCTTTGGTAGTCTCAGG
The DNA here is from genome assembly GCA_018127125.1 of Rhododendron griersonianum. Taxonomy (NCBI): domain Eukaryota; kingdom Viridiplantae; phylum Streptophyta; class Magnoliopsida; order Ericales; family Ericaceae; genus Rhododendron; species Rhododendron griersonianum. The sequence goes on from CM030794.1 coordinate 34,585,951, forward strand.
GTGCTCCGTTGTCAAAGGGCACCAATCCTCTCTCCAGCCCATCATAGGCGGTGATTGGGTGATTCTCCTTTTGATATACCACTAGGTACGAGTGACTGTGGAGTTTGCTGGAACCCCCAACATAGCCCGTGTCATGCCGGGATATCAGGTGAACTCAACGGGTTGCCCGCTCGATGCATATGATAAATGAATTAAACAAAGCATGTATTAGTCTTATGTTGAACTTTTTGGTTATGGCTCTCATATTCCCCAGTGGAGTCGCCAAAAATTGTAGACACCTCCCAAACGGGGCATCGCCATACAGATTGATCACGTTTGTTTGCTCAGTTGGTTGCTTGCTTCGTAAACCAAAATCATGGACATTCCCATGTCTAGGAACATCGCCACATGATAGCGGTTATCATCAAAACAGAGTCGTCACCCAATTTATTAAAACTGGGAAAATAGATAGAGATTCCGGATACGGGAGACAAAAGTACAATAAGGGGAAGGTGTTAGGCACCCTTCTTTGCCCAGTCGTGAGACTGGCCCATAATTATTCAACATAAGACATGTAGATGCTTTGTTTAATTCTAACACATAGTATGTTTATTTATTCCTTTAAATAGTAAGCAAAGTGAGCCAGCGCGATAAATAAGCATGCATCAGAAAGCAGAAAAGCAAACAAAGCTGTCCCAGGACATCGATTACTAGGCCGGTGAATCGATGTCACGGCCGAGTAATCACACTGGTTTAATATACCGGCCGAGGGATTGAAGCCCCGGTCGGTGTTCTTCCTCACACCAGATAGAAAGATTAACAGATAATCAGAAAACTATGATTAAGCGTAAGAATGATAAATGAAACTAACCAGAGGCCGTTGGGCCTCACCACCTTGATCCCTCAGTTGCTTGATTGCCTCGGATTGGGTGTGATTGACTGATTGCTTGATTGAAAACCCTAGGGTTAGGGTTTGAACTTCGGGGTTTGATCGCCGGATTGACGGCTGCCTTCGGGAGGTTAGGGCTTTTGAAGAGTGGGTTCAAGAGAGTATTTTTGTGCAGAGTTTCGAGGTTTGAGAGAGTGTATACTCTGATAATTTCGTGTGTGTATTTTCGGAGTCCAAATGCCCTTTATATAGGCAATTGGTGACTCACTCCGGCCAATCAAATCACGAGATGACAATTGCAATTGCAATGCATCTCTAACTCTACGTCGTAATCTCTGAGCGTAGTCCGAACGCATCGGAAAGGTAGTGTAATCGGATCAAACGTCTGACAGAACACGTTCCAGAGTCTGGGAAAAGTCGAACTGGCGGCCGAGTAAAGGATATCACGGCCGAGGAATGGATGTCTCGGCCGAAGGATAGATCTTGCGGCCGAGGGATTGATCTCTCAGGGAGATTTTGCTAGCAACAGGTTGCTCGGGTGAGGAAATGATGTTAGGGCCGTGGGATCGATGTCACAGCCGACAGATGGATTCTCCTAGGCTTCTGTATTTCTATCTGAAAGGCTGTATGGCTCTGAATTGGGTCCTCTAAGTGGCACAAAGTTCTTACCGAAAGTCCTAAGGTTCTCAAGGAAGCAATCAGCAATCACTGTATCCGTTTCATCATCGGGATGGTCCCAAGGTGGGACTTGAAATAATCGTTAGGCCAAATTGGGGTGTCTACACCTGTGGGTACCTGTCCTAGTTTGAAGAGTTCTAATTCTTTGTATATGCAAAGGCCGGTTTTGGCTTGTAACAGGTTCCTCGGACTAAGGCCACAGATATACCTCCCGTTGCCCGCGATACGCAGAGCAACAGTCGAACAGTAGCATGACCTATCATCGTCGAAGGTTGTTGGTCATTCGGGGTACCCGGGCTCCGATAAACCGTGCCGGATTGCCAAAACGATCCAACGAGGCTTATCCCACATCGATGCAAATGAAATGCTAGAATTTGATTAAGAGAAGAAGAATCGTAATTTTGCAAAATGCTTTTTCAAATTTGGCTCACTTTATTTGGTACATCTTTAGAAGAAATTACACAAGTGATCAATCAAAAAAGTCCCAGATTAGATTGGCCGGACACGAGGTCCTGTTAAATCACCATTTCAACCTTCGGCAGCACGAAGCTCACCGTTTTGACAGACTTTTAAGGGATCATTCGCGAGTGTATTAAATCCTAAGTATGAATTAATATTGGTTCGATTTATTCCCAGCAGAGTCGCCACTTTGGGAAGCATGCCCTTGGAGAAGGGATTCCGTTCCCTTTCCGACAAACTTTTTGGGCCAAGGCCCTCGCGGGAATCGAGGGAGCGCGAGCGGAGAGGCAAGCGCTCAAAAATACAGAGTCGCCACTCGGGTTTTGAAGGTCCGACACCCAAGGAACCGTATTTCGAAGCACCTGCCGCGCTATTTGATTTGAAAAAGTGCAGGCACCAGTCCGTCATAACCATATCGAGGTTCGGGAGCCAGGTTACGAGAGGGGAAGGGTTTTAAGGCACCCCTCTTGCCCAATCCGGAGATCGGTCTCTACTTGAGCATTTTGAAAATGTTTATGATTCTTCTTTTATTAACCAGATTTTAGCCAATTAGGGCGGGGGAACAGTTAATCGGGGATTAAAACTATAACACGTTTTTGCAATGATGTGATGAATAGCATGGATGGATGAAATACCAAGTAATAAATGGAACAAAGTTCAAAATATCGCTAAAACACCAAAACAGTGCTTTGGCATGGGAGTATCACAAGCAATAGCCAACTTGCATGCATGGAATAACCTGCATGTAAGTGAACCATCGCGCGATACTTCCATACCGTCGCGCGAGCATTGGTGCCTCACCAATGGTTTGAACTTTATCCCCTTCTGGGCTCTGGAAGGACCAGTGCACACCCAGGAGGCAAACCAGGCAGTTTATAAATACTTGAAATTAAATAATTATTACAAGCCAACAGAAGCAAATGGAAAGACAGCCCCTAAATAGTGGGGGAAATAAGCAGAGGCCAAAGGCCTAGTTGCCCATGCAAGGGCCATTACTGGAAATCAGTGATTCATCGCGCGACAGAGTGAAAACCTCGCGCAAGGGTTCTGACTGGACTTCCAGGAATTGCTTTGCATGCTTGGGACTCTGAGACATATTCAGAGACATCCCAAGGGCATTCCAAACTAACTGAAGCAGCAAGCTAAGACACTGGACTATTTAAAACCAAGTTGGCCATGCAAGGGCAGCCACTGGAAATCTGTGAACCGTCGCGCGACAGAGTGAAATACTCGCGCGAGGGTCCTGACTGGACTTCCAAGAGTTGCTTTGCATGCTTGGGATTCTGAAAGGTTCAGGAACATCCCAAGGGCAATACAAACTAACTAAAATGACAAACCAAGGAACTGAACTTGTTTTAACATGCATAACAGTGATCTATATATCAAGATAAAAACCACAACAAGCATGTTTGTGAATAAAAACAAGAAATGACCAGCATCCCTTCCCCACGTGGATCAATCTCTTGCAGACAGAAATGTCGCGCGAGTGTTTGGATCCATCGCGCGAGGGTTTGGCTGGTCACAGTTTCGTGTAACTATGCTGACTTTAAGGCCAGGACTAGTATTGATTACCAGCCTTGGCCCTGCCAGCCCCCCTCAGGGATCAAAACAGGAATAGGTAAAATTATACCTTTGCTTGAATGGCTTTGAAATAGATTAGACAAGGTGATGTAGCTTGCCAAATGAGTGTATGGAAAGCTCAAGTGTGAGTGAGTAGGAGATGTGGTTAGGGCTTGTAACTTTGTGCTAGCTTTTGATAAGTCTTCTTTGTTGAAACTTGGTAACCCTTTGGAAGAACAACCAATGGGGGTATATATAGGAGGAGTGAGTGGAAGAAGGTGGGTGCAAAAACTAGGCCCAAAGACCAGCCAACAAAGCTGGTCAACCTTGCTTGGTTGAGAGGCTAGCCACCAAGGTGAGTGGGGGTGGTTGTGAGGGTGGTGTATCCCCAAGCCTGCCATAACGCTGTTCAGCCAAGGAAAACGGGGTTCCAGCCCATGTGGCCCTGATGATCACAAAAATCCAGCTGGATTACGGTGAAAGTGACAGCTGCAAACCATCGCACGAGGGTCAACAGTCAAACTTTTGTAGGGAGGTGTTCCCGAACAGATACAATTAGTGACCGAACACGTGGTGTGCCAAATTCGTGTAATGAGAAAAGTGATATGGGACTCCATATAAGATGAACGGCGGCGGAAAGATCCGGTGCACCAAGAAGACAACATATTAGACAATCTGTTCGGCTAAGATGGCCCAGTGACGTGAGAAGTCATTAGTTGGTACAGTCTGTTCGGCTAGGTGGGCCAGTGACATGAGTAGTCATTTACTTATGCAGTTTGTTCGGTAAGTACATGCGCCGAACAGATAGAGTCATATGATTGAACGTGGCCTTAAGGGATAAGGTGGAGGAGGTATCCTAGAAGAAGAACCAAATATACGGAAAAGATAGGGAAGGGGACAGTCCTATTATAGAACGAGTTTTATAGAAAGAAGAGATCCTATGAGTAAGGGATCTCGGTTGATTGGGGAAGAGATCCCCGATAGAGCCACGATTCCTGTACGAGTGTAGACACCTCCCAAACGGGGCATTGCCATACAGATTGATCACGTTTGTTTGCTCGATTGGTTGCTTGCTTTGTAAACCAAAATCATGGACATTCCCATGGCTAGGAACATCGCCACATGATAGCGGTTATCATCAAAACAGAGTCGCCACCCAGTTTATTAAAACTGGGAAAATAGACAGAGATTCTGAGTACGGGAGCCAAAAGTACAGTAAGGGGAAGGTGTTAGGTACCCCTCTCTATCCAGCCGTGAGGCTGGCCCATAGTTATTCAACATAAGACATGTACACACTTTGTTTAATTCCAACACATAGTCTGTTTAATTAAGCCTTTAAACAGTAAGTAAAGTGAGCCAGTGCGATAATTGAAGCATGCATCAGAAAGCAGAAAAGCAAACAAAGCTGTCCCAGGAAATCGATTACTCGGCCGGTGAATGGATGTCACGACCGAGTAATCACACTGGTTTAATGTACCGGCCGAGGGATCGAAGCCCCGGTCGGTGTTCTTCCTCACACCAGAATGTACGTTTAACAGATGATCAGAAAGTTATGATTAAGCGTAAGAACGATAAATAAAACAAACCAGAGGCCGTTGGGCCTCACCACCTTGATCCCTCAGTTGCTTGATTGCTTTGGATTGGGCGTGATTGCTTGATTGAAAACCCTAGGGTTAGGGTTTGAACTTCAGGGTTTGATCGCCGGATTGACGGCTGCCTTCGGGAGGTTAGGGCTTTTGAGGAGTGGGTTTGAGAGAGTATTTGTGCAGAGTTTCGAGGCTTGAGAGAGTGTGTACTCTGATAATTTTGTGTGTATATTTTCGGAGTCCAAAGGCCCTTTATATAGGCAATTGGTGACTCACTCCGGCCAATCAAATCACGAGATGGCAATTGCAATTGCAATGCATCTCTAACTCTACGTCGTAATCTCTGAGCGTAGCCCGAACGCATCGGGAAGGTAGTGTAATCGGATCAAACGTCTGACAGAACATGTTCCAGAGTTTGGAAAAAGGTCGATCTGGCGGCCGAGTAAAGGATATCACGGCAGAGGAATGGATGTCTCGGCCGAAGGATAGATCTTGCGGCCGAGGGATTGATCTCTCAGGGAGATTTTGCTAGCAACAGGTTGCTCGGGTGAGGAAATGATGTTAGGGCCGTGGGATCAATGTCACGGCCGACAGATGGATTCTCCTAGGCTTCTGTATTTCTGTCTGAAAGGCTGTATGGCTTTGAATTGGGTCCTCTAAGTGGCTCAAAGTTCTTACTGAAAGTCCTAAGGTTCTCAAGGAAGCAATCAGCAATCACTGTATCCATTTCATCATCGGGATGGTACCCAAGGTGGGACTTGAAATAATCGTTAGGCCAAATTGGGGTGTCTACAGATGCCCCTCTTTGACTGAACTCAGATGGATCACGAGACGTGTTTGAGTAAGAGTCAAAGCTGTAAAAAGCAACTCAATTTGGTCCAACTACTATTCCAAGGGTTTTTGAAAAAGGTTTTGTTATGGTCGGGCCGGGAGGCTGCCTACGTATTCCACAAGGGAAATTCAGACCAATCGTAGTTCAGGCAATAAAAGTTTTGTTATGGTCGGGCCCGGAGGCTGCCTACGTATTCCACAAGGGAAATCCAGACCAATCGTAGTTCAGGCAATAAAGAAAAATAAAAGTTTGGAGGTTTAGAGACAGAAGACGTACCTTAGGGCTTTAAAAAGCCGTAGTGTGACGTACCTAGACTGAGCCAGGGTTTTGGTGAAGAGTAGTTGAAGGAGCGCAGGGCTGCCTGGGGAGTTTTTGCGGAGAGCTTCCTTAGTATTTTGGGGTAGATCAGTACACGGCAGGTGCGTTTGCTTTTCTTGATCATCCTTACTTTGACTGAAAGGAGCTCGGTAGAGTAGCCTATCCTTGCGAATGAGCTGGAAGGAATTGATTTAGTGGTGTGGAATCCAAACCATCTGCTGGGATGAGTTGGATGCCGGTTTATTTTTGAGATGTGGGGGGCGCAGGGCTAGTAACTTAAGCACGGAGCTTTGTGGATGAGTGAACCAAGGCACGGAGCCGGTTGTAGTCATGAGGCGAGAGCCTGGAGAGTGATGGAACCGAGGTGTGGAGCCTGTTGCAGTCTTGAGGCGAGGGCCTGAGGCGTAGAGCTTGCTGTGGTCGTGAGGCGAAGGCTTGAGGTGTTGGAGCTTAGAGCTTTGTTGGAACCGAAGCGCGGAGCTGGTATTGATCACAAGGCGAGTGCCTAAGGTGATTAGATTGAGGCGTGGAGCCTGCTGTGGTTTATGAGGCAAGGGCCTGAGGTGAGCTTAGAGTTTGATGGGACCGAAGTGCGGAGCTGGTATTGATCATAAGCCGAGAGCCTGAGGTGTCAGAGCTTAGAGCTTGACATGATTTGAACCGAAGCATAGAGCTGGTTGCATTCTGATGGTCTGTGCACGGAGCTTTCTCATCATAAGTGTTGGCGTAGAGCCAAAGGATCGAGGTGCTGAACCGATCAGTAAAACCGAGGCGTAGAGCCGGTTGATTGCAGGGTTGACCTGTTTCATGAGAGATATGCAGAGTGTATAGGTGTGATGTTTGTTAGATGTGAATAGATATGATGATGCAGACTCGATGTGATAATGCAGTATGTGCACGGGCCCGTGCGTGTGTGTTTGTTTTAAAGCTTAGAGCTTCTATCAAGTTCCGGACTTGAGCATTCAGAGCGTAGAGCTCGAGCATTCGGACGGCAGAATCCGTACATTCAAAGTACAGGCTTTGAGCGTCCAGTACGCAGTGGTTGGGCATCCAAGCGTAGAGCTTGAGCATTCAAGTGTATAATTTGAGCATCTAGTACACAGTGGTTGGGCATCCAAGCGTAGAGCTTGAGCATTCAAAATGTTAGATTTTGAGCATTCAGGCGTAGAGCCTGAGAATAGATGTCTTGATTGTTGGGGTGGCGTAGAGCCTGTTGAGATTTGCTTATTTACGGCTTCGAGCCAGTTGAGATGATGGGCTTGGAGCCGCCGAGTTGGTTGTTACGGGCTTTGCGTAGAGCCTGTTGAGATTTGCTTATTTACGGCTTCGAGCCAGTTGAGATGATGGATATAGGCTTCGAGCCTGTTGAAGTAATGGGCTTCGAGCCGCTGAGATTGGTTGTCATGGCTTCGAGCCAGTTGGGATAGTGGGCTTAGAGCCGCTTTGATGAGTGATAGCGAGCGTAGAGCTGCTGATAATGGGCTTCGAGCCGCTGAGATTGTTTGTTACGGCTTCGAGTCGGTTTGGCGAATTCGGTAATGGGCTTAGAGCCACTGAGTTGTGATAGCGAGCGTAGAGCTGCTGAGTGAATGAGTACAGGCGTAGAGCCTGTTGCTGTGATAGCGAGCATAGAGCTGCTGAGTTGATAAAATGGCGGGCGTAGAGCCGCTGAGTTGTGAATACGGGCATGGAGCCGTTAAGTTGACTTGGCAGTGATGAGCTCGGAGCTGTTGCGTTATTTTGATGGCAGTAAATAGCAGAGTTGCTGAATGTCTTGATTTGCTGTAGCAAGAGCTTGTGACCAACAGTTTGTGGAGAGAGAGAGATCTTTGGTGCTCGGGTATGCCCCCAAGGCTAGTTTTGATCACGTTGCATTGGCTCGGGGATGCCCCCAAGGCTACTTGTTTGGTTGAGGACTTAGAAGTCTGTAGTGGCTTGAGTCAGTGCACAGAGCAAGACCTGATAAGGCTGAGGGAAATAGATTGGGAGGCCTGGAGATCGATCTCTCGGCCGAAGGATTGATGTCTTGGCCGAGGAATTGATGTCTCGGCCGTGAGAACGCCAAAAGCCAGAAAATCGATTTAAGTTTGGTTTAATCGATTTCACGGCCCATTTAATCCTTTCTCCTCCTCCTCCCTTATTCTTCTCTGTTCCACTCGTTCGACAGCCACCGTACGCCGCCGTCCTCTTCCACTACCGTCGGCCACCATCATCTCCGGCGACCATCCTCTCCGACCACCGCCGCCGTTGCCGCCGGCTCTTGGTTCGTTTTTGGGAACCGTTGGTTTTCCCTCTTGATTCAGACGTGATGGTCATGCCATCTTCGGGTGTTGCGGGTTCATCCTCGCACCCTTCATGTAGGTGCGAGTATTCATCTTCTGACGAGGAGACGATTGAGGAACCCGGTTTGTTTGATGCCGCTACCTACATTCTTCCCTCGCGTAGGTTGGGTTATGGCGGTTTCTTGCAGTACCGCCCTCCTGTGGGTGGCCCAGAGGCCGAGATAGTTTGCAGAGAGCCTGAGCAGCATTTGAGTGTTCTAAATGTGCCGGTGAGTTTCCTGAAAAAGTAAAAAGTTTACTTTAGTTCGGAGTTTGAAAGTCTTTGTATGTTTTAAGAATAAAAAATCTTTTGCTTGCGGGATGAAAATCCCTTTTGGCTAGGAGCGTGAATAAGAAGAACCCGTGTTAGGGTTGAGTTTGTCTTTGTTTAAGGAAACTAGAATAACTGTGCCCCCTGTATAGGCAATGCATGCTTTTAGATGTTAATTTGATGCCCCTTAGCATTTCCTTTGTTTATGCAATCATGAGATTAACTCCCTTTTGTCTTTGGCAGAGAAACAGGAGGTTGGAAGCTCGCGGTGGAGGCAAGGAGGTGCACAGATGGTTCTTGAAGCTGCCAGAGCAGGCTCGGGAATTAGTACGTGCTGCAGGCTTCGAGACATTCGTTCTGGGCCTCGATCTTCCGAAGATAGATTGGTCATTGATGACCTCGCTAGTTGAGAGGTGGTGGGATACCACCAATACCTTCCACTTTCCTGCTGCTGGCGAGATGACTATCACTCCGAGTGACTTCTCTTTGCTGACTGGCCTGCGGGTAGGCGGAGTTGCTCTTCGAGTTGACCCCCGGCTTTAGGAGCGAGAGGGTGCTTTGAGGTGGTTTCTGGGCAAGGTGCCCCTGTTCGTTCCCGGGGTCATATCGATCTTGCTTGGCTAAGCAAGACTTCCATGGTGGCTGACATTCTGACCCAAGTGAGTGCCGAGCAATTGACGCGAGCCTTCCTTCTTTACCTCCTTGGGCAAACGTTGTTTGCCAACAAGGATGGTTCGGTACACACGCAGTTTTTGGCTCCTCTGCAGCACTTGGGAGCTATTCGGGAGTTTGACTGGGGCTCGTCTGCTTTGGCCACTTTGTATGGTAGTCTTGGAGCTTGTTTACGGGACAAGAGTCCCATTCTTTGTGGTCACTTTCGAGTGCTTGAGGTATGTATTGTTCCTTTGTACTTCTGTATTCACTTTGGCTTTTTCTAGTTCTGAACTTGCTTTGGTTAACCTGTTTTTCAGCTCTGGGCTTTCGAGCATCTTCTCAATTTTCCCCCTGAGACTAGGCATGGTGATGCGAACTGTATACCTCGTTACGAGCGATGGCTGGTGGGGCAACGGAGGCCACGATCACCAGTTTTGAGCCTTCCCGAGTGGCGGCGAGTTTTGGACCGGCTTACTGTCGATCAAGTATTTCTTTCTTCGTACCTTTTGTCTTTTAGACTTCCATATTCTTGTGTTAAGGCTGATTTTGTTCTTGCTTTGTAGGTACGGTTTGACCCTTGGGGTGGTATACCAGAGGATGTCTCTCTTGCACGTTGTAGAGTCCTAGACCGGACCCGTAACTTGCTCGAGGGTCCATTTTGCCGAGCCTGGTACTTAGGCGATCGAGTGGCTAGTCAGTGGCGATCACGTGTTGAGGCTCTTCAGCTTGTTCCTCCTTCTCCTCCAGTATCTATGAGGTCCACTTCTTTGATGTCGAAGGAAGATCTGAAGAACGCTCGGATCAGAGATTGGGCGGGTTTACTCCTCCAGGCAGGTGACTATACGGAGTACTGCCGTCTTTTCTTGACCCCCTCTGTTGCGGCTCCTCCCGTTGCTCCTGTTTGGCCACGGGCACCTTCGTTTGTCTCCTTCCATTCAGATGACGGGGAGGAGGAGCGCCTGACGCTGACTCCTTGCACGACCCAGCTTTACGCTTTACCAGCCGGGGCTTCACAGGTATCTTTAGCTTTCCATGCTAGCTTTCATCACTTCGCATTGTATCCCTTGCTTTAGATGTTTGTAATGTTTGACTGTTCCACAAGATAGTGCAGGAATGGCTTCACGCCTATCAGAGTATAGAGGTTTTGGTTCGGAGACAGCGCCGTAGGATCCTTGAGGTACGACTTTCTTCATGAGCTTTATCTGCTATGTATTATCCCTTGAGTCTGAATGTTTGTATCCCTCTTTGGCTGCAGCTTGAGGCTGAGGGAGTACCGGCTGCTGGTGGGGGGAATGTGGGGACCAGTGAGCAGCCTTCGCCTTCTTCTCAGAGATCGCCTAGCTTTTAGGGCTTTTTCTTTTTCCTGTTCATAGTTAGTGGGAGATAGGCAGAAACTATATTTGTATAGTGAAAGCAACCACAACAATGGTTTTGTAAACAAGTTTTTGTTTGAGAAATGCTTTTTATGCCCCTAGATGTCTTGAGTTTGCATGCGATAGTCAGAACATGGCTTTTTGAACAAGTTTTTGCTGATAGACAGTAATTTGTGTGAAAGCATTTGGCCGAAGAATCGATTACTCGGCCGAAGGATCATTGTTGCGGCCGAGGTATTGATTATCCGGCTGTTACATCTATTTTCCAAAGGGAGCTAGGTTTTGCTTTAGCCAAGTGGCATCCTGTTTCACATTCCTTCCTATGCTTAGTCTTTGATTTTCTGTCTCTTGCTTTTGCCATGCTCCATAGCCTGATTGCCAAGCTTAAGAGTTTTTGAGGTATCATACCCATTGCGTTGACGACTTTTGGGTTAGAAGGGATGAACTGTAATTCCTATGTCTATTGCTTGTTGCCAATTCTTCAAAAAAAGCATACTCATCTTTTGTGAGCTCAATACGCGGGGTTAGCTATGCCTATCATTGAGTACAAACCTGTTGATGTTTTCCTCTCTCCAAATGTTTGGGCCGTATCTCGATGCGAGATTGCCTACGTATCCCGATCAGGGAATCATGCCTTTTACGTAGTTCCAAGATCACCACCTTTGGGGGTTGGGTTTTCACTCTTGGTTTTTCTTTCTCTCGTGCTCTAAGTTTTGCCTAGGTTACCTGATAGAGGTTGAGTCCCTAGCGAGCTTTCCTTCAAATGCCTTAACTTTTGCCTAGGCTACATTTTCCGCTTCTCCTTGTCCTAGCAGGCTCTGCTCTTACTTTTGCTTGGGTGTATAGATTGCCCAACGAGCATTTTTCTCTCAAGAGGATTTTAGTGTTTTGGAGAGGAATCTGATGGAGATGTTCTTATGAATCTCCTGTTGCGTTTGTACTTTCACAATGGGCAAGCTAACTCTAAGTGTTCTCACGGAGATAGTGTCTTTCTTCTTAGTTCTGACAAAAACCTAGTTTCTTAAGTAATTAGAGTTCATCCTTTCCTTCCCTTTTGTCGGGGACACAAAGATTTTGATCCCTTCGAATTTTTCCCTTGTTTGGGCAATGAGAGCATAGCACATGGCAATTGCAATTTTAGGAATTTAGATTTAGATAAGCATAATCTGGAAGATGAAAAAGAAATTCTCTTAGCGGAAATAAAATGCCCAAACAGGGGCCCAAAACTCGTTCTAGTTTGTTTAAAGCAAAAAACATTGTTTTAACGTTTTTTGTTTGCCATGTTGTGACTTCTCAGCTACTGCAGCATGTCGGGGTCATTTCCCTTGCCTTTTGCAACTTTGTACTCTTTCCCACCTTCTTCCTTGCCAAACAGAGCCTTTGAACTGGGTTCATCTTTGAAGTTTGCACGACGGCTACCTCCTTGAGCCATGAGTAATCCCCAAATGGATGTGTCGATATGAATCTCCCTTTCTCTTTCCTCATCGATTGGGTGGTCATCAGCTATTTCCTCCTGATTGAATAGTGATGCTAAGGAGGTTTCATCGAGCGGATCATTGCACTCTTCTTCCATTTCATCAAAGTCGCTTTCCCCTGTTTTATAGGGTTCTGTGCATATGAAATCTAGATCTTCTCTTTCCTCTATCCATTGACTATAGTCGCACTCGTCGTAAGGGTTGACCCATGGTTGCATTTGAAATTCCTCTACCTTTTCTATGAGATTGATTGTCTCCCAAACAATGGGCGGTGTTGGAATTTTGAGGCGATTGATGCGTACCACAATTTGGGCAGGCTCGAAGCGAGCGTGCCTTCTCATCATGATGACCCTTTCTTTTTCCTTCTTCCTATTCTCAAACCAGATACGAAGCCATTCGTCATCTTCTACAAATGGAATGTCTGGATCCTCCAAATTGTGTTTTGCCCAGGAGTGTTCCTTCCACTTCCTTAGCTTTTCCTCCTCTACCTGATCTTTGCTCCTTATGCCGGACATATCAACGTCGATTACTTCCGACTGATCAGAGTCATTATCCTCCTCCTCCTCCATCATGAAACACTCGTCCTCCTCGGGGAAGGTTAAGGTAGGTTTGGTTTGGTTGTCTTGGACAATGTATTGGCTGGGATTGTATGTGGGGTTGTGAGATAGATTTATGAGATTGATATTTCAAGGTGGCGGTTCAGCATTATGAGTAGGGAGTGGGTTGGCTTGCCCATCAGGTTTTGGTGGTTTTATGGTTCGACTATCAATAAAGTCTTGAATGTCGTGACGAAGACGCATACAATTGTCTGTTTCGTGCCCAGGGTGTTGGTGGTAGGCGCATTGTTTGTTTGGATCATGGTTTGGACCGTAGGGCGGCGGAGGAAGCGGTTTGTTTAAAGGTTTGAGATGCCCTTGACGGCTAAGGATGGTCAAGGCTTGGGATAAGGTCATGTAAAGAGGATCAAAGTTGCGGCGGGGTCGATTTGAGCTTCGGGATGGGCTAGTTTGGAAAGGGTCTTGAGACAAGGATGTGCCAAGGGCATTCACGGAGGCGTGAGATGTACGGCTAGAGAAGGTTTTCTTAGGTGGAGGGGTGGCCTCTTCTTTCCCAATGAGTCCTAGCTTGATTCCATCTTCGATTTGCAACCCAGTGGCATGCAAGCGCTTAAAATCGGTGATAGCCTGTGTGTAAATATGCCTGAGATATTTGGGTTGCAAATTTTTGACAACTATCCTCACTTGGTCTTCCTCGGAGGGGCGGTTCTTCATCTTGGCAGCCTTTTCCCTCCACATTACCACAAAGGTAGCAAAGTCCTCATTGGAATCTTGTTTGGTCATTTCCAAGTCTCGAGTTGTTAGTTCAATTTGGACGTTGTACGCATATTGCTTGACGAAAGCATTGGCAATTTCTGGCCAAGTTTGATAATGCACAAACTCCAAAGTGAGGAACTAGTCAAGAGCACTTCCGGTGAGAGTTCGTTGGAACAACTGAGCGATGAGATCGTCATTCAAGCCCATCGGCTTCAGGGTGTTGATAACATGGCGAACATGACTGGTAGGGTTGCCAGTTCCATTGAACTTCTCAATGTTGGGCATCTTGAAATTCTCAGGCAGTTTTGATTCTGGGAAGAGGCAAAGTCCCTCGAAATCCAGAATTTGGTCCCCTTGTGAACGAGCCAAGGCTTGTTTGATTTCTTTGAATTGCTTGGTCAACTCAGGACTTTCTGCCAATATCACTTTATGGGGATTCTTGTCTTCCATTGATTTTTCCTCATCTTCAGCATCTCTAGCTGCCTTTTCTGCTAGTAGTGCAGTGATTTGAGCTTGGAGGTTGGCAATAGTGGCGTCGTTGTCTGCCATGAAGGTGGAAGGGTTGCTTGACGAAGCTTGGGATTTAGTAAATGACGGGGTCCGTTGAGGGGATGACCGGGAAGTTTTCGAAAGTGGTTGGGATTGTTGTGGTGAGGGTGTTTTGTCAGATGAGGACGATAGACGGGAGGGTTGCAGAGACCTTTGTTTGGCGTAGCTTCGGGTGTTATAAGAGTACAAAGTTGGCTGTGGTTGCTTCTTTGATTTATCTATTGTGCCTGCTTGAAAAGTAGAATACCTGGAAGTCAGTATTCGGCCTGTGTAGGGTTAGGATTCGGGTTGAAAATCCCAACCCTTCCGCACAGAAAGAGTTAATTACAACAACAAATGATACAAGGTGTGAGAAAGAACTTTTGCAAGTAAAATGCAAGTAGGTTCCTAGCCTGTAGGTTCCTGTCTTAGTTTGATAAGTTCTTTGGCTTTCTAAAACATGCAAGGTTTTGGTAGTCTCAGGGTGCTCCGTTGTCAAAGGGCACCAATCCTCTCTCCAGCCCATCATAGGCGGTGATTGGGTGATTCTCCCTTTGATATACCACTAGGTACGAGTGACTGTGGAGTTTGCTGGAACCCCCAACATAGCCCGTGTCATGCCGGAATATCAGGTGAACTCAACGGGTTGCCCGCTCGATGCATACGATAAATGAATTAAACAAGGCATGTATTAGTCTTATGTTGAACTTTTTGGTTATGGCTCTCATATTCCCCAGCGGAGTCGCCAAAAACTGTAGACACCTCCCAAACGGGGCATCGCCATACAGATTGATCACGTTTGTTTGCTCGATTGGTTGCTTGCTTTGCAAACCAAAATCATGGACATTTCCATGGCTAGGAAAATCGCCACATGATAGCGGTTATCATAAAAACAGAGTCGCCACCCAGTTTATTAAAATTGGGAAAATAAACAGAGATTCTGAGTACGGGAGCCAAAAGTACAGTAAGGGGAAGGTGTTAGGCACCCCTCTCTGTCCAGCCGTGAGACTGGCCCATAGTTATTCAACATAAGACATGTACACACTTTGTTTAATTCCAACACATAGTCTGTTTAATTAAGCTTTAAAAAGTAAGTAAAGTGAGCCAGTGCGATAATTGAAGCATGCATCAGAAAGCAGAAAAGCAAACAAAGCTGTCCCAAGAAATCGATTACTCGGCCGGTGAATGGATGTCACGGCCGAGTAATCACACTGGTTTAATGTACCGGCCGAGGGATCGAAGCCCCGGTCGGTGTTCTTCCTCACACCAGAATGTACGTTTAACAGATGATCAGAAAGTTATGATTAAGCATAAGAACGATAAATAAAACAAACCAGAGGCTGTTGGGCATCACCACCTTGATCCCTCAGTTGCTTGATTGCTTTGGATTGGGCGTGATAGCTTGATTGAAAACCCTAGGGTTAGGGTTTGAACTTCAGGGTTTGATCGCCGGATTGACGGCTGCCTTCGGGAGGTTAGGGCTTTTGAGGAGTGGGTTTGAGAGAGTATTTGTGCAGAGTTTCGAGGCTTGAGAGAGTGTGTACTCTGATAATTTCGTGTGTATATTTTCGGAGTCCAAAGGCCCTTT
This sequence comes from Rhododendron griersonianum, assembly GCA_018127125.1. Classification (NCBI taxonomy): domain Eukaryota; kingdom Viridiplantae; phylum Streptophyta; class Magnoliopsida; order Ericales; family Ericaceae; genus Rhododendron; species Rhododendron griersonianum. The sequence continues at coordinate 34,601,775 of CM030794.1, forward strand.
ATATAGGCAATTGGTGACTCACTCCGGCCAATCAAATCACGAGATGGCAGTTGCAATTGCAATGCATCTCTAACTCTACGTCGTAATCTCTGAGCGTAGCCCGAACGCATCGGGAAGGTAGTGTAATCGGATCAAATGTCTGACAGAACACGTTCCAGAGTCTGGAAAAAGGTCGATCTGGCGGCCGAGTAAAGGATATCACGGCCGAGGAATGGATGTCTCGGCCGAAGGATAGATCTTGCGGCCGAGGGATTGATCTCTCAGGGAGATTTTGCTAGCAACAGGTTGCTCGGGTGAGGAAATGATGTTAGGGCCGTGGGATCGATGTCACGGCCGACAGATGGATTCTCCTAGGCTTCTGTATTTCTGTCTGAAAGGCTGTATGGCTTTGAATTGGGTCCTCTAAGTGGCACAAAGTTCTTACCGAAAGTCCTAAGGTTCTCAAGGAAGCAATCAGCAATCACTGTATCCATTTCATCATCGGGATGGTCCCCAAGGTAGGACTTGAAATAATCGTTAGGCCAAATTGGGGTGTCTACAACGAGGCAGGAGACCTAGGGCAAAAAGGATGCTTAAGAAGCAAGCATGCTCATATCTATAAATACGAGGTAAACCTGGCGGAAAAAGGTACGCAATAAGTTGCATTCATTCCACACTTTCCCATTGATAATTAGGGTTTTCGATACAGTACGAGATACTAACTTATGCATCGGAGGGCCTTTGCCACGAGAGGCAAAGGTGCGCTCACCCCTTGTCTGTTTTGCAGGTTAGGGTTCAGGCGAAGGTATTAGGGTTCGATTGGGCAGCACGTGAAGAAAGGAGATTCAGTGCTGTTCTAGGTACTATCTATTTTTCTCCACCTACAATTGGCGCCGTCTGTGGGAAACGAAAGAGTTCCCTTTTAAAATACGACCATGGTGGAAGTAGATCCAGTCACACCTCTCGCTAATAAGAATCAAGCTGGTGGTGGAGGAAATAAGTCCCCACCAGGTGCTCCGAGAAAGCCTACTAGCGGGCATGATAAGAGGACGACAAGCAAGGATCCTCTTACCATCCAAGATAACTCCAAGAATAAGGAGGGTAGAACGGCTACAACCTCCACGCGAAGGAGCAAATCCCGTCAAAGGGGAGAGTCGGTTGCACATTCAAAGAGTGTGCATAGCAACGAGGATATCCTCGACAAGAAGAGGCAGGAAGTCGAGGAATATGCTCGATTAATTCGGAAAAGGGAACATGAGATCTGAGAGTTAGAGCGGATCCGAGAACATCCTAAGGACTCTGGACTGTCACGAAGGAAATCCAGGGAAGACGGGTTGGCCATGGTGGGGTATACAAGGGTCCCTTCATGAAGAAGGAGGAGCAAGTCCAGGAGCCCCACTCTTGGAAAGAAAAGGGTCTCTTCACGAAAAAGAAGGAGCAGGAGTCCGAGCAAGCAAAGAACTCCCCCACATCACAGGAGAAGCAGGAGCCGAAGCTCCTCACCCGAGGAAGGCGTAAGAAAACACCACAGAGACAGGTACGAGAGACCTGATAACGATTGGAACAGGGCAGTGGCCCACGAATCCAAAAAACGAGAAGATGGGTCCATGACCGCACGAGAGGCAGCAAGGCAGGCCCTGAGTAATATAGCGGCGTCACCCTTTTCGAGAAGGCTACAGGATGCGTGATTGCCGAGCAGAGTAAAGCATGGGACGTTCATACTTTACGAGACAAATGCGGACCCCGTTGCCCACGTACAACATTACCAACAGGCTATGTTCATGCATGATGGGGATGCTGCCATTATGTGTAAAATGTTCCCTTCGAGCTTGGGAAAGGTGGCCTTATCATGGTTCCATAAGTTGGAACCACGCTCCATACGAGGATGTACGCAGTTAGCAGAAGAGTTCACTGCTCGGTTCTTAACAAGTAGGAAGGCTCCTAAGACATTCGAAAGTCTCTCAATGATGAAGCAGGAGGACAATGAGCCGATCAGAGACTACGCAAAGAAATGCTGGGAGACTTTCAATGAGATAGACAGTTGCAGTGAGGAATATGCAATTGCTACGTTCAAAACTAGGCTGCCTGTTCGGGGCGAGCTACGCCGGTCATTAAACAAACATCCGGTCACTTCGTTGGCAAGGCTAATGGAGCGTATTGAACAACACGCCAGAATGGAGGATGACATACTCCGGGGGGAAGGCAGAGTTGTTGCCGAACAGCCAAAGACCCTAGCAAAGAGGGTAGATAAGCATGAGCCCAAGACCTATAGAGAGAGGAAAGAATATAGGCAGGCTAAGAAAGAGCCATACAAGGAAAAGCAGGCGCCTGATCCTAAGTCTTTCTTTTCAATAAACACGGTTTGGAAAGAATTGATCTATAGGATTCTCTATCGAATAAAGAATCAGCCTTACTTCAAATGGCCCCCAAGTCTAGGTGGAGATAAGGATGCAAAACGTGCTACGAATCAGCACTGCAGCTACCACAAAGATTGGGGCCACATGACTGAAGATTGTGAAATGTACAAAAGACATCTGGATGACTTAGTCTCACGTGGCTACCTTAAGGAATTCATTCAAGAAGATCCCAAAGATAAAGAGAAATCAATGGAGTTGGATTACGAACAAAATCCTAAGGGGGTGATCCATATGATACATGGATTGGCTGCACCTTATACGAGGAATGAGGTAAGGCTGCTGCAGAGGCAAGTCAAGGATGACCAGTATGTTATGAGAGTAGAAAACAAAAGAGGGCGAGAGGATGACACGCCCAATGAAGCTATAGTCTTTACAGATGAGGATCTGGGAGAGGTCCAGGTGCCCCACAACGATGCATTAACCCTACGAATTGGGGAATACGACATTGAGAGAATCCTGGTGGATTCAGGGAGCTGTACAGAGGTATTGTACTACGACGCATTCAAGAAGTTGGGGCTGAAGCAGACAGATTTGGAACAATCTATTACACCTTTGGTTGGATTTGGTGCAGGTGCAGTGTGGCCCCTCGGGAAAGTAACGCTGCCTGTTCGGGTAGGGACAGTGGTCCTAAGGACAGACTTCTTGGTTGTGGATGTACCGTCCTCCTATAATGCAATTATAGGAAGGACTTGGTTACATAAGATGAGGGCTGTTTCTTCTACATATCACCAGATGGTGAAATTCCCAGGGTCCAACGGGATCGAGAAGATTAGGGGAAATCAAAAGTCAGCACAACAGTGCCTGATTTCCATCATCAAGAAAATTCCAAAAGCCCATCAAGTTCATACAGTAGAAGTACCAGATCAACCGACTGTTGAGGATGTTGGAAGAGATCCAGCAGAGAAAGTAGTGGAAGGCCTAAAGAAGATACAGATCCACAAAACTGATCCTGAGAGGTATTTTCTAATTGGGGAGTCACTGCCGGATGAGGAAGAGTTCGAATTGGTGGGTTTCTTGAAAGAACATGTTGATGTGTTTGCTTGGGTACCGGAGGAAATGCCTGGAGTGGATGCAGATGTGATATGCCACCACCTGAATGTTGACCCGCAGCATAAGCCCGTTGTTCAGAAGAAAAGAAGGGCAGCTGTACAGCATGTTGACGCTGTTATTGAAGAAGTGGATCGTTTATTGGAAGCCAAAGCAATACGAGAAGTCTATTACCCAGAATGGCTGTCCAACACTGTGGTTGTAAAAAAGAAGAATGGGAAATGGCGTGTCTGTGTGGATTTCACAGACTTGAATAAAGCGTGTCCTAAAGATAGCTTCCCTCTCCCAAGAATTGATCAATTGGTTGACGCCACTGCTGGGTACGAACGGATGAGTTTCCTTGACGCATATCAAAGGGAATCATCAGATAGCCATGTTTGGGCCTGATCAAGAGAAGACTTCTTTTATTACTCCACGAGGGCTGTACTGTTATAGTGTTATGCCTTTTGGGCTCAAGAACGCAGGAGCAACTTACCAGAGGCTGGCAACAATCATGTTCAAGAAACTTCTTGGCCAAACTATGGAGGTATACATAGACGATATGGTGGTCAAGAGCAAAACCCGGCAAGGGCACATTCTGGACTTGAAAGAAGCCTTTGGAATTTTGAGGAAATACAAGTTGAAACTCAACGCCTCGAAATGTGCGTTTGGAGTTGGTTCTGGAAAATTCCTAGGCCACCTGGTGACTCTGAGAGGGATCGAGGCAAATCCTGATCAGATAACGGCCTTGCAGAGACAACAAAGTCCCAGGACTACGAAAGAAGTCCAAAGGTGTAGACACCTCCCAAACGGGGCATCGCCATACAGATTGATCATGTTTGTTTGCTCGATTGGTTGCTTGCTTTATAAACCAAAATCATGGACATCCTCATGGCTAGGAACATCGCCACATGATAGCGGTTATCATCAAAACAGAGTCGCCACCCAGTTTATTAAAACTGGGAAAAGAGATAGAGATTCTAGATACGGGAGCCAAAAGTACAATAAGGGGAAGGTGTTAGGCACCCCTCTTTGCCCAGTCGCGAGACAGGCCCATAATCGTTCAACGTAAGACATGTAGATGCTTTGTTTAATTCCAACATATAATCTGTTTATTTATTCCTTTAAACAGTAAGCAAAGTGAGCCAGTGCAATAAGCATGCATTAGAAAGCAGAAAAGCAAACAAAATGTCCCAGGGAAATGGATCCCGCGGCCTGTGAATGGATGTCATGGCCGAGGGATCCTCCTGGTTTAATGTATCGGCCGAGGGATCGAAGCCCCGGTCGGTGTTCTTCCTCACACCAGACAGAAAGATTAACAGGTAATCAAAACGCTACGATTAGTAAAAAAGACAGTAAATAAGTCAAACCAGAGGTCGTTGGGCCTCACCACCTTGATCCCTCAGTTGCTTGATTGCTTTGGATTGAGCGTGATTGATTGATTGCTTGATTGAAAACCCTAGGGTTAGGGTTTGAACTTTGGGGTTTGATCGCCGGATTGACGACTGCCTTCGGGAGGTTAGGGCTTTTGAAGAGTGGGTTTGAGAGAGTATTTATGCAGAGTTTCGAGGCTTGAGAGAGTGTATACTCTGATAATTTTGTGTGTGTATTTTCGGAGTCCAAAGGCCCTTTATATAGGCAATTAGTGACTCACTCTGGCCAATCAAATCACGAGATGGCAATTGCAATTGTAATGCATCTCTAACTCTACGTCGTAATCCCTGAACGTAGCCCGAACGCATCGGAAAGGTAGTGTAATCAGATCAAACGTCTGACAGAACACGTTCTAGAGTCTGGGAAAAGGTCGATCTGGCGGCCGAGTAAAGGATATCACGACCGAGGAATGGATGTCTCGGCCGAAGGATAGATCTTGCGGCCGAGAGATTGATCTCTCAGGGAGATTTGGTTAGCAACAGGTTGCTCGGGTGAGGAGATGATGTTAGGGCCGTGGGATCGATGTCACGGCCGACAGATGGATTCTCCTAGGCTTCTGTATTTCTGTCTGAAAGGCTGTATGGCTTTGAATTGGGTCCTCTAAGTGGCTCAGAGTTCTTACCGAAAGTCCTAAGGTCCTCAAGGAAGCAATCAGCAATCATTGTATCCATTTCATCATCGGGATTGTCCCAAGGTGGGACTTGAAATAATTGTTAGGCCAAATTGGGGTGTCTACAGATGCCCCTCTTTGACTGAACTCAGACGGATCGCGAGACATGTTTGAGTAAGAGTCAAAGCTGTAAAAAGCAACTCAATTTGGTCCAACCACTATTCCAAGAGGTTTTCGAAAAAGGTTTTGTTATGGTCGGGCCGGGAGGCTGCCTACATATTCCACAAGGGAAATTCAGACCAATCGTAGTTCGGGCAATAGAAGAAAAATAAAAGGTTGGAGGGTTAGAGACAGAAGACGTACCTTAGGGCTTAAAAAGCCGTAGTGTGACGTACCTAGACTGAGCCAGGGTTTTGGCGAAAGATAGTTGAAGGAGCGCAGGGCTGCCAGGGGAGTTTTTGCGTAGAGCTTCCTTAGTATTTTGGGGTAGACCAGTACACGGCAGGTACGTTTACTTTTCTTGGTCATCCTTACTTTGACTGAAAGGAGCTCGGTAGAGTAGCCTATCCTTGCGAATGAGCTGGAAGGAATTGATGTAATGGGGTGGAATCCAAGCCATCTGCTGGGGATGAGTTGGACGCCGGTTTGCTTTAGAGATAGGGGGCGCAGGGCCAGTAACTGGAGCATGGAGCTTTGGTGATGAGGGAACCGAGGCACGGAGCCGGTTGTAGTCATGAGGCGAGAGCCTGAGGTGTGATGGAATCGAGGCGTGGAGCCTGTTGCAGTCTTGAGGCGAAGGCCTGAGGAGATTGGATAGGACCGAAGCGCGGAGCTGGTGTTGATCATAAGGCGAGAGCCTGAGGTGATTGGATTGAGGCGTGGAGCCTGCTGTGGTTATGAGGCAAGGGCCCGAGGTGAGCTTAGAGCTTGTGGTGTCAGAGCTTTGAGCTTGACGTGATGAACAGAAGCGCGGAGCTGGTATAAGGCAGGGGCCTGAGGTGAAGGAACTGAGGCGTGGAGCCTGAGTTGATTAGATTGAGGTGTGGAGCCTGCTGCAATCTTGAGGCGAGGGCCTGAGTTGTCGGAGCTTAGAGCTTGACGTGATTTGAACCGAAACGTAGAGCTGGTTGCATTCTGATGGTCTGTGCACGGAGCTTTTCCATCATAAGTGTTGGCGTGGAGCCAAAGGATCGAGGCGCTGAACCGATCAATAAAACCGAGGCATAGAGCCGGTTGATTGCAGGATTGACCTGTTTTCATGAGAGATATGCAGGGTGTATATGTGCAATGCTTGTTTGTTAGATGTGAATAGATATGATGATGCAGACTCAATGTGATAATGCAATATGTGCACGGGCCCGTGCGTGTTTGTTTTAAAGCTTAGAGCTTCTATCAAGTTCCGGACTTGAGCATTCAGAGCGTAGAGCCTGAGCATTCGGACGGCAGAATCCGAGCATTCAAAGTACAGGCTTTGAGCGTCCAGTATGCAGTGGTTGGGCATCCAAGCGTAGAGCTTGAGCATTCAAGTGTATAACTTGAGCATCCAGTACACAGTGGTTGGGCATCCAAGCGTAGAGCTTGAGCATTCAAAAATGTTAGATTTTTAAGCATTCAGGCGTAGAGCCTGAGAATAGATGTCTTGATTGTTGGGGCGGCATAGAGCCTGTTGCTTATTTACGGCTTCGATCCAGTTGAGATAATGGGCTTGGAGCCGCTGAGATTGTTTGTTATGGCTTTGAGCCATTTCAGATGGTAGATACAGGCTTCGAGTCTGTTGAAGTAATGGGCTTTGAGCCGCTGAAGTAGATTTTGATTGTTACGGCTTCGAGCCAGTTGAAACGGTGGGCTTGGAGCCGCAGAGTTGGTTGTTACGGCTTCAAGCCAGTTGAGATAGTGGGCTTGGAGCCGCTAAGTTGTGATAGCGAGCGTAGAGCTGCTGAGTCGAGGGCTTGGAGCCGCTAAGATGGTTGTTATGGCTTCGAGCCAGTTAGGATAGTGGGCTTGGAGCCGCTGAGTTGATAGATGAAGGCGTAGAGCCGTTGAAATGATAACAGGCGTGGAGCCGTTGAGTAGTATTGTGGCATGGAGCCAGTTGAGATAATGGGCTTTGAGCCGCTGAGTTGTGGGCTTGGAGCCGCTAAGTTGTGATAGCGAGCGTAGAGCTGTTGAGTCGAGGGCTTGGAGCCGTTGAGATGGTTGTTATGGCTTCGAGCCAGTTGGGATAGTGGGCTTGGAGCCGCTGAGTTGATAGATGAGGGCGTAGAGCCGTTGAAATGATAACAGGCGTGGAGCCGTTGTGTAGTATTGTGGCATGGATCCAGTTGAGATAATGGGCTTTGAGCCGCTGAGTTGTGGGCTTGAAGCCGCTGAGTCGATAACAGGCGTAGAGCCGTTGAAATAGTGGGCTTAGAGCCGCTGAGTTGATGATTGTTGATTGGGGCGGCGTAGAGCCTGTGGGGATAATTACGGCGTAGAGCTAGTTTGAGCGAGCGTGGAGCTGCTGATAGTGAATACGGTCGTAGAGCCAGTTGAATTGACGGGATAGCGGGCACAGAACCGCTGAGATGGTGGGCCTGGAGCCATAGAGCTGCTGATATTGAATATGGGCTAGGAGCCGCTGAGTGATTTGCTGGGGTAGAGCTGTTGAGATAGTTGGGTGCGGGCGTTGAACCACTGAGTAGCGAGCTTGGAGCTACTGAGATGATTGGTACGGGCGTAGAGCCGTCGAGAAGGTAGGCGAGGAGCCTGTGTGGAGCTGCTGAGATGATAGGCGAGGGGCCTATTTGATAGATGGGCGTGGAGCCGCCGATTTGACAGGTGCAGAGCCATTGAGGTAAGCGTTGGATTGCTTTGATAGTGATGAGCTCGGAGCTTGTTGTAGCAGATGGAGCTACGGAGCTATAGGGTTGCTGGTAACAGCTGAGTGGTAGCGAGCTTGGAGCTGCTGAGCTTACGATATTAGGCGACGCGCTGAGATGATGGGCGTGGCGCCAATTGAATAGCTTGATAGCGAGCTTAGAGCTGCTGAAGCGGTGATGGTGCAAGAAGCACGGTATTGCTGAGATGATAAGCTTGGAGCCGTTGAAATGATGGGCTTGGAGCCGTCGAATAGAGCTGCTAAGATGATTACAGGCGTAGAACCTGTGTTGAGCGATGGCAAACTTGAAGCTACGGAGTTTGAAGCAAGGAGCATGGTGTTGCTGATAATAAGCATAGGGCTGTTGAGATAATGAGCTCGGGGCTTGGTTGCAGAGTTGTTGAATGGACACGGAGCTGCTAGGTGAGCATAGGGCCGCTGAGTGAGCTTCAGAGCTGCTGATAGTGAGCCTAAAGCTGCTGGGCGCTAGCGAGTATGGGCATAGAGCCGCTGAAGCTGTTGGATATGGAGATGTTGGGATAGCTTGCTGAGTGACTTAAGTATGGAGCTATTGAGCACGGGGTGCTGCTGAGGCGGGGGAGCCATTGACTGGCTTTGATAGTAGCGAGCATGTAGCTGTTGAGTGACTTGATGGGGATGAATAGCAGAGCCGTCGAGTGTCTTGATTGCTGTAGGCGTGAACATGGAGTTGCTGGGTGACGATGAGCATAGAGCTTGGTGATTGCTGTCGTACTTCCGGAGTACAGTAACTGGGGTGTAGAGTCTGAAGGATCTTTTGGGTTTTGCGAGCAAGAGTTCACAGTCTATAATCCTCAAAGGTCAAGTGACCAGTAGTTGCGAACTTGCTGCTTCAGAGAGAGCTCCGAAAAAGTCCCGAAGCGGGTCCAACATTGGTGCTTGAGATTCCTCATGTTTGTGATTGCCTCTACGGCTATATTTCACTTGCTCGGGATTGCCCCCAAGGCTAGATTGCGTGTATTTGGTAACCCCTGCAAGGCTTTTGTCATTACTTGATCCTTCTTAAGCTTGGGAAGGCTAATTTCCTCATGCTCGGAATGATCTTGAGTCTTAGACTGAGTGCTTCTGGCAGACATTTGACAGCCTATGCAAGGCTTTTGATTTATTCTGACGCTGGTGCTTGATATCATGCACGCTCAGGAATGCTCCCAAGGCTGGATTTGATTATAAGTTCTATTGGCCACGGGCCCAGAATACCACGAATGCTTTGTTGGTGCCTGGATTCAAATCGATTGCCTTTGAAAGAGGAAATTTTGAAGAAGGATGCAGCAGCTGCGAGGTTGGTTTATCGGGCGTGGGAACGCCAGGAATCAGAGGATTGATTCCACGTGCTTGGGGTGCCCTTAAGGCTAGTTTCCACATGCTTGGGATGCCTCCCAAGGCTGGTTCTGAGTATGCTCGGGATTGCCCCAAAGGCTAATTCTTGACCATATTCCACTTTGACTTTGTTGACTTGTTGACCCAAAGTGCCATAAGGTTTGTTAAATGCTTTGGCCATTAATGACTTCAGAGATTTCCATCGCCTCCATTAACGGGGTGCCTTCTTGAGGCTGAATGCTTTCTAGAAGCTGGCTATACAAACGCTTTCTGGAAGCTAGCAACATAAACGCCTTCTGGAGGGCTTTATCAACACGGATGCCCTTTTTGGAGGATAGATGCCTTCTGAAGGGCTGGAGTGTGCAAGCTTTATACAGGTGCTTTTTCTTGTTGGTTGTTCACTCAGTGGAAGCTGCAGGATTGTTTCGCTGGCCTGGAAGTGGTGAGGCTACTTAACCTCAAGATGTGAGCTCGGGGCAGCTAAAGCAAGCACTGCACTGTTAAGAAGGAACCTGCTATACGGCGAGGCCTGAGTGTAGAGTTGCTCGGAGTTCTTGAAAAGCCAGATAAGGCCGCGAATACGACAAGGCACGTGTATGGTACTACTGAAGAGCAATTGTGAGGCTTCTGATTTTATGAAGGCAGAGCTGCTAAGATGGAGATGAAAGCGCGAAGCAAGGAGCTATGGAGATGTGAAGTGCGAAGCCACTTTAATGCTATTGGCATGGTGCCATTTGTAGAGTTTGCTGGGGCTGTCTTTCAGCTTCTTCGACTTGGCTCTGTCGGTCATAGATACCAAGCTCGGTATGGTCGGTTCAAGGACCGAAATCCAAGAGAATCCTGCAATCCACATTTGAATGGTTTAGAAAATAGCAATGGATAAGAAAACAACATGCAACAGGCTTGGAGTCGACCACGGGCCAAAGTCCTTTTATGCTGACTGCTAGGGGCAGGACCACCACACTTAAAGAACCCTAGTTCAAGAGCTTGAACGATTGCGGGTAACATGGTCTGCAACGTGACATATATGCATTTGAGTATTTAAAAAGAAACGCAAGCCCCCTGTTTAGGCTATGAATGCTTGATCCTAGCTGAAATGTGCATGATGACAATGATCTAATTGCCCCTAGCATAGAAACATGCGATGTAAACAGCAATGAATGTGAGTGCAATGTTTCTCTTTCTGTTTGGCAGAGATCTTGGCATGCCCCTGATAATGCTGTGTGATAGCATTTTCACAAAAGAGTTGAGGTGTTCTCCCAGGATATGACGCTTCTTAGGCTGAGCTTTTTGAAGGCCGAGTGTGTTGGCAGGGAGGTAGATTTTACAGAGCGTCCCTTTGTTGCTCTGTTACTCCTCGCATAGAGATGATGGCCATGATGCCTTGATGATTCTGCCTTGTTTGATCATAAGAAACACCTCATATTTGGAGTTAGCTTGTGCAATCACGACAAGAGGTTAGTGCAAAAGACAGGGTGATAGCGATATGCATGTAAATTCGCAATGTATTCTGGACATCTCAACTTTTGCGTATTTGATCAAATGCTTCCCCTTGATTTGGGGAGACCAATAATGACTTATTTACTAGCCAGGTGTTTGAAAGACCGCAATGCCTTAGCGGTACTACTGAAAACATTGTTTGGTCAAAGGACCATATTGCTACACTCCTCATGAAATGAGAGACCCATATTATTTCCTCAGAGATTTGCAAAAAATGACTGTGCTTGTATTTGCTGTGTCAAGATTGTTTGAGATAAGATCAATTTTGAAAGTTTTTCCTTAAGGATTTCAAAATCATATCATTTCATCTATATGTTCCACACTCACGTCATTCAATCATCAAAGGACGCAGAATTATTTTGCAAACCCATGTCCTTAGCCAATTATGTGAGTTTGTGCTTCGAGCTTGGTCTGACTAACTTAAGTTGGATTGATAAGTACCTACTGAGACCCGCATAATAGGTTGGATACTTTTAAGAGAAATGCATAAAGGGGAACATAGCCATGCCCCTTGTCTCACGTAACTCTCCAGGTTGTGCAATTTGCCAAGATGATGCAAATTCCAGGATTCTTGCCCTTCATGTTAAATCCCACATTGGTGATGCCCCTAGTGTCTAGGACCTTGCTACTAAGTCGTGTTCCCCAATCTGAGAGGACTTTGTTATGGACCATAATGTAGGCTTGGGGTTTTGGCTTGAGAAAGAAGCGGATGTAAAGGCTCAAACCTAATTTCTACTCACGCTTGGATTTTTAAAAGCTAGCAGCCATCTTCAACATTTTTACCAACTCTTGTTGTCTCTTGCCTCACTTTGTGTGAAAGAGTTGGTTTCTTCAAAAATATCCTTCGTATGTATTGGAAGAAAAATTTCCTTCAAAATGCCCCTTGTATGACGGGGTGCTCATTCTTTCATTGATTTTTCTTTCATCTCTCCTTGTATTTTTTTGTGTTTGCCCTAGTGTAGGGGATGGCTGCCTAGCAGGCTTTTCAAAGGATTTATCCAGAGGCTCAACATGGCTAGCAAGGGATAAGTGTTTGGGATAGGGAAATGAATGCCTTTCTTCATTTTGAAACACACGACAGAGCGACAGAGGTCCTAACCAAGAGATTAGGGGCTAAGTGGATTTTCTAAGATTGAGGACAATCCTTTGAGACTCATAGTAGATGCATGGAGATATGGCTGATTTCTCACTTTGTTCGTGCTCTAACTTTTGCCTAGACCGCCCTTGCGGGTTTTCAATCTAGAGAGCTCATTTTTTTCTCTTTTCATTTTCCTCTTCTTTTTTTTTTATACTCTTCATCTTCAACAGCATGATTTGCTTACAGGTGATCTCTGGAGGGTGCAGAAATGTTTCAACTCCTTCTTAGCTCAACAAAAATGACGTGGGTCATGACTTTGAAAAACTCATTTTGTGCTTTTGACAATTCGAGTGATTATGATGTGTTCCAAAAGATGCCAGAAGATTACTTTGAAACCCTTGTGGATTGTTTTCAACGTTCGATGTTAGCATGAGTATTCTTAAGGCAGCAAACTAGCACAGGAGGAAACATTTTCAAAATTGTGGCCGACCAAAAGGTGCCTACGTATCCCAACAGAGAATCAGGCCATTCGTAGTTCATGTCCGAGGAGATTTGAATTTAAGATCCACATTTCATGCATGAGTGTGACAATTGGTCAGAAACCATGATGAGCAAAATGATATCAACTTTTCAAGAGAAGCAAAACATAGGCCAAAATGGCGGCGAAAGTTAGCTAGGTAGGATTTCCACGAAAGGATTGTTTTAAAATCTAAGCCAAGACGTGATGGGCTTGGCTACCATTGCTCAAAACTTGGTTGGATTAAAACTTCAATTTTTTTTTGTCAGCGATTGCCATCACGTCTGAGATCAAACTCCAAGTCTAAGGGAAGGAGAAACCTAATCATGCTCAAGTTGAGATATCCAAAACTAATTGCCCATGCGGCGCATTTTCTAATATGCAAACTGCCCTTAGTGGTGGTGCAACCAAATGACATGCGATGAACAAAGAAAGGAAATGAGGGGGATGGACTCCTTTTTTGGTTTGGCCCCTGCATAGTTAGAAAGAGGCAAGCAAAACGATATGTATACATATAGCACCACAGCTACTTACACAGATTATGGATGAGTCATGCATTGCAATCTGTTTGTATGCATGAGTTTATCGGATACTATAGATAGCCAGCCATTTTTTTATATGGATGATTCTTAAGACTCGTTGCTGCCACTTAAGATCCCACTTCCAAGCCAATCCATATTATGAGACAAATCGAAAAGGTTGAGCATATGGCTACAACAGAAAGTAGACTCGTAGTCCATCGCTGTGCTAGCGGCTATTTGAATGTTTCAGAAAAACTTGTCATTAGATTAGTCATTGCAAAAAGTTTTGAAAGTTCCTTCAATTCTTGGTTAGGGAAAATCCTTTCTCAAAACGTGATTGAGGTAATTGAAATCCACTTGATTATTTGCTAGCACATTGACAACCTCCTAAATTTTACCAGCTCGTTGAGGTAAGCATGCTCAGAATTTTGAAGTTTGAAAGATGGATTGCTAGGCCGATTTGAAAATAGGAACCAAAGTCCTACACTTGTCATGCTGAATCATCCATGGAGAAATAAGCATTGCAAGTCCTATCCATAATATCCTTGACTTTGCATATAATCATCCATAATCTGCTCTACTACTTTACACTCCCTCTTTCCTTTAGCCTCGCAAGGCAAAGATTGCTAGAGCAACCCCTAGTTCAATTGCCGACGGGGCAGCCAATGTTTGATTTCGTTCTAGAAATCCATGCTTTGCGGTGCTTTAAGTAAAGCGGGAATGTTAAGTAAGCAATGATGCTTTTAACTTACCAAAAACATACCTTGCAGGCAATGCTATGCCTTAGTGCTTAGTTATGAAGACTTAGAGTTAGGGTTCTTAGTTCATGCCCCAACCCTTCTGCATAGAAAGTGATATTACAACAACATATACAAGGTGTGAGGAAGAACTTTTATAAGTAAATGCAAATAGGTCCCTAGCTTGTAGGTTCCTGTCTTAGTTTGATAAGTTCTATGGCTTTCTAAAGCATGCAAGGTTTTGGTAGTCTCAGGGTGCTCCGTTGTCAAAGGGCACCAATCCTCTCTCCAGCCCATCATAGGCGGTGATTGGGTGATTCCCCTTTTGATATACCACTAGGTACGAGTGACTGTGGAGTTTGCTGGAACCCCCAACATAGCCCGTGTCATGCCGGGATATCAGGTGAACTCAACGGGTTGCCCGCTCGATGCATATGATTAATGAATTAGACAAGGCATGTATTAGTCTTATGTTGAACTTTTTGGTTATGGCTCTCATATTCCCCAGTAGAGTCGCCAAAAACTGTAGACACCTCCCAAACGGGGCATCGCCATACAGATTGATCATGTTTGTTTGCTCGATTGGTTGCTTGCTTTATAACCAAAATCATGGACATCCCCATGGCTAGGAACATCGCCACATGATAGCGGTTATCATCAAAACAGAGTCGCCACCCAGTTTATTAAAACTGGGAAAAAAGATAGAGATTCTAGATACGGGAGCCAAAAGTACAATAAGGGGAAGGTGTTAGGCACCCCTCTTTGCCCATTCGTGAGACAGGCCCATAATCGTTCAACGTAAGACATGTAGATGCTTTGTTTAATTCCAACATATAGTCTGTTTATTTATTCCTTTAAATAGTAAGCAAAGTGAGCCAGTGCGATAAGCATGCATTAGAAAGCAGAAAAGCAAACAAAATGTCCCAGGGAAATGGATCCCGCAGCCGGTGAATGGATGTCACGGCCGAGGGATCCTCCTGGTTTAATGTACCAGCCGAGGGATCGAAGCTCCGGTCGGTGTTCTTCCTCACACCAGACAGAAAGATTAACAGGTAATCAAAACGCTACGATTAGTAAAAAAGACAGTAAATAAGTCAAACCAGAGGCCGTTGGGCCTCACCACCTTGATCCCTCAGTTGCTTGATTGCTTTGGATTGAGCGTGATTGATTGATTGCTTGATTGAAAACCATAGGGTTAGGGTTTGAACTTCGGGGTTTGATCGCCGGATTGACGACTGCCTTCGGGAGGTTAGGGCTTTTGAAGAGTGGGTTTGAGAGAGTATTTGTGCAGAGTTTCGAGGCTTGAGAGAGTGTATACTCTGATAATTTTGTGTGTGTATTTTCGGAGTCTAAAGGCCCTTTATATAGGCAATTGGTGACTCACTCCGGTCAATCAAATCACGAGATGGCAATTACAATTGCAATGCATCTCTAACTCTACGTCGTAATCCCTGAACGCATCGGAAAGGTAGTGTAATCGGATCAAACGTCTGACAGAACACGTTCCAGAGTCTGGGAAAAGGTTGATCTGGCGGCCGAGTAAAGGATATCACGGCCGAGGAATGGATGTCTCGGCCGAAGGATAGATCTTGCGGCCGAGAGATTGATCTCTCAGGGAGATTTGGCTAGCAACAGGTTGCTCGGGTGAGGAAATGATGTTAGGGCCGTGGGATCGATGTCACGGCCGACAGATGGATTCTCCTAGGCTTCTGTATTTCTGTCTGAAAGGCTATATGGCTTTGAATTGGGTCCTCTAAGTGGCTCAGAGTTCTTACCGAAAGTCCTAAGGTCCTCAAGGAAGCAATCAGCAATCACTGTATCCATTTCATCATCGGGATTGTCCCAAGGTGGGACTTGAAATAATCGTTAGGCCAAATTGGGGTGTCTACAAAAGGCTGACTGGGATGGCTGCGGCCCTAAATAGGTTCATTAGCCGTTCAAGTGATAAGTGTAGGCCCTTCTTCCAGTTGCTAAAGAAAAGAGAAGGATTTGAATGGGGAGCAGAATGTGCGCAGGCGTTCCAAGATTTAAAGAAGTATTTGGCTCAAGCCTCCCTCTTGTCAACCCCAGACCCAGGTGAGCTTTTGATTTTATATCTAGCAGTTTCTGAACATGCTGTGAGTGCGGTTCTATTAAGGGACAAGGGGCCCGAACAGATCCCAGTTTATTATGTGAGTAAAACACTCCTAGACGCAGAAACAAGGTATCTGCCCCTCGAAAAATTGGTCCTTGCTTTAAGGACCGCAACAAGAAAATTGCCTCATTATTTCCAGAGCCACAGAGTTGTAGTTTATACTGAGTTTCCATTAAGATCACTGCTACAAAAGGCATATTTCTCTGGGCGGATTTCAACCTGGTCTGTTGAATTAAGTCAATACGATATTGACTTCCAGCCGCGCACTGCAATAAAAGGCCAAGTGTTGGCAGATTTTGTAGCAGAATTCTCACCAACAGTAGCACCTCAGCCTCCTGCGAGACAGGAGCAGAAAGTTGAACTGTCAAAAAGGAAAGGTAAAGCACTTGCCGAACAGGACCCTTTGGAATGGAAACTATTTGTCGACGGTTCTGCCTGCAACACTGGTTCAGGTATTGGCATTGTTTTGTTCCCTCCTGGGGGGGTTATGTTGGAGCAGTCTGTTCGGCTTGACTTTAGTGCATCAAACAATGTAGCAGAGTACGAGGCTCTTTTGGTCGGCTTGAACAGTGCAAAAACTCTGAAGGTTAAAAGGATCAGGGTTTATTGTGATTCACAACTAGTGGTAAACCAACTGTCCGGCGAGTATGAAGCTCGAAATGAGAAGATGGCAGCCTACGTGGAGGCGGCCAGAAGTTTACTTAACACCTTTGAAAGAGTGTGTATAGAACAGATAAGCTCTGGACAGAATTCTCATGCGGATTCTTTGGCTTGGCTTGCTGCAGCTGTCCCTACTGAGTTCAAACGAAAAGTAGCAGTTGACTACTTGGCCGAGCCGAGCATCGGAAGAAGTATGGACTTGGTCCTGGACGTGAACCAAGGACCAAGTTGGATGGATCCAATCGTGGAGTTTTTACGAGATGAAACACTCCCTGCCGATAAGAAAGAAGCACACAAGATCAAAACCAAATCTGCAAGGTTTTGGCTGTCCCCCGAGGGGAAGTTATATAAGAAATCCTTTACTGGGCCATATTTGCTTTGTGTACACCCCGAGATGGTACAGAAGTTCCTTCATGAGATACACGAGGGAACATGTGGAAGCCATGCTGGGGGCAGATCTATTGCCCACCGAGCAATTACCCAAGGGTATTGGTGGCCACACATGCAGGAGGATGCCAAGGTCTATGTTAATATTTGTGAGAAATGCCAGAAGCTCTCACCTATGATAAAGACACCGGCCGAAGATCTGGTACCCTTAACTAGCCCTTGGCCATTTGCCCAGTGGGGAATGGACATAGTGGGTCCACTCCATAAAGCAACAGGAAATCGAAAGTTCCTGTTGGTGGCCACTGATTACTTCACCAAGTGGATTGAGGCAGAACCCTTGGCCAAAATCACTGAACCTATGACAGAAAGGTTTTTGTGGAAGAGTATTATTACTCGATTTGGAATCCCTTACTCTTTGATCACAGTTCCAGAAAAAGTTCAAGACTTTTTGTTCCCAATATGGAATAAGGAACTATTACTCAACCCCTGCTTACCCTCAGAGCAATGGGCAAGCAGAAGCTTCCAACAAAACCATTCTCGATGGGATCAAGAAAAGGTTGGACAAAGCAAAAGGCAAGTGGCCTGATGAACTGCCCCTGGTGTTATGGGCCCACCGAACAATGCCTAGGAAGTCTACGGGAGAGACCCCCTATTCGTTAGCATATGGTACAGAGGCAGTCATACCCCTGGAAGTTGGACTTCCAACCAATAGGACTGCATTGGTTGAAAGTGGGGGTAATGACAGGGCCCTAGAGATTGAGCTTGATCTGGCTGAAGAGAGGAGAGAAAGGGCCCTGATCCACCTGGCCTCGTACCAGGAACAACTAACGAAAGGCTATAACAAACATGTCCACCCTCGAGAATTTGGTATTGGGGACCTTGTGCTTCGAAAAGTACTCGGCATTACCAAAGTGGCTAATGAGGGAAAGCTAGGAGCAAATTGGGAAGGTCCATATCGAGTAACTGAAATTGTGGGCATTGGGGCTTATAGGTTGGCAGACCTGGACGGGAACCCGGTGTCAAGGCCTTGGAATGTCCACAATTTGAGAAAGTTATTTGTTTAAAAAGACTTGGTTTATCATTTATTCTGTTTTAGGATTATGTTATTGTGTGGGAATTACGAAGAAAGTTCCTTTGTTTTTTTAATTCTGTTTTAGGATTATATATGTTATTGTGTGGGGATCACGAAGAAAATTCCTTTGTTTTTTCTTTTTAGTTGCAAGGGGTACGCGTAACGACTCCTTGAGTTTGAGAACTATGAATAAAAGTTATGATTTTTTTTAGAAATTTCTGTTTCTTTTGGAATATGGTTGTTTTTTAACCTATCAATACGAACAATGGACAAATTATCCCTCCTTCGTATTGGGGAGCAGGTAATAGGCATGAACGCCTTAGAACGTACGAAAATACGTGCTAAATATATTAGTACGAAAAAATTAGATTATCTAAGTACGAAACACTTAGAATAAAGGCACGAATGCCCGGCAACGTACGAATATACGTATTGCGGTCTAAAAGAATACTTAGACTATACAAATATAAGAGAAACTTGTATGCACGGATCGTTAAGTACGATAAACTTAACATCCTAACCAAGTACGAGAAACTTACAAGAAGTACGAAAGACTTAATCTCCTGTTTAAGTATGAGAAACTTAAACATGCGTAAATTAAATGAATTCCGAAGTTTGAAACACTTAGGGAATAAGACATAACGAAATTTTGTCTACATGTTATTAATCAGATACACAGACTCCTCTTGAGTATGATAAAACTCAAAATCATGAGCAAGAACGAAAAACTTGTCTCTTTTCCAAGTCTGAAAATACTTGACAGTAAAACTATGGAACCCAATTAAGTACGAAATACTTAAGTTCCTTGCTTACACGAGTTACTAAGTATAGAAGCAACATAACAGCCAAGTACGAATACACTTAGGAATTTGTCCAAACACGTGGAACTTGGGGAGCATACGAGAGTATGCAGATTTATCTAAGTATGAATAAACTTAGGAATATTCCCGAGTACATGAAAACTGGAATGCACACTAGCATGTGCACCAACAGCTAAGTACGTATAGAACTTAGATTAATATCCAAGTATGAACATATTTGGTAAATACCAAACACTTAACATATACGAGAAACTGACTAAGTATGAAAAAACTTAGCAATTTAACATGAACGTCTGGCCACGAAGGGCCACCTGCAAATATCTAAAAAGCCACGAAGGGCCGAGCAAACCAACAATCGAGCCAAACAAAGGCCACAAAAACAGAGTTATGCCACGAAGGGCCAAATACCTGTGTTAAGAGTATATTAAAGTGTACTAATGCCACGCAGGGCTGCGGATTATGGCCGTACAGCGCCTCTCAAAAAAAAATGTTCATAAAGACAAAAGGGACTTACCAAAGATCAGTCCAGGTTCTGGACCTCGGGGGTGGTGTTGCTTGGAACCTCAGCAGCATTGCTATCTCCAGCTGGTTGTTCCTCTAAATTTACGGTTTCAGTAGTTGCTCCTCCAGTGGTTGGTTGTTCGGGGTGGGCTTCTTGAGATCCAGATTGGGCAGCTTGAGTCTCCATCTGCATTTCCTCATCTACATCTGCAAAGTCATCAATTTGCTCTTCAATATCATTGAGAGGGGGCTCCTCGGAGCCATGAGATGGCTGGAGACGTTTGCTAGGCAAATCGTTGTAACAACTCCGATTTTCAGTAAATAAAAAATCTCGTTGATTATTTTAATGACTCTATAAATTTCTTGTTTTCTAATAATCTGTCATAATTAGATTTATTCGATTCAAAATCTAATTTCATTGCGCCATGCGATTTAGTCATTTTCTAAAAGACAAGTGAGTTAGTAAACCCTAAGGTATCCTATTTAGCAAACCTAGCTAGCTTCTAACTAATCGTTAGGGAAGCCTAATCGAACCTTTGATCTTCGTGAACCTTTTGAACCCTAAGCAAACCTTTTGACCAAAGTCAACCTTTGATCTATTACCCATTGGACGATAAATGCTAGGATAATCTTTATCCATTGGACCATAGGTTTCCACCTAGGATATTGTGACTAGATTGCTAGGTACACTTTATATGATTATATATTACTTACCATCTTTGCCCATTGGATAATAAAAGTTAGGAGAATTATTAACCATTGGACAATAGGTTAGTCTTTCTACCTAGTACAAGATCTATTAGTTTAATTAGATTCACCATGAGTCATTGTACTAATATAGATAGATTATATAAGTATAGTACTTCCATCCTTTATCCTTTGGATAATAAAAGTTAGGGGAATTATAGTCCATTGGTCAATAAGGCCAAATCAAGCTATAGTACTAGGTTAAATTTAGTTAATTACTTACTAGATATGATATGTACTTATTTAATTAAAGTATGTAATACATATATGTCATCCTAAGATACTATGTATTAGAATATAGTTTATAAGTACATAGGTGGCAATTTGACTTAGTTTAATAGGGAATTTTGACTTAGAAAGTGTAACAACTCCGATTTTCAGTAAATAAAACTCTCGTTGTTTATTATTTTTGACTCTATAAATTCCCTATTTTTCCAATAATCCGTCATGATTAGATTTATTCGATTCAAATCCTAATTTCTTTTCGCCTTGCGATTTAGTCATTTTCTAAAGACAAGTGAGATAGCAACCCTAAGTCGTCCTATTTAGCCAGCCTAGCTAGCTTCCGACTAATCGTTAGAATAGCCTAATCAAACCTTTGAAACGTTTGAACCCTAAGTGAGACCTTGACCAAAAGTCAACCCTTGATCTATTACCCATTGGACGATAGATACTAGGATAATCTTTATCCATTGGACCATAGGTTTACACCTTGGATATTGTGACAAGATTGCTAGGTACACTTTATAAAATTATGTATTACTTACCATCTTTACCCATTGGACGATAGAAGTTAGGAGAATTATTAACCGTTGGACGATAGGTTAACCTTTCTACCTAGTACAAGGTCCATTAGTTTAATTAGATTCACCATGAGTCATTGTACTATATTAGATAGATTATATAAGCTTAGTACTTCATCCTTTAACCATTGGTTAATAAATGTTAGGAGAATTATAATCCATTGGTCCATAAAACCATATCAAGCTATAGTACTAGGTTAGTATTAGTTAATTCCTTCCTAGATATGATATGTACTTATTTGATTAAAGTATATGATATGTATATGTCATCCTAGCATACTATATATTAGTATATAGTTATAAGTACATAGGTGGCATTTTGGCATAGTTTAATAGGAAATTTTGGCTTAAAAGTCCAAGATGAGATCACATAGTACCTTGTCCTTTTATTAGTCTTTCCTATATATGTATATATATTATATATTAACCTAGGAGAGGGAAAGAGAGAGAGAGAGAGAGAGAATTCGGAGAGAGAGAGAGAGGAGAGAGGCCGAGAGAGTTAGAGAGATAGGAGAGAGAGAGAGAGAGAGATATGCATGTACCTTTCTTGATCTTCTTCTACCAAAACCCTAATTCTATATATATTAGTACTTGTACCTTGAAAGATGAAGGATAGGATGACATTAGGATGACATAGGTTAGATTGTTAATACTAGATTTTCTTACCAAAATCTTCTTACAAACTATTAGTTTATTTTTACTCTTTCAACCATTGTCCTTTCTTGATTAGGTGTCCAAGAGAGAGAGAGAGAGAGAGAGTGTGTGTGTGGCCGAGAGAGAGAGAGAGAGGCCGGTTGAGAGAGAGGGAGAAAGAGTGTGATGTGTGTGACTAGTGTACTCACCATATCTTCCTGCATCATCTTATTGCATCACTTTGTACCACCATATCTAGGGTTTCTTATTCTTTCAACCCTAAAGGACTACCATATCTTATTTCTTATTCTTTCCAAGGACTTGATTGGACCAAAACTCCATTTGAATAGATTAAACCTTGTCCTAGTTTGAAAGAAAGAATAAGGGAAAATCTTAGTCTTTCAACCCTTGTACTTCTTTGGACCAAAGAGAGAGAGAGAGAGAGCCGAGAGAGATGGGAGAGAGAGAGGCTGGGAGAGAGGGAGAGAGATTGTGTGATGTGTGCAAGTGTACAACCAAGCCTAGTCATGTCCTTTTGATCAACACCTCATCCAATCTAAGGACAATCAAATCTAGTCAATCTATGATCCATTGGATAACAAATGTTAGGGGAAATATTGTCTCTTGGATAATAGACCAACTTGGCCTATAAATAGCAAGCCATTTCAAGCCTTTGAACTCACACCTTCAAGCATTGCTCCAACTTCTCTCTAGAAAGTCTAGTGTTCTTGTTGTTCTTGCTTAGTTCTTAGCTTGTTCTTGAAGTTCTTCCCTAGTTCTTCAAGAAACTCTTCTAGTGCCGCCACTAAGCCGCCACTCCACCACCCTACCGATCCAAAAGTTCTAGTAGCTTTAGTCAAGATCAAGTTTCGAGAGAAACCTTTCTCTTTCGAAGCTATCGAAGCCATTCCTAAGCCGTTACTCCGTCCGAAGAACCATTTTCCTAAACCGTAGCCGTCTATCGCCAAGAAGAACGGTAGATATTCTATATCTACTTTTCTCTACGTATATGTGTATATGTAGAATACTCCTTACGTATAGTATAGTTTCCTATGATTCTCAAAGATCTAAGTATAGCGTATTGCATGCGTATTTCGAAATGATAGTGAATTATTCTAAACCTTTGAAACCTCGAGCATACGTAGATTATACGAGCTACTTTCCCTAAGCATGATTAGAAATGTTTAGAAGTTGTTATCTTGATTAACCATGGCATGAGTAGCTTAACGTTAGAACACTCAATAAACATATGCTGTTTTGAACTTAAGAAAGCATGATTTAGGATTAAGCTGTTTTAATCTTAGAATGAATGTGAGCATGATTATGTGATTACTTGACTACTTGTTGTTGATAAAGCATAAGTGATTTATCACTCCAAAGGTGTCCGTCCATGTGGCACTATGCTTAACCTTGTGTGATTAAATGTGAGTATGATGATGTGACAAAATGAGCGTGCTATCTAATATAGAGTTGAATGATCTTGTTAGTTTAGTTTCAAGATTTCTTAAATTGTGGAATGAATTACCGCGGAGTCTATGCATGCGAACGAGACACAAAAACCGAGAAAGTAGAAACATGACACCTAGGGTGTGGTTGATATGGATAAAATGAAGGATGGGATTAACATGCGGAAAATATTTTGAAAGTACATAATGACCGGACTTGGTAGTCATTGTGTAAGTGTTTTCGAAAACCGTAATGTAGCCGGACTTGGTAGCTCATTGCGTAGATTTCCAATGGGACCGGACGTGGTAGCCAATGCAAGATTTGAAAGATTGTGTTTTGTGAAACCATGATTGGCCGGACTTGGTAGCCATCGTGAGTGTTACTAACGGAGCCGGACTTGGTAGCCTCGTTAGTAATAATTTGTGAAAGAAACGTGGGAAATTGTGATTGTGATAAAGGTGAAAAAGAAGACACGGTCTACGATGAGTCGCGTAGGAGAAACACGAAAAGGCATGACACCAACGCTAAAAGATATCGAATATGAATGTATCATTGTTTATCTATGTTATTGAATGAGCATGTGTAATTGCTTATATGCTTCCTTGCTTTAAGTTAAGAGTTAGTGGGTATAGTTTATTCTATTGAGCTTGTAGCTCACGGTGTTACCTTTTTGGTGACCCTGACATATTATACTGGGGGCGACACTGGTATAATGTGTCAGAGTTAATTGATGAGCAAGGTGAGCAGTATGGATTGGAGGCTTTTGGAGCCGAAGAGCTTGCTAGGATGGAAGAAGAAGCGGAGTAGTAGAATACCCTAGAAATTCCCTCCTTGTGTAATAAAAGTACTCTAGTAAGACTTATGTTGTAATAATGAGCTTGACTCTTAGCCTTTTTATTCAATAAAATGTTTAATTAACGAACCCGAAAATGGGGGCGTTACAATTTGGTATCAGAGCTTTAGGTTCAAAACCTCGGCCATGGGTAGAATAGGTAGAACCACGAGATAGATTGACCGTCGCACAAACGTGAATTGAGTTTAAGTTTACCGTCCCAAACTGGGTGGAATTCTGTCGAAACAATCTCCGGATTGAAGCAAGGTGTGGAAATTTTAGTCGAGGAGGAACCAGAAGAGGATCCCGAGGAAGATCTCGAAGAATTTAACGACCCATCGGAAAACGAAGCCGATTGGCAACACTTGATGAATGGACCAAACCCGGACTTACCATCTGATGAGGAACCATTAGACGATGAAGAGATATCCGATGATGAGGAGGATTTTATGGATTTCAACACCGACCTCGGTGACGTGTCACCGTCACCCTTTGAGACCGACATAGGTGCCTACAAGGCTCACTTTCCACCTATCTTCTAGATCCATGGGTAGAGCATGTCACAATTAGGCCTTTTGCTGTTTTATAACCCAATAGAATGACATGTCGTAAGTAGGACTTCTTTTGTAAATCCTTCGGGACGTAGGATGTAACGTAGGAAGTAGTCGAACTCTTGGTGTAAATAGTGTAGGAAGTTTGGGCTGTTTTAAGCCATCTATGTTGTACCTGCTTCGTTTATGTAATTAAAATTATGTGTTTCCTTTCTATCTTGTGATCACTGTTTACATGCATACCTGTGCGCGACTACCACTTTCACACCGTTAAGTCTAATATATAATTTTTCTTATTGTAGATATGGATAACCGTACCTTTGCTACCCCGACCAATGTTGCGGACCTGATACTTATCAAGGCCATACTAGCACCTGAGAGCCCTATCCCGATACCCCTGTAACGCCCCCAATTTTCGGGTACGTTAAAGGACAATTTTATTGATAAAATCAAATGGAGTCTGGCTCATTATTACATCATCAACCTCACAAGGAGTACATTTATTCAAAAGGGAAGGGAACTAAGGTTCCTAACTACAGCTCTGCCTGCTCTTCCATCCTAGCCAGCTCTTCGGCTCCAAAAGCCTCCAAAGTGTACATCTCACCCTGTTCGTCTAATAGGTCTGACACATTATACCGGTGTCGCCACCAATATAATATGTCAGGGTCACCAAAGGTAATACCGTGAGCTTAAAAAGCTCAATAGAATAAACCAAACCCACTAACCCTTAACTTACACATAGCAAGTCACATATAATAGAAACGAATCATACAGATATTGATATCTACGCAGTACGTGTTTATTCAACAGTTATCAACAATAACACATTCGCATGTTCTATTAACTATCGTTGGTGTTCGTGATATCAGAGTTTCTCCTACGCAAGGAAGCATATAAACAATTACACATGCTCATTCAACAACATAATTAAATAATGACACATCCATATTCGATATTTTTATTAGCGTTGGTGTCGTGTCATTTCTCGAGTTTCTCCTACGCGACTCATCGTAGACCGTGTCACATTTTTACCTTTACCAAAATCACAATTTCCAACGTTTCTTTCACAAACTGCTACTAACGAGGCTACCAAGTCCGGCTTCATTAGTAACACACATGATGGCTACCAAGTCCGATCATACCGCGGTTTTCACAATCCATTCAAATCTTGCATTGGCTCCTCTCTGCGGATAACCAAGCCTTATTTCCACATGAGACTACCACGTCCGGCCCCATTGGAAATCTTCACAATGGGCTACCAAGTCCGGCCTCATTGCGGTTTTCGCAAGTCCACACAAAGGGCTACCAAGTCCGGCCACCTTGCGGGTTTTCACAACTCACATTGGGCTACCATGTCCGGCCACAATGTAGTTTCAAAAATATTTTATCCAAGACCAATTATTTCCTTTATCTTCGCAATGGACTACCAAGTCCGGCCACATTGCGGTTTTCAAAAACATACTCACATTGGGCTACCATGTCCGGCCACAATGTAGTTTCAAAAATATTTTATCCAAGACCAATTATTTCCTTTATCCTCGCAATCGACTACGAAGTCCGGCCACATTGCGGTTTTTCACAAATTGCTACCAACGAGGCTACCAAGTCCGGCTTCATTAGTAACACACGCGATGGCTACCGAGTCCGGCCATATCATGGTTTTCAAAACATACTCTTTCAAATCTTGCATTGGTTCCTTTCCGCGGAGAACCAAGCCATATTTCCACATGAGACTACCACGTCCGGCCCCATTGGAAATCTTCGCAATGAGCTACCAAGTCCGGCTACATTACGGTTTTCACAAACACTTACATAATGACTACCAAGTCCGGTCATTATGTAATTTCAAAATATTTTCGCATGTTAGTCCCATCTTTTCTTTAACCACACCTTAGGTGTCATGTTTCTACTTTCTCGGTTTTCGTGTCTCGTTTGCATGCAATGACTCCGCGGTAATTCTTTCACACTTTAGGAAATCTTGAAACTAAACTAGCAAGATCATTCAACTCTATATTAGATAGCATGCTCATTTTATCACATCATCATACTTAACATTTAATCACACAAGTTAAGCATAGTGCCACATGGACGGACACCTTTGGAGTGATAAATCACTTATGCTTTATCAACAACAAGTAGTCAAGTAAACATGTAATCATACTCATATCATCTTAAGATTAAAGTGAAATCACTACAGCTTAATCCGAAATCATGCTTTCTTAAGTTCAAAACAGCATATGTTTATTGAGTGTTTCTAACGTTATGCTAATCATGCCATGGTTAATCAAGATAACAACTTCTAAACATTTCTAATCATGCTTAAAGAAAATAGCTAAGATAATCTACGTATACTTAGGATTTCGAAGGCTTAGAATAATCTACTATCATTTCGAAATACGCATACAATACGCTATACTTAGATTTTTGGAAAGTATAGAAAAATTATACTATACTTAAAGTTAGGGCGTAAGGAGTATTCTACATGAACATACTCATATCTATACTTAGGAAAATGAGTAGAGATTAATCTACCTATAAACACGATTATCTATATTTCAAAGCAAACACATTTCTAATTATATTTAGAGTTTAGAAAGCATAGTTAAAATCTACATATACTTAGAGTGTAGGAGGTGTAGGAAGATCCTACCTTGATCCGAAACTAGTCGGGGCCGAATAAGCTAATTGGAAATCCTACGGGCGGTTGAAACTCTCGAATCTGGACCGAACTTTGGATGGCAGTAACTCGGTCAATATTTGGCCGAATACAATCGTTCTTGAGTTGAAATTGAAGCTCTAGAAGTGCTCTACAACTTTCGTGAAGGAAGTTGATCCTAGAAAGTACTTTAGGTAGGAGGAATATGGTGATAAAGGGGGAGACAGTAAGCTGTCTGGAAATCTGGAAATCCGAATTTTTGCTGAACTTCGGATGTCGATATCTTTGTCGTTTCTTGACCGATTAGGGTGGTTCTTGGGTCTAACTTGAAGCTCTCGAAGTGCTCTACAACTTTCCCGGAGGAAGTTGGTTCTAAAAACTACTCTAAGCAGGAGAATAATGAGGATTTATAAAGGGCAGTAGGCTGCCTGAAAAAAAACAGAAATGCTTGAGTTTCTAGAGAGAAGTGGGAGCAAGAAGTGAAGGTGTGAGTTCAAGGCTTGAATGGCTTGCTATTTATAGGCCAAGGTTGGTCTATTTTCTAAGGGACAATCTTTCCCCTAACATTTGTTGTCCAATGGACAAAGAATTGACTAGATTTGATTGTCCTTTGGTGAGGTAGGATGATGGCTTAAAGGACATGACTAGGCTCATTGTACACTTTGCACACATCACTCTCCCTCTCTCCCTCTCATCCGAAATCTCTCTCTCTCTCTCTCTCTCTCTCTCTCTCCATGGTACAATAGGTGGAAAGATTACAAAGATATTTCTTGTTCTTTCTTCCAATCTAGGACAAGTGTAGGTGATTCTAAGGGCTTCCTAGTCTTGTCTAGTACTTGAAAGAGTAAGAAATCTAGATATGGTTGTCCTTAGGTGTACAAGTGCAAGAAAACCCTAGATTTTGGTGGTACATGATGATGCAAGAAGATGGTCCAAGGAGATTGACTAGATTTGGGGAAGTACACTAGCACACACATCACTCTCTCTCTCTCCTTCTCCATCCGGCCCATCTCTCTCTCTCTCTCCCTCCAATCTCTCTCGGCCTCTCTCTCTCTCTCCTCCTATCTCTCTCTCTTGATTAGTTTATGAATTTAAAAGGATGACTAACTACAAAGGACAAGGGTACTACGTGATCTTCTCCTAGATTTTTAGGTCAAAAATCCTAATAGAATAAGCCTAAATGCCACCTATGTACTTATAAACTATATTCTAGGACTTTAAAATCTTAGAATGACATAATCATATCTAATACATTAAGTAAATAGGTACATATCATATCTAGTAAGTAATTAACTAAAATTGTAACGCCCCCATTTTCGGGTTCGTTAATTAAACATTTTATTGAATAAAAAGGCTAAGAGTCAAGCTCATTATTACAACATAAGTCTTACTAGAGTACTTTTATTACACAAGAAGGGAATTTCTAGGGTATTCTACTACTCCGCTTCTTCTTCCATCCTAGCAAGCTCTTCGGCTCCAAAAGCCTCCAATGCGTACTGCTCACCTTGCTCATCAATTAACTCTGACACATTATACCAGCGTCGCCCCCAGTATAATACGTCAGGGTCACCAAAAAGGTAACACCGTGAGCTACAAGCTCAATAGAATAAACTATACCCACTAACTCTTAACTTAAAGCAAGGAAGCATATAAGCAATTACACATGCTCATTCAATAACATAGATAAACAATGATACATTCATATTCGATATCTTTTAGCGTTGGTGTCATGCCTTTTCGTGTTTCTCCTACGCGACTCATCGTAGACCGTGTCTTCTTTTTCACCTTTATCAAAATCACAATTTCCCACGTTTCTTTCACAAATTATTACTAACGAGGCTACCAAGTCCGGCTCCGTTAGTAACACTCACGATGGCTACCAAGTCCGGCCAATCATGGTTTCACAAAACACAATCTTTCAAATCTTGCATTGGCTACCACGTCCGGCCAAGCCCTATTTCCACATGAGACTACCACGTCCGTTCCCATTGGAAATCTATGCAATGAGCTACCAAGTCCGGCTACATTACGGTTTTCGAAAACACTTACACAATGACTACCAAGTCCGGTCATTATGTACTTTCAAAATATTTTCCGCATGTTAATCCCATCCTTCATTTTATCCATATCAACCACACCCTAGGTGTCATGTTTCTACTTTCTCGGTTTTTGTGTCTCGTTCGCATGCATAGACTCCGCGGTAATTCATTCCACAATTTAAGAAATCTTGAAACTAAACTAACAAGATCATTCAACTCTATATTAGATAGCACGCTCATTTTGTCACATCATCATACTCACATTTAATCACACAAGGTTAAGCATAGTGCAACATGGACGGACACCTTTGGAGTGATAAATCACTTATGCTTTATCAACAACAAGTAGTCAAGTAATCACATAATCATGCTCACATTCATTCTAAGATTAAAACAGCTTAATCCTAAATCATGCTTTCTTAAGTTCAAAACACCATATGTTTATTGAGTGTTCTAACGTTAAGCTAATCATGCCATGGTTAATCAAGATAACAACTTCTAAACATTTCTAATCATGCTTAGGGAAAGTAGCTCGTATAATCTACGTATGCTCGAGGTTTCAAAGGTTTAGAATAATTCACTATCATTTCGAAATACGCATGCAAGACGCTATACTTAGATCTTTGAGAATCATAGGAAACTATACTATACGTAAGGAGTATTCTACATATACACATATACATAGAGAAAAGTAGATATAGAATATCTACCGTTCTTCTTGGCGGTAGACGGCTACGGGTTAGGAAAATGGTTCGTCGGACGGAGTAACGGCTTAGGAATGGCTTCGATAGCTTCGAAAGAGAAAGGTTTCTCTCGAAACTTGATCTTGACTAAAGCTACTAGAACTTTTGGATCGGTAAGGTGGTGGAGTGGCGGCTTAGTGGCGGCACTAGAAGAGTTTCTTGAAGAACTAGGAAAGAACTTCAAGAACAAGCTAAGAACTAAGCAAGAACAACAAGAACAACAAGAACACTAGACTTTCTAGAGAGAAGTTGGAGCAATGCTTGAAGGTGTGAGTTCAAAGGCTTGAAATGGCTTGCTATTTATAGGCCAAGTTGGTCTATTATCCAAGAGACAAGATTTCCCCTAACATTTGTTATCCAATGGATCATAGATTGACTAGATTTGATTGTCCTTAGATTGGATGAGGTGTTGATCAAAAGGACATGACTAGGCTTGGTTGTACACTTGCACACATCACACAATCTCTCTCCCTCTCTCCCGGCCTCTCTCTCTCTCCCATCTCTCTCGGCTCTCTCTCTCTCTCTCTTTTTGGTCCAAAGAAGTACAAGGGTTGAAAGACTAAGATTTTCCCTTATTCTTTCTTTCAAACTAGGACAAGGTTTAATCTCTTCAAATGGGGTTTTGGTCCAATCAAGTCCTTGGAAAGAATAAGAAATAAGATATGGTAGTCCTTTCGGGTTGAAAGAATAAGAAACCCTAAATATGGTGGTACAAGGTGATGCAATAGGATGATTTAGGAAGATATGGTGAGTACACTAGTCACACACATCACACTCTCTCTCCCTCTCTCATCCGGCCTCTCTCTCTCTCTCGGCCATTCTCTCTCTCTCTCTCTCTCTCTTGGACACCTAATCAATAAAGGACAATGGTTGAAAGAGTAAAAATAAACTAATAGTTTGTAAGAAGATTTTGGTAAGAAAATCTAGTACTAACAATCTAACCTATGTCATCCCAATGTCATCCTATCCTTCATCTTTCAAGGTACAAGTACTAATATATATAGAATTAGGGTTTTGGTAGAAGAAGATCAAGAAAGGTACATGCATATCTCTCTCTCTCTCTCTCCTATCTCTCTATCTCTCTCGGCCTCTCTCCTCTCTCTCTCTCTCCGAATTCTCTCTCTCTCTCTCCTAGGTTAATATATAATATATATACATATATAGGAAAGACTAATAAAAGGACAAGGTACTATGTGATCTCATCTTGGACTTTTAAGCCAAAATTTCCTATTAAACTATGTCAAAATGCCACCTATGTACTTATAACTATATACTAATATATAGTATGCTAGGATGACATATACATATCATATACTTTAATCAAATAAGTACATATCATATCTAGGAAGCAATTAACTAATACTAACCTAGTACTATAGCTTGATATGGTTTTATGGACCAATGGATTATAATTCCCCTAACATTTATTAACCAATGGTTAAAGGATGAAGTACTAAGCTTATATAATCTATCTAATATAGTACAATGACTCATGGTGAATCTAATTAAACTAATGGACCTTGTACTAGGTAGAAAGGTTAACCTATCGTCCAACGGTTAATAATTCTCCTAACTTCTATCGTCCAATGGGTAAAGATGGTAAGTAATATATAATCTTATAAAGTGTACCTAGCAATCTTGTCACAATATCCAAGGTGTAAGCCTATGGTCCAATGGATAAAGATTATCCTAGTATCTATCGTCCAATGGGTAATAGATCAAGGGTTGACTTTTGGTCAAGGTCTCACTTAGGGTTCAAACGTTTCAAAGGTTTGATTAGGCTATTCTAAGGATTAGTCGAAAGCTAGCTAGGCTGGCTAAATAGGACGACTTAGGGTTGCTATCTCACTTGTCTTTAGAAAATGACTAAATCGCAAGGCGAAATGAAATTAGGGTTTGAATCGAATAAATCTAATCATGACGGATTATTGGAAAATAAGGAATTTATAGAGTAAAAATAATAAACAACGAGATTTTTATTTACTGAAAATATGAGTTGTTACAACCTATCCCCCTTAAACAATTTCGTCCTCGAAATTAGATGGACGCTCGGATTCAAACAGGTGAGGGTGAGTTGCCTTCATAGTCTCCTCTCTTTCCCAAGTGGTCTCTCTAGTTCCTCGGTGTTTCCACAGGACTCGTACTAGTTTGATTATCTTGTTTCGGATTGTCTTCTCGCTTCGGTCTTGAATCTCGATTGGTTCCTCCTCATACGTTGCATCTTCTTCGATGGTAACGTCTTCCCAGTTGAGAACATGCGTGGGTAAGGCGAGGTACTTACGGAGCATTGAAACATGGAACACGTCATGCACTCGATCCAGCTGTGGCGATAGGGCTAGTCGATATGCGACTCTTTCGATCTTCTCCACGATATCAAAAGGTCCGATGTAACGTGGGGACAGTTTTCCCTTTTTCCCAAATCTGATGACTCCTTTCTTTGGTCTTATCTTCAGGAACACGTGGTCTCCTACGGCAAAGGCTAAGGGTCGGCTTCTTTTATCCGCATAACTCTTCTGTCAGCTCTGAGCGGTTTGGATCCTTTGCCTGATGGTTTTGACCTTTTCCGTGGTGTCACGTACTATATAAGCTCCAATTAATCCCGTTTCTCCAGCGTCTGTCCAGCAGACTGGGGATCGGCAAGGTCGACCGTATAAAGCTTCATAGGGTGCCATTCCTATACTTGCTTGATAACTGTTGTTGTAGGCAAACTCTACCAATGGTAAATGCTGCTCCCAGTTCCCAGAGAAATCCAAAGCGCAGGCTCTCAGTATATCCTCTAAGGTCTGTATCGTTCTCTCTGTTTGGCCATCGGTTTGCGGGTGGAAGGCCGTGCTAAGCCTTACATCTGTTCCCAAAGCTTTCTGTAATCCTTTTCAGAAATGGGACACAAACCGTGGGTCTCTGTCTGACACAATTGAGACGGGTACCCCGTGTAGTCGTACAATTTCCCGAATGTACAACAGGCTCAGTTGTTCCACGTTTTCTGTCATCTTCATCAGCAGAAAATGCGCGGATTTGGTGAGTCTGTCCACGATCACCCAGATGGCAGTGTTGGTTTTGGCAGTTCTTGGTAGTCCGGTCACGAAGTCCATTGAGATGTGCTCCCACTTCCAAGTCGGGATTGGCAAAGGTTGAAGGTCGCCTCCTGGTTTCTGATGCTCGGCCTTGACTTGTTGACACATAAGACAGGTTGTTACAAAGCGAGCTACGTCCTTCTTCATTCCTTCCCACCAGTACGTCCTTCGCAAATCATGGTACATCTTTGTACCTCCGGGGTGGACTGCGAAGTTCGAATGGTGTGCTTCTCGGAGTACAGCTTCTCGAAGAGTTCCAATATTAGGTACGAAGACCCTTCCTTTGAATCTCAGGTTACTGTCTCCCTCGATCGTCCATCCTGGTATCGCCTTTCCTTCTCGGATTCGATACCGAATGAACTCGCATTCTTGCTCAGTGGTTTGGGCTAGCAGGATCTCCTGGTGAAATGCTGGTTCTGCAACAAGTGCATATAGTCGGATATTCCCACTTTCCGAGGAAGGTTTCAGGTTGAATTCATTGAGAGTGTCCATCATTTCCCACTCTTTGATGGCAGTTTTGATTTTCTGTGCCCTGTCCTTTCGACTCAGGGCGTCAGCCACCACGTTGGCCTTGCCAGGATGGTACTGCATTGTAAACTTGTAATCTTCCAAATACTCCATCCATCGACGCTGCCTCATGTTCAACTCCTTCTGAGTGAAAAGGTATTTGAGGCTCTTGTGGTCGGTGAAGACCTCGAATTGTTCTCCCCACAGGTAGTAACACCAGGTTTTGAGGGCGAACACTACTGCAGCCAATTCTAAGTCATGAGTAGTGTAGACACCCCAATCTGGGTCTCCCAATCGTTTTACTTTATTTTACGATTTTCTTGTTTCCCCGATGATGAAATCGGATCAAACAGAGCTTGGATTGGGAATGGATTAGGCTTGGAATGCTTAGAACCCTGCTTGAACCTTTTGAACCCCTCTGAACCTTCAGTCAAACCCCAGAGCCCGAGTTGACCCTCGCGCGAGCCTTTGTGTCCCTCGCGCGACACTCAGGTTGCCAGGTGTAGTCAAAGTCAAACTATTGACTGTTGACCCTCGCGCGACACTTCCGAACCCTCGCGCGATGGTTCTCTCCTGTCCCTATCACATAATCTAGCTGGATTTGTGATGATTGTTTGGCACATGGGTCCCCATGGGCTGGAACCCCGTTTTCATCAGCTGAACAGAGTTCTGGCAGTTTGTAGCCCATACAATCCCCCCAACCAACCACCCACCTTGTTGGCTAGCTTCACAACCAAGTTGTGACCAGCCTTGTTGGCTGATCCCAAGGCCTTGTTTGGTCACTAACTAGCCCTTACACTCCCCCTATAAATACCCCCTTTCATCCTCCATATTAAGGGTTCCAAAAAATTGCCTAAGGAGTTCATTGGTTATTTTACAAGTCTTCCACTAGCTAGCACAAAGTTATTAACCCCAAACCACCTCCTAATCTCCTGGACTTAGTGTGTTCATATACACTTGGTTGCAAGGCTACACCAATCAATCCAATCCATTCCCAAACCCTTTCTAAGCAAAGGTATAACTTTCAACCTGTTTCTGTTTTGATCCCTGAGGGGGGCTGACAGGGCCAAGGCTGGTAATTAATACCATGTCCTGGTCCTAAAGCCAGCAGAGTTACAAGAATCCGTGGCAGTTACACCCTCGCGCGATGGTCCCCTATACTCGCGCGACACTTGTGTCAGCAAGAGAATGGACCTCGTGGGGAAGGGAGGCTAGCCCTTTTCTGTTTTGCAATACATTCATACCTGTTGTGCTTCATTTTGATTTCTAGATCACTGTTATGCATGCAAAAACAAAATACAGTAGCTAGTTTATTTACTCTAAATAGTTTGGAATGCCCTTGGGATCCCCTGAATCTGTCTCAGGACCCCAAACATGCAAAGCAATTTCTGGAAGTCCAGTCAGGAATGTCGCGCGAGACTCACTCTCTGTCGCGCGACAGTTCTGTGATTTCCATGAATAGCCCTTGCATGGGCAACTAGGCCCTTGGCCTCTGTTTTGGTACCCCCACTGTTTAGGGGTTGTGTTTCAATTCATTTGGCTCCTGTTTGGAGTGTTCTGTAATAATTAGTATCTTTACAGTTCCATATAAACTGCTTGGTTTGCTTCCTGGGTGTGCACTGGTCCTTCCAGAGCCCAGAAGGGGATGAAATTAGGACTGTGGTGAGATCTCAATACTCGCGCGAGGGTTTCAGTGTCTCGCGCGATGGTTCACTTGCATGCAGATTTGTTCATGCATGCAAGTTGGCCATCTTGCAAGGCAAATCTACCCCGAGCCTAGTTTTGGCATCTGATCGCTGTTCTAGGGTTCATCCCATTTATTACTTGTCATACCATCCATCCATGCTATCATTTGATCACATCCTGCAAATTGTTACAGTTTTTAATCCCCGATTAACTGTTTCCCCGCCCTAATTGGCTAAAATTGATCAAAAAGAAGAAGAATCACAAATATTTTCATAAAAATGCCTAAGTAGAGACCGATCTCCGGATTGGGCGAGAGGGGTGCCTTAAAACCCTTCCCCACTCGTAACCTGGCTCCCGAACCCAGATATGGTTATGACGGACTGGTTTCCTTCACTTTTTTCAAACAAACAGCGCGACAGGTGCTTCGAAATACGGTTCCTTGAGTGTCGGACCTTCAAAACTCAAGTGGCGACTCTGTATTTTTGAGCGCTTGCCACCGACGCTCGCGCTCCCTCGATTTTTTGAAAAAGGGCCGCAACGGCGGAAAGGAACGAAATCCTTCCTCCGAAGGGCATGCTGCCCACAAGTAGGGTAATTCTTCTCATGTGGTCGGAGTTGTCGCGATCCGTAAGCTACGACCTTTCCATTCTGCATTAGCACGCATCCCAAGCCATCTCTTGACGCGTCGCAATAGACGGTATAATCCACGCCTCGCTCGGGGATGATAAGTACCGGTGCATTGGTCAGCCTTCTTTTCATCTCCTAAAAAGATTTCTCACAGGCTTCAGTCCAATCCAGCTTCACTCCTTTCTGGGTTAGTCTCGTCATTGGTTTGGTGAGACTTGAGAAGTCGGGTATGAATCTTCGGTAGTATCCTGCCAATCCTAGGAAACTTCTGATCTCGAACACAGAGGTTGGTTGCTTCCAATTCATCACGGCTTCAACTTTACTCTCGTCCACGGCTATTCCATCTTTGGATACTACATGCCCCAAGAACTTAACCACTTCTAGCCAAAACTCTCATTTACTCGCCTTGGCATAGAGTTGGTTATCCCGGAGTACTTGTAGTGCTATTCGGAGGTGTCCTTCGTGCTCCTCCTCATTGGCGGAGTATATCAAAATGTCATCAATGAACACCACTACAAACTTATCTAAGTAGGGTTGGAAGATCTTGTTCATGAGACACATGAAAACTGCCGGAGCGTTAGTCAGCCCAAATGGCATTACTATGAACTTGTAATGTCCATATCTGGTACGGAAGGCTGTCTTGGAGATGTCCTCATCTCGGATTCTGAGTTGATGGTATCCCGATCGGAGGTCGATTTTTGAAAAGCAGGTTGCTCCTCTCAATTGATCAAATAGATCATCGATCCTAGGCAGGGGGGTATCGGTTTTTGATGGTGACTTGGTTTAGCCTCCGGTAATCGATGCACAGTCGGAGTGTCCCTTCTTTCTTCTTCACGAACAAGGCAGAAACTCCCCATGGTGATGTGCTTGGTCGGATAAATCCATTTTCCAACAGCTCTTGCAATTGGGTCTTGAGCTCCTTTAGTTCCGCAGGGGCCATACGGTATGGTGCCATAGAAATTGGGGCCGTCCCCGGTTGGAGTTCGATAGAGAAGTCTATCTCTCTAGGAGGTGGTAAACCAGGAAGTTCTTCAGGGAACACATCGGCGTATTCGCAAACGATGTGTGGTAATCCCATCTCCATCATGTCAGTTTCTTCTATTTGGAGACAAGCTAGCCATCCAAATAGTTGATTCTGCCACCTAGATCTTTTTACCGTTAAACTAGCCACTTGTCTATCCCCCTTAAAACGGAAACGAGTCCCATCAGGGGTATAGGCCGTTACGGTCTTCTGATGACAATCTATGACTGCTCGGTGAGCCGATAGCCAGTTCATTCCCAAGATTACATCGAAATCCGCCATGTCGATCACTCTGAGGTCGCAGGTTAAGCGCAAGTTGGCTACCTCTAATTCGCACCCTCTACACACTAGACTAACAGTTATACTCTCCCCCAATGGTGATGCTACTTTCGTACTTGCACTAAGGGGTTCTGTTTCTAGCGCTAGAGCAGCTACGCAGGCAGTAGATATAAATGAATGGGATGCACCAGAGTCAAACAAGGCTTGCACACAGGTACTATGTAACAGTAGCGTACCTTGGATCACAGAGGGATCCTGCTCCTGTTCCTCAGTCTGCAGCGTAAAGATACGCCCTCCAGTGTTTTGTTGGTTTCCCACGGGCTGCTTTCCCTTGTTCTGCCCATTCGGCTGTTGAGGTGAGATTCCAGGAGTTGGCTTCGCAAATCCGGCTTGTCCAGATTGAGCTCCTTGGTTTCCAAAATTCCCATTTCCCTTCTTCTGGGTTTGTGGGCATTGGCGGTTGTAATGGCCCATAGCCTGACAGTTGTAACACTTAACTGTCGACAGATCTCTATTGTCACGAGTTATTGCAGTGGTCTTCCAGGCTTGGTTGTTCTAAGAAGAAGCAAAGGGTTTGGTGAGGTAGGGTCCGCGGTTGTTGATGGTTACTTGGTTTCGGATTGGTCCGCCGGTTGCCTTCCTCCATCGATTCTTGAAGTCAGCTTCTTAACTCTCCAATCGAAGGGCACATTTCACCACACTAGAGTATGTGGGAAAAGTTTGTGCCACTACGGCTCTGCGAGCGGTCGTCAGCCCCCACTCGAATCTTCTCGCCTTCTTGTCCTCATTTGACACAGCGTCCGTGGCGTAACGGGATAGTTCCTCGAACTTGGCCGCGTACTGGGTCACGGTCATCGTTCCTTGCTTCAGGTTCATGAATTCTTGTTCCTTAGCTAGGCGAATGGGTGTAGGGAAATACTTGTCAAGAAACAGGGTTTCGAACTCAGCGAAGGTCATGGTGGCTATGGCATGGGTTGCCTCCATCAATTCCCACCAATAGCGGGCTTCTCCCTTCAGTTGGTACGTGGCTAAGGCTACACGATCTCCATCGCGGGTAATTTCCAAGGTGTCCAGGATCACCTTAGTTTCCTTCAGCCATGCTTCGGCCACAGTGGGGTTGGTATCTCCGTGGAAGGTCGGGGGTCGGCGTTTGCAGAATTCATTCATGGCTCGGGTTCGAGTCATAGGTCCGTCATCGCGGTTAGGGTTTTGGCGGTTGGCATTCAAGGCGGCTACGAATGCCTGCACGACTTGGGCTAGGCTAGGGTTTGCGTTGGAGGACTCTCCGGTTTCGTATCCTAATCCACTGCGTCGATTTACCATCTACGAGTAAAAATTGTAAAGGGGGAGGTTTAGCCTATCGAACAAATTTCTTTTAGAAATTCGGTTTTCTCCCTAAGATTAACGATAGAATTTAAAACAAGGTGCAATAACATATCATAAAATAAGGCAACTTTTCATAGATAAGCAAAGGATTACAACGAAGCATAGAGTTCTAAAAGAGAAACACAAGACAGATTTCCTATTACAAGTTGGAATGATCCTACTAGTTCTGATTACATGGTTTGGTTAGTCTACGAGCGCCACAAGTGCAATCACAACTACCGAACCTTATTCTAGTGCTACTAAACTACTAACTAGGTGGAATAAGTCCGAAGTATTCTCTCAATTGCTCCTTCCACTCCTTCTCCCTTCTCTCGAGCCAATGCTCTCCCTTTAGATGGATCTCTTCGGCGTATGCCTTTATCTCCATGAGTTGGTCCTTGTTTGTGAGGGGTGCCATCAC
This sequence comes from Rhododendron griersonianum, assembly GCA_018127125.1. Taxonomy (NCBI): domain Eukaryota; kingdom Viridiplantae; phylum Streptophyta; class Magnoliopsida; order Ericales; family Ericaceae; genus Rhododendron; species Rhododendron griersonianum. The sequence goes on from CM030794.1 coordinate 34,640,812, forward strand.
GATAGATTGGTATACTTGGTAGCCAGTCTCGGGGTCACATATACCCAAGTGGGGTATCGGGATAGGGCTCTCAGGTGCTAGTATGGCCTTGATAAGTATCAGGTCCGCAACATTGGTCGGGGTAGCAAAGGTACGGTTATCCATATCTACAATAAGAAAAATTATATATTAGACTTAACGGTGTGAAAGTGGTAGTCGCGCACAGGTATGCATGTAAACAGTGATCACAAGATAGAAAGGAAACACATAATTTTCATTCCATAAACGAAGCAGGTACAACATAGATGGCTTAAAACAACCCAAACTTCCTACACTATTTACACCAAGAGTTCGACTACTTCCTACGTTACATCCTACGTCCCGAAGGATTACAATTTTTCCTTAGATAATCCTAATAGGCATAGTCTACTCTTGGGCCTCGTCTTCCCCTAGGGTTTCCTTATCGGCTTCCTCCTTGTTTCCAATTTCTTCCTCCTCTTCTTTAGTAGTTTCCTCATCGACTTCTCCCTTTTGCTCACTAACCTCAAGGTCTCCCATCGGGGGTAAGGTACCAAAGATCTCATAGTAGGCACACAGGATTGGAAATAACATAGGGAACCAAGGGTCGGTTTCTACAGGAATAGGGGTATTTTGTTGCACTCTCATGAAATCTTGCTTTTCTGCGAGTACAGCGGCAATGAAGTCAGGGCTCTCTGCTAGTTGAAAGGCCAAGATTTCTATGGTGGTTTTGAGTTGGTGAACTCCTGCCAATAGGTCGGCTAGGCGGCCCAGGTGATTCATCTACAAGGAAGGTCAAACCTCAATTAGTAAGAAGATTTTGACAGGTTCACTATTGAAAAGTTTTAAGGCCAGGCTTCACTCAAACTAGAAAATTTTCAAGTTTTGAAGTTCCACATTCGATTCTTGATTTAAGTCATCATCCAATTGTTCGGGAATTCCCAGCTCGGTGGTATTGCCAAATTCCACACCTTGCTTCAATCCGGAGATTGTTTCGACAGAATTCCACCCAATTTGGGACGGTAAACTTAAACTCAATTCACGTTTGTTCAACGGTCAATCTATCTCGTGGTTCTACCCATTCTACCCATGGCCGAGGTCACTACAAGAAAAATGAGAATATGTGACGAAATGGTGGTGACGAAAGTAGTTTTTGTCTCCAAATATACTTATTTTGTGAGGAAAATATTTTTTCGTCACCAATTAAGAGGGCAAAAAAATTTAAGGTGACGAAATTTTATTTTGTCACCAAAAAAGTTAATCAGTGACGAAAAAATAAATTTTGTCAGCAAAAGAGTGGACAAAAAAATATAATGTGACGAAAAAATAAATTTCGTCACTAATCCGTTTCCTCCACATATACTTGCAACCATTTCGTGACGAAATAATTCCTCACAAAAGGAAATGTTTTGGGTGACAAATTCTTTTTGTCTTCCATTTTAAATGGGGGATTTAAACAATTAAAAAAAAAAAACAAAGGCGGAAAATTTTGGCGAGTTTCAGGGGCGGGGAAAAATTTGGGCGTCCATCCCAAAGTTCCCCCTTTCATCAGCATCAAACCACTCCATCTCTGCAACTTCGACTCTCTCTCTCTCAAGGTATGGTGTTCTGTCTTCTCTCTCTCTCTCTCTCTCTCTCTCTCTCTCTCTCTCTTCTCCTCTATGGGTCCCCTTCATCACTTTCATCCTAATTTCTTAACTCACAACAAGAAACTTGGGATCACCCAGACCTTTTTTTACCAGCGGCTCAAAAAAGCGCTGCAATAGGACGTCTACACCAATGCTTTTTCTAGCCGTTGCTAGAATAAGGCTTTCCCAGTGGCCCAACCAAAAGCGCTGGAATAGACCGACTATTTCCCAGCGGCCCCAAAAAAGCGCTGGAATTGACCGGACATATACCAACGGCCCAAGAAAAGTGCTGAAATAGACCCCTCATTCACCGGCACCCAAAAAAAAGCCTTGGAATAGGCCCAAAGAACATGGATCACTAAACAATATTGTGTAATTATATTATACGTTATACATTTTCTAATATTCTTCAATACAATTATTTAGCGAATCTCAATAAGACAAAACTATTTTAACAATCGAAGCTGTTGATTTTGTTGTGCTTATTGATTAAGTCATTATCGTAAAAATTTGACTCAAGCGGGTTTAGAAAGCTCCTTGATTGGGACGCAATTTATTTTTTGGATGATAGTTATCGTTCGATCAAATGTGTAGCGATACCCGATCAATTTCATATTCTTGATAGGATTGATAAATTACATAATATGTAAAAGATAGACGGTTCGGATCGAAAAATAAAGACTCCGGTGGGGTCGGGTCTTGCAATCTAATACTTTAATAACTAGGGATGCATCAAATGTTTCCCAATCAGACGGTCGCCAATATCCGATGATCCTCCGATTTTGGTGACAACGATGGAATAAGTGAGACGTGAAATCCTAACGGTTCGGATCGATCGCTATACAAATTGAGTTGGTAACAACCTTTAAATCTATACATTCAATGTAACTGTTAACAAACTAAGTTTCGTGCTTTACTTGAACGTATGATAGCCATTCAATCGTGACACAATTACAACGATCCAGACCGTTGATTTTGTTTTCCTTGTTGATTATATCATTATCGTAAAAATCTGTCTCGATCGGGTTTCGAAAGCTTCTTTATTGAGACACAATTTCATTAAGTTAATGTGGTTTTTTGTTAAATCAAGTGTGTAGCAATGCCCGATTTACTTTGTTTTGGGTACAAAGGATGCACTCCATGATATGTAAAAGATGGACGGTTCTGATAAAAAAAAAAACTCAAGTAGGGTCGGGTATTGCAATCTAATACTATAATGTCTCGGGATGAATTAAAAGTGGTCTGATTAGGTGGTCGCCAATATCAGATGATGTTCGATTTTGGTGATAATGATAGAATCAGTGAGACGTGAAATTTTAATGGTTCAGATCGACATTAACAAAATATAATAGACTGATTAATTTTAGAATTTGTTCGTATTGCGCGATGCAAGGACGCTTAATTATTTTGACTAATTCCCAAAATAATTTAAATCCCAACTCTCTCGAAACAACTGGCACTGAAACGAAAATCTCAAAACCCTTGCGCTGAAACGAAATCCCCAAAGTGAAAATCTCAAAACCCGCTGAAACGAAATCCTCCAAAATGAAATTCCGATATCCCTAGCAATTAGTCGGCTCTCTCTCTCTCTCACGTCGACGCAAGGGTTAGGGTTTGCTGCTGTTCGAGCTGAGACAGCTTCTCTCTCTCACTTCTCTATCTCGACGCACCACCGACGACCACCCCAAAACTGCCCCACCACCACCGACGCACTACCACCACGATCTCCTCTTTTCTCTCTCCTCCATCTCACACACTATCCACTCGTCGCATCACCACAGACGAGCAACCCCAAACCCGTCCCTACCACCGACGGGCAACCCCAAACAGACCGTACCACCACCGATGCAGCCCACCATCTCTTCTCTCTCACAGGTATCTCTCTCACTTCCCTCTCCACTAATCTACATTTGATTCTTTCACTAATGCGCACAAACAAGAAAATTAGGGTTTTTTTTTTTCCAGATTTCATAAAATTGGGGTTTTTAATTTGGGTTTTTTATTCTGATAGTAGTGGTTGTGAACCTGTTGAATAACTTTTGGTGGTCGATTCTGTTGATTGAAAATATTTCGATTCTTGTGGCTGTCGATTTGTTGATGGTAGTTGTTGTAGATGTTATCGTTTCTTTTGGTTGGAGACATGTCATCTTAACGAGTTAACCTTCTGTTTCTTATTCTCTCACTCTCTCAACTAGAAAGGCATTTACACACCTTGTTACTTGTGAAGCAATTGAATAGAATAGTCTGAGAATAAATGAAGTAAATGCTCTAACCAAATTTTATAGGCCATCAAGTGATATTAATGATGCTAGGCGTGCATCCTCGGCAGCAGCAACAAATATTGTAAAAGCATAGGGTTTCTGCACAAGGTAAGCTACCTTTGATGAAATGCATTCCTAGCTGTTTGAAATTGGGTGTTGTGTTTATAGTGCATATTAAAAATCTCTCTGCTTATTGTAGCTTTGTTTGAAATTGTTATGATTTTTGGCAATGGAGTCCTGACACCCATAGGTGTGGTATGGAAATTCTCTACAATTAGTGCTAGAGCTTTACATACTGAAATAGCGAGCACCAATGTTAGGCACTTACCTATTAGCTTTTTTTTTTTTTAAATGTTTGGAAAAAGCATTCAATTTTGTATTTCGATGAAGATATAGCCTTCAATTTCTAGCCTCTTTTTTGAAAGAAACTAAGAAATTTTGTTAATTTGTGCTAGTCTCCCTATGAAGTTTGGTATTATTTTCTTATTGTTTGATATACATCTCTCTTCCTTATCTATTGTACTTGATTCTCTTCAGTTAGTCTATTGTGTTCCTTTCTTTTGTGTTGAATGCACGTGGTCTCTTTTTTTCCCCCTAATACAACAATATAATTGCTCGCACGTTTTTGGCTTGTTGCTCTTCAATTGGAATGCGTCATTGTACTTTGCAAGGCTTTTTTGTGTCAGTTTGATCTAGAAGAGCTTCCGAGTACGCTGGTTGAGAAGGAAGCAAGTTATGGTCATTAGTCCCATACACTAGCTGTATACACGGTTTTTCTCTAGACTCTTCTTCTACACGGCTGTACAGTCCATTGAAAGAACAAACATAGATAGTTAAAATCTTGAAGAAAAAAAAGATTAATAAAAAAACAAGAAAAATACCATCAGCATTTCTTTTAGGCTAGATATATTTAACACCACCCACTTAAAAGTCAAATTTCTTGCACTCCATTAGCACCACATCACACCAAAGGCACCACCTCCTTAAACCCAACAAAAATAAGAAGGGTTTAAGATATTTTCCCCCTATAAGTTGCAAAACGAGGAAAGTTTTGGAAGTTGCAAAACAGGTTTGATTTTCTTCCCTTTTCTAATGCTGCTTTTGCTGCTGCCTTTTTGCCTTCATTTCTGCCCTTGTGCCCATGGCACTTACTAAGTTACATCACCAACAGCATTATGGCTGTTTATGGATTACAACTGTAGGATTAGGCCTTCATAATGGCTTTCATCCATGTATGCTCACAACTATAGGATAATCAGCTTTTTGGTCTCTAATATTGACAGCCAAGCTGTTATATTGTGTTATATTGTGAACTGCTGCTGCTTCTTTTGAAGAAAAACCTGCCATTTGGTCTCATGGACTGTTATTGTTGTCAAATTCCTAGATTAATCAGTCTTTAGACATCCAATATGGCTTTGCTACTCTGCTGATTTACTGGGGGGAATTCCAGTCATGTTTCCTCTCTAATTCAACTCCAAACTGAGGATAGGTTTACTGATTCAAGTCCAAACAAAGTACTTATCAAAAAAACATAATGCTAGGGATTTGAACTGCATTCATAATGCTAGGAAACACTTCATTCATTCATAGAGAACAACATTACAGATAGCTACTAGGCATTTGGACTGGATGTGCCATTTTCAGTACATAGGTGCTTCTCATGGCAATGCTAGGAATTTGCCATTTCGAACCACATTACAATACTTATAAAACATGGCCATACAAATGACAAGCGAAGACAATACAAGTAGCTGCTGGTGCCATTCTTTTCGACGAGATAGTGTTGAGAGATTCACCAACTCCTCACTTCTCTTGATTGCTTCTTGGTTCTGTGTGGACAATTGTTGCACCTCTCCACTTAGCTTTTGTACAAGGTTCATCAATGAGTCAATTTCCTCCTCATTTTCTACTATATACCTCTTCAATTCTGCATTTTCCTCTTCAAATTTCTGCAATTTTCCTTCAATTCTGCAATGCTACTGCTGTTCCTGTATTGCTGTTTGCTGGCTTCTATTTAGTACTTAGAAGTCTGCTATTGCTGTTTGCTGGCTGCTATGTAGCCCTCAGGAGTAATCAATATGTTGCTATTCAAGAAATGGGGTTCAGCTTCTGAGAGGACTAGACATGTTGCTATTCTAGATTCTTCATCATCATAGCTAGCTCCATTAGAACTCATGCAATCTTCATATACTTGGCTTTTAATTGTTATCCTGATTATACTTGGGTTCAATTCCACTGCTAGTTCAATACCTGCCAACTGACAAATTAAGCCTGACATAATACAGTCTATTTTAATGGTATTTCAGACATAATACAGTCTAGATACATTGGGAGAGCCATAAAGAAGTATAACGATAACAGAAGCTATGAACATGGAATTAGGTATTGTTTTTCTTTCTAACAGTGGCGGTAAAAAGTCAACACAAACACTTACCAAGCCATACTGTCACTGCAGGAAAACTTGTTAAAGTCTAATTATGGGAGAGATTGATTATCACCATAGTGCATTCCAGGTAGGAAAAAGCTAAACAGGAAACATGTGGTAGTGATAACCACTACTCCGTACCAATGTAACTTGTTAGAATCCACCAATGCCAAATAGTGGTAGTGAAGTAGGATTAATTATCTGGAAGAGATACATAGGTTTTGATGATGCAGTAACAAGTGCTTGGTTAAGAAGATATATCCTCTTTGGTAGATAATGGAGCAGAAAACTATACAGTCATTTATTCAAGCGCACATTCCTACTTTGTGTGATGTTTGGTCTGCATTCCTTTATTTATATTCCTGGTTTTATATTGTTGGGGGGCTGCTGCTCTACTACTCTGGAATTGCAAAATGATGCACGCAGCTTGTATAGTCCTGTGGAACCTAGATACAGCAGTTGAAAGGGCTCTGATACAGCAGCAGTTTGCTGCCATTACAGTAACAGCCAGCAGCAACCAGGATGCAGTAGTAGCAGCGAAGCAGAACAGTAATAGGCAGCCACTATTGGACAGCAGTAGGCAGGCTAGCAATGAGAATGAGCATGATACACCACATGAGCAGTAAAAAACAAGCCAGGAAATCAAAAGATAACTAGGGACATGCCCCCTAGGAAGGCTTAAACAACCAAAGGGACAACCCCCCAAGGGTAGGTACGAACAATGGGACAACCCCCAAGCTCACAACTACTTAACATACAGCTTGATACCTTATACTACAACATAGAGACTGCCATCACAGTCAGCACTTTCAATGAATGATCAGCTAGACCAACAAAGCACTATGAATGATCAGCTAGACCAACAAAGCACCAGTGGTACTCTATGTTAAACGCTTGTTGCACTACACACAGGAGTAGTAGTGAAGCATAGGCAGAAGAGGGTACCTGCTCAACACTTGAAAACCAACACAATTGAGCTATACTGAGCAACTACAATTGAGCTATAGAGACAGCAAACAATCTATCTGAGATGCACACAAGCCATCTTAAACAAACCCTATTGGACTGACATGCACCACATTGCTGCCACTGTAATGATTACAGCCATTACCCAACATGACATATAGAAGTTGTAGATTACATCCATTACCCAACAGCTCAACTATAAGAGAAAGAGATAAAGTAACATAACAAACAAGACAATATCAATTCCCTTTTGCATTTTGGTGCTCATGTTTATTGTTGCTGCTCTTAATTTTCTGGATTGCTTGGCTGATCTTTGCAGATGGTTTTTGGCTGTTTTTTGCGTTCCAACTCACTTGGCACCCACACAACACACACCAGTAATGAAATCCATACCTTTAGAGGACACAACACACCTTTAGTGGACACAACAAACACAACTCACACCAACACACACCTTTAGTGGACACAACACACCCAACACATAACCAAAATACTTTGTGTGTGCAAATTGAATACGCATAAGGTGTACTGTGCAGATTGTTAAGTTTCCATAGTGTTTTGTGTTCTATTAACATCATAACCAAAATACTTTATCCCACTTTTTATGTGCAGATTGAATACGCATAAGGTTGGTAGCGGGGAAGATGGTATATATACGCTCTTCTATGAAGACTTTTTGTTTGGATATATGAAGACTCCTTTTTGGGATGAAGGTCCGAGTCTTCTTTTCTGGATATATGCTTCTATGAAGACTCTTTTTTTGGATGAAGTTCCGAGTCTTCCTTTTTCATTTTAATGATGCTACCGAATTATGAACATATATGGTATGGTCTACCTTTCATGTTTTTGTCATCGGAATATTGATGCTTTAGATCCTATGGTTGAATGGACATTAATTTGGTGTAGAATACATAGTTCTTGTGGTTAATGGATATCTAGTTTGGCACATGATTATAATGGTTTATGAAGATGTATTGGCTATTATGGTGTAACTTATAGTTCATTTGTTTGGCTGAGTATTAAATTCCAAAATGAATAGGATGATATTGTCTTGTAAGAAGAGTGTTAGTGACAATTTATTTTGTCACTTTTACTTCCTATACACATATTTAAGGTGACAAATTTTTTTTATCACCAAAGATGTTTCTCTCATCAACTTTTTAATGACTATATCTTTTGTCCCTAATTGACTTTAATTGGAAATTTTAGGTGACAAAATATTTTGTCACCTTTATTATTTTTAATTAATTTCTTTGGTGACGAAACTTTTTTTGTCACCTATGTATTTACATTGTTCAATCACCTGCCATAATTAGTGACGAAATTGAAAATGGGTGACAAATAATTATTAGAATGGTGACGAAATATTTCGTCATCAAAAAGAATAATAGGTGACAAAAAAATTTTGTCGTCAAGTGATTTTTCTGTGACGAAATTTTTCGTCATCAAAAGACACCATAGGTGACGAAACACAAATTTCGTCACGAGGTAGGAATCCTCGACAACCTTTAGTTGACAAATTTTTTTTCGTCACGAATACTATTTGTGATGAAAAACATGCAATTTGTGACAATTTTCATTTGTCACCTAATGCAAATTTTCTTGTAGTGGGTTTTGAACCTAAAGCTCTGATACCAAGTTGTAACGCCCCCATTTTCGGGTTCGTTAATTAAACATTTTATTGAATAAAAAGGCTAAGAGTCAAGCTCATTATTACAACATAAGTCTTACTAGAGTACTTTTATTACACAAGGAGGGAATTTCTAGGGTATTCTACTACTCCGCTTCTTCTTCCATCCTAGCAAGCTCTTCGGCTCCAAAAGCCTCCAATGCGTACTGCTCACCTTGCTCATCAATTAACTCTGACACATTATACCAGCGTCGCCCCCAGTATAATATGTCAGGGTCACCAAAAAGGTAACACCGTGAGCTACAAGCTCAATAGAATAAACTATACCCACTAACTCTTAACTTAAAGCAAGGAATCATATAAGCAATTACACATGCTCATTCAATAACATAGATAAACAATGATACATTCATATTCGATATCTTTTAGCGTTGGTGTCATGCCTTTTCGTGTTTCTCCTACGCGACTCATCGTAGACCGTGTCTTCTTTTTCACCTTTATCAAAATCACAATTTCCCACGTTTCTTTCACAAATTATTACTAACGAGGCTACCAAGTCCGGCTCCGTTAGTAACACTCACGATGGCTACCAAGTCCGGCCAATCATGGTTTCACAAAACACAATCTTTCAAATCTTGCATTGGCTACCACGTCCGGCCAAGCCCCATTTCCACATGAGACTACCACGTCTGGTCCCATTGGAAATCTACGCAATGAGCTACCAAGTCCGGCTACATTACGGTTTTCGAAAACACTTACACAATGACTACCAAGTCCGGTCATTATGTACTTTCAAAATATTTTCCGCATGTTAATCCCATCCTTCATTTTATCCATATCAACCACACTCTAGGTGTCATGTTTCTACTTTCTCGGTTTTTGTGTCTCGTTCGCATGCATAGACTCCGCGGTAATTCATTCCACAATTTAAGAAATCTTGAAACTAAACTAACAAGATCATTCAACTCTATATTAGATAGCACGCTCATTTTGTCACATCATCATACTCACATTTAATCACACAAGGTTAAGCATAGTGCCACATGGACGGACACCTTTGGAGTGATAAATCACTTCTGCTTTATCAACAACAAGTAGTCAAGTAATCACATAATCATGCTCACATTCATTCTAAGATTAAAACAGTTTAATCCTAAATCATGTTTTCTTAAGTTTAAAACAGCATATGTTTATTGAGTGTTCTAACGTTAAGCTAATCATGCCATGGTTAATCAAGATAACAACTTCTAAACATTTCTAATCATGCTTAGGGAAAGTAGCTCGTATAATCTACGTATGCTCGAGGTTTCAAAGGTTTAGAATAATTCACTATCATTTCGAAATACGCATGCAATACGCTATACTTAGATCTTTGAGAATCATAGGAAACTATACTATACGTAAGGAGTATTCTACATATACACATATACGTAGAGAAAAGTAGATATAGAATATCTACCGTTCTTCTTGGCGGTAGACGGCTACGGGTTAGGAAAATGGTTCGTCGGACGGAGTAACGGCTTAGGAATGGCTTCGATAGGTTCGAAAGAGAAAGGTTTCTCTTGAAACTTGATCTTGACTAAAGCTACTAGAACTTTTAGATCGGTAGGGTGGTGGAGTGGCGGCTTAGTGGCGGCACTAGAAGAGTTTCTTGAAGAACTAGGGAAGAACTTCAAGAACAAGCTATGAACTAAGCAAGAACAACAAGAACAACAAGAACACTAGACTTTCTAGAGAGAAGTTGGAGCAATGCTTGAAGGTGTGAGTTCAAAGGCTTGAAATGGCTTGCTATTTATAGGCCAAGTTGGTCTATTATCCAAGAGACAATATTTCCCCTAACATTTGTTATCCAATGGATCATAGATTGACTAGATTTGATTGTCCTTAGATTGGATGAGGTGTTGATCAAAAAGACATGACTAGGCTTGGTTGTACACTTGCACACATCACACAATCTCTCTCCCTCTCTCTCCCTCTCTCCCGGCCTCTCTCTCTCCCATCTCTCTCGGCTCTCTCTCTCTCTCTCTCTCTCTTTGGTCCGAAGAAGTACAAGGGTTGAAAGACTAAGATTTTCCCTTATTCTTTCTTTCAAACTAGGACAAGGTTTAATCTATTCAAATGGGGTTTTGATCCAATCAAGTCCTTAGAAAGAATAAGAAATAAGATATGGTAGTCCTTTAGGGTTGAAAGAATAAGAAACCCTAGATATGGTGGTACAAGGTGATACAATAGGATGATGTAGGAAGATATGGTGAGTACACTAGTCACACACATCACACTCTCTCTCCCTCTCTCATCCGGCCTCTCTCTCTCTCTCTCGGCCATTCTCTCTCTCTCTCTCTCTCTTGGACACCTAATCAATAAAGGACAATGGTTGAAAAAGTAAAAATAAACTAATAGTTTGTAAGAAGATTTTGGTAAGAAAATCTAGTGCTAACAATCTAACCTATGTCATCCCAATGTCATCCTATCCTTCATCTTTCAAGGTACAACTACTAATATATATAGAATTAGGGTTTTGGCAGAAGAAGATCAAGAAAGGTACATGCATATATATATATATATATATCTCTCTCTCCTATCTCTCTATCTCTCTTGGCCTCTCTCCTCTCCTCTCTCTCTCCTAGGTTAATATATAATATATATACATATATAGGAAAGACTAATAAAAGGACAAGGTATTATGTGATCTCATCTTGGACTTTTAAGCCAAAATTTCCTATTAAACTATGTCAAAATGCCACCTATGTACTTATAACTATATACTAATATATAGTATGCTAGGATGACAAATACATATCATATTCTTTAATCAAATAAGTACATATCATATCTAGGAAGGAATTAACTAATACTAACCTAGTACTATAGCTTGATATGGTTTTATGGACCAATGGATTATAATTCCCCTAACATTTATTAACCAATGGTTAAAGGATGAAGTACTAAGCTTATATAATCTATCTAATATAGTACAATGACTCATGGTGAATCTAATTAAACTAATGGACCTTGTACTAGGTAGAAAGGTTAACCTATCGTCCAACGGCTAATAATTCTCCTAACTTCTATCGTCCAATGGGTAAAGATGGTAAGTAATATATAATCTTATAAAGTGTACCTAGCAATCTTGTCACAATATCCAAGGTGTAAACCTATGGTCCAATGGATAAAGATTATCCTAGTATCTATCGTCCAATTGGTAATAGATCAAGGGTTGACTTTTGGTCAAGGTCTCACTTAGGGTTCAAACGTTTCAAAGGTTTGATTAGGCTATTCTAACGATTAGTCGGAAGCTAGCTAGGCTGGCTAAATAGGACGACTTAGGGTTGCTATCTCACTTGTCTTTAGAAAATGACTAAATCGCAAGGCGAAATGAAATTAGGGTTTGAATCGAATAAATCTAATCATGACGGATTATTGGAAAATAAGGAATTTATAGAGTCAAAATAATAAACAACGAGATTTTTATTTATTGAAAATCGGAGTTGTTACAAAAATAAACCTAGTACTATGGCTTGACTTGGCCTTATTGACCAATGGACCAAAATTCTCCTAACTTTTATTAACCGATGGATAAAGAAATAAAGTAACATATACTTTAGAAAATCCTAGGCAATATATTATAAGGTACACACACACACACACACACACACATATATATATATATATATATATATATATATCTTAAGTATATAAGTACATGGGAAATCTAGGAAGTGATTTTATTTAATAAACCCTAGTACTTGTTGAAAGATTAACTCTATTATCCAATGGGTAAAAATTCTCCTAACTTTTATTAACCAATGGTTAAAGAAGCAAAGTATATATATATATAGATGTATTGACCAAGTATACATGACCTCACTAGATCTTCCAAGTCAAGATTCTAAACTAGTCTAATTTTGACACATGTCCTAGTATAATATGATATTGTAGTACAAAGAGAATCCTAGGGCTAGATATCATATCTATTTCTTTATTCTTTTAGCCATATGTCATATCTAATAAGTAATTAACTAATAAGTCTTAGTACTAGGTAGAAAGACTAACTTATTATCCTATGAACAATTTTTACCCTAACTTTTATTATCCAAAGGTCATCCATTTCCCTTGTAGTTATTAACCAATGGTCTAAGATGGAAGGTACTATATATAGATATAAGTACAATGACTCATGGCAAATCTATTAAACTAATGGATCTTGTACTTGATAGGAAGACTAACCTATTGACCAACGGGTAACAATTCTCCTAACATTTATTATCCAATGGATAAGGATGGAAAGTACCATGCTTGCATAATGTATATATATAAGTACAATGACTCATGGTGAATCTATTAAACTAATAAATTTTGTACTAGGTAGGAAGATTAATCTATGGACCAATGGATAATATTTCCCCTAACTTTTATGGACCAATGGATAACCAAGTAAAGTATAATATTGGAATATTATATATACATCTTTCAAATATGTGTACAAAGGCCTATATAATACTATATAAGTGTACCTTGGTCAAATCTAATAAAATATCTTAGGTAGAAAGCCTATTGTCCAATGGATAAAGATTTCCCTAACTTCTATCGTCCAATGGGTAAAGATGGTAAGTAATATATAATCATATAAAGTGTACCTAGTAATCTAGTCACAATATCCTCGGTGGAAACCTATGGTCCAATGGATAAAGATTATTCTAGCATTTATCGTCCAATGGGTAATAGATCAAAGGTTGACTTTGGTCAAAAGGTTTGCTTAGGGTTCAAATGGTTCATGAAGATTAAAGGTTTGATTAGGCTTCCCTAACGATTAGTTAGAAGCTAGCTAGGTTTGCTAAATAGGATTCCCAGTCAAGAAATACGATTCTACGACTTCTCAATATGCTAGGCACTTGTCTTTAGAAAATGACTATGTTGCATGGCGAAGAAATCTAATTACGACAGATTACTAGGGAAAATATACAAGTGCTTTACAAGCATACTTGTCTAGGAGAATGACTAGAAATTTATGAAGAAGACTATATTTGTAAGTCTAGATTTTAGTAACGACGGATTTTTGGATATTAGAAAGGAATTTTAAATGGAATCCAAGTAATAAAATAAAATTCAAATTTTTAATGAAATTTTTATTTCCCAAAAATTCGGGTCGTTACAACCCCACTTGGGTATATGTGACCCCGAGACTGGCTACCAAGTATACCAGTCTATCGTGATGGCACCCCTCACCAACAAGGACCAACTCATGGAGATAAAGGCATACGCCGAAGAGATCCGTCTAAAGGGAGAACATTGGCTCGAGAGAAGGGAGAAGGAGTGGAAGGAGCAATTGAGAGAATACTTCGGACTTATTCCACCTAGTTAGTAGTTTAGTAGTACTAGAATAAGGTTCGGTAGTTGTGATTGCACTTGTGGCGCTTGTAGACTAACCAAACCATGTAATTGGAACTAGTAGGATCATTCCAACTTGTAATAGGAAATCTGTCTTGTGTTTCTCTTTTAGAACTCTATGCTTCGTTGTAATCCTTTGCTTATCTATGAAAAGTTGCCTTATTTTATGATATGTTATTGCACCTTGTTTTAAATTCTATCGTTAATCTTAGGGAGAAAACCGAATTTTTAAAAGAAATTTGTTCGATAGGCTAAACCTCCCCCTTTACAATTTTTACTCGTAGATGGTAAATCGACGCAGTGGATTAGGATACGAAACCGGAGAGTCCTCCAACGCAAACCCTAGCCTAGCCCAAGTCGTGCAGGCATTCGTAGCCGCCTTGAATGCCAACCGCCAAAACCCTAACCGCGATGACGGACCTATGACTCGAACCCGAGCCATGAATGAATTCTGCAAATGCCGACCCCCGACCTTCCACGGAGATACCAACCCCACTGTGGCCGAAGCATGGCTGAAGGAAACTAAGGTGATCCTGGACACCTTAGAAATTACCCGCGATGGAGATCGTGTAGCCTTAGCCACGTACCAACTGAAGGGAGAAGCCCGCTATTGGTGGGAATTGATGGAGGCAACCCATGCCATAGCCACCATGACCTTCGCTGAGTTCGAAACCCTGTTTCTTGACAAGTATTTCCCTACACCCATTCGCCTAGCTAAGGAACAAGAATTCATGAACCTGAAGCAAGGAACGATGATCGTGACCCAGTACGCGGCCAAGTTCGAGGAACTATCCCGTTACGCCACGGACGCTGTGTCAAATGAGGACAAGAAGGCGAGAAGATTCGAGTGGGGGCTGATGACCGCTCGCAGAGCCGTAGTGGCACAAACTTTTCCCACATACTCTAGTGTGGTGAAATGTGCCCTTCGATTGGAGAGTGAAGAAGCTGACTTCAAGAATCGATGGAGGAAGGCAACCGGCGGACCAATCCGAAACCAAGTAACCATCAACAACCGCGGACCCTACCTCACCAAACCCTTTGCTTCTTCTCAGAACAACCAAGCCTGGAAGACCACTGCAATAACTTGTGACAATAGAGATCTGTCGATAGTTAAGTGTTACAACTGTCAGGCTATGGGCCATTACAGCTGCCAATGCCCACAAACCCAGAAGAAGGGAAATGGGAATTTTGGAAACCAAGGAGCTCAATCTGGACAAGCCGGATTTGCGAAGCCAACTCCTGGAATCTCACCTCAACAGCCGAATGGGCAGAACAAGGGAAAGCAGCCCGTGGGAAACCAACAAAACACTGGAGGGCGTATCTTTGCGCTGCAGACTGAGGAATAGGAGCAGGATCCCTCTGTGATCCAAGGTACGCTACTGTTACATAGTACCTGTGTGCAAGCCTTGTTTGACTCTGGTGCATCCCATTCATTTATATCTACTGCCTGCGTAGCTGCTCTAGCGCTAGAAACAGAACCCCTTAGTGCAAGTACGAAAGTAGCATCACCATTGGGGGGGAGTATAACTGTTAGTCTAGTGTGTAGAGGGTGCGAATTAGAGGTAGCCAATTTGCGCTTAACCTGCGACCTCAGAGTGATCGACATGGCAGATTTCGACGTAATCTTGGGAATGGACTGGCTATCGGCTCACCGAACATTCATAGATTGTCATCAGAAGACTGTAACGGCCTATACCCCTGATGGGACTCGTTTCCGTTTTAAGGGGGATAGACAAGTGGCTAGTTTAACGGTAAAAAGATCTAGGTGGCAGAATCAACTATTTGGATGGCTAGCTAGTCTCCAAATAGAAGAAACTGACAGGATGGAGATGGGATTACCACACATCGTTTGCGAATACGCTGATGTGTTCCCTGAAGAACTTCCTGGTTTACCACCTCCTAGAGAGATAGACTTCTCTATCGAACTCCAACCGGGGACGGCCCCAATTTCTATGGCACCATACCGTATGGCCCCTGCGGAACTAAAGGAGCTCAAGAACCAATTGCAAGAGCTGTTGGAAAATGGATTTATCCGACCAAGCACATCACCATGGGGAGCACCTGCCTTGTTCGTGAAGAAGAAAGAAGGGACACTCCGACTGTGCATCAATTACCGGAGGCTAAACCAAGTCACCATTAAAAACCGATACCCCCTGCCTAGGATCGATGATCTATTTGATCAATTGAGAGGAGCAACCTGCTTTTCAAAAATCGACCTCCGATCGGGATACCATCAACTCAGAATCCAAGATGAGGACATCTCCAAGACAGCCTTCCGTACCAGATATGGACATTACGAGTTCATAGTAATGCCATTTGGGCTGACTAATGCTCTGGCAGTTTTCATGTGTCTCATGAACAAGATCTTCCAACCCTACTTAGATAAGTTTGTAGTGGTGTTCATTGATGACATTTTGATATACTCCGCCAATGAGGAGGAGCATGAAGGACACCTCCGGATAGCACTACAAGTACTCCGGGATAACCAACTCTATGCCAAGGCGAGTAAATGCGAGTTTTGGCTAGAAGTGGTTAAGTTCTTGGGGCATGTAGTATCCAAAGATGGAATAGCCGTGGACGAGAGTAAAGTTGAAGCCGTGATGAATTGGAAGCAACCAACCTCTGTGTTCGAGATCAGAAGTTTCCTAGGATTGGCAGGATACTACCAAAGATTCATACCCGACTTCTCAAGTCTCGCCAAACCAATGACGAGACTAACCCAGAAAGGAGTGAAGCTGGATTGGACTGAAGCCTGTGAGAAATCTTTTCAGGAGATGAAAAGAAGGCTGAACAGTGCGCCGGTACTTATCATCCCCGAGCGAGGCGTGGATTATACCGTCTATTGCGACGCGTCAAGAGATGGCTTGGGATGCGTGCAAATGCAGAATGGAAAGGTCGTAGCTTACGGATCGCGAGAACTCCGACCGCATGAGAAGAATTACCCTACTCATGACTTAGAATTGGCTGCAGTAGTGTTCGCCCTCAAAACCTGGCGTTACTACCTGTGGGGAGAACAATTCGAGGTCTTCACCGACCACAAGAGCCTCAAATACCTTTTCACTCAGAAGGAGTTGAACATGAGGCAGCGTCGATGGATGGAGTATTTGGAAGATTACAAGTTTACAATGCAGTACCATCCTGGCAAGGCCAACGTGGTGGCTGACGCCCTGAGTCGAAAGGACAGGGCACAGAAAGTCAAAACTGCCATCAAAGAGTGGGAAATGATGGACACTCTCAATGAATTCAACCTGAAACCTTCCTCAGAAAGTGGGAATATCCGACTATATGCATTTGTTGCAGAACCAGCACTTCACCAGGAGATCCTGCTAGCCCAAACCACTGAGCAAGAATGCGAGTTCATTCGGTATCGAATCCGAGAAGGAAAGGCGATACCAGGATGGACGATCGAGGGAGACAGTAACCTGAGATTCAAAGGAAGGGTCTTCGTACCTAATATTGGAACTCTTTGAGAAGCTGTACTCCGAGAAGCACACCATTTGAACTTCGCAGTCCACCCCGGAGGTACAAAGATGTACCATGATTTGCGAAGGACGTACTGGTGGGAAGGAATGAAGAAGGACGTAGCTCGCTTTGTAACAACCTGTCTTATGTGTCAACAAGTCAAGGCCGAGCATCAGAAACCAGGAGGCGACCTTCAACCTTTGCCAATCCCGACTTGGAAGTGGGAGCACATCTCAATGGACTTCGTGACCGGACTACCAAGAACTGCCAAAACCAACACTGCCATCTGGGTGATCGTGGACAGACTCACCAAATCCGCGCATTTTCTGCCTATGAAGATGACAGAAAACGTGGAACAACTGAGCCTATTGTACATTCGGGAAATTATACGACTACACTGTGTACCCGTCTCAATTGTGTCAGACAGAGACCCACGGTTTGTGTCCCATTTCTGGAAAGGATTACAGAAAGCTTTGGGAACAGATGTAAGGCTTAGCACGGCCTTCCACCCGCAAATCGATGGCCAAACAGAGAGAACGATACAGACCTTAGAGGATATGCTGAGAGCCTGCGCTTTGGATTTCTCTGGGAACTGGGAGCAGCATTTACCATTGGTAGAGTTTGCCTACAACAACAGTTATCAAGCAAGTATAGGAATGGCACCCTATGAAGCTTTATACGGTCGACCTTGCCGATCCCCAGTCTGCTGGACAGACGCTGGAGAAACGGGATTAATTGGACCTAATATAGTACGTGACACCACGGAAAAGGTCAAAACCATCAGGCAAAGGATCCAAACCGCTCAGAGCCGACAGAAGAGTTATGCGGATAAAAGAAGCCGACCCTTAGCCTTTGCCGTAGGAGACCACGTGTTCCTGAAGATAAGACCAAAGAAAGGAGTCATCAGATTTGGGAAAAAGGGAAAACTGTCCCCACGTTACATCGGACCTTTTGATATCGTGGAGAAGATCGGAAGAGTCGCATATCGACTAGCCCTACCGCCACAGCTAGATCGAGTGCATGACGTGTTCCATGTTTCAATGCTCCGTAAGTACCTTGCCTTACCCACGCATGTTCTCAACTGGGAAGACGTTACCATCGAAGAAGATGCAACGTATGAGGAGGAACCAATCGAGATTCAAGACCGAAGCGAGAAGACAATCCGAAACAAGATAATCAAACTAGTACGAGTCCTGTGGAAACACCGAGGAACTGGAGAGACCACTTGGGAAAGAGAGGAGACTATGAAGGCAACTCACCCTCACCTGTTTGAATCCGAGCGTCCGTCTAATTTCGGGGACGACATTGTTTAAGGGGGATAGGTTGTAACAACTCCGATTTTCAGTAAATAAAAATCTCGTTGTTTATTATTTTTGACTCTATAAATTCCCTATTTTTCCAATAATCCGTCATGATTAGATTTATTCGATTCAAACCCTAATTTCTTTTCGCCTTGCGATTTAGTCATTTTCTAAAGACAAGTGAGATAGCAACCCTAAGTCGTCCTATTTAGCCAGCCTAGCTAGCTTCCGACTAATCGTTAGAATAGCCTAATCAAACCTTTGAAACGTTTGAACCCTAAGTGAGACCTTGACCAAAAGTCAACCCTTGATCTATTACCCATTGGACGATAGATACTAGGATAATCTTTATCCATTGGACCATAGGTTTACACCTTGGATATTGTGACATGATTGCTAGGTACACTTTATAAAATTATGTATTACTTACCATCTTTACCCATTGGACGATAGAAGTTAGGAGAATTATTAACCGTTGGACGATAGGTTAACCTTTCTACCTAGTACAAGGTCCATTAGTTTAATTAGATTCACCATGAGTCATTGTACTATATTAGATAGATTATATAAGCTTAGTACTTCATCCTTTAACCATTAGTTAATAAATGTTAGGGGAATTATAATCCATTGGTCCATAAAACCATATCAAGCTATAGTACTAGGTTAGTATTAGTTAATTCCTTCTTAGATATGATATGTACTTATTTGATTAAAGTATATGATATGTATATGTCATCCTAGCATACTATATATTAGTATATAGTTATAAGTACATAGGTGGCATTTTGACATAGTTTAATAGGAAATTTTTGCTTAAAAGTCCAAGATGAGATCACATAGTACCTTGTCCTTTTATTAGTCTTTCCTATATATGTATATATATTATATATTAACCTAGGAGAGGGAGAGAGAGAGAGAGAGAATTCGGAGAGAGAGAGAGGAGAGAGGCCGAGAGAGATAGAGAGATAGGAGAGAGAGAGAGAGAGAGAGAGAGAGATATGCATGTACCTTTCTTGATCTTCTTCTACCAAAACTCTAATTCTATATATATTAGTACTTGTACCCTGAAAGATGAAGGATAGGATGACATTAGGATGACATAGGTTAGATTGTTAGTACTAGATTTTCTTACCAAAATCTTCTTACAAACTATTAGTTTATTTTTACTCTTTCAACCATTGTCCTTTCTTGATTAGGTGTCCAAGAGAGAGAGAAAGAGAGAGAGAGAGAGAGAGTGTGTGTGTGGCCGAGAGAGAGAGTGAGGGAGAGAGAGAGGGAGAGAGAGTGTGATGTGTGTGACTAGTGTACTCACCATATCTTCCTACATCATCTTATTGCATCACTTTGTACCACCATATCTAGGTTTCTTATTCTTTCAACCCTAAAGGACTACCATATCTTATTTCTTATTCTTTCCAAGGACTTGATTGGACCAAAACCCCATTTGAATAGATTAAACCTTGTCCTAGTTTGAAAGAAAGAATAAGGGAAAATCTTAGTCTTTCAACCCTTGTACTTCTTTGGACCAAAGAGAGAGAGAGAGAGAGAGCTGAGAGAGATGGGAGAGAGAGAGGCCGGGAAAGAGGGAGAGAGAGGGAGAGAGATTGTGTGATGTGTGCAAGTGTACAACCAAGCCTAGTCATGTCCTTTTGATCAACACCTCATCCAATCTAAGGACAATCAAATCTAGTCAATCTATGATCCATTGGATAACAAATGTTAGGGGAAATATTGTCTCTTGGATAATAGACCAACTTGGCCTATAAATAGCAAGCCATTTCAAGCCTTTGAACTCACACCTTCAAGCATTGCTCCAACTTCTCTCTAGAAAGTCTAGTGTTCTTGTTGTTCTTAGCTTGTTCTTGAAGTTCTTCCCTAGTTCTTCAAGAAACTCTTCTAGTGCCGCCACTAAGCCGCCACTCCACCACCCTACCGATCCAAAAGTTCTAGTAGCTTTAGTCAAGATCAAGTTTCGAGAGAAACCTTTCTCTTTCGAAGCTATCGAAGCCATTCCTAAGCCGTTACTCCGTCCGACGAACCATTTTCCTAAACCGTAGCAGTCTACCGCCAAGAAGAACGGTAGATATTCTATATCTACTTTTCTCTACGTATATGTGTATATGTAGAATACTCCTTACGTATAGTACAGTTTCCTATGATTCTCAAAGATCTAAGTATAGCGTATTGCATGCGTATTTCGAAATGATAGTGAATTATTCTAAACCTTTGAAACCTCGAGCATACGTAGATTATACGAGCTACTTTCCCTAAGCATGATTAGAAATGTTTAGAAGTTGTTATCTTGATTAACCATGGCATGATTAGCTTAACGTTAGAACACTCAATAAACATATGCTGTTTTGAACTTAAGAAAGCATGATTTAGGATTAAGCTGTTTTAATCTTAGAATGAATGTGAGCATGATTATGTGATTACTTGACTACTTGTTGTTGATAAAGCATAAGTGATTTAACACTCCAAAGGTGTCCGTCCATGTGGCACTATGCTTAACCTTGTGTGATTAAATGTGAGTATGATGATGTGACAAAATGAGCGTGCTATCTAATATAGAGTTGAATGATCTTGTTAGTTTAGTTTCAAGATTTCTTAAATTGTGGAATGAATTACCGCGGAGTCTATGCATGCGAACGAGACACAAAAACCGAGAAAGTAGAAACATGACACCTAGGGTGTGGTTGATATGGATAAAATGAAGGATGGGATTAACATGCGGAAAATATTTTGAAAGTACATAATGACCAGACTTGGTAGTCATTGTGTAAGTGTTTTTGAAAACCGTAATGTAGCCGGACTTGGTAGCTCATTGCGTAGATTTCCAATGGGACCGGACGTGGTAGTCTCATGTGGAAATGGGGCTTGGCCGGACGTGGTAGCCAATGCAAGATTTGAAAGATTGTGTTTTGTGAAACCATGATTGGCCGGACTTGGTAGCCATCGTGAGTGTTACTAACGGAGCCGGACTTGGTAGCCTCGTTAGTAACAATTTGTGAAAGAAACGTGGGAAATTGTGATTTTGATAAAGGTGAAAAAGAAGACGGTCTACGATGAGTCGCGTAGGAGAAATACGAAAAGGCATGACACCAACGCTAAAAGATATCGAATATGAATGTATCATTGTTTATCTATGTTATTGAATGAGCATGTGTAATTGCTTATATGCTTCCTTGCTTTAAGTTAAGAGTTAGTGGGTATAGTTTATTCTATTGAGCTTGTAGCTCACGGTGTTACCTTTTTGGTGACCCTGACATATTATACTGGGGGCGACGCTGGTATAATGTGTCAGAGTTAATTGATGAGCAAGGTGAGCAGTACGCATTGGAGGCTTTTGGAGCCGAAGAGCTTGCTAGGATGGAAGAAGAAGAGGAGTAGTAGAATACCCTAGAAATTCCCTCCTTGTTTAATAAAAGTACTCTAGTAAGACTTATGTTGTAATAATGAGCTTGACTCTTAGCCTTTTTATTCAATAAAATGTTTAATTAACGAACCCGAAAATGGGGGCGTTACAGAAAGTCTAGGATAAGATCATAGTACCTTGTACTTTTATTTAGTCTTCCTAATATATGTATATATATTAACCAAGGAAGGAAGAGAGAGAGGGAGAGAGAGAGAGAGAGAGAGAATTCGGGAGAGGGAGAGAGAGAGAGAGGCCGAGAGAGAGAGATATGGGAGAGAGATAGGAGAGAGAGAGAGAGAGAGATAGTGTTGTACCTTTCTTGATCTTTCTCTACCAAAATCCTAATTCTATATATATAAGTACTTGTACTTATGGAAGAAGAGAAATAGGATGACATAGATTAGATTATTAGTACTAGATTGACTTACACAAAATCCTTACTCTTCCAAATCAAACCACCAACCCTTAGTCCTTTCATGCTTAGGTGTCCATTGGACTAAGAGAGAGATGGAGAGAGAGAGAGGCCGAGAGAGAGATGAGAGGGAGAGAGAGAGAGAGATGGCCGGTTGAGAGAGGGAGAGAGAGTGTGATGTGTGTGATTAGTGTACTCCCATATATAGCATTGGTCATCCTATTGCATCACCATGTACCATCATATCTAGGGTTTCTTATTCTTTCAACCCTAAGGACAACCATATCTAGTTTTCTTATTCTTTCAAGTACTAGACTAGACAAAAACCCCATAGAATAAACTTAAACCTTGTCCTAGATTAGAAGAAAGAACAAGGAAATCTATTAGTCTTTCAACCATGTACTTCCATTGAACCAAAGAAAGAGAGAGAGAGAGAGAGAGAGAGAGAGAGGGAGGGAGAGAGAGAGGCCGGGAGAGAGGGAGAGAGGGAGAGAGAGATTGTGTGATGTGTGCAAGTGTACAAACAAGCCTAGTCATGTCCTTTAGCCCAACACCTCACCCAATCCAAGTACCATCAAATCTAGTCATTCTATTAACCATTGGATAACAAATGCTAGGGGAAATTTTACCCATTGGATAATAGGTCACCCTTTGGCTATAAATAGCACCCATTCCTTCCCATTTCAACTCACACCTTCCATTGCTCCAACTTCTCTCTAGAAAGTCTAGTGTTCTTGTTGTTCTTGCTTAGTTCTTAGTTGTTCTTGAGGTTCTTCCTTAGTTCTTCAAGAAACTCTCCTAGTGCCGCCACTAAACCACCATACGACCACCATATCGATCCAAAAGTTTTAGTAGCTTTAGTCAAGATCAAGTTTCGAGAGAAACCTTTCTCTTTCGAAGCTATCGAAGCCATTCTTACGACGTTACTCCGTCCGACTACCGACGTACCACCTTTCCTCCGTAGTCATCACTACCGCCAAGAAGAACGGTAGATTAATCTCTACTCATTTCCCTAAGTATAGATAGTAGTATGATCATGTAGAATTCTCCGTCCTCACTATTCCTATGTATACGTAGAATTTTTTCTATAATCTAGGTATAGAACATGGTATACGAATGTTGAAATGATTATAGAATACTCTAAACTTATGATATAACATTTGAACGTTGGAATGTATGATAGTTATGCTAATGAAAGTACGAGCATGATGAATAATAGACTTTTACTTCTACAAAGACATATGTTCTTTTAGAAAGAAAGATTGAATTTTATGAAAGGTTAACTTAAATAGAAGAATTTGTGTTTCGATCTTAGAATGATTGTGAGCATGATTATGTGATTACTTGACTACTTGTTGTTGATAAAGCATAAGTGATTTATCACTCCAAAGGTGTCCGTCCATGTGGCACTATGCTTAACTTGGTGTGATTAAGTGATGAATATGATGATGTGATAAAATGAGCATGCTATCTAATATAGAGTTGAATGATCTTGTTAATTTAGTTTCAAGATTTCTTAAAGTATGAAAGAATTACCGCGGAGTCATGGCATGCAAACGAGACACAAAAACCGAGAAAGTAGAAACATGACACCTAGGGTGTGGTTAAAGAAAGGATGGGATTAACATGCGGAAAATATTTTGAAATTACATAATGACCGGACTTGGTAGTCGTTGTGTAAGTGTTTGAAAACCGTAATGTGGCCGGACTTGGTAGCTCATTGCGAAGATTACCAATGGGGCCGGACGTGGTAGTCTCATGTGGTAATATGGCTTGGTTATCTGAAGTAAGGAGCCAATGCAAGATTTGAAAGAGTATGTTTTGAAAACCATGATATGGCCGGACTTGGTAGCCATCATGTGTGTTACTAATGGAGCCGGACTTGGTAGCCTCGTTAGTAGCAATTTGTGAAACCATGATACGGCCGGACTTGGTAGCCTCGTTAGTAGCAATTTTTGAATGAAACTTTGGAAATTGTGGATTTGATTAAGGTGAAAAGGTTGACACGGTCTACGACGAGTCACGTAGGAGAAACTCAAGAAAAGGCATGACACCAATGCTAATAAGATATCGAATGTGGATGTGTCAATGTTTAACTATGTTGTTAAATGAGCATGTGTAATTGTTTATATGCTTCCTTGCTGTAGGTTAAGGGTTAGTGGGTATGGTTTATTCTATTGAGCTTTGTAGCTCACGGTGTTACCTTTTTGGTGACCCTGACATATTATACTGGGGGCGACGCTGGTATAATGTGTCAGAGTTGATTGATGAGCAAGGTGAACAGTACACATTGGAGGCCTTTGGAGCCGAGGAGCTTGCTAGGATGGAGGAAGAAGCGGAGTGATAGAATGCCTTAGAATTTCCATCCTTTGTGTAATAAAAAGTACTCTAGTAGGATCTATGTTGTAATAATGAGCTTGACTCTTAGTCTTTTTATTCAATAAAATGTTTAATTAACGAATCCGAAAATGGGGGCATTACAATCATTGTCGACCCAGAGGTTGGAATTATCAGGAGCACCAATCTTTATCAAACATGCCTCCCATCCAGCAGCCCATATTTGGTCTTGAATGACCGGCATCTATTGTACGTAACTAGCTGTCGCCGTATCAAAACCCTTCTAATGTCCATCATCGTAAGCAGCCTTTTTAGTGGCATCAATCTCTGCCAAGGCTTGTTTGAGGTTCTCCTCAGCAGCCTCCATTTTCAATCTCATCTCGTCAGCTTCCAACTTTGCTTTGTCTCTCTCCCTCTCCAGCCTCGTTATGGTTTGGAGCTGTCTAGTGTTGTCCCTCAGAAGTTTGTTGCGTTCGGGCTCAACCTCTTGCAACTTATGGCCAAGTGTGACCATCTTTTGGATAAACTGGGAGAATTCAATAATACTGGAGTAAAATTAGTATGAGTAAAAGATTTTTTATGTCAAAATCTTGATAAAGTAATGAGAGTACTTTACCTTGATTCCACTCACTAGCCCGGTCGATATCAACCGATCAGATGAGGAGGTGGCCTCTTTCTGCATATCCACAGGTAGTAGCAGCGCCTGGGTGAGGGCCAAAGCAGTTTCAGACGAGCTGGCACTGTCCCCCACGCTCACTGGCCGGTCACCTCTGATTAGTTGAGGGGTCCAGGTTTGCGGAGGAGTCTGAATGTTCGAGGTAATGGCCTGTTCGCTTACCCCAGTAGCCTGAGCTGTCCCGTCTCCTGTGGATTGGCCTCTGGGACGTTTGTCCCAATGAGTATCCCCGGCCTCCAGGTCAGACTCGGATTCCCGAGGGGATAAACTGCTCCCACGACCTCTTATGCGTCTGGGAGGAGGGGGAGCATTCCCAGTTGATGAAGCACGGCCCGAGGAGCCACGTCCACGGGAAGAAATAGTAAGGAGAGAACTCAAGTTGAGAGGTTGTTGAGACATTATACCTGAATCAGGGGGAGAGGGGGAATACCCAAGGGAGGATGATTGGCTGGTGTCACGTTCAGGTGCTGGCTGCTCGGGCTGCTGTTAAGTTATAGCGGCCTGTCTCTGGGACGATCTTCTAAGTACCAAACGAGGCAATGGGATGCCTTCGGATACAGGTACTTCGTCTTGCTGGATCTCGAGTTTCTTGGTTGGGGAGCGGAGGATGTAGAGGCGCCGCTGGTGCTCGGGTGAGCAAGTCTTCTGTCAATAAAGCCCTTGTAGGCTGGGTCGTATCCTAGCCGGACGTTTGCGTCGCGTCCCCGGCCAACAGTTCGTGTCCCTGGCACTCCTTTGTATTTTAGGACTTTGTTGATGTCCCCTGTTCGGACGTAGCTTGGCTCCCTGGTTGGGCGTTTGTTGGCGTTTGTGGCTGAAACAACAAAACAAATGAAACATTTAGTGGAGCAGCTTCAGTATAAGAAGAGTAAGTGACTGAACCTAAAAGAGCAGAAAGTAGAGGCATACGTGGGAAGCCCCATTCATGGGGAACGTGGACACCCACCACCTGGCCATCTTCCCCCATGGGCTCGAAAGCTCCAGTAACGTACAAGAAGTCCATCTCGTGATCCCGAGCAGAGTCTGGCAAGTTAAGCACGAAGCGCTTCTCTACCTTTCTCACTTTTAAGTAGTAAGTATTGTATTCTCGGTTCAATACAATACTGTACCACCACTGGATGTCCCAGATTCCTAACTGGGTCCCCAGAATTTTGTTCAGAGCTACAATCCCCATTACTAATCTGAAAAAATTAGTAGACACTTGCATGGGATTGAGTCAATACCAATTAAGAGTTCGACGAAGTAGTGGGTCGAGGGGGAAACGGACTCCACCCTCAACGATAGCCACGATTGGGATACACGTTCTATCCCATTTGCAGGCATCCTAATCGCACCCAGAGGGGCGAGTTCTAAACCAACAGCTCCTGGTATGTTGTATTTAGTCCTAAAAGCTACCATTGCAGCAGGCGTCTCACAAAGTTTTCTAAATTTTCCTGGCTTAATGCCACTATCAGCTTCATCCGCCATGGATGAACTCGAGAAACACTAAAAAAGAAATCTGGAAATAGGGTCAAAAACCCTAGATGAGGAAGAATCTGGGAACGAGAATCTCAGAATGAAAACGAAAACTAAGAAGGAATGAGAATCTTACGAAAGTGTTTTCGCGAAGAACGATCAAGGTTGCAGACGGCAGTAATGGCGGACCGGGGTTGGTTGTTTTCGCCTGGTTTTAGAGAGAGAAAGTGGAGGATTCAAAGTTTTTGAAAAGGTAAAATGAAAAGATCCCTTTTTTGGGGTTTAGTGGTGAAAAGGCGAAGACGGAACGTTTTCCTCTAACGACGTTACGTGAAAAGTAACGGCCGCAGAAGGTGGATGGCTGACGTTCAAACGGTGTTTGGCTAAAAACGTCAGTTTGAACTTAATACGAG
This sequence comes from Rhododendron griersonianum, assembly GCA_018127125.1. Lineage (NCBI taxonomy): Eukaryota > Viridiplantae > Streptophyta > Magnoliopsida > Ericales > Ericaceae > Rhododendron > Rhododendron griersonianum. The sequence goes on from CM030794.1 coordinate 34,668,578, forward strand.
GCGTACGAGGTACGCCACGTGGAGTCATTATTTCGAGAAAAATCATGACTAAACCGCCAAAGGGCATCAATGGAAGCCCGATGACTATATCTGCACGAGATTTGGTTTGTTCGGCCTTAAAGTTCGTTCTTTTAGCTTTACTCATCATCTTCAAACAGTGGTAATGAGCAAAAGCTGGGGAGTAATTGTAGGGAGGTGTTCCCGAACAGATACAATTAGTGGCCGAACACGTGGTGTGCCAAATTCGTGTAATGAGAAAAGTGATATGGGACTCCATATAAGATGAACGGTGGCGAAAAGATCCGGTGCACCAAGAAGACAACAGATTAGACAATCTGTTCGGCTAAGATGGCCCAGTGACGTGAGAAGTCATTAGTTGGTACAGTCTGTTCGGCTAGGTGGGCCAGTGACATGAGTAGTCATTTACTTATGCAGTTTGTTCGGTAAGTACATGCGCCGAACAGATAGAGTCATATGATTGAACGTGGCCTTAAGGGATAAGGTGGAGGAGGTATCCTAGAAGAAGAACCCAATGTACGGAAAAGATAGGTAAGGGGACAGTCCTATTATAGAACGAGTTTTATAGTAAGAAGAGACCCTATGAGTAAGGGATCTCGGTTGATTGGGGAAGAGATCCCCGAGAGAGCCAGGATTCCTGTACGAGGCAGGAGACCTGGAGCAAAAAGGATGCTTAAGAAGCAAGCATGCTCATATCTATAAATATGAGGTAAACCTGGAGGAAAAAGGTACGCAATAAGTTGCATTCATTCCACACTTTCCCACTGATAATTAGGGTTTTCGATACAGTACGAGATACTAACTTAGGCATCGGAGGGCCTTTGCCACGAGAGGCAAAGGTGCGCTCACCCCTTGTCTGTTTTGCATGTTAGGGTTCAGGCGAAGGTATTAGGGTTCCGATTGGGCAGCACGTGAAGAAAGGAGATTCAGTACTGTTCTAGGTACTATCTATTTTTCTCCACCTACAACTATGACTTTGACCAACACCTGGCAAGCTGACTATTGCGCGAGGAACAAGAAGTATCGCGCGACGGTCAAACTTCGGTTAGGGTTTTGACTGAAGGTTTTAGGGGTTCAAAAGGGTTCAAAGGGTTCAAAGGGTTCAAGAAGGGTTCCAAGTCCAATCCATTCCACATTCAAGCCTGTTTGATCCGATCTCAAAATCGGGGAAACAAGAAACTGAAAAATAAAGTAAAACAAATGGGAGACCCAGATTGGGGTGTCTACAGATAGGCTACTCTACCGAGCTCCTCTCAGTCAAAGTAAGGATGATCAAGAAAAGCAAATGCACCTGCCGTGTACTGATCTACCCCAAAATACTAAGGAAGCTCTCCGCAAAAACTCCCCTGGCAGCCCAGCGCTCCTTCAACTATCTTCCGCCAAAACCCTGGCTCAGTCTAGGTACGTCGCACTACGGCTTTTTAAAGCCTAAAGGTACGTCTTCTGTCTCTAACCCTCCAAACTTTTTATTTTTCTTTATTGCCCGAACTACAGTTGGTCTGAATTTCCCTTGTGGAATACGTAGGCAGCCTCCCGGCCCGACCATAACAAAAACCTTTTTCGAAAACCCCTTGGAATAGTGGTTGGACCAAATTGAGTTGCTTTTACAGCTTTGACTATTACTCAAACATGTCTCACGATCCGTCTGAGCTCAGTCAAAGAGGGGCATCTGTAGACACCCCAATTTGGCCTAACGATTATTTCAAGTCCCACCTTGGGGACCATCCCAATGATGAAATGGATACAGTGATTACTGATTGCCTTCTTGAGAACCTTCGGACTTTCGGTAAGAACTTTGAGCCACTTAGAGGACCCAATCAGAGCCATACAGCCTTTCAGACAGAAAATACAGAAGCCTAGGAGAATCCATCTGTCGGCCGTAACATTGATCTAACGGCCTTAACATCATTTCCTCACCTGAGCAACCTGTTGCTAGAAAATCTCCTTGAGAGATCAATCCCTCGGCTGCAAGATCTATCCTTCGGCCGCAACATCCATTCCTCGGCCGTGTGATCTATTACTCGGCCGCCAGATCGTCTTTTTCCAGACTCTGGACGTTCTGTCGATTGTTTGATCCAACTACACTACCTTCCCGATGCGTTCGGGCCACGTTCAGAGATTGCGACGAGGAGTTTGAGTTGCATTGCAATTGCAATTGCAATCGTGCCATTTGATTGGCCGGAGTGAGTCACCAATTGCCTATATAAAGGGCCTTTGGACTCCGAAAATATACACACGAAATTCATAAGTGAAGTCACTCACCCAAGCTCCGATACTCTGTCAAAATACTCTCTCAAAACCCATTCTTCAAAAGCCCTAACCTCCCGAAGGCCGCCATCAATCCGACGATCAAACCCCGAAGTTCAAACCCTAACCCTAGGGTTTTCAATCAAGCAATCAGTCAATCACATCCAATCCGAAGCAATCAAGCAATTGAGGGATCAAGATTGTGAGGCCCAACGGCCTCTGGTTTGTTTTATTTTCTGTCAATAATCATAATCGTAGCGTTTTGATTACTCATTAACTTTTCTGTCTGGTGTGAGGAAGAACATCGACCGGGACTTCGATCCCCCGGCCGATACATCAAACCAGGAGGATCCCTCGGCCGTGACGTCCATTCACCGGCCGCGGGATCCATTACCCTGGGACATCTTTGTTTGTTCTGCTTTCTGACGCATGCTTCATTTTTGGTTTTGGCTCACTTTACTTACTGTTTAAAGGATTAAATAAACAGACTATGTGTTGGAATTAAACAAAGCATCTATATGTCTTATGTTGAACGATTATGGGCCAGTCTCACGACTAGGCAAAGAGGGGTGCCTAACACCTTCCCCTTATTGTACTTTTGGCTCCCGTACCCAGAATCTCTGTCTATTTTCCTAGTTTTAATAAACTGGGTGGCGACTCTAGTTTGATGATAACCGCTATCCTGTGGCGATGTTTCTAGCCATGGGAATGTCCACGATCTTGGTTTATGAAACAAGCAACCAATCGAGCAACGAACATGATCAATCTGTATGGCGATGCCCCGTCTGGGAGGTGTCTACACTGTCCTTTTTCTGGGAGCTCCTTGTCTTCACCCCCACACAGTTTGCACACGGTTTCTGGCTTCTCAGAGGGCAGGGTCCTTAATTGTAAGGTCACTTGGATTCTAGCAATTGTCTTTGAACATGAAAATAGGAAAGTATGGTGAGACTCTGGCTTATAAATGGAAGATGCACGCATTGTTGTAATCACAATTCACTGCCCACTTCCTATATCCAGCACATTTCAGTATTTGTAATGGAAAACCCAATCCCCACTCTGCTCAGGCCTTGGTTAGTGCAATTCTTAGGTGTTGACTGGCTAAACTTCCAATATCACGGCCTTTCTTCCTTCCGATATCTCCGTCACGTGACGCTCCGACTGGCCCTTTTGAGAGCCGCCCTCAGGTTTCGGGACCCTGACGTCCACGTCTTCCGTTTTGGTGATGACGAAATATGCCCAACGGTGGAGGAATTCCAGGCGTAACTCCGAACCTTCACGTCCCCTACAATTGTCGTTCCTCCTTACCAAGAAAGCATGCCCGGCCTGTTAGCGACCTCGCTCGGCATTTCATGGGGTTTGGCCAACACTGTCCTCGCGGGTGGCCAGATTAATATTATGCGGCTGATTGAGCTGTATAGTCCGGACGGTGATCTGGAAGACGTAGCATGGCAGCTCGACGCCGCTTTGCTCTGGTGATCTGTCTACTTGCCGCCTACCTGCTCGTTCCTACTGACGGGCGGGTCAGCCCCTTACTGGTGAGCGTTGCCGCTCAGGTGGGAGAACGACACAATGTGATCCCTTTGGTTTTGGCAGAGACGCTCCAAGGCTTGGACCTGGTGTACACGGGACAATCGAACACTTTCAGCGGTAGCGCTTCAGGCAAAGTCACTCAGCTCACCTTTTCCTGGTTTTTCACACTTTCGCATTTTACCTCGACACTCGGCTTAGGCTGCTTCCTAGCTCCTTACTTGTTTTTCCGCTCAGGCTTTATCTGGCTTCTCACTTGTCTTTTTGCTCATGCAGTTATGGCTATCGGACAAGCTGAATTTGCTTCACCCGCCGATGGATGGCTGGAACCTCTTTCCGAAGAGGATCCATCAAAGAGAGATGAGGTACCTTGAGATGGACATCAAAGAATGGTACACATTCCTGCAGCAGGTGTAGCCAAATGAAATTGTCTGGAGATGCCCGTGGTTAGAGCTGACAAACATGACTGTCCATTCTGACGGGTTCGATAGGGTGGTGATTAAAGGGCTGACGAGCTTCACCTTCTACATCCCTGGCCGTATTCTTCGACAGCTGGGTGTATCTCAGGAGAACAACCGTATCAGCGTTGGGGATTTCCGCACTTCCAACTTCAATGCTCGGACGCTCAACGGGTATAAGAGGCACTGGGGGCTCAGGGTTCTTCAGGCAGAGATGCCAGATTTCACCACCAAGCTGAGAAGCCGCTATAGATAATGGCTAAGAGCAGATGTGTTTGTGTAGACACCCCAATTTGGCCTAACGATTATTTCAAGTCCCACCTTGGGGACCATCCCAATGATGAAATGGATACAGTGATTGCTGTTGCCTTCTCGAGAACCTTAGGACTTTCGGTAAGAACTTCGAGCCGCTTAGAGGACCCAATCCAGAGCCATATAGCCTTTCAGACAGAAAATACAAAAGCTAGGAGAATCCATCTGTCGGCCGTAACATCGAATCTCACGGCCTTACATCATTTCCTCACCCGAGTAACCTGTTGCTAGAAAATCTCCCTGAGAGATCAATCCCTCGGCCGCAAGATCTATCCTTCGGCCGCAACATCCATTCCTCGGCCGCTAGATCCATTACTCGGCCGCCAGATCGTCCTTTTTCCAGACTCTGGAACGTTCTGTCAGACGTTTGATCCAACTATGCTACCTCCCCGATGCATTCGGGCTACGTTCAGAGATTACAACGAGGAGTTTGAATTGCATTGCAATTGCAATCGTGCCATTTGATTGGCCAGAGTGAGTCACCAATTGCCTATATAAAGGGCCTTTAGGTTCCAAAATAAGGACGACGAAATTAACAAGTGAATACACCCTCTCAAGCCCCGAAATTCTGCACATATACACTCTCAAACCCTCTCTTCAAAAGCCCTAACCTCCCGAAGGCAGCCATCAATCCGACGATCAAACCCCGAAGTTCAAACCCTAACCCTAGGGTTTTCAAAGAAGCAATCAGTCAATCGCAATCAAATCCGAAGCAATCAAGCAACTGAGGGATCAAGGTGGTGAGGCCCAACGGCCTCTGGTTTGATTTACTTTCCTTCCATATACTTTAATCGTAGCATTTAGTCATCTGCTAACTTTTCTGTCTGGTGTGAAGAAGAACACCGACCGGGGCTTCGATCCCTCGGCCGATACATAAAACCAGGAGGATCCCTCGGCCGTGACATCCATTCACCGGCCGCGGGATCCATCCCCCTGGGACAGCTTATTTTGTATTCTGCTTTCTGATACATGCTTCGATTATCGCACTGGCTCAATTTATTTACTGTTTAAAGGCTTAATTAAACAGACTATGTGTTAGAATTAAACAAAGCATCTACATGTCTTATGTTGAATAACTATGGGCCAGTCTCACGACTGGGCAGAGAGGGGTGCCTGACATCTTCCCCTTACTGTACCTTGGCTCCCGGCTGTATCCAGAATCTCTATCTATTTTCCCAGTTTTAATAAATTGGGTGGCGACTCTGTTTTGATGATAACCGCTATCGTGTGGTGACGTTCCTAGCCATGGGAATGTCCACGATCTTGGTTTACGAAGCAAGCAACCAATCGAGCAAACAAACGTGATCAATCTGTATGGCGATGCCCCGTTTGGGTGGTGTCTACAGTTTGCAAGAGAAAATATCGACTGACTCTGGACCACTTTGCTATAATTAGAATAAGCTGTGAGCCGTTAGGCTTCTCAAGCATTTTGTTTTGTTTTCCATGCTTAATTGTTTTAAGGCTTTTATGCTCAGCTGATGTATTAGAAGTAATAATTTTGAAATAAAGTTGAAAAACGGAGGGTTTCCCCTTCTGATTCTCCAATGAAGCTTTGTTTTGCCGCCCATCCTTCCTTCGACCTTTGATATGGACCCATAATGTCAGCCCCTGGATCAAGTTGATAGAATATCGGGCCTCAGAGAGAGACTGCCTACGTATCCCTTTCCAAGGAATCAGGTCAAAACGTAGTTCAGGCTAAGGTTCACTTGTGTGTTTTACTTCTCCTTTTTACGCTCTAACTTTTGCCTAGTGCCGCCTTCACAGGTTTTCAGCCTAGCGAGCTTTCGACTTTTGCCTATTTATTTTTGCCTAGACCGCCTCCTTAGGTTTTCGGTCTAGCAGGCTGCTCTAATTTTTGCTTGGAACTGCCCACCCTTGTGGTTTTCAGTCCAACGAGCATCTCTTAGGGATAGAAACGTTTGAGTTGATCCAGGTTGACCAGAGTACTGAATTCATTGCCGTCGAGATTGATGAGCTTGGCAGCACCCCCAGACAGGATGGTCTTGATAATGTAAGGCCCGGATCGCTTTGGTCGGAACTTCCCGCGAGCATCGAATACTGGGGCCATATTTCCTTTGTGACCATATCTCCCTTGACCAAGCCTCTGGATTTCACTTTCTTGTCAAATGCCCGAGCAATTCGACGCTGATAACCTTGAACATGATACAGAGCACGGAGCCTCCTTTCATCAAACAACATTAGCTCGACAAACCTCCCGCTGAGCCACTCAGATTCCTCAAGACCGCTTTCAACCATGATTCTCCAAGATGGTACCTCAAGCTCGATGGGAAGCATTGCTTCCATTCCGTAAACCAGGGAGAAAGGAGTCGCACCGGTTGAAGTACAAATCGACGTCCTGTATCCCCAAAGCGCCAAAGGCAGTTGCTCGTGCCAATCCCTTGCGGACTCAACTGTCTTTTTGATGATCACCTCAATGTTCTTGTTCGTGGCCTCGACTGCTCCATTCGTTTGCAGACGATAAGTTGTTGACCGGTGGATCTCAATGCCGAACTCTTCAAAAAGTTCCAAAACCCTACCCTTGAAATGACTTCCGTTATCTGACACGAACGCCTGAGGGACGCCGTACCGATAAATGATGTTCTTCCGGATGAACTGAGCCACCTGAACCGTTGTCAAGGTTTTGTATGATTCAGCCTCGACCCATTTAGTGAAATAATCTATCACCACCAGTATGAACCTGTGGCTGTTTGAAGCAGATGGTTTGATCATTCCAATAACGTCGATGCCCCATACAGAGAAAGGCCAGGGCGAGGTCATGACGTATAGCTTAGATGAAGGGATGTGTTGCAGGTTGGCATGGATTTGGCACTTGTAGTAGCGTCGCACATAGTCAATGCACTGAGACTCCATTATAGACCAATAGTAACCTTGCCTGAGGATTTTCCTAGCAAGCATAACACCACTCATGTGAGGACCACAGACTCCTTCGTGAATTTCCTCCATTATCCGTGTTGCTTCAACGTCGTCGACACATAGTTTGTGCATCCCACAGTGAGATCTCCGATACAGTTTCCCTCCACAAATGATGTACTGAGCAACCAGCCTTTGCAGAGCAACCCAATCCTTTCTTGAAGCTCCGGCAGGGAACTCTCCACATTCCACAAAATTCCAGATGTCATGATACCAGGGCAGGCCATCATCAACATCATCGATGGCGTTGACGTACTCATAAGCGGGCAAGTCCCTCTGTTCAATTACGATCGGCCGTATCCTGACCCCTATTGGAAGTTCGATCATTGAAGCCAAAGTCGCCAAAGCATCGGCGAACTGATTCTTCAATCATGGAATATGGGTGAAGGTCACCTTATTAAAGCGAGGAATCAGTTCTTCCAAATCTTGGTGATAAGGCTTCAGCTTTTCTTCGCAGACATTCCAATCTCCGTTTGCCTGAGAAATTACCAGGTTTGAATCCCCGATTATCTCGAGCTTCTCGACTCCCAGTGCCATAACAGCCTCCATCCCGACGATGCAGGCCTCATATTCAGCTTGATTGTTAGTGACGTCGAAGTTCAACTTGAAAGCGAGGGGGATATGAGCACCAACGGGCGTAATCAGCAATACCCCGATTCCGAATCCCCTTTGATTAGCAGCCCCATCGAAATAGAGCGTCCAAACTTCTTCTACGACTGATAACACATCTTCGTCCGGGAAAGTGAAATCCGCGTCCTCCAGCCCCTCAATCGGGTGATCGGCCAAGAACTCTGCCACAGCACGGCCCTTTACAGATTTCCTCGTGACATATTGGAGATCGAACTCAGCCAGCAGCAGCAACCAATGTGCTAGCTTATGGGTGAGCGCTGGCTTCTCGAACAGATACTTGATAGGATCCATCCGAGAAATCAGCTTCACCAAATAGGCTAGCATGTAGTGTCTAAGCTTTTTGGTAGGCCAAACTAGTGCCCAACATGTCTTTTCCAGAGGAGTATAGCACTCCTCGCTCCCTACCATCTTCTTGCTCAGATAGTAGATAGCCTTCTCGACTCCCTTATCTCCTTCCTGTGCTAGCAAGCATCCCATAGCTGTTGGGGTGACAGATAAGTACAGGATCAAAGGTCGACCAGGCGTAGGTGGCATCAAGACCGGTGGATTCCTCGCTCCCTACCATCAAAAGCAGCTTGGCACTTCTCTGTCCATTCGAAACGAACATCCTTTATGAGCAAACGAAACAACGGTTCACAAGTCAGAGTTAACTTGGCGATGAATCGGCTGATAAATTGAACCTTTCCCAGAAAGCTTCGTACTCCTTTTTCTGACCGTGGCGGCTCTATTTCGAGAATTGCCTTGCTTTTAGACGGATCGACCTCGATTCCTCTTGCTGTGATTAGGAACCCCAACATCTTGCCTGTTGTGACCCCAAATGTGCACTTCTGCGGGTTGAGATGCATGTTGTACTTGCGAAGCCTCTCGAGGAATTGCCTGAGTGCCGGGATGAAATCCTCCTTCTCTTTTGCCTTAACAATCATGTCGTCGATATAGACCTCGACCGTCTTGTGGTTAAAATCGTGCAGCAAAGTGGTCTGGGCCGGAAAGTGCAGCCAGCATTTTTCAGTCCAAACGGCATCATCACATAGCAGTAGGTACCCCATTCGGTGACGAAAGTCGTCTTTTCCTGGTCCTCAGGTGCCACAGAGATCTGGTTGTACCCCGAGAATCCGTCGACAAAAGAGAGCAAAGCATGCCCCGCCGTGTTATCCACAAGCACATCAAAGTGAGGCAAGGGAAAACTGTCTTTGGGGCTTGCCTTGTTCAAGTCCCTGAAATCGACGCAGACTCGGATTCTTCCATCTTTCTTAGGAACCAGCACGATGTTAGCAACCCACTTAGGATATTCAGCGACCCTTAGGAAACCAGCATCGATCTGTTTGGTGACTTCCTCTTTGATCTTTTCAACCCAATCTGGCCTCATCCTGCGAAGTTTCTATTTGACAGGTATAGCCCCAGGTGCCAACAGAATTCGGTGCTGTACAATTTCGGGGTCGATACCCGGCATGTCCTTGTGAGACCATGCGAAAACCTCGAAGTATTCTTTGAGCAGATCAATCAGTGCGGCACGATCCTCGGGGGACAAAGTTGAACTGATTTGCATCATTCGGGGGTCACTCTCGTCTATCAAATTTATAGAAATTACTTGTTCTTTTAGAGGTTGAGCATGCCTTTCGTCTTCCTTTTCGATGAGAGAACGTAACTCAGTCGGGATGGTCCCGTCGAAGTTTGTTCCTTCATCGTAGGGGTCGACACAGTTTATATATAAGTTCGCAAAGTAGCCAGAAGTAGGATCATTCATTTCATAAAACCCAGACGGGTTACCAAGTACAGTAGACTCGAATTCGAAGTAAAAGCTATGGCGTGGAGGGCCAAGCGGCACAAACTCCGACTCTGAGCTAGACTTAGACTCAACAGACTCAGTGTTAGACTCAGATGCGTCATCAATGCATGTTAAGCGTGGAGTAAAAATGCAGTTGTTAATACTACCCTTGGCTTCTGCGATGAGGGAGATTGGATCCTCGAGAATGTCTGGAGAGTCGGGCCCAAGCATCAGCACTTCAGCCTCCTCTGTCTTGCCAACCAAACCCACTTGGGAGAACAGCATCTCCAAATCCCCTTGATCCACGGTCATCAGCCAATTAGTCTCTTCCTTGATCTGGGCCAGCTGCTTCTTGAACTCTTCCTTAGCCAGCTCTTCCTTTGCTATTTCTTCCTCACTGTTGGACCAGGTGTCTGCAGCGAATATCTCAAAACCCGGTAGCCAAGTGCCAGTCTCCAGATCCCAGAATGGTTCAGGCTGTCCCAAATAAGCAATGCTCCCTCCCTCGCGGACGAAGTAGCAGTCGGGGTTACCATAAAGGGTTCGAGGTTTTCCCGCACCCTTCCCCTTTTTGGCCTTTTTGGCAGGGGGAGTGTATCCCAGACCAAATTGACCCTCGGAAAAGGGAAAGATGGGGAACTCAGCGATCCCTTGCTGGTTGATCCCGAGCCCCAGACCAGGCATAAAGGACATCCTCCTCATAATTTCAAAGGTAGCTGAGCTAATAACAAAGCCTTCGTCCACGACAATGCTAAGGACTGATCCTGAAGTATCAAATGCAAACCCTCCAAAATCTGAGTCCTCTTCCCCGTGCATTATCCCCAAAACAGGTTCATCATCCTTGAGCGGGCGGATCCCAGAGTCCCCACAGATTGTCATAGTACCAGTCGGAAGCCCCAACATAACCTTCTGATGCAGAGTTGAAGGTACTGCCATAATGTCTGGCCTATGTAGCCACGGTCTGCCCAGCAGCAGATTGAAGGTAGCAGGAATGTCGACCACGTGAAATTCTACATCCATCTCAAAGCCTTCAGCATCGAGCTTCAGTATGATGGTCCCTTCCATAACGCGGCGGGTGCTATCATAGGCCTTGACTACTAGATTTGACGGAGCGAAATCCTTCTTTGCGATCCCGAGGCGGTACGCGACCTTTAATGGCGGAGCCATTATCAATAAGCACGGTCGGAATCCATAGTCCCTTGCATTTGACAGTGATGTGCAACGGACGATTGTGGTCGGTCCCCTCGACAGGCAGATCTCTTTCGGTAATTGTGACAGAGTGCTTGGAGAGGAGAGGCAGAATGAGGGAGATCATGGCTTTGGGAGTGATGTCGGTTGGTACCTTGAGTCGGGCCAGAACTGCAGATAACTTATCACAATGCTCCTTTGACGATGAAATTAAACCCCAGATCGATACGGCAGCAGGGATCCTCTCGAGTTGCTTCTGAATCACGTCCCCTTCTGGGACCCTACTAGGAAATCTGGAACGTTCCTTAAGGCGGCAGGAGCGGCGGGCCTCAGAGCATTGGACGAGTCTCCAGCCTGAAGGTTTGGCGGCTGAAAGACTCGGTCGCTCCTCGTCACATTGGCCACGTCCAACCAAGAAGATGTATCGATGGAGTCCCAGAAGTCAGCGGGCAGTTCTTCCACTTGCGCTTCCCTTTATCCACAGATGCGACCATTGCTGGCGAATCCTGTTCCGGCGTTACACCCTAGTTTAAATCTTCCATCACTAACCCTTCCCAGAAGGCAGGGTCTTGCGCGGCAGCTTCCTCAAATGGCGTTCCTGGATTGGTAACAAACGGCACATCCCAGAACCCTCCATCGACCAAAGTAGAGTTGACGGTCCAGGCTTCATTTCCCATATCTATGTCAACAACCTTATTAGCGTCCCAGAGATCTGCAGGCGGCAGAGTCTTATTAAGGTCGATGATCTCATCCACATCCCATAGGTCAGCGGGCGGCGCATCCAACACCATAATAGAACAATCCTCACTTTGAGCCACGTATGGGCGCGGCTGCTCGACTGGCACGATGTTTACGGTTGGATCACACACAAGGTCAGTACATAAGTGGAGAGCATCCGAGATCCTGTCCGCTAAAGGAAGGAAGATCCCAAGCTGGCGACGTTCGTTGGGAATGATTTCCCCCTCGACATAATAATCCAAGTACTTCTCGTCTATGTCCTCATTGGTACCGACCCATTCCATGTGGAAGTTCTGACCCCAAGCTAGTTGTGCAGCATCAGGCTGTGGGTCCCAAACATATTCCTCCTCCTCAGGATTGACCGGCTCAGCCTGATAGTAAAGCATGAACAAGGAGAGGCCATCGAGCGGATCTGACTGTGCCGCGTTCCATTCTTCTTCCAATTGATCAATCCATGTCTGATTGACCTGTGGAGGTGCAGGGAAACACAAGTGATATCGTTCATTCCAGTCATTGCCTAGTTCTAGCCATTCCTTCATCTTGTCTTCCATTTCCCAGCCAACTGACAGCATGTTGACGTTAAGATCGACCGGGAAGGCACGATTGGTCTCGGGCGTTCATCTGAGGTTATATGGTCAGTAGGGTTAAATATGGTGGAGCTAGGGGAGATTATAGTGGAGCTGAGGGATATCTGGTTTACATGGTTATTATGATTCGATAGGGAATTGAAGATGACATTGGGTTTGGTAGGAGGGGTAGGAAGGGTGCCATTGTCTACCAAATCTTGAATCGCATACCGGAGGCGATAGCAGGAGTCGGTATGATGACCGGGCATCTGATGTAAGCACATAAAAGGCTAGGGTTATGGCTAGGTGGTAGATTTTGAGGGAGTGGGGTTGGAGTCAAGGGCCTGAGGTGACCAGTCTTGACTAACTTTTCCAACACCGAGGAGAGAGGTGCCTCGAAGTTAGCAAAGTTACGGGGTTGGTTGCGGTTTCGGGGTTTTTGAGGGGTTTGAACTTGGTTTACATCGGCGATGTGATTGGAGCTCTGAGTGGTGGCATTGTTGCTGGCGGAAGTCGCGTTGGCATAACTGCTACCGCCGAAGAGAGCAGTACTATTCCTGATGTAGGCACGGGGCTTGGATTTTGATGCCGACGCAGAGGCAGACGAGGAGGTGTCACTTCTTGGTAGGATACCATTTTGAAGAGCCTCTTCAATGGCAAGACCGGAATCAAAGAAGGTCTCAAAATTCGCACCCTGGACTAGCACAAGATTTTTGGCAAAGTCTGGTTGCAAGTTGTGAGAGATGATGCGAATCTGATCTTTCTCGCTGGGACGATCGGTCATAAGGGCCGCCTTAGCCCTCCACCATTGGATAAAATCTGCAAAGGACTCCTTTGCATGCATTTTTGTGGACTCCAGTTCCCTAGTGGTCATCTCGAGTTGGGCATTGAAGGCTGCACCAATGTCTTCCCACGTTCTTCGCTTAGCAATGTCAAGGGACAGGAACCACTGGAAAGCAGGACCAGAAAGAGTTTGAGGGAACAGCTGAGCCATGGCTTCTTCCCCTACCCCATGCAGTTTCATAGCACCGTGGTATGCTAGCAGATGAGTTTTCGGATCCCCAGTGCCATCAAACTTTGCGAAATCGGGCATCTTGAATCTTTCGGGCAGCCTGGCATTTGGGAACGGGTAGAGATGATCCATGTCTAAACCACAAGCACCCAGTTTTTCGGACTTAGAGACAGATTCCTCGAGCTTGGCCATTTTGGCGATAAGAGCAGCCATTTCCGGATTTGGAGCAGGATTCTCGGGTTGAGGAATTTCTTCGGCTGCAAGCTCGTGCTCACTGCCGCCCCTCCTCCTACCGGGAGTTGTTCCTCAATCAAGGCACGGATGTTGGCCATAGATGCATCAACCTGATCGGCCCTTTCCTGCATAATGGCCATGTTGCGTTGAATATCAGCCAGAACGGTAGCGAGGTTCGGAGGTGGAGTATCAGCGATGACGAGAGCTTCTGTCTTGACCTGAACAAGTTTCGGAGATGCAGGAAACGGAGAGAAAGGAGACGGCGGCGAATCCTCCCTTAACAAATGTAGACACCTCTCAGACGGGGCATCGCCATACAGATTGATCATTTGTTGCTCGATTGGTTGCTTGCTTCATAAACCAAGATCGTTGACATTCCCATGGCTAGGAACATCGCCACACGATAGCGGTTATCATCAAAATAGAGTCGCCACCTAATTTATTAAAACTAGGAAAACAGATAGAGATTCTGGGTACGGGAGCCAAGAGTACAGTAAGGGGAAGGTGTTAGGCACCCCTCTCTGCCCAGCTGTGAGACTGGCCCATAGTTATTCAACATAAGACATGTAGATGCTTTGTTTAATTCTAACACATAGTCTGTTTAATTATGCCTTTAAACAGTAAATAAGGTGAGCCAATGCGATAAATAAAGCATGCATTAGAAAGCAGAACATGAAACAAACTGTCCCAGGGAGATGGATCCCGCGGCCGGTGAATGGATGTCACGGCCGAGGGATCCTCCTGGTTTTATGTACCGGCCGAGGGATCGAAGCCCCGGTCGGTGTTCTTCCTCACACCAGACAGAAATGTTAGCAGATGACTAAATGCTATGATTAATCATAAATACGGTAAATAAAACAAACCAGAGGCCGTTGGGCCTCACCACCTTGATCCCTCAGTTGCTTGATTGCTTCGGATTTGATTGTGATTGACTGATTGCTTCTCGGAAAACCCTAGGGTTAGGGTTTGAACTTCGGGGTTTGATCGTCGGATTGATGGCTGCCTTCGGGAGGTTAGGGCTTTTGAAGAGGGGGGTTGAGAGAGTATTTTGACAGAGTATCGTGACTTGAGAGGGTGATTTCACTTATCAATTTCGTGGTCATTATTTTGGAACCCAAAGGCCCTTTTATATAGGCAATTGGTGACTCATTCCGGCCAATCAAATGGCACGATTGCAATTGCAATGCAATTCAAACTCTTTGTTGTAATCTCTGAACGTGGCCCGAACGCATCGGGGAGGTAGCACAGTTCGATCAAACGTCTGACAGAACGTTCCAGAGTCTGGAAAAAGGACAATCTGGCGGCCGAGCAATGGATCTGGCGGCCGAGGAATGGATGTTGCGGCCGAAGGATAGATCTTGCGGCCGAGGGATTGATCTCTCAGGGAGATTTTCTAGCAACAAGTTGCTCGGGTGAGGAAATGATGTTAAGGCCGTGAGATCAAATGTCACGGCCGACAGATGGATTCTCCTAGGATTCTGTTTTTCTGTCTGAAAGGCTATATGGCTCTAGATTGGATCCTCTAAGTGGTTCAAAGTTCTTACCGAAAGTCCTAAGGTTCTCGAGAAGGCAATCAGCAATCACTGTATCCATTTCATCATCGGGATGGTCCCCAAGGTGGGACTTGAAATAATCGTTAGGCCAAATTGGGGTGTCTACAGATGCCCCTCTTTGACTGAGCTCAGACGGATCGCGAGACATGTTTGAGTAAAAGTCAAAGCTGTAAAAAGCAACTCAATTTGGTCCAACCACTATTCCAAGGGTTTTTTGAAAAAGGTTTTTGTTATGGTCGGGCCAGGAGGCTGCCTACGTATTCCACAAGGGAAATTCAGACCAATCGTAGTTCGGGCAATAAAAAATAAAAAGTTTGGAGGGTTAGAGACAGAAGACGTACCTTCGGGCTTAAAAAGCCGTAGTGCAACATACCTAGACTGAGCCAGGATTTTGGCGGAAGATAGTTGAAGGAGCGCGGGGCTGCCGGGGGAATTTTTGAGGAGAGCTTCCTTAGTATTTTGGGGTTGATCAGTACACGGCAGGTGCGTTTGCTTTTCTTGATCATCCTTAC
This sequence comes from Rhododendron griersonianum, assembly GCA_018127125.1. Lineage (NCBI taxonomy): Eukaryota > Viridiplantae > Streptophyta > Magnoliopsida > Ericales > Ericaceae > Rhododendron > Rhododendron griersonianum. Next base: position 34,684,269 of record CM030794.1, read on the forward strand.
TTTGACTGAGAGGAGCTCGGTAGAGTAGCCTATCCTTGCGAATGAGCTGGAAGGAATTGATGTAATGGGGTGGAATCCAAGCCATCTGCTGGGGATGAATCGGATGCCGGTTTGAGATATGGGGGGCGCGAGGCCAGTAACTAGAGCACGGAGCTTTGGGGATGAGAGAACCGAAGCGCGGAGCTGGTATTGATCATAAGGCGAGAGCCTGAGGTGTCGGAGCTTAGAGCTTGACGTGATTTGATTGAATTGGCGTGTTAAGCAAAATCCAATACGGCTGGGGAGATTGATTAGGGGGTCGAGAGATAGATCACGCGGCCGAACAATCGATATCTCGGTCGAGGAATAGAAGTCTCGGCCGCGCAATCGCTTGATTTCCAGAGCTCTATAAAAGCCGAGCCTCGGCGTTCTTTCATTTCATTTTCCTCTCTTCTCTCTCCATCCTCTGCATCTTAGACGTCCACCGAAGACCCCCTTTCGCTTCCCCTCGTTCCTGACAGCTCCGAGCCATGGATAATGCACGGCCAGAGATCACGGAGGGAGGCCGCGCTGTTCTTGGTCTTGTCTTGATGCTTGATTAGGGACCCTTGCATGGGTGGCTTGCTTCGGTGACGCGGAGCTCCTGGGGCGGCGGTGGTACGCGATGTGGTGATTTTTCTGGGCCATGTGGTGATTCTTTTGAGCCACGTGGTGTCCCTTCTGCACCGTAGTACTCCTCTGGTATACACTGCTCCAGGGGTGTCCTTTTCTTTTTTGCAGCTGGTCTCTGGTGTTCAGATCACCAGAGGATTTGGCATCTTCCTCTCCTTCCTTTTTGCTCTTGTTTTTCTCTTCCTGCATAGGTTAGTCTAACAGGAAATCGATGTATAGTTTGTTTTAGTGTAGACACCTCCCAAACGGGGCATCGCCATACAGATTGATCATGTTTGTTTGCTCGATTGGTTGCTTGCTTCGTAAACCAAAATCATGGATATTTCCATGGCTAGGAACATCACCACATGATAGCGGTTATCATCAAAACAGAGTCGCCACCCAGTTTATTAAAACTGGGAAACTAGATAAAGATTCTGGACACGGGAGCCAAAAGTACAATAAGGGGAAGGTGTTAGGCACCCCTCTTTGCCCAGTCGTGAGACTGGCCCATAATAGTTCAACATAAGACATGTAGATGCTTTATTTAATTCTAACACATAGTCTGTTTAATTAATCCTTTAAACAGTAAGTAAAGTGAGCCAGGACTGTAATTGAAGCATGCTCAGAAAGCAAAACAAACAAGGCTGTCCCAGGGTAATGGATCCCGCGGCCGGTGAATGGATGTCACGGCCGAGGGATCCTCCTGGTTTGATGTACCGGCTGAGGGATTGAAGCCCCGGTCGGTGTTCTTCCTCACACCAGACTATGCGATTAAGAGATAATCAGAAAGCTATGATTAAGTATAAGAGCGATAAATAAAACAAACCAGAGGCCGTTGGGCCTCACACCTTGATCCCTCAGTTGCTTGATTGCTTCGGATTTGATTGTGATTGACTGATTGCTTGATTGAAAGCCCTAGGGTTAGGGTTTGAACTTCGGGGTTTGATCGTCGGATTGATGGCTACCTTCGGGAGGTTAGGGCTTTCGAAGAGGGGGATTGAGAGAGTATTTTGACAGAGTTTCGTGGCTTGAGAGAGTGTATTCTCTAATGAATTTCGTGTGTCTATTTTCGGAGTCCAAAGGCCCTTTATATAGGCAATTGGTGACTCACTCCGGCCAATCAAATGGCACGATTGCAATTGCAATTGCAATGAACCTCTAACTCTACGTCGTAATCTCTGAACGTGGCCCGAACGCATCGGAGAGGTAGTGTAGTTGGATCAAACAATCGACAGAACGTTCGAGAGTCTGGAAAAAGGTCGATCTGGCGGCCGAGTAATAGATTACACGGCCGAGGAATGGATGTCTCGGCCGAAGGATAGATCTTGCGGCCGAGGGATTGATCTCTCAGGGAGATTTTGCCAGCAATAGGTTGCTCGGGTGAGGAAATGATGTTAAGGCCGTGAGATCGATGTTACAACCGACAGATGGATTCTCCTAGGTTTCTGTATTTTCTATCTTAAAGGCTGTATGGCTCTGAATTAGGTCCTCTAAGTGGCTCAAAGTTCTTACCGAAAGTCCTAAGGTTCTCAAGAAGGCAATCAGCAATCACTGTATCCATTTCATCATCGGGATGGTCCCAAGGTGGGACTTGAAATAATTGTTAGGCCAAATTGGGGTGTCTACATTTAGGAAATGTGGGATGATCCACTTTGTGATGTAAAAAAAAAACTTTCATTATATGAAACAAAAACCTTTTGCTCTGCTATTGTGATTGTGTAAGCTTTTGTACCATTTGTTCTGTGTATGATATTTTGTTAATCCAGTGAAACGAACAGAATCGTGGAAACAATCTGTAAAACAGCCGTTCTGGCGGCCGACCTAATGATTACGCGGCCGAGGCTTGGATCTGGCGGCCGAAGGATCGTTTTGTTCGCCTGGGTTTGACTTTTAGGTCAACCCTGATTTTCACGGGCCGATGGATTGATCCTACGGCCGACGTATCGAAGTGCCGGCCGAGAGACCGACCAAATTACCAAGGATTAAGAATCTGATTCCGATTCGAACTAAGACTTGACTTAGTCCTATAAATACGCGTTCTACGAACCCGATAGCATTGTTAGTAACAGTTCCTTGCATATGGCACAACCAGTCCTTGATCAGTGGTTGAATTCCTTTAGTGGCCTCGACCGTTTACACTTTAAGTCCTTCAGTATGGACTTTCTCTTCTCCCTTCGTCAAATTCCTGTGAATTTTGCTTTCCTTAGAGCAGCCACCAGTTTGTGGGATCCTGCTTTTCATGTCTTTCGATTTAGGAGAGAGGAATTGTGTCCTACTATCGAGGAGTTTGCGGCCATCATGGGTCATTCGGATAGAGAAGGTTTCCTTGTCCCTAATCCTTTGTTCAACCGAGGTGATCTCTTGAAGGATTTGCTCCAAGTTCAGAAACATGAAGCTAGGTTCTTCATGGTGAAGGGAAGGCTGGAGGTTCTACAGTTTGTCCAGCGTTTCGGTACAGCTGAGGCTCATCGTCAAGTTTCCCAACAGAAAGTATGCTTTCATGCGTTGTGCATTTGTCTCCTTCATTATTACTTGCTTGGCCCTTCCTCTGGCCATGCTGATCCCATGCTGCTTAACCTTGCTCAACAAATTGGAAACCGTGTGAGTTTTGCTGGCTTAGTGTTGGCAGAGACCTTGATGGGTCTAGATGTGATGAAGGATAATCCTACAGCTCAGTTCTCAGGCAGTCCTTTGCTATTGCAGGTTCGCTCTTTGTTTGTTTATTTTGTCAAGTTATCTTTTCATTCTTCACTCTTTTGTTTTGACTCACGTGTTCTCTCAACTCACAAATTTCCCTTGTTCTCTAGGTATGGTTATTTGAGAAACTAAAGGTGTGGGATGCGCCAGAGCGACTTCCTTATAATCCAGACCAGTGTACGGAGTGTCGCATGATTAGACAATTCCCAACTGAGGCTGCTTGGGAAGCATGGATGAAAACTTGCAGAGGTGATTGGATTCAATGGGTTTGCCCCTGGTATGGTGTTGAGAGCATGACTGCGAGTACTATGAACCATTTTGGTGTAGCAGTGATCGGTATTACTCGAGTCATCTTCTACTTTCCTGCTCGCTTTCAAAGGAAGTTTGGGGCTGAACAAATCGCAATCCTGGGTGACCCTGAGTATGCTGTTTCCAAGGTCCATGATGCCAACTTTTGTCGCAATATGCTGCGTTTTTGGCCGAATAGAGTGATGCAGGAGGTTGCTGAGAACTTTGCTGTCAAGCTATCAGGTTCTTACAAACGTTGGTTGAAGAAAAACTTTTGGAGGACAGTAGTGCAAAGAGAAGGAAGACCTAGAGATTGACACTTTGCTTATGTTTTTCAAAAGATGTTGTTTAATTCTAGATTTCATGGATTAAGAATTGTTTAGGTTTGCTTTTTTTTCCTTTTCCTTTGGACATAATAAAACATTTGGCCGTTTTATTTGAAGATGTTATTGCCATGGTTTGATAGTGAACATGCTTTAGGATAGACCTAGAAATTTTGGAAGTGATGATGATAGTAGTGGCCGGATCTCAAACTTAGAGATTGCCTACGTATCCCATGGAGGGAATCAGGCCATAAACATAGTTCCAACAAAGGGGATTTGTTTTGTTTTTAGTTAGGGTTCACTCGGGTATTTTCCTCTCCTTTTGTGCTCTTAATTTTGCATAAAAACCGCCCTTGCGGGTTTTCGGTCTAGCGAGCATTTTATTTATGCCTTAGTTTTTGCCTAAGCCGCCCTTGCGGGTTTTCGGCCTAGGTGGCTGCTCTAATTTTTGCCTAGGTCCGCCCACCCTTGTGGTTTTCGGCCCAACGAGCATCTCTCATGGGTAATACTTCCTCAGCTTGTCAATGTTGACTGGCGTCGCGAACTCCATTCCATCCAAGTCTACAATGTATGCTGCTCCTCCAGAAAGTATGAGTTTGATAAAGTAGGGGCCTCCCCAGTTTGGTCTAAACTTTCCCCTCGGGTCTGAAATGTGGCGACGGATCGCTTTGAGCACCTCCTACTTTGATGTCTCTTGGTTTTACCATTTTGTTGAATGCTCGTGCAATGCGGCGTTGATACCCTTGTACATGGTATAATGCTCTTAGCCTCCTTTCGTCTAGTAGTGCCAACTCGTCATAGCGGTTTTGAACCTAGTCTTCTTCGATCATTCCAGTCTCAGTCAGAACCCTTAACGAAGGTAATTCCAGCTCGATAGGCAAGACAACTTCCATTCCATAAACCAGAGAGTAGGGAGTGGCCCCAGTTGAAGTTCTTTCAGTTGTTCGATAGCCCCATAGTGCCAAAGGTAGCATTTCTGGCCAGTCTGTGTAGGTGTCGGTAGTCTTTCGCAGAATCCTCTTGATATTCTTGTTTGCAGCCTCAACTGCTCCATTAGTTTGAGGTCGATAAGTAGATGACCGATGATTCTGTATCCCAAATTTGGCAAAAAGCTTCCTTGTCGCTCCTTTGAAGTGCGATCCATTGTCACAGATGAACTCGTGGGGTACACCATATCGATAGATGATATTAGCGCGAATAAATTTGGCCACATGAGTGGCTTTGGGGGTAGCATAAGAAGCTGCTTCTACCCACTTGGTGAAGTAGTCGATGGCCACTAGAATGAACTGATGTTTGTATCTTCCCTTTGGATTTATACTTCCAATGACATCTATCCCCCAGGTGGAGAATGGCCAAGGGGATGTCATGCTATATAATTCCGTGGGAGGAATGCGCATGCGATCTGCGTGGGTTTGGCACTTGTAACATCGGCGGACATAATCAGCACAGTCGGCTTCCATTGTGGTCCAGTAATATCCCCAACGCAGGATCTTCTTTGCCATTGTTGTCCCATTCATGTGTGGTCCACAAATTCCTTTGTGTATTTCCTCCATTACCTTGTGGCTATCCTCCGCTGTGACACAAAGTTGACTTGGACCCAAGTGTGCTCTTCAATATAATGCTCCTCCACAGATTACAAATCGGGCGGCAAACTTTCGTAGAGCCGTTTTGTCCTTTGAGGTGGCCTCGGATGGGTATTCTCCTTCTTCCAGGAATTTCTTTACGTCTTCGTACCATGGCTTGCCATCGTCTTCACTCTCCTCGGTGAAGGTACACTCGCATGCTGGTTTGACCTTTTGCTTGATCATGAGAGGCCGCATCGTGAATCCCAGGGGTATCTCGACCATAGATGCTAATGTTGCCAGTGCATCTGCAAATCTATTGCTCACTCGAGGGGTGTGCATGAAGATAATGGAATCGAATTGTGGAATTAGATCTTTCAGCACGGAGTGATATAGTTTCAATGTGTCTTCCTTGACCTTCCAGTCTCTTCTTGCTTGAGATACCACCAGTTTTGAATCCCCAATGACTTCTACCCTTTTTGCCCCCAATTCCAGGGCTGCTTCCATTCCAGCAATGCAGGCCTCGTATTCAGCTTGGTTGTTGGTGACTTCAAACCTTAGTTTATATGACAAAGGGATATGGGAGTCGTTTGGGGAAACTAGCAATATCCCTATGCCATATCCACATCGGTTTGATGCTCCATCAAAGTAAAGCTGCCATGTGTCGTCTAGAAGACATAAGATATCTTCGTCGGGGAATATGAAGTCTTCTACCTCGGCTTCTGTCACAGGGTGATCTGCCAAGAATTCTGCCACAGCTCTTCCCTTCACTGATTTTCTTGTCATGTATTTGAGGTCGAATTCTGCTAGCAGCAATAACCACCTAGCTAGTTTTCCAATAAGTGCTGGCTTTTCGAAAAGATATTTGATTGGGTCTAAGCGAGAAACCAGCACCACTGGGTGTGCTAACAGGTAGTGCCTTAGCTTCTTTGTGGCCCATACTTGCCCCCAACAGGTTTTCTCGAGGGGAGTGTACCTTGTTTCATAGTCCATCATTTTTTTGCTGAGGTAGTATATGGCGCACTCTACTTTGGCATCGTTCTCTTGTGCTAGCATGCATCCCATGGACGTGTCTGTTACTGAGAGATACAGAATCAATGGCTTCCCAGGGAATGGGTGGCGACAGTACAGGCGAATTCTGAAGATATTCTTTGATTGCCTCAAACGCTTGCTGAAAGTCTTGGCTCCATTCAAAATCAGTACCTTTCTTCAGTAGCTTGAAAAGAGGTTCATAGGTAGTTGTGAGCTTGGAAATGAACCTGCTGATGAATTGTACTTTCCCCAAGAAACTTCTTACTTCCTTTTCTGTCCTAGGTGGTAATATTTCCATGATAGCCTGTATCTTGGAAAGGTCTACCTCGATTCCTCTTTGAGTGATGAGAAATCCCAACATTTTTCCAGCCGTTACCCCAAAAGTGCATTTTTGAGGATTAAGACATAGTTTGTAATTCCTAATCCTCTCAAAGAACTTTTGGAGTGTTTCATAGTGTCCTTCCTTTTCCTTTGATTTGACTATCATATCGTCGACATATACCTCGACCTCTTTATGCATCATGTCGTGTAGTAGTGTTGTTGCCTTCCTTTGGTAAGTGGCTCCAGCATTCTTTAACCCGAATGGCATCACTCGGTAGCAGTAGGTTCCCCAAGGTGTAGTGAATGTGGTTTTCTCTCTATCCTCAGGAGACATAAGGATTTGATTATACCCAGAAAATCCATCCATGAAGGATAGCAATGCATGGCCTGCGGTGTTGTCTACTAGCTCGTCTATGTGGGGTAATGGGAAGTCATCCTTTGGACTGGCTTTGTTGAGATCTCGGAAATCTACACAGACCCTGATTCCTCCAGTTTTCTTTGGTACGGGAACGATGTTAGCTACCCATTGTGGATATTCGGTGACTATGAGAAAACCGGCGTTGATTTGTTTAGTGACTTCTTCTTTTATCTTTAAGACCCAATCAGGGCGCATACGTCTCAGTTTTTGTTTAACTGGTTTTGCATTAGGATGAAGGGGAATTTTATGCTGAACAATTTCAGGGTCTATTTCAGGCATGTCCTCGTAGGACCAGGCAAAAACATCTTTGTATTCTTTTAGCAAAAGGATTAGTTTTTCACTTTCTTGAGAGGATAGTGTGGTACCAATTTTAACCATTTTGGGCTCGTTTTCAGAGCCTATGTTTGCTGTGATTATTTCCTCAGAAAAAGGTTTAGCGTGCCTTTCTTCTTCTTTCTCGATAAATTCTAGAATTTCTTTTGGAATTTCTTCCTCAAAATTTGGTGTGTCAGAATCCATACAATTGATTATAGGCAAAGTGAAATACTCTAAATCTTCCTTCTCATTACTAAGATTGTCAAAAGACATTTCAGAGTCAAACTCAAAGTAAATGTTATGCTTTGGTGCTTTGACCAGGTTTTCCTCACTAGACTCAGTAGTTTCAAAAGATGAAAAGCTTGACTTGGACTGAGTCGACTCGGAGTCGGAATCGGAATCGGAACTAAGATCTGAATTAGCGCTTTTCATTTTGTATTTTAGAGTGTGTTCCACGGTCCAGTTAGGGTAAGCCCCTTTTTCAACATCCACAATCAGTTCAGAGCAGTCTTTTTCATCACCAAGGTTGATCATCAGTACTTCACTGTCACCTTGATTCGCATTTTCATCATTGTCACCCTGCAAGTCTTGGAGGGCCATTTGATTTGCTATTGCTGTTATCTCTTCCAATTGAGCTTCAATCTCTGCTTCGTCGCTGTTGTCGACTCTTCGTGTGCCAACAAAGCCCCACCAATTACCAAAGCTATCCGTGATGGGGTGGATCACCCTTATTTCATTGTTGGTGACCCCCTCATCAAAGAGTAGGTTCAGTGATATTTCGTCTAGTGGGTCGTTGTCAACAGACTCTTCTTCCTTTGCCTTTTATGTTTCGAGGTTATTGACCTCGTCTATCGGCCAATAGTCGTCGGTAGGTGCATAGGGGTCATAAAAATTGATTGGGACCCTGCGAAGCCCTTCTTCTTCAATCATGTCTTCTACTTCTTCTTCATAAACTGTTCTAGCGAACATGACATGGTTGTCTTCAATGATAGTCACCATAGGCTTTGGTTGATTTACCGGAGTGATGTATTCAGAGGGGTTGAAATCCTCAGCAGCAGAGTGGAGCGGACCAGACAGCTCGGTGACAACTTGAAAGTGCAAATCAAACGTGGATAGTGATGTAGTCATTTTTCCTGAAAGATTTTTGTTATAGTTAGATTGATTGATCTTACCTACTGTTTATTTGACTTAGAGAGACTCCTAAGGTTTAACCTGCAAAAGAAAACTTTACAACATATATATATACAATGGGTGTGAGGAAGAACTTTTGCAATGCAAGTAGGTTCCTAACCTGTAGGTTCCTATCTTAGTTTGATAAGTTCTATGGCTTTCTAATACATGTGTAGACACCCCAATTTGGACTTCTCGAATTTCCTTGATTCGTGGCCCGCAGGCTCCCCGATGATGAATTTGGATTAAACAAGCCTTGGACCAATTGAACTTTGCTTCTTGAAAGACTTTAAAAAGGGACAAAAGAGAGGTAAAAATCAGTTTCAAGCGCTCAGGAGTATTCCCAAGCGCTCAAAAAAATATTTTCCAAAAACCATTGGCCTGGCTCAATCTCGAGCGCTCGAGAGTGATGGTCCCAAGCGCTCGAGACCACTCCCGAGCGCTCGGAACCTCCTTGATTGCCCAATGGGTGAAAAGGGCCCCCCAACTTTCCATGCAGGCCATCATTTTGGTCGTTTGGACCAGGCTGACCAGCAGAAGACTCTGCCTCAGTCAGAGAAGACCAAATCTCATGGATTTTCTCTCCCAAAGTTTTATTTCATTTTCAAAATGAAAACCATATGCTATGTCATATGCTATGCTTCTCTATAAATAAAACCTGTTTTCAGCAGAGCAAAGGGGGCTGCGAAATTTCCTCTCTCTAGAACCACTCTCCTCTCTCTCTCTTGCTCAAGGCAAAGGTTTTCCAAACTCAAACTCACTTTCCAAACTCCAAAGGTTTTAAAAATCACCAAGGAAAAGGGCAAGAAATCCAGAATACTCTCTGCTTTTGGTATCTTGTGTTTTCCACTCTGCAGTCATTTTTCAAAGCTATTCCAAAGAGCAAAGTTCAAGCAAAAGGTAGAAATCTTTACCTTTGATCAAACAAAGAGGCTGTTCTTCCCTTCTGAGGGGGGTCTCTCAGCCTGACCCAGTCTTCAATACTGGGTGCATGGTTGGGAGACCTTAGTGTAAAAACAAGAGCAATGGGGTACAAAAAACGTTTTATCAAAACCCTCACTAGAAACACTCTCGAGCGCTCGAGAGTGCTCCCGAGCACTCTTCGAGCGCTCGGGACTGTTCCCAGTTTCATGCATAGTTCTTTTTTCATACAGCAGGCTGGGAATGATGTGCACTCTTAAAAGAAGTGGTTTCATTTTGGCATGCATGCACATAAAATCATTTTCCCCCAAAACAGAAACATTTCTTACAAGTTTTCATGTAAAATAAGGTTTTTCCAAAGTTAAAAGATGATTTCCTCTTGGGAAAGATCAAAACAAAGGTGTTTGCATGTCGAGTCAGTATCATTTCCTGTTTGAAGCAAAGCTGACATGCATCACACTCCCAAGCGCTCTGGACCATTCCCGAGCGCTCGGGAGTGCATGCATGCCATGGCACCCCATTTTCCCCAGTTTGTTGTGTCCTCTGCCTTTCTGCATGCATGAATGTATCCTCTTACTCTTCTAAAACTTGTAGATCTAGCTTTGTTGAGGCAGGGATGCACGATCTGAAAGATTGAGGGCTTATTTCAGTCTTTCAAGTCCTCTGCTGAGCCAGTAGTGTACATAAGAGCATTTCAGTTTCCAGTTTCACATTATATTCTGTCAGTGCTAACAAAGTTTTGCAGGATGAGAGTGTCAGCACTCCCAAGCGCTCGGGACCACTCCCGAGCACTCGAGAGTGAATACAGTAACAGGGCTGCATTTTCAGTTATCTCATATTTTGCAGGGCCATTTCACCCTCTACTGTACACATGCACCAGTATACACTTATTATTTGGTATAACTGCGAATACTTGCTAGTTATGTAATGAAACAAAATCCCTTTTAAAAATCCCACAAACGTTTAGTAGAGACCGATTTCGAATCGGGCGAGGGGGTGCCGTAAAACCCTTCCCCCCTCGTAACATGGCTTCCGGACCCTCAAAACGATCTCTGGTTTTTCAATTTCAATCAATTCATTTTCAAAAACAAAACGGTTTCTCGGGTGACAGACCATAAATCCGGGTGGCGACTCTTCAATTCAAACAATATTTTCGAATCAACCTCAAAAGTTCGAGGCGCGCGAATTTTCCATTTTGGGCCGCCCCGATCTCACCCGCGGGCACGCCTCGATCTCACCCAGGGCTGTGGTAGCCCACAGTGGCGACTCTGCTGGGGACTTTTAATTGATACTTGAGAAAAAGTTGGCATGTTCCCGAAACGGCCTGCTTTCCTTAAATATCAATTAAACTTGTGAGCCAAGCTTGAAAAACGTTTGTGGGATTTTCAAAAGGGATTTTGTTTCATTGTCTATCTTTTGTATATGTATCTTGTGCAACCTTGCTATTGTGTTTCGGCACTCCTACCCGGCTTGCCGGTGATGGGGAATCCCGGAACGCTCAGCAACCCTTGACCGTGATGAGTCATCCCTACCGTTTGTACCATTATTGGGTGTACGCTCAATAGTGGGAGGTATACTTTGACTTTAGTCCGGGGAACCCTCTTCAAGCCAAAACCGGCCTTTGTACATGTGTAGAAAGTAATAGAACCTTCCAAACTAGGACAGGGACCCGCAACGTAGGACTATGTGCTATATCCTGCCTACATGTTACTGCTTTCTGCATCTCACCATGCATCTCATCCATGTCACGCCATCATGCTGTCTATTCAATTTCAAGTCCTGCGCTTTTCAGACTCGCTCTCACGGTCTGGAAAAGGTTGCCGAGGCCCGATGAAGAATCGTGCACCCTAGTGTACGTTATCGAAACTACATGAGTCCTTAGAACAATGAGACTTTGGGAAATCAGAATATACTAAGTCATTGACTAATGCCTAATCGAAGATTCAACAGAGAATAAGGAATAACAAGAAAACAACGCCGTGATGCCACTTTACTTACACCACTCTGGCTAATGGCACCATGTTACTGACACCACTCTGGTTGTGGTATCACGTCGTCTATACTAAGTTATTCCAAGTTCAAAATTGAAACTTCAAATGAGGACTAGTTGAATACTTAGTTCGTTTTGACATCTCTTAGAATTTGTCGTTCTGAACAAAGGATACACCCTAAAAGAAATTCTGAGGAATTAGGCAACCTTCAAAAGACCGTAATCTTATCCCGCTTGCACATCTCACCTTGCATCTTATACCGTCCGCTTGCTTTCGTGTCCTGTGTAGAACTCTTAGACTCGCTCGCGCAGCCTGTTTAGGATTGCCTGGACCGATGATGAGTCGTGCTTTTTAAAGGCACGTTGTTGAAATTAATTAGTCCTTGGAACGACGGGGTTTTGGGGATATCAAAGTTCATTAAGTCTTCAATACATTTTTCAACCATGGATTCAACGAAGTTTAACGAAACAATTAGGCTACAATGTCGTGATACCTACACCACCCAGGTTATAGTGCGAAGTCACTTACACCGCTTAGGCTAATGGCGCCATGCCACTTACGCCGCTTCGGTTACGGTATCATGTCATTTACGCTAAACGGTTTTTGAAACCAGAACAGAAACTTCAGGGGAAAAATGTTAAATTTGTCTTGATATCTCCCAAATCTTGTCATTCCTAATCAAAGGACACACACTCAAAACAATCTCTGAGGACTAAGGCAATCCTTCATAGGATGTCATTTCTTGAGTCAGGGTCTAGGAGACCATAAATCCATGGAGTTTGGGATAACTCCGGTGTTCGCCGTGCCCGAACGGCTCCCTCTAGTTTAATCTAGCCTTAAGTGCATCTTCCAGCAGTCTGATTGCTCTGTCTCGGATGGTCTTAGATAAGGAGATTGGCTCTGATTCCCAACGTGAGGAATTTAACCTGCCTGACAACGACCTACCCGTGACTGTTGGAACTATCCGTAAAGTTTGATCCCTTGAGTCGACGATGACAACATGTGATTAACAATTCTTTTATGCATACACATTTTTCAATAAATCATAACAGGGGCACATTTTGAGTCCACTTTGTTGCTTTACTGTCAGCACTGGGCCACCCATCCTACGCAAAGCCATACCACCTTCTCCGACTACCTCAAAATGACAGGGTAAACAAAGCTGGTTGAGCTGAAAAGGGCTATATAGGAAATGAATCAGAAAATGGATAAGCAGATGACTCTATTGCAAGGGCTGGTTGACCTTTTCACCTCCGCCATGTCGAATCCAGATCTGGGACTAAATGTTGATGATGCCAGGATCAAAGAAACTCCACAAATCCACCACCCTCCAACAGTCGGAATCAAACCATGCTCAAAAGCGAAGCTCTCGGACATGCTCAAAGATCTGGTCAGATTCCATGATGCCAGAACTCACTCAAATGAGAACGTTGGATCCTTGCCTGAAACTAGTGCTAAAAGGCAAGATGTGCACATTGATGAGATCGACCCCAAAAGCAAAAGAGTGTTATGCAGCTTCGAAGCAAGCAAAGCTTTCACCAGAGGCCCATTCGGCACCGCCATAAATCCTCAACCCGGCCAGCTGCAAAATCCCACCAAGGATCTTCTCCCATTTTCCCGTACCTTTGGCCTCAGTTTATGAGAAGCTCCTCGAAGCCGGCCTCATCAAGCCGCTTCCTCCAACTCCCCTGCCTCAAAAGCTCCCGGCGTCCCACAACCCAAATGCCTACTGTGCCTTTCACCAATATACCGGTCATTCCACCAATAACTGCTTCCGTCTCCGCCACGAAATCCAAGACCTAATCGATGACGGAACCATCCCAATGCCAGGCCTCGGATCTGGAGAAGAATGGTGAATGCAGTGCAGTCAATCCATGAATGAAATTTCTCACGAGTTTGGAAAACTTTTGAGTTTCAAGTCGAGTCTTTGTCCTTCAATTTCGAGTCAGTTTGTACTTCGAGTCTTTCATGCTTTTGTGTCTGTATGTTTTCAAATTCAAGCTTGTAGTCAAAGAAGAAAAACCACAAAGAGAGTCAGTTTCGTAGGCCCGAACTACGTTATGACCTGATTCCTTTGCAAGAAGGATACGTAGGCAGCCTCATCCTAAGGTCCGGTCATGTTCATTTGAGTCGATTCCAAAATTCGGTCATGATCTTTCGAGTCAATCCTTTGTGGGTCAGTCCTGTCTTTCTAAATCAATGTCAAGCCTCTTGTGTCGAAATTGTGATAAAGAAGGGTGCCAAATCTATGGCGGAAAAGAAGAGTGCCAAATCTATGGCGAAAAAAAGAAGGGTGCCAAATCTATGGCGAAAAAGAAGAGTGCCAAATCTATGGCAGCGGATGATTGAAGAGGGGTGTCCCTCAGGACGATGCCAAATCTATGACAGGGGATGATTGAAGGGGGGTGTCCCTCAGGACGATGCCAAATCTATGACAGCAGATGATTGAAGGGGGGTGTCCCTCAGGACGATGCCAAATCTATGACAGCGGATGATAGAAGGGGAGTGTTCCTCAGGACGATGCCAAATCTATGATAGCGGATGATAGAAGGGGGGTGTCCCTCAGGACGATGCCAAATCTATGACAGGGGACGATAGAAAGGGGGGGAGGGGGGGAGGGGGGGGGGGTGTCCCTCAGGACAATGCCAAATCTATGACAGCGGATGATTGAAGGGGGGTGTCCCTCAGGACGATGCCAAATCTTTGACAGCGGATGATTGAAGGGGGGTGTCCCTTAGGACGATGCCAAATCTATGACAGCGGACGATAGAAGGGGGGGTGTCCCTCAGGACAATGCCAAATCTATGACAGCGGATGATTGAAGGGGGGTGTCCCTCAGGACGGTGCCAAATCTTTGACAGCGGATGATTGAAGGGGGGTGTCCCTCAGGACGATGCCAAATCTATGACAGCGGATGATAGAAGGGGGGTGTCCCTCAGGACGATGCCAAATCTTTGATAGCGGATGATAGAAGGGGGGTGTCCCTCAGGACGATGCCAAATCTATGACAACGGATGATTGAAGGGGGGTGTCCCTCAGGACGATGCCAAATCTATGACAGGATTTCAAGCAGTCATGCTGACAAATATGATAGATGAAGGTGGCCACAAGAGGTCGAGACTAGAAAGTGAGACCCGTGTTTCGACGTTTGACAACAACGATGATTTTTTTTTTAATTTTTGAAAAACAAAGGACATGTCCGAGTATCCTTTCTGCTTTACTGTTTTTGGCCAGCGGGCTGGTATTTTCAAGACCTTGGGATTTGGGCTGGAGTTCGTCTTTGGATGAAAATTGGGTTTAAGCTGGACCCAGGGCTTGAGCTGGAGTTGGTTTGAGTTTGACTTTGATCAGGGCTTGAGTTTTGAGCATTCATACCCCAGTCTTGAGGTCGGCTGTATGCTTGCTATGATTGATGGCATTGAGCTGGTGTGCCCCAGTGAGTGATGGACCTTAGTTCTGATTCTTTTCCTTGATTCCACTGATAGTTTCGGCAACCAGTTTTGTCATGAGCACAAGTGCGGGTTCTTCCATGTATTGGAATTTCTCTCACTAGTTGGGGTCTCAAGATCTATATGACGTGACTAGACTGATGACCTTGTGTGAATTTGGACAAGGCCCAGATGACTCAAAAGACAAGAAAGACCTTTATCAGAGGATTGACTCTCAATGATGACCTTGATTGGACGAGGAGCTTGATTATTTGAGGATTTGATGTTTGAAATTGTCATGATAAAATCAAGTTTCGATGATTTTCCCATTAGGGGTTTTGAATTTGTTTTAGCTCCATCAAGTGATGCTCATTCTTGTTTTGTCAAAACACGAGAATTTTTACAACGAACCGTGCCCCAGATTGCTGATGAGAACCCATGGATTTTGCAAATGCCCCAGCTTGGATTTTGCGGGATTCACAAAATGCCTTGCCCCTCCTTCTTGTTTTCTCCTATTGCCTAGGATTTTTGTTATCAAGTTGTGTTTTCCAATCTGAAATTACTTTATCCGGGTTGTAACGTGGCCAAGGTTTGGCTTAACAAAGAAAGGATAATAAGCTCAAAAATTTTCATTTTCTTTGGGTTTCGAGAGCTAGCAGTCATTTTGAATGTTTTTGTGCCCTTTTTGCTTTTGATAGGCGCCTTCTTTCACTTGATTTGCTTTGCACTTTGTTATGCCAATGTGTTTGGTACTTTTCTCTGACGTTTCTTTGATGTTTTGCATCGCACCGTGCCTATGTATTTGGCACTTTTACGCTTTGAATTCTGATGCGCCGATGTATTTGGCACTTTTGTCTTCCTCATTTCACCCCAGTGTGGGGGATAGCTGCCTAGCTGGGTTCTTTCAAAGAAACTGATTTAGGCTCAATGGGGGTTATCAATGGATATATATCTTCAAGCGTTTGATAAAAGAAAAGAATGCCTTTCTTCATTTTGAATTGCACAACTCGATAACTGGATCCTAGATGCAAGTTAAGAGATTTGTGTGTTCTAACTTTTGCGTAGATCAGATTTTAAGGTTTTGATCTAGTGAGCTTTTTCTTAGGCCAAGGCGTTGCATCTCGACGGTGTCAGGGAATGGTCCCATGAAATTCTTCTTCTTGCAAGGGCAAAGTATCTCGTGTTTTGATTTCTCAACTGATGGTGAAAAACAATTACAAGTTAATGGATTATTACAAAATGCGAGTTTATTATCACAATTTCGACACAAGAGGCTTGACATTGATTTAGAAAGACAGGACTGACCCACAAAGGATTGACTCGAAAGATCATGACCGAATTTTGGAATCGACTCAAATGAACATGACCGGGCCTTAGGATGAGGCTGCCTACGTATCCTTCTTGCAAAGGAATCAGGTCATAATGTAGTTCGGGCCTACGAAACCGACTCTCTTTTTGGTTTTTCTTCTCTGACTACAAGCTTGAATTTGAAAACATACAGACACGAAAGCATGAAAGACTCGAAGTACAAACTGACTCGAAATTGAAGGACAAAGACTCGAATTGAAACTCAAAAGTTTTCCAAACTCGTGAGAAATTTCATTCATGGATTGGCTGCACTGCATTCACCATTCTTCTCCAGATCCGAGGCCTGGCATTGGGATGGTTCCGTCATCGATTAGGTCTTGGATTTCGTGGCGGAGACGGAAGCAGTTATTGGTGGAATGACCGGTATATTGGTGAAAGGCACAGTAGGCATTTGGGTTGTGGGACGCCGGGAGCTTTTGAGGCAGGGGAGTTGGAGGAAGCGGCTTGATGAGGCCGGCTTCGAGGAGCTTCTCATAAACTGAGGCCAAAGGTACGGGAAAACGGGAGAAGATCCTTGGTGGGATTTTGCAGCTGGGTTGAGGATTTATGGCGGTGCCGAATGGACCTCTGGTGAAAGCTTTGCTTGCTTCGCAGCTGCATAACACTCTTTTGCTTTTGGGGTCGATCTCATCAATGTGCACATCTTGCCTTTTAGCACTAGTTTCAGGCAAGGATCCAACATTCTCATTTGAGTGAGTTCTGGCATCATGGAATTTGACCAGATCTTTGAGCATGTCCGAGAGCTTCGCTTTTGAGCATGGTTTGATTCCGACTGTTGGAGGGTGGTGGATTTGTGGAGTTTCTTTGATCCTGGCATCATCAACATTTAGTCCCATATCTGGATTCGACATGGAGGAGGTGAAAAGGTCAACCAGCCCTTGCAATAGAGTCATCTGCTTATCCATTTTCTGATTCATTTCTTCTATAGCCCTTTTCAGCTCAACCAGCTCTGTTTGCCCTGTCATTTTGAGGTAGTCGGAGAAGGTGGTATGGCTTTGCGTAGGATGGGTGGCCCAGTGCTGACAGTAAAGCATCAAAGTGGACTCAAAATGTGCCCCTGTTATGATTTATTGAAAAATGTGTATGCATTAAAGAATTGTTAATCACATGTTGTCATCGTCGACTCAAGGGATCAAACTTTACGGATAGTTCCAACAGTCACGGGTAGGTCGTTGTCAGGCAGGTTAAATTCCTCACGTTGGGAATCAGAGCCAATCTCCTTATCTAAGACCATCCGAGACAGAGCAATCAGACTGCTGGAAGATGCACTTAAGGCTAGATTAAACTAGAGGGAGCCGTTCGGGCACGGCAAACACCGGAGTTATCCCAAACTCCATGGATTTATGGTCTCCTAGACACTGACTCAAGAAATGACATCCTATGAAGGATTGCCTTAGTCCTCAGAGATTGTTTTGAGTGTGTGTCCTTTGATTAGGAATGACAAGATTTGGGAGATATCAAGACAAATTTAACATTTTTCCCCCGAAGTTTCTGTTCTGGTTTCAAAAACCGTTTAGCGTAAATGACATGATACCGTAACCGAAGCGGCGTAAGTGGCATGGCGCCATTAGCCTAAGCGGTGTAAGTGACTTCGCACTATAACCTGGGTGGTGTAGGTATCACGACATTGTAGCCTAATTGTTTCGTTAAACTTCGTTGAATCCATGGTTGAAAAATGTATTGAAGACTTAATGAACTTTGATATCCCCAAAACCCCGTCGTTCCAAGGACTAATTAATTTCAACAACATGCCTTTAAAAAACACGACTCATCATCGGTCCAGGCAATCCTAAACAGGCTGCGCGAGCGAGTCTAAGAGTTCTACACAGGACACGAAAGCAAGCGGACGGTATAAGATGCAAGGTGAGATGTGCAAGCGGGATAAGATTACGGTCTTTCGAAGGTTGCCTAATTCCTCAGAATTTCTTTTAGGGTGTATCCTTTGTTCAGAACGACAAATTCTAAGAGATGTCAAAACGAACTAAGTATTCAACTAGTCCTCATTTGAAGTTTCAATTTTGAACTTGGAATAACTTAGTATAGACGACGTGATACCACAACCAGAGTGGTGTCAGTGACATGGTGCCATTAGCCAGAGTGGTGTAAGTAAAGTGGCATCACGGCGTCGTTTCCTTGTCATTCCATATTCTCTGTTGAATCTTCGATTAGGCGTTAGTCAAGGACTTAGTATATTCTGATTTCCCAAACTCTCATTGTTCTAAGGACTCATGTAGTTTCGATAACGTACACTAGGGTGAACGATTCTTCATCGGGCCTCGGCAACCTTTTCCAGACCGTGCGAGCGAGTCTGAAGAGCGCAGGACTTGAAATTGAATAGACAGCATGATGGCGTGACATGGATGAGATGCATGGTGAGATGCAGAAAGCAGTAACATGTAGGTAGGATATAGCACATAGTCCTACGTTACGGGTCCCTGTCCTAGTTTGGAAGGTTCTATTGCTTTCTACACATGTACAAAGGCCGGTTTTGGCTTGAAGAGGGTTCCTCGGACTAGAGTCAAAGTATACCTCCCACTATTGAGCGTACACCCAATAATGGTACAAACGGTAGGGATGACTCATCACGGTCAAGGGTTGCTGAGCGTTCCGGGATTCCCCATCACCGGCAAGCCGGGTAGGATTGCCGAAACACAACAGCGAGGTTGCACAAGATACATATACAAAAGATAGACAATGAAACAAAATCCCTTTTGAAAATCCCACAAACGTTTTTCAAGCTTGGCTCACAAGTTTAATTGATATTTAAGGAAAGCGGGCCGTTTTGGGAACATGCCAACTTTTTCTCAAGTATCAATTAAAAGTCCCCAGCAGAGTCGCCACTATGGGCTACCACAGCCCCGGGTGAGATCGAGGCACGCCCGCGGGTGAGATCGGGGCGGCCCAAAATGGAAAATTCGCGCGCCTCAAACTTTCGAGGTCAATTCGAAAATATTGGTTTGAATTGAAGAGTCGCCACCCGGATTTATGGTCTGTCACCCGAGAAACCGTTTTGTTTTTGAAAATGAATTGATTGAAATTGAAAACCAGAGATCGTTTTGAGGGTCCGGAAGCCATGTTACGAGGGGGGTTTTACGGCACCCCCCTCGCCCGATTCGAAATCGGTCTCTACTAAACGTTTGTGGGATTTTTAAAAGGGATTTTGTTTCATTACGCAACTAGCAAGTATCCGCAGTTATACCAAATAAGAAGTGTATACTAGTGCATGTGTACAGTAGAGGGTGAAATAGCCCTGCAAAATATGAGATAACTGAAAATGCAGCCCTGTTACTGTATTCACTCTCGAGCGCTCGGGAGTGGTCCCGAGCGCTTGGGAGTGCTGACACTCTCATCCTGCAAAACTTTGTTAGCAATGACAGAATATAATGTGAAACTGGAAACCGAAATGCTGTTATGTACACTACTGGCTCAGCAGAGGACTTGAAAAACTGAAATAAGCCCTCAATCTTTCAGATCGTGCATCCCTGCCTCAACAAAGCTAGATCTACAAGTTTTAGAAGAGTAAGAGGATACATTCATGCATGCAGAAAGGCAGAGGACACAACAAACTGGGGAAAATGGGGTGCCATGGCATGCATGCACTCCCGAGCGCTCGGGAATGGTCCAGAGCGCTTGGGAGTGTGATGCATGTCAGCTTTGCTTCAAACAGGAAATGATACTGACTCGACATGCAAACACCTTTGTTTTGATCTTTCCCAAGAGGAAATCATCTTTTAACTTTGGAAAAACCTTATTTTACATGAAAACTTGTAAGAAATGTTTCTGTTTTGGGGGAAAATGATTTTCTGTGCATGCATGCCAAATGAAACCACTTCTTTTAAGAGTGCACCTCATTCCCAGCCTGCTGTATGAAAAAAGAACCATGCATGAACCTGGGAACTGTCCCGAGCGCTCGGGAGCACTCTCGAGCGCTCGAGAGTGTTTCCAGTAAGGGTTTTGATAAAACGTTTTTTGTACCCCATTGCTCTTGTTTTTACACTAAGGTCTCCCAACCATGCACCCAGTATTGAAGACTGGGTCAGACTGAGAGACCCCCCTCAGAAGGGAAGAACAGCCTCTTTGTTTGATCAAAGGTAAAGATTTCTACCTTTTGCTTGAACTTTGCTCTTTGGAATAGCTTTGAAAAATGACTGCAGAGTGGAAAACACAAGATACCAGAAGCAGAGAGTATTCTGGATTTCTTGCCCTTTTCCTTGGTGATTTTTAAAACCTTTGGAGTTTGGAAAGTGAGTTTGAGTTTGGAAAACCTTTGCCTTGAGCAAGAGAGAGAGAGGAGAGTGGTTCTAGAGAGAGGAAATTTTGCAGCCCCCTTTGCTCTGCTGAAAATAGGTTTTATTTATAGAGAAGCATAGCATATGACATAGCATATGGTTTTCATTTTGAAAATGAAATAAAACTTTAGGAGAGAAAATCCATGAGATTTGGTCTTCTTTGACTGAGGCAGAGTCTTCAGCTGGTCAGCCTGGTCCAAACGACCAAAATGATGGCCTGCATGGAAAGTGGGGGGGACCCTTTTCACCCATTGGGCAGTCAAGGAGGTTCCGAGCGCTCGGGAGTGGTCTTGAGCGCTTGGGGCCACCACTCTCGAGCGCTCGAGAGTGAGCCAGGCCAATGGTTTTTGGAAAATATTTTTTTGAGCGCTTGGGAATACTCCTGAGCGTTTGAAACTGATTTTTACCTCTCTTTTGTCCCTTTTTAAAGTCTTTCAAGAAGCAAAGTTCAATTGGTCCAAGGCTTGTTTAATCCAAATTCATCATCGGGGAGCCTCCGGGCCACGAATCAAGGAAATTCGAGAAGTCCAAATTGGGGTGTCTACAACGTTCCAGAGTATGGAAAAAGGGTCTGGCGGCCGAGCAATGGATCTAGCGGCCGAGGAATGGATATTGCGGCCGGAGGATAGATCTTGCGGCCGAGGGATTGATCTCTCAGGGAGATTTTCTAGCAACAAGTTGCTCGGGTGAGGAAATGATGTTAAGGCCGTGAGATCAAATGTCACGGCCGACAGATGGATTCTCCTAGGATTCTGTATTTTCTGTCTGAAAGGCTATATGGCTCTGGATTGGATCCTCTAAGTGGTTCAAAGTTCTTACCGAAAGTCCTAAGGTTCTCGAGAAGGCAATCAGCAATCATTGTATCCATTTAATCATCGGGATGGTCCCCAAGGTGGGACTTGAAATAATCGTTAGGCTAAATTGGGGTGTCTACAACATAGTGCAACCCGAAGCTTCCGTTGTGGTAGACTAACAAGCAGACCCACCCAAATAATCTTACAGATAGACCCGGCGGACGTTCCCAAGTAGGTTTGGCTCTTGATTCTGATCTGGACGGTGCAATGGCTAGACAGTAAAGTATAAGAGCTCAGTGACAGCCTGCAGCAATTTTATTTTGAAAGAAAATGAAACAATGGAAAATGCTTATGTGAGCTTCGTCGGTGTCCTCCTAGACTCTAGAACTAGCAGACAAACCCGTTTCATAATACTCGGACGCTGCCAAGATCCTCGGATTTCTTCTTGACAGTGTTTCCTTGATTGAATCGACTATCACTAAGAGATGTCAAAACAGCCTAAGTCTTTGTCTATTCCGTTCTCGAAGTTTCAATTTGGAGCGGAACAACTTGGTGTTAATGACATGATGCTATAACCAGGATGGCGTAAGCAGCACTGTGCCGGAGCCCCGAGTGGTGTAAGTGTTTAGCTCTTTTGACCTGAGCAGTGTGAGTATCATGGCATGTTCCCCGTTGTTCCTAGTTTTCTGTTTGAAACCTCGATTGGGTTTAGATAGGGACTTAGAAAGTCTCGATTTCCAAAAGTCTCGTTGATTCAAGGAATTTGAAAATTGATAACGTGCACCATCGAGATGCACGACTCTTCATCGGGCCAAGCAGCGTCCTAGTAGACGTAAGACAGGTTTGAAAGAGATACAACCTAAAAGCTGCCCTAGCATGCTCCTACGCAAAACGGTATGAATGTATGTACAGGCATGCGATAGGGAAAGCAGTAACACATAGATAGTTTATGGGGGTTAGAGGCAAGTAATCCTACCCTGTGGGTTCCTGTCTTAGTTTGAAAGGTTCTAGTGCTTTGTACGCATGTAGAGGCCGGTTTTGGCTAAAGGGGGTTCCTCTGACTAGAGCCGCGTTATACCTCCCGTTGTAACGCGTATAGCAAAACAACAGTCAAACGGTAATACAACTCATCATCGTCCAAGGTTGTTGGGCGTTCGAGGACCCCGGGCTCCAGTAAACTGTGCCGGTTACCCAAAACACCTCAACGGGGCTGACCAACATCAATGCAAATGGAGAATGCCAAAGAATGATTGAGTGAGAGAGAAACGCAACGTTTTTGGAAAATGCGTTTTTAAGCTTGGCTCACTTAATCAACACTTGGACAAAACTACATAAGCGAACAATAGTAAAAGCCCCAGTTCGGAGTGGTCGGATGTAGAATCCTGTTATGTTACCATTCCGTTCTTCAGCAGCGCGGTGCGTACTGTTTTGACAGACTTTTGAAAAATTGTTCATTCATGTATTAATTCCCAAATGTTTGATTAATGCAATGGTCCCCAGCAGAATCGCCACTGTGGGCACACGCCCCAAAATTTAAACAAATTTTGTGTAAACATCGGGTGCGCCCTTTCGGAAAAGTGCGGCGAAATGCTTGCAATTCAGAGTCGCCGCTCGGATTTCGCGGAAAGTACCCAAGGAACCGAACTTGAAAACGTTTGCAACGTTGTTTGATTTTGAAAAAGGCTTGTAGACTGGATCGTCGTCACCTTCGATATCTGAGGTTCGGGAGCCAGGTTACGAGAGGGGAAGGGTTTTATGGCACCCCTCTCGCCCAATCCGAAGATCGGTCTCTACTCGGGCATTTTGTAAAACATTTGCATTTTTCTCTCATTGATCATTTTTTTTAGCCAGTTAGGGCGGGGGAACAGTTAAAAGGGGATATTAACCGTAACACGTTGCAATGTGATAGAATGTGATGGATGTTTGCTCAATTGAAACAAATATAGATTGAGAACAAGCACCTGTGAGCATTTTAGATAAACTGGAACACACTGATCCGAAGCGATGCACCCAGGAGCAAACCTGTATGCAGTGGTCATGCCACTGCATACAGAGATGACCTGCGTGCGCCGTACCAAATCTGGCATGCGCCGGTAGATCTAAGTCCACAGCTTCTGTACTCAACCCTCTGGGCTCTGGAAGGGACCAGTGTACACCCAGGACAAACCACGCAATTTATATCACAGTTAATATACAGTTACAGACAGCAGGAGATAGATCTAAGGGAAATAGAAGAAAGGAACACCCCATAAACAGTGTGGGGTAATAGGAGAGGCCTGGATCTGACTCTCATGCAAGGGCCAAGCCACTGGACCCTGATATAATTACCGTACGCCAGTAATATGGAACCGTACGCCAGTTACACCTCTTATCCAATGCTTTGGCTTTGCAGTGTGGGGTAATAGGAGAGGCCTGGATCTGACTCTCATGCAAGGGCCAAGCCACTGGACCCTGATATAATTACCGTACGCCAGTAATATGGAACCGTACGCCAGTTACACCTCTTATCCAATGCTTTGGCTTTGCACGATCTGGGCTTTGGAACACGACCAGAAGGATCCCGGAGGCCATCTAAAGCATAAATAACAGACAGACAACTACATAGTGCTAAGTACAAAAAGCAATAAACTGGTTTTTATCATGCTGTAAGGTGAGAAAGACAAAAAGAAAGCAGAAAATAGACGATCGGGGATCCCCACACCAATGTTGCACGTACTACCATTACGGGCGTACGGCTCATAGTTACTGGCGTGCGCCACTTATCGCTATGCACGATCTTTGAATCTTTGCCAGCTTTAGGGCTAGGATTGGTATAGATTACCAGCCTTGACCCTACCAACCCCCCCTCAGGGGTCAGAATAGATTACAAAAAACAAAGGTGATATACCTTTGTTATAGAGTTTGATGATGAGTTAGGACTTGAGCTTGAGGTTTGAGAGTGGTAGGATGAACACAGGGGTGCTGTGATGTGTGAGTGTATTCTTTGCTTTCCCTTTCAATGAATGAAGAAGAAAGCAAAGGATACAAAGAAGGGAGAACTCTTTCTTTCTTAATGGTGGTAACCCCTTGCAAATAAATGCAAGGGGGGTATTTATAGAGGAGAGAGGGAGGTTGTAACCAGTTGAAAGGGTTGGTTGGACTGGTTTAGTTGGCTGGTTTAGTTAGAGAGGGAGCCTCCCATGCATTAAATGCATGGGACAAGGTGATGGCTCTTGTAGGAGAGGGGGGGAGCAGCATCGGCCGTCCGCAAGCATCAGGGACTGTGGATGACGTCGGGTGGCCACAAAAGTCCCGCGTACGTGATCGCACAAAGTTGATTTGACTGGGATGGACCGGCGTACGCCAGTATGTTACTTGCGTGCGCCAGTAAAAACTGAGTCAACGGTCGATGACTGACACGTGGCAGTTTACTGGCGCACACCAGTAAAGTTCCAGCGTAAGCAGGTAGGGTTTTGCTGAGGGCCTTTTGGTTCTGGCTTGAAAAGTTTGAAGGGGTTTGGAAGGGTTCGGAATGCTCAAGGCTCAAACGCACCAGCGAACTTGGGCTGTTCTTTGACCTTAATCATCATTGGGGAATCAAAGACCATAAGTAAACTAATCTGGACAGTCCAGAATGGGGTGTCTATAGCTTTGATGACGCAGGGTCAAAAGTGCCTCGGTTGACATGCCTTGCTCTGGGCCGTTTTGTATACTTTCTCATTTGTACTTGGTGGAACACCACTGTTGTTGCTTTTGAACACAACGCAAGGCCCGGAGCCTTTGGTGCTTCCGCTTTCTGAATTAACATTCGGTAGCAGGGGATTTGATGCTTCTTTATCTCAAGATCAACGCGAGGCGTGACTTGATGAGACCACGCCAAGACGTCGATGAGTGGCCCACGCCAAGACTTCGAGCCTGTCTGACCGGGCACAATGCTCCTCTGGGGGCGGTGCTTGGACCAATTTCGAACCTTTCGGGAGGTTATACTTGTCTTTCAAGTTTATTGAAAACTACTTCTTCTTTTAATAGGCTAAGCATGCCTTTTGTCTTCCCTTTCAGTGAGGGAACACAATTCCTTGGGGATAATCCCATTGAAATCTATCCTTTCGTCGTCAGAGTCGACACAGTTTATATAAAAGCCAACGAAGTACTTAGAAGCAAGATAAAGCATATCATAAAAACCCTCGGGGTTTGCCAAGTACACCAGACTCGAAACTTGAAACAAAAGCTACGACGTGGAGGGCCAAGAGGCACAACCTCCGACTCAGAGCTAGACTTAGACAAACGCAAAAGACTCCGTGTCAGACTCAGACAAGACGCCAATGCAAACTAGACGCAGTTTTGAAAATGCAATTGTTAAAAAGCTACCCGTAGCTTCCACAAAAAGAGGTAGGATCTAGCGGGTGTCAAACCCAAGCAACAGCACTTCGGCCTCCTCAGCTTCTTCGACCAAACCTACTTGGTGCTCCTTTGATCAATGGACCTCAGCCAGTCGGTCTTTTCCTTTGCAAGCCCCTCATCACTGTCAATCCAGGTGTTGGCAGAGAAAGTCTCGACTGCCCAACCTACAGCCATCATGTTAACCTCCGGTTCGGACGAGATGGATACGATGGGTTTGAGTTGATGTGCTGGGACGATGTAGTGACAAGGGTTGAATATGGTGGAGCTCGGGTTGATTTGAGTGGAGGTGATAGATACCTGACCAACCAGAGGGTCTGGCCCGTGTTGAGGCAAGGAGTTGGAAATGACGTTGGGCTTTGGTGGAACTTGCACCGTGCCATCATCAATAAGATCTTGAATCTCATGTCGAAGACGATTGTAGGGGGAGAAAAATAAATAGTACCTAGAACAGCGCTGAATCTCCTTCCTTCACGTGCTGTCCGATCGGAACCCTAATGCCCTCGCCTGAACCCTAACCTGTAAAACAGACAAGGGGTGAGCGCACCTTTGCCTCTCGTGGCAAAGGCCCTCCGATGCCTAAGTTAGTCTCTCGTACTGTATCAAGACCTAATTATCAGTAAGAAAGTATGGAATGAGTGCAACTTCTTACGTACCTTTTCCCTCTAGGTTTACCCTGTATTTATAAACATACAGTTGCCTGCTCTTCAAGCATCCTCATTGCCCCAGGTCTCCTGCCTCGTATAGGAAACCTTGCCTTCCTGGGAGTCTCTTGCCCAATCAACTGAGATCCCTTACTCATAGGATCTCTCTTTTTTATGGAACTCGTCCCATCATAGGACTGTTATCTCACTTATCTTTACTGAACACTGGATTCTTCTTCTAGAATACTCCTACTGCCTTATCTCTTAAGACAACGTTTCATCAGATGACTCCATCTGTTTGGCACATACTCCTACCGAACAAACTACACAAATAAATGACTTCTCATGTCATTGGCCCACCTCAGCCGAACAGACTGTACCAACTAATGACTTTTCATGTCGTTGGCCCCTTACAGCCGAACGGACTGTACCAACTAATGACTTTTCATGTCGTTGGCCCCTTACAGCCGAACGGACTATCTAATCTGGTGCCTTCTCGTATCACCGGATCTTACCGCCACCGTTCATCTTATATGGAGTCCCATATCACTTTCCTCATTACACGGATCTGGCATACCACGTGTTCGGCCACTATTTGTACTTGTTCGGGAACACCTCCCTACAATTGCTCCCCAGCTTTTGCTCATTACTACTACTCGAAAATGATTAGTAAAGCTCAAAGAATGAACTTAAGGCCGAACAAACCAGATCCCGTGCAGATATAGTCATTGGGTTCCCATTGATATTTTTTGGCGGTTTAGTCATAATTTTCTCGAAATAATGACTCCACATGGCGTGTTTCGTACGCCTCTCATTTAATTTTGAACTGACGTTTTGTCTGACGCCGTTAGGATGGCATCCACCAAACCTCAGTCTGAACGTTACTTTTTATATAACGGCGTAACCGGAGACGTTTCGTCTCCGTCTCTTGCTCTTAATCCTAAAAAAGGGACCTTTTTGGGTTTCGCCACCCAAAACTTCGAATTTCTTTTCCTCTCTCTCTAAAACCAGGCGAAAACACTCGGCTTTCATCCGCCATTGCCGTCATCTACGAGCTCGATTTCATCCCAGGAAATCTTCTCAACACTCCTGTAAGACTCTCATTCTTACTTCTTTTTCCATTTCATTCTGAGATTTCGCTCTCAGATTCCATTATTCCTAGGGTTTCATTCGTACCCATTTCCAGATTTCCCTCTATTTCGAATATATTCATGGCGGATGAAAGAGACAATGACCCCAAGCCTGGAAAATTTAGAAAACTCTGTGAAACGCCTGCCGCAATGGCGGCCTTTAGAACTGATTACAACATCCCAGATACTGTGGGTTTAGAACTCGCCCCTCTGGCTGCGATTAGGAATGCCTGTAGGTGGGATAGAACGTGTATCCCAATCATGGCCATCGTCGAGGGTGGAGTTCGTTTCCCCCTCGACCCACTACTTCGTCGAACTCTAAACTGGTATCGACTCAATCCCATGCAAGTGTCCACTAATTTTTTCAGATTAGTAATGGGGGTTGTAGCTCTAAACAGAATTTTGGGGACCCAGTTAGGAATCTGGGACATCCAGTGGTGGTACAGTATTGTATTGAACCGAGAATACAATACTTACTACTTAAAAGTGAGAAAGGCAGAGAAGCACTTCATGCTTAACCTTCCAGACTCTGCTCGGGATCACGAGATGGATTTTCTTTACGTAATTGGAGCCTTCGAGCCCATGGGGGAAGATGACCAAGTGGTGGGTGTCCACGTTCCCCACGAATGGGGCTTTCCACGTACGATTCTAATTTCTGTTCTTTTATATCGTACTTCAGTTCATTTATTCTCCCTTTCATATCTAAACTGTACCTCTAAGTGTTCCCACTCACTTGTTATTTCAGCCACAAACGCCAATAAACGCCCAAGCAGGGAACCAAGCTACGTCCGAACAGCGGACATCAACAAGGTTCTCAGATACAAAGGGGAACCGGGCACACGAACCACTGGTCAGGGCCGCGACGCCAACGTCTTGCTGGGCTACGATCCTGCTTACAAGGGGTTTATCGACAGAAGACTTGCCAACCCAAGTACTAGCGGCGCCTCTACATCCACTGCTCCCCAACCAAGGAACTTGAGATCCAGTGCTGGCGTGACGATCGCCGGACAGCAAGACGAAGTACCAGTATCCGAAGGCGTCCCGCTGCCTTGTTTGGTACTTAGAAGATCGTCTCAAAGACAGGCCGCCACAACTCAACAGCAGCCCGAACAGCCAGCACCTGAACGTGACACCAGCCAGTCATCTTCGTCAGGATACTCCCCATCCCGTCCTGATTCAGGTACAATGACTCGCCAACCTTTGAATTTGAGCTCCCTTCTAACTGTCTCATCCCGAGGACGTGGCTCTTCCGGACAAGCTCCTTCCACTGGCCATGCGCCCCCACCTCCTAGACGCACCAGAGGCTCTAGGAGCAGCTCCTCTCCCCAGGAGTCCGAGACCTGCTTGGAGGCTGGGGATGCCCACTGGGACAAACGTCCCAGAAATCGATCTACTGCAGATGGGTCAATCCAAACAGCGGGGGTTGACGATCAAACCCTCACTCCAAATGTCCAGAACTCTCCTCAACCCTGGACCCCTCAGCTCAACAAAGGTGACCGGCCAGTGAACATAGGGGATAGTGCCAGCTCGTCAGAGACCGCTCTGGCCCTCACGCAGGCACTACTGCCTGTGGACATGCAGAAGGAGACCGCCTCCTCGTCTGACCGGCTAGTGGCGACTGGGCTTGTGAGTGGAGTCAAGGTAAAGTATTGTCATTACTTCAACAAGATTTCAATACCTTTCTCTTCTATGTATACTGATTCACCTTTGTTACCTTTGAATTTTTTCAGTTTATCCAAAAGATGGTTGCACTTGGTCAGAAACTGCAGGAGGTTGAGCCCGAACGGATCAGACTCCTGAGGGACAACACCAGACAGCTTCAAACCATAACAAGGCTGGAGAGGGAGAGGGATAAAGCAAAGCTTGACGCCGATGAGATGAAAGCCAAAATGGAGACAGCTGAAGATAATCTCAAACAAGCTCTGGCGGAGATTGATGCCACCAAAAAGGCCGCATATGATGATGGATATCAAAAGGGCTTCGACGCTGCAACGGCGAGCTACGTCAAACAGATGCCTGCCATACAGGACCAGATTTGGGGTGCAGGCTGGGAGGCATGCTTGACAAAGGTTGGAGTCCCCGAAGATTCCATCCTCTGGGTAGATAATGATTTACCTAGCAAACGTCTCCAGCGATCCCATGACTCCGAGGAGCCCCCTCTTGATGATATCAAGGAGCAGATCAATGACTTTGCAGATGCAGATGAGGAGATGCAGATGGAGCCCCAAGGCGTTCCAACTGAACTCAACGGAGCAGATCCTAAACAGCCACAGGTGGAGGGAACAACAAATGAACCAATCAACCTGGATGGACAGACTTCCGAGGGAGATACAACCACAGAAGTGCCAAGGAACACCCCCCCAGAAGTTCAGACCTTCAACTGATTTTTAGTAAGTCTTCTTTAGTTTCAAGAACATATTGGCAACAGTTTTTGGGAGGTCCTGTGCGGCCGTAATCCTCAGCCCTGCGTGGCATCAGTACATTTTAACATACTTTTATCACAGGCATTTGGCCCCCCGTGGCATTACTCTTGTTTTTGTGGCCTCTGTTTGGCCTGATCACTGGTTTGCTCGGCCCTTCGTGGCCAAACGTTCATGTTGAATTGCTACGTGTTCCGTATGTATTAAGTGCTTCGTACTTGTTTAGTTAATATGCCCATCAAGTATGTTGATACTTGGATATCTATCTAGGTTTTGCTCGTACTTAGCTGTTTGTGTTGCTTCTAAGTTTTTCATACTTAGGTTATACTCGTAAGTCTCCCATACTTAGACGAGTGCCCAAATGCATTCATATTTGGCAAAATCATGCATTTTATCGTATGCATTCCAGTTTTCACGTACTTGGGAATATTCCTAGGTTTGTTCATACCTAGTCAATCATTTGCAGACATAATTTCGTTATGTCTAGTTCCCAAGTATTTCGTACTTTGGAATTACTTTATTCATGCATGTTCAAGTTTTTCATACTTAAACAGATTGTTAAGTTTTTGTCGTACTTAGCAATCCATGCATACAATATTTTTGTTCGCTGCAAGGCATTTCGTACCTTATTCTAAGTTTTTCGTACTTAATAATCCGTGCATACAAGTTCCTCTCGTACTTGTATGGTCCGAGTGTCCTTTTTTCGTGTTTAGACAGTTAATACGTATATTTGTACGTTTATAAGGCTTTCGTCCCTATTACCTGCTCCCCAATACAAAGAAGGGGCAGCTAGGCCATTGTTCGTATTCATAAGATAAAAAACAACCACAAAATATAGGAAACAAAATTTCCGAAAAAACAATATGTTGCAGAATACATAACTTTATTCATAGTTCCCAAACTCAAGGAGTCGTTACGCGTACCCCTTGCAACTAATGAAAAATAAAAACAGAGGAATTTTCTTCGTAATTCCCACACAATTACACAATCCTAAAACAGAATAGAAGATAAGCAAAAAGTCTTTTAAACAAAGAACTTCCTCAGATTGTGGACATTCCAAGGCCTTGGCATCGGGTTCCCGTCCAGATCTGCCAACTTGTAGGCCCCAATGCCCACAATTTTAGTTACTCGATATGGGCCTTCCCAATTAGCCCCCAACTTTCCCTCGTTAGCCACTTTGGTATTGCCCAGTACTTTTCGAAGCACAAGGTCTCCAATACCAAATTCTCGAGGGTGGACATGTTTGTTATAGCCCTTCATTAGCTGTTCCTGGTATGAGGCCAAATGGACCAGAGCTCTTTCCCTCCTTTCTTCGGCCAGGTCAAGCTCGATCTCAAGGGCTCTGCCGTTGCCCCCATTCTCAACCAAAGCAGTACGGTTTGTTGGGAGACCAACTTCCAGTGGGATGACTGCCTCTGTACCATAAGCTAAGGAATAGGGGGTCTCTCCCGTAGACCTCCTAGGTGTCGTGCGATGTGCCCACAACACAAGTGGTAATTCATCAGGCCACTTTCCCTTTGCCTTATCCAACCTTTTCTTGATCCCATCAAGAATGGTCTTGTTGGAAGCCTCTGCCTGCCCATTACTCTGAGGGTAAGCTGGGGTCAAATAGTAGTTCCTTATTCCATAATGGGAACAGAAAGCCTTGAACTTTTTCTGGAACTGTGCCCCATTATCTGTGATCAAAGAGTAAGGGACCTCAAAGCGAGTAATGATATTTTTCTAGACAAACCTTTCTATCATGGGTTCAGTGATTTTGGCCAAGGGTTCTGCCTCAATCCACTTTGTGAAGTAATCAGTGGCCACCAATAGGAACTTTCGATTTCCTGTTGCTTTATGGAGTGGGCCCACGATGTCCATTCCCCACTGGGCAAATGGCCAAGGGCTAGTCAAAGGCACTAGGTCTTCGGCTGGTGTCCTTATCATAGGTGAGAACTTCTAGCATTTCTCACAAATCTTAACATAGACCTTGGCGTCCTCCTGCATGTGTGGCCACTAGTACCCTTGGGTAATTGCTCGGTGGGCAATAGATCTGCCCCCAGCATGGCTTCCACATGTTCCCTCGTGTATCTCATGGAGGAATTTTTGCACCATCTCGGGGTGTACACAAAGCAAATACGGCCCAGTGAAGGACTTCTTATATAGCTTCCCTTCGAGGGACAGCCAAAACCTTACAGACTTGGTTTTGATCTTATGTGCTTCCTTCTTATCTGAAGGGAGTATTTCATCTCGTAAAAACTCCACAATTGGATCCATCCAACTTGGTCCTTGGTTTACGTCCAGGACCAACTCTACACTCCTGCCGATGCTCGGCTCAGCCAAGTAGTCAACTGCTACTTTTCGTTTAAACTCAGTTGGAACAGCTGCAGCCAACCAAGCGAAAGAATCCGCGTGGGAGTTGTGTCCATAGCTTATTTGTTCAATACATACCCTCTCGAAGGTATTAAGTAAACCTTTGGCTGCCTCCACATTGGCTGCCATCTTTTCATTTCGAGCCTCGTATTCGCCGGACAGTTAGTTCACCACAAGTTGTGAATCACAATAAACCCTGATCCTTTTTACTTTCAACGTTTTTGCACTGTTCAAGCCGACCAAGAGAGCCTCGTACTCTGCCACATTGTTTGATGCACTGAAGCCAAGCCGAACAGATTGTTCCAGCATCACCCCTCTGGGAGGGAACAAAACAATGCCAATACCTGAACCAGTGTTGCAGGCAGAACCGTCGACGAATAGTTTCCATTCCAAAGGGTCTTGGTCGGCAGGCGCCTTGCCTTTCCTTTTTGACAGTTCAACTTTCTGCTCCTTTCTCGCAAGGGGCTGAGGTGCTACTGTTGGTGAGAATTCTGCCACGAAATCTGCCAACACTTGGCCCCTTATCGCTGTGCGTGGCTGGAAGTCAATTGACTTAACTCAACAGACCAAGTTGAGATCCGTCAAGAGAAATCTGCCTTTCGTAGCAGTGATCTCAACGGAAATTCAGTATAGACCATGACTTTATGGCTTTGGAAGTAATGAGGCAACTTTCTTGTTGCTGTCCTCAAAGCAAGGACCAGTTTTTCAGGGGGCAGATATCTCGTCTCTGCGTCCAGAAGTGTTTTGCTCACATAATAAACTGGGGTTTGCTCGGATCCTTTATCCCTTAACAAAACCGCACTTACAGCATGTTCAGAAACTGCCAAATACAAAATCAAAGACTCACCTGGGTCCGAAGTTGATAAAAGTGGGGCCTCAGCCAGGTATTTCTTCAGGTCTTGGAATGCCTGCTCACATTCTGCTCCCCATTCAAATCCTTCTCTTTTCTTCAGCACCTGGAAGAAGGGTCTACACTTATCACTTGAACGGCTAATCAACCTATTGAGGGCTGCAGCCATCCTAGTCAGCCTCTGGACTTCCTTCGTAGTCTTGGGGCTTTGTAGCTTTTGTAAGGCCGTTATCTGATCAGGGTTTGCCTCGATTCCCCTTAAAGTCACAAGGTGGCCTAGGAACTTTCCACAACCAACCCCAAACGCACATTTCGAGGCGTTGAGTTTTAACTTGTATTTCCTCAGGATTTCGAAGGCCTCTTTCAAATCCAGTATATGCCCTTGCCGGGTTTTGCTCTTGATCACCATATCATCTATGTATACCTCCATAGTCTGACCAAGGAGTCGTTTGAACATGATCGTTGCCAGCCTCCGATAAGTTGCCCCTGCATTCCTTAGCCCAAAAGGCATAACACTATAACAATACAACCCACGTGGTGTGATAAAAGAAGTTTTTTCCTGATCAGGCCCAAACATGGCAATCTGATGATATCCCCGATATGCGTCGAGGAAACTCATGCGCTCATATCCAGCAGTGGCGTCGACCAACTGATCGATCCTTGGAAGAGGGAAGCTATCTTTAGGACATGCTTTGTTCAAATCCGTGAAATCCACACAGACACGCCATTTCCCATTCTTCTTTTTTACAACCACAGTGTTGGATAGCCATTCTGGGTAGTAGACTTCTCGTATCGCTTTGGCCTCTAACAAATGATCCACTTCTTCAATAACAGCGTCAACATGCTGTACAACTGCCCTTCTTTTCTTCTGAATGACAGGTTTATGGTGTGGGTCAACGTTTAGGTGGTGGCAGATCACGCTGGCATCCACCCCAAGCATTTCTTCTAGTATCCAAGCAAACACATCAACGTGCTCTTTTAGGAAACTCACCAGTTAGGAATCTTCCTCATTTGGTAGTGATTCCCCAATCAGAAAATACTTTTCATGATCAGACTCGTTGATCTGTATTTTCTTTAGGCCTTCCACTACTTTCTATGCTGGATCTCTTCCGACATCCTCGACGTCGGTTGATCTGGTACTTCTACCGTATGAACCTGATGGGCCTTTGGAACTTTCTTGATGATAGAAATTAAGCAATGTTGCGCTGCCCTTTGATTACCCCTGATCTTTTCAACCCTGTTAGACCCTGGGAATTTCACCATCTGGTGATATGTAGAGGAGACAGCCTTCATCTTGTGCAACCAAGTCCTCCCTATAATCGCATTATAGGAGGACGGGACATCTACAACCAAAAAATCAGTCCTTAAGACCACTGTTCCAGCCCGAACAGGCAGTGTCACCTTCCCAAGGGGCCAAACTGCTCCTGCACCAAACCCAACTAAGGGTGTAATAGATTGTTCCAAATCTGTTTGCTTCAGCCCTAACTTTTTGAATGCATTGTAGTACAATACCTCCGTACAACTCCCCGAATCCACCAGGATTCTCTCAATGTTGTATTCCCCAATTTGTAGAGTTATGACCAACGCATCGTTGTGGGGTATCTGGACTTCTCTCAGATCCTCGTCTGTAAAAACTATGCCCTCGCTGGACACGTCATTCTCTCGCCCTCTTTTGTTCCCCAATCGCATAACGTGCTGGTCGTGCTTGGCTTGCCTTTGGAGCAACCTCACCTCATTCCTCGTATAAGGTGTAGCCAATCCATGTATTATATGGATCACCCCCTTAGGATTCTGCTCGTAATCCAACTCCATTGCTTTCCCTTTGTCTTTGGGATCCTCCTGAATGAATTCCTTAAGGTATCCATGAGAGACTAAATCATCGAGATGTTTCTTGTACATTTCACAATCCTCAGTCATGTGGCCCCAATCCTTGTGGTAACTGTAGTGCTGATTCGTAGCACGTTTTGCATCCTTGTCTCCTCCTAGACTTGGGGGCCATTTGAAGTAAGGGTGATTCTTTATTCGATAAAGAATCCTGTAGATGGGCTCCTTCCAAACAGTGGTGATTGAAAGAAGGACTTAGGATCAGGTGCCTGCTATTCCTTGTATGGCTCTTTCTTAGCCTGCCCATACTCCTTCCTCTCTCTATAGGTCTTGGGCTCTTGCTTATCTACCCTCTTCGCTGGGGTTTTTGACTGTTCGGCTATGACTTTCCCTTCCTCTCAGAGTATGTCATTTGGCGTGTTGCTCTATTCGCTCCATCAACCTTGCCAAAGTCTGATTAGGATGTATGTTCAATGATCGTCGTAGCTCCCCCCGAACAGGTAGGCCAGTCTTGAATGTAGCAATTGCGTATTCCTCATTGCAACTGTCAATCTCATTGAAAGTTTCCCAATACTTTTTAGCGTAGTCCCTTATTGGCTCGCTTTCCCCATGCTTCATCGTGGAGAGGCTTTCAAATGTTTTGGGGGCCCTCCTACTTGTCAAAAACCGAGCGGTGAATTCCTCCGCCAGTTGAGTCCAATCACGTATGGAACGTGGTTCCAACTTATGGAACCAGGACAGAGCAACCTTGCCCAAACTGGACGGGAACATTTTGCACATGATGGCATCATCTCCATCATGCATGAACATAGCCTGTTGGTAATGCTGTATGTGAGCAATGGGATCCGCATCTGTTTCGTACAGAATGAACGTAATGTGCTTTACTCTGCTCGGTAGTCGCGCATCCCGCAACCTTCTTGCAAACGGGGAAGCTGCTATATTACTTAGGGCTTCCCTTGCTGCTTCTCGTGCAGAGATGGCCCCTTCTCCGTTCTCTTTGGTCTTTCGAGCCCCAGACTTATTCCAGTGGGTATCAGGTCTCTCGTACCTGTCCCTGTGGTGTTTGCGAGTATTTTCCTCAGGTGAGGAACTTCGGCTCCTACTTCTCTTTTTTTGTGGAGAAGGTTTGTTTCTGCCGGGACTCCTGTAACGCCCCCATTTTCGGGTACGTTAAATAAACATTTTTATTGAATTTCAAAACAGAGTCTGGCTCATTATTACATTACAAAGGTACATTTATTCCAATAAGGGAGGGAACTAAGGTTCCTAACTACAGCTCTACCTGCTCTTCCATCCTAGCCAGCTCCTCAGCTCCAAAATCCTCCAAGGCGTACTGCTTATCTTGATTATCTACAAAGTCTGACACATTATAACAGCGTCGCCACCGATATAATATGTCAGGGTCACCAAAGGTAACACCATGAGCTACAAAAGCTCAGTAGAATAATCCTATACCCACCAACCCATAACTTACACAAAACAAGTCATATAGATAACGATATCTACGTAGTACATGCTTTATTCCACAACTATCAACAATAACACATCCGCATTCTCTAGCGTAAGTGTCCGTGTCATCAGAGTTTCTCCTACGCAACGTTTCGTAGACCGTGTCACCATTTCACTTTTCATTTGCCAAATCAACATTTCAAAAATCGTTTCTTTTACACACGCACACCACACAATGGGCAAGTCCGGCCACATTGTGGTTTTCAAATATCACACACGATGGACTACCACATCCGGCCACATCGCGGTTTTCAAAACACACACCCAACCTCGGTTCCGCCGTTCCGGGTTCCCAAGTATCCTCACAATGGTTCCGCCGCACCGGGTTCCCATTGGCACACAAAACTTTGCATTGGCTCCTCTCCGCAGATAACCAAGCCATATTACCAATGAGGCTACCACGTCCGGCCACATTGGCAATCTTCACGATGGGCTACCATGTCCGGCCTCATTGCGGTTTTCGAAAACATACTCACATTGGGCTACCACGTCCGGCCACAATGTAGTTTCAAGAATATTTTATCCATATCAACCACACCCTAGGTGTCATGTTTCTATTTTCTCAATTTCCGTGTCTCATTACATGCATCGACTCCGCGGCAGGACTTTCTTACGACAA
The DNA here is from genome assembly GCA_018127125.1 of Rhododendron griersonianum. Lineage (NCBI taxonomy): Eukaryota > Viridiplantae > Streptophyta > Magnoliopsida > Ericales > Ericaceae > Rhododendron > Rhododendron griersonianum. The sequence continues at coordinate 34,721,544 of CM030794.1, forward strand.
AATTATCGTTCATTGTAATCTTGAAACTAAACTAGCAAGATCATCCAACTCTATATTAGATAGCATACTCGCATTATCACATCATCATGTTCAACTTTTAACACATAAAGTAAAGCATAGTGCCACATGGACGGACACCTTTGGAGTGATAAACCACTTATGCTTTATCAGCAACAAGTAGACAAGTAATCTCATAAACATGCTCATAATTATTCTAAGATCAAAATACAAATTCTTCTATTCAAGTTAACCTTTCATAAAATTCGTTCTTTCTTTCTTTAGGGAAGTTCAAAAGAACATATGTCTTTATTGAAGTAAAAGTCTATTATTCATCATGCTCATACTTTCATTAGCATAACTAACATGCATTCCAACGTTCAAGTGTTATACAATAAGTTTAGAGTAAGTAAGTCAAGATATTCTACATATACTTAGAATAAGGTGTATAAGAGTATTCTACATTCATTTCAACATTCGTATACCATGATCTATACCTAGAGTTTAGGAGGTATAGGAAAATCCTACCTTGATCCGAAACTAGTCGGGGCCGAATAAGCTAGTTGGAAAATTCTACGGGCGGTGAAACTCACGAATCTGGACCGAAATTCGGATGGCAGTAACTCGATCAATATTTGGCCGAATATGATCGTTCTTGAGTTGACATCGAAGCTCTAGAAGTGCTCTACCACTTTTGTGAAGGAAGTTGATCCTAGAAAGTACTTTAGGTAGGAGAAAAATGATGATAAAGGAAGAGGCAGCTTGCTGTCTGGAAAAGGAAATCCGAGATTTTGACTGAATTTCGGATGTCAATATCTTTGTCGTTTCTTAACCGATTAGGGTGGTTCTTGGGTCTAACTTGAAGATCTCGAAGTGCTCTACATCTTTGTGAAGAAAGTTTATCCTAGAAACTACTTTAGATAGGAGAACAATGAGGGTTTGTGAAGGGCAGTAGGCTGTCTGAAAAATGAAAATGGTTTCTAGAGAGAAGTGAGAGCAAAGGAGTGAAGGTGTGAGAATGGCTTGAAGTGAGCTTGCTATTTATAGGCCAAGGGTTCTCTCTCTCTCCCCCTCATCCGAAATCTCTCTCTCTCTCTCCTATCTTGATTTTTTTCTTATTTAAACACATGAAAGACTAGATTTTGTACTTTGGGAAGATTTGATGGAAGAAGGAAGGGATGGTTCAAGATTGGGTTAGAAGATCATGTACTCTCCAAATCTCTCCCATATCTCTCCCTCTCTCTCTCTCTCTCTCACTAGTACAATGTACCTATATAAATTAAATTGGTAGAAGAAAATCTAAGGATGGTACAACAAATATCTTCTTCTCTCTCTCCTATCTCTCTCCCTCTCTCCCGAATTCTCCCTCTCTCTCCCTCTCGGCATTCTCTCTCTCTCTCTCTCCCTTGATTAATATATATATATATATATATATATATATATATATATATATATATATACAAGTGAAAGAATACAAAGTACACTAGTACTTATATGATCTTCCTAGATTTTTAGGTCAAAATTCCCCATTAAACAAAAAATGACAAATAGGCACATGATCTTAGTATAAAAAAGAATTAGGGTACATAGAAAATCTAGGTACAAATCTTGGTACAACTCTTATTTCTTTAATAGAATATCTCATGGGAAAATCTAGATAATGAATTAACCAATATATCTTAGTACTTAGTTCTATTATCCAATGGATATCCATTTCCCTTGAAGTTATTAACCAATAGGTAATATTTCCCCTAACTTTTGTTAACTAATGGATAAAGAAATAAAGTAACATATACTTAGAATAATATATACATGTACTTTAACATGTGTTTATAAAACTATAAACAAGTATATATATGTAATTATCACATCTATCACCAAATTTTCTTAAATAGAAAATCTAGGGTTTCTATTATCCAATGGATAAAAATCTCCCTAACCTTTAGTAACCAATGGGTAGAAGACAAGGGTGATATGGTCAAGATTCTCTACAATAATCCAAGAGGTACTAGTACTTATATAATTATATAGTGTACTTAGAATCTAGGAAAGTAAATACTTTAAGTTTATAAGTACATGGGAAATCTAGGAAGTGATTTTATTTAATAAACCCTAGTACTTGTTGAAAGATTAACTCTATTATCCAATGGGTAATAATTCTCCTAACTTTTATTATCCAATGGATAAAGATGGAAAGTACTATGCTTGCATAATGTATATATATAAGTACAATGACCCATGGTGAATCTATTAAACTAATTGGTCTAGTACTTGGTGGCAAGACTAAGCTATGGACCATTGAGTAATATTCTCCCTAACTTTTATGGACCAATGGGTAAAAGGGCAAAGTTTAATATTGGATTATTATATATACATCTTCCTATATAATACTTTATAGGTGTACCTTGGTCAAATCTAATAAAATAACTTAGGTGAAAAGCCTATTGTTCAATGGATAAAGATTTTCCTAACATTTATCGTCCAATGGGTAAAGGTCAAAGATGACTTTGGTCCAAAGGGTTCCTTTAGGGTTTGGAAAGGTTCAAAAGGTTCAATTAGGGTTGGAAGTGCAATTGGTAGTTAGGTTACCTCAATGAATCGGTTAGAAGCTAACTAGGTTTGCTAAGTAGGATTTCTAGTCAAGAAATATAATCTGAGACTTAATTTCAATAATTAGGAAAAATATACTAACACACTTGTCTTTAGAAAATGACTGCATAACCTTATATGAGGAAAACTAAATTTATAAGTCTAGAGTTTAGTAACAACGGATTTTTGGGTATTTTAAAAGAAATTTTAAAAGAAGTCCAAGTCATTAAAATAAAATTCAAATTTTTAATGAAATTTTTATTTACCAAAAATCAGGGTCGTTACAACTCCTGCTTGGGCTTCTGCTTCCTCTTCTTCGTGAAGAAGCTCTTTTCTTTCTTGGGGTAGGACTTCTACTCCTTCTTGAGGGGGCAACTTTATACGCCACTATAGCCCCTCTGTTCCCTTTGGAATGTCCTCGTGAAAGCCCAGAGTCCTCAGGATGTTCTCGGATCCGTTCTAACTCCCAGATTTCGTGTTCCCTTTTCTGAATTAGTCGAGCATATTCCTCGACCTCCTGCCTCTTTTTGTCTAGGATAACCTCGTTGCTATGCACACTCTTTGAATGTGCAACCGACTCTCCCCTCTGATGGGTTTTGCTCCTTCGCGTGGAAGTTGTAGTCGTTCTGCCCTCCCTATTCTTGGAGTTATCTTGGATGGTAAGAGGATCTCTGCTTGTTGTCCTCTTGTCATGCCCGCTGGTAGGCTTTCTCGGAGCACCTGGTGGGGATTTATCTCCTCCCCCACCAGCCTGGTTCTTTTCAGTGAACGGTGTGACTGGATCTACTTCTACCATGGTCGTATTTCAAAAGGGAACTCTTTCGTTTCCCACAGACGGCGCCAATTGTAGGGGGAGAAAAATAAATAGTACCTAGAACAGCACTGAATCTCCTTCCTTCACGTGCTGTCCGATCGGAACCCTAATGCCCTCGCCTGAACCCTAACCTGTAAAACAGACAAGGGGTGAGCGTACCTTTGCCTCTCGTGGCAAAGGCCCTCCGATGCCTAAGTTAGTCTCTCGTACTGTATCAAGACCTAATTATCAGTAAGAAAGTATGGAATGAGTGCAACTTCTTGCGTACCTTTTCCCTCTAGGTTTACCCTGTATTTATAAACATACAGTTGCCTGCTCTTCAAGCATCCTCATTGCCTCAGGTCTCCTGCCTCGTATAGGAAACCTGGCCTTCCTGGGAGTCTCTTGCCCAATCAACCGAGATCCCTTACTCATAGGGTCTCTCTTTTTTATGGAACTCGTCCCATCATAGGACTGTCATCTCACTTATCTTTACTGAACACTGGATTCTTCTTCTAGAATACTCCTACTGCCTTATCTCTTAAGACAACGTTTCATCAGATGGCTCCATCTGTTCGGCACATACTCATACCGAACAAACTACACAAATAAATGACTTCTCATGTCATTGGCCCACCTCAGCCGAACAGACTGTACCAACTAATGACTTTTCATGTCGTTGACCCCTTACAGCCGAACGGACTGTGCCAACTAATGAATTTTCATGTCGTTGGCCCCTTACAGCCGAACGGACAATCTAATCCGGTGCCTTCTCGTAGCACCGGATCTTACCGCCGCCGTTCATCTTATATGGAGTCCCATATCACTTTCCTCATTACACGGATCTGGCATACCACGTGTTCGGCCACTATTTGTACCTGTTCGGGAACACCTCCCTACAACGATAGCACTTGTCAGTGTGATGGCCAGGCATTTGGTGGAAGGCACAGAAGTGGTTAAGACTATAACCAGCAAGTAGAACTTTGGGAGGAAGAGTTGGGGTCAAAGGTTTGAGATGCCCAGACTTGACGAGTTTTTCCATCACTGCGGATAGAGATGCCTCGAAGACAGAGAAACTCCAGGGTTGGGTTCGAGCTCGGAAGCTTTGAGCGTTTTGAACCTGATTGACATCGGCAGCACAATTGGAGTTGAAAGCTGGAGCATCGCTCCCACTTGTAGCTGTATTGGAGTAGTTGTTGTTACTAAACAACGAACTACTATTTTCCGAATAAGCCCTTGGCTTAGCTTTTTGAGTGGAAGAAGAAGGAGACGCCCCTCTTGGCAGAACTCCAGTTTGCAGCGCATCCTCGATGGCTAGGCCAGATTCAAAGAAGGTCTCGAAGTTGGCAGATGCGTGAACCAGCACGAGATGCTTAGCATAGTTGAGATGCAGGTTGCGGGAGATAATGCGGAGTTGATCTCTCTCGCTCGGGCGCTCAGTCATTAGAGCGGTTTTGGCTCTCCATGTAACGACCCGGATTTTCGACCCTATTTTTTTTAAATAAAAAGATTTGTTGTTATCCCAAACTTTATTAATTTCTTTTAATTAGTTAGTTCAATAATTATTATGTAACAAAATTTAATTAATTACATGTTAGTTTTTATAATTAACTTTAACCATCTAGATATATATATATATATATATATATATATATACACGTAAATATATAGTAAATGTAGCAATAATTTGTTCCCTGAAAATAAGGGATTATGCTCCATCTCTTATCTCCCGGATCTCTCACCTCTCCGATTCTCTCTCTCACCCTCTCTCATCTCTCCCGATTTTCTCTCCCTCTCTCACACACTTTCCTCCCACATTCCACCACCTCTATACTCATCCTCCTAACTTACACCCCACCTTCCCACTACCTCATCCTCTCTCATTATACATATCCTTATAATCTAAAAATTAAACCCGCATTCACTCCACTTCTATTTTGATACTCAGTCAAAAAAAAAAACAAAGAGATAGAGTTTGATTTTTCATCCGTAGAATTTTACTGAAAGAGAGAGGCAGCCATAGCCACCTCTCGACCACCTCCACCATTCGCCACCTCCTGCCACCACCTCCTTCACCATCATCATGACCTCCACCACCGGCGGCCCCCGCCTCCACCATCACTGGCCAAAACCACCCTCGACCATCTCCTCCTCTACCGTACAGCCTCACCTCCGCAACCGAGACCGCACCACCCACCACCGAGCCCCACCTCTCGGCACCACCACCAAGAGCACCCGCCACCTCCGGCCCGTACCCGTCACCTCCTCCGGCCTGTACCCACCACCACCCCGCCTTCCATGACCCTCCATATCAGCCGTGGGTGTGTGCACAGTGCACACGCCGAATGTTTCGGTGTACGCCGCGCCGCGGGCCCCGTCGGAGTGCCGCTGGACGCCGCCTTGAGATTCAGAACCACCACGGCGATCTACGGACACCGTACAATACTTACCCAGATTTAGAATCGCGTTTGAGGTAGTTTTCCGGAAACCCGTAACTCAATCTGCGTTTTAATGGAGTTGGGACTAAAACTAAATTTTGGATGAAGATGATGACTTATTCTTAAATTTTTAATTGCTGTTTAGTCCTGTTTTCTTTAATATTTAGTCCTGTTGGTGTTTGGAAAGCCGTGGTAAGTCTTGAATTATTATTAATTAAATTTTCATGAAATACTTTTTGTTATCCCACGTGTTAGACTTTAGTTTGAAAAAGAAAAGAGAAAATAATAAGAAATAACTTAGTTTGTTTTAATCGCATGATTAACTCTATGATATGATTAATTTTCTCGCATAATTAGTTTTATCGCATGAATTTGTTTTGTTAGCATGTTAGTACTTTTAGTTGAAATGTTGAACCGTGTGATATTTTATTGTGGTTGTAGATTGGACAAATAGGTTCCTGGGATGGTTACGAGTAGTGATTCATGTAGACGATGTTAAGTAAATGGAAACTGATAAAGTGTTGAGGTTTGAGGTTGTGGATTGTGATTTGAGCCATGGCTATGGCAAGGGTAACCAATGGGGCCCTGTGTTGAAATGGGTAACCAATGGGGCCCAGTGTTGAGAGATGTTGTGACGCTAACGTATAATTCGTCATGGGAAAATTCGCTTCTTTTGTTCAAGAGGGAATAGGTCCCATGAGACGGTTATAGTTAGTGGTAGGTGATGTCCGACCCTAATGTACGATGCGTCATTGGAGGACTCGATCCTCCTGTTATGGTCTTAAGTGAGAACATACTAGATACATAATTTAGGTGCGCTCACCTAAGACCCTAGTGCAGGACAAGCAAGAGGAAGGGTGGACCCATGAGACGGTTGTAGTTAGTGGATGTGGGAGGAAAGGACCTTGTGGAGAGGATCCTTAGATTTCATGTAAGACAATGGATAGTAAAGAAAAAGACAATGTGTTGTTATTCTGTATCTCCTGTGAATTGTTATATTGTTGATCTGTGTAGACACCCCAATTTGGCCTAACGATTATTTCAAGTCACACCTTGGGACAATCCCGATGATGAAATGGATACAGTGATTGCTGATTGCCTCCTTGAGAACCTTAGGACTTTCGGTGAGAACTTTGAGCCACTTAGAGGACCCAATTCAAAGCCATACAGCCTTTCAGACAGAAATACAGAAGCCTAGGAGAATCCATCTGTCGGTCGTGACATCGATCCCACGGCCCTAACATCAATTCCTCACCCGAGCAACCTGTTGCTAGCAAAATCTCCCTGAGAGATCAATCCCTCGGCCGCAAGATCTATCCTTCGGCCGAGACATCCATTCCTCGGCCGTGATATCCTTTACTCGGCCGCCAGATCGACCTTTTCCCAGACTCTGGAACGTGTTCTGTCAGACGTTTGATCCGATTACACTACCTTTCCGATGCGTTCGGGCTACGGTCAAAGATTACGACGTAGAGTTAGAGATGCATTGCAATTGCAATTGCCATCTCGTGATTTGATTGGCCGGAGTGAGTCACCAATTGCCTATATAAAGGGCCTTTGGACTCCGAAAATAAACACACGAAATTCATAGACTTACACACACTCTATCAAGCCACGAAACTCTGCACAAATACTCTCTCAATCCCATATTCCAAAAGCCCTAACCTCCCGAAGGCAGCAGTCAATACGGCAATCAAATCCTGAAGTTCAAACCCTAACCCTAGGGTTTTCAATCAAGCAAATCAGTCAATCACGCCCAATCCAAAGCAATCAAGCAACTGAGGGATCAAGGTGGTGAGGCCCAACGGCCTCTGGTTTGTTTTATTTATCGTTCTTACGCTTAATCATAACTTTATGATCATCTGTTAAACGTATATTCTGGTGTGAGGAAGAACACCGACCAGGGCTTCGATCCCTCGGCCGGTACATTAAACCAGTGTGATTACTCGGCCGTGACATCCATTCACCGGCCGAGTAATCGATTTCCTGGGACAGTTTGTTTGCTTTTCTGCTTTCTGAATGCATGCTTACTTATCGCACTGGCTCACTCTGCTTACTGTTTAAAGGAATAAATAAACAGACTATATGTTGGAATTAAACAAAGCATCTACATGTCTTATGTTGAATGATTATGGATCAGTCTCACGACTGGGCAAAGAGGGGTGCCTAACACCTTCCCCTTATTGTACTTTTGGCTCCCGTACCCAGAATCTCTGTCTATTTTCCCAGTTTTAATAAACTGGGTGGCGACTCTGTTTTGATGATAACCGCTATCATGTGGCGATGTTCCTAGCCATGGGAATGTCCATGATTTTGGTTTACGAAGCAAGCAACCAATCGAGCAAACAAACATTGATCAATCTGTATGGCGATGCCCCGTTTGGGAGGTGTCTACAATCTGCATATTGTGATATTGGGTTTTAAGATTTCTACTTAGTGAATTATCACTAATTAGGATACGTTTGTATCCTGGCAAATCGTTTACTTCGGCGTTCAATTTGCCAGAGCGTGCATGATTCCACAGTGGAGCAGTTGATACAGGTGGAACCCCTGGAACGGAGTTTGGGCCAACGTTGCTTGGAATTCGTGTCAAAACTAGAGTCGCTCTGGAGTTGCTTTTGTTAAATAAATGTACATAGATTTTGTATTATTTTGAAATTGTAAGTTTTGTATAAGGATAAATAGGGGCCTAGAAGTTTGTAAATTTCAGCATATTTTAAGAGTAATGCGCCCGAAATTCCTTAGAAAATCGGGGCGTTACACTCCACCTTTTCACAAAGTCCGCAAAGGACTCCTTTGCCTCCATATTTGTGGATTCCAACTCTTGAATAGTCATCTTGAGTTGAGCGTTGTAGCTATACTGCGAAACAAAGGCAGCCCCTATGTCTTCCCAAGTTCTTCTTTTGGTGATGTCGAGCGACAAAAACCAATGGAAGGCAAGCCTAGAGAGAGTTTGAGGGAAGAGCTGAGACATGGCCTCACTTTCCACACCCAATAACTTCATGGCGGGATGGTAGCCATAGAGATGAGTTTTGGGGTCACCACTCCCGTCGAACTTGACCAAATCAGGCATCTTGAATCTGTTAGGGAGCTTGGCATTGGGATACAGGCAGAGACTATCCAAGTCAATTCCCCCTGCGGTGATCTTCTCAGATTTGGAGACTGCCTCCTCCAGCTTCGCCATCTTGGCCATGAGAGCTACCATATCCGGATTTAAAATAGGCTTGCCACCTGCCGGATTTGGGTTCGCAGCAGGGGCGTGAACCTCCCTAGGGTTGAGCTGAACAACGAGACACCCCTCGTGATTCGGATCTGGGACCAAGATAGGTTGTTCCTGGTTGACCTCATCGTCCTCGCCTTCCTCTTCAAGAGGAGGTGGAAGACGAGTGTTCATAAGGTCATTCAGACGGGCAATGGAAGCATCAGTCTGGATAGCCCTGTGCTGCATAGCGGTGATGCTATTCTGGAGGTTTGTGAGCATAGCCTCTAGAGTGAGCGGTTGATCTGCCATAGCTGGCCTTGAAGATGTTGAAGAAAGGGAAGCCGACGGCGTGGCTCTTTATAAAATTGATGGCGAACCCGACTGTAGGGCGGCCAACAATGAACCTGGAGAAGCCTCCGTTGCAACTGACTGAGTTTCGAGCCTGACAAGTCTTCGAACCGGATTCTGAAGATGTTCCCAAGAAGGTTTGGCTCTTCTTTTCGGTACTCTCTTGCTCGGCGCAGTGGCTTTGAACTAGACAGTAAAGTAGTGAAAGCTCAGTGGCATTCCTACAGCAGTTAGAATGCAATGTACATGTGGTTGTCGGTGTCCACCCTAGACTCTAGACAAGTCTGTCTCATGATGTTCGGACGCTGCCAAAATCGTTAGATTTCTTTTCGAGGGTATATCCTTTGAATGGATCAAACTGATCCTAAGAGATGTCAAAACAGACTAAGTCTTCGACTAGTCCCTTTTCGAAGATTCAACTTTGAAAAACAACTCGGTATTGATGGCGTGACACCTTAAACGGGGTGGTGTGAGCAACGCTGTGCTTTAGCCGGGGTGGTTGTAAGTGACGAGGCACTTGTAACCTGAATGATATCAATGTCACGACATCAATACTTTGTGGTTCCTTATTTTCGGTTGAATCCTCAATCGGGCATGAGCCAAGGACTTAATAAGGTTTGATTTCTCAAAGTCTCGCTGATCTAAGGACTTTGAAAAATTAACAACGTGCACCATCGAAATGCACGACTCTTCATCGGGTCATAGCAGCGTCCTAAGAAGCATAAGACAGACTCAAAAGCGAGAGACAACCTAGAAGCTGCCCTAAACATGCTTTTACGCAAAAACGAAATGTATGTATGTACAGTTCCAGAGACGAGTTTGCCTCACAAGTTTCAGACATTGCTGGAATCCTCAAAATTCTTTTCGGCGATGTGTCCCTCAATAGATCGACAGATCCTAAAAGATGTCAAAAATAGACTAAATCTTCGGCTAGTCCCTTTTGAAGATTCAACTTCGAACTTGGAACAACTCGGCATTGATGGCGTGACACCTTAACCTTGCACGCCGTGGTGTATAGTGACAACGCACTTCAACGTGGGTGGCGCCAGTGACACGGCATCACTACTTTGCTGTTCCTTATTGTTGGTTGAATCCTTAATCAGGCATGAGCCAAGGATGTAGTAAATTTTGATTTCTCAAAGTCTCATTGAACTAAGGAGTTTGCGATTGATAACGAACATTTGACAGAATGAACGACTCCTCATCGGGTCATACAATGTCTTATACAGCGCAAGACAAACTCGAAAGAAAGAACCGCCTTAAGCATGCTCCTATGCAAAACAGTGCATGTACAGTGCATGCGATAGGGAAAGCAGTAACACATAAACAGTTACGGGGTTAGATGCAAAAAGATCTTACTCTGTAGGTACCTGTCCTAGTTTGGAGAGTTCTAGTGCTTTGTATATGTAAAGGCCGATTTTGGTTTGTAACAGGTACCTCGGACTAAAGCCAAGATATACCTCCCGCTGCCCGCGTAATCGCAGAGCAACAGTCGAACGGTAGAATGACTCATCATCGTCGAAGGTTGTTGGGCATTCGAGGTCCCCGGGCTCTGGTAAACCGTGCCGGATTGCAAAAATGCTCCAATGAGGCTATCCCACATCGATGCAAATGAGAATGCTAGAAATTGAATAAGAGAAGAAGAATCGCAAAATCGCAAAATGCCTTTTCAAATTTGGCTCACTTTATTTAATCCATCTTTAGAGGAAACAACACAAGTGAACAATCGAAAAAGCCCTAGATTAGATTGGCCGGACACGAGGTCCTGTTAAATCACCATTCCAACCTTCGGCAGCGCGAAGCTCACTGTTTTGACAGACTTTTAAGGGATTGTTCCCAAGTGTATTAAACTCTAAGTGTGGATCAATATCGGTTCGATCATCCCCATCGGAGTCGCAACTGTGGGCAGCATGCCCTTAGGAAATTCCGGTTTCCCAATAGCGAGGCATAGAGCCCGGATCGAGGGAGCGCTAGCGCGGATGGCAAGCGCTCAGAATACAGAGTCGTCACTCGGGTTTGAAGATCCGACACCCAAGGAACCGTATTTCGAAGCACCTGTTGCGCTGTTTGATTTGAAAAAGTGAAGGAACCAGTCCGTCATAACCATATCTGGGTTCGGGAGCCAGGTTACGAGAGGGGAAGGGTTTTAAGGCACCCCTCTCACCCAATCCGGAGATCGGTCTCTACTTAGGCATTTTGAAAACATTGCGATTCTTCTTTTGTTAATCGATTTTTAGCCAATTAGGGCAGGGGAACAGTTAATCGGGGATTAAAACTGTAACACTTTGCAGGATGTGATCAACATAGTATGAATGGATGGAACGCTGGAAAATAAATGGGATAAAACCCAACACTGTGATTAAAACATCAAAACAGTGCCTTGTATGAATTTGACATGAACGATGGCCGACTTGCATGCATGGATCTACGTGCATGCAAGCCCTCCATCGCGTGCCGAACCCATACACACGTGCGTGTGTTGATGCTCCGCCAACAGTTTGAATTTTATCCCCTTCTGGGCTCTGGAAGGACCAGTGCACACCCAGGGGCAAACCAAGCAGTTTATATGTACTGAAAGTAAATAATTATTACAAACAAAATTAACAAAATTAACTTACAACCCCTAAACAGTGGGGGTATTAAAACAAAGGCCAAGGGCCAAGTTACCAAAGCAAAGACCACTCACTGGTCAAGGACTGACCGGCGCACGCATAATGCGCTCTGGCGCGCGATGGTTGCGCCTTGGCGCGCGCGGGTATGAGTCAACCTTCCAGTGTTTAGTTTTGCTCATCCTAGATTTTGGGACAAATCCAGAAAGATCCCAGGGGTATTCCATAATAACAGAAATACAAATTGAACTAAAACCAGCAGTTTAAACTAAGAAAAACAGTAAACTGATTGTTAGCATGCTTACAGTGGTTTATATATATATAAAAAAAGACATAAAACAGTAGGAAACCAATCCCCACGCGTATTGCACCCTGGCGCGCGCATGTTACGCTCTAACGCGCGATGGATGCGCCCTGGCACGTGATGGTTCCTACCACGACGGTTTTTGAAACCTTGTCAGCTTTAGGGCCAGGACTGGTATTGATTACCAGCCTTGACCCTGCCAGCCCCCCTCGGGGATCAGAACAGAGAGCAGAACAAAGGTAAGCTATACCTTTGGTATTTGAGGTTTGAATGGTGTTTGAGCTTTGATTTTGAAGGCTTGATTGAGTGGTTGGAAGCAAAGAACAAGCTATGTTCTTGAGTGATTGTAACTTAGGGCTAGGATGTAACCCTTTTAATATGAAAATTGGTAACCCTTTGAAAGAGAACAAATGGGGAGGGTATTTATAGGAGAACAAGGGAGTTAGGTATGGCTGCAAAGAGAGGAACTTAGCCAGTCCACGAGGCTGGCTGAGGTTGCTTGGTGGTTAAGCTTACCAACCCATAAAGGTGATGGGGACAGGTTTTGACCATCGCGTGCGGGTTGCGCGATGGATGCGCCCTGGCACGCGATGGTCAACGATCAAGCTTTGACTGTTGACCACACCTGGCAGCTCGACCCGCGCGCGATGGTTCTCAACCAACACGTGCCAGTAGGGTTTTTGGCTTTTGGAAGTGGCTTAAGACTAGGTTAGGTTCAAGGGTTTTGCAAATACTCAAAGCTCAAACACTTATCATTCCCGAGGTGTTCTTGATCCGTTTCATCATCGGGGAATCTGAAATCGTAAGTAAACTAATCTGGAAGCCCAGATTGGGGTGTCTACAGTTCAGCATTTCAGTGTAGCTGAAGCTCATCGTCAAGTTTCTCGACAGAAAGCGTGCTTTCATGTGCTATGTGTCTGCCTTCTACACTATTACTTGCTTGGCCCATCCTCTGGCCATGTGTAGACACCCTATTCTGGACTGTCTAGATTAGTTTACTTACGGTCTTTGATTCCCTAATGATGATTAAGGTCAAGAACATCCCGAGTTTGTTAATGCGTTTGAGCTTTGAGTGTTCCGAACCTCATCCAAACCTTTCTGAACTCCTTTCCGAAACCTTCAAGCCCGAACCAAATGGCCTCAGCAAAACCCTACTAGCATACGCTAGTGGTTGACTAGCGTGCGCTGGAAAGCTGCCACGTGTCAGTCATCAACCATTGACCTTGCTTCCACTGGTGCACGCCACTCAACAAGGTGCGTACGTCAGTCAACTCCAGTCAAATCAACTTTATTCAGCCGAACGCGCGAGACTTCGGTGGCCACCCTGACGTCAGCCACAGTCTCCTGATGATTGTTTCGTCCAGGGCTGTCCCCTTCCCTCCTACACCACCTTTCAAGCCAAGTCCCATGCATTTAATGCATAGGAGGCTCCCTCTTTGGCCTAACCAACCAAACAACCCCTTAAGTCCCAACTGATTAGTATCTCTTCCCTCCATAAATACCCCCCCTTGCATTCATTTGCAAGGGGTTAAGCTCATTAAGGCTCTAAGTCTCTCCCTCTCTTGTTTTCTAGCTTTCTTTCTCATCCATTGCAAGAGAAAGGCAAGGAATACACCCATACACTCTATAACACTCTTACATACTCACACCACCCATCATTCATCCACCTACACCTCAAACTCAAGCTCAAGGTATTTTCAACCTCCAAAGAAAGGTATACCACCTTTTGTCTATCTCCTGTTCTTACCCCTGAGGGGGGGCTGGCAGGGTCAAGGCTAGTAATCTATACCAGTCCTGGCCCTAATGCTAGCAAAGATTCAATGATCGTGTATAATGATAGGTGGCGCACTCCAGTTCTTTCATGCCATACGCCAGTAATGGTAGCACAGGCACGACTGGCGTGGGGATCGCCAATCATTATTTTTCTTGTTTTATCCTCATTTGATCACCCTGCTACATGCTAAAACCAGTTTATTGTCTTCTGTATTTTAGAACTGTTTAGTTATAGTGTTCAATATTTGTTTCTTTTGTTTTGGAATGCCTCTGGGAGCCTTCTGATCATATTCCAGAGCCCAAATGATGCAAAGCCAAGTACTGGATGAATGGGACCAACTGGCGCACGGTGTCACGTTACCTGCGCAAGCCAGTTGTCTCTGATCCAGTTGCTGGCCCTTGCGTGGCAACTAGGCCTTGGCCTTTGTTTATCCTCCCCTCACTGTTTAAGGGGTCTTTTGTTTATTCAGTGGCTTTCAGGCCCTTTATCTGTCTGTAACTATATATTCTGCTGTGATATAAACTGTGTGGTTTGTCCTGGGTGTGCACTGGTCCATTTCAGAGCCTAGAGGGTTGTTTGCAAGAGCTGTGGACTTAGATCTACCTGTAGACACCCCAATCTGGGCTTCCAGATTAGTTTACTTACGGTTTTTGATTCCCTGATGATGAAACGGATCAAGAACACCCCGGGAATGTCGAATGTTTGAGCTTGGAGTGTTTTGAAAAACCCAAGAACCTAACCTAGCCTAAGCCACTTCCAAAAGCCAAAAACCCTACTGATGCGCGCCAGGGCGCAATCATCCTGCGCCAGGGCACAACCACCGCGCGCCCGGGCGCACCGTCGCGCGACAGTTTGGAACCATTGCGCGATGGTCAAAGTCAAAGTTTGACCTTTCACCCTCGCGCGACAGTTTAGAACCATCGCGCGATGGTTCAGCCCCCACCTACTTTTCCAGTGGCAGGAACTTGGCCACCAATGCCACCCTCAGCCAGACCTCGTGGACTGGCTGAACTTCTCTGTTTGTATCACCTTACCCTTTCCAAAGGATGCAATTTGGCCACCAAGCCAAGTTTAACCTTTACTTGGTTGGTTCTTTTTCCACCACACACCATTTCCACCATTTCTCCTATATATACCCCCCATGGTTCTTCCATTAAAGGGTTCCAAAAAAATTAAAAGCATAAAGGCTCTAAACCTTGCCCCCCCCCCCCCCCCCCCCCTGTTCATCTTTCAAGAGGTTAAACAAATTTTGGTAATCAAATGGTCTTTGCTTTGTACTCTTTTAAGCTAATAAAAGAGATACAAAGACACCTTAAGAACATAGCTTGTTCTTCCACTCAAACACCACAAACAACCTCAACCTCAATTCAAAGCTCAATCATCTGTTCAAACTCAATTTAGGTATAGCATACCTACTATTTTTTTGTTCTGATCCCTGAGAGGGGCTGGCAGGGTCAAGGCTGGTAATCAATACCAGTCCTGGCCCTAAAGCTAGCAAGGTTTCAAAAACTGTGGCCAAGCAAATCCTCGCGCGATGGACCCAAAGACTCGCGCGACAGTTCTGTCAGCAAGAGATTGGTCCACGTGGGGAAGGGGTGCTGGTCATTTCTTGTTTTACCTATGTGCAAGACTGTTGTAGTTTTGTTTTAATATATATCTCACTGTGAAGCATGCTAACAACCAATTTACTGCTTTCCTTTGTTAAAAATGTGAGTTTTACATTTCAATATTCATTTCTGTTCTGTTGGAGTACCCATGGGATCATTCTGGACCTGTCTCAAAACCCAGGATGAGCAAAACCAGACATTGGAAAGTTGGCTCGAACCATCGCGCGTTGCACTCAAACCCTCGCGCGATGGTCAAATGGAGCGTTGACCAGTGTGCCAGGGCGCACCGTCGCGCGACGGTTTGGAACCCTCGCGCGACTGTTTGTCCCCGATCAGTGGCTGGCCTTACATCTTTAACTTGATTTTAGGCTATTATTTTGTCCCCACACTGTTTATGGGGTGTTTTGTTTATTTGTTGGGCTTTTCAGCCTTTAAACTGTATATTATGACTGCTATAAACTGCTTGGTTTGTCCTGGGTGTGCACTGGTCCTTCTAGAGCCCAGAGGGTTTGAGAATAAGAGCTGTGGGCTTAGGCTTACTGGCGCGCGCAGGTCTTATAGTAGCGTGCGCAGGTTTGGTCAACATGCATTGACTTGATCAGTGCATACTGGTTTCTTCCTGTGCACAACACTCCAAGACAGGAACTTTCCAGTCTGTTTAAACTCCCACAGCAGTCTGTTCTCATCCTATACTAACTGCTCATCCATGCCATCTATCACATCCTGCAAATTGTTACAGTTTTAATCCCCGATTAACTGTTCCCCCGCCTTAATTGGCTAAAAATCGATTAATAAAAGAAGAATCACAACGTTTTCAAAATGCCTAAGTAGAGACCGATCTCCGGATTGGGCGAGAGGGGTGCCATAAAACCCTCCCCCTCTCGTAACCTGGCTCTCGAACCCAGATATGGTTATGACGGACTGGTTCCTTAACTTTTTCAAATCAAACAGCGCAGCGGGTGCTTCGAAATACGGTTCCTTGAGTGTCGGACCCTCAAAAACTCAAGTGGCGACTCTGTATTTTTGAGCGCTTGCCACCTGCGCTCGCGCTCCCTCGATTTCCAAAAAAGGGCCGCAATGGCGAAAAGGAACAGAATCCTTTTTCCAAAGGGCATGCTGCCCACAGTGGCGACTCTGCTGGTGATGATCGAACTAATATTGATCCACACTTAGAGTTTAATACGCTTGGGAACAATCCCTTAAAAGTCTGTCAAAATGGTGAGCTTCGCGCTGCCGAAGGTTGGAATGGTGATTTAACAAGACCTCGTGTCCGGCCATTCTAATCTGGGGCTTTTTTCGATTGTTCACTTGCGTAGTTTCCTCTAAAAATGGATTAAATAAAGTGAGCCAAATTTGAAAAGGCATTTTTGCAATTTTGCGATTCTTCTTCTCTTAATCAACTTCTAGCATCTCATTTGCATCGATGTGGGATAAGCCTTGTTGGATCATTTTGGCAATCCGGCACGGTTTACCGGAGCCCGGGGACCCCAAATGACCAAGAACCTTCGACGATGATGGGTCATTCTACCGTTCGACTGTTGCTCTGCGATTACGCGGGCAACGGGAGGTATATCTGTGGCCTTAGTCCGAGGAACCTGTTACAAGCCAAAACCGGCCTTTGCATAGACAAAGCATTAGAACTCTCCAAACTAGGACAGGTACCCACAGGTTAAGATCTATTTGCATCTAAACCTGTAACTGTTTATGTGTTACTGCTTTCCCTATCACATGCACTGTACATGCATTGTTTTGCATAGGAGCATTCTTAAGGCGGTTCTTTCTTTCGAGTTTGTCTTACGCTGTCTAAGACGTTGTTGGGCCCGATGAGGAGTCGTTCATTATGTCGAATGTTCGTTATCAATCGCAAAGTCCTTAGTTCAATGAGACTTTGAGAAATCAAAATTTACTAAATCCTTGGCTCATGCCCGTTTAAGGATTCAACCGAAAATAAGGAACAACAAGGTAGTGATGCTGTGTCACTGGCGCCACCCAGGTTGAAGTGCGTTGTCACTATACACCGCCGTGTTCAAGATTAAGGTGCCATGACATCAACACCGAGTTGTTCCAAATTCAAAGTTGAATCTTCAAAAGGGACTAGCCAAAGATTTAGTCTATTTTGACATCTTTTAGGATCTGTCGATCTACTCAGGGACGCATCGCCGAAAAGAATTATGAGGATTCCGGCAACGTCTGAAACTTGTGAGGCAAACTCGTCTTTGGAACTGTACATGCATACATTCTGTTCTGCGTAGGAGCATGTTTAGGGCGGCTTTTAGGTTGTCTCGCTTTCGAGTCTGTCTTATGCTTATTAGGATGCTGCTATGACCCGATGAAGAGTCGTGCATCTTGATGGTGCACGTTTTTAGTTTTTCAAAAGTCCTTAAATCAACGAGACTTCGAGAAATCAAACCTTACTAAATCCTTGGCTCATGCCTGATTGCGGATTCAACCGACAATAAGGAACCACAAAGTATTGATGTCGTGATATTGATGTCATTTTGGTTATCGTGCTTCGCACGTACACCGCCCCGGCTAAAGCGCATTGTCGCTCACGCCACCCCGGTAAAGGTGTCACGCCATCAATACCGAGTTGTTTCTAATTCAAAGTCGAATCTTCAAAAGTGACTAGCCAAAGTTTTAGTCTGTTTTGACATCTCTTAGGATCAGTTTGATCCATTCAAAGGATACACCCTCGAAAAGAATTCTGAGGATTCTGGCTGCATCCGAACATCATGAGACAAGCTCGTCTCTAGTTTTAAAGTCTAGGAGGACACTGACAACGATGATCTCTGCATTTTTCGTTCTTTCAATTCTTTCAATAAACTGCTGAAAGGGCATCACTGAGCTTTCATTACTTTACTGCCAAAGCTTCGAGCCATTGCATCGTCGGAAAGTACCAAAAAGAAGAGCCAAATTAACCTGCTTAGAAGAGTCTGCCAGGGCTGTTACACCTTTGCTTCCAAGGTCATATCACCTACCTCGTTCATCAATTCGGAATGGCAGTACAAATGGAGCTGACTGAGCTCAGGAAAGCTGTAGAGGAATTGGGTCACAAGATGGACAAATAGATGATTATGGTCCAGGGACTCGTTGGCCTTGTTACCTCCACAGCCTCGTAACCAGATATGGGGCTAGTCAAAGAACCTCCTCGAGCCTACCACCCTCTAATAGTTGGAATCAAGCTGTGCTCAGGAGACATGTTCAAAGACCTGGCTGAGTTTCATGAGGCCAGGACTCACTCGAAAGAGGATGCTGATTCCTTGTTCAAAGCCTTTGCTAAAGGGGAGGACATGCTTAGTGATGAATTCAGCCCTGAAGGCAAAAGAGTGCACCCTGTTGATGAGGCAATGTGTTGCAACAACAAAGCAAACAAGGGTTCCGCTTCGGATTCTCAGTTCACTCGCCGGAACCCACCAAGGACTTTCTCATGTTTCTCTACGCCTCTGGCCTCAATTTATGAGAATCTCCTCGATGCTGGTTCCATCAAGCCCCTCAATCCAACTCCTCTACCCAAAAATCCATCACCCAACTTCAAGCCTAACCTCTATTGCACCTACCATCAAATGCCTGGCCATTCTACCAATGCTTGCTTCCGGCTTCGACATGCCGTTCAAGATCTCATCGATTGTGGTATCATCACAACCCCACCTCCATCAACAGCCGATATCAACCAAATACGAAGTGCTTAAAGTCTCCGATCCCGAACCCAACCCCGGAGTTTCTTTGTCTTCGAGGCATCTCTATCCGCAGTATTGGAGAAACTCGTCAAATCTGGGCATCTCAAACCTTTGACCCCAACTTCCCCACCCAAAGTCTTACCTGCTGGTTACAATGCCAACCATTTCTGTGCCTTCCACCAAATGCCTGGCCATCTCACGGACAAGTGCTTTCGTCTCCGACACGAGATACAAGACCTAATTGACAATGGCACGTTTCAAGTTCCACTAAAGTCCGATGTCATTTCCGACTCCTCGCCTCAACACGAGTCTGACCCTCTGGTTGGTCATATAATTATCAACTCTACTCAACTCAACCCGAGCTCCAAGCCGACTGTACCCATCCCGTCCGAGCCCGAGGACAGCCTGTTGGCTGCTGTTTGTGTGATTGGGACTTCCTCCGCCGACATCTGGTTTGATAATGATGAGGGGCTTACAAATGAGAGGACTGACTGGATGAGATCCGTTGTTCAAAGGAGCACAGAGTAGGTTTGGTCAAAGAAGCTGAGGAGGCCGAAGTGCTGTTGCTTGGGCCTGACACCCGCTGGATCCTACCTCTTTTTGTGGAAGCTATGGGTAGCTTTTTAACAATTGCATTTTCAAAACCGCGTCTAGTTTGCATTGGCATTTTGTCTGAGTCTGACACAGAGTCTTTTGCGTTCATCTAAGTCTAGCTCTAAGTCGGAGGTTGTGCCTCTTGGCCCTCCACGTCGTAGCTTTTGTTTCAAGTTTCGAGTCTGCTGTACTTGGCAACCCCGAGGGTTTTTATGTTATGCATCGTCTTGCTTCTACATGCTTCGCTGGCTTTTATATAAACTGTGTCGACCTTAACGACGAAGGGATAGATTTCGATGGGATCATCCCCAAGGAAATGTGTTCCCTCGCCGAAAGGGAAGACGAAAGGCATGCTCAGCCTATTAAAAGAAGAAGTAATTTCAAATAAACTTGAAAGACAAGTATAACCTCCCGAAAGGTTCAAATTTGGTTCAAAGTTGTTCCCAGAGGAGCATTGCACCCGGTTAGACAGGCTTGAAGATTTCATCGACGTCTTGGCATGGTCTCATCAAGTCACGCCTCGCGTTGATCCTGAGATAAAGAAGCATCAAATCCCTGCTACTAGGTGTCAATCCAAAAAGCAGAAGCACCAAAGGCTCCGGGCCTTGCATTGTGTTCAAAAGCAACGACAGTGGCGTTCCGCCAAGTACAAATGAGAAAATTTACAAAACAGCCTGGAGCAAGGCATTTCCAACCTAAGCACTTTTGACCCTGCGTCATCAAAGCCATTCATCTAAGGCTGCAACCAAAGGTCTTCGACCTCGACAGCAACAAATTCAATACCTGGATCATGTCAAAAGCAACTTTTCCCTGAGAGAAGCTCGTTGGGCTGAAAACCCCAAGGTTGGGCAGTTCCAAGCAAAAGTTAGAGCAGCCTGCTAGACTGAAAACCTATGAAGGCGGTTTAGGCAAAAATGAATAGGCGATCAATCAAAGCTCGCTAAGCCGAAAACCCCAAGGTTGGGCGGTTCTAGGCAAAAGGTAGAGCGTAAAAGGAGAGGTAAATACTCGAGAGTTAACCCTTAGCCTGAACTACGTTTTGACCTGATTCCCTAGCTTGGGATATGTAGGCAGTCTTTCTTTGAGACTCGGTCACAATCTATCAAATTGGATCCATGGTTGACGTTTTGGTACACATCAAAGGTCGGAGAGGATCGAAGATCAAGCTGCATTGGAGGAACCAGAAGGGGGAAAACCTTTGTCTTTCAAATTTGATTGCAAACTACTTCTTTAATTTACAGGCTGAGCATAAGTCTTAAAATATTTGAAGCATCAAAAACAAAACGAAATGCTGGCGAGGCCTAACGGCTCACAGTTTATTCTAAGTTCAGCGAAGTCTGGTGTAAGCAACCGCAGCGCGTTTGTTCGTAGTGATGCGCATTGGTCTCAAACCTGCGCACGCTTCTTGCAGCAGGCAGTAGCAGTTGGCTACTACCCTCGAATGTCGTTCCAGGGGCTTTTGCCAAGTCTTGTCAAACCATGCAAGTCATATGGACTTAATGTGACTGCACGGGGGTGTCGGTTTCAGCCCGGGCCTATACGAGTCATAATCTGCGTCTTATGTCCGTTTTTGCGACATTTTTCCAGTTTTTCAATCAACTGTCATGTCGAGATGCTTTTCTCGATTTTATTTCTACAGGTTTTTGTACCTTTTGTACTTTTCGTAAGTGTCAGTTTCACTTGTCTAAGGGATGTTGTGAGTTTTGGCACATTAATGCCCAAAATTTCATTATATTCCGTGTGACTAAGGGTTCGCATGGTACCCTGGGACTCTTTCTCCCTTTTCATTCGAGCTAGGCGAGTCTGTACATACGTGTGCGTGTCTGTGTGTCGATTCAAAGCACTTGTCAAATGCAAATTAGATATTAGTGGTTAGTTTTTTGCATTCTCTTCAACACTTGTAAAAGAGAGTTAATAAACTGGAAAACGCAATTGTTACATTACTACCCTAGTATCCGTAATCCACAAGCAGCGGAATCTCTTGAAGCAGCAAGGGCACGTCAGCCCAAGGCCAAGCAAAGCATCTCTGGGGCACGTCTGCCTAAGAATCGAAGAAAGGGCACGCAGGCCCAATGTCACTACTAAAGCATCAACTGGGGTACGCCGGCCCTCTCAGCGTCTATCTATTTGGGTGCGCATCTCAGAAGTAACAGACAGTATAGTAATGAGGCTCAGTGGTAGTCCTTAGGCGTCGTTGTCCTCCTAGGAGCCGCCCTTAGCTTGCATCTGCATTTTCAATACATTATACATACCCTTGCATATTGTATGTATTAAATGTTGAAAGCAGGAAGATGGCCAGCATGGTTGCCGTCATATAATTTGTTTGCCAAAGGATGCGATGCAATCTTCTGCGGAACAATCAATGACAGCCGGTCCTGTCAAAATTCTCAACGGCTTGATCTTTCAGCACACTGATCTGCCTAGTTCAAATCAACGACAGCCGGTCCTGTCCAACTTCCAATGGCTCGATCACTTTTTATAGCGATCCGCCGTCTCAGTCATCGACAACCGGTCCTGTCCAACTTCCAATGGCTCGATCACTTTTTATAGCGATCCGCCGTATCAGTCAACGACAGCCGGTCCTGTCCAACTTCCAATGGCTCGATCACTTTTTATAGCGATCCGCCGTATCAGTCAACGACAGTCAGTCCTATCCAACTTCCAACGGCTCGATCACTTTTTATAGCGATCCACCCTCCCAGTCAACGACAGCCGGTCCTGTCCAACTTCCAACGGCTCGATCACTTTGTATAGTGATCCGCCCTCCCAATTCAACGATGGTCAGCCATATCATCCACGACGGTCAGCCATATCGGTCATTCAACGATGGTCAGCCATATCATCCACGACGGTCAGCCATATCGGTCATTCAACGATGGTCAGCCATATCATCCATGACGGTCAGCCATATTGGTCATTCAACGATGGTCAGCCAATCATCCATGACGGTCAGCCATATCGGTCATTCAACGATGGTCAGCCATATCATCCACGACAGTCAGCCATATCGTTTATCTCCAGGTCCCCCAACGGCTCGATCATTTATACTGATGATCCTCCCGTCCAATTTCTCCAACGGCTTGATCACTCGGCACAATGATCTCCCCGTCCGCATTCACTGACAGCTGATCCTGTCAATTCCCCCAATGGCTCGATCATTTATACTGATGATCCTCCCGTCTAATTTCTCCAACGGCCTGATCACTCGGCACAATGATCTCCCCGTCCACATTCACTGACAGCTAATCCTGTCAATTCCCCCAACGGCTCGATCATTTATACTGATGATCCTCTCGTCCAAAGTTCTCCAACGGTTTGATCATTCGGCACATTGATCTCTCCGTCCGCCCTCACGGCAACCGGTCCTTTCAAATCCACAAACAACGACCAGAACATCGTTCGATGGTCCGTTCATCCGCAACTGATTGTTCCCCAGGAGAGTCCGTCTTGGCCTGTCCCGAACGACAATCACCCTCAGTCTAGCCGAAAGTGCATCTTCCAGCAGGCTTATTGCTCTGTCTCGGATGGTCTTTGATAAGGAGATTGGCTCGGATTCCCAACAGATGGAATTCAACCTGCCTGACACGACCTACTCGTGTTTGTTGGAATACTTTGTGCCGAGGATAGTTTGATCCCCAGCAACGACGGCCGGTCCCGTCAACATCTGCAGCGACAGCCTGTCCTGTCCAAATTTGATCAACAAGCGGCGATGCAATCGTCCACTTCTACATTCATCCCCAGCGACGGTCCGTCCGTCCTATCAACCAATCAGGTTCTGTAAGTATGTTTGTCTACTTTGCTAGTATGTTCTGCTCTGGATTGCCTTGAGGGGTGTCTAGAAACCTTTGACGTTACTTGTACCAAGTCAATGGTGTTCCAAGTGCCGTCAAAGGGGGGTAATTGTAGACACCCCAATCTGGGCTTCCAGATTAGTTTACTTACGGTTTTTGATTCTTCGATGATGAAACGGATCAAGAACACCCCGGGAATGTCGAGTGTTTGAGCTTGGAGTGTTTTGAAAAACCCAAGAATCTAACCTAGCCTAAGCCACTTCCAAAAGCCAAAAACCCTACTGATGCGCGCCAGGGAGCAATCATCCTGCGCCAGGGCGCAACCATCGCGCGCCCGGGCGCACCGTCGCGCGACGGTTTGGAACCATTGCGCGATGGTCAAAGTCAAAGTTTGACCTTTGACCCTCGCGCGATAGTTTGGAACCATCGCGCGATGGTTCAGCCCCCACCTACTTTTCCAGTGGCAGGAACTTGGCCACCAATGCCACCCTCAGCCAGACCTCGTGGACTGGCTGAACTTCTCTGTTTGCATCACCTTACCTTTCCAAAGGATGCAATTTGGCCACCAAGCCAAGTTTAACCTTTACTTGGTTGGTTCTTTTTCCACCACACACCATTTCCACCATTTCTCCTATATATACCCCCCATGGTTCTTCCATTAAAAGGTTCCAAAAAATTTAAAAGCATAAAGGCTCTAAACCTTGCCCCCCCCCTCCCCATTTGTTCATCTTTCAAGAGGTTAAACAAATTTTGGTAATCAAAGGGTCTTTGCTTTGTACTCTTTTAAGCTAATAAAAGAGATACAAAGACACCCTAAGAACATAGCTTGTTCTTCAACTCAAACACCACAAACAACCTCAACCTCAATTCAAAGCTCAATCATCCGTTCAAACTCAATTTAGGTATAGCATACCTACTATTTTTTTGTTCTGATCCCTGAGGGGGGCTGGCAGGGTCAAGGTTGGTAATCAATACCAGTCCTGGCCCTAAAGCTAGCAAGGTTTCAAAAACCGTGGCCAAGCAAATCCTCGCGCGATGGATCGAAAGACTCGCGCGACAGTTCTGTCAGTAAGAGATTGGTCCACGTGGGGAAGGGGTGCTGGTCATTTCTTGTTTTACCTATGTGCATGACTGTTGTAGTTTTGTTTTAATATATATCTCACTGTGAAGCATGCTAACAACCAATTTACTGCTTTCCTTTGTTAAAAATGTGAGTTTTACATTTCAATATTCATTTCTGTTCTGTTGGAGTACCCATGGGATCATTCTGGACCTGTCTTAAAACCCAGGATGAGCAAAACCAGACACTGGAAAGTTGGCTCGAAACATCGCGCGCTGCACTCAAACCCTCGCGCGATGGTCAAATGGAGCGTTGACCAGTGCGCCAGGGCGCACCATCGCGCGCCAGGGCGCAACCATCGCGCACCCGGGCGCACTATCGCGCGACGGTTTGGAACCCTCGCGCGCCTGTTTGTCCCCGATCAGTGGCTGGCCTTGCATGTTTAACTTGATTTTAGGCTATTATTTTGTTCCCACACTGTTTATGGGGTGTTTTGTTTATTTGTTGGGCTTTTCAGCCTTTAAACTGTATATTATGACTGCTATAAACTGCTTGGTTTGTCCTGGGTGTGCACTGGTCCTTCCAGAGCCCAGAGGGTTTGAGAATAAGAGCTGTGGGCTTAGGCTTACTGGCGCGCGCAGGTCTTGTAGTAGCGTGCGCAGGTTTGGTCAGCATGCATTGACTTGATCAGTGCATACTGGTTTCTTCCTGTGCACGACACTCCAAGACAGGAGCTTTCCAGTCTGTTTAAGCTCCCACAGCAGTCTGTTCTCATCCTATACTAACTGCTCATCCATGCCATCTATCACATCCTGCAAATTGTTACAGTTTTAATCCCCGATTAACTGTTCCCCCGCCCTAATTGGCTAAAAATCGATTAATAAAAGAAGAATCACAACGTTTTCAAAATGCCTAAGTAGAGACCGATCTCCGGATTGGGCGAGAGGGGTGCCATAAAACCCTTCCCCTCTCGTAACCTGGCTCCCGAACCCAGATATGGTTATGACGGACTGGTTCCTTAACTTTTTCAAATCAAACAGCGCGGCAGGTGCTTCGAAATACGGTTCCTTGAGTGTCGGACCCTCAAAAACTCAAGTGGCGACTCTGTATTTTTTAGCGCTTGCCACCTGCTCTCGCGCTCCCTTGATTTCCAAAAAAGGGCCGCAATGGCGAAAAGGAACGGAATCCTTTTTCCAAAGGGCATGCTGCCCACACTACCGGCGCACGCCAGTAGTGGTGTGGCGCACGTAAGTCATCTCTGTATGCAGTGGCTCGGCCAGTGCATATAGGCTTGTTCCTGCGTGCATCACTCTAAGTCAATGTGTTCTAGTTTGTCTAAGACATTCACATGAGCTTGTTCTTAATCTATTATACTTGATTTAGATCAAACATCAAACATACATCACATTTTATCACATGATGCAAACTTGTTATGGTTTTTAATCCCCATTAACTGTTCCCCCGCCCTAACTGGCTAAAAAATGATCAAAAAGAGAGAAATGCTAACGTTTTACAAAAAATGCCCAAGTAGAGACCAATCTCCGGATTGGGCGAGAGGGGTGCCATAAAACCCTTCCCCTCTCGTAACCTGGCTCCCGAACCTTAGATATCGAAGGTGACGATGGTCCAGCTTACAAGCCTTTTCAAAATCAAAAATGTAACCAAGTGTTTCAAGTTCGGTTCCTTGGGTGTTTTTCCGCAAAACCCGAGTGGCGACTATGAATCGAAGCGTTTCGCTGCGCTTTTTCAAAAATAGAGTGCACCTGTTTTATGTGCTAAAAATGTAAAATTTTGGGGCATGCGCCCACACCATGCTAATTCTATGCTGCTTGATTTCGCTCAGCAGATTGGAAACCGTGTAGGCTTTGCTGGTTTAGTGTTGGCAGAGACTTTGATGGGTCTAGATTCAGTAAAGAGTAATCCTACAGCCCAGTTCTCAGGCAGTCCTTTGTTGCTACAGGTTCACTCTTTACTTGTTTATTGCCAAGTTATCATTCCACTCATCACTCTTTTGTTTTGATTTACATGTTCTCACAACTTGCAATTTTCCCTGGTTTTCCATAGGTATGGCTTTATGAAAAGCTTAAGGTATGGGCTGCGCCAGAGCGGCTTCCCTATAGTTCAGACCACTGCACGGAGTGTCATGTGACTAGACAGTTTCCAACTGAGGCTGCTTGGAAGGCATGGATGGAGACTCGCAAGGGCGATCGGATTCAATGGGTTTGCCCCTTGTATGGTGTTGAGATCATGACTGCAAATACCATGAACCATTTTAGCGTTGCGGTGATTGGTATTACTCAGGTTACCTTCTACTTTCATGCCCGCTTTCAAAGACAGTTTGGGGCTGAACAAGTCAAAGTCTTGGGTGACCCTGAGTATGTTGTTTCCAAGGTTCACAATGCCAGCTTTCGTCGCAATATGCTTCGTTTTTGGCCGAACCGAGCGATGCAAGAGGTTGCTGGGAACTCTGCTGACAAACTATCGGGTTCATATAAGCGTTGGTTGGAGAAAAATATTTTGAAGGACAAAAGTGCGAAGAGAAGGAAGACCTAGAGATTGACAAATTGCTTATGCTTTTCAAAAGATGTTCTTTGTTTGATTTTAGCTTTCATAGATTTGAGAATTGTTTGAGCTTGCTTTTCCTCTTTCTTTGGAAGTAATAAGACATTTGGTTGATTTATTAAAATGTCTTTGCCATGGTTTTGACAGTATGCTTAGGATAGACGTAGAAATCTGGAAGTGATAGTGATAATAGTGGCCGAATCTCAATCTAGAGATTGCCTACGTATCCCATAGAGGGAATCAGGCCATAAACATAGTTCGAGACTTGTTTTTGTTTTAGCTAGGATTCACTCAGGTATTTTCCTCTCATTTTGTGCTCTTGATTTTGCCTAAACCGCCCTTGCGGGTTTTCTATCTAGCGAGCACTTTTATTTATGCCTTAGTTTTTGCCTAAGCCGCCCTTGTGGGTTTTCGACCTAGCAGGCTGCTCTAATTTTTGCTTGGGTCACCCACCCTTGTGGTTTTCGACCCAACGAGCATCTCTCAGGGGTAGTACTTCCTTAGCTTGTCGATATTGACTGGTGTTGCGAATTCCATTCCATCCAGGTCTGCAATGTAGGCTGCTCCTCCAGACAGTATGCGTTTGATAAGGTAGGGGCCTCCCCAGTTTGGTCTAAACTTGCCTCTTAGGTCTGAAACGTGGCAACGGATTGCTTTGAGCACCATATCCCCCACCTTAATGTCTCGTGGCTTTACCTTTTTGTTGAAGGCTCGTGCGATGCGGCATTGATACCCTTGCACATGGTATAACGCTCTTAGCCTTCTTTCATCTAGTAATGCCAACTCGTCATAACAGTTTTGAACCAAGTCTTCTTCGATCATTCCAGTCTCAGCCAGAACCCTTAGTGAGGGTAGCTCTAGTTTGATAGGCAAGACAGCTTCCATCCCATAGACCAGGGAATATGGAGTAGCCCCAGTTGAAGTCCTTTTAGTTGTTCGATAACCCCATAGTGCCAGAGGTTGCATTTCCGGCCAGTCTGTGTAGGTGTCAGTAGTCTTCCGCAGAATCCTCTTGATGTTCTTGTTTGCAGCCTCAACCTGTAACGCCCTCAATTTTGGGTACATTAAGTAAACATTTTATTGATAAAACTAAGTAGAGTCTGGCTCATTATTACATTATAAATCTCTCAAGAGTGCATTTATTCAATAAAGGAGGGAACTAGGGTTCCTAACTACAGCTCCGCCTGCTCTTCCATCCTAGCCAGCTTTTCGACTCCAAAGGCCTCCAAAGGCCTCCAAAGTGTACAGCTCTCCCTGTTCATCTATAAGGTCTGACACATTATACCGACGTCGCCACCAATATAATATGTCACGGTCACCAAAGAGCAACACCGTGAGCTATGAAAGCTCAATAGAATAATCCATACTCACTAACCCTTAACTTACAACAAAAGGCATATAGACAATTACTCATGCTCATTCAACAAACGTAATTAACAATGACACATCCACATCCACATTCACTATCTTACTATCGTTGGTGTCATGATTTTCTAAGTTTCTCCTATGCGACTCGTCGTAGACTGTGTCACCAATTTCCACTTCCATACCCAAATCATCATTTCAAAATTTTGTTTTTAACACACCCAACCTCGGTTCCGCCGTTCCGAGTTCCGGAGTATCCTCACAATGGTTCCGCCGCACCGGGTTCCCATTGGCACACAATAGCATTGGCTCCTCTCCACGGATAACCAAGCCACACACCCAACCTCGGTTCTGCCGTTCCAGTCTCCCGAGTATCCTCACAATAGTTCCGCTGTCCTGGGCTCCCATTGGCACACACACACACACAACTCACATAATGACTACCACGTCCGGTCATTATGTAGTTTCAAAAATATTTTACCAAGTCAACGCTGTAGACACCCCAATTTGGCCTAACGATTATTTCAAATCCCACCTTGGGGACCATCCCGATGATGAAATGGATACAGTGATTGCTGATTGCCTTCTCGAGAACCTTAGGACTTTCGGTAAGAACTTTGAACCACTTAGAGGACCCAATCCAGAGCCATATAGCCTTTCAGACAGAAAATACAGAATCCTAGGAGAATCCACCTGTCGGCCGTGACATTGATCTCACAGCCTTAACATCATTTCTTCACCCGAGCAACTTGTTGCTAGAAAATCTCCCTGAGAGATCAATCCCTCGGCCGCAAAATCTATCCTTCGGCCGCAACATCCATTCCTCGGTCGCCAGATTCTATGTTTTCCAGACTCTGGAATGTTCCATCAGACGTTAGATCCAACTACACTACCTTCCCGATGCGTTCGGGCCACGCTCAGAGATTACCACGAGGAGTTTGTATTGCATTGCAATTGCAATCATGCATTTTGATTGGCCGGAGTGAGTCACCAATTGCCTATATAAAGGGCCTTTGGGTTCCGAAAATAAAAGAACAACGAAATCATCAAATTCATATACTTCCATACTCTCTCAAGCCACGAAACTCTACACAAATACTCTCTTAAACCCCCTCTTCAAAAGCCCTAACCCCCCGAAGGTAGCCATCAATCCGACGATCAAACCCTGAAGTTCAAACCCTAACCCTAGGGTTTTCAAAGAAGCAATCAGTCAATCACAATCAATCCGAAGCAATCAAGCAACTGAGGGATCAAGGTGGTGAGGCCCAACGGCCTCTGGTTTGGTTTATTTATCGTCTTTATACTTAATCATAGTGTTTTGATCATCTGCTAACTTTTCTGTCTGGTGTGAGGAAGAACATCGACCGGGGCTTTGATCCCTCGGCCGATACATAAAACCAGTTTGATTACTCGGCCGTGACATCCATTCACCGGCCGAGTAATCGATTTCCTGGGACTGTTTTGTTTTGTTCTGCTTTCTGATGCATGCTTTAATTATCGCACTGGCTCACCATTAACTGTTTAAAGGCTTAATTAAACAGATTACATGTTAGAATTGAATAAAGCAAGTACATGTCTTATGTTAAACAATTATGGGCCAGCTTCACGGTTGGGCAGAGAGGGGTGCCTAACACCTTCCCCTTACTGTACTCTTGGCTCCCGTACCCAGAATCTCTATCTATTTTCCTAGTCTTAATAAACTGGGTGGCGACTCTGTTTTGATGATAACCGCTATCGTGTGGCGATGTTCCTAGCCTTGCGAATGTCCCCGATCTTGGTTTATGAAGCAAGCAACCTACGAGCAAACTACGATCAATCTGTATGGCGATGCCCCATTTGGGAGGTGTCTACAGTTTTTGGCGACTCTGCTAGGGAAATGAGAGCCATAACCAGAAAGTTCAACATAAGACTAATAAATGCTTTGTTTAATTCATTTATCATATGCATCGAGCGGGCAACCTCATTGAGTTCACTTGATACCCCGGCATGACACAGGCTATGTTAGGGGTTCCAGCAAACTCCACAGTCACTTGTACCTAGTGGTATATCAAAAAGGAAATCACCCAATCACCGCTTATGATGGGCTGGTGAAAGGACTGGTGCCCTTTGACAACGGAGCACCTTTGAGACTACCTAAACCTTTCATGTGTTAGAAAGC
Source organism: Rhododendron griersonianum (assembly GCA_018127125.1). Lineage (NCBI taxonomy): Eukaryota > Viridiplantae > Streptophyta > Magnoliopsida > Ericales > Ericaceae > Rhododendron > Rhododendron griersonianum. The sequence continues at coordinate 34,752,412 of CM030794.1, forward strand.
CATAGAACTTATCAAACTAAGACAGGAACCTACAGGCTAGGAACCTACTTGCATTTGCTTGCAGAAGTTCTTCCTCACACCTTGTATATGTTGTTGTAACATCTTTTTCTGTGCAGAAGGGTTAGGGCTTGAACTAAAAGCCATAACCCTAAGTCTTTATAGCCAAGCATTAATGGTGTTGACTGCAAGGTATATTTTTGGTAAAAAGCATCATTGCTTACTTAACACTCCCACTTTACTTAAAGCACCGCGAAGCATGGATTTCTAGAACGAAATCAAACACTGGCCGCCCGTCGGCAATTGAACTGGGCTTACTCTAGCAATCTCTGCCTTGCAAGGCTAAAGGAAAGTGGGAGTGTGAGGTAGTATAGCAGATTATGGATGATTGTATGCAAAGTCAAGGATATTATGGATAGAACTTGCAATACTCATTTCTTGATGAATGATTCAACTTTGGACTTTGATTACTATTTCCAAATCGGCCTAGCAACCCATCTTTCAAAATTCAAAATTTTGAGCATGCTTACCGCAACAAGCTGGTGAGATTTAGGAGTTTGTCAATGTGCTGGCAGGTAATCATGTGAATCCCAATTACCTAAATCATGTTTTGAGAGAGAGAAAAGAAAAAAAACTTGTTGAATAAGTTTCTGATAAATCAACTTCGATGTGCTTTGGTAAAAATAAGTTTTGATAAACACTTGCTGAAAGAATAACCTGAAGCTGGTAGAATCACGTTAGCATTGTTTGGAGTGAAAGAATCTTCCCTAACTAAGAATTGAGAGAGATAAAAACTTTTCGAAACTTTTCTTAAGTGAAAATAGCTAATGATGATCAAATCCTCAAACAACAAGTTTTTCTTAAAACCAAAAAGTGGAACATCCAAATAGCCGCTAGCACAGCGATAGACTCCGAGTCTACTCTCCGTTGTGGTCATCTTCTCAGCTTTTTCGGTCTGCCTCATAATGTGGATTGGCTTGGAAGTAGGATCTTAAGTGACATGCAATATTTGTGAACAACGAATCTTAAGAATCATCCATATCAAAAATTGCTGGCTATCTATGGTATCCGATAAACTCATGCCTACAAAACAAACTACTATGCATGACTCATCCATAATCTGTGAAAGTAGCTATGGTGCTATGTATATCATTTTGTTTGCCTTTCTCTAACCATGCAGGGGACTAAACCAAAAGAAAATTCCATCACCCTCATTTCCTAGCACATTGCATGACCATGTGTTAACATCGAGTATCATTGGGTTAAGCCACCCCATCATGCTAGATTTGCATTTTAAGGGCAATAAGTGTGTTTGATGTGTGCATTGCATAGACACTTGATTTTGGACATCTCAACCTGAGTGTAGCTAAGTTCTTGCTTTTCCTAAATTTTGGGTTTGGTCTAAGACATGATAGCGATGGCTAACAAGAAGATTAAAGCTCCGGCTGCTAAAGTTAATGTATTGGCTAAATCAGTGGCTACCCTAGCCACCATTGTTCACAGTTTGCAAAGAAGTCCTTCACAAGCTCCACCTCCACCTCCCCCTACTAGATGGATGAAAAGGGCAGCTCAGAGAGAAACTTATTCCGCTAAGGACAACCAAATTGAAATGGTGGTGGATGATCTGCAGCAGCAACATGAAAAGCAACTTCTTCTCAATACCATTGATCTAAACCAAGAATCTCTCAAAGAGAAAAACAACTGTAAGATGAACATAAGCAACAATAATGTTAAACTGGTGGGATCTCATCTCGACCGTAGGCAAAAGAGAAACTTTGTTCCTCTTAGAATGAACTTGGAAAAGGTGTTCTTTATCTTGGAAGCAAAAGGGGTATTGAAGCCCTTACAGCCAAAATTTCCAAACTTTATACAAAAAGGCGGAGGGTATTGCAAGTACCACCAAGTAAATGGTCACTCTATCAAAGAATGCGGGGCTTTCAAGAATGCGATCCAAGACCTCATCGATCAAGAGAAGATTGATCCAGCTGAGTTTGATCACTAGGCAGCAGCAGCATCCATGCCTGTCACGTCTTAGGCTAAGAGTCAATCTTTTAAGAAGTCTTATCTAGCTAGTTTTGGTTACTATTTTGGTCCATAACTGTTTCCTTTTTAAAAGGTCTATAGTTTATTTTGGTCGTCAGTCCGCTTGTTGCACCTAGCATGAAATGTGGAGCTAAAATGAGAGTCTCCTCGGACTTGAACTACGAATGGCCTGATTCTCTTTTTGAGATACGTAGGCACCTTATGGTCGGCCACAATCTTCAAACTATTTTCCCATGTGCTGAGTTGCTATTATAGAATGCTCATGATAACATTGAGTATTGAAAACAATCCTTAGGGATTTCAAAGTGATTTCATGCTATCTTTTTGAAACACATCATAATCACTTAAGTCGTCAAATGTATAAGTTTTCAAAACTATGATCCACGTCATTTCTGTTGAGTAGAGAAGGAGTTGAATCATTTTCGCACCCTCACAAAGATCACTTGTAAGCAGATCATGCTGTTGAATATAGGAAAGAGGAGAAAGAAGAAAAAGGGAAAAAGAGAAGAGAAGAAAAATGAGATCGCTAGATTGAAAACCTGCAAGGGCAGTCTACGCAAAAATTAGAGCATGAACAAAGAGAAGAGAAGTGAAAAATCGGCCATGTTTTTCATACATCTGTTATATGATTGGTGCTCAATCTTAGGAAATCCACTTGGTTAAACATCGAAGCTCTTGACAATCTTGGCTAGGATCCCTGTCACTTTGTTGTATGATTCAAAATGAAGAGAGGCATTCATTTCATCTATCCAAACACTTATCTCTTGTTAGCCACGTTGAGCCTCTGGATAATTTCTTTGAAAAGCCTGCTAGGCAGCCATCCCCTACGCTGGGGCAAACAAAAAATACAAGAAAAGATGAAAGAAAAAACATTGAAAAGAAAAAAATGAGCACCCCGTCATACAAGGGGCATTTTGAAAGAAACATTCCTTCCAATCCATACAAAGGACATTTTGAAGAAAACAACTCTCTAACACAAAGTGAGGCAAGAGGCGACAAGAGTTGATAAAAATGTTGAAGATGGCTGCTAGCTTTAAAAACCCAAGCTTGAGTAGAAATTAGGTTTGAGCCTTTACATCCGCTTCTTTTCTTAAGCCAAAACCCCCAAGCCTACATTATGGTCCATAACAAAGTCCTCTCAGATTGAGGAATACAACTTAGCAGCAAGGTCCTAGGCATTAGGGGCATAACCAAAGTGGAAAAGTGACGTGATATGCAAACATCTTGGGGTATGTATCACTTTGGCAAAAGTACGCATCATGAAGAATCATATGGGATAAGGGGCACGACTAGGCCCTCCTATATTCTCCCCTTAGAAATATCCAACCTCCTGTGAGGATAGCCACTCAACAATTCAACTCATGACGATAGACTCAAAACAACGAACTCACCTGAAATGACTAGGGGCATGGGTTTGTGAAGCTATGTCTCATGGCAAATTGAGTGGTATGGATATGGAGCATGATTGATAGAATGGTATGATTTTGAAAATCCTTGAGAAAAAAATTTCAAAGTTAATTTTATCCTAAACATTCTTGACATAGCAATACAAGCACAATTGCTTTTAAAAACTTTCGAGGAGATAAAATAAAGTTTCTCGTTTCATGAAGAATGCAGCAATATGGTCCTTTGACCAAACAATGTTTTCAGTGGTGCCGCTAGGGCATTGCGGTCTTTCAAAACACCTGGCTAGTATAAGCAATAAGTCATTATTAGTCTCCTTAGGGCAAAGGGAAGCATTTGATCAAATACGCGAAAGTTGAGATGTCCAGAATGCACTGCGGATTCACATGCATATCATTATCACCCTGTCTTTTCCATTAATGTCATTATGACTGCTCAATGGAAGCAGTTGTCTTAATTGCACGAGCTAACTCCAAATATGAGGTGTTCTTATGCTTAAGCAAGGCAGGTTCATCAAGGCATCATGGCCATCATCTCTATACAAGGAATAAAGGGCAACAAAGGGATGCACTGTAAAGTCTACCTCCCTGTCAACACACTTGAAGAAAGCTCAACCTGAGAAGCGCCATATCCTGGGGGAACGCTTCAACTCTTTTGTGGTATTCTGTCACACAACACTGTCAAGGACATGCCAAGATCTTTGCCAAACAGAAACATTGCACTCACATTCATTGTTACTTACATTGCATGTTTCTATGCTAGGGGCAATTAGATCTTTATCATCATACACGATTGAGCTAGGATCAAGCATTCATGGCCTAAACAGGGGGCTTGCGTTTCTTTTTAAATACTCAAATTAACATGCATATGTGTTTGCATTGGAATCTATGTCACCCAAAATCGTTCAAGCTCTTGAACTAGGGTTCTTCAAATGTGATGGTCTTGCCCCTAGCAGTCAGCATAAAAGGACTTCGGCCCGTGGTCGACTCCAAGCTTGTTGCATGTTATTTTCCTATCCATTGCTATTTTCTAAACTGTTCAAACGTTGATTGCAGGATTCTCTCAGATTTTGGTCCTTGAAGTTATCAGGACCAACCACATCAAGCTTTGTGTCTATGACCGACTGAGCCAAGTCAAAGAAGCTGGAAGATAGCCTCGTAACTTGTCCCAAGCAAACTCTATAATTGTCACCATGTCAGCAGCATTAAAGTGGCTTCGCATTTCGCATCTTTGTAGCTCTTTGCTTTGTGCTTTCATCTCCATGTCAGCAGCTCTGCCTTCATAACTCGGAAGCCTCACACTTGCTCTTCGATAGCATCATGCACATGCCTTGTCACATTCACAACCTTGTCGGGTTTCATAAACTCCGAGCAACTCTATGCTTAGGCAGCCTTGCGCTCAGCAGGTCCAATCTCCACAGCTCCCTCTCAGTAGTTCCACTCCTCCCGGTAGCTCTATTCAGCAGCTCCCCGTGCCTATTATCTCAGCAGCTACATGCTTGCTACCATCAAAGCATGTCAATGGCTCCCCCACCTCAGTAGCACCCCGTGCTCAAAAGCTCCATACTCAAGTCACTCAACAAGCTCCATCGTCATTATCCCAACATCTCCAATGTCCAGCATCTTCATAAACTCAGCAGCTCTACGCCTATGCTCACTATCACCTAGCAGCTTTAGGCTCAGCAGCTCTAAGCCCACTCAGCGGCCCTATGCTTGCCATCATGATCACTCAACAGCCCCGTGTTCATTCAGCAGCCCTGTGCCCAAGTCGCTCATCAACTCTGTATGCACTCCTCCAGCGGCTTTGAGTTCAAGTCATTATCAACAACTCTAAGTTCACTATCACTACCAGCAACTCTACACTCATACTCAGCAGCCCTGTGCCCAAGTCGCTCAAACAGCTCCACACTTACCTCAACAGCCTCGTGCCTACTATCTTAGTCATTCAGCAGCTCTGTAGCTACCCCGAGCTCACATCTTGAAGATAAGCAGCCTCACCACTTCCAGGGCGGTGAAACAATCCTGCGGCTTCCACTTAATACATTGAGTGAACAACCAATAAGAAAAAGCACCTGTATAAAGCTTGCAATACCTTAGTGCACACTTCAGCCCTTCAGAAGGCATCTATGTGACTAAAATCCTCCAAAAAGGGCATCTGTGTTGCTAAAGCCCTTCAGAAGGCGTTTATGTTGCCAGCTTCCAGAAAGCGTTCAGCCTGCGGAAGGCACCCCGTTAATGGAGGCGATGAATATCTCCCAAAACAAGTTGAATTTGCCAAAGGAGGTGATGGAAATCTCCTAGAGTGTATGTGTGGATCACCCCATCAGTCAAGGTGATGGAACTTCCCATGGCACTAAGTTGAAGGATGCGATGGAAACCTCTGAAGACATTAATAGCCGAAGCATTTAACAAATCTTATGACATTTTGGGTCAACAAGTCAACAGAGTCAAAGTGGAATATGGTCAAGAACTAGCCTTGGGGGCAATCCCGAGCATACTCAGAACTAGCCTTGGGGACAATCCCGAGCATGTGGAATCTAGCCTTGGGGGCAATCCCGAGCATACTCAAAACTAGCCTTGGAAACATCCCGAGCGTGTGGAAACTAGCCTTGGAAGCATCCCAAGCATGAGGAATAAATCAAACCCCGTGGAAGATGGAAGATGAAATACTCAACAACTCAGCAGTTCTACAAACTCACTACTCAGCAACTCCGTACAACAAGATATCATCTATTCTCAAGCTCCATGCTTGAATGCTCAAAGTTCTACACTTTGGATGCTCTAAGCCCTTCGAATGCCCAACCACTGTGTACTGGATGCTCAAGTTCTACACTTGAATGCTCAAGCTCTACGTTTGAATGCCCAACCACTGCGTACTGGATGCTCGAACTCTATGTTCGAATGCTTAAGGTTTATACCTTGAATGCTCAAGCTCTACGTTTGAATGCCCAACCACTGCGTACTGGATGCTCAAAGCCTGTACTTTGAATGCTCGGATTCTACCCTCCAAATGCTCGAGCTCTATGCTCCGAATGCTCAAGTCCGGAACTTGAAAGAAGCTTTATGCTTAAATCAAACACACACGCACGGGCCCGTGCACATTAGCATCAATTGCATCACCATTATCACATCGAGTCTGCATCATCATATATGTTCACGTCTAACAATCATCATCATCACATACACATACTTTGCATATCTATCACTCATTTCAACAGGTCAATCCTGCAAATCAACCGGCTCTACGCCAAAACTTATGATGAGAAAGCTCCATGCACAGACCATCAAAATGCAACCAGCTCTACGCTTCGGTTCAAATCACGTCAAGCTCTAAGCTCCGACACCTCAGGCTTTTGCCTTATACCAGCTCCGCGCTTCGGTTCTATCAAGCTCAAAGCTCCAATCTCCTCAGGCTCTCGCCTTATGACCACAGCAGGCTCCACGCCTCGATTCTATCACCTCAGGCTCTACGCCTCAATTCTATCACCTCAGGCCCTTGCCTCATGACTACAACCGGCTCCGCGCCTCGGTTCCCTCATCCCCAAAGCTCCGTGCTCTAGTTACTGGCCTTGTGACCCCTATAACTCAAATCGGCGTCCGACTCATCCCCAGCAGATGGCTTGGATTCCACCACCTTACATCAATTCCTTCCAGCTCATTCGCAAGGATAGGCTACTCTACCGAGCTCCCCTCAGTCAAAGTAAGGATGGTCAAGAAAAACAAACGCACCAGCCGTGTACTGATCTACCCCAAAATACTAAGGAAGCTCTCCGCAAAAATTCCCCCAGTAGCCCCGCGCTCCTTCAGCTACTTTTCCGCCAAAACCCTGGCTCAGTCTAGGTACGTCACAGTACAGCTTTTAAAGCCCGAAGGTACGTCTTCTGTTTCTAACCCTCCAAACTTTTTCTTTTCTTTATTGCCCGCCCGAACTACGGTTGGTCTGAATTTCCCTTGTGGAATACGTAGGCAGCCTCCTGGCCCGACCATAACAAAAACCTTTTTTGAAAACCCTTGGAATAGTGGTTGGACCAAATTGAGTTGCTTTTACAGCTTTGACTCTTACTCAAACATGTCTCGCGATCCGTCTAAGCTCAGTCAAAGAGGGGCATCTGTAGACACCCCAATTTGGCCTAACGATTATTTCAAGTCCCACCTTGGGGACCATCCCGATAATGAAATGGATACAGTGATTGCTGATTGCCTTCTCGAGAATCTTAGGACTTTCGGTAAGAACTTTGAACCACTTAGAGGACCCAATCCAGAGCCATATAGCCTTTCAGACAGAAAATACAGAATCCTAGGAGAATCCATCTGTCGGCCGTGACATTGATCTCACGGACTTAACATCATTTTTTCACCCGAGCAACCTGTTGCTAGAAAATCTCCCTAAGAGATCAATCCCTCGGCCGCAAGATCTATCCTTCGGCTGCAACATCCATTCCTCGGCCGCCATATCCTTTGCTCGGCCGCCAGATCCTATGTTTTCCAGACTCTGGAACGTTTGGTCAGACGTTTGATCCAACTACACTACCTTCCCGATGCGTTTGGGCCACGCTCAGAGATTACCACGAGGAGTTTGTATTGCATTGCAATTGCAATTGCAATCGTGCATTTTGATTGGCCGGAGTGAGTCACCAATTGCCTATATAAAGGGCCTTTGGGTTCCGAAAATAAAAGAACAACGAAATCATCAAATTCATATACTTCCATACTCTCTCAAGCCACGAAACTCTACACAAATACTCTCTCAAACCCCCTCTTCAAAAGCCCTAACCCCCCGAAGGCAGCCATCAATCCGACGATCAAACCCTGAAGTTCAAACCCTAACCCTAGGGTTTTCAAAGAAGCAATCAGTCAATCACAATCAATCCGAAGCAATCAAGCAACTGAGGGATCAAGGTGGTGAGGCCCAACGGCCTCTGGTTTGGTTTATTTATCGTCTTTATACTTAATCATAGTGTTTTGATCATCTGCTAACTTTTCTGTCTGGTGTGAGAAAGAATATCGACCGGGGCTTTGATCCCTCAGTCGATACATAAAACCAGTTTGATTACTCGGCCAGGACATCCATTCACCGGCCGAGTAATCGATTTCCTGGGACAGCTTTGTTTTGTTCTGCTTTTTGATGCATGCTTTAATTATCGCACTGGCTCACCATTAATTGTTTAAAGGCTTAATTAAACAGATTACGTGTTAGAATTGAATAAAGCAAGTACATGTCTTATGTTAAACAATTATGGGCCAGCTTCACGGTTGGGCAGAGAGGGGTGCCTAACACCTTCCCCTTATTGTACTCTTGGCTCCCGTACCCAGAATCTCTATCTATTTTCCTAGTCTTAATAAACTGGGTGGCGACTCTGTTTTGATGATAACCGCTATCGTGTGGCGATGTTCCTAGCCATGGGAATGTCCACGATCTTGGTTTATGAAGCAAGCAACCAACGAGCAAACTACGATCAATCTGTATGGCGATGCCCCGTTTGGGAGGTGTCTACAAACGCCTTTAAACACACCCTAGGTGTCATGTTTCTAACTTTCTCGATTTCCGTGTCTCGTTCTCATGCATAGATTCCACAGCAGGACTTCTTATAAATCATTCATTGTAATCTTGAAACTAAACTAGCAAGATCATCCAACTCTATATTAGATAGCATGCTCATATTATCACATCATCATGCTCAACATTTAACATACAAAGTAAAGCATAGTGCCACATGGACGGACAGCTTTGGAGTGGAAATCCACTTATGCTTTATCACACATCAAACAAGTAAGGCAAGTAAATACGTATACATGCTCATAACCATCCTAAGATCAAAATACGAATACTTAAAGTTGGGCCACAAAGTTACCTTTCAAAATTCGTTCTTCCTTTTCGAAAAGTTCAAAACAACACATGTTTATTGAAGTTCAATTAACCATACTTTGGTTTCAAGTGCAAGGAAAACCTACTAAACGTAGAGTTAAAGTGTATAAGAGTATTCTACGTATACTTAGGGATAATGAGGACGGGAAATTCTACATGATCATACAAATATCTATACTTAGGATTAGAGTGTATAAGAGTATTCTACATTCATTTCAACATATACGTACCATACGTTATATTTAGATTTAGCAAGTATAGGAAAATTCTACCGTTCTTCTTGGCGGTAGGGCGGCTACGGAAAGTACGTCGGTGATCGAACGGAGTAACTTCCTACGGTAAGCTTCCGGTTGCTTTGAAAGAGAAAGGTTTCTCTTGAAACTAGATCTTGACTAACACTACTAGACTTTTTGGATCGAAAGGGTGGTCGAGTGGCGGTTTAGTGGCGGTCTTGGATGAGTTTCTTGAAGAGCTTGGAAAGAACTGAAGAACAAGAAGAACAAAGCAAGAACACAAGACTTTCTAGAGAGAGAAGTTGAAGTATGAAAGGTGTGAGTTGAATGGTGAGAATGGGGTCCTATTTATAGCAAAAACCTTGGCTCTCCCTCTCCCCTCTTGGCCAGCCTCTCTCTCCCTCTTTGTCCAATGGATTTTGCTCCATTGTGTTGCCACTTCAAGCCTTGAAAGCATACAAAGATCTCCCCATTCTTTTACTTCCATTCTAGGACAAGTTTAGGTTATTCTAATGGGTTCCTAGTCTTGTCTAGTACTTAGGAGATTTGTTTGGATATGAAAGTGTAAGAAAGCCTAGATTTGGTTGTACTTTGATGGTGTAAGAAGTTGGCCAAAGGAAGTTGACTAGATTGAGTGAGTACACAAGCACACACATCACTCTCTCTCTCTCCCTCTCCCGGCCTCTCTCTCTCTCTCCCTATCTCTCTCGGCCCTCTCTCTCTCTCTCTCTTCTTAGTACAATGTACATATATTTATATATAAGGACAATGGTAAGTAGATTGACTTGAGAAAGTATAAGGGATTGAGTTGTAAGGATGTAAGAAGATCTTGTATTCTTAAATCTACTTCACATCTTCTATATCTTCTCCTTCCACAAGTACAAGTACTTATGTATATATATATCTTGGATTTGGTAAAAGAAAATCTAGAGTACTTGTACAACAATCTCCCTCTCTCTCTCTCTCCTATCTCTCTCTCTCTCGGCCCATCTCTCTCTCCCTCTCTCTCTCTCTCTCTCTCTCTGCCTTGTTTAATATATATATATGTAAGTATGACCAAGTATACAAAAGTACATAGGTACTATGTGATCTTCCTAGATTTCCAAGTCAAAATTCCCTATTAAACTATTCCAATTGGCACATGTCCCTTTATAATACCATATTATGTACATATAGAATCCTAGGATAATATATTCTTATGGTACATATCTATTTCTGTAAGTATTTAGGCACATGGTAGATCTAAGAAGTGAATAAACTAATAAAGCCTAGTACTTTGGCAAGACTTAACCTTATTAACCAATGAGTAATATTTCTCCTAACATTTATCAACCAATGGTTAAAGATGGAAAGTATTATACTTGAATAATATATATATGTACTTTTAAGCATGTGTATATAAGTTTATATATAACTATATAAGTGTACTTTGAACAAATCCAATAAGATATCTTTAATAGAAAATCCATTGTCCAATGGATAAAGATTTTCCTAACTTTTATCGTCCAATGGGTAAAGGTCAAAGATGACAAGTATGACTTTGGTTGACTAGTTACATATATATGTGTATGTATATGTATATAATAATAATAACCTTGGTCCAAAAGGTTTCATTAGGGTTGGAAGGTTCATAAGGTTCAAAAGGCTCATCTAGGGTTAGGAGAAAGTAATTGGTAGTTAGGTTTTCTCAATTAATCGGTTGGAATCTAACTAGACTTGCCGAGTAGGATTTCTAGCCAAGAAATATAATTCTAAGACTTCTCAATTAGTAGGAAAATATACTAGACACTTGTCTTTAGTAAATGACTAGATCGCACGGAGTGAAGAAAATCTAATTATGATGGATTATTCAAAAGCGATTCAAGATTTCATAAAGGATTTTTGAAAACAACGAGATTTTTATTTGCTAAAAATCAGAGTTGTTACACAACCGCTCCATTGGTTTGAGGTCGATAAGTGGATGACCGATGATTCCATCACCTCCAAATTTAGCAAAAAGCTTCTTTGTTGCTCCCTTGAAGTGTGATCCATTACCGCAGATGAACTCGTGAGGTACACCATACCGATAGATGATATTGGTGTGGACAAACTTGGCCACATGAGTGACTTTGAGGGTAGCATAAGAAGCTGCTTCTACCCAATTGTTGAAGTAGTCGATAGCCACTAGAATGAACTGATGCTTATATTTTCCCTTTGGACTTATACTTCCAATGACGTCTATCCCCCAGGTGGAGAATGGCCAAGGGGATGTCATGCTATATAATTCCGTAAGGGGAATACGCATGCGATCAGCGTGAGTTTGGCATTTGAAACATCGGCGGACATAGTCAGCGCAGTCGGCCTCCATTATAGTCCAGTAGTATCCCTAACGTAGGATTTTCTTTGCCATTGTTGCCCCATTCATATGCGGCCCATAGATTCCTTCGTGTATTTCCTCCATTATCTTACGGCTTTCTTCCGTGGTGACGAAAAGTTGATTGGGGCCCAGATGCGCTCTTCAATACAGTGCCCCTCCACAGACTACGAATCGGGCGACAAACTTCTGCAGAGCCATTTTGTCCTTTGAGGTGGCTTCAGAGGGATACTTTCCCTCTTCTAGGAATTTCTTCATGTCTTCAGTGAAGGTACACTCGCATGCTGGTTTGACCTTCTGCTCGATCATGAGAGGCCGCATCGTGAATCCTAGGGGTATCTCGACCATAGAGGCCAGTGTTGCCAGCGCATCCGCAAACCTATTGCTCACTCGTGGAGTGTGTGTGAAGATGACCGAGTCAAATTGTGGAATCAGGTCTTCTAGCACATAGTGGTATAGCTTCAGCGTGTCTTCTTTGACCTTCTAGTCTCCTCTTGCTTGGGACACCACCAGGTTTGAATCTCCGATGACTTCCACCCTTTTTGCCCCTAGTTCAGGGGCCGCCTCCATTCCAGCAATGCAGGCTTCGTACTCAGCTTGGTTGTTGGTGACTTCAAACCTTAGTTTATATGACAGCGGGATATGAGAGTCGTTTGGGGAAACTAGCAGTACCCCTATGCCATATCCACATTGGTTTGATTCTCCATCGAAGTAAAGTTGCCAGGTGTCGTCTAAAAGACATAGGATGTCTTCGTCGGGGAACATGAAGTCTTCTGCCTCGGCCTCTGTCACAGGGTGATCTGCCAAGAACTCTGCCACAGCCCTTCCTCTTACTGATTTCCTTGTCATGTATTTGAGGTCGAATTCTGCCAGCAGCAATAACCACCTAGCTAGCTTTAAGATAAGTGCTGGCTTCTCGAAAAGATATTTGATTGGGTCTAAACGAGAAACTAGCACTACCGGATGTGCTAATAGGTAGTGCCTTAGTTTCTTTGTGGCCCATACTAGCCCCCAGCAGGTTTTCTCGAGGGGAGTGTACCTTGTTTCATAGTCCATCATTTTCTTGCTGAGGTAGTATATGGCACACTCTACTTTGGCGTCGTTTTCTTGCTCTAGCATACATCCCATGGACGTGTCCGTTACTGAGAGATACAGAATTAGTGGTTTCCCAAGGATGGGTGGTGATAATACAGGTGGATTCTGAAGATACTCCTTGATTGCCTTGATAATACAGTCCTGGCTCCACTCAAAATCAGTACCCTTCTTCAGAAGCTTGAAAAGAGGTTCACATGTGGTTGTGAGTTTGGAAATGAACCTGCTGATGAACTGTACTTTCCCCAGAAAGCTCCTTACTTCCTTTTGTCTTTGGTGGTGATATCTCCATGATAGCATGTATCTTGGAAGGGTCTACTTTGATTCCTCTTTGAGTGATGAGAAATCCTAGCATTTTACCGGCCGTTACCCCAAAAGTACATTTTTGAGGATTAAGACGTAGCTTGTATTGCCTAATCCTCTCAAAGAACTTTTGAAGGGCTTCATAGTGTCCTTCCCTTTCCTTTGATTTGACTATCATATCGTCGACATAGACCTCAACTTCTTTGTGCATCATGTCGTGCAGCAGTGTTGTAGCCATCCTTTGGTAAGTGGCTCCAGCGTTCTTCAACCCGAATGGCATTACTCGGTAGCAGTAGATTCCCCATGGCGTGATGAAGGTGGTCTTCTCTCTATCTTCGGGAGACATCAGAATCTGATTATACCCAGAAAACGCATCCATGAAAGATAGCAGTGCATGCCCTAAGGTGTTGTCCACTAATTCGTCTATGTGTGTGTGGGCTACCACAGCCCCGGGTGGATCGAGGCAGCCCAAAAAACCACTAGTTTTTGAATCGAATCGAAAAAGTTGAAGAGTCGCCACCCGGATTTATGGTTCGCCACCCGAGAAACCGCTTTGTTTTGAAAATGATTGATTTGAAATTGAAAACCAGAGATCATTTGAGGGTTCGGAAGCCATGTTACGAGGGGGGAAGGGTTTTACGGCACCCCCCTCACCCGATACGAGATCGGTCTCTACTAAACGTTTATGGGATTTTCAAAAGGATTTTGTTTCATCAAGCAAGTAGCAAGTATCCACAGTTATATCACATAAGAAGTGTATGCCAATGCATGTGTACAGGAGGTGATGAAAATGATTAAGGAATGCAAGATGATGGAAAATAAAGCCCTGCCACTGACTTCACTCTCGAGCGCTCGGGAGTGGTCCCGAGCTCTTGGGAGTGTTGAGGCTCAACCTGCAAACTTTGTTAGTACAAACAGGATATAATGCTAAGAACTATAAACTGAAATAAATTAAAGCACATTACAGGCTCAGCAGAGGACTTGATAGACTGATATAGAACCTCAGTCTTTCAGGTCATGCATCCTTGCCTCTACAGCGGTCAAATCTGCATTCTTAAAAGCAAATGGGCCTATTCCTGCATATGAAGCATCAGAAGTATGGCAGAATGGGGAGAGTGATGGACTGCAGTAATTTACAGACACGAAGTGGGTACAAACACGAAGTAGGTTAGGATCACAAGAGATGTATGAACAAAAACTATGAACTTGATATTAGACTGACTTAAGCTGAACTTTATATTACATCGGAGAGGCTTCCTCCTTTTATAGGCGTAAGGAGGGTAATACAGACACTGGTAATACATCACTGATTACATCATCAAACAGTACTACATATAATTGAACTCCTTTACTACGTATAACTAGTCTACTGACACACATACTATTCACATGACTTTGACAATACATATTACTATTTATGCCTGCCATTTATTTATAATTCACACTTACTACTCTGCACCAATTATACAACCTTTAACAGTACACACCAATAATATACAACAGTATAGTACACAGTAAACACTAATAATTTCACCCCCTCCTGGAAAAGAAAGAGGGACCCACAAAAGAGACAGCTGGCCTGATTACTCTGAACCTTCTGAATCATATTGTCTTGAGCAGTCTCCAGAATAGTCTTCAGTCCTGTCGGTCAAATGATACTGATCCAAAAGAAATCGGATATTTTGGCGCCATTCCTTTGGATAAGTCTCATTGAATTTCCAATTTGCAGTTTCATAATGGAGGAGAGATGAAGGGACTTCTGCAGGTGTCAATCCATTGAGTGAACACAGTGTTTGAGTCATGACAAGATAATTTCCACTGTTGATCTGGATTCTTTGAGGCTCTGGATATGCTGAAAGAAATATAGTGTGATACTCCTTTCGCCAAGTGATAGAATCATCTGGATTAGGAAGACATCTGTTGTTACGACTTGTCCAAAAAACAAATTGAAGATTCCCGCCTGCAGTGTTAGGAACACTTCTGATCTTCTGCTGCCGAAATGGTATGTTTCCAAAGAGCAAGAGGAACTTTAGGAAGAAATCTTCTGGAGGATGGATCTGATTGAACGCCGCATGAGCCAAATAGACCAACACTGCTGATCTATTGAAACAGACACTGATAGTATATACATCTACTAAATACCATAAAAGGAGGTAGGCTTCTTTTTTAAAATAAAAAACATTATGGTCATATACTTCAAACTGGGTGAGAAAAGGATAGACAGGATGGAAAGGTAGACCACTTAAAGGACCTTCATCAAGACCATATTTGAAAATACAGAGATGTTGAAGGTTTTGACACATTTGGACACATCTAGAAAGAAGGGTTAACTCCAAAAGATGACACTGAAGGTGGACAGGAAGATTGACTGGATGGACACAGGAAATCATTGGAAAACAACCAGGGACAAAGAAATGTGGTTTTGATTTTGAAAACTGGTTGATTTCTTTTTTGAGTCTAGACAGAAAATCTGGAAGGACATTTGTTTTTCCTTTTATGTGAATAGCATCAAAACTCCAATTGGAAAACCAATTTGCCCATCTGAGCAATTGTGCTTTTGGAAGGTGTTTCTGTTTGAACTTGAGCATGCTGGGAAAACTCATCATATCGGTCTCAATTAGAAAATGATGACCAATAAGATGGAATTCAAACTTCTCAATACTCCTTTTGATTGCCAGAATCTCTTTGTAGGTAGAGTGGTAATGAAGCTCTGCTGGAGAGAAAGCACCACTCTTATATCCACAAATTCTGCGCTTCTGTTCTGTGTTTTCTTCCAAGAGAACTGCTCCCCAATATAGATCAGAGGCATCTGTCTGAAGTACTCTTTTCCCATCTGAAGGTATGGTTAATGGAGGAAGGGTTTTGGCTATGGTTTTGAGGTCATTGACGGCTTTGGTGCAATGGGTTGACCAAGGAGGAGGAATTTTCTTTAGTAGAGCTGAAAGAGGAGTACGGTATTGGGCAAGGTTGGGAATGAAATCAGCCATATAGTTAACAATTCCAAGGAACTGTTGAACTTGTTTGACTGTGAGGTTTTCATCTGGAAAATGGTCAAGTTGGGAAGCTATGTGGGGCTGGAGGTTATATTGACCTTTAGAGATATGCATCCCTAAAAAATCAATTTCTGGTTGAGCAAGGAGCATCTTTTTCTCCGAAAGCATGATACCATGGGTTTGGATCAGGGAATGGAAGGCTTGTAGCAAGACAACATGAGACTCAATATCTGGAGAAAAGAGTAAGATGTCATCAATGTAAACGAGGGCCGAAGAGAGAATGGGAGCAAATATCCGAATCATGGCTTTTTGAAATAAAGATGGAGCTGTTTTTAATCCAAAAGGCATGACTGACCACTGGAAGTGGTGATCTGGAATACAAAAACCAGTTTTGGGACGTTCATCTGGTTGGATGCCCAGCTGCCAAAAACCTGCTTTCAAATCAAATTTTGAGAAAATTTGAGCTTTGGGCAAGTTTGCAAAAAGAACACTTCGCCGAGGAAGAGGGAACTTGTTATCCTGAAGAAAATGATTGAGAGGCTGGTAATTGATAACCAAGCGAAGCTTTCCTCTTATCTGCTCTGTTCTTTTGTTAACATAAAATGCTTCACATGCCCACTGAGAGGTAGTGGGCTCAATCAATCCTTCTGATTGGAGCTGTTGAAGCTCTTGGAGAGCAAGCTGGTAGTGTTTCGGGTTCATTCCATGATGGGTAGCTTTGGTGGGATTAATGTCTTCATTTTTCTTAAAGGGAAGAGAAATGAAGAAATCTGGGTTTTTCCAAAGTGGGTTGGAACATTTGGTAAGGAACTGGGAATGGGATTCAGCACAAGAGGTTTGAATTATGGCTTCTTTGATGGAGGAGAAATTTTCTAGGGAAAAGAGATTTGGTTGGGTTGTCCAAGGTAACAGGTAGTTTTTGTATTTCAAGCCTTTTTTGAGCCAAGAGATTTTGTTGAGATTTTGGAGAATATCAAAGCCTAACAATAAATCTTTTCCTGGGAGATCAAAACCATAGACTTGGTGTTTTATGGTGTATCCAAGAAAAAGTTGAATGATAATAGGCTTACTGATGAGAGTAATGATAAAAGTTTCTCCATTGGCTGTTGTGAAGGGTCTGAAACATGACTGCCAGTAGGACCTGGGGAGGATTGCTGGGTTGAGGATAGAGGCTGCTGCACCAGTATCAAAGAAAGCGATAACTGGTATGGGTTTCTCATACTTCCCAAGAAGGATTTTAACCCTGGCCAGAGGTTGAGCCAGCATGATGTTTGGAAACCCAAAGGTTTGGATTTCATAGGGGAATGAATCAGAATCATCAGAAGAATCCTCTGATTCTGATGAAGAATCATCAAAGGTGAATGCCAGGACTGCTTCGTCTGTTGCTTCATCATCAACTGAAAATAGGGATTCGACATCAGCATCTTCAAGATCATCATCAATGAGAGCCAAAGAGCTCACCATCTTGTCTCTTGCTGCTTTGTTTGGACACTGTTTTGCATAGTGCCCCTTCTTTCCACATATGTAACAGCGATCAGACTTTCGCTGTCCTCTGAACTTTTTCTTCTTAAAAAACTTCCACTTTTTTCGTCGTGAAAACTTTCCGGACTTGGAAAACTTTGAGAATTTACCAGGAGATTTGAACTTCCATTTCTGAAAGTGTTTGGTCTTCTGATATGAAGGACGGCAAGTGCACTTCTTGTCCTTGCACTTTATAGATAAGTCTGGCCGATCACAAGCTTTGCCAAGAAGTTTTCCCTGTTCTTCAAGAGTTCTGAGGAATTTCTGGTGATTGCACAGCTTTTCCAAGGCAATCAAAGAGTGCTGATAAATACCGCCAAGAGATGTTGCATTTAACGTCAATCCTTTTGTTTGAAGTAGCCTTGTTGTCTCATTTCCCAATGGGTCTGGAAGAGAATTGAGAAAAGCTTGCTTAAGATTGACATCATCCATGCCGTTGAGAAGATAAAACCGTTGAGACATACGGTCATAATGG
This sequence comes from Rhododendron griersonianum, assembly GCA_018127125.1. Lineage (NCBI taxonomy): Eukaryota > Viridiplantae > Streptophyta > Magnoliopsida > Ericales > Ericaceae > Rhododendron > Rhododendron griersonianum. The sequence goes on from CM030794.1 coordinate 34,770,691, forward strand.
ATCTCCAGATCTCTCCTTTTGAATGAACAGCACCTCATGCTGAGATATTCTTCTCGAACAAACTCCTTTGTGTTGTTGTGATCTCCAAGAAACTCAGTATGCAGAACTGAGATGAATTGATCAAGGGTTGGCAGTTGCTTAAGTTGAAGCTGTCGGTACTCACCAAGAGCTAAGTACCATTGACGTAGTCGGCCCAGAAATTTTGTTGTACACTTAGTAATGACAAGACTAAGCGTAGTGTTTGGAGAGAGCATAGCAGCTGTGCACCAAGCATGAATCTCATAAAGTTTATCCAACCATTTTGATGGGGGAATATTATCAAAGGAGAAACCTTGGGTATGGACATTGGAGTGTGAAAAGGAATTAAAGGTTGGATTTTCTGGAGGTGTTTCAAACTCAGGACCTTCTTCAATGATAGGATCTTCAACATTTTCCTCTGGGTTTTCAGGGTTCATCATGAAAACATGAGGTATTGGCATAGAGTAAGTGGATTCAACATCTGAATCAGACTCAATGGTTGGTTCTGGAGATGGGATTTCTGGTATAGTGGCTAAGGTATGAAGGAGAGTGGAAATGGGATTTTTGGAGGTTGGCGGAACCATTAGCTGGGGTGATTTTAGATTTGGGTCAGATGGTTTAGAAGAAATAGAGGTAGTTGGAGCTGAGGTAGAAGTGGATGGTGGAGTTAGAACTAAAGGAAGTTGAAAAGGTTTTATCTGGGGTTTTGGGAAAGGAAGTTTTGATGGAGATGGTCTTTTAGGTGGAGGAAGGAAAGCTGATGAGCTCCCAAAGATGGAGCTTGACTCACCAAATTCTGAGGTAGGGTTTATAGGTAAAGGTTGAGACATTTGAGGATACCCAAACAGACTTTGCTGAGAGGGAGATGTGAACATATCAAATGGACTTTTTTGCTGAGAATACTGCTGAGCTTGGAGAGAGTGAAGCTGGTTTTTTAGATGCTTCATTTCAGCATCCTTATGGGAAAAAGCTGCTGAAAATGCTTGGTTGGAATATGCCATCTGGAGAAGTTCCTGGTGAACATTTTGAATTTTTTGCTGCAAATCTCTGATAAGAAGTTCCAATGATGATAACTTCTTATGGACAACATTTTCCAAATTTTGCTGAGAGTTAGCAATTCTTTGGAGAATTTTGTTTTGTGCCAGAGAGTTTGCTGACTGCCAATTTATCGCTGCTTCTGCCGCTGATACTGCTTTGATGCTACCATCAGGAAGAATAGTAGCTGAGTCTGGAATTTTATGACGGTGGGTGGTTCTTTCCTGAGGATTATGAAAATCCAAAGGAGGGAAATCTGCTTCAGTGAACATAAAACATCCACTGGGTTGTGCCGACGGGTCATTTTTAGGTGGAGGTTGAGGAGAAGGTGGAGATTTACAAGGAGTGGGAGGTAACGAAGGACATATGGGACATGGTTCTTCAAAGTCCTCGTCATCTTCTAGAAAATTAGCTTCCAAACAGTCATCACAATCACAGAAGTCAAAATAACAATGACCTGTTTCTGGATTTTTGAAATAGAAGACTGGGAGACCACTAGATTGGAAATATTTAATTGGAGGTCCGGGTCTAGAGCCATCTACAAACATATCAATCCTTGACGGAAAGATAACAGGATGAGTGGAAGAGGAAGCAGAGTCTTCTTTTGGGAAAGAAATTTCCACGGTACCATCAGGTTTCGAAATGAAAAGTGGGTTTGAAGTCTGGACAGGAATAGGTTTTTGCTGATTTTTCTCGTAAGCTGTAACCCAAGTTTCTGGGAGAAGCTTGAGAAGCTCAGGGCGAGAAATTTGTCGTGGGACATGGACACAAGAAGCTTGGTGAGGTGCATTGACGGTTAGGAAAAGGGCTTCATCTGTGGAAGAGGGTAAGGACATGTCAAAGGCATGGTTTTGGAGACGATAGGCCATTTGGTAGTGGAGGGTTGCAGCATATGTAGTGGAGACTTGGGAGGCACCACCAATTTGAACTTGGACCTTTAAAGCTGATAGCAGATGAGGATCTGCTAGTGGCATGTTGAAATTAGGATAAAAGGTAAAGATTACAGTTCCGGTATTTAGTAGATGTATATACTATCACATGCTGATACTGCATGAACCTGGTATCTACCAGAGCAAGTCTGGAGGTAACAGGTAAACCTTTTCTTCCATGGAAAGTTACTGCCAATCTGATTGCTCCAAAGTGAAGATGAGTAAATCCTTGTTGTTGCCAGATGCGAGGCAAATCAACTGGGATTTCTAGAGGTAAAAGCTGTTCAGCTTCTGTAGCTGTTATGAAACACTGATCAAACTTGGAGGCCTGGACATACTCTTTTACTGAGGTTGGACGCTTTGTGGAGAAGAGTTGGGTGACAGACTTTTTCACAGAAGTTTGTGGACGGACAAAGGCATTATAGGGGTTGAGAAAAGGGAGATCAGTAAGGGGAACCTTACTATCATCGGGAAGATATTCAAATTCATACAAGTACTCAAGATTAGGAGAAGAGGTAGAGGAATTCCTACTGGTAGAAGGGACAAGAGATGAGGTGGCAGAGGAATGAGTAGAAAACAAACGATTCATTTTTTATGGATACAAGTCTGGGCTCTTCATTTCCTCATACAACAAATCCTTTCTTTTTACTGTAAAATCTTCAACTAATTTTGATTAATAAAATTCTGTATACTAGGGTAGATAAACCGAGACACACCGCTTACACAAAAGCCAAAAGTCTCAAGGTACTTTTAACCCACGGATACAGAGATTTTTCAATCAAAATAGTCTGTGAAGTTTCTGATGTGGAGGATCCTTAATAGGCAACCACAGAGCATACGCTTCAATTTCTTTCTTTTTTAGAAAAGATTTGAAGTAATGTTGGAAAAGAAGTTCCCAGAGGAAGGGTTTAAGCTAGAATGAAAAACATGGCTCTGATACCAAATTTACAGACACGAAGTGGGTACAAACACGAAGTAGGTTAGGATCACAAGAGATGTATGAACAAAAACTATGAACTTGATATTAGACTGACTTAAGCTGAACTTTATATTACATCGGAGAGGCTTCCTCCTTTTATAGGCGTAAGCAGGGTAATACAGACACTGGTAATACATCACTGATTACATCATCAAACAGTGTCTGTATAACTAGTCTACTGACACACATACTATTCATGTATTACCAGTGTCTGTATTACCCTCCTTACGCCTATAAAAGGAGGAAGCCTCTCCGATGTAATATCAAGTTCAGCTTAAGTCAGTCTAATATCAAGTTCATAGTTTTTGTTCATACATCTCTTGTGATCCTAACCTACTTCGTGTTTGTACCCACTTCGTGTCTGTAAATTTGGTATCAGAGCCATGTTTTTCATTCTAGCTTAAACCCTTCCTCTGGGAACTTCTTTTCCAACATTACTTCAAATCTTTTCTAAAAAAGAAAGAAATTGAAGCGTATGCTCTGTGGTTGCCTATTAAGGATCCTCCACATCAGAAACTTCACAGACTATTTTGATTGAAAAATCTCTGTATCCGTGGGTTAAAAGTACCTTGAGACTTTTGGCTTTTGTGTAAGCGGTGTGTCTCGGTTTATCTACCCTAGTATACAGAATTTTATTAATCAAAATTAGTTGAAGATTTTACAGAAAAAAGAAAGGATTTGTTGTATGAGGAAACGAAGAGCCCAGACTTGTATCCATAAAAATGAATCGTTTGTTTTCTACTCATTCCTCTGCCACCTCATCTCTTGTCCCTTCTACCAGTAGGAATTCCTCTACCTCTTCTCCTAATCTTGAGTACTTGTATGAATTTGAATATCTTCCCGATGATAGTAAGGTTCCCCTTACTGATCTCCCTTTCCTCAACCCCTATAATGCCTTTGTCCGTCCACAAACTTCTGTGAAAAAGTCTGTCACCCAACTCTTCTCCACAAAGCGTCCAACCTCAGTAAAAGAGTATGTCCAGGCCTCCAAGTTTGATCAGTGTTTCATAACAGCTACAGAAGCTGAACAGCTTTTACCTCTAGAAATCCCAGTTGATTTGCCTCGCATCTGGCAACAACAAGGATTTACTCATCTTCACTTTGGAGCAATCAGATTGGCAGTAACTTTCCATGGAAGAAAAGGTTTACCTGTTACCTCCAGACTTGCTCTGGTAGATACCAGGTTCATGCAGTATCTGATAGTATATACATCTACTAAATACCGGAACTGTAATCTTTACCTTTTATCCTAATTTCAACATGCCACTAGCAGATCCTCATCTGCTATCAGCTTTAAAGGTCCAAGTTCAAATTGGTGGTGCCTCCCAAGTCTCCACTACATATGCTGCAACCCTCCACTACCAAATGGCCTATCGTCTCCAAAACCATGCCTTTGACATGTCCTTACCCTCTTCCACAGATGAAGCCCTTTTCCTAACCGTCAATGCACCTCACCAAGCTTCTTGTGTCCATGTCCCACGACAAATTTCTCGCCCTGAGCTTCTCAAGCTTCTCCCAGAAACTTGGGTTACAGCTTACGAGAAAAATCAGCAAAAACCTATTCCTGTCCAGACTTCAAACCCACTTTTCATTTCGAAATCTGATGGTACCGTGGAAATTTCTTTCCCAAAAGAAGACTCTGCTTCCTCTCCCACTCATCCTGTTATCTTTCCGTCAAGGATTGATATGTTTGTAGATGGCTCTAGACCCGGACCTCCAATTAAATATTTCCAATCTAGTGGTCTCCCAGTCTTCTATTTCAAAAATCCAGAAACAGGTCATTGTTATTTTGACTTCTGTGATTGTGATGACTGTTTGGAAGCTAATTTTCTAGAAGATGACGAGGACTTTGAAGAACCATGTCCCATATGTCCTTCGTTACCTCCCACTCCTTGTAAATCTCCACCTTCTCCTCAACCTCCACCTAAAAATGACCCGTCGGCACAACCCAGTGGATGTTTTATGTTCACTGAAGCAGATTTCCCTCCTTTGGATTTTCATAATCCTCAGGAAAGAACCACCCACCGTCATAAAATTCCAGACTCAGCTACTATTCTTCCTGATGGTAGCATCAAAGCAGTATCAGCGGCAGAAGCAGCGATAAATTGGCAGTCAGCAAACTCTCTGGCACAAGACAAAATTCTCCAAAGAATTGCTAACTCTCAGCAAAATTTGGAAAATGTTGTCCATAAGAAGTTATCATCATTGGAACTTCTTATCAGAGATTTGCAGCAGCAAATTCAAAATGTTCACCAGGAACTTCTCCAGATGGCATATTCCAACCAAGCATTTTCAGCAGCTTTTTCCCACAAGGATGCTGAAATGAAGCATCTAAAAAACCAGCTTCACTCTCTCCAAGCTCAGCAGTATTCTCAGCAAAAAAGTCCATTTGATATGTTCACATCTCCCTCTCAGCAAAGTCTGTTTGGGTATCCTCAAATGTCTCAACCTTTACCTATAAACCCTACCTCAGAATTTGGTGAGTCAAGCTCCATCTTTGGGAGCTCATCAGCTTTTCTTCCTCCACCTAAAAGACCATCTCCATCAAAACTTCCTTTCCCAAAACCCCAGATAAAACCTTTTCAACTTCCTTTAGTTCTAACTCCACCATCCACTTCTACCTCAGCTCCAACTACCTCTATTTCTTCTAAACCATCTGACCCAAATCTAAAATCACCCCAGCTAATGGTTCCGCCAACCTCCAAAAATCCCATTTCCACTCTCCTTCATACCTTAGCCACTATACCAGAAATCCCATCTCCAGAACCAACCATTGAGTCTGATTCAGATGTTGAATCCACTTACTCTATGCCAATACCTCATGTTTTCATGATGAACCCTGAAAACCCAGAGGAAAATGTTGAAGATCCTATCATTGAAGAAGGTCCTGAGTTTGAAACACCTCCAGAAAATCCAACCTTTAATTCCTTTTCACACTCCAATGTCCATACCCAAGGTTTCTCCTTTGATAATATTCCCCATCAAAATGGTTGGATAAACTTTATGAGATTCATGCTTGGTGCACAGCTGCTATGCTCTCTCCAAACACTACGCTTAGTCTTGTCATTACTAAGTGTACAACAAAATTTCTGGGCCGACTACGTCAATGGTACTTAGCTCTTGGTGAGTACCGACAGCTTCAACTTAAGCAACTGCCAACCCTTGATCAATTCATCTCAGTTCTGCATACTGAGTTTCTTGGAGATCACAACAACACAAAGGAGTTTGTTCGAGAAGAATATCTCAGCATGAGGTGCTGTTCATTCAAAAGGAGAGATCTGGAGATCCATTATGACCGTATGTCTCAACGGTTTTATCTTCTCAACGGCATGGATGATGTCAATCTTAAGCAAGCTTTTCTCAATTCTCTTCCAGACCCATTGGGAAATGAGACAACAAGGCTACTTCAAACAAAAGGATTGACGTTAAATGCAACATCTCTTGGCGGTATTTATCAGCACTCTTTGATTGCCTTGGAAAAGTTGTGCAATCACCAGAAATTCCTCAGAACTCTTGAAGAACATTGAAAACTTCTTGGCAAAGCTTGTGATCGGCCAGACTTATCTATAAAGTGCAAGGACAAGAAGTGCACTTGCCGTCCTTCATATCAGAAGACCAAACACTTTCAGAAATGGAAGTTCAAATCTCCTGGTAAATTCTCAAAGTTTTCCAAGTCCGGAAAGTTTTCACGACGAAAAATGGAAGTTTTTTAAGAAGAAAAAGTTCAGAGGACAGCGAAAGTCTGATCGCTGTTACATATGTGGAAAGAAGGGGCACTATGCAAAACAGTGTCCAAACAAAGCAGAAAAGAGACAAGATGGTGAGCTCTTTGGCTCTCATTGATGATGATCTTGAAGATGCTGATGTCGAATCCCTATTTTCAGTTGATGATGAAGCAACAGACGAAGCAGTCCTGGCATTCACCTTTGATGATTCTTCATCAGAATCAGAGGATTCTTCTGATGATTCTGATTCATTCCCCTATGAAATCCAAACCTTTGGGTTTCCAAACATCATGCTGGCTCAACCTCTGGCCAGGGTTAAAATCCTTCTTGGGAAGTATGAGAAACCCATACCAGTTATCGCTTTCTTTGATACTGGTGCAGCAGCCTCTATCCTCAACCCAGCAATCCTCCCCAGGTCCTACTGGCAGTCATGTTTCAGACCCTTCACAGCAGCCAATGGAGAAACTTTTATCATTACTCTCATCAGTAAGCCTATTATCATTCAACTTTTCCCTGGATACACCATAAAACACCAAGTCTATGGTTTTGATCTCCCAGGAAAAGATTTATTGTTAGGCTTTTATATTCTCCAAATTCTCATAAATATCTCTTGGCTCAAAAAAGGCTTGAAATACAAAAACTACCTGTTACACTGGACAACCCAACCAAATCTCTTTTCCCTAGAAAATTTCTCCTCCATCAAAGAAGCCATAATTCAAACCTCTTGTGCTGAATCCCATTCCCAGTTCCTTACCAAATGTTCCAACCCACTTTGGAAAAACCCAGATTTCTTCATTTCTCTTCCCTTTAAGAAAAATGAAGACATTAATCCCACCAAAGCTACCCATCATGGAATGAACCCAGAACACCACCAGCTTGCTCTCCAAGAGCTTCAACAGCTCCAATCAGAAGGATTGATTGAGCCCACTACCTCTCAGTGGGCATGTGAAGCATTTTATGTTAACAAAAGAACAGAGCAGATAAGAGGAAAGCTTCGCTTGGTTATCAATTACCAGCCTCTCAATCATTTTCTGCAGGATAACAAGTTCCCTCTTCCTCGGCGAAGTGTTCTTTTTGCAAACTTGCCCAAAGCTCAAATTTTCTCAAAATTTGATTTGAAAGCAGGTTTTTGGCAGCTGGGCATCCAACCAGATGAACGTCCCAAAACTGGTTTTTGTATTCCAGATCACCACTTCCAGTGGTCAGTCATGCCTTTTGGATTAAAAACAGCTCCATCTTTATTTCAAAAAGCCATGATTCGGATATTTGCTCCCATTCTCTCTTCGGCCCTCGTTTACATTGATGACATCTTACTCTTTTCTCCAGATATTGAGTCTCATGTTGTCTTGCTACAAGCCTTCCATTCCCTGATCCAAACCCATGGTATCATGCTTTCAGAGAAAAAGATGCTCCTTGCTCAACCAGAAATTGATTTTTTAGGGATGCATATCTCTAAAGGTCAATATAACCTCCAGCCCCACATAGCTTCCCAACTTGACCATTTTCCAGATGAAAACCTCACAGTCAAACAAGTTCAACAGTTCCTTGGAATTGTTAACTATATGGCTGATTTCATTCCCAACCTTGCCCAATACCGTACTCCTCTTTCAGCTCTACTAAAGAAAATTCCTCCTCCTTGGTCAACCCATTGCACCAAAGCCGTCAATGACCTCAAAACCATAGCCAAAACCCTTCCTCCATTAACCATACCTTCAGATGGGAAAAGAGTACTTCAGACAGATGCCTCTGATCTATATTGGGGAGCAGTTCTCTTGGAAGAAAACACAGAACAGAAGCGCAGAATTTGTGGATATAAGAGTGGTGCTTTCTCTCCAGCAGAGCTTCATTACCACTCTACCTACAAAGAGATTCTGGCAATCAAAAGGAGTATTGAGAAGTTTGAATTCCATCTTATTGGTCATCATTTTCTAATTGAGACTGATATGATGAGTTTTCCCAGAATGCTCAAGTTCAAGCAGAAACACCTTCCAAAAGCACAATTGCTCAGATGGGCAAATTGGTTTTCCAATTGGAGTTTTGATGCTATTCACATAAAAGGAAAAACAAATGTCCTTCCAGATTTTCTGTCTAGACTCAAAAAAGAAATCAACCAGCTTTCAAAATCAAAACCACATTTCTTTGTCCCTGGTTGTTTTCCAATGATTTCCTGTGTCCATCCAGTCAATCTTCCTGTCCACCTTCAGTGTCATCTTTTGGAGTTAACCCTTCTTTCTAGATGTGTCCAAATGTGTCAAAACCTTCAACATCTCTGTATTTTCAAATATGGTCTTGATGAAGGTCCTTTAAGTGGTCTACCTTTCCATCCTGTCTATCCTTTTCTCACCCAGTTTGAAGTATATGACCATAATGTTTTTTATTTTAAAAAAGAAGCCTACCTCCTTTTATGGTATTTAGTAGATGTATATACTATCAGTGTCTGTTTCAATAGATCAGCAGTGTTGGTCTATTTGGCTCATGCGGCGTTCAATCAGATCCATCCTCCAGAAGATTTCTTCCTAAAGTTCCTCTTGCTCTTTGGAAACATACCATTTCGGCAGCAGAAGATCAGAAGTGTTCCTAACACTGCAGGCGGGAATCTTCAATTTGTTTTTTGGACAAGTCGTAACAACAGATGTCTTCCTAATCCAGATGGTTCTATCACTTGGCGAAAGGAGTATCACACTATATTTCTTTCAGCATATCCAGAGCCTCAAAGAATCCAGATCAACAGTGGAAATTATCTTGTCATGACTCAAACACTGTGTTCACTCAATGGATTGACACCTGCAGAAGTCCCTTCATCTCTCCTCCATTATGAAACTGCAAATTGGAAATTCAATGAGACTTATCCAAAGGAATGGCGCCAAAATATCCGATTTCTTTTGGATCAGTATCACTTGACCGACAGGACTGAAGACTATTCTGGAGACTGCTCAAGACAATATGATTCAGAAGGTTCAGAGTAATCAGGCCAGCTGTCTCTTTTGTGGGTCCCTCTTTCTTTTCCAGGAGGGGGTGAAATTATTAGCGTTTACTGTGTACTATACTGTTGTATATTATTGGTGTGTACTGTTAAAGGTTGTATAATTGGTGCAGAGTAGTAAGTGTGAATTATAAATAAATGGCAGGCATAAATAGTAATATGTATTGTCAAAGTCATGTGAATAGTATGTGTGTCAGTAGACTAGTTATACGTAGTAAAGGAGTTCAATTATATGTAGTACTGTTTGATGATGTAATCAGTGATGTATTACCAGTGTCTGTATTACCCTCCTTACGCCTATAAAAGGAGGAAGCCTCTCCGATGTAATATCAAGTTCAGCTTAAGTCAGTCTAATATCAAGTTCATAGTTTTTGTTCATACATCTCTTGTGATCCTAACCTACTTCGTGTTTGTACCCACTTCGTGTCTGTAAATTATCTCGGATTCTCTCTCTCCCTCTCTCTCTTTCTCCCCTGGTTAATATATATACATATATGCATGACCAACTAAAAGGACAATGTACTATGTGATCTCCCTTGGACTTTCAAGTCAAAACTCCTAATAGAATAAGCCTAAATGCCACCTATGTACTTATAAACTATATTCTAGGACTTAAAATCTTTAGGATGACACATGTATATCTAATACTTTAAGTATATCATATCTAGTAAGTAATTAACTAAATAAAAGCTAGTACTAGGGCTTGACTAGACTTTATTGACCAATGGACCAAAATTCCCTTAACTTTTATTATCCAATGGATAAAGGTGGTAAGAAATATATAAACATATAAAGGTGTACCTAGCAATCTAGTCACAATATCCTAGGTAGAAACCCATTGTCCAATGGATAAAGATTACCCTAGTATTTATCATCCAATGGATAAAGATCAAAGGTTGACTTTGGTCAAAAGGGTTTGTTTAGGGTTTTGAAAGGTTCAAATGGGTCGGGAAGGTCGAAGGTTCATTAAGGTTATCTCAACGGATTAGGTTAAAAGCTAACTAGGCTTGCTAAGTAGGATTTTCAGCCAAGAAAGGAATTCTAAGACTTGATTCAGAAAATTAGGAAAATAAACTAACACACTTGTCTTTAGAAAATGACTATATTGCATGGCGATGAAACTAGATTTGAATTGTATAAATCTAATTATGACGGATTATTAGAAATCAAAGAAAATTATAGAGTCATTAAAATAAGTAACGAGATTTTATTCACTGAAAATCGGAGTTGTTACAGGTTTAGATAACCCTTTTAAGAGAGAATAACAATTAGTCATTGGTTGGTGGTCTTTGAAGCATATGTTGTAGTGGAGTATGGATATGTCATGTTTTGTTTAATGGTGGTGCAATTTGTTCTGATCATTTGATTGCCTATTGAAAACTATGTTGGTGTATAATGAAGAGGTTAATGAGATGAACCATTGAGATTTTGGAGTTGTAGAAGACATGATGGCGTTGGTTAGAATAATCCTTTTGTTTGAATTGCTCTATTGATGCCGGATTTTACGTATGGGTGGTGCACTTGGAATAAGATTAGATGCACTTGGATGTACTAATTTTGGACATAATGAGGCAGTAACTATTGAATGGTTGGCAAATTTTTGGAGTTCTTGGATATTCGAGATGTTCAATCTTATGGAGGCATGATGTATAAGTTGGATCGTTGGCACAGTTGTATTGTAGGAGATTGTTAGACTCCCTAGTGCACTTGAATCAATTGTGTCAGATTGTGATCCCCGTTTTGTATCTAAGTTTTGAGGTGCCTTACAGGTAGTGATGGGTACTCGTTTACTTTTTAGCTCTGCTTACCACCCGCAAATTGATGGTTAGAGTGAGAGCACTATGCAGACTTTAGAGGATTTATTGAGAGCATGTACCTTAGAGTGGAGAGGGAATTGGGATGATCAATTCTCATTGATGGAATTTGTTTACAATAATAGTTATCATTCAATTTTGGGAGTTACTCCATACAAAGCTTTGTATGGACGAAAGTGTAGATCCCCTATCTGTTGGCTTGAGGTTAGAGAAAGGAAACTTTTTTGGACCTGACTTGGTGGAGGATGCAAATAAAAAAAAACAAACACTATTCGGGAAAGGTTTGTAACTACTCGGAGTAGACAGAAAAGTTATGCAGATAATCTTAGGAGGGATTTGGAGTTTGTGATAAAAGATATGGTATTTCTTAAGGTGTCCAATGGAAAGAAGTTGTCAGTTTGAAAAAAAAAAAAAAAAGAAGAAGAAGAAGTGAAAGTTGAGTCCTCGCTATATTGGGCCATCTGAGGTTTTAGAAAGGATTGGTGAGGTGGCTTATTGTTTGGCATTGCCACCTAGTTTGGCCAAAATTTATAAAGTTTTCATGTGTCGATGTTGAGGAAGTTGCGCATAGCCCATCCCATGTGATTCATTATGAGCCACTCCATGTTCGTGATGATTTAACCTATGATGAACAACTCGTTGAGATTCTTGATATAAAGGACAAGGTGTTTCGCAAAAAAAAGAAAAAATCGATTCTTTTGGTGAAAGTGTTGTGGTGTGCACTCAGTCTATGAAGCTACTTTGGAGCGTGAAGGGGAAATGCACAGAAAATACTCATATCTGTATGCTTGAGGTTAGTAAGTAATTTCGAGGACGAAATTTATTTTAAGGGGGGAAGGATGTTACACCCCGTATTTTCTTATTCCTAATAATTATATTTCTATCATTGGAAAAAAAAAGAGATGATTTTATGGTTTGGATCCTAATTGATATCTTCTCTCTAACTGTTGTCGGTACTATTATAGTATTGGGGTTAAAGTCTAATTAGTTTTAGTATTTAGTATTGTACCGTATTTAAATACTTTTAGTAAGTGGTTACCTATTATTTAGGGGAGAACGTGGGTAAGTTATATTAGACTAGGGTTATATTATAAGAGATCGAATATTGAGAGCAGGCGTTGGGAGAGCCGCAGCAGCCATGTAAGGGTTCTCGAGGCGTCCTTTGATAATCTTGCTTTCAATCTCAGTTGCGGTATGTATTCTCGTTCTTCTTCATTGGTTCCATTAAGTTGGAGTATTACCTTTTGATAGGGAGTGTCAGAATCCTTGGTTACACAATTTTTCTTAGTGTCTAATTTACTCGGATGCAGTTTGAGAGAGAGAGAGATGTGCGATGTGTGTGGCGGTGTGGTGGTTTGTGTGTGCTGTGAATGACGACTTTGGTATGAGTTCCATTTTAAATGTTGTGATCAGTGGGGTTTTGGCCGTATATGGTTCTTGCCATGGGGTTGTTGACACCATGTCAATGAATGACAATGGCTCTGGATGAGCTCAGTATATTGGGACAAGTATGTAGTTGATTATTGGAAAGTGAAGTTATTAGTTTGGGTTCTTTTTTCTTAGGTAGTCTTAGATTGTTATAGAATTATACTTGAAACTATAGTTAGTGATAATATTGCTCTATGATTCTTGGTTTAGGTTAGGCTCGTTTTGCGTTGTTCGATTGCGTTACTTTTGGACCCAGGTGAGTGGTTAAGCATGTTACGTACTTGCGAACTTCCCCGTATCCCTTAAATTAATGTTTTAGAAAATTCATGATTGAAATTGGGAACATGTATTTGTTTTATTTAGTTCTTGAAATTGGCATGCGGATTGGTGAAACTATTTATTGTTTGGATAATCTTTTGGTGAGAACTTTGAGGATATTATTGGGAACATATTTTGGAAGTCCAGGGAAATTAATCCTCTGTGTGCGGGTGACTCTGGCCATTAGGGAAGAGACCGGATTAGGCCGGTGACCCTAATGCTCAACGGTTGTTATTGACCGGATCATTCTTAGGGAAAAGTTCTACGGGCTGCCTACTCGTGGTGACTCTAAGTTTCGATATTGGATCCAATTTTGAGATATTTATTCACTAGCACTTGGTACTATTGATTTTGGTTGTGGTTCCCCGTTGTTATTGGAGATTGGATTTTGATCACCATTAAGACTTATCGGATGATTCATTGATTCGATTAATTGATTATTTTGTTGTTTACCCGAATGCCAAATTTATATTGACATGGTAAATTATTTTGATCCCTGTTTCAGAACTTTATTCTAATATACATGCTTTGCCATTCACTGAGCTCGTCAGCTGACGGATTTATTCCAACTTCTTTTTCAGGCTAGTTGGGGATTTAGGCAAGGACTCTGATGGCATCTCGGGGACTTCTTTTAATTTGACCTACTTACGGTGTCTCATCATATTTTATTTTATTAATCGCTTCCGCATTTGAAACATTTTTCAGTTATTGAATTCTTTTTATTATTGGTGGATCACTTGGTATTATTTGGTTCGTGGGATGTTTGTGCCCCATGCTTTTTTGTGAACATTTTTGGCTGATACTGTTTTGAATAAAATTTACTCAGTGATTCAAAGCCTTGGCATCTAATTTATTTTCTTTTTAGGCTGCGTGTTCCATGGGTTAGTCTCATGGTTCACGGCCGGTCACTTTCCATTTTGGGGTGTGACATCGCATGCTCGATTGATAAAATGCCTGCTTCAACTTTAATTTTTACTTTGAAATTCTTGATTCGACTGTCCATTGGATTTGAAATGCATCATTGACAATCCTTTTCCTGTTTCAACTATTGTAATGTGCAGAGAGGAGTGGCCAGCACGCGAGGGCACGGTGGTCCGGCAAGCTCGCTCGAGCTATACAGGGGTCTGCCTGAGCAGGTCAGGGCCTTGGTGGATGCCGCGGGGTTTGGCCTGTTTATCCGCATATTGACGGCAGTGAAGAGCGACCATGCCCTACTGACTGCGTTGGCGGAGAGGTGGCAGGATACGTCTAACACCTTCCACTTTCCAATCGGGGAGATGACAGATACCCCGGTGGACTTCCCAGCCCTGACTGGCTTGAGGGTAGGCGGTGAGCCCATCCCGTTCGACTTGGGGATCCACAGAGATACTAAGGCACTGAGGTGGTTTCTGGGAGAGGTGCCTGAAGGCAGTACAGAGACGGTCCACTATGACCAGTTCAGGAGGTACTTGGAGGGGAGGGTGTCGGAGACAGAGCAGGAGGAGGAGCAGATGGCGAGGGCCTACCTGCTGTACCTGTTTGGGGCCACGATGTATGCCAACAAGCGGTCCACGGTTCAGTACCTGTCCTACCTGCTAGCCCTTTACGACTTGCGCACGGCCTCTCGGTACGACTGGGGAGGAGCAGCTTTGGGAGCGTGCTATGGGTTCATGGGGGAGTTCTCGTGGGGAAAGAAAGCGATTGCTAGCTATTGGAGAGTGTGGGAGGTAAGAAACAAAAACCTTAGCTTGATTTCATTTCATACTTGCACTTTTCCTTTGAGTTGTATATGCTGTATACTGATGCTTTGATTGATTGAAAACCTTGCAGCTGTGGGCTTACGAGGTGCTAAAGATGTATCCTCCGGAGAACAAATGCCCGGACTTGAGGACTCTCCCCCGTGCTCTGATCTGGGGGCCACTGCACAGAGGCAAGAAGAAGTCGAAAGGGGGCCTCCTGGCCTTCAAAGCTTACCTCGACGAGCTGTCGGGCTCACAGGTGAGAACCAGTTCCTTTGGTAGATTATGCTTTGAAATGCTTTAATGCTATCGCTGATACCCTTTATTTGGCTAATTGAATGTGCTGCAGGTGGAGTGGGATCCTTGGAGCAACGTGGAGCCTGAGCCCGAGTACCTGGCGAGGAGCAGAGTGGTGACAGCGAGCCGAGTGCTACTGGAGTCAGCCTTTGGGTGGCAGAGGTATTTGGGCGACCGAGTGACACAGCAGTCGCTTGGCTTGTACGAGTACATAGTCCCTGGGCCACTTCCACCTCGTGTTTCACACACTAGCTGGCATACCCTTGCCGAGCTGTAACACTTTACTGTCCCGGAGGACCTTACTGCCTTTACGAGGCCTGAGCGCAACTATGCCTTCTACTGGAGGCATACTTGGCGGGACCACTAGGAGTGATGGAGCATATGGCGGTAGAGAGTGAGGCTTTAAAGGCGTGCGAAGAGAGACGGAGCCAGAGGGGCCAGGCAACTCATTCTCGGGAGAAGAGTGGCTATGCTGCGGCGACTGGACTTCCTCGACTTTTGTGGTCACTGCCAGTGCGGGACGCACAGGGAGAGGCTGCCACGGTTCAGTTTGAGCCAGCCAGGACGGAGCCAGCACAAATCACAGGACCGGTATGATGTACTTTCAGCTTGAGTCATTTCCTTGTACCATATTTGAATTGCATTTGAACTTGCTTATTGACTTTGCTTCCATAATGAATACAGGTGCCAGCCCAATGGGCGCGAGAGGCTGTCCTCTTGATGCTGGCAATGGAGAAAGAATTTCACAAGATAGCGGGCGGTACCCCTTTGCGGCTGCACTACCCACCGGCTGCTCAGGCTCCTGTTATACAACCTCAGGTATAAATTAAACCCAAAAACCTTGTTCCATTTTCTTTTCGACACTCAAAAAAAGAACCTGATTTCAATACAATGCATGCTTGATGTACCTGCTCTTGATACCTGTTTTTTAGCATTCGACATATACACAATATGCACAAAACAGATATATGGAAACCGATGCTTCGACACTTGAAACAGGCCGTCTGGGGTCCGAAATCTCCATTAAGCGCGATGTTTGGAAACCGATGCTTCGACATAGCCCCAAATACCATTCATGACTTGTATGAATCGCTAAACTTGCAAAACAGGCCTTGCAATTGAAAACGGACACTCGAGGGCAATAGATGCTACAATCTGTTTCTGGTGCAGGTTTTACTGGCGTGCACCGGTAGATGGCTGAAGTACGCCAGTATCAATGTAACATGCACACGCTAACAGATGACACTACTACAATAATAGATATGCGTCACACTAAGGAGATTCACAAAGATCACGGTTTTCAATGAAAGCGTGATAAAAAGTGGGTTTTAGCGCGGAATAAAAGACCTCGCTCTTGCGGCGAGATAAAAGAAAAACAACCTCACCCTTGCGGTGTGATAAAAGATTTTAGGGCAAAAAAAATGAGATAAAAGATCTCACTCTTGTGGCGAGATAAAAGAGAAAAGACCTCACCTATGTAGCGTGATAAAAAAGAGAAAAGACCTCACCCTTGTGACGTGATAAAAGATTTTAGGGCGGAAAAGAATGAGATAAAAGATCTCGCTCTTGTGCCGAGATAAAAGAGAAAAGACCTCACCCTTGTAGTGTGATAAAAAAACTTTAGCACAGAAAAAAGCGAGATAAATGATCTCACTCTTGCGGCAAGATAAAAAGCCTACCCATTTTAGGCGCGCGGTCTGAATTTTCACGTGGACGGGTTGGTACTCATTTAGGCAGGCTTTGAAAAGTTATGTGATGAAAACGATGTCGTTAAAGGACTTTGGAAAGTTCTATTTTTTTTTTTTACAAAAGGTAAGAAGATAAGCCCTAATTACACTCACCCCTAAAGATTTTTACGTTTCATCTTCATCTTCACACCCAAAAAAGATCGAGAGAGAGAGAGAGAGAGAGAAGGCAAATTTCATGACTAGATTCCATCGGTGCCCACTTGTTTCTTAAAAACGATGGGCGGGCTATTCCACTAATACCCAATTTTCATGTGGGCGAGTTGTGATCTTTATGATTTATTGTAGTAGTAAAATTTAGTTATTTCGGATGTCTTTCAAATGTTTGACACATTAGGTAAAAAAATAATTATATTATTATGGCTTAGCCTTGTCTGAAAAGGATTAAAATCTAATTGGGAAGCTACCATTGAAATTAAAATTCAATATAAACACAAAATTCATGTGAAATGGTTAGTTTATAAAAAAAATGTAAAGTTTGTCCATAATATAATGTTACAATATACAGGTTGTGATAATTTTCATAAAATTTGTCTATATCATGTTAATTGCATTTCAAAAAATTCAGCAAATTTTAAGGGAAAAAAAAAATTTCTCACTTTAAGAAGTAAGTATAAATATTTTTGTTTTCCTATTGTAATAGAAGTTATTGGCTAGCTTAGTGGTAAGGGCTTGGGAAATCAACTAAGGGTGCATGGGTTCGAAACTTGGCAATGACAAGAAAAGAAGTTCTAATAGATACAAAGAAAAGATCACGCGCAATGATTTTCCATCTCAGTATATGGTGTGATTATTCTGAACTTTCAATCACGGTTATAGACCGTGATCTAAAGTGACATACAATCACACCCAAAAAGAGAAACGATCACGCCCAAGAGAAACAATCACAGCTTATAACTGTGATAAAAGAGAAACAATCACGCTTTTTGGCCGTGATTGTTTCTCTCTTTCAATCACGGTTTATAACCGTGATAAAAGAAAGTGACTTACAAACACATCCAAATCTATCACGGTAGCAAAAGCGTGATGAAAAACTTACAATCACAGCCAATAGCTGTGATCTTTATGGTTTATTGTAGTAGTGTGACTGGCGCACGCCAGTGAAATGTGATGCAGATCCACTTGTCTAACCAACTGTCCTTTTTCTGGGAGCTCCTTGTCTTCACCCCCACACGGTTTGCACACGGTTTCTGGGTTTTCATAGGGCATGGTCCTTGCTTACAAGGTTGGTTGGATGCTTATGTCTAGCTTTGAATGTGGCACAGGAAACAAAATGATCCCTTTGGCCTATAAATGGAAGAAGTACGCATTGTTGCATTCACACCTCTACTGCCTTTCCTATATTCAGTACACTTTAGTATTCACAATGGAAAACCCCCTCCCAACCTTGCTCAGGCCTTGGCTAGTGCAGTTTCTGACCGTCGACTGGCTAAATTTCCAATATCACGGCCTCGCTTCCTTCCGCTATCTGCGACATTTGCCGCTCCGTTCGGCTCTCCTAAGAGCTGCTCTCAGGTTCTGGGACCCTGACATCCACGTTTTCCGCTTTGGCGACGAGGACATATGCCCGACTGTCGAAGAATTCCAAGCTTATCTTCGGACCTTTGCATCCCCAACAATCGTCGTTCCTCCCTATCAAGTGAGCATGCCTGGCCTACTGGCGTCCTCTCCTAACATCTCCCGGGGTTTGGCCAATACCATGCTTGAAGGTGGCCAGATCAATATTATGCGGCTGATCGAAAGGTACAACCCAGACGGTGATTTGGAAGATGAAGCTGTGCAAGCTCGGTGCCGCTTTGCTCTGGTAATCTGCCTGCTCGCCACTTACCTGCTCATTCCTGCCGACGGGCGGGTCAGTCCCCTGCTTGTGAGCGTCGCTGCCCAAATGGGGATGCGAAGGAACGTGATCCCTCTGGTTTTAGCGGAGACGCTCCTTGGCTTGGATTTGATCCACACCAGTCAAACGAACGTTTTTAGTGGAAGCCCGCTTCTGCTTCAGGTAAACTCACTCAGCTCCCCTTTTTTCGATTTTCGTACTTTCTCATTTTACCTTAACACTCGGCTTAGGCTGCTTCTTAGCTCCTTACTTGTTTTTCCGCTCAGGTTTTATCTGGCTTCTTACTTGTTTTTTTCGCTTATGCAGTTGTGGCTGTCGAACAAGCTGGGTTTGCTGCACCCTTCGGTAGCGGGCTGGCACCTGTTTCCGAAGAGGATTCACCAAATAGAGATGAGGAACCCGAAAATGGATTTGGAGGGCTGGTACGAGTTCCTGCAGCAAGTGCAGCCTGATGAGATTGCCTGGAGGTGCCCCTGGTTGGACCTTTCGGATATGGCCACTCATTCTGATGGTTTCGACAGGATGGTGATTGCTGGGCTGACCAGTTTCACCTTCTACATCCCCGGACGCGTTCTTCGCCAGCTCGGCATTCCTCTAGAGAACAACCGCATCAGCACTGGGAACTTCCATCTTCCCAACTTCAATGCCCAAGCACTCAATGGATACCAGAGGCGCTGGGGCCTTAGGGTTATCCAGGCAGAAGTGCCGAACTTTGACACAAGGCTAAGGAACCACTACAGGCAGTGGTTACGGATAGATGTAAGCCCAAGAGAGAATATAGGCTGACTCCGGACCACTTTGTTGTGCTTAAAATAAACTATGAGCCGTTAGGCTTCTCAAGCATTTTGTTTTGTTTTCCATGCTTCCACTGTTTTAAGGCTTTTATGCTCAGCTTGTGTATTAGAAGTAGTAATTTGCAATAAAGTCGAAAGAGGAAAGGTTTCCCCCTTCTGATTCTCCAATAAAACTTTGTCTCGTTCTCGACCCCTCTCGATCTTTGATTGTGGACGCAAAATGTCAAACCATGGATCAAGTTGATAGAATACGACTGGGTCTTAGAGAGAGACTGCCTACGTATCCCTTTTCAAGGAATCAGGTCAAAACGTAGTTTAGGCCAATGTTCATTCGTGTGTTTTACCTCTCCTTTTTATGCTCTAACTTTTGCCTAGTGCCGCCTTTTCAGGTTTTCGGCCTAGCGAGCTTTCGACTTTTTGCCCATTTATTTTTGCCTAGACCGCCTCCTTAGGTTTTCGGTCTAGCAGGCTACTCTAACTTTTGCTTGGCACCGCCCACCCTTGTGGTTTTTGGTCCAACGAGCATCTCTCAGGGGTAGTAACGTTTGAGTTGATCCAAGTTGACCAGGGTGTTGAATTCGTTGCCGTCGAGATCGATGAGTTTAGCAGCACCCCTGGATAGGATGGTCTTGATAATGTAAGGCCCAGAACGTTTCGGTCGGAATTTCCCGCGAGGGTCAAACAACGGAGCGCGGATTTCCTTAGTGACCATGTCCCCTTCAACCAAGCCCCTAGACTTCACTTTCTTATCAAACGCGCGAGCAATCCGACGCTGATATCCCTAAACATAATATAAAGCACGGAGCCTTCTCTCATCAAACAGCATCAGCTCGACAAACCTTCCGCTCAGCCATTCAGATTCCTCGAGACAACTTTCAGCCATGACCCTCAGAGACGGAACCTTAAGCTTGATGGGGAGTACGACCTCCATTCCATAGACTAAGGAGAAAGGAGTTGCACCAGTTGAAGTGCAAATTGACGTTCGATACCCCCATAGTGCTAAAGGCAGTTGCTCATGCCAGTCCCTTACAGACTCAGCAGTCTTCTTGATGATCATCTCGATGTTCTTGTTCGCGGCCTCGACTGCTCCATTTATTTGTGGACGATAGGTTGTGGAACGGTGGATCTCGATGCCGAATTCCTCGAAGAGTTCCAGAACCCTACCCTTGAAGTGACTCCCGTTATCCGACACAAATGCCAGCGGGACACCGTATCGATAGATGATGTACTTGCGAATGAATTTAGCCACCTGAACTGTCGTTAGGGTTTTGTAAGATTCAGCCTCGACCCACTTGGTAAAATAGTCTATCGCCACAAGTATGAACCTATGGCCATTTGAAGCAGACGGCTTGATCATGCCGATAACATCGATACCCCACACGGAGAAAGGCCAAGGCGAGGTCATGCCATACAGCTTAGACGGAGGAACATGCTGCAGATTAGCATGGATTTGGCATTTGAAACAGCGCCGCACATAGTCAATACACTGTGACTCCATAGTAGACCAGTAGTAACCCTGTCTGAGGATCTTCCTAGCAAGCATAACTCCACTCATGTGAGGGCTGCAGACTCCTTCGTGAATCTCCTCCATTATCCTTGTTGCTTCGGCGCCATGAACGCACAGCTTATGCAGTCCGCAGTGAGACCTCCGATACAGCTTCCCTCCACAAATGATGTACTGAGTGGCCAACCTTTGCAAAGCGATCCGATCCTTCTTGGTAGCCTCAGCAGGGAATTCCCCACGCTCCACAAAATTCCAGATGTCATGGTACTAGGGCAGGCCATCATCGACATCATCAATGGCATTGACATATTCATAAGCGGGCAAGTCCCTCTGCTCAATCACAATTGGCCGTAGCTTAACCCCCATTGGAAGTTCAATCATCGAAGCCAAAGTCGCCAAGGCATCAGCGAACTGATTCTTCAAGCGTGGAATATGGGTGAAGGTCACCTTATTAAAGCGAGGAATCAGTTCTTCCAAATCTTGGTGATAAGGCTTCAGCTTTTCCTCACAAACCTTCCAATCTCCATTGGCTTGAGATACTACCAGGTTTGAATCTCTGATTACCTCAAGCTTTTTACCCCAAGTGCAATAGCAGCCTCCATTCCAACAATACAGGCCTCATACTCAGCTTGATTATTGGTGACATCGAAGTTTAGCTTGAAAGCGAGCGGAATATGAGCACCCGTGGGCGTGATCAGCAACACCCCAATCCCAAATCATTTCTGGTTAGCTGCCCCATCAAAATAGAGCGTCTAGACCTCCTCGACCACCATCAGCACATCCTCATCAGGAAAAGTGAAATCCACGTCCTCCGGTCCGTCAATCGGGTGATCAACCAAGAATTCTGCTACAGAACGCGTCCCTTCACGGACTTCCTCGTGACGTATTTGAGATCGAACTCAGCCAGCAGAAGCAACCAACGTGCTAGCTTATGGGTGAGTGCAGGCTTCTTAAACAAATACTTGATAGGATCCATCCGAGAAATTAGTCTCCCCGGATAGGCTAGCATGTAGTGCCTAAGCTTTTTAGAAGCCCAACACGTCTTTTCCAAAGGAGTATAGCGCTCCTCACATCCCACCATCTTCTTGCTCAGATAGTAGATAGCTTTCTCAACTCCATTATCTCCTTCATGTGCTAGCAAACACCCCATAGCCATTGGAGTGACAGACAAGTATAGAATCAACGGTCGACCTGGCGTAGGCGGCATTAAGACTGGCGGATTCCGCAGATACGTTTGAATAGATTCGAAAGCAGCTTGACATTTATCGGTCCATTCAAATGGGACATCCTTTTTGAGCAGGCGAAATAGTGGCTCGCAAGTCAGAGTCAGCTTAGCGATAAACCTGCTAATAAACTGCACCTTCCCCAGAAAACTTCGTACTCTCTTCTCTGACCGCGGTGGCTCCATTTCAAGAATTGCCTTGATCTTGGATGGATCGACCTCGATCCCTCTTGCAGTGATTAGGAACCCCAACATCTTGCCTACTGTGACCCCAAATGTGCACTTCTACGGATTGAGACGCACGTTGTACTTGCAGAGTCTCTCGAGAAACTATCTAAGCACCAGAATGAAATCCTCCTTTTCCTTAGCCTTGACAATCATGTCGTCAACGTAAACCTCGACTGTCTTGTGGATGAAATCATGCAGCAGAGTCGTCTGGGCCCGTTGGAAAATGCAGCTGGCATTCTTCAGCCCAAACAGCATCATCACATAGCAGTAGGTACCCCACTTAGTGACGAAAGTTGTCTTCTCCTGGTCCTCTGGTGCCACAAAGATCTGGTTGTACCCTGAGAATCCGTCGACAAAAGAGAGCAAAGCATGCCCCGCCGTGTTGTCCACAAGCACATCAATGTGAGGCAAGGGAAAACTGTCTTTGGGGCTTGCCCTGTTCAAATCCCTAAAATCGACGCAGACTCGAATTCTTCCGTCTTTCTTAAGAACTGGCACAATGTTAGCGACCCATTTAGGATATTCTGCAACTCTCAAGAAACCAGCGTCAATTTGTTTGGTGACTTCTTCCTTGATCTTCTGAACCCAGTCCGGTCTCATTCTGCGGAGCTTCTGCTTGACAGGTATAGCCCCAGGTGCCAACGGAATTCGATGCTGCACTATCTCGGGATCGATACCAAGCATATCCTTGTGAGACCATGCAAAAACCTCGAAGTATTCTTTGAGCAGATCGATCAGTGCAGCGCAATCCTCAGGGGACAAGGTTGAGCCAATTTGCATCATACGGGGGTCATCCTCATCTTTCAAATTCACAGAAACTACTTCTTCTTTTAGAGGCTGAGCATGCCTTTCGTCTTCCCTTTCGATGAGGGAATGCAACTCAGCCGAGATGCTCCCGTCGAAGTTTGTTCCTTCATCGTTGGGGTCGACACAGTTTATATAAAAGTCAGCAAAATAATCGGAAGTAGGATCATGCATTTCATAAAGCCCTGAAGGGTTGCCAAGTACAGTTGACTCAAATTCAAAGTAAAAGCTATGACGTGGAGGGCCGAGAGGCACAAACTCCGACTCTGAGCTAGACTTAGACTCGACAAACTCTGTGTCAGATTCAGATGTATCATCAATGCATGTTAAACGTGGAGTGAAAATGCAGTTATTAACACTACCCTCAGCTTCCACAATGAGAGAAGTGGGATCCTCGAGAAGGTCGGGAGAGTCGGGCCCAAGCATTAGCACTTCAGCCTCTTCATTCTTGCCAACCAAACCTACTTGGGAGAACAGCATCTCCAAGCTCCCCTGATCAAAAGTCTTCAGCCAGTTTTTATCTTAGCCAGTTGCTTCTTGAATTCTTCCTCGGCCAGCTTATCCTTAGCCAATTCTTCCTCGCTGTCGGACCAGGTGTCTATAGCAAAGATCTCAAAACCTGGCAGCCAAGTGCAAGTCTCCGAATCCCAAAACGGTTCGACCTGTCCCAAGTAAGCAATGCTCCCTCCTTCACAGGCAAAGTAGCTGTCGGGATTATCATAGAGGGTTCGAGGTTTTCCCGCACCTTTCCCCTTTTTGGCCCTTTTGGCAGAGGGAGTGTATCCCAAACCAAAATGGCCTTCGGTAAAAGGAAAGGTGGGGAACTCGGTGATCCCCTGCTGGTTTATTATAAGGGTTTTTAGTCTTGTCTTGTACTAGGAAAGGTTGCTTTGCAAGAAAGAACAAAAAAATAAGGCTAGGTTTATGCTTAAAGTTGACTAGAAATAGGTTGTCATGTAGTACTTAGGTTGAGTGTGAGATTGGCCAAAGAGATAGCTTGCTTGAGTGAGCAAACACATGCACACACATCACTCTCTCTCTCTCCCTCTCTCGGCCTCTCCCTCTCGGCCTTCTCTCTCCCTCTCTCTAGTACTATGTATATATATACATCTATGCATATATATATATATATAGAAGTAAATTTTAAGTACTATGTGATCTAGTCTAGGATAGAGTAAGGCTTTCAAGTGTCAACTAAGGAAGATATGGTCAAAATTCCCTTATAATAAATAATAGGCTAAGAAGTACATGTACTTATATATAAACATATATGTGTACGTAGAAAATCTAGGAAATTGTCTTTATAAGGTACATATACCTATATATAACCATATATGTGTACCTAGAAATCTTAGGACAATAACTTGGGTGGTCATTGGCAAGTCTAGGTTTTCTATTATCCAAGGGATAAAAGTTTCCCTAATATTTATTATCCAATGGGTAAAGGTTATGAGTATGGTCTAGGATTCCTTAGAAATATAATAATAGGCTAAGTAGTACATGTACCTATATATAAACATATATGTGTACTTGGAAAATCTAGGAAATTGACTTTGGTGGGAATCTTAGATTTAGAGCTTTAAGTCTAGGTTTATCCAAGGGATAAAAGTTTTCCTAACATTTATTATCCAATGGGTAAGAGGTAAAGGTGACAAGTATGGCTTTGAAATGACTAGTCAAATGAATATATATATATATATAATACATATATATATATATAATAATTACCTTGGTCCAAAGGGTTCCATTAGGGTTTGAAAGGTTCATAAGGTTCATCTAGGGTTAGGAGTATGTAACTAAGTGAAATGTTAGTTAGGTTTCTTCAACTAGTCGGTTAGAAGCTAACTATATTTGCCAAATAGGATTTCTAGCCAAGAAATATAATTTTAAGACTTTATTTCAATTACTAGGAAAATATACTAGTGCTTTTATAAGCACACTTGTCTTTAGAAAATGACTATATTGTCCGGGGTTAAAAGATTCAATTTTTATAAGTTTCAAATCTAATTATGACGGATTATCTAAAAGAAATTTTTAATGAAATCCAAGTAATTAAAATAAAATTCAAATATTTAATGAAATTTTTATTTACCAAAAATCAGGGTCATTACAATCGTCACCTACGATATCTGAGATTCGGGAGCCAAGTTACGAGAGGGGAAGGGTTTTATGGCACCCCTCTCGCCCAATCCGGAGATCGGTCTCTACTCGGGCATTTTGTAAAATGTTTGCATTTTTCTCTCATTGATCATTTTTTAGCCAATTAGGGCGGGGGAACAGTTAAAGGGGATTAAAACTGCGACAAGTTGTGTTATGTGGCAAAATGTGATGCTTGCACTATTGAAACAATTAGTATATATTGAAAACAGACTTCTGTGAGTATTTTAAACAAACTGGAAAACACTGATCAGGGGGGTGTTATGCGCAGGAAGAAACCTTCATGCACAGGCCGAACCACTGCATGCAGACCTGACCTACGCACGCCACTCACTGACTGGCGTACTCGAGTAGGCCTAAACTCACAACTCTTGTTCTCAACCCTCTGGGCTCTGGAATGGACCAGTGCACACCCAGGACAAACCACGCAGTTTATATCACAGATATTAAGCATTTACAGACTAGTGCAAGGGCTTTAAGCCATAAGAATGGACAAAACACCCCATAAACAATGTGGAAGTAAACAGAGGCCAAAGCCAAGTTGCCATGCAAGGGCCAGCCACTGGACTAGACCTCACTGCCATATGCTAGTAAATGGTGACCGTACGCCAGTGATGCCTCTTGTCCAGTACTTGGCTTTGCATCTTCTGGGTTCTGGAACATGACCAGAAAGACCCCAGAGGCATTCCAAAGCAGAAATAATAGACAAATAACTACACAGTTCTAAATACAGAAAGCAGTAGACTATTTTTTTAGCATGCAGTAAGGTGATAGAACATAAAGAAGACAGAAAATAGCTGATCAGTGATCCCCACGCCAGTGTTGCACATACTTCCATTACTGGCGTTGTGGGCAGCATGCCCTCGGAGAAGGATTTCGTTCCCTTCCGACAACTTTCGGGGCAAGGCCCTCTCGGAATCGAGGGAGCGCGAGCGGAGAGGCAAGCGCTCATAAATACAGAGTTGCCACTCGGGTTTTAAAGGTCCGACACCCAAGGAATCGTATTTTCGAAGCACCTGCCGCGCTGTTTGATTTGAAAAAGTGAAGAAAACCAGTCCGTCATAACCATATCTGGGTTCGGGAGCCAGGTTACGAGAGGGGAAGGGTTTTAAGGCACCCCTCTCGCCCAATCCGGAGATCGGTCTCTACTTAGGCATTTTGAAAACATTTGTGATTCTTCTTTTTATTAACCAAATTTTAGTCAATTAGGGCGGGTGTAGACACCCCAATTTGGCCTAACGATTATTTCAAGTCCCACCTTGGGACAATCCCGATGATGAAATGGATACAGTGATTGCTGATTGCTTCCTTGAGAACCTTAGGACTTTCGGTGAGAACTTTGACCACTTAGAGGACCCAATTCAAAGCCATACAGCCTTTCAGACAGAAATACAGAAGCCTAGGAAAATCCATCTGACGGCCGTAACATCGATCCCACGGCCATAACATCAATCCCTCGCCCGACCAACCTGTTGCCAGCAAAATCTCCCTGAGAGATCAATCCCTCGGCCGCAAGATCTATCCTTCGGTCGAGACATCCATTACACGGCCGCAACATCCATTACTCGGCCGCTAGATCGACCTTTTTCCAGACTCTCGAACGTTCTGTCAGACGTTTGGTTTGATCCAACTACACTAACTTTCCGATGCGTTCGGGCTACGCTCAGAGATTACGACGTAGAGTTTGAGATGCATTGCAATTGCAATTGCCATCTCGTGATTTGATTGGCCGGAGTGAGTCATCCCTATGCCTATATAAAGGGGCCTTTGGGTTCCGAATTAACACACAGAAATTGATAGACCTACACACTCAATCAAACCTCGAAACTCTGCACAAATACTCCCTCAATCCCATACTCCAAAAGCCCTAACCTTCCGAAGGCAGCCGTCAATCCGACAATCAAACCCCGAAGTTCAAACCCTAACTCTAGGGTTCTCGATCAAGCAATCAATCGATCACACTCAATCCAAAGCAATCAAGCAACTGAGGGATCAAGGTGGTGAGGCCCAACGGCCTCTGGTTTGTCTTAATTTATTGCTTTTCTGATTAATCGTAGCATTTTTGATTATCCATTAATCTTTCTGTCTGGTGTGAGGAAGAACACCGACCGGGGCTTCGATCCCTCGGCCGGTACATTAAACCAGTGTGATTACTCGGCCGTGACATCCATTCACCGGCCGAGTAATCGATCTCCGGGACATTTTGTTTGCTTTTATGCTTTCTAATGCATGCTTCAATTATCGCACCGGCTCACTTTGCTTACGTTTAAAGGAATAAATAAGCAGACTATGTGTTAGAATTAGACAAAGCATCTATACGTCTTATGTTGAATGATTATGGGCCAGTCTCACGATTGGGCAAAGAGGGTGCCTAACACCTTCCCCTTATTGTACTTTTGGCTCCCGTATCCAGAATCTCTATCTATTTTCCCAGTTTTAATAAACTGGGTGGCGACTCTATTTGATGATAACCGTTATCGTGTGGCGATGTTCCTAGCCATGGGAATGTCCATGATTTTGGTTTATGAAGTGAGCAACCAATCGATTAAACACAACGTGATCAATCTGTATGGCGATGCCCCGTTTGGGAGGTGTCTACAGTTTTTGGCGACTCCGCTGGGGATGTGAGAGCCATAACCAAAAAGTTCAACATAAGACTAATACATGCCTTGTCTAATTCATTTATCATATGCATCGAGCGGGCAACCCGTTGAGTTCACCTGATATCCCGGCATGACACGGGCTATGTTGGGGGTTCCAGCAAACTCCACAGTCACTCGTACCTAGTGGTATATCAAAAAGGAAATCACCCAATCGCCGCCTATGATGGGCTGGCGAGAGGACTGGTGCCCTTTGACAACTGAGCACCCTGAAACTACCTAAACCTTGCATGCTTTAGAAAGCCATAGAACTTATCAAACTAAGACAGGAACCTACAGGCTAGGAACCTACTTGCATTTTCACTTCCAAGTCCTTCCTCACACCTTGTATCATCTGTTGTTGTAAATAACTTTTTCTGTGCAGAAGGGTTGGGATTTTTAGCCCAAATCCTAACCCTACACAAGCCAAGTACTGACTTACAGGTATTCTACTTTTCAAAACAGACACAATAAGTAAAAACAAAGAAGCAACCACAGCCAATTTTATACTCTTACAACACCCGAAGTCACGCCAAACAGAGGTCTTTGCAGCCGTCTCGTCTGTCACCCTCACCGGCCAAAACACCTACACTGCTACGGTCCCAATCACTTTCAGGGACTCCGCGGTCATCTCCTCAGCAAACTCAATCATCTACCAAATCCTAAGCTTTATCAAGTAATCCTCCCACTCTCATGGCAGATAACGACGCCATCATTGCTAATCACCAAGCTCAAAGTCGCTACCTTATCAGCAGAGAAAGCAGCAAGAGATGCTGAGAACGAAGAGAAATCGGTGGAAGATGAGAATCCTCAAGAAGTGGTATTGGCAGAAAACCCTGAATTGGCCAAAACAAGTCAAGGAGATCGAACGTACTCTGGACACATTCACAAGGGGACCAAATTCTAGATTTTGAAGGACTCTGCCTTTTTCCAGATTCTCAACTACCTGAGAAGTTCAATAGAACTGGCAATCCCACTAGCCATGTCCGCCATGTCATCAACACTCTGAAGCCAATGGGCTTGGATGATGAGCTCATTGTTCAGTTATTTCAAAGGACTCTTACTGAAAGCGCTCTCGATTGGTTTCTCACTTTGGAGTTTGTGCACTATCATACTTGGCCAGAAATTGCCAAATGCTTTTTTCAAGCAATATGCATACAACGTCCAAATTGAGTTAACAACTCGAGATTTGGAAACGACTAAGCAGGAATCAAACAAGGACTTTGCAACCTTTGTGGCTAGATAGAGAGAAAAAGCCGCCAAGATGAAGAACCGCCCCTCTAAGGAAGATCAAGTGAGAATAGTCATCAAGAGTTTGCAGCCCAAGTACCTCATGCACATTTACACTCAGGCTATCATTGATTTCAAGCGCCTGCCTGCTACTGGGCTGCAGATTGAAGAAGGGATCAAGCTAGGCCTCATTGGGAAAGAAGAAACTCCTCCACCCAAGAAAACCTTCCCGACCCGTACATCTTCTGCCTCCGTCAACGCCCTTAACTCAATCTTACCACAAGACCCTTTTCAAATTAGCTCATCCCAAAGCTCAAATCGCCCCCGTTGCAACTTTGACCATCTTTACATGACCTCATCTCAAGCCTTAGCCATTCTGAGCCATTAGGGGCATCTCAAACCTTTAAAACAAACCACTTCCTCAGCCACCCTATGGCCCAAACCATGATCCTAACAAACAGTGCGCTTACCACCAACACCCTAGGCATGAGACAAATAACTGCATGCGCCTCCGCCATGACATTCAAGATCTCATTGATAGCCGAACTATAAAACTTCCAAAACCTAATGTGCAAGCCAATCCACTTCCTACTCACAAAGCTGAGCCACCACCCCAAAACATCGATTTCATAAACAACCCCACATACAATCCTGGCCAATACATTGTCCAAAACAACCAAACCAAGCCAACCTTTACCTTCCCAGAGGAGGACGAATGTTTCATGATGGAGGAGGAAGAAAACAATGAGTCCAATCAATCAGAAGTGATCGATCCCGACATGTCTGACAAAAGTAATGAAGAAGAACAAGCAAAGGGGAAAGTGACTTTGACGGAATGAAAGGAGAATACGATGATCCACTCGATGGAATCTCCTTAGCATCACTATTCAATCAAGTGGAAATAGCTGACGACTGCACAATCAATAAGGAGGAAGAAAAGGTGATGAAAACCTAGACCAACACTTCCATTTGGGGACTGCTCATGGCTCAAAGAAGTAGCCACCAGTGAAGATGGATCCAGTTCAAAGGCCCTGTTTGGCAAAGAAGAGGGTGGAAAAGAGTATAAAGTTGCGAAAGGCAAGGGTTTTGAAAACGACCTCGAAATGCTACAATAGCTAAGAAGTCACAACATGGCAAAGAACATTAAACATTGCTTTTATCAAGCTAAAACCTGTTTTGAGCCCCTGCTTGGGCATTTAATTTCTGCTAAGTGAATTCCTGTTTCATCCTCTAGACTACGCTTATTCAATGATTTACTTCCCAAATTGCAATTGCCAAACACTATAGTCTCTTTGCCAAACAAGGGAAATTTCAAGGAATCAAGTTCCCTGTGTCGCTGACAAAAAGGAAGGAAAGGATGAACTTTAGTTGCTTAAGAAACTAGGTTTTTGTCAAAACTTAGAAAGAAGACACTATCTCCGCGAGAACACTTAGGGTTAGCTCGCCCATTATGAAGGTACAAACACAAGAGAGATTTAGAAAAATATCTCCATCAAATTCCTCTCCAAAACGCAGAAACCCTCTTGAGAGAAGTGCTCGTTGGGTAACTGAAAACCCAAGCAAAAGTAAGAGCAAAGCTGCTAGGGCAAGAAAATGCAAAAACGCAGCCTAGGCAATAGTTAAGGCATTCAAAGAAAAGCTCGCTAGGGACTCAACCTCCATTAGGTAACCTAGGCAAAATCAAGAGCATGTGAGAAGAAAAACCAAGAGTGAAAACCCAACCTCAAAGGTAATGATTTTGGAACTACGTAAAGGCCTGATTCCCTGATTAGGGATACGTAGGCAATCTCACATTGAGATGCGGCCCAAACATTTGGAGAGAAGGAAAAACGTCAACAGATTTGTACTCAATGATAGGTATAGCTAACCTTGCGTATTGAGCTCGCAAAAGATGAGTATGCTTTTCTCGAAGAATTGGCAACAAACAATAGACACAAGAATTATAGGTCATCCCCTCTAACCTAAAGGTAATTGACACAATGAGCAAGATACCTTGAAAACTCCCGAGTTTGGCAACCGGACTATGGAACACGGCAAAAGCAAAAGGCAAGAAAATCAAAACCAAGCATAAGAAGGAAGAGAAAAGAGGATGCCACTTAGCCAAAACAAAATCTACCTTTGGAAAATCAAAGTAACGGCCGAAGGATCTATACATCGGCCATAACATCGATTCTTTAGCCGAGTAATCAATTCTTCGGCCAATATTTTATTTTCACACAAATTACTGTCTATCAGCAAATACTTGTTCAAACAGCCATGTTCTGACTATCGCATGCAAACTCAAGACATCTAGGGGCATAAAAAGCATTTCTCATTTCATGAACAAAAGCTTGCCTACAAAATCATCACTGTGGTTGCTTTCACTATACAAATACAGTTTCTGCTTCTCTCTTTGCTAACCATGAACAGGAAGGAAAAAGAAAATCCTAAAGCTGGTCGTGACGCCGTCTTCGAGACGATCTCTAAGATGAAGAAGGGGATTACTGGCTATCCTCCCCACTGACAGCTTATGCTCACTCAGCCTCAAAGCTACAAGGAAAAGAATGCAAAACAAGGGGCAAGCACCAAGCGCCTCTTCTCCGTCATCAGAATGGAAGGAGACAAAGGAAAGGGCCCATGGCCAAACAAAAGCAACTGGAGGAACAATAGGCAAAACCAAGGAAAAATGGCAGTACTCCATACAGTCACCTGCCTAAAGAAGGAAACCCACCTAGTCTCTGATCTGAGCATTCTCCAAGTCTACTTTAGACATCGAAGAAGTAGATCTCATCAACGCCGAAGGAGGAGGAGGAACAAACTGAAGATCCTCAGCACGCGGGTGCCACTGGCTGGCCACCCGATCACATAAGTACCAGGCTTAACAAAAGGGACCCTCGAACAGGCTACGAGTACAATTTGGAACCCTGGAAAGAGGGGTGTCCTCTGATACACCACTCCAAGGGTCAAACCTCGCCTACAAACAAAGTCTAAATCAGCCACAGCACAGAGGAATGGAGATCTAAAAACAAGGAATGCAAGGGGTACCTGGTCAACCATCAATCGGTCCAAAACTCGTTGCCAAGGCTCAAAATTGGCAACAGTGGCTTCAGTTGCCCCACCAACCATCGCTCGTAGCAAGGGAAAAATCACAACTAGAAAAGAAGGAGGATATACCTTAAAGCACTCGGTAGTGACCGCCAAGGATAAAACTCTTGTCCTATGGGCAAGCTCCAAGATTACCATACAAGGTGGCCAAAGCAGATGATCCCCAATCAAACTCCCTAACAGCCCCCAAATGCTGCAAAGGGGCCAAGAGCTGTGTATGCACTGAACTATCCTTGTCGGCAAACAATGTCTGCCCGAGGAGATAGAGAAGGAAAGCCCGTGTCAACTGTTCAATACTCACCTGAGTCAAAATATCAGTCTTCATGAAAGTCTTACTCAGCCAAGAGACATTAGCTTGACCTCGGGAGTAAAGAGGAGGCATCTTGCCCAAAGACCACTCCAGAGCCTCTGTCCGCTCCCAAAGCCTGGGGTCAACCCAAAGAGGAGCTCCACCTGCTCATAGGCTAGTAAGCAAAGAAAAATCACCTGGCGTGATCGTCATCTCACCAACAGAAGGACAGTGGAACGTGTTGGTAATATCCCGCCACCTTTCAACCAGCGAGGTCATTAACGACCAATCCGTCTTCGGAAGATTGAGGCCCAAAACAAACGCCTCAAGACCAGCAGAGCGTACTAACTCCCGAGCCTGCTCCGGCAACGTCATAAACCACTTGTGCACCTCTTTGCCTCGACCGCGAGCCTCCAGTCCCCTGTTTCTCTGCCAAGGACAAAAAGGGAGTTAATCTCATTGCATGAACAAATATAAAGCTAGGGGCATCAAATCGACGTTTAAAAAGCATGCAGGAGGCACAGTTATTTTAGCTTCTTTAAACAGAACAATTTCAACCCAACCACGGGTCCTTCTCATTCACGCCCCTAGCTAAAAGGGATTTCATCCCACAAATAAGAAGTTCACTCTTAAATCATAAAAAATCAAAAACTCCGAACTAAAGCAAACTTTTTGCTTTTCAGGAAGCTTACCATTGAGGACGCTCAAGTACTGCTTAGCGGCTCTACGCCCACACCTCAGCAACTCTACAATTGGCACCATGTCAACAGCATTAAAGTGGCTCCGCACTTCACATCTCCTTGCTTCGTGCTATCATCAAGCAAATCCAGCAGCTCTACGCCAACCAACTCAGCGGTTCTACATTCACAATCATTTAACGGTCTCGCTCACCTAGCGGCCTCAAGCTCATCACTCCAACAGTCAGGCTCATTCAATAGCTCCAACTAACCACCTGGCAACACCATGTGCTCCTTGTTCGCCATCTCAGACAGCATCATAACTCAACAACTATCTAGTATTCAAACTCAGTGGCTCAAACGCCCATGAAAACACCGTCTCTGCAAGCGCCATACTTCTTGCACCATTAGGTCACTCAACAGCACCATGTGCTCACTTTCCAAGCTGTTCAACAGTTCTACGCTCATCCCTGTGCTCAAAAGCTCTATACCCATTATCACCAAGCGGCTTTAGGCTCACTATCAGCAGCTCCGTGTTCGTCCAGCAGCCCTGTGCCCAAGTCGCTCAAACAGCTTCGCGCTTACCTCAACAGCCCCGTGCCTACTATCTCAGTCATTCAGCAGCTCTGTAGCTACCCCGAGCTCACGTCTTAAAGATAAGCAGCCTCACCACTTCCAGGCCGATGAAACAATCATGTGGCTCCCACTTTAATGCACATTTACGCAGTTCTGGCCAAGCGCACCCTCCGGAAGGCACGTAATGGGAAATCTCCCTAACAAAGTTGAATCTACCTAACAAGGAGGCAAAGGAAATCTCCTAGGCATGCATAAGGATCACCTCATCAGATGGTGGAAATCTCCCAAAACAAGTTGAATTTGCCAAAGGAGGCGATGGAAATCTCCTAGAGCGCATGTGTGAATCACCCCGTCAGTGGAAGTAATGGAAGTCTCCCTAACAAAGTGGAATATGGTCAAAAACTAGCCTTGGGGGCAATCCCGAGCATGTGGAAATCTAGCCTTGGGGACAATCCCAAGCATACTCAAAAACTAGCCTTGGGGGCAATCCCGAGCATGTGGAAATCTAGCCTTGGGGACAATCCCAAGCATACTCAGAACTAGCCTTGGGGACAATCCCGAGCATGTGGAAATCTAGCCTTGGGGACAATCCCAAGCATACTCAGAACTAGCCTTGGGGACAGTCCCGAGCATGTGGAATCTAGCCTTGGAGGCAATCCCGAGCATACTCAAAACTAGCCTTGGAAACATCCCAAGCATAAGGAACCAATCAAACCCCGTGGAAGATGGAATACTCAACAACTCAACGGCTCGAAGCCCACCGTCTCAACTGGCTCGAAGCCGTAAACAAGCAACAGGCTCTAAGCCGCCCCAACAATCAAGACATCTATTCTCAGGCTCCACGCCTGAATGCTCAAAAATCTAACATTTTTGAATGCTCAAGCTCTACGCTTGGATGCCCAACCACTGTGTACTGGATGCTCAAGTTATATACTTGAATACTCAAGCTCTACGCTTGGATGCCCAACCACTGCGTACTGGACGCTCAAAGCCTGTACTTTGAATGCTCGGATTCTGCCATCCGAATGCTCGAGCTCTACGCTCCGAATGCTCAAGTCCAGAACTTGATAGAAGCTCTAAGCTTAAAAGAAACACACACGCACGGGCCCATGCACATATTGCATTATCACATCGAGTCTGCATCATCATATCTGTTCACATCTAACAAACCATCATCATATACACACTCTGCATCTCTCTCTTATTCATGAAACAGGTCAATCCTGCGAATCAACCGGCTTTACGCCTCGGTTTTATTGATCGGCTCGGCGCCTCGATCCTTTGGCTCCAAGCCAAAATTTATGATGAGAAAGCTCCGTGCACAGACCATCAGAATGCAACCGGTTCTACGCCTCGGTTCAAATCACGTCAAGCTCCAAGCTCTGACTCCTCAAGCTCTTACCTCATGATTACAACCGGCTCCGCGCCTCGGTTCCCTCATTCTAACGCTCCGTGCTCCAGTTACAGGCCCCGAGCCCCTCATATCTCAAAACGGCATACGACTCATCTCCAGAAGATGGCTTGGGTTCCACCCCATATCTCAAAAACAGTGTCTGAATCATCCCCCGCAGATGGTTTGGATTCCACCCCACTACACCAAATCTTTTCCAGCTCATTCACAAGGATAGGCTACTCTACCGAGCTCCTTTCAGTCAAAGTAAGGATGATCAAGAAAAGTAAACGCACCTGCAGTGTACTGATCTACCCCAAAATACTAAGGAAGCTCTCCGCAAAGAAACTCCCCAGGTAGCCCCGCGCTCCTTCAACTACTCTTCGCCAAAACCCTGGCTCAGTCTAGGTACGTCACACTAAGGCTTTTTAAGCCCTAAGGTACGTCTTCTGTCTCTAACCCTCCAAACTTTTTGCTTTTCTTTATTGCCCGAACTACGATTGGTCTGAATTTCCCTTGTGGAATACGTAGGCAGCCTCCCGGCCCGACCATAACAAAACCTTTTTCAAAAACCCCTTGGAATAGTGGTTGGACCAAATTGAGTTGCTTTTTACAGCTTTGACTCTTACTCAAACATGTCTCGCGATCCGTCTGAGTTCAGTCGGTAATGGATCCTGTAGACACCCCAATTTGGCCTAACGATTATTTCAAGTCCCACCTTGGGACAATCCCGATGATGAAATGGATACAGTGATTGCTGATTGCTTCCTTGAGAACCTTAGGACTTTCGGTGAGAACTTTGACCACTTAGAGGACCCAATTCAAAGCCATACAGCCTTTCAGACAGAAATACAGAAGCCTAGGAAAATCCATCTGACGGCCGTAACATCGATCCCACGGCCATAACATCAATCCTTCACCCGAGCAACCTGTTGCCGGCAAAATCTCCCTGAGAGATCAATCCTCGGCCGCAAGATCTATCCTTCGGCCGAGACATCCATTACACGGCCGCAACATCCATTACTCGGCCGCTAGATCGACTTTTTTCCAGACTCTCGTTCTGTCAGACGTTTGGTTAGATCCAACTACACTACCTTTCCGATGCGTTCGGGCTACGCTCAGAGATTACGACGTAGAGTTTGAGATGCATTGCAATTGCAATTGCCATCTCGTGATTTGATTGGCCGGAGTGAGTCATCCCTATGCCTATATAAAGGGGCCTTTGGGTTCCGAATTAACACACAGAAATTGATAGACCTACACACTCAATCAAACCTCGAAACTCTGCACAAATACTCCCTCAATCCCATACTCCAAAAGCCCTAACCTTCCGAAGGCAGCCGTCAATCCGACAATCAAACCCCGAAGTTCAAACCCTAACTCTAGGGTTCTCGATCAAGCAATCAATCGATCACACTCAATCCAAAGCAATCAAGCAACCGAGGATCAAGGTGGTGAGGCCCAACGGCCTCTGGTTTGTCTTAATTTATTGCTTTTCTGATTAATCGTAGCATTTTTGATTATCCATTAATCTTTCTGTCTGGTGTGAGGAAGAACACCGACCGGGGCTTCGATCCCTTGGCCGGTACATTAAACCAGTGTGATTACTCGGCCGTGACATCCATTCACCGGCCGAGTAATCGATCTCCTGGGACATTTTGTTTGCTTTTCTGCTTTCTAATGCATGCTTCAATTATCGCACTGGCTCACTTTGCTTACTGTTTAAAGGAATAACTAAACAGACTATGTGTTAGAATTAGACAAAGCATCTATACGTCTTATGTTGAATGATTATGGGCCAGTCTCACGACTGGGCAAAGAGGGGTGCCTAACACCTTCCCCTTATTGTACTTTTGGCTCCCGTATCCAGAATCTCTATCTATTTTCCCAGTTTTAATAAACTGGGTGGCGACTCTATTTGATGATAACCGTTATCGTGTGGCGATGTTCCTAGCCATGGGAATGTCCATGATTTTGGTTTATGAAGTGAGCAACCAATCGATTAAACACAACGTGATCAATCTGTATGGCGATGCCCCATTTGGGAGGTGTCTACAGCGGGGGAACAGTTAATCGGGGATTTAAACTGTAACAGTTTGCAAGATGTGATCGTAAATAGCATGGATGGATGGAATTGACAAATAATAAATGGGATAAAGTTCAAAAGCAGTGAAGAAACATCAAAACAGTGCTTGGTATGGTTTTA
This sequence comes from Rhododendron griersonianum, assembly GCA_018127125.1. NCBI lineage: Eukaryota > Viridiplantae > Streptophyta > Magnoliopsida > Ericales > Ericaceae > Rhododendron > Rhododendron griersonianum. The sequence continues at coordinate 34,808,317 of CM030794.1, forward strand.
TCACAAACAATGGCCAACTTGCATGCATGGATAAACCTGCATGCAAGTGAACCATCGCGCGATACTTCCATACCATCGCGCGAGTGTTGATGTCTCAATCACAGTCTGAACTTTATCCCCTTCTGGGCTCTGGAAGGACCAGTGCACACCCAGGGGGCAAACCAAGCAGTTTATAAGTATTGAATGTAAATAATTATTACAAACAAACTGGGATAGATTGAAAATATACCCCTAAACAGTGGGGGAGAAATAAACAAAGGCCTAAGGCCTAGTTGCCCATGCAAGGGCAGTTTCTGGAAATCAGTAATCCATCACGCGAGAGAGTGAAACACTCGCGCGATGCTCCTGACTGGACTTCCAGGAATTGCTTTGCATGTTTGTGACTCTGAGACATGTTCAGAAGCATTCCAAGGGCATTCCAAACCAACTAAAGTAGTAAGCTAAGGTACTGTATTTATTTTAACATGCATCTCAGTGATTTAAAAGCCAAAAGGGCTACACAAGAGATATAAACATAAATAAAACAAGAAATGATCAACATCCCTTCCCCACGTGGAACAATCTCATGCAGACACAAGTGTCGCGCGAGTTTTCGGTTCCATCTCGCGAGGGTTTTGTTGTTCACAGCTTCTTGTAACCCTGCTGACTTTAGGGCCAGGACTGGTATTGATTACCAGCCTTGGCCCTGCCAGCCCCCCTCAGGGATCAAAACAGGAAACAGGTAAAAGTTTATACCTTTGCTTGAATGATTTTTGAAATGGATTGAACAAGGTGGTGTAGCTTTGCAAATAAGTGTATGGAAAACACAAGAGTGAAAGATTAGGAAGTGTGGTTAGGGTTTGTGACTTTGTGCTAGATTTTGATAACTTGGTAACTCTTTTTTTTGTAACCCTTGACATGGAAGACCAATGGGGGTTTTATAGGAGGATGGAAGGTGCAAGGTGGGTGGAAGGCTTGGCTTTGCAACCAGCCAACAAGGCTGGTCAGCCTTACTTGGTGAAGAAACAAGCCACCAAGGTGAGTGGGAAGTGGTTGTGTGGGTGGTGCACCCCAAGCCTTGTAGACACCCCAATTTGGCCTAACGATTATTTCAAGTCCCACCTTGGGACAATCCTGATGATGAAACGGATACAGTGATTGCTGATTGCTGATTGCTTCCTTGAGAACCTTAGGACTTTCGGTAAGAACTTTGAGCCACTTAGAGGACCCAATTCAAAGCCATACAGCCTTTCAGACAGAAATACAGAAGCCTAGGAGAATCCATCTGTCGGCCGTGACATCGATCCCACGGCCTTAACATCATTTCCTCACCCGAGCAACCTGTTGCTAGCAAAATCTCCCTGAGAGATCAATCCCTCGGCCGCAAGATCTATCCTTCGGCAGAGACATCCATTCCTCGGCCGTGATATCCTTTACTCGGCCGCCAGATCGACCTTTTCCCAAACTCTGGAACGTGTTCTGTCAGACGTTTGATCCGATTACACTACCTTTCCGATGCGTTCGGGCTACGCTCAGAGATTACGACGTAGAGTTAGAGATGCATTGCAATTGCAATTGCCATCTCGTGATTTGATTGGCCGGAGTGAGTCACCAATTGCCTATATAAAGGGCCTTTGGACTCCGAAAATAAACACACGAAATTCATAGAGTACACACTCTCTCAAGCCACGAAACCCTGCCAAAATACTCTCTCAATCCTATACTTCAAAAGCCCTAACCTCCCGAAGGCAGCCGTCAATCCGGCGATCAAACCCCGAAGTTCAAACCCTAACCCTAGGGTTTTCAATCAAGCAATCAGTCAAACACACCCAATCCGAAGCAATCAAGCAACTGAGGGATCAAGGTGGTGAGGCCCAACGGCCTCTGGTTTGTCTTATTTACTATGTTTTTGACTAACCGTAACGTTTTGATCATCTATTAATCTTTCTGTCTGGTGTGAGGAAGAACACCGACCGGGGCTTCGATCCCTCGGCCGGTATATCAAACCAGGAGGATCCCTCGGCCGTGACATCTATTCACCGGCCGCGGGATCCATCTCCCTGGGACAGTTTTGTTGCTCTTCTGCTTTCTGAATGCATGCTCATTTATCGCACTGGCTCACTTTGCTTACTGTTTAAAGGAATAAATAAACAGACTATGTGTTGGAATTAGACAAAGCATCTATATGTCTTATGTTGAATGATTATGGGCCAGTCTCACGACTGGGCAAAGAGGGGTGCCTAACACCTTCCTCTTATTGTACTTTTGGCTCCCGTATCCAGAATCTCTATCTGTTTTCCCAGTTTTCATAAACTGGGTGGCGACTCTATTTGATGACAACCGTTATCATGTGGCGATGTTCCTAGCCATGGGAATGTCCATGATTTTGGTTTACGAAGCGAGCAACCAATCGAGCAAACAAACGTGATCAATCTGTATGGCGATGCCCCGTTTGGGAGGTGTCTACAGTTTTTGGCGACTCTGCTGGGGAATGTGAGAGCCATAACCAAAAAGTTCAACATAAGACTAATACATGCCTTGTCTAATTCATTTATCATATGCATCGAGCGGGCAACCCGTTGAGTTCACCTGATATCCCGGCATGACACGGGCTATGTTGGGGGTTCCAGCAAACTCCACAGTCACTCGTACCTAGTGATATATCAAAAAGGAAATCACCCAATCGCCGCCTATGATGGGCCGGTGAGAGGACTGGTGCCCTTTGACAACGGAGCACCCTAAAACTACCAAAACCTTGCATGCTTTAGAAAGCCATAGAACTTATCAAACTAAGACAGGAACCTACAAGCTAGGAACCTACTTGCATTCTACTTGCAAAAGTTCTTCCTCACACCTTGTACCATCTGTTGTTGTAATTAACTCTTTCTGTGCAGAAGGGTTGGGATTTTCAGCCCAAATCCTAACCCTACACAGGCGAAATACTGACTTCCAGGTATTCTACTTTTCAAGCAGGCACAATAGGTAAATCAAAGAAGCAACCACAGCCAACTTTGTACTCTTATAACACCCGAAGCTACGCCAAACAAAGGTCTCTGCAACCCTCCCGTCTATCGTCCTCATCTGACAAAACACCCTCACCACAACAATTCCAACCGCTTTCAGAAACTTCCCGGTCATCCCTTCAACGGACCCCGTCATTCACTAAATCTCAAGCTTCGTCAAGCAACCCTTCTACCTTCATGGCAGACAATGACGCCACTATTGCCGACCTCCAAGCTCAAATCACTGCACTACTAGCATAAAAAGGCAGCCAGAGATGCTGAGGATGAGGAAAAATCAATGGAAGACGAGAACCCCCATAGAGTAGTATTGGCAGAAAGTCCTGAGTTGACCAAGCAAGTCAAGGAAATCAAACAGGCCTTGGCTCGTTCACAAGGGGACCAAATTCTGGATTTCGAGGGACTTTGCCTCTTCCCAGAATCCAAGCTGCCTGAGAATTTCAAGATGCCCAACATTGAGAAGTTCAATGGAACTGGCAACCCTACCAGTCATGTTCGCCATGTTATCAATACCTTGAAGCCAATGGGCTTGAATGGCGAGCTCATCGCCCAGTTGTTCCAGCGAACTCTCACCGGAAGTGCTCTCGACTGGTTCCTCACTTTGGAATTTGTACATTATCAAACTTGGCCCGAAATTGCCAATGCTTTCGTCAAGCAATATGCGTACAACGTCCAAATTGAGCTAACGACTCGAGATTTGGAAATGACCAAACAAGATTCCAATGAGGACTTTGCTACCTTTGTGGCAAGATGGAGGGAAAAGGCCGCCAAGATGAAGAACCGCCCCTTAGAAGAAGACCAAGTGAGAATAGTTGTCAAAAATTTGCAACCCAAATATCTCAGGCATATTTACACACAGGCTATCACCGATTTCAAGCGCTTGCATGCCACTGGGTTGCAAATCGAAGATGGAATCAAGTTAGGACTCATTGGGAAAGAAGAGGCCACTCCTCCACCTAAGAAAACCTTCTCTAGCCGTACATCTCACGCCTCCGTGAATGCCCTTGGCACATCCTTGTCTCAAGACCCTTTCCAAACTAGCCCATCCCGAAGCTCAAATCGACCCCGCCGCAACTTTGATCCTCTTTACATGACCTTGTCCCAAGCCCTGACCATTCTCAGCCGTCAAGGGCATCTTAAACCTCTAAACAAGCCGCTTCCTCCGCCGCCCTACGGTCCAAACCATGATCCAAACAAACAATGCGCCTACCACCAACACCCTGGGCACGAAACAGACAATTGTATGCGTCTTCGTCACGACATTCAAGATCTTATTGATAGTCGAACCATAAAACCACCAAAACCTGATGGGCAAGCCAACCCACTCCCTACTCATAATGCCGAACCCCCACCTCGAAATATCAATCTCATAAATCTATCTCACAACCCCACATACGATCCCAGCCAATACATTGTCCAAGACAAACAAACTAAACCTACCTTAACCTTCCCCGAGGAGGACGAGTGTTTCATGATGGAGGAGGAGGAGGATAATGATTCTAATCAGTCAGAGGTAATCGACGTTGATATGTCCGACATAAGCAGCAAAGATCAGGCAGAGGAGGAAAAGCTAAGGAAGTGGAAGGAACACTCCTGGGCAAGACACAATTTGGAGGATCCAGACATTCCATTTGTAGAAGATGACGAATGGCTTCGTATCTGGTTTGAGAATAGGAAGAAGGAAAAAGAAAGGGTCATCATGATGAGAAGGCACGCTCGCTTCGAGCCTGCCCAAATAGTGGTACGCATCAACCGTCCCAAAATTCCAACACCGCCCATTGTTTGGGAGACAATCAATCTCATAGAAAAGGTAGAGGAGTTTCAAATGCAACCATGGGTCAACCCTTACGACGAGTGCGACTATAGTCAATGGATAGAGGAAAGAGAAGATCTGGATTTCATGTGCACAGAACCCTATAAAACAGGGGAAAGCGACTTTGATGAAATGGAAGAAGAGTGCAATGATCCGCTCGATGAAACCTCCTTAGCATCACTATTCAATCAGGAGGAAATAGCTGATGACCACGCAGTCAATGAGGAAAGAGAAAGGGAGTTTCCTACCGACACATCCATCTGGGGATTACTCATTGCTCAAGGAGGTAGCCATCGTGCAAAAGATGAACCCGGTTCAAAGGCTCTGTTTGGCGAGGAAAAGGGTGGGAAAGAGTACAAAGTTGCAAAAGACAAGGGAAATGACCCCGACATGCGGCAGTAGCTGAAAAGTCACAACATGGCAAACAAAAAATGTTAAAACATTGTTTTTGCTTTAAACAAACTAGAACGAGTTTTGGGTCCCTGTTTGGGCATTTTATTTCCGCTAAGAGAATTCCTTTTTCATTTTTCAGATTATGCTTATCTAAATCCAAATTTCTAAATTGCAATTGCCATGCACTATGCTCTCATTGCCAAAACAAGGGAAGAATTTGAAGGGATCAAAATCTTCGTGTCTCCGACAAAAGGGAAGGAAAGGATAAACTCTAATTACTTAAAACTAGGTTTTTATCAAAACTTAGGAAGAAGACGCTATCTCCGTGAGAACACTTAGGGTTAGCTTGCCCATTGTGAAAGTACAAACGCAACAGGAGATTCATAAGAACATCTCCATCAGATTCCTCTCCAAAACACTAAAATCCTCTTGAGAGAGAAATGCTCGTTGGGCAATCTATACACCCAAGCAAAAGTAAGAGCAAAGCCTGCTAGGACAAGAAAAAGCGAAAACGCAGCCTAGGCAAAAGTCAAGGCATTTGAAGAAAAGCTCGCTAGGGACTTAACCTCTATCAGGTAACCTAGGCAAAACTTAGAGCACGAAAGAAAGAAAAACCAAGAGCGAAAACCCAACCCCCAAAGGTGGTAATCTTGGAACTACGTAAAAGGCCTGATTCCCTGATTGGGATACGTAGGCAGTCTCACATCGAGATACGGCCCAAACATTTGGATAAGGGAAAACATCAACAGGTCTGTACTCAATAATAGGCATAGCTAACCCTGCGTATTGAGCTCACAAAAGATGAGTTAGTCATTTTCCAAGGAATTGGCAAAAACAAAGACACGTAAGAATTATAGTTCATCCCCTCTAACCCAAAAGTCGTCAACGCAATGGGTATGATCCTTCAAAAGACTCTTAAGTTTGGCAATCAGGCTGTAGAGCATGGCAAAAGCAAGAGACAGAAAATCAAAAACTAAGCATAGGCGAGAATGGATGCCACTTGGCTAAAAGCAAAACCTAGCTTCCTTGGGAAGATAGACGTAACGGCCGGATAATCAATACCTCGGCCGCAACAATGATCTTTCGGCCGAGTAATCGATTCTTCGGCCAAATGTTTTCACACAAATTACTGTCTATCAGCAAAAACTTGTTCAAAAAGCCATGTTCTGACTATCGCATGCAAACTCAAGATATCTAGGGGCATAAAAAGCATTTCTCATTTCATAGACAAAAACTTGTTTACAAAACCATTGTTGTGGTTGCTTTCACTATACAAATATAGTTTCTGCCTATCTCCCACTAACTATGAACAGGAAAAAGAAAAAGCCCTAAAAGCTAGGCGATCTCTGAGAAGAAGGCGAAGGCTGCTCACTGGTCCTCGCATTCCCCCTACCAGCAACCGGTACCCCCTCAGCCTCAAGCTGCAGCCAAAGAAGGATACAAACGCTCAGACTCAAGGGATAATGCATAGCAGATAAAGCTCATGAAGAAAGTCGTACCTCAAGGATCCTACGGTGCTGTCTCCGAACCAAAACCTCTGTACTCTGATAGGCGCGAAGCCATTCCTGCACTATCTCGGCAGGCACCTCTGGAATAGTCAAACATTACAAAACATCTAAAGCAAGGATACAATGCGAAGTGATGAAAGCTAACATAGGAAGCTAAAAATACCTGGGAAGCCCCGACTGGCAAAGTATAGAGCGGGGTCGTGCAAGGAGTCAGCGTCAGGCGCTCCTCCTCCCCATCGTCTGAGTGGTAGGAAACAAACGAAGAAGCCCGTGGCCAAACAGGAGCAACGGGAGGAGCCGCAACAGAGGGGGTCAAGAAAAAACGGCAGTACTCCGTATAGTCACCTGCCTGGAGAAGTAAACCCGCCCAATCTTTGATTCGAGCATTCTTCAGATCTTCCTTCGACATCAAAGAAGTGGACCTCATAGATACTGGAGGAGAAGGAGGAACAAGCTAAAGAGCCTCAACGCGTGACCGCCACTGACTGGCCACTCGATCGCCTAAGTACCAGGCTCGGCAAAATGGCCCCTCGAGCAAGCTACGGGTCCGGTCCAGGACTCTACAACGTTCAAGAGGGGCATCCTCTGGTACACCACCCCAAGGGTCAAACCGTACCTACAAAGCAAGGACAAATCAGCCCCAACACAAGAATATGGAAGTCTAAAGGATAGGAGGTACAAAGAGAAAGGTACATGATCGACCATCAATCGGTCCAAAACTCGCCGCCACTCAGGAAGGCTCAAGACTGGTGACCGTGGCCTCCGTCGGCCCATCAACCATCGCTCGTAACGAGGTATGCAGTTCGCATCACCATGCCTAGTCTCAGGGGGAAACTGGAGAAGGTGCTCGAAAGCCCAGAGCTGAAAAGCAGGTTAACCAAAGCAAGTTCAGAACTAGAAAAAGCCAAAGTGAAAACAGAAGTATAAAGGAATGATACGTACCTCAAGCACTCGAAAGTGGCCACAAAGAATGGGACTTTTATCCCGCGAACAAGCTCTAAGACTGCCATACAAAGTGGCCAAAGCAGACGAGCCCCAGTCAAACTCCCGAATAGCTCCCAAGTGCTGCAAAGGAGCCAAAAACTGCGTGTGTACCGAACCATCCTTGTTGGCAAACAACGTTTGCCCAAGGAGGTAAAGAAGGAAGGCCCGCGTCAACTGCTCGGCACTCACCTGGGTCAGAATGTCAGCCACCATAAAAGTCTTGCTTAGCCAAGCAAGATCGATATGACCCCGGGAACGAACAGGGGGCACCTTGCCCAGAAACCACCTCAAAGCACCCTCTCGCTCCCAAAGCCGGGGGTCAACTCGAAAAGCAACTTCGCCTATCCGCAGGCCAGTCAGCAAAGAAAAGTCACCCGGAGTGATAGTCATCTCGCCAGCAGTAGGAAAGTGGAAGGTATTGGTGGTATCCCACCACCTCTCAACTAGCGAGGTCATCAAAGACCAGTCCATCTTCGGAAGATCGAGGCCCAGAACGAATGTCTCGAAACCTGCAGCGCGTACTAATTCCCGAGCCTGCTCCGGCAGCTTCAAGAACCATCTATGCACCTCCTTGCCTCCACCGCGAGCTTCCAGCCTCCTGTTCCTCTGTCAAAGACAAAAGGGAGTTAATCTCATAATTGCATAAACAAAAGAAATGCTAAGGGGCGTCAAATTTACATCTAAAAACATGCATTGCCTAGACAGGGGCCACAGTTATTTTAGTTTCCTCAAACAAAAATAAGTTCAAACCCGAACATGGGTTCTTCACATTTACGCTCCTAGCTAAAAGGGATTTTTATCCCACAAGCAAAAAAAATTTATTCTTAATATAAAGATTTCCAAAACTCCGAACTAAAGTAAACTTTTTACTTTTTTAGGAAAACTCACCGGCACGTTCAGAACGCTCAAGTGATGCTCAGGCTCTCTGCGAACTATCTCGGCCTCTGGGCCACCAACAGGAGGGTGGTACTGCAGGAAACCGCCATAACCCAGCCTACGCGAAGGAAGAACGTAGGTAGTAGCATCAAACAAGCCGGGCTCCTCAATCGCCTCCTCATCGGAAGACGGATGCTCGCACCTACATGGAGGATGCGAGGACGAACCCGCGACACCTGAAGATGGCGTGGTCATCACGTCTGAACCAAGAATGGGAGGAAAACCAACGGTTTCAAACGACCGAAATCAGCAGCAATGGCAACAGCGGCGGTGGGGATGATCGCCGGAAATGATGGTGGTCGACGGTAGTGGAAGAAGGCGGCAACGTGCGGTGGTCGACGGGCGAGAGGAACGGAGGAGAATGAGAGAGGAGGAGAAGAAAAGATTAAATGGGCCGTAAGATCGATTTAACTGAACTTAAATCGATTTCCTGACTTTTGGCGTTCTCACGGCCGAGACATCAGTTCCTCGGCCGATACATCAATTCTTTGGCCGAGAGATCGATCTCTTGGCCAATTTCCTTCGACAAACATCAGATCATGCTCAGTGCATCAATTCAAGCCATCATGGATTCTAGGTCCTCAACCAACCAAATAGTCTTGGGGGCACCCCCGAGCCAACACGACATGATCAAAATTAGCCTTGGGGGCATGCCCAAGCATCGAAGCTCTCTCTCCACAAACTGCTGGCCAAAACAAGTCAAAACACCCAGCGGCGCTATGCCCGTATCCATTATCAAAGAACTCAGCAGCTCCATGCCCATGTTCACCCATATCAACTCACCTAGCAGCTCTACGCTCGCTAGCACAAACAACAGGCTCTACGCCCATCATCTCTTCAGCGGCCTCAGGCCCATCATCTCAAATGGCTCGAAGTCGTACACAAGCAGTCTCAGCGCCTTGAAGCCTATTACCTCAACAGGCTCGAAGCCTGTATCTACCATCTCAACTGGCTCAAAGCCATAACAATCAACTCAGCGGCTCGAAGTCCATTACCTCAACAGGCTCGAAGCCTTTGTCTACTATCTCCCAGCGGCTCGAAGCCCTTTATCATAGCGGCTCGAAGCCCGTATCAATTCAGCGGCCCTGTGCCCATCGTCTCTACACAACTCAGCGGCTCCAAGCCCGCTATCTCAACTGGCTCAAAGCCGTAAACAAGCAATCTCAGCGGCTCAAAGCCCATTATCTCAAATGGCTCCAAGCCATCACCTCAACAGGCTCAAAGCCTATGTTTACTATCTCAGCAGCTCTATGCTCGCTATCATGGCAACAGGCTCTACGCCTGTAATCATTCAACTTAGCGGCTCCAAGCCCATTATCTCAACTGGCTCGAAGCCGTAACAACCAACCCAGCGGCTCTAAACCCATTGTCTCAAACTGGCTCGAAGCCGTACACAATCAAGTTCTTAACAGGCTCGAAGCCTGTGTTCATCATCTCTAACTGGCTCGAAGCCGTAAACAAGCAACAGGCTCTAAGCCGCCCCAACAATCAAGACATCTATTCTCAGGCTCTACGCCTGAATGCTCAAAAATCTAACATTTTTGAATGCTCAAGCTCTACGCTTGGATGCCCAACCACTGTGTACTGGATGCTCAAGTTATACACTTGAATGCTCAAGCTCTACGCTTGGATGCCCAACCACTGCGTACTGGACGCTCAAAGCCTGTACTTTGAATGCTCGGATTCTGCCGTTCGAATGCTCGAGCTCTACGCTCTGAATGCTCAAGTCCGGAACTTGATAGAAGCTCTAAGCTTTAAAACAAACACACACGCACGGGCCCGTGCACATATTGCATCAACATTATCACATCGAGTCTGCATCATCATATCTGTTCACATCTAACAACCATCATCACACATATACACTCTGCATATCTCTCATGAAACAGGTCAACCCTACAATCAACCGGCATTATGCCTCGGTTTTATTGATCGGTTCAGCGCCTCGATCCTTTGGCTCTACGCCAACACTTATGATGGAAAAGCTCCGAGCACAGACCATCTGAATGCAACCAGCTCTACGCTTCGGTTCAAATCGCGTCAAGCTCTAAGCTCCGACAACTCAGGCCCTCGCCTCAAGACTGCAGCAGGCTCCACGCCTCAATCTAATCACCTCAAGCTCCACGCCTCAGTTCCTTCACCTCAGGCCCTTGCCTTATACCAGCTCCGCGCTTCGGTTCATCACGTCAAGCTCAAAGCTCTGACACCACAGGCTCTCACCTTATGATCAATACTAGCCCCGCGCTTCGGTCCTATCAAGCTCAAAAGCTCCGACACCTCAGGCTCTCGCCTTATGATCAACACCAGCTCCGCGCTTCGGTCCTATCCAATCTCCTCAGACCTTCGCCTCATGACTACAACCGGCTCCGTGCCTCGGTTCCCTCATCACCAAAGCTCCATGCTTCAGAAACTGGCCCTGTGCCCCCCACATCTCAAAAACAAGCCGGCGTCCAACTCATCTCCAGCAGACGGATTGGATTCCACCCCATTACATCAATCCCTTCCAGCTCATTCTCAAGGATAGGCTACTCTACCGAGCTCCTTTCAGTCAAAGTAAGGATGATCAAGAAAAGCAAACGCACCTGCAGTGTACTGATCTACCCCAAAATACTAAGGAAGCTCTCCGCAAAGAAACTCCCCAGGTAGCCCCGCGCTCCTTCAACTATTCTTCGCCAAAACCCTGGCTCAGTCCAGGTACGTCACACTACGGCTTTTTAAGCCCTAAGGTACGTCTTCTGTCTCTAACCCTCCAAACTTTTTATTTTTCTTTATTGCCTGAACTACGATTGGTCTGAATTTCCCTTGTGGAATACGTAGGCAGCCTCCTGGCCCGACCATAACAAAACCTTTTTCGAAAACCCCTTGGAATAGTGGTTGGACCAAATTGAGTTGCTTTTTACAGCTTTGACTCTTACTCAAACATGTCTCGCGATCCGTCTGAGTTCAGTCAAAGAGGGGCATCTGTAGACACCCCAATTTGGCCTAACGATTATTTCAAGTCCCACCTTGGGACAATCCCGATGATGAAACGGATGCAGTGATTGCTGATTGCTTCCTTGAGAACCTTAGGACTTTCGGTAAGAACTTTGAGCCACTTAGAGGACCCAATTCAAAGCCATACAGCCTTTCAGACAGAAATACAGAAGCCTGGGAGAATCCATCTGTCGGCCGTGATATCGATCCCACGGCCTTAACATCATTTCCTCACCCGAGCAACCTGTTGCTAACAAAATCTCCCTGAGAGATCAATCCCTCGGCCGCAAGATCTATCCTTCGGCCGAGACATCCATTCCTCGGTCGTGATATCCTTTACTCGACCGCCAGATCGACCTTTTCCCAGACTCTGGAACGTGTTCTGTCAGACGTTTGATCCGATTACACTACCTTTCCGATGCATTCGGGCTACGCTCAGAGATTATGACGTAGAGTTAGAGATGCATTGCAATTGCAATTGCCATCTCGTGATTTGATTGGCCGGAGTGAGTCACCAATTGCCTATATAAAGGGCCTTTGGACTCCGAAAATAAACACACAAAATTCATAGAGTACACACTCTCTCAAACCACGAAACTCTGCCAAAATACTCTCTCAATCCCATACTTCAAAAGCCCTAACCTCCCGAAGGCAGCCGTCAATCCGGTAATCAAACCCCGAAGTTCAAACCCTAACCCTATGGTTTTCAATCAAGCAATCAGTCAATCACACCCAATCCGAAGCAATCAAGCAACTGAGGGATCAAGGTGGTGAGGCCCAACGGCCTCTAGTTTGTCTTATTTACTATGTTTTTGACTAACCGTAACGTTTTGATCATCTATTAATCTTTCTGTCTGGTGTGAGGAAGAACACCGACCGGGGCTTCGATCCCTCGGCCGGTATATCAAACCAGAAGGATCCCTCGGCCGTGACATCTATTCACCGGCCGCGGGATCCATCTCCCTGGGATAGTTTTGTTGCTCTTCTGCTTTCTGAATGCATGCTCATTTATCGCACTGGCTCACTTTGCTTACTGTTTAAAGGAATAAATAAATAGACTATGTGTTGGAATTAGACAAAGCATCTATATGTCTTATGTTGAATGATTATGGGCCAGTCTCACGACTGGGCAAAGAGGGGTGCCTAACACCTTCCCCTTATTGTACTTTTGGCTCCCGTATCCAGAATCTCTATCTGTTTTCCCAGTTTTCATAAACTGGGTGGCGACTCTATTTGATGATAACCGTTATCATGTGGTGATGTTCCTAGCCATGGGAATGTCCATGATTTTGGTTTACGAAGCGAGCAACCAATCGAGCAAACAAACGTGATCAATCTGTATGGTGATGCCCCATTTGGGAGGTGTCTACAAGCCTGCACAACACTGTACAGTCGACGAAAATGGGGTTCCAGCCCCACTTGGCCCCTGATGATTGTAAAAATCCAGCTGGAAAAAGGTGAAAGCGACAGGTCTAAACCATCGCGCGACAGAGTGGGAGTGTCGCGCGACAGAGAGAACAATCGCGCGATGGTCAAAGGCTACTTTGACCACCACCTGGCAACTCAATACTCACGCAAGTAAAACAAAGGATCGCGCGATAGTCAAACCTTGGCTATGGTTTTGACTTAGGGTTTTGAGGTTCAAAAGGTTCAAGAAGGGTTCCAATCACTCCAAGCTCAATCCATTCCAAACTCAAGTCTGTTTGATCCGACTTCATCATCGGGAAACAAGAAACCGAAAAATAAAGTAAAACCAATGGGAGACCCAGATTGGGGTGTCTACAGTAGTCCCTCTTTGACGGCATGCGGAGCACCATTAACTGGTACGGGTAACGTCAAAGATTTCTAGACACCCACCAAATCTGCCCAAAAGTCGATTAATTGAAAAAAAATGCAAACAAGTATATAAAAATACCGTGCACCAATTGAGAGAGTTCGATGGCTGGACAGATTGATCATCGCTGAGTTTGCATTGGACGGATGGATCGTCGTTGATTGAAATAGGACGGTTAGATCGTCGCTGATTGATAATTGGACGGATGGATCGTCGCTGGGTTGGAATTGGACGGTTAGATCGTCGCTAATTGAAATTGGACGGTTGGATCGTCCCTGATTGATAGTTGGACGGATGGATCGTCGCTGATTGATAGTTGGAAGGATGGATCGTCGCTGATTGATAGTTGGACGGATGGATCGTCCCTGATTGATAGTTGGACGGATGGACTGTCGCTGATTGATAGTTGGACGGATGGATCGTCCCTGATTGATAGTTGGACGGATGGATCGTCGCTGATTGATAGTTGGATGGATGGATCGTCGCTGATTGATAGTTGGACGGATGGATCGTCCCTGATTGATAGTTGGATGGATGGATCGTCGCTGATTGATAGTTGGACGGATGGATCGTCCCTGATTGATAGTTGGACAGATGGATCGTCGCTGATTGATAGTTGGACGGATGGATCGTCGCTGATTGATAGTTGGACGGTTAGATCGTCGCTGATTGCGGGCGGACCACTGCTGGGGATGTAAAATTCTTTGGGTTAAGGGTAACACTTCCATAATGACTCCCAAGCTTGTTATGAGAACATATCGAGGACCCACATACCAATAAGAGGGATAAACGAGACTGGGCCTGGTCCAGGAGCTGGATTGGGCCGGAGGCCCAAGGGAACCGTCGCGCGACACTGTGGAAGCATCGCGCGATGATCGCTGGTCAGGGTCTGGATCTGGGAAGGCCCAGACCCGACCCAACACTGTTCCATACCTTTTAAACTTCCGCGGGATGTTACGGAGAACAGTTCCTAGTCGGTTCAAAACTTCAAAACTCTTCCCAATCTCAAACTCCTTCTCAAATCCTTTCCCAAACCTTGATCCATCCACGAAATCAACAAACCCACACTTCCAAAAACACATTCATGGCCAAACACGACGATAATGGCGACACTGGTGATGTTATTGATCGTCCAGAGGACCAAGGAGGGACCATGGATGCCGAAATAGAGGATCAACAACCAGTAGAAGCTGTCGCAGAGGTTAGTGTAGTAGTTTCAGGCGGTGGAGATGAAGAACAGGGCCGCGAGCAGGAGGCCAGTGGTGGAGAGGACAGTCGCGCGACAGAGGCGATGCCTCGCGCGACAGAGGAGGTTGGGGCCGTGGGGCCCATTGTGCAGCCATTGGACTCGAGCATGGCCGTGGAAGGCTCGGTAGTGACCGGGAGGAGTTCTGACAGCGCAGGGGGCAGTGGTGCCGGAGGTGGTGACGTTGAGCCGATCGGATCCCCGCCGAGGGACTCGGCGAAGGGTAAGGGGGCTGTGGTTGAGGAGGAAAGCACAGAGGCTCCGTTTCGGGAAGAGGACATATTGTTCCGATCGGCGGCCACAGCGGCCACGTCATCGAGCCAGGCTAATCACAAAATATGACGTCGCCGAGCACCTACCCGATGAGGCTTTGGCGAAGCTTCTTAAGGATAACCCCCTAATTGGCGAGATAGTCCTGAAAGCCAAAGAAGACCGGGCACGGGCTATTGATGCATCGGAGGCGGTGGAGAGGGCCGAAAGAGAGAGAAAGGAGAGAGAAGAGCCTTTGTGAGATGCGGAGGCCGAGGAGAGGGCCGGAGCAGAGGCACAGGGACCCCGGGTTACGGCCGTGGCGTAGGCGAGGGCCATGACACGCCCTGGCTTTTCAGCGGCGGCATACATACCTCCCACTCCACACCTTTTTGTGCCGTCGGGCTTCGCGGCCTACACGCCGTTACAAAAGGACTCCTGTAGACACCTCCCAGATGGGGCATCACCATACAGATTGATCGTTTGTTTGCTCGTTTGGTTGCTTGCTTCATAAACCAAAATCGTGGATATTCCCATGGCTAGGAACATCGCCACACGACAGTGGTTATCATCAAAACAGAGTCGCCACCTAGTTTATTAAAACTAGGAAAATAGATAGAGATTCTGGGTACGGGAGCCAAAAGTACAGTAAGGTGTTAGGCACCCCTCTCTGCCCAGTCGTGTGACTGGCCCATAGTTATTCAACATAAGACATGTAGATGCTTTGTTCAACTCTAACACATAGTCTGTTTAATTAAGCCTTTAACAGTGAATAAGGTGAGCCAGGACTGTAATTGAAAGCATGCATCAGAAATAAACAAAACAGACAGGCTGTCCTAGGAAAATCGATCTCTCGGCCGGTGAATGGATTTCACGGCCGAGGGATCCCACTGGATTGATATATCGACTGAAGGATTGATCCCCCAACCGATGTTCTTCCTCACACCAGAATAGATATTTAACAGATAATCAAAACACTATGATTAATGCATAAAAATGTAAAAGAGATCAAACCATAGGCCCTTGGGCCTCACCACCTTGATCCCTCAGTTGCTTGATTGCTTCGGATTAGAAGGGATTGACTGATTTACTTCTCGAAAACCCTAGGGTTAGGGTTTGTACTTCGGGGTTTGATCGTTCGGGATGCGGCTGCCTTCGGAAGGTTAGGGCTTCTATAGAGGGAGTATGTGAGATGATTTTTGCAGAGCTTGGAGGTATGAGATGGAGGAATCGAATGTTAATTTCGGAACCCTAAGGCCTCTTTATATAGGCAATTGATGACTCACTCCGGCCAATCAAATGGCATGAATCAAAAAGGAATTCTAGGGTTCAAAGATCTCTAGACGCGATCTACTTCGTAGCCGAACGCATCGGAAAAAGGCTGTTAGGGTTTTGGTCCGTCGATCAAACGACTGACAGAACATTCCAGAATTCTGGAAAAAGACGAATCTGGCGGCCGAGGATTGGATCTGGCGGCCGAAGGATAGATCTTACGGCTGAGGGATTGATCTCTTAGGGAGATTTTCTAGCAACAGGTTGCTCGGGTGAGGAAATGATGTTAAGGCCATGAGATCGATGTTACGGCCGACAGATGGATTCTCCTAGGCTTCTGTATTTTCTATCTAAGAGGCTATATGGCTCTGGATTGGGTCCTCTAAGTGGCTCAAAGTTCTTACCGAAAGTCCTAAGGTTCTCGAGAAGGCAATCAGCAATCACTGTATCCATTTCATCATCGGGATGGTCCCCAAGGTGGGACTTGAAATAATCGTTAGGCCAAATTGGGGTGTCTACAGATGCCCCTCTTTGAGTGAGCTCAGACGGATCGCGAGACATGTTTGAGTAATAGTCAAAGCTGTAAAAGCAACTCAATTTGGTCCAACCACTATTCCAAGGGGTCGAAAAAGGTTTTTGTTATGGTCGGGCCGGGAGGCTGCCTACGTATTCCACAGGGGAAATTCAGACCAACTGTAGTTCGGGCAATAAAGAAAATAAAAGGTTTGGAGGGTTAGAGACAAAAGACGTACCTTATGGCTTAAAAAGCCGTAGTGTGACATACCTAGACTGAGCCAGGGTTTTGGCGGAAGATAGTTGAAGGAGCGCGGGGCTGCCAGGGGAGTTTTTGCGGAGAGCTTCCTTAGTATTTTGGGGTAGATCAGTACACGGCAGGTGTGTTCGCTTTTCTTGATCATCCTTACTTTGACTGAGGGGAGCTCGGTAGAGTAGCCTATCCTTGCGAATGAGCTGGAAGGAATTGATGTAATAGGGGTGGAATCCAAGCCATCTGCTGGGGATGAATCGGATGCCGTTTGTTTTGAGATATGGGGGGCGCAAGGCCAGTAACTGGAGCACGGAGCTTTGGGATGAAGGAACCGAGGCGCGGAGCCGGTTGTAGTCATGAGGCGAGAGCCTGAGGTGATAGAACTAAGGCGTAGAGCCTGCCGTGGTCATGAGGCCTGAGGAGATTGGATTGAGGCGTGGAGCCTGTTGTAGTCTTGAGGCGAGGGCCTGAGGTGAGCTTAGAGCTTGATGAAACCGAAGCGCGGAGCTGGTATAAGGCGAGAGCCTGAGGTGTCGGAGCTTGGAACTTGATGTGATTTAAACCGAAGCGTAGAGCTAGTTGTATTCTGATGGTCTATGCACGGAGCTTTCTCATCATAAATTTTTGGCGTAGAGCCAAAGAATCGAGGCGCTGGACCGATCAATAAAACCGAGGCGTAGAGCCGGTTGATTGCAGGGTTGACCTATTTCATGGGAGATATGCAGAGTGTATATGTGTGATGATGGTTGTTAGATATGAACAGATGCATACTCGATGTGATAATGGTGATGCAATTGATGCAAATGTGCACGGGCCCGTGCGTGTGTGTTGATTTAAGCTTAGAGCTTCTATCAAGTTCTGGACTTGAGCATTCAGAGCGTAGAGCTCGAGCATTCGGACGGCAGAATCCGAGCATTCAAAGTACAGGCTTTGAGCGTCCAGTACGCAGTGGTTGGGCATCCAAGCGTAGAGCTTGAGCATTCAAGTGTAGAACTTGAGCATCCAGTACATAGTGGTTGGGCATTCGAAGAGCTTCGCGCATTCAAAATGTTGGATTTTGAGCATTCAGGCATAGAGCCTGAGAATAGATGATGTCTTGATTGTTGGGGCGGCGTAGAGCCTGTTGAGATTTGCTTGTTTACGGCTTCGAGCCAGTTGAGACGGTGGGCTTCGAGCCGCTAAGATGATGAGATGATAAATACGGGTGTTGAGATGATTGTTTACGGCTTTGAGCCAGTTGAGATGGTGGGCTTCGAGCCGCTGAGTTGATGTAGAGCCGCTGATAGAGGATTGTTGAGAATTGTTACGGCTTCGAGCCGCTGAGTTGATGAGATGGCGGGCTTGTAGAACTGCTGAGCTGTTGAGTAGTCCATCTTCCATCTTCCACGGGGTTTAATTGGTTCCTTATGCTTGGGATGTTTCCAAGGCTAGTTTTGAGTATGCTCGGGATTGTCCCCAAGGCTAGTCCTTGACCATATTCCAATTTGTTAGGGAGATTTCCATTACCTCCACTACTGGGAGTGCCTTCCGAAGGCCAAATGCCTTCTAGCGACTCAAATGCTTTCTACAAGCTGGCAACATAAACGCTTTCTGGAAGCTAGCAATATAAACGCCTTCTGGAGGGTGCATTGAGTGGAAGCCACAGGATTGTTTTGCTGGCCTACTAAGCGCGAGGTTGTGCACATGGCGTGGCATAGAGCTGTTGAGGTGTGGGCGTAGAGCCGCTAAGCAGCACTTGAGCGTCCTCAATGTTTCGGTAAGCTTCTCCCTTTTTGTCCTTGGCAGAGAAACAGGAGACTGGAGGCTCGTGGTGGAGGCCTTTAGTGCACAAGTGGTTTGTGACGTTGCCGGAGCAGGCTCGGGAGTTAGCACGCGCTGCTGGTCTTGAGCCGTTTGTTTTGGGCCTCAATCTTCCGAAGATGGATTGGTGGTTGATGACCTCGCTGGTTGAAAGGTGGTGGGATACTCCCAACACGTTCCGCTTTCCTTCTGTTGGCGAGATGACGATCACGCCAGGTGATTTTTCTTTGCTTATTGGCCTATGAGTAGGTGGAGCTCCTCTTTGGGTTAACCCTAGGCTTTGGGAGCGAGTAGGGGATTTGGAGTGGTTCTTGGGCAAGGTGCCCCCTCTTCACTCGCGTGGTCATGTTGACGTCTCTTGGCTGATCAAGACTTTTATGAAGGTTGATATCTTAACTCAGATGAGTGTTGAGTAGTTGACACGGGCCTTTCTTCTCTACCTCGTTGTTTGTCAACAAGGATAGTTCAGTGCATAGGCAGTCTCTAGCCCCTTTGCAGTATTTGGAGGCTGTTTGGGAGCTTGATTGGGGAGCATCTGCCTTGGCCACCTTGTATGGCCTCCTTAGAGCTTGTTCACGGGACAGGACTCTTGGCTGTCACTACCGGGTACTTGAGGTATATCCTTCTTCTTTTCTCGTTGTGATTTTTCCCTTGCTACGAGCGGTGGTTGGTGGGGCAACGGAAGCCACGGTCGCCAATTTTGAGCCTTGGCGACGAGTTTTGGACCGATTGACGGTTGACCAGGTACCCCTTGCATTCCTTGTCTTTAGATCTCCATTCCTCTGTGCTGTGGCTGATTTAGACTTTGTTTGTAGGCGAGGTTTGACCCTTGGAGTGGTGTTTCAGAGGACACCCCTCTTGCACGTTCCAGGGTTCCAGATTGTACTCGTAGCCTGTTCGAGGGTCCCTTTTGTTAAGCCTGGTACTTATGTGATCGGGTGGCCAGTCAGTGGCGCCCGCGTGCTGAGGATCTTCAGTTTGTTCCTCCTCCTCCTCCGGCGTTGATGAGATCTACTTCTTCGATGCCTAAAGTAGACTTGGAGAATGCTCAGATCAGAGACTGGGCAGGTTTGCTCTTTTAGGTAGGTGATTGTATGGAGTATTACCATTTTTCCTTGGTTTTGCCTGCTGTTCCTTCAGTTGCTCCTGTTTGGCCACGGGCCCTTTCCTTTGTCTCCTTCCACTCTGATGACGGAGAAGAGGAGCGCTTGGTGCTTGCCCCTTGTTTTGTATTCTTTTCCTTGTAGCTTGAGGCTGAGTGAGCACCAGCTGTCAGTGGGGAGGATAGCCAGTAATCCCCTTCTTCATCTCAGAGATCGACTCGAAGGCACCGTCACGACCAGCTTTAGGATTTTCTTTTTCCTTCCTGTTCATGGTTAGCAAAGAGAGAAGCAGAAACTGTATTTGTATAGTGAAAGTAACCACAGTGATGATTTTGTAGGCAAGCTTTTGTTCATGAAATGAGAAATGCTTTTTATGCCCCTAGATGTCTTGAGTTTGCATGCGATAGTCAGAACATGGCTTTTTGAACAAGTATTTGCTGATAGACAGTAATTTGTGTGAAAATGAAATTTTGGCCGAAGAATCGATTACTCGGCTAAAGAATTGATGTTGCGGCCGATGTATCAATTCTTCGGCTGTTACTTTGATTTTCCAAAGGTAGATTTTTGTTTCAGCCAAGTGGCATCCTCTTTTCTCTCCCTTCTTATGCTTGGTTTTGGTTTTTTCTGCCTTTTGCTTTTGCTATGTTCCATAGTCTGGTTGCCAAACTCGGGAGTTTTCAAGGTATCTTGCTCATTGTGTCAATTACCTTTAGGTTAGAGGGGATGACCTATAGCTCTCGTGTCTATTGCTGTTGCCAATTCTTCGACAAAAGCATACTCATCTTTTGCGAGCTCAATACGCAGGGTTAGCTATACCTATCATTGAGTACAAATCTGTTGATGTTTTTCCTTCTCTCCAAATGTTTGGGCCGCATCTCAATGTGAGATTGCCTACGTATCCCAATCAGGGAATCAAGCCTTTTACGTAGTTCCGAAATCACCACCTTTGAGATTGGGTTTCCACTTTTGGTTTTTTTCTTCTCACATGCTCTTGATTTTGCCTAGGTTACCTAATGTAGGTTGAGTCCCTAGCAAGCTTTTCTTTGAATGCCTTAACTTTTGCCTAGGCTGCGTTTTTACATTTTCTTGCCCTAGCAGGCTTCGCTCTTATTTTTTATTGGATTTTCAGGTTACCCAACGAGCACTTCTCTCAAGAGGGTTTCTGCATTTCGGAGAGGAATTTGATGGAGATATTTTTCTAAATCTCCCTTGTGTTTGTACCTTCATAATGGGCGAGCTAACCCTAAGTGTTCTCGCGTAGATAGTGTCTTCTTTCTAAGTTTTGACAAAAACTTAGTTTCTTAAGCAACTAGAGTTCATCCTTTCCTTCCTTTTTGTCAGCGACACAAGGAACTTGATTCCTTGAAATTTCCTTTGTATGGCAAAGAGACTATAGTGTTTGGCAATTGCAATTTAGGAAGTAAATCATTGAATAAGCATAGTCTAGAGGATGAAACAGGAATTCACTTAGCAGAAATAAAATGCCCAAGCAGGGGCTCAAAACATGTTTTAGTTTGATAAAAGCAATGTTTAATGTTCTTTGCCATGTTGTGACTTCTTAGCTACTGTAGCATTTCGAGGTTGTTTTCAAAACCTTTGCCTTTTGCAACTTTATATTCTTTTCCACCCTCTTCTTTGCCAAACAGGGCCTTTGAACTGGATCCATCTTCACTGCTTGCACGGTGGCTACCTCTTTGAGACATGAGTAGTCCCCAAATGGAAATGTCAGTCTGGGTTTTCATCACCTCTTTTTCCTCCTCGTTGATTATGCAGTCATAAGAGAGATTATTTACTTCCACTTGGCCGAATAGTGATGTTAAGGAGATTCCATCGAGTGGATCATCGTATTCTCCTTCCATTTCGTCAAAGTCACTTTCCCCTTTGCTTGTTCTTCTTCATTACTTTTGTCAGACATGTCGGGATCGATCAATTCCGATTGATCGGACTCGTTGTTTTCTTCCTCCTCCATCACGAAACATTCATCCTCCTCCGGGAAGGTAAAGGTTGGCTTGGCTTGGTTGTTTTAGATAATGTATTGGCCAGGATTGTATGTGGGGTTGTGAGATAGGTTTATGAGATCGATGTTTCGGAGTGGTGGTTCAGCATTGTGAGTAGGAAGTGGATTGGCTTGCACAGTAAGTTTTGGAAGTTTTATAGTTCGGCTATCAATGAGATCTTGAATGTCATAGCGGAGACGCATGTAGTTATCTGTTTCATGCCTAAGGGGTTGGTGGTAGGCGCACTGTTTGTTAGGATCATGGTTTGGGCCATAGGGTGGCTGAGGAAGTGGTTTGTTTAAAGGTTTGAGATGCCCCTAACGGCTCAGAATGGCCAAGGCTTGAGATGAGGTCATATAGAGAGGGTCAAAGTTGCGACGGGGGCGATTTGAGCTTTGGGATGAGCTAATTTGAAAAGGGTCTTGTGGTAAGATTAAGTTAAGGGTGTTGACGGAGGCAGAAGATGTACGGGTTGGGAAGGTTTTCTTGGGTGGAGGAGTTTCTTCTTTCCCAATGAGGCCTAGCTTGATCCTCTCTTCAATCTGCAGCCCAGTAACATGCAAGCGCTTGAAATCAGTGATAGCCTGAGTGTAAATGTGCGTGAGGTACTTGGGCTGCAAACTCTTGACAACTATTCTCACTTGATCTTCCTCAGAGGGGCGGTTCTTCATCTTGGCGGCTTTCTCTCTCCATCTAGCCACAAAGGTTGCAAAGTCTTTGTGTGACTCCTGCTTAGTCATTTCCAAATCTCGAGTTGTTAACTCAATTTGGATGTTGTATGCATATTGCTTGACAAAAGCATTGGCAATTTTCTGGCCATGTATGATAGTGAACAAACTCCAAAGTGAGAAACCAATCGAGAGCGCTTTCAGTAAGAGTCCTTTGAAATAACTGAACAATGAGCTCATCATTCATGGCGGACATGGCTAGTGGGATTGCCAGTTCTATTGAACTTCTAAGGTAGTTGAGAATCTGGAAACGACAGAGTCCTTCAAAATCCAGAATTTGGTCCCCTTGTGAACGGGCCAGAGCATGTTCGATCTCCTTGACTTGTTTGGCCAATTCAGGGTTTTCTGCCAATACCACTTCTTGAGGATTCTCATCTTCCATCGATTTCTCTTCGTCCTCGGCATCTCTTGCTGCTTTCTCTGCTAGTAAGGTAGCGACTTTGAGCTTGGCGATCAGCAATGATGGCGTCGTTATCTGCCATGAGAGTGGGAGGATTACTTGATGAAGCTTAGGATTTGGTAGATGATTGAGTTTGTTGAGGAGATGACCGCGAAGTCCCTGAAAGTGATTGGGACCGTAGCAGTGCAGGTGTTTTGGCCGGTGAGGGGGACAGACAGGATGGCTGCAAAGACCTCTGTTTGGCGTGACTTCGGGTGTTGTAAGAGTATAAAATTGGCTGTGGTTGCTTCTTTGTTTTACTTATCGTGTCTGCTTTGAAAAGTAGAGTACCTGTAAGTCAGTACTTGGCTTGTGTAGGGTTAGGATTTGGGCCGAAAATCCCAACCCTTCTGCACAGAAAAAGTTATTTACAACAACAGATGATACAAGGTGTGAGGAAAAACACTTACAGTCAAATGCAAGTAGGTTCCTAGCCTGTAGGTTCCTGTCTTAGTTTGATAAGTTCTATGGCTTTCTAATACATGCAAGGTTTAGGTAGTCTCAGGGTGCTCCGTTGTCAAAGGGCACCAATCCTCTCACCAGCCCATCATAGGCGGTGATTGGGTGATTCCCTTTTTGATATACCACTAGGTACGAGTGACTATGGAGTTTGCTGGAACCCCCAACATATCCCGTGTCATGCCGGGGTATCAGGTGAACTCAACGGGTTGCTCGCTCGATGCATATGATAAGTGATTTAAACAAGGCATGTATTAGTCTTATGTTGAACTTTCTGGTTATGGCTCTCACATCCCCAGCGGAGTCGCCAAAAACTGTAGACACCTCCCAGATGGGGTATCGCCATACGGATTGATCGTTTGTTTGCTCGTTTGGTTGCGTGCTTCATAAACCAAAATCGTGGATATTCCCATGGCTAGGAACATCGACACACGATAACGGTTATCATCAAAACAGAGTCGCCACCTAGTTTATTAAAACTAGGAAAATAGATAGAGATTCTGGGTACGGGAGCCAAAAGTACAGTAAGGGGAAGGTGTTAGGCACCCCTCTCTGCCCAGTCGTGTGACTGGCCCATAGTTATTCAACATAAGACATGTAGATGCTTTGTTCAACTCTAACACATAGTCTGTTTAATTAAGCCTTTAACAGTGAATAAGGTGAGTCAGGACTGTAATTGAAAGCATGCATCAGAAATAAACAAAACAGACAGGCTGTCCCAGGAAAATCGATCTCTCGGCCGGTGAATGGATTTCACGGCCGAGGGATCCCACTGGATTGATATATCGGCTGAAGGATTGAACCCCCACCTTGATCCCTCAGTTGCTTGATTGCTTCGGATTAGAAGGGATTGACTAATTTACTTCTCGAAAACCCTAGGGTTAGGTTTGTACTTCGGGGTTTGATCGTTCGGGATACGGCTGCCTTCGGAAGGTTAGGGCTTCTATAGAGGGAGTATGTGAGATGATTTTTGCAAAGCTTGGAGGTATGAGATGGAGGAATTGAATGTTAATTTCGGAACCCTAAGGCCTCTTTATATAGGCAATTGATGACTCACTCCGGCCAATCAAATGGCATGAATCAAAAAGGAATTCTAGGGTTCAAAGATCTCTAGACGCGATCTACTTCGTAGCCCGAACGCATCGGAAAAAGGCTGCTAGGGTTTTGGTGCGTCGATCAAACGACTGACAGAACATTCCAGAATTCTGGAAAAAGGCGATCTGGCGGCCGATGAATGGATCTGGCGGCCAAGGAATCGATCTTACGGCTGAGGAATGGATTTGACGATCTGGCGGCCGAGGAATGGATCTGGCGGCCGAGGAAACGATGTTGCGGCCGAAGGATAGATCTTACGGCTGAGGGATTGATCTCTGAGGGAGATTTTCTAGCAACAGGTTGCTCGGGTGAGGAAATGATGTTAAGGCCGTGATATCGATGTTACGGCCGACAAATGGATTCTCCTAGGCTTCTTTATTTTCTGTCTGAGAGGCTATATGGCTCTGGATTGGGTCCTCTAAGCGGCTCAAAGTTCTTACCAAAAGTCCTAAGATTCTCGAGAAGGCAATTAGCAATCACTGTATCCATTTCATCATCGGGATGGTCCCCAAGGTGGGACTTGAAATAATCGTTAGGTCAAATTGGGGTGTCTACAACTACGACGACGAGCTCGTGCTTAGAGATCCCCAAGCCCATATTGCAAGCACTTGGATGGAGGTATATTCTCAGAAAATTCCCTTTGTGGTTCAAATTCGATATTTGCCTCCGTAATTCAATTTCGACATCGGCTTAGAAATACTTGAACTTAAAACGGCATAGGACACTTGAGAGCCGAAACATACCACAACAATATACTCTTTATAACATATACCATGCATGAAATAACTTGAACCAATCATCCGTTGTAGGCTTCATTGATTACCTAGAACTTGAAAATGAAATCCCTGTATACTGATAATTTCTATTGCCGTTTGTCTTTGTGTTCGAAACAGGCGGGAGCGAGTCATAGAGACATCTGCGGCTTTGGGGGCACGTGTAGGTCCTTAGAGTTGTACAAGGCCTTGCCAGAGAGGGTGAGGCGGTTAGTGGACGAGGCAGGCTTCGAAGAGTTTGTACAGACGCTGACACGAGCGCGGAATGACCACGCGGTCCTGGTCGCACTTGCAGAGAGGTGGAGGGATACCACCAATACCTTCCACCTACCTCCTAGGGAGATGACGGTGACGCCTGCGGACTTTGCGGCGATTACCGGGCTGAGGGTTGAAGGAGAGCCTATCCCGTTTAACTCGGGAATCCAGGAGGACAGAGTGGCTCTAGAGTGGTTGCTGGGCGAGGCGCCCAAGATTAAGGAGGGGATGGCGAGGTATGACCAGTTTACGAGGTACCTAAAGAAGAAGGTGACCAATGACCGGTAGGCGGAACAGATGGCCCGGGCATACTTGTTGTATCTTTTTGGTGCTACTCTGTACCCAAACAGACGAAGCAAAGCGCATCTCTCCTACTTGCCGGCGTTGAGGGATTTGAGGGCAGCCTCACGCTTTGACTGGGGTGGTGCAACGCTGGGTGCAGCTTACCACTTCTTTGGAGACTCGTCGAGGACGAGTCAGAGCACTGCCGGCTACTGGAGGGTTTGGGAGGTACAATTCTAACCTTTGCAAAGCATAATTTGATCACACTTGTCCATTTGCTTATTTAGCTCGCTTGACTGCTTCAATTTCAAATATTGCATATCCTGGAACTAATACTTGTACTTGTCTGAATATTGCACAGCTTTGGGCTTACGAAGTATTACGGATGTATCCGCCAAACTGCAAGCATCCAGACCTGAGCACCCTTCCCCATGCGCTGATATGGAGCAAGGCCAATATGGGAAAGAAGGAGGGGAGAGGAGACCTCAACGCCTTCAGACTGTACCTGGACGATCTTAGGGCTTCACAGGTATATCACAAATTATGACTATTAGACGTGCATTCCTTTCCTTGATTTAATGTTGTCGCTGATCAATTGCCTGCTTGTCTTAACTGCAGATCAACTGGGATCCTTGGAGAAGAGCAGGGCCAGAGCCTGAGTACTTGGCCAGGAGCAGAGCTGTCACAGCCAGCAGGGTGCTACTGGAGTCGGCCTTTGGCAGTGGTACTTGGGGGACCGAGTGACACGCCAGTCACTTGGCCACCTTGAGTTCCAGGTGCCAGGGCCACTCCCACCCCGGGCTTCGCACACGGGAGAGTACACGCGGGCCGAGCTAGAGAGGTTTACGCAGCCGGATACCGGGCTGGCAGACTACTTGCGTCCTGAAAGGGACTATGCTGTTTACCAGAGAGACTTCCTGGCGGGCCCGCTAGGGATCTGAGGCTTCAGAGAGGTGCGGAGCCAGGCCGCAGGAGCTACTGAGGAGAGGAGAGCTGCTGGAGAGAGACATAGAGGAGGTGAAGGCCGTGTGAGGCGAGGCCTGAGTGGACCTGTGGTTGGTGGACCTCCCGAGCTGCTTTGGAGAATCCCTGTGGTTGATAGCCAGGGAAATCCAGCGGAGATATACCTAATGCCTGCGAGGGTTGAGCCCACTCCAGTGACTGTTCCAGTAAGACTTAGCTTCCATTTCAATTCAAAATACTTGAATTACTGTTGAATAGCTTGATAAGCCCAAATTGCATGCAGGTGCCAACTGAATGGGTGAATGAGGCCGTCCGACGCATGTTGGCCTTGGAAAATGTGGTGAGGAGAGCGGCGAGCGGTATGCCATTGGAGTTGCACTACCCGTCACCGACACCACAGCCAGCTCAGCCAGCCGTTGTTCAGAGGACTCAGGTATATAGAACGATACATTCCTGCTTTCGATACATTCCTGCCTTCGATACACTCCTGCTTCGATAGCTTTCAATATATGATAGAATGTACCTGTTTTCAACACTTGAAATACAATATGCACAATGTATACTCATATTTTGAAATTAAATAACAATGCAGGCACAGGGGAGGGCGGCTCCTAGGAGGAAAAGCACGCGAGACCTGCCACAGAAGAAAGTGGAGGCAAAGAAACCTATACCTCCAGCCACCACTACACGGCGACTGACCAGGAGTTCACAGCCGGTGGCCGCAAGTCGGGAGGCAGCTAGGCAGGTCGTTAGTCGCGCTGAGCAGCGGTATCAACTCAAGATGCGCGAAAAGCCAACGCAAGAAGAGCCAGTGCACAAGAAACGGCTGATCTTGTCGGAGCCTCTCGAGGAGGAAGAGGAGGAAGATGAAGAAGATGAGGAGGAAGAAGAGGAAGAGCAGCGTCCCTCCTCTAGCAGCGGCTCCGACGACTCTGTTGATGATCCTCCATACAAGAACGATCCTCGGGAGCAGGAGGAGAGTGATGACTGGCTTGGAGAGCGCCGAGGGTTACCGTGAAGCCTCCTTTACTTTCTGCACCTTTTGACTTTTGATTTCGGGCCTGCGTGCCCAAGTAGATAGCTTAGTTGATATGAAACAGTTTTTGAGGGCCTGCGTGCCTTTTAACCAGCGGGCGCATGTGCCCTAACTGATGTGATGGCTTTTGATTGGCCGAAGTGCCACAGATACAGTAGCTTCCTTTTTGTTGACATGGATAGATCATGGTTTAGCTATAAAATTTGCATTTTCAGAGTTTATTGTTTCTCGTTATGGATAAGAGAAAGTAAAACCAACCACCAACACCAAAACTTGCATTGACAACACACCAAAACTGCTCACAGACACACGTGCATGTACAAAACATGACGAAACTGCAAAGAAAATGGAAATATACCCTAGGATACGGCCAGGATACGGGGATATAATGAAATTTTGGGCATTAATGAGCCAAAATCTGAAATAACTCGATTTAGACAAAACTGACCCTTCTGCATGACCAA
Source organism: Rhododendron griersonianum (assembly GCA_018127125.1). NCBI lineage: Eukaryota > Viridiplantae > Streptophyta > Magnoliopsida > Ericales > Ericaceae > Rhododendron > Rhododendron griersonianum. The sequence goes on from CM030794.1 coordinate 34,836,684, forward strand.
GCATACTTAACATGACTTGTCCCAATTGACGGAATCTAGGAAAACGCCCCGAAAAGAGATTTGGACCGGAAAATGCTCAAAATAACGCAAAAATGGCCTAAAACCGAAAACATGACTCGATTATGTCCCGGACTGAAACCGACACCCCCATACAGTCACATAAGGTCCAAGTGACCTGTATGGTATGACGACACTTGGCTAGAAAGCCTAGAACGACTTTCGAGCTCTTGAAACCTTGATTCGAACTTGAAATGGGCCGCCGAGGGTCCGAAATCTTCGTTAAACGCGACGTTTCGAATCCGATGCTTGGATACAGTCACATATATCATAATGACTTGCTGGAATCATCAAAAGTGCAAAAAGACCCTTGGAATGAAAAATGACCAAAACTAATCAGTAGCTGTTGTAATCTATCAAAAATGCAGACAAACCATCGCGCGAGGGAGTGGAACCATCGCGCGAAGGAGACTCTCTCGCACGATGAAGTGAAACAGTCGCGCGATGGTGAGACCCTGCTAAGCTACCCTTGTTTGACCAGATCACTGCCTGAAGCCTTATCACCTTCCCAACGTCTTGCAGACTGCTCTGAGGTTGCAAGAGAGGATGTCCTTGTTTGGCAAGGTGGTAGGACACCTTGCATGGAGTTAAGCCATGGCACAGAAACCGAGGGCGATATTTATGGGGTTTTTCCCTATAAATGAAGGGTATGAGGAGCAATGTAGAGGTATACCCCTCCTCTCATAAGCACAAACCTTCTCCATTACTGAAAATGGAAAGTCCATTAGCAGCCATACTCGACCCCTGGCTAATGTCGGAAACCGTTGATTGGGAGGGTCCCCGATCCCGAGACCTAGCCTCAATCCATGATCTTCGTCATGCTAGGCGATGCCCTATGCTTCTCGAAGCGGCCATGAGTTACCGGGATCCAGTCATGCATGTGTTTCGTTTTTACAACGACGAAATGTGCCCGACGGTGGAGGAGTTTCAAGCCTATCTTCGAGGCTTTGCTGACTCCAATGCTCTCGCCATCCCTCCCTTTCAAGAAGACATGGAGCACCTCTTAAGGATGAAACTCAACATCTCCGAAGAGTTATCATCCAGCATACTCCAAAACGACGAACTCAACATCGTTTGTCTCATCGAACTGTATGGCCCGGAAGGAGGCCTTAGGGATTACGTTGGGCCGGCTCAAAGACGCCTCGTGCTCTCCATTTGTGCGCTTGCCGCCTATATGCTGATTCCCGCTGATGGGAGGGTTAGTTCCAAGCTAGTGAGCATCGCTTCCCAGATGGTCGCCCGGAAAAATATCATGCCCATCGTCTTGGCAGAGAATCTTATGGGCTTGGATTTGATAAAAAGTGGCCAGACAGACTTGTTTAGCAGATGCCCCCTCCTGCTCCAGGTAGGTTCTCACTCAACTCACCTTTTCCTTTTGCTCACTTTCATTTTACCTCGACACTCGGGTAAGGACCGCTCAAAAAGCCTCACTTGTTTTTTCACTCGGGCCATATCTAACTTCTTACTTGTTTTTAACACTCATGTAGATTTGGCTTGCGGACAAGGTAGGGGTGCTCGAAGCTCCTGAGGCTGGTTTCGACTATGTCCCTAGAAACTTGGTGGAGAGACCGATGGTGTACCCTGAGTTGTCGACGATGGCATGGCATGTCTTCTTGAATGATATGTACCCCGAAGATCTCGTCTGGAGATGTCCTTGGTTGAATCTCCCGGAGATGACCGTGAACTCCGCTGGGTTTGAAAGAGTGATGATAGCCAGGCTGACAAGCTTTACCTTCTACATCCCAGGACGCGTGCTCCGCCAATTTGGGATTAGCCAAGAAAACAGACGCTTCGGAAGAGAATTGTTCGAGCTTCCAGACTTCAACGCCTGTAACCTGCACATCTATGGGTACAGCTGGGACGAGAGAGAGTTGGAGGAACCAGTCCCGAATTCCATCACATGGCTGGAGAGCCATTACGTAAAATGGCTTCGCAAAAAAGTCAAGGCAAGATCCGGGGGAAATTTCTGAATTCCTTGTAAAACAAACTTGTAACAAGAATAAGCTCGGAAACTGTTGGGTTATCCAGGCTGTTTGTCTTTAATTCGTGTGTTTGCTTTGTAAGCGGTAAGACCTTTCGCCTAGCTTGTAATATACTCGACTTTCATAAAAGAAATCCAGGCTTCGTCCATCCGAGGGCTTGAAATTACCACTAATCATGCGATCAGAACAAACGACACTTCGACACAGCCATAAACGTCCACAATGGCCTGCTGGAAGTGTTGGAATCCAAAAATTGGCCGGGGACAAAATGCGAAAAACCACCCTCCAAAAGACAGTAGCCTGTTTTTCTCGGCCCTAATTATGCCAAACCGTCGCGCGATGGAGTAAGACAATCGCGCGAGTGAGACTCAATCGCGCGAGCAACCCAGATCGTCGCGCGATGGATAAATCCTGTCACAGCTGCCAGCTTTGACCCATTCCAAAGTTAACAAGCTACAAGCCTTGTCATCACCCCAGGACGTGCAGAAGTCTTCTGGGGCATCAGAGTAGTGTCCCCTTGAATTAAAGGGCAATGCCACCTTGCATGGATATTTCTCCTAAAGTAAAGGATGTTTCATCCTTTTCTGGCTATAAAAAGGGCAGTGCCTCCTGAATGAAAGGCACACCTTCAGTAGAAGCTCCATATACACTTCTCCAATGGCAAATCACCTTCCTGCACTAATCAGCCCATGGCTTGAAGAATTCATTGCAAGCAACTGGCTATGCTTCCGTTCTCACGGGCTGGCCGCCTTTCGCTTCCTTAAAAGCATAAGGCTCCGCCCCGAAATCCTGAGAGCAACCCTGCAGTTTTGGGATCCGGATGTCCACGTGTTCAGATTCGGGGACAACAAGCTATGCCCGACCGTGGAGGAATTCCAAGCATACCTCCAAAGTTTTGCTTCTAGCGTGATTGTCGTGCCACCCTATAGAAAAAGCATGCCGAAGCTTCTGAAATCCTGTTTGAACATTTTGAGGGGAGCGGCGGACGGCCTGCTGGCTAGCGGGCAAATAAACGTCATGCGCCTGATGGAATGGTACAGGCCCGACGGTGATCCAGAGGATACCGCCTTGTAGGCCCGACGCCAATTTGCTCTGTCAATTGGCGTATTAGCTGCATACTTGCTGGTATCTCCGAATGGACGAGCCGACCCCTCATTGGTGGACGTGGCCGCTCAGATGGGCGTTTGAAGGAACGTAGTTCCTATGGTGCTTGCAGAAACACTCATTGGCCTGGATTTGGTGGCCGCCGGCCAAACAAACACATTCGGCGGTAGCCCACTCTTGTTGCAGGTAAACTCTCACTCAGCTCACCTTTTTCCGGTTTTCACACAGTCTGCTTTTACCTCAACTCTCAGCTAAAGGCTATATCGGAGCTCCTTACTTGTTTTTTTTGCTCAAGCTTTATATGGCTCCTTACTTGTCTTTTCGCTCATACAGTTATGGCTGTCCGACAAACTCGGGCTAATTGCAGCTCCTGAAGCAAACTGGCCCCATCTGCTCGGGCGAATGCATCAAAGAGGGATGCTGTATCCAGAGATGTCCGAGGAGGAGTGGTACACCTTCATGAGAGAGATGTCCCCGCGTGAAATTGTCTGGCGGCACGAAACTCTGAACATTCCGAACATGGCCCTGAACTCTGCGGGCTTCGAGCGGATGGTGATTGTTGGGCTGTCCAGTTTCACATTCTATATTCCAGGCCGTACCCTTCGGCAATTAGGCATGAACCAGGGTCTACATTGAGCTAGGGTAGAGGATTCCAGCGTTTACAGCCCAGCATCTGACGGGGTATGAGCACAACTGGGGTTTGAGACAACTCGGCGGAGCGGATCTAGACTTCAGCACCGGACTCAAGCGCCGCTACGTAGCATGGCTAAGGGAAGAAGTTGCAAGGAGACAAAATACAGACTGACTCCTGACACGACTCCAATAAACTAGAATAAACTGTGAGCCTGTGAAGGCCTCTAGCATTTCATTCTGTTTTTGATGCTTAACTGTTTTTAAAGACTCTGCTCAGCCTGTATAATAGAAATAGTAGTTTTGAATAAAAAGTGAAAGATCGAGAATTTTCCCCTTTTGGTCCAAGTGTTGAACACCGCCCCGTTTTGAACATTGAAGCACACCCTGGAATAAAAACCATGGATCAAGTTGATTGATTGTGATCGAATCTCACAGAGAGATTGCCTACGTATCCCTTTTCAAGGAATCAGGTCGCACGTAGTTCAAGCTAAGCTTCGCTCGTGTATTTTGACTCTCCTTTTGCGCTCTAATTTTTGCCTAGAACTGCCTTTACAGGTTTTCAGTCTAGCGAGCTTTGATTGAATGCCTATTTATTTTTGCCTAAACTGCCCCCTTGGGTTTTCAGTCTAGCAGGCTTGCTCTAATTTTTGCTTGGAACCGCCCACCCTTGTGGTTTTTGGCCCAACGAGCATCTCTCAAGGATAGTAACGTTTGAGTTGATCCAGGTTGACCAGAGTGTTGAACTCGTTGCCGTCCAGATCAATGAGCTAAGCCTCCACCCGAGAGGATGGTCTTGATAATGTAAGGTCCCGCACGCTTTGGGCGGAACTTACCACGAGGATCGAAAATGGGAGCCCGGATTTCCTTCATGACCATATCTCCCTCAATCAAGTCCCGAGACTTCACTTTTTTGTTGAATGCCCGAGCAATTCTGCGCTGATACCCCTGAACATGATACAAGGCACAGAGCCTCCTCTCATCAAAGAGCATGAGTTCAACGAACCTCCCACTAAGTCATTCGTATTCCATGAGTTCACATTCAGCCATGATCCTCAAAGTCGGTACCTCAAGCTCAATGGGAAGCACAGCTTCCATCCCGTAGACTAGGGAAAAGGGGGTTGCCCCTGTTGATGTTCAAATTGACGTACGATACCCCCAAAGAGCTAGAGGCAGTTGTTCGTGCCAGTCCCTGGCGGACTCTGCGGATTTCTTGATGATCGTCTCGACATTCTTGTTAGCTGCCTCGACTGCCCCATTCGTCTGAGGGCGATAGACCGTCGAATGATGAATCTGAATTTTGAACTCATCGAAGAGCTCTAAAACCCTGCCTTTGAAATGAACCCCATTGTCTGACACGAAAGCCTGAGGTACCCCGTAACGATAGATGATGTTCTTCTTGATGAACTGAGCGACTTGAACTGCCGTCAAGGTTTTGTAGGATTCAGCTTCTACCCATTTGGTGAAGTAATCTATTGCCACCAAAATGAACCGATGGCCATTCGAAGCAGAGGGCCTGATCATGCCGATAATGTCAATACCCCAAACAGAAAAGGGCCAAAGAGACGTCATGCCAAACAAGTTAGAATGGGGGACATGGATAAGATTGGCATGGATTTGACACCTATGGCAGCGGCGTACATAATCCACACACTGGGACTCCATAGTAGACCAAAAGTAACCCTGTCGCAGGATCTTCCTGGAGAGCATGACCCCACTCATGTGAGGGCCACAGACCCCCTCATGAATTTCTTCCATTATCCTGATGGCCTCAGCGCCATTGACAGTGAGATCTCCGGTACAGCTTCCCTCCATAGATAATGTATTGGGCGGCCAACCTTCGCAATGCAGTTTGATCCTTCTTAGTGGCGTCAGGAGGATAACTGCCGTTCTCAATAAAATTCCATATGTCATGGTACCAAGGTAGGCCATCATCGACAGCGTTGACGTACTGATAAGCAGGCAAGTCCCGCTGTTCAATAAGGATTGGACGAAGCTTGACGCCCGGCGGGAGTTCGACCATGGAAGCTAAAGTTGCCAAGGCATCAGCAAACTGATTCTTTAGACGGGGAATGTGCGTGAAGGTCACCTTGTTGAAACGAGGGATGAGATCCTCCAAGTCTTGATGATAAGGCTTCAACCTGTCCTCCCGAACTTTCCAGTCCCCGTTGGCCTGAGATACAACAAGGTTGGAATCGCCAATGACTTCAAGCTTTTCGACACCTAAAGCGAGTGCAGCTTCCATGCCAACTATACAGGCCTCATACTCAGCTTGATTGTTCGTGACGTCAAAGTTCAGTTTAAACGCAAGCGGAATATGAGAACCATCGGGAGTTATCAACAAAACCCCAATCCCATATCCTTTCTGATTAGCCGCCCCATCAAAGTAAAGGGTCCAGGTGTCTTCAACAACCGCTAGCACCTCCTCATCTGGAAATACAAAATCTAAGTCCTCTGGCCCATCGACAGGGTGATCAGCCAGAAATTCTGCGACCGCACGTCCTTTGACGGACTTTTCTCGTGACATATTCGAGGTCAAACTCGGCGAGGAAGAGCAACCAACGTGCTAACTTACCAGTAAGCGCAGGCTTCTCAAACAGATACTTGAGAAGATCCATTCGAGAAATCAACTTCACTGGGTAAGCCAGCATGTAGTGTCTCAATTTCTTAGACGCCCAAACGAGAGCCCAACACGTCTTTTCAAGAGCGGTGTAACGTTCTTCAGCACCAACCATTTTCTTGCTTAGGTAGTAAATGGCCTTCTCGACCCCCTTGTCCCCCTCTTGAGCTAGCAAACACCCCATAGATGAAGGATTCACAGACAAGTAAAGTATCAAGGGCTTCCCAGGCACAGGTGGCATTAAAACCGGAGGGTTTTGCAAGTAGTTTTGAATAGAGGTGAAAGCCGCCTGACACTTGTCCGTCCAAACGAACGGGGTATTCTTCTTGAGTAGACGAAACATCGGCTCGCAAGTCAAAGTCAACTTGGCGATGAATCTGCTGATAAACTGGACCTTCCCCAGAAAGCTGCGCACTCCCTTTTCAGACTCCGGCGGCTTCATGTCAAGCACTGCCTTAATCTTAGATGGATCAACCTCAATCCCACGAGAAGTGATCATGAAACCAAGCATTTTGCCCGCTGTGACACCGAAGGTGCACTTCTGAGGATTAAGACGCATGCAGAACTTACGTAGCCTCTCAAAGAACTTCCTAAGCACAGGAATGTGGCCTTCTCGAGTTTTGGATTTGGCGATCATGTCATCGATGTAGACCTTGACCTCTTTGTGCATCATGTCATGCAAGATGGTTGTAGCAGCCCTCTGATAGGTAGGTCCGGCATTCTTCAAACCAAATGGCATGACCAGATAGCAATAAGTCCCCCACTCAGTGATGAATGTGGTTTTCTCACGGTCCTCGGGTGCCATAAGAATCTGATTATAGCCTGAAAAGCCGTCCATGAATGAAAGCAAAACATGCCCCGCAGTATTATCCACAAGCACATCGATGTGTGGCAAGGGAAAATCATCTTTGAGGCTTGCTTTGTTCAAGTCCCTGAAATCAACGCAGACCCGAATTTGCCCATTCTTTTTAGGAACAGGAACAATGTTGGCCACCCATGTAGGGTATTGAGAGACCATGAGAAAACCAACATTGATCTGCTTAGTGACTTCCTCCTTAATCTTCTGAACCCAATCCGGCCTCATCCGTCTGAGTTTCTGCTTCACAGGCTTAGCATCTGGCAATAAAGGGATTCGATGCTCCACAATCTCGGGGTCGATACCAAGCATATCTCGATGAGACCATGCAAAGACATCGCTGAATTCAGTGAGCAGGTCCTTGAAATCACGATGCTCCTCTGGGGAAAGCGTGGAGCCCACCTGAACCATTCGGGGATCGTTTTCATCTTTCAAGTTTATAGAAACTACTTCTTCTTTTAATGGCTGAGCATGCCTTTTGTCTTCCCTTTCAATGAAGGCACGGATTTCCTTAGGAATATCCCCATCGAAATTTATCCCTTCATCGTCGGGGTCGACATAGTTTATATAAAGATCATTGAAGTAGTCAGAAGATGCCTCATTCATTTCACAAGACCCTGGAGGGTCGCCAAGTACAAGGGAATCAAACTCGAAATAAAAGCTATGACGTGGAGGGCCCAGGGGCACAAACTCCGACTCAGAGCTAGACTTAGACGACGCAACAGACTCTGTATCTGACTCAGACTCAGATTCCGACTCAGAGGTGTCGTCAATACAAGTTAGGCATGGTTTGAAAATGCAATTTTTAAGAGAACCCATGGCTTCCACAATGAGAGAGGTGGGATCCTCGAGGGCGTCGGGCCCGATCATGAGCACTTCGGCTTCTTCAGCTTCCCCAGCCAAACCCACTTGGGAGAATTCCTGGAACAACATCTCCAAATTCCCCTGATCAATGGATCCCAGCTAGTCAGTCTCGACCTTCACCTGATTAAGCTTCCTTTTGAATTCTGCCCTTGCTGACTCATCATCACTACTTGACCAGGTGTCATCAGCGAAGACTTCAAACCCCGGCAGCAGCTCCCCAGTTTCAGAATGAACAAATGGCTCGGGCTATCCAACGTAAGCGGCATTTCCCGCCTCACGCACGAAGTAGCAATCGGGATCACTGTAGAGGGTCCGAGGTTTTCCCGTATATTTCCTTCTCTTGGCATCTTCGGCCGAGGCGATATACCCCAAACCGAAACGGCCCTTATTGAAAGGAAAAGTAGGGAACTCCGGGACCCCTTGCTGGCGAGACCCTAAGCCTATGCCCGGAAAATAAGGCATCCTCTTCATAATGTCCAGCGCGACAGAGCTTATGAGGAAGTTTTCGTCCACGTTGATAGCCATCACGGTACCAGAAGTATCAAAAGAGAAACCCTCGAGATCTACATCCTCTTCACCGTGCATAATTCCCAGAACGGGAGTCCCATCTTCCTTAAGCGGACGAATTCCAGAGTCCCCGCAGACGGTTAAAGTACCAATCGGCAGTCCCAGAATGACCTTTTGGTGGAGAGTAGATGGTACGGCCATGATGTCGGGCCGATGAAGCCACGGCCTGCCCAGCAGAAGGTTGAAGGTAGCTGGAATGTCAACAACATGGAACTCGACATCCATCTTAAAACCCTCAGCATCGAGTTTGAGCATTAAGGTCCCCTCGACCACGCGACGAGTGCCGTCATACGCCTTGACAGCCAGGTTGGAAGGTGCGAAGTCCTTCTTAGCGAGTCCCAGACGATAAGCAACTCTCATAGGGCAGACATTGATTGCCGAGCCATTGTCGATGAGAACAGTCGGGACCCAGAGTCCTCGACACTTGACAGTAATGTGCAAAGGGCGGTTGTGGTCGACTCCTTCGACTGGCAGGTCTTTATCAGTAAAGACCACAGTGTGCCTGGAGGTTGGAGGGAGGATGAGAGATACCATCGCCTCGGGCATAACATCAGCCTGAACCTCAAGGCGAGACAAAGTGTGACACAGCTTCTGATGGTGCTCCTTGGATGAACAGATCATGCCCCAAATCGATATAGCAGTGGAAATCCGCTCAAGCTGTCGTTGGATCAGATCGGCAGCTGGTGGACCGGTTGATACCTCGGGAGGTGCAGACCTCAGGAAAACAACGGGTTCGTTCCTTTGGTTAGAAGGGTTGGACGAGCTTGCAGATTCGCAGGCTGAAAAATCCGTCCACTCCTCGTAACATTGTGAACGTTCCCCGAGGAAGGCACGACCACCACCTTGATCCCTCAGTAGCTTGATTGCTTCGGATTGAGGGTGATTGACTGATTGCTTCTTGAAACCATAGGGTTAAGGTTTGAACTTCGGGGTTTGATCGTCGGATTAGCGGCTGCCTTCGGAAGGTTAGGGCTTTTGTAGAAGGGATATGAGAGTGTATATTGGCAAAGTTTCGTGGCTGTAGAGAATGAATTGTGTATCTAATTTTGGAGCCGAAGGCCCCTTTATATAGGCATGGGGATGACACACTCTATCCAATCACAATGCACGATTGAATTGGAATTATAGGGCAACATAAACTCCTCATGGTAATCTCCAAACGTGGCCCGAACGCATCGGGATTTGGCTGCTAGGGTTTTGTGAACGGATCAAACGATTGACAGAATGTTCCAGAATCTGGAAAATAGACGATCTAGCAGACGAGCAAAGGATTTGGCGGCCGAAGGATTGATGTTGCGACCGAGGAATAGACCTAGCGGCCGAGTGATTGATCTCTCAGGGAGATTTTCAAGCAACAGGCTTCACGGGTGAAGAAATGATGTTGAGGCCGTGAGATCAATGTCACGGCCGACAGATGAATTCTCCTAGGATACTGTACTTCTGTCCGAAAGGTTATTTGGCTCTGGATTGGGTCCTTTAAGTGGCTAAAAGTTCTTATCGAAAGTCCTAAGGTTCACAGGAAGTCAATCAGCAATCACTGTATCCATATCATCATCGGGATGGTCCGCAAGGTGGGACTTGAAATAATCGTTAGGCCAAATTGGGGTGTCTACAGCACCCCTCTCGCTTAATCCGGAGATCGGTCTCTACTCAGGCATTTGTAAAGCGTTTGCGATTCTATTTCATTAATCATGTTTTAGCCATTTAGGGCAGGGGAACAGTTTAAAGGGGATTTAAAACTGTAACATGTTTGCAGGATGTGAAGATGGCATGCTCGCTCGAAAAACAATTAGAATAAGACAAAAGATCTGTTCTGTTGGATAAAACAGGTTCAAGGGCACTGTTTGGGAATGACGTGCACGGGAAGGAACCAGCATGCACTGAACCAATCACTGCATGTAGTTCCAACCAGCGTGCGTCAGTCCTCTACCAACGCGCGTCAATTTGCTCTAACCCACAGCTCTTTTTCTTTTATCCCTTTGGGCTCTAGAAGGACCAGTGCACACCCAAGACAAACCAAACAGTTAAAATAACAGTTAAATATAGTTACAAACGATTGAATGGGCTCGAAAGCCAAATAAATGAATAAACACCCCATAAAACAGTGTAGGGATAAAACAAAGGCCAAAGCCAAGTTACCCATGCAAAGGCCAGCCATTGGTCAGAGATGAATCAGTGTGCGTGGGTAAACCACTTGTGGGCTGCTATGCCCGAAAATTTATATCTTTCCCGCTCTCGGAGAAGAAAAATACGAATGTCGCTCTTTTTGTTTTGTTCTTGGTGCCGCTTTGAAGAGAAATACGCCGTTTGAAGAGTTTGAAGAGTCGCCACCCGGATTTGCGGTATATCACCCGAGAAACCGTTTTGTTTGGAAAACCATTGGTTGATTTGAAATTGAAAACCAGAGATCAGTTTCAAGGGTTCGGAAGCCATGTTACGAGGGGGGAAGGGTTTTACGGCACCCCCCTCGCCCGATTTGAAATTGGTCTCTACTAAACGTTTGTGGGATTTTTCAAAAGGGATTTTGTTTCATTAGACCATTTAGCAAGTATGTTCAGTTATAGCAGGTAAGAATTGCATGCATGTGCAGTTGTGCAGTGGATGATTAGATGAAGGTGAGCAAAATGCATGATTACAGAAAATGAGGATCTATTACTGACTTCACTCTCGAGCGCTCGGGTACAGTCCCGAGCGCTTGGGAGTTCTGATCAACCTGCAAGCTTTGTTAGCACAGACAGAATACAATACTAAACTGGAAATTGAAATGACATCAAGTACACTACTGGCTCAGCAGAGGACTTGGAAGACTGAGCTAAGCCTTCAATCTTTCAAATCATGCATCCCTGCCTTAACAAAGTTAAATCTATGAATTTAAAAGAGCAACAGGCCACACTAATGCATGCAGGGACCTGATGACACAGCAGAGTGGGAAAATAGGAAGCAATGGCATGCATGCACTCTCGAGCGCTCTAGTATGGTTCGGAGCGCTTGGGAGTGTGCTGCATGTCAGCTTTCTCTCAAACAAGAAGTGGTTCCATCTTGACATGCAAAAGCCCTTGTTTTTATATTTCTCTGAAATGACTGATTCTTTTAACTTTAAACAAAAGGGAACTTTGTTCACCCGTGCAATCTTTGTGAGAAAATGGTTCTGTTTTGGGGAAAATGGCTTTCTGTGCATGCATGCCAAAATGGAACCATCCATCTTTATTACACCTCATTCCCAACCTACTGCGTCACAAGGGGGGGGAGCATGAGACCTGGGACAGTCCCGAGCGCTCCAGAAGACTCTCGAGCACTTGGGAGTGTGTCCAGTAAGGGGTTTTATGAAAACATTTTTGTGTCCCATTGCTCTTGTTTTTACACTAGGGTCTCCCAACCATGCACCCAGTATTGAAGACTGGGTCAGGCTGAGAGACCCCCCTCAGAAGGGAAGAACAGCCCTCTAGTTGTGACCAAAGGTAGAGTTTTACCTTTTCCTTGAACCTTGCTTCTTGGTGTAGCTTTGAAATGTGAATGAAGAGAGGAGAGTGCAAGAAATCAGAAGGGTATTCTGAATTTCTTGCCCTTTTCCTTGGTAATTTGCAAAGCCTTTGAATTTTTTGAAAGATAGTTTGGAGATTTTTGGTTTTGAGCTAGAGAAAGAGAATGAGAGAGCAGAGGATGGGTGGTCTGGCAGAGTGAAAAATTTTGTGTCTCTCCTTCCTAGCTGAAAACCAGCCATATTTATAGGCAAATCATCAAATGGTTTTTGAAAATCAAATGGTTTTGATAAAACATTTCTTTAATAGGTAAACCCTGGGCCTGAATATCTTCCTACCAGAGGTTGAGTGTGAAATGATCCATCGGCAGGCTGAAAGTGGCTGTAATGATGATTTGTAAGGTGAGTGGGTGATACAGCCATGCATTGGGCCACAGAAAAGTCTCGAGCGCTTGGGATCACTCCCGAGCGCTTGGGACCTCACTCTAGAGCGCTCGAGAAAGAGCCAGGCCAGAGGTTTTGTGAAACAGTTTGGAGCGCTTGGGATTGCTCCTAAGCGCTTGAAAATGCCTTTTTTACCATTTTTAATACTTCTTCAAATCTTTCAAGGAGCAAAGTTCCGATTGGTACCAGGCTTGTTTCAATCCAAAGTCATCATCGGGGAGCCTCCGGGCCACAAATCAAGGAATTTTGAAAAGTCCAAATTGGGGTGTCTACAGTTGCCCCTCTTTGGGCGACGCTCAGCATCACATCTAGATACGAGTGACGTCCAAAGATTGAGACAGCCCGATTCGAGCCAAATCAAATCCTCAACTCAAAATCAAATGCAAGTAAAGATACAAACATCTGATGCATGTGGTCGCGTCTTTTCAGACTGCCTACGTACCCTTTTCTGCAAGGATCAGACCAGCGTAGTTCTTTGGGGCAAATGCAAACATGCAGACATGCAAGCAAATGATAGAAAGGTGTCACTCAGGACAGCGCCGAATCTATGGCGGCGGGAGGAGGGTGCCAAATCTATGGCAGACAAGATGGGTGCCAAATATATGGCGGCGGAAGAGGGGTGCAGAGAGGAGAATCCACGTGTTGCTCGGTTTGGTGAACCAGATGAGGAGAAGAGAGAGAATCCACGTGTTGCTCGGTTTGGTGGACCAGATAAGGAGAAGAGAGAAGATCCACGTGTTGCTCGGTTTGGTGGACCGGATAGAGAGAGGATCCACGTGTTGCTCGGTTTGGTGGACCAGATAAGGAGAAGAGAGAGAATCCACGTGTTGCTCGGTTTGGTGGACCAGATAAGGAGAAGGGAGAGAATCCACGTGTTGCTCGGTTTGGTGGACCAGATAAGGAGAAGAGAGAGAATCCACGTGTTGCTTGGTTTGGTGGACCAGATAAGGAGAAGAGAGAGAATCCATGTGTTGCTCAGTTTGGTGGACCAGATAAGGAGAAGAGAGAGAATCCACGTGTTGCTCGGTTTGGTGGACCAGATAAGGAGAAGAGAGAGAATCCACGTGTTGCTCGGTTTGGTGGACCAGATAAGGATAAAAATTTTCCGCGAATGAACTGATAAGACATTGTTGAACGTCTTCGACCTAACGCACAGATTTTCGAGCATGAACCAATTTTCGAAAGAAGTTCGTAAACAAATGCTCCGTACAATACGTGCCGCAAACAGGACTGAGATTGATTTTGTAAAAAGTTTTGACATTGCAATAATCGTCGAGAAGTGATATGACCAGGAGATTGAAGATTTCGGCAAGGTGACCAAAATCAAAGCGGAGCGCTTGGGACCACTCCCGAGCGCTTGGGAGAGGTGTCGAGCGCTCGGGACCACGGCTGGGGCCCGCCACTCCTTCGTCTTCCTTTTCTCGGTCTGGGGGTTTAAAACCCCAGAACCTGAGTGCTCGAGAACCAGGCGTACGGTTCACTCTCGATAGGTTCTCTCTCTCTCTCTCCTCCCAGAATCTCTTTCACGATTCCACACTCTCGAAACGTTTCTCTCTTTCTGAAGAACCACGGATCGATTTCAAAATCTCGAGGTCTTGTCGATCTTCCGTTGGGCAGTCGTGTGCCAGGAGGTTCGAATTTTGGGGGAAGAAGAAGCTACATGAAGTGGAAGGGAGGAGAATGGCCAATACTGAGGAGAGACCGACGGTGGGCGAAGCCCGCGGGAGTGTTGCTACGCCTGGCGATGGCGTAGCGGCGACTGGGGTTGCCATGGCGGCAATGGGCGACGCTGGTGGCGGCGTAGTCGTGCCCAGCGACGAGAGGGTCGCAGGTGATGGAGGAGGAGTGGCAGTGGGTGGTGTTGGAGATGATCCTTCAGTGATCGAGAAGGCCGGCGAGATCGGGGCTGAGTCCGACGCTGGTGGGGGTCAGACGGACGGTGGCGGAGATACCGCAGACAGCCGGGGTGGTGCCACGGCCAGTGGAGGCAGAGTCACGGGCACTCCTCCTACTCCTACTGTGGAGGAGTTGTTCGCGGCAGCGGAACGGGCTCGCGAGGAGGGACAGGCTGACGAGGTGGTGATTGGTGGTAGAGTCACAGTCACCCCTGCCCTGAGGTCGACGGTGGCACTACCGAGGATGGAGGAAAGCAGGATCGGGGCCTCACAGCCCGTTCCTTTCGAGGCGGGTGACTTCCTGGACTCCGCGGAGCCACGGGATATACTGGACGCGTTTGGTCTCGACCCAGGGGTCGAGGCCGGGCTGAGAGGCACTGTGACTCCAGAGGACCGGGCAGCGGCTCTGCTGCTGGAAGCCTTGCTGAGTGGCGCGGGTGCGTCGGACGCAGGGGGTCACGAGGTTGAGGAGGAGGATATGGAGATGGAGACAGAGGGACCAGAGCCTGAGGCGGCTGTCGAGGCGCGGGTGACCGCAGTTGACGAGGTGAAGGCCTATTTGGGAGGGGAGCGTGCTTGGTTCGCGATTGCGACCTACGCTCCGCGAGTTCACTTCTTCGTGCCTGTGGGGATAGACGGTTACACCCCTGCTCGGACTGACTACCCGGAGGACTTGCTCCTCCGAGACCGCGACTCGCACATCTCTACGGGTTGGACCATGGTAAGCTTTTAACTATTTGAATGCTTTTGAATTCGACACTTGAGTTATTTCGTGAATTGCTATATTGATTGTTGATGCTGATGCTATTTCCTTAATCTGTTGAAACAGCGCACGACGGATGTTTACGGTCACGGGGGCTCAGCTAGCTCGCTGAGGTACTTCAGGGACCTGCCTGCGAGAGTACGGGAATTAGAGGAGGCGGCGGGGTTCGGTCCGTTCATCCAGTTGATGACGTCGGTGAGGGTGGACCGTGCTGTGCTTACAGCGCTGACCGAGAGGTGGTGGGATACCACCAACACCTTCCACCTTAGGTTTGGTGAGATGACGCTGACACCGCTGGACTTCGCAGCGATTACAGGGCTGAGAGTGGGAGGAGAGCCACTCCCTTACGACTCGAGTTTGGTGCTGGACGACGCGGCTTTGCGGTGGTTCCTCGGGCAGGTCCCACGGCATAGCGGAGGGATGGCGACCTACGGGCAGTTTGTGGAGTACTGGGACCACGAGCCCGCAGACGACGATGAGGCGGCGAGGATGGCGCGGGCGTACCTGCTTTACCTTTTCGGGGCTTCCCTGTACCCGACGAGGCGGTCGCGGGTGCACCTTTGCTACTTGGCGGGCCTGGTTGACCTGAGGACAGCAGGGCGGTTCGACTGGGGAGGGGGTGCCTTGTGCACTCTCTACTGTTTTCTGGGGGCTGCCTCGCGCGGAGTGGGGAACACGGTCGGAGGCTACTGGAGGATCGTCGAGGTATGGTTTAAGTTATTGCTTTAATATTACTATTGATTGCTTATTGATTTGAAATGTAAACCTGAACCTGAACTGAAATGAGTTTGACCATTCGCAGCTCTGGGCTTACGAGGTTCTCGGGATGTTCCCTCCCGAGAACACCTGTAGAGATCCTGGTTTGCTTCCCCGCGGGCTTGCGTGGAGCAAAACTTATAGGAGGACGAAGGAGAGGAGAGGGGAAGTGATGACTTTCCGACGCTGGCTAGACCGCTCGACCGGAGCCGCGGTATGACCTGCTCCTATTTCATTTCTCTCTTCTGCATACGATGTACGCTTTATTGACGCTTCCAATTTTGATATGCAGGTTTACTGGGATAGGTGGTCGAGGGTGGAGGCTGAGTTCTTGCCTAGGAGTCGGGAGCTGACACGGAGTAGGGTGTTGCTGGAGTGCCCACTGGGTTGGCAGTGGTACTTGGGAGATCGGGTGACTCGACAGTCGCTCGGTCTTCCAGCGTTCGTGGTGCCCGGGCTGCTTCCCCCACGCGTGCAGAGGACCGAGACGTACACCCGTGCGGAGCTGGAGCTGTACACGGTGCCTGACATAGACTTGGAGCGGCACCTACGACGCGGTCTGGACTACGCAGCTTACGTAGACCAGTACCTGGTCACGAGACTAGGGGTGGAGGTTGAGCTAGAGAGGAGGATAGCCGCGGGAGGGCGAGGCCCTGGCGCCGGAAGAGAGGCTGGAGTGCGAGGCCGCGGAGGTCGGTCCGCACGGGGTAGTGGTCGAGGTGGTGGGCAGCCTGCAGGCGGCCGAAGTGCCAGCCCGACTGGCAGAGGAGAGGGTGACACAGGGGTGCCTGAGACGGCAGAGGCCTCAGGCTCGACGGTGCTACCCACGCTGGAGTGGACAGTGGGGGCGACCGACTCTTCAGGGGCGCGGGTGGTGATAGACGTCCCGCGTCTTCCACAACCGCCGATGCGACTCCCGGCTCAGGTATAAACGAATTCGAACTTCTTACGCTCTGAAAGACTACTGCTTGTACCTTTCTGAAATCTGAGCATTACAGGTACCGCGAGAGTGGGCTGAGAGAGCCATCATGCTGATGGTGGGAATGCGCCACCTGCTGAAGGGCTGCGCGAGAGGGAGGGTCCTGCCGACTAGACCTGTCCCTAGGCCTGTTTCTCCTGTCACTCCAGAGGTATGACAATGCATGACATAGAATTTTTAATGAACCAATTGAATTTTGGAATATGTAGGGAATGATCGTATGCTCGTGATATGCAGGTGCAGCCACGCCGCTCAGCTAGGGCACGACCTCCAGCTTCTACCAGCGCACGCGGACGGGGGACACAGGGAGCGTCACAGCTTGCTAGGCAGTTCGAGGTCGTTCCTAGGGCAGGGTCCCAGCGAAGACTCGCTCGCGGGGAGTCACTGGAGGATGAGACAGAGGAGTCGTCCGAGTCGCGTGTGTTAGGGTCGACAGACTCGGAGACTGCTTCTGGCTCTCCTAGTGGAGATGACGGCGACGACGGCGATGAGAGTGAGAGCACCGAGTCTGAGGGCCACCAGCAGAAGAGGACACGTCGCGTTTGAGTCTCAGGCTTTGCTTTTTGCTAGCTTTTCTAGTACATGGGCCTGCGTGCCTACGTAGTTGTAGCTTCTAGGCCTGCGCGCCTTGGTTTTGTTTGGGTCTGTGTGCCCTGGTAGTTAGGATCGGGTGCATGTTTGCCCTAGCTTTTGTATTTACTCATTGTAAAGTATCGTACTTCATGTATGAGAATTTGCACCTCGCTCTTTGGTATTCATTCGCACTTCCTTTAAAAATTATGCTCGTCGCATCTTTCAATCGAGGTCCCCGAAGAAATGATGAAAACTTGATATCCGACGCATGATAGCAAATCCTTAGATAATTTTGACAATGAAAACTAAACTTAAGTGCTTCTGATCGCAACCAAGTGCACTGTGCAGTTAACAATGAGTGTCGTGACTTACGAGAAATGCCATATTAACAACAATGCCCTAGACACGAAGACCGATATTCACATGCACATGACAATGATGATTTTGAGACGCTCGAAATGGCCAAATCTTGAACTAAGAACGTTAATGCGCGTTTGATCATGCCACATAGTTAGAAATGCACAATGTGACTTACGCGAGTCATCGGACTCGATTAAACACACCTAACGTGGAATTTGATACGTTTGCGGAATGAAAATCTTAGAAGTTTTCGTATTTTCGAAGAAAATGGACAGATACAGAAGCAAATACATAATGAAAACTGCTGTATCCTTAGATTACATGCTGAGGACCTTCTGATCTAAGATGCATGCAATGGTGAGGCTTAATTGAGGCTAATAAAAGCTGGAATCAGAAGCTGCTGTAAACAGCAGAACTCTCGAGCGCTTGAGATCATTCTCGAGCGCTTGGGTCTTCACTCCCGAGCGCTCGGGACCTCTGCTGTTTGCAGTCCCCTGTTGATTAAAGAGGTGTGCTGCCAGATGATGCCGAAAGGTGGCATGCCCAGCAGACAGGTTTGGTAAAGATGAAGGTGACCATAAGAGGTCGAGACCAGAAAGTGAGATCCCTGCTTCGACGTATTGACAACAACAATGGTGTTTTTTACTTTTATTTATTTATATATATATTTTTTTGAAAAACAAAGGCCACATCTAAGTATCCCTTCTGCTTTACTGTTTTTGGTCAGGGGGCTGGCATTTTCAGGACCTTTTGGGAACGGGGACGGAATCTGTCTTTGGATGGAAGTTGGGTTTGAGCTGGAGCCAGGGCTTGTGTTTGAAGCTGGTTTGAGGTTGACTTTGATCAGGGCTTGAGCTTTGAGCATGCATGCCCCAGTCTTGAGGTCGGTTGTACTTTTGCGGTGATTGATGGCATTGGGCTGATGTTCCCCAGCGAGTGACGATCCTTAGTTCCGATTCTTTTTCTTCAATTCCACTGATAGCTTTTGGCGACCAGATTCGTCATGATCAAAAGTGCAGGTTGTTCCATGTATTGGAGTTTCTCTCACTAGTTGGGACCTCAATGATGACCGGAAATGACCTTGCATGAATTTGGGCAAGGCCCAGATAACTCAAAGGACAAGAAAGACCCATTATCAGGAGACTGACTTTTAACCTAGACCTTGACTGGACGAGGAGTTTTGATGTGACCGGACGAGGAGCTCGATCATTTGAGAATTTAATGTTTGAAGTTGTCATGATAAAATCGTGTTTTGAAGATTTCCCCATTTGGTTTTGAAATTGTCTTAGCAAAACACGAGGATTTTTATTAGGAATCATGCCCCAGGTTGAGATTTTTGCCATATTCTTAAAACGCCTTGGCGTCCCTTCTCGTTTTTCCCTGCTGTCCAGGATTTTTGTTGTCAAGTTGTGCTCTTCCATCTGACAGGACTTTATTCGGGTTGTAACGTGGCCAAGGTTTTGGCTTAACAAAGAAAGGATAATAGGCTCAAAATTTTCATTTAGATTTCGAGAGCTAGCAGCCATCTTGCATAATTTTGTGCCTTCTTTGCTTTTGATAGGCGCCTTCTTTCATTTGCTTTCCTTCACACTTGTTGTGCCGATGTGTTTGGCACTTTAGTTGATTCTTGAGTTTTCTCTGATTTTTCTTCGATGTTTTGCATCCCAATGTGCGTATGCATTTGGCACTTTCGCGCTTTGAATCCTGACGCGCCGATGATGGTCAGGTGCTTGGCATTTTCGTCTTCTTTGTTTCACCCCAGTGTGGGGGATAGCTGCCTAGCCGGGTTTCTTTCAAAGAAATTGATTTAGGCTCAAAGGGGTTATCAATGGATATATATCTTCAAGCGTGTGATAAAAGAAAAGAATGCCTTTCTTCATTTTGAATTGCACAACTTGATACTGGATCCTAGATGCAGTTTTTTTTTTTTAAGAGATCTTCGTGCTCTAATTTTTGCCTAGATCATATTTTGATGTTTTGATCTAGCGAGCTTTTTACTTGGGCCAAGACGTTGCTTCTTCACGGTGCCAGGGAATGGCCCCCTGAAATTCTTCTTCTTGCAAGTGCAAAATACCTCGTGTTTTGAATTTCTCAAATGATGGTGAAAAACAATTTCAAGTTGTGGGATCATCACAAAACACAAGTTTATTATCACAATTTCGACTCAATAGGATCGTCATTAATAGACATGACAAGCTGACAAAAGATTGACTCGAAAGATCGCAATTGAATTTCGGGGTTGACTTGCAAGAACATGACCGGGCCTCAGGATAAGGCTGCCTACGTATCCTTTTTGCAAAGGAATCAGGTCATAACGTAGTTCAGACCTACAAAAGAGACTTTCTTTTTGGCTTTTCTCCTTTTCGATTACAAACTCGAATTTGACAACAAGACGGACCTGAGAGCATGAAAGACTGAAAGTACAAATTGACTTGAAATTAAAAGACCAAGACTTGACTCGAAATTCAAAAGTTTCCCAAACTTGTGAGAAAATTCCGTCCATGGGCAGGCACCTCAAGCGTTATTCGGATTCTGATCCATCCTCACATTCTGCATCTGCTGGGAGCCTGTAGCGAAGGCGCTGAGCATATTAAGGGTCGGAATCACAGGTTCTGGCGACCAATTGTCGATGATGCACTGGAGAGGATGGGCTTTCATGCCATTGCCGTTGATGGTTTGGTTGCTCAAAAGCTGCCCAAAGGAACCATGCCCCATCAAGTCACTGACTTGGCCAATTTTGAACTCCTCGCAAGTCGGAGGATAATTTCCCACGACAGGACTTGGCTTTGAAGGTGGAGGTGAGATGATCCCCTCGTCGATGAGGTCTTGGATTTTGTGGCGGAGGCGGAAGCAGCTGTTAGTAGAATGGCCCGCACACTGGTGAAAGGTACAATAGGCGTCCGGATTGTGGGACGACGAGAGCTTCTGAGGTGGGGGAGTTGGAGGGAGCGGCTGGATGAGACCGGCTTCAAGGAGTCTCCCATAAACCAGAGACAAAGGGGCAGAAAAGCGGGAGAGGAACCTTGGTGGGATCTTGCCGCTGGATTGAGGGCTCAAAGCGGTGCCAAGGGAGCCTCTGGCGGAGACATTGCTTGCCTCGGTACTGCATGCTGCTTTCTTGCCTTTGTGCACGTCCTGCCTTTTAGTCCTAGTTTTAGGCAAGGACCCTGTATTTTCCTTTGAGCGCTTCTTGGCGTCGTGGAATTCGACCAAGTCTCTCAGCATGTCAGAGAGCGTCACCTCTGATTGTGGCTTGACTCCGGGAGTTGGAGAGTGGTAGGTTCGCGGAGTTTCCCCGTTTCTGGCCTTATCATCACTCAATCCCAGACCAGGATTTGACATGACGGAGGTGAGAATGCCGATCAGTCTTTGCAATAGAACCGTTTGCTCTTCCATTCATTTCTTCCACAGCCCTTCTTAGTTCAATCAGCTCTGCTTGCCCTGCCATTTTCGAGGTAGCTGGCGAAGATGGTGTGGTTTTGTGTGGGATGGGTGGCTTAGTGCTGACAGTAAAGCAAAAAGCGAACTCAGAATGTGCCCCTGTTATGATTTATTGAAGAATGTGTATAAATAAAAGAATTGTTAAAAACACGTTGTCGTCGTCGACTCAAGGGATCCAACTTTACGGGAAGTTCCAACAGTGACGGGTAAGTCGGTGTCAGGCAGGTTAAATTCCTCACGTTGGGAATCAGAGCCAATCTCCTTATCTAAGACCATCCGAGACAGAGCAATAAGACTGCTGGAAGATGCACCTAAGGCTAAACTAAAGGGAGCCGTTCGGGCACGGCGAACACCGGAGTTATCCCAAACTCCATGGATTTATGGTCTCCTAGACCCTGACTCAAGAAATGACATCCTATGAAGGATTGCCTTAGTCCTCAGAGATTCCTTTGAATGCGTATCCTTTGATTAGGAATGACAAGATTTGAGAGATATCAAAACAAATTAAGTCTTTAATATTTTTCACTTGAAGTTTCTGTTTTGGTTTTAAAAACCGTTTAGCGTAAATGACATGATACCGTAACCGGGCGGCGTAAGTGGCATGGCGCCATTAGCCTAAGCAGTGTAAGTGACTTCGCACTATAACCTGGGTGGTGTGGGTATCACGACATTGTAGCCTAATTGTTTTGTTAATTTTCATTGAATCCATGATTGAAAAATGTATAGAAGACTTAACGAATTTTGATATCCCTAAAACCTCGTCATTCCAAGGACTAATTAATTTCAACAACGTGCCTTCAAAAAGCACGACTCATCATTGGTCAAGGCGATCCTAAACAAGATGCGCAAGCAAGCGTAAGAGTTCTATATGCGACACGAAAGCAAGCGTAAGATGCAAGGTGCAATGTGCAAGCGTGATGAGATTACGGTCTTTCGAAGGTTGCCTAATTCCTCATAATTTCTTTTAGGGTGTATCCTTCGTTCAGAACAGCAAATTCTAAGAGATGTCAAAATGAACCAAGTATTCGACTAGTCCTCGTTCGAAGTCTCAATTTTGAACTTGGAATAACTTAGTATAGACGGCGTGATGCCCCAACCATCGTGGTGTCAGTGGCACTGTGCCATTAGCCAAGGCGGTGTAAGTAAAGTGACATCACGGCGCCGGTTCCTTTGTTATTCCTTATTCTCCATCGAAATTTCGATTAGGCATTAGTCAAGGACTTAGTAACATCCTGATTTCCCAAAGTCTCTTTGTTCTAAGGACTCATGTAGTTTAGACAACGTACACCGGGGTGCACGACTCATCATCGGGCCTCGGCAACCTTCTACAGACTGTGCGAGTGAGATCAAGACACGAAATTGGACGGACAGCATGACGGCATGACATGGATGAGATGTAGAAAGCAGTAACATGTAGACAGGATATAGCACATAATCCTACCCTGCGGGTCCTTGTCCTAGTTTGGAAGGTTCTATTGCTTTCTAAACACGTACGAAGGCCGGTTTTGGTTTGAAGTGGGTTCTCCGGACTAGAGTCAAAGTATACCTCCCACTATTGAGCGTACACCCAATAATGGTACAAACGGTAGGGATGACTCATCACGGTCGAGGGTTGCTGAGCATTCCGGGATTACCCATCACCGGCAAGCCGGGTAGGATTGCCGAAACACAACAGCGAGGTTGCACAAGATATATACATACAAGAAATAAATAATGAAACAAAATCCCTTTTGAAAATCCCACAAACGTTTTTCAAGCCTGGCTCACCAGTTTAACTGACATTCAAGAAAAGCGGGCCGTTTTATCAACAAACCAACTTTTCTCAAGTATTAATTAAACTTGTCCCCAGCAGAGTCGCCACTGTGGGCTGCTATGCCCGAAAATTTATATCTATCCCGCTCTCGGAGAAGAAAAATTCGAATGTCGCTCTTTTTGTTTTGTTCTTGGTGCCGCTTTGAAGAGAAATACACCGTTTGAAGAGTTTGAAGAGTCGCCACCCGGATTTGCGGTATATCACCCGAGAAACCGTTTTGTTTGGAAAACCATTGGTTGATTCGAAATTGAAAACCAGATATCAGTTTCAAGGGTTCGGAAGCCATGTTACGAGGGGGGAAGGGTTTTACGGCACCCCCCTCGCCCGATTTGAAATCGGTCTCTACTAAACGTTTGTGGGATTTTTCAAAAGGGATTTTGTTTCATTAGACCATTTAGCAAGTATGTACAGTTATAGCAGGTAAGAATTGCATGCATGTGCAGTTGTGCAGTGGATGATTAGATGAAGGTGAGCAAAATGCATGATTACAGAAAATGAGGATCTGTTACTGACTTCACTCTCGAGCGCTCGGGTACAGTCCCGAGCACTTGGGAGTTCTGATCAACCTGCAAGCTTTGTTAGCACAGACAGAATACAATACTAAACTGGAAATTGAAATGACATCAAGTACACTACTGGCTCAGCAGAGGACTTGGAAGACTGAGCTAAGCCTTCAATCTTTCAAATCATGCATCCCTGCCTTAACAAAGTTAAATCTATGAATTTAAAAGAGCAACAGGCCACACTAATGCATGCAGGGACCTGATGACACAGCAGAGTGGGAAAATAGGAAGCAATGGCATGCATGCACTCTCGAGCGCTCTAGTATGGTTCGGAGCGCTTGGGAGTGTGCTGCATGTCAGCTTTCTCTCAAACAAGAAGTGGTTCCATCTTGACATGCAAAAGCCCTTGTTTTTATATTTCTCTGAAATGACTGATTCTTTTAACTTTAAACAAAAGGGAACTTTGTTCACCCGTGCAATCTTTGTGAGAAAATGGTTCTGTTTTGGGGAAAATGGCTTTCTGTGCATGCATGCCAAAATGGAACCATCCATCTTTATTACACCTCATTCCCAACCTACTGCGTCACAAGGGGGGGGGGAGCATGAGACCTGGGACAGTCCCGAGCGCTCCAGAAGACTCTCGAGCACTTGGGAGTGTGTCCAGTTAGGGGTTTTATGAAAACATTTTTGTGTCACATTGCTCTTGTTTTTACACTAGGGTCTCCCAACCATGCACCCAGTATTGAAGACTGGGTCAGGCTGAGAGACCCCCCTCAGAAGGGAAGAACAGCCCTCTAGTTGTGACCAAAGGTAGAGTTTTACCTTTTCCTTGAACCTTGCTTCTTGGTGTAGCTTTGAAATGTGAATGAAGAGAGGAGAGTGCAAGAAATCAGAAGGGTATTCTGAATTTCTTGCCCTTTTCCTTGGTAATTTGCAAAGCCTTTGAATTTTTTGAAGGATAGTTTGGAGATTTTTGGTTTTGAGCTAGAGAGAGAGAATGAGAGAGCAGAGGATGGGTGGTCTGGCAGAGTGAAAAATTTTGTGTCTCTCCTTCCTAGCTGAAAACCAGCCATATTTATAGGCAAATCATCAAATGGTTTTTGAAAATCAAATGGTTTTGATAAAACATTTCTTTAATAGGTAAACCCTTGGCCTGAATATCTTCCTACCAGAGGTTGAGTGTGAAATGATCCATCGGCAGGCTGAAAGTGGCTGTAATGATGATTTGTAAGGTGAGTGGGTGATACAGCCATGCATTGGGCCACAGAAAAGTCTCGAGCGCTCGAGAAAGAGCCAGGCCAGAGGTTTTGTGAAACAGTTTGGAGCGCTTGGGATTGCTCCTAAGCGCTTGAAAATGTCTTTTTTACCATTTTTAATACTTCTTCAAATCTTTCAAGGAACAAAGTTCCGATTGGTACCAAGCATGTTTCAATCCAAAGTCATCATCGGGGAGCCTCCGGGCCACAAATCAAGGAATTTTGAAAAGTCCAAATTGGGGTGTCTACACCACTGTCGCGTGCCAGTTTGAGCCATCGTACCAGTGTTTGGTTTTGCATGTCCTGGGTTCTAGGACATGTCTAGAAAGACCCCAGGGGTATCCCATTTAAACAGAAATGAGTATTGAAAGGCAACTGGCAGTTCTAGCATGGAAAAGCAGTAGACTGATTTTTAACATGCTTGCAGTGATGTATATATAAATAATAGTATAGTACAAAACAACAAGGCCCCAGTCCCCACGCAAGATCTGCGCGCATAGCCATGAAGTGGCGCGTGCGAGCTATGGACGCGCGCGCTGGTCCTAGTCACAACGGTTTTTGAAACCATGTCAGCTTTAGGGCCAGAACTGGTATTGATTACCAGTCTTGACCCTGCCAGCCCCCCTTAGGGATCAGAACAGAACATACTGTAGGTGTTTATACCTTCGATTTCTTGGGTTTGAAAGAGTGATTGGGCTTGAGTTTGAGGATGATTGGTGGATGATGCTTGAAGGGTGGATGTTGAACAAGTAGTTTGAATGTGATTGCTTGAGTTAGGAGGATTTGCTAATATCTTTTCCTTTGAGTCCAAGTAATAGCAAAAGAGGTAACAAGTTTGTAACCCTTTTGAAGTGTGTGTGAGGGGTGTATATATGGAGAATGGATTGAGAGAGGGGCTTCAACCAGCCAAGTAATGGCTGGTTGCCTTGGTCACAAAGTCTCCTTCTCATTAAATGAGAGGGGGGAAAGGTGATGGGAGGTTTGTGAGGGGAGGGGAACATCCCCTTGTCCGCAAACTGCATTTCAGGCAAATTAGAAGCCTCCCCTGGCCCTAAAAGTCCTCTTGATCATGGCAAAAACAAGCTGGGAAAAGGTGGTGGGACAAAGTTTGATCATCGCGCGCAAGTTGTGGACCAGCGTGCGCTAGTTGTGAACCAATGCAAGCAAGTAGGGTTCTGGATTGAATTGGCTAGGCTTAAATGGATATCAAACACTCAAAGCTCAACCCGTTGACATTCCCGGGGTGTTCTTGATCTGTTTCATCGTTGGGGAATCAAAAACTGAAAAACTGAAAGTAAACTAATCTGGAAACCTAGATTGAGGTGTCTACACTATCTCTTACGCCCATCCACGTTGGATTTTCCAAGATTCATACAGGCAGAGAAGAAAACGTAAATTGGAAACTAATACAAAATGAGAGGTTTTGAACCCGAGATCTCTCCCAACATGACCACTGATATCATCTATTCTAATATATAAAGGGAGAGCACACTTTGGTGTCTCCTCTCTTTGTCATGTATTTTCCTTTCCATAAGTGCCCTTTCAAACACAAAACAAAACAATTAATTGTGAGGATATTTTGGACATTTAAGCACAAAAAAAAACCCATCTAAAACGGTTATTACTCCTTCACTTCCTATTTTTTCTTATAAAAAAAAAACCCTTTTCATCCACGCTACCTTCTCCCCCTCTCACGCTACCTTCCGGCCTCTCTCTCTCCACAACCACCACACCCCCACGTCTCTCTCTGTCTCTCTCTCTCAACCGCTCCCCACACCCCACCCCTCTCTCTCCTCCCTCTCTCCTTCTCAAATCTGCTACTTCCGTCTTCCAATTGCTGCTGAAAGTTATTGCGGGGGAGAGAAATTGATTCATAATTCTCCCGAAGCAGGACCGTAATGCGTAAGTGTGCCCCTTAAAGCTAATTAGGTAAAATTGACTGCTATGACTGCTTTCCGAATTACCTTTTCTTAATCTGCCTGTAATTTTAACCCATTAAATCTTCCCATTCAAAAAAAAATTACAGGACATTGAAACCAACAAGTACAACTGAGATGTGTATTTCTGCAGGGATTTTTTGATATTTATGTTTTCCAATTGAGGTACCTATCTGATGAAGTGGCAGAGATCATTGAACTCTCTCAGTCGTTCACTATAAATGTGCTGGATTGTCATTTCTCGACAATTCAAATTTGGAATTTAAATTCACTGCATTATTTTTGTAACCAAAATTTTCGGCTATACAATTATTTACAGGAAAATCGAAGGAAAGGATAAATGGCTCAACAAAGACAGGCAACTGGTTCCAACGGAAAAGAGAAAACCTGGGTACGATGCTTATAACTTCCATGGTTTTTCCCTGCCACATTTTTTAAGCTAATTTGTGATCTACGGTTGTAAGTTGCTCACCAGTAGTATTTTATTGTGATTGAACTGCTATGATGCAAGTTGTTGTGAAAATGTTAGCAGGTTAAATACAATAGTTAGATAGTTAATACTCTTGGCCTGTAAAATATTGGCATGCTCTGTTTATGTGTATCTCAAAATAACTTGGCAAAAAAATCATATCAATTTCAATGCAAATAACTTGGAAAATGTTATGTGTTTTCTACCTCTGAAGTATCGCGGCATCATTAACAATGAGTTAGAAATTGCTTTATTTCTTTAGTTGAAGTTTGTAGTTACTATTTAACTATGTACCTTTTGAGAGTACAAATATACATAAGTCATATTTTTCTATTGTCAAATGTGAAGAATGGGTAGTGACAAAAAAAAATGGCGTAAGACTGAATGTATTTACAGCCCTTCTTTCCCTTTACTTGAGGGGGCTACTCACAACATTATTTTTGTAACCAATATTTTTGCCTATTCAATTATTAATAGGAAAATCGAAGGCAAGGAGAAATGGCACAACAAAGACAAAGAGCAACCACAAATGGCAAGAAAACGAGCAGCCAAGTGGTTCCAATGGAAAAGAAAAAAACAAAGTATGATGCTTATAACTTCTATTTTCTTTCACTTCCACATTTTAAAGATAATTTGTTATATATGCATGCAAGTTGGTGTTCTTTTTTTTAAAAAAAATCTTGAAATGAAAGATACGATTTATGGAGAGGCTGAATCGGTACGTGATTATGAACACCTTTTTACCCCTACAGAGATTCTAAATAAGTTTTTAAACTTACACAGGTCGTAAATTGTTTCGCTTGAGAACTTTTAGGTTCAAATGATTGTATATATAACATTTTATGCAGGTTTTCATGGGGCCTCCTCCATGTTTGCGTCGTAATGATCACTTAGATATGTTGAATGCAGTATACGATTTTGAATCTAAACATCAGAGGGAGGGCTACCAGTTGAAAATTTTGTTCGACAAAAAATAGAGACATGTTGATCGAGCCTTGCAAAATGTTGGAGAAAATATAAGTGAACAATACCTTATAGGAAAAATAGTAGACCTTCTATCACTAAGCTAGATGCATGTGAAACGAACAATATTTCAAAGACATGTTATAGAAAATGCTACACATTTGATGAATGCTTTGATGGAAGATGAACATAATATCCACTATTTATGGATGGAGTTTGAGCAAGGGCCAATGATGCCAAACTCAACTGTGAGAGCGCACATTCTAAATAATGAAAACCAATTTCATAGTCTAAAAAAAAAAAAGGCTGCAAGGCAAACATTGAGAATTTGGTTCAGGCCATAGTTAATAACCTCCCGCCCACATGGCCTAAAGCAACAATCTTCAAAAACTTGAAACTAAATTTCATGGATATGAGAGCATTGGGAGCTATGCTTGAGGAGATCGAGACTGATATCATATGTTTGGAAGCTTTGGACAAAGTGGAGCAACAATTTACAGAACAAGAGCAGAAGCAGGGAAAAAAACCTCGGCAAAAGGTAATAATATATATTTTTTAAGAAAAAATTGTTTGTTACCTATTCAGTTAATTTTTACTTTAATACGAATCATACACTAACAAACGATTAAATGTTCTTATGTGTTCCTTTAGCAGGTAGCGAAGCGAAGATTGGAATTTGATGAACTATAGCTCTACAACATTTGGAGTTGCATGATATCCAATTATTTGAATTTGTCAATTTTTTTTTTTTAGGAGTTCAATTATTTTGTCTTAGGAGTTCATCGTGCTTTAATAGTTTAGACATGATTATGAGACTGTCATCATAACTCATTTTAAAAATTTAGCATTATCATACCAAGAGTTGTTTCTTTTTTTGTTATTGTTCAGTTTGGATTTTTTTTTTTCATATTTATTGCTACCATTATGTATGTTTTCTTTTAGTTATGTTGATAGATTATGTTAATTTTGCCCGTGCATAATAAGAAAAACTAATTACAAGACATATAATTAAGGCAAAACCGCTGTTTAATGAAGGCAAAACATCAGTGTACAATCTTTAAATCGCTGAACCTGTTCTTACTTTGGAATGATGCCTTCTACCTAACGTGCGTATTTGCTAATAACAAATACTAGAGGCTGGGGCAAACGTGATGCATGTACAAGTCAGATTTTCACAACGTTTTTGTAAAAATGCTTTTCAATTATTGTTTGATCAAATTTTCACAAATGTTGTGAAAATCCGACTTGCACACGCATCGCGTGTGCTCCAGCCTCTAGTGTTAATTATGTCATTGATCCCTATGCTCCCTATGATGAGACTCTTATATCAAGCTATACACACGGTCTCATGTTCTTGCATGTGATCGATCAATACGATACTATATATAGTATGACAAATAGACAAAAGGAGCAAAAGATCATACCGCATTTAACAGGTAATAGACGCGTAGTCGTCTTAAGACAATTAATGGGCCATCTAAGTTTCATTACTCAGTATTTTATTTTTATATATGTAGACACCAGATTTTGCCCAACCCATGACTATTGAAAGAAAGTATATCAGGCATTCCTTGGATCGGGTAAGATGAGTCTAGACATATCAAAGGAAACCGTAACGCAAAAGAATGTGCGATTCCTCGGTAAATTAAAAATGAGCAGTATGTATCATACTATTCTCCAGGGTAAGACGTGTAACTCTTAATTCATCGTTGACTCAAACATCATAATACATTTGCACGTGCATAGTCTAGGCATGAGGCACAACACTTCAGGACTCCAGAACGAGCTAATAGCTTAAGTCCTCCCCCCTTTTTTTGAGATTGTCGAAAAATAGGTCGGAAAGGCCCAATTACTGGCTCACTGTTCGGTTTCAACCTCAAGAGATTTGCTCTCTCGTCAGTACTTTCAGATGTACTCTATTTATCATTCCTGAAAAACCTGTCCAAGCCGCATCCCAATTCGAAGGACGTTGAATTGTCACCACACTTTTACAGACACTTGGTAAATTAGACCAGGTGGACACGAAAATTCCTGATCATATCATTTTTATCATAAACAATCTCCAAACATCATATATATATTTTGTGTGTGATGTTCTTAAGTCACATGTCAAATTCTCTTGCGAAACGGAGCTCGTTTGCTATTTCATTGAACACATTTGCCTAAAAAGAGCTGTATGTTGATCAAAGACCTCGAGGCATGTTTATATTTGTGAAAGTCCAAAGAAAAGACGGGAAATTCCTGGCCGGTCCTATTTTTTTGTGTGGGTTCCATGCAAACCCCATTTTGTAAGTGCTATCTCATCCAAGCCCTTTTTAAATATGCTTTTACTATTTTGCCCTTTCACTTTTCAGCACTCACATAATTCACACCCCTTTAAAGAATTCACACCCCCACAGAATTCACACCCTCGAGAATTCACACATCTCAGAAGAATTCACACCCTCGAGAATTCACACCTTTGCAAAAATTCACAACCCCCAAATTCACATCCCTCAAGAATTCACACCCCCGAGAATTCACACCCCAAGAATTTACACCTCCCAGAGTTCACACCCTCCGAGAATTCACACTCATTTGCAGAATTCACACCCATTCGCAAGAATTCACACGCCTTTTCAGAATTTACACCATTTACAGAATTCACACATTTGCAGAATTCACACGGTTGAAAAAGAGAATTCATACCCAAATGAAAAATTCACACATTCGAAAAAGACAGAATTCACACCAAATTAAAAAATCACTAGATAACTTTTTAAAATTGATTCTATCATTCTACATATATAAACAAGTGCATAAGAAAAATAATAAACTGCATCTACTGGTTCTACTTTATACTAGTAGTAATAAACAATTAAACATAATCAAAGATTTTCAAGGTTGGTTAATCTCCGAAAACCACCGTGTCTCAATGGCCCCCATCAGCAGCGTTCACAACGAGGTGAATTCTGTTTTCGATACGTTCTATCCATTTTCGTCGCCAAGAATGGAGCTGTGTTCCATCAATCCATGATTGGAAAACGACGCCATCCGGAGCACAAATCCAGAATTCACATCACCAAATTAAGAATTCACACTCTCGAAAAAAAAAAAATTCACACCTTCAAAAAAAAAAAAAAGGAATTCACATCCTCGAAAAAATAAAATTCACATCACCAAATTAAGAATTCACACCTTTCAAAAAAAAAAATCATACCACCAAAAAAACAAAAAGGTATGAAATCAAAAAAAAAAAAAAAAGGTAACCTCCCCTGGCCTTCCGCTAATTCTTCCCTTTCTCCTTTCCAGGTTACAGCTGCATCATACATACTCGGTGCAGCCACCGCTGCCTCCGTAATCTCCACCGCCTCTTCCACCATAACCGCCACAGCCACCGTAGTTCCTGCCGCCGCTACCACAGTAGTCTCCGCCGGCGGATCGAGCTTTCATCTCCAGATCTATGGTCTATCTCATATGCTATCAATATAGACAGATAGATATATACAGAGAGAGAGAGAGAGAGAGAGAGAGAGAGAGAGAGAGAGAGAGAGAGAGACCTGGTGGCCCATGTTGGGGAAGAGAGAGCTGATCGAGCGGAGTTGGGGCGGAGAATCAAACCGGAGAGGTGGAAGATCGAAGAGCACCAGAGCCTCTTTGAAAGAGGAGGAGGCGACGATGATCTCGATTGCAGCGAAGAAGGGAGGTCTTCAATTCTCTCCCGAGAGTGCTGAAAGTGGGATATTTTGGGTACATCACTTGAAACGGGGCTTGAGCGGAAAGGGTGTGACGCGGGGTGGGGCTGGATGGGTATCCAGAGACAAAAAGGGGGTGGCTAGTCAGAACCCCTGACCTGTGAAATATCATGGTAACTTTGGCCATTAGGGAAAATACTTACGAAATACCCTATGACTCTAGTGTTCAACGGATAGAGAAAATAGTTATGAAAATGAGAATAAATTCTTTACACCGCCGGTGTAAACATTTGTTTCCTCCAAATCAATTGCATTGCGCCACGTCGCCATGTTTTATTAATTGGGACCACTGTTTTGACACATGTCGCAATACAATTAATTTGGAGGAAACAAATGTTTACACCGGCGGTGTAAAGAATTTATTTGT
The DNA here is from genome assembly GCA_018127125.1 of Rhododendron griersonianum. Lineage (NCBI taxonomy): Eukaryota > Viridiplantae > Streptophyta > Magnoliopsida > Ericales > Ericaceae > Rhododendron > Rhododendron griersonianum. The sequence continues at coordinate 34,869,095 of CM030794.1, forward strand.
TAACAAAGGTTAATACAATATTCTAAAAAACAAAAAATGGTTGATAAACCGTTTTTAGGTTTTCTAATAAAAAAATCAACTTTCACACATATCGCGTGTGTCATGGCATAGTAGAAGAAAAACATTGAAAAAAGGATAGGTCAGGGGACTACACCGTACAGTTTGGATTTTGCAAGCACGGGGAATGTTCATTTTACTAATCATAAATGTTCATTTTGTAGAGCTCGTCAAGAATATTATTTGTATCGAAAATCATAAAAATTGGACGCTGATTAATACGGAGTACTTGTTTGACATGAATTTACTCTGTTCAAAAAATGTGTTTGATTCAGTGTGGTCGATTTCATTTTTATAAACCTAAATGCATTCCGAATAAGTATTAATCGGCGTCCGATTCTTATGATTTTTGGCACGGTTAATGTTCTCAATAAATTCTACAAAATGAACTGTTTCGATCATAAACCTTTTAGTCAAGCGAAACCCAAACTGTTCGATATATAGTCCTCATAAGGGGATTGCCCAAGAATCCTCCAAACAATCTAACGACTCAAAATTCATGGGTACCAATTCCCGGGGTCAGTGTAGTCATTCTAACAATCGAAGGGCAGATCGAGTTATTCCAGGTCCAATGCGGGGTTATTTCAGTAAAGACGCATGGCAGTAGAAGTAGCTAGGTTTTCCTCCCACTTAACACACGCACTTGTCTTTTGTCACATTTCTGTGGAGGAGAGAAGCAGCAATTGTAGCTGCATCTTCTATCAGGTACGAACTAGGGTTTATCTTCTATCACGTACGCACATTCCCACACAACAAGTATCTGTTCTTTTTTGAACATTTCGGTCGATTGCTCTTGTATAATTCATGCATCTACGTACTCGGTTTTGGTATTTTTCCATAATTCCGGGTTTTGGTTTACATCAGTATTGATTCTGATCTTGGTGATTTCTTTTGTAGTTCTTTTGACGATTAGATTAAGCGTCTTCCTTTAGTAGAAAACACGAAAGATAAGGTAGGGTTTAGGGTTCGGGATTTGATGGTTATATATATACATGTGTGTGTGTCTATATATATATATATATTCTGGAATTCAGTACGTATGCAAGTATGCCAAGTATATATAGATAGGGTACGACTAGATGTGGTTTTTAGATGAGGAGCTGAGGATAGGAGAGATCGGCTTTTGCACGGATTTTGGTGCAGTCACAGGCCACATCAGTATGCTTTTCATGAACTCTTCAATGATGGTTTTGATCGGGAGGCTTTTGTTGCGGACTAGTAAGCCATTGATCACGGCAGTGGGGATTGGTGACTGGTTTTTAGGCATGCTTTGCAAAACTGGAAGCAGCTTCATGTGTAGAGCTGCTTAGTCTGCTTTCAGGCTCCTATGTCGGGTTAGAGACGGAAGACGCAATGACGGAATGACCTATGTTACACGGACTCGGAGGTGAGTATCGGGTGCAAGTTCAAGCGTTAGACCTTCCTAAACTTAAATCTTAGGATACTAGGATATATGTTCCATGATTTTTGCAGATTATGTGCTGTAAATTATATTTAGAAATGTATTCAAACAAGAAGGGGTTAAGAAAAATATGTTTTGGCTATTTCCTGTCCATGTGAAATACTCAAAATATCTCTTTTGTAGCTAATTTCATGTTACTTTTCTGTAAATGTCATTAACAATTAGAGGATCCGAGTGTCTAAATTGAATACGGGTGTTGGACACATCGACATGGGTACTTCAGCCAAAATGAAGGATCCATGTAACATAGGCGATGACGTGGGGTTGGGTGGTTTTTCTCGGTGATCACACTGTGTAGAAGCTTGATTGGTGATGGGGAGTGCAACTCCCTTAGATGAGGGTGTAGTGCATATGAACCCCTTTGAATGTTGCCTTTTTTTTGCTTTGTCTGCATTAAATAAGCCGTTCTTTGATAGAGTGGTGGTACATGTGCAGTTGTTTGGGATGGTCGGTGACCTATTTATTACTTCACTGCCTGTGGCTTCAGAGATTTGGTCCTTGATTCTGTCCATCTTTAGATTTACATGGGTGCCTAGGGGCTAGGTCTTGAAGGTGCATTTCTATTATTGGCATTGAGGGTGTCCTAAGAAGAGTAAGCGGATGGCTTGGATGCAGTACCTCTTTGCGTCATGTAGTGCATTTGGACAACATAAATTGTAGATCATTATCATCATTTGAAGGGAGGTGTAGAAGTGATTGTTCTTTTGATTTGTCTATGACACTTGGATGCTTGTTTGATGTGGGAATTTCCCTTGTATCTCATTTGACTTAGGCGGTTTATCAAGTGAGTGAACATATTTCGGAGTCTGGTAACTTTAGCAAACAACATATGATTGGATGTGTTTCTTTGATCACTTCTCTGATGATGTGATTCAGGAGATATAAAGAGAATTTTTAAGTATCAGAGGGCCCGTTCTTTTTGGGATTTTGGATTTGGATTTGTAGGTAATGAGGTAGAGAGAAATAGAGTAATGATTGGAAATAGGGGTAATGATTGGAGAGAGATAGAGAGAAAAATGAGAGTAATGATTGGAGAGAAATAGAATAATGATTAGAATCCAAAATCCAAAACCCCAAAACGAACGGGGTCAGAATGATGAAGTGAGAGAACCTTGATTTTTGTTTGTATTGTTTGGAAAATGGTTATGCTAACTGATTTATGCCCATGTTTAAGGACCGTTCATTTTTTTACTTCCAGAATTTCTCGCTTTAGGATGTGCCATTCGGCATTGTCAGGACACCATTGTGATTGTTGTCAGGGTTGTGGGATTGGGTGTTGGAGTTTTGATTTAATTTTTGCTGGCAAAGTTTGAGTATGAATTTTATGTTTTGCCTATTTGGAAGTGCATTATGGGCTATTGCTTTTTGTTTCATGTGATTTCCTGTAGTAAGAATTGAATAAGTAGCCATGAGGTACATAGAAGGGATTACTTGTCTTGAATTGGATATCCTATGAAGTTTATGAGATTAAGTTGAATGCTTCCCACAATTAGAGGTTTGGATAAGGGGAGGGGGCACTTTGTAGTGGTTGTCTCCTCATCTAATACTCATGAAAGTAAATTCAACCTGAGGTTTTGTGTGGTAAAGAAGTAGGATGCATTGAATACGGATAGCTGCATAAGATGTCTTCTATCAATTTGTTTCCAGACAACTGGGGAGATCGGTAGGGTTGGTGGCATCATAGATGAAGGATAGAATAAGTTGAATTTGTGAGCCTTTAAGATAGATTATGAGGTGAGAAAGGGGTGATCCACAGCTGCTAGGTGATTTGTCGAGGCTAACATTGTGAAGACTATAAAAAAAGGCTTATGGCTGAAGCAGCATGTTGTTCCATGCTATGAAATACTGGTAGTTAGTGACATAGATTGTTATGAAAGATGATTTGCCAGTTGTGATGTGATTTGGTGTTGTTCTGTAACTTCAATTAATATCAATTATCATGCAAGAGAGCGTTGGGGAAATATGCTTGGAAACTATGAAAACCAGAAATGGCTTCCCATCTTTCCTTTTTAACAACCTCGTTAAGTGTTAGTTGACAACTTGACAAGCATCTTGCCATAGGCATTCATGTACGCAAAATTTTGCACAATTGTTCTTGGCATCGGCGCTTAAATTACTTTGAACTGTTGGTGTTATGATGTTTGAAGATTAGGAATAGATGGACTTTCGATAGGACCCATTTTACTGACGGGATTCATCACTACTTTAGCAACTTTAGCGGCTTGGCCAGTTACTCAAGATTCTCGATTATTCCATTTCCTGATTTTAGCAATGTACAGTGGTCAAATAGGATCATTTTCTTCTCGCGACTTGAATTGCCTGTAAATTGTTCTTGTCTGAATCATTGGCAGTTTGCAGCAAAATAGATTTTGGACCTTTAATTTTTCTTTTATTTGTGATTGTCGATAAGATTATAGAATGCGGTCACTCTAGCTAACATCTTTTCCATCAGATCATCGCTGATACTTGCTTGGTGTTGTGGTCCTTGAGTACGAAGAAAATGAGCAAGAAGAACCCATTAGTGTTTTTGGACGTATCTATCGATGGAGATCCCGCTGAAAAGATGGTTTTTGAGGTAATTTTATGCTTTGAACCAATCTTACTTTGAATATGCAGTTGTGCTGATATGCTTGTTGTTTCTTCTAATGTCTCATATTTTGTTGTCTTCTACTGGCATATTTACCCCTGAAAATTTGGGATTTCCACAATTCATTCATTGGTAATCTGTAACCTTGCAGCTTTTCTCTGACATTGCTCCCAAGACTGCGGAAAATTTCCGTGCACTCTGTACAGGTATATCTTGTAGGGGCTTTATGTCGTAGTGTTCTCTCTTTTGTATTCAATATTTAATTACTCTGACATTTCTTTCATTCGTCAATTGGTTTTCTACGCATAAAGATGACGACTCATTGTGTTAAAATATCTGTAATGCAAAATGAATCTTGACCTAGGGATTGATAATGTTGCATTTGTGGATGTGGATTTTTAGCCAGTTGATAATTTATTCTGGTAATCATTATTGTCAGGAGATTATTTTTTAAAATAAAATATGTCAGAAGACTCAGAACCATGCTTTATGTTTTGAGATGTCATTAATCGTTAGAATTAGGATGCATGTATATATTCAAATTTTTTTTTTTTGCTTTCCTTCCCTTTTATTTTCTATTTATGAGGCCTACCTTTTCACACTTATGCTGCCCATGCTGATATCATTTTTTTTTTGCTGTTAGTGGACTGTTTTATCAGTATCTAACATTTCAAATCTCTTACCTTGCAGGGGAGAAGGGAATCGGTCCTAAGAGTGGAAAAACCCTACACTACAAAGGATCGTTTTTTCATCGTGTTATCAAAGGATCGATGGCTCAGGTATGTTCTTCTGTCCTTGTTTAAGTTCAAGAACTCTTCAATAGATAGATCGTAAGTGATTGCCTCTGTGAATAGTTTCCTATTTTAGCATGACTCAGAAGTTGCTTTGTCTTTTAGTCAGCTATCCTTGTTCATGATGTAGGATACAGGGCTGATGGTCACCACTGCTTTTCTTGTGATGTAGTTTAAGGTTGTACTTACTAGTTGTTTATCCTCAAGAATTTACTAAACTGTGCCATACCCGACCCAGTGTTGTAGCAAATATTGCCTTCTCGGTTACCACCGTTCTCTAACTCTTGCTATTTATGATGCAGGGTGGCGATTTCATGAAACGAGATGGTATGTATTTCTTGGGGAGCCACTTTAACCTATTTATCAGCCTCTTATCTTTATGTTATATATTTTGGGCAAGTTACTGTTTGGTCCCTTTAATAGTAACTGATGTTAAATAATCCCAAGACCGTGCGTAGTTCTCTCTTTTTCTGCATCTGACTAGGTGATCAGACCAATTTAACTTCTGGGACACAGAGAATTCACATTGTTGACGGACATTAGGGGACATGAAGCTAAATTCCTCCGCTAATATCTACTCATTTGCTCTACCTACCCATATAAGTTCTCAAGTCCTTTGACCTGCTATAGAAAATTAAACTCCTTAAGTTGGTAAAGGTGCTCTGTGACTTCAACTGTATATACCTAATGACAGTGGACTTGGGACATCTCCTTACTTGACTATATAAGACGAATATCTGACCTTGAATACCAAATGGGGAAATTGCATTGAATGTTTGTGGTTGTTTATACATTGCTCTAAACATTCCTTGAAGGTGATGATGCTTAGGGCTGCTCAAAAAATTTGCTGAACTGTGAAACCAGTCTGGACCGATCCCATCTGTACCTTTAGTGTTTTGTCCATGCATTAATGGTCCGGGCACGTATTGAAAAATTAGAAAACCGTGACTCGTGGTTTGGTCCACGGATTTTCAGTACAAAACTGTGGATTAACCAAACCGAACCGGACCCCATATATATATATATATATATATAAGTTGGTATCAAAGCCACGTGGTAGTCTTGATATCAACTTAAATATATATATATATATACGGGGCGGTTCAAGGGACACCCAAAAAAACACCTAAAAAAACACCCCAAATCTTAATCTCATAGTTCCCAATCAAATTTTTATGATCTGAACCGTTCAATGTGTGCAGAATGTGATTTTAAGGGTGCCCGCGAGAAGTTAGCAAAAATTATGACCCGGAAGTGCTCGTTTTGAGCAGTTTTTAATTGAACCATTCATTAAATCTAAGATAAAAACTGCTCAGATCAAGCCTTTCCCGGTCTTTTTTTTTGCTGATTTCTCACGGGTACCCTTAAAATCATATATATATATCGGGGTGGTTCAAGGGACACCCAAAAAAACACCTAAAAAAACACCTCATAGTTCCCGATCAAATTTTGATGATCCGAGCCGCTCAATGTGATCAGAACGTGATTTTAAGGGTACCCGCGAGAAATTCGCAAAAAAAATGACCGAAAAAGGCTTGATCTGAGCAGTTTTTAACTTAGATTTAATGAACGGTTCAATTAAAAACTGCTCAAAATAAGCACTTCCCGGTCATATGTTTTGCTAATTTCTCGCAGGCACCCTTAAAATCATATTCTGCACACATTGAACGGTTCGGATCATAAAAATTTGATCGGAAACTATGAGATTGAGATTTGGGGTGTTTTTTAGGTGTTTATTTGGGTGTCCCTTGAACCGTCCCGTATATCGGATATATATATATCCTTTACAAGTCAGGGATCCTTGATTTTTCTTACGGTCTGGACTTCATGAGGAAGTCAACTTTCCCGATCAAATTTCGATAATCCGAACCGTTCAATGTGTTTAAAACGGGTTTTTAAGGGTACCCACGACTTTTTATGAAAAACTGCTCAGATCAAGCCAGTGTTTTAAATGGCGAAAGGCGCAACAGTCCCCTGGGGCTTTAGCGCAAGGCGCGGCGCGCGCTTTATTGACGCGAAGCGCAAAAAAAAAAAAATTCTTCGCAACAAGGCAAATTTTATTAGAACAAGTTTTCAACACAAACAAACACTTGTAAAACTTTCAAATGTCATAAAACATAACATGTCAATGGTTAAACGAAAGTACCAAACACAAAACATAACATATCATCCATGAAAAGCTAACATAATAATGTTTAGCCTTAGAGACATAACAAAAGGATTAAAGGCAATAAAATCTAGAGTCATGCATAGACATTAATCATCATTCTCAGAACCAAGAACTTCATCTTCAATTTCATCATCATCATCTGATGATTCTGATTTATATCCTTCCACATCTTCCTCCTCCTCATCATCCGTCTCCAATTCTCCCTCTTCAATCACCTCATCCAAGAACTTCATCTTCAATTGCGGTAGGAGGTAAAAAAAAAAAAAAAAACAGCCCACTGGAAAAAGAAAAAGAGGAAGAAAAAAGAAAAAGAAAGAGAGGTCCAGAAGATGGGAAAAAAAAAATTTGCCGACTGAAAAAAAAAGAAGAAACAGTCGACGACTGAAAAAAAAAAAGGAGGAAGAAAAAAGAAAAAATGTCGGAGGAGGAGGAGAAAAAGAAAAAAGAAGGAAGAAGAAGAAGAACCAGAGGTCCAGAAGATGGAGGAGGAGGAGGAAGACTGGAGGAGGAAGAGGAGGAGGAGGACTGGAGGAGGAGGAGGAGGAGAGGAGGACTGGAGGAGGTTACCTTGCTGAAGAGTGAAGCCGGAAGCTGCTATCTCGATCGATCGTTGATCGCCTGTAGCTGAAGCAGCTCTGCTGGTGCTAGACTGTTGGGTTTGAATCGTCTTTTGATCAATTAGCCGATTAGGGTTGAAATCAGACTTAAAAGCCACAATTATTCAGTGCATTGCGTCTGTTTTCTGCTCAATCTGCACCGTTGGATCAATTTTTGGATCGGAAACAAAAGGCGTGCGCTTCTGCGCCTTGCGCCATAGCGTGCGCTTTGCGCCATATCATGCGCTTTCGTGTTCTGCGCTATAGCGCTACTCTTCGAAGCGCAGAAGCTGCGCTGCGCTTCGCGCGCTTTTTAAATCACTGGATCAAGCCCTTCCCGGTCATATTTTTTGCCGATTTCTCGCGGGTACCCTTAAAAACACATTTTAAATACATTGAACGGTTCGGATCATCGAAATTCAATCGGGAATAATGAGGTCTGGACCGTAAGAAAATCAGGGATCCCTGACTTGAAAATTTCTGTGTGTGTGTGTGTATATATATATATATATATATTAACAGCGAGCTTCTAATGAGGACCTTAAACGCGGACCTCATAGTTCGGAGCTTAGTTGCAGGAAACGTCCAAATGGGTGACGCTCCCAGATGAGAAACGCAATTCCGCGCTTCTCACTCAGAAACGTGATGGGAGCGCGTTCCCCTTGAGACGGGATCGCGCTCCGAAGGGAGATGGGAGCTTGAGAGAGAGAGAGAGAGATGCCGACGCTGATCTTCGCCGCCGAACTCAAGCATCGATTGCTATTACTGTATTAGCTGGAGGAATGAAGAAGAAGAAGAAGAAGAAGAGAGAGAGAGAGAGAGAGAGAGAGAGAGAGAGAGAGAGAGAGAGAGAGAGAGAGAGGGGTACCAACCAGTGTCTCCAACGAAGCAGCAGCTGTGGCTTGAGATCTGATTTCATACGATCAAACATAGTCCTAGGGTCTGATAAAAAAAAAAAACATAGTCCTAGGGTGCGGATAAAAAAAAAAAAAACATAGTCCTAGGGTTTTCTTGTTTGTGTTAGCTACTGACCCTTTATTCTCCTTTTAATGACTTGGGCCATTTAAGTGGGCTTGGCCCAACATCTTTATTATTATATAGCCTTGGACCAAAACTTACTTGAAGGCTTTGCATTTCTCAATTGATGGGCCATAAAGACATTGATTCAAAACTAATGTTATCTATAAAAAATGAAAAGTATATGGGAGGTATTAAAAAAAAAAAAAAAAATGGTATTATTTAAAAATATATATTAAATAAAATATACATAGGCGCTCCCAAACTTAGGAGCTTTTGGGTACCTCCGCTCCCCCGTTCCCGCTCCCGCCCCCGCCCCCGCTCCCGCTTCGTGCAACTAAGGTTCGGAGCCTTTCGGGTCAGGGATTGAAAAAGCGCACCTAGGCGAGACTAGGCATGAGGCGACCCTGTCTCGCCTCAGAGGTTTGAGGCGAGGCAAGGTTGAAGGAGGCGACTGACTAGGCGTAAAAAGCTCGACTAGGCGTGAGGTGCTAAAAAATCGTGACTAGGCATCACATCGTTCGCAGCCATCACCAACGACCACTGACGACCACCTCTTGACCCTCGCCGATCACCGACGACCACCTCTCTACCTCCGGCGACCCTCACCGACCACCCCTTGACCCTTGCTGACCCTCACCAACCACCGACGACCACAGCCGCTCAGTCTTCAACCTCCGGCAACTCCTGTAGGCACTCCGTTTTGACTGGGTCAGGACTTTCGGCTTCTATTTTGCACTCGAAATCAGCTGGGTGTCTTCCGATTGCACCCGAAACTGACTGGTCTTGATGTTCCAAAGTATTTCAGATCTAATTTGTTGTTTTGAATACCATTCAAAGGGTTTTTGCAACTACGTTTTGGTATTTCGGATCTGCTCTGTAGCTTTCACCACTGTTTTGGCTCTATTCGGCACTTTTTTTGTGTTATTGTGTAGGGCTAGTAAATAATATACTAGTGTTTTTTATGTTGGAATGTTGGTTATTATGCAATATGGTGATGTTAATTCTAGTTTGATGTTATGAGTGAATATTGCTCATTTATGTATTATTATTAAATTTTTTTTCCCAACGCTCGCCTCGCCTCGCGCCTCGTCGCTTCGTCTTTTATGGGCTTTGTCGCCTCACCTTTGCCTCGCGCTTTTCATCAATCACTGTTCCGGGTCATATTTTGATGATCCAAACTATTCAACTTGTTCAAAACATGTTATTAAGGGTACCCGTGAGAAATCGTCTCAAAATATTTTGGGCTGATTTCTCGCGGGTACTCTTGAAAACATGTTCTAAACAAGTTGAACGATTTGGATCATCAAAATATGGCTTGGAAATAGGAGGTCCGCTTTTTAGCAAAATGAGGGATCCCTCATTAGAAGGGGACTGTATATATTAATATGTATGTGTATATGTTTAGATAATTTTCAGTACTGTTAAAACTTTGTTTTACCAATTTTAGTATTTTACATTAATAATGAGATATAATGTAGGTCTACATAAAACCTAGGGGGTAAAGCGTAGTTCTTTGTAATGGGATAAGTAACCCTAGTTCAGTAGTTCTTTAACTTCTTTTTCTAATTTCTATTCCTAGTACAGAAGCCGCTGCTGCACTGCTCTTCGCCTCTTCCTCCTCTCTCTCTCTCTCCCTCTCTCTCTCTCTCCACAGTCTAGACTCCACTCCGGTTTGGTGTTTGGTCTGGCTGAATGGATATCTTAGTGTGGAATATATGCTTCAACTTCATTTTTGCTTGCTTATGTAATGTAATCCATAGATAAAATTGTAACCAATCTGCGAGTTACGGATTGGATTGGAACCAAATCGTAGGACTTTTGGTCCAGACACGGATTTCATTTTGTAAGAACCGTGACTAGTGGTTCGGTCCTCGGATTCCTAGAAATTCCAATCTGGACCGTGACAGCCCTAATGATGCTTGTAGATTCGGGCATGTGGTTTCTGAAGTTGACAAGTTTGTACATGGCAGATAGACTTAAATGACGCAAGAATTCTTTGAATAATCCTACCATATGGTGAACATATTTCTAAGATCACCTTCAGTGTGAATCTCTTTTCAAAATACTTGTTACTGAAACTACATGTGGGGAGGTAGAGATGATATATGGGTAGTGTTTGCAAATCTTTCTGGGTGTATCTTCGCTGTGTTTATGTTGACTGTTGTTGGGTGCAAATGTGAAGAGAAATGAGTTTGCATAAGTGGTCCTTTATGATTGCTTCAACAATGAAGCAAAATAGGATAGTAAGGCAAGTGGAATAGCTTGGAGTAGGGGTGAATTATGAAATTCTGGAGAATACTCAGCTCTACGTTCTCTTACTCTTTGTGAAGTTAATGGACGGCAGACCCAAATATGAACAAAAGATGTGATGGTAAATAGAAAATTCAAGTTTACTCTGGACTTAGTGATGTTGATAAGTCTCTTGGGGCTAGTATGTGAAGACGCATGACCACTGAACCTAATAGCATCAGTTGCACGAATAGTTGGAGACCTGCAGTTCGTATCTTCGAACTTCTTTTGTTTATCTTCTTGAATATGACTTCCCCAACGAGGGATTTGCTAAGTTTTATTGTGTCAAAATGGTAAAGCAACTTAATTGAAACGGTATTCTATCTTAAACTGGTGTTTGTAATTTGCAGGGACTTTTGGAGAAAGCATATACGGCGAAAAGTTTCCAGGTGAAATACAACTCTATTCTCAGTTGTGTGTGAATTTTGGTTGTCGTGATGGCCTATCATGATTCATTTGTCTTAAGAAATAAGAGGATATAGCTTCTGCTGCATCTTTTTTAAGGAGTGATTCAAAATCTTAATAAAAGATTGCCCCAAACACACATGCGCAGAATTCTGTATCTTTCTTCGTTCAATTCCTGGATAATTTGTATCTTGACTCTTGAGAGCACATGGGTTTCGTTTTTGCATTGCCTGTGAAGGTTGGGGCTGACTTTTGATCTTATTCTCGGTGCATGGGAGCTTCGACCCAATGAAATTTGGACAATTGTATTTGTCTCTTAAAATGGTAGGGTGTATGGATGTTATGGCTACTCACGTGTTTGTATCTTATTGATTTCTGAATTAGTGTGCTACTTGTTCCTGTTGTGTTCCAAGTGCAGTTTTTTCATTTTGGGATAGTTGTAAACTTCCATTTCTTTCTTTTAATTTCGCTCTTTACATTTGAGGTGTAACTGTTGTTTTATTTCTGGTGCATGCCTTTGTTTAGTTTCCTTTCTAGCAGGTTATGGACTAGGGCATATTGGAAGGGATTATGTCTCTTTAATGAATTTCGTTAATTTGTTCATGCATGGAAGCAGTGTTGCTGCTTGTTATGGCTTCAGGAGTAGTTGATTGCTGAAGATGGACTCGTATTGTTTACCTTAGGATCAATGCTTGTTCAATTGAGCTTCATGGGTCCGTTATAGTGGCCCCATTTCTGAGTTTTTTTTTTTTGGGGGGGGGGGGGGGGGGGTTTATATCTATTCTACGGGAGTATATTCAAATTAGGCTCGAATATTGCTAGGCAGTAAAATGGCGTCCATTTATTCCGTTATTGTTGCAAAAGTTTATATGTGGTATTCATCAATTACTTATGGACGGTCTAATCTCGTAGGTGGATAGGTCTTATGTTGTGTATGTTTTTGGGTTTCTGCTGTAGGAAAGACAGTACCATTCTCAGGATCAGGGCTTGGTGATTGGGTCAGATTTTTTATTTTAATTCAAGAAATAGCCCAAAGCAAACTGTAGTGTGTTGGCTGAGCATTTTTTCCACAGAGTGCTCTCTTCCTGGCCACACTAGTTACACCATATCTGGAATTTTTAAAATGATTGAAGCTGGGAAAAATGGATTTCAGAACTTAAATGTAGGATTCTGTAAAGAATGCTAGAATACCGACCTGTATTTCTTTGTTAACTTATGACCACAATAAATGGTATATGGTTTAGTTTCTTGTACAAAACTTTCTAACACCTATTTCATTTGCATATTTGTAGTGAAGTGATTTGGCTTGGCAACCTGGCAGTTCAGCTTGGAACCATCATAGTTTTTGTACTATCCAAAAAAAAGTATCTATTCTACTTCATTAAACTATTCCAAAAAAAAATCTATTTCACTTTTTCTTTCAATCTCTGCTGGTTTCACTTCATGAGCATCAAGGCTGGCACTACTGCTCTATTAATGGTCATATAAGTTTCATTTTGCACGAATACGGTTGCCGATTTGTCACCACCTTTACTAATGGTCATATAAGTTTACTTTTGCACGCACGCACACGCCAGCCAATTTGTTACCACCTTTGCACCTGTTCTACGTTATTAACTATGAGGGATTTTGTGCATGCTTTTTTCTTATGAATTTTTGGTGGGTAGGTGTTTGGAGGGTGTTCTTATGGGACATAGTACCTGGCTGATACTGCACCACTTTGTCGCCTTTGCAAACACTGCTCTGATTAGTGACTACTGATGTAAAAACTAGACCACTTCACTGTCACTTTCCACATTTTGCTGCTACTTCCTCCGCATCGAGGACTAAGTCAAATTTTTTATCTAAGGGTGTCAAGGCAAAAAACGAAGAGAGAGAGCTTTTGCTAGCTTTTAAAATGATAACTACATACATAAATGGTGTGGGAAATAGTTTCGAGAGAACAAAAAATAAAAATCAACCTTCGAAGGTCATTTAGGGGGTGATATAACTTATTATGAATTGAAATGTGCCTCCATGATGCTTAGAACTGGAACCGAACAATGTTTGTTTGCATACCAATTGATCTGATGCTATTGCGTAATATAGCAAATAATTGCAGGTAATACAATGTTTTGTTGGAAAACTCAAGAAAGTAAATTTAATCTTATTTGAAAAATTTGGAGGGTCCATAATATGTATTGTATAAGCATCTGTATATTAGAGGGGCTAAAAGAATTATGTTAAAGAAGATTTGAGTCCTTAAACGCCTTTGTCTGACCAATGTTTTGGTGTTGACTTTATTGAATCACTTTGATTGTTTCTAGGAACTCTAGTTATGGCTGCAGCAATGACTAGCATCATTACCTTTGCCAAACGTGATTTTCTTCTTCATTGCAAATACACTTGTAGAATGAGTTCAATTACTGCTACAGGCTACAGCCTTTGTAGTTCTGAATAAAAACCTAGTACTATGTGTGGAATGGTGATATCTTTCTTTCTGTGGATTATGCTTTATGTTGTAATGCATCATTTCATGTGTTCTCACTGGTCAAGGGAATTGAACCTGCCGAAAACTATCAGTGGTCTCTATTTTGTATGTAATGTTAAATTGTTACCTATACTTTGGTAGGGTAGAGCTCTCTAGTCTTTACCTACTTCTGATTTTCGTGACATCGCATCTTGCGTTACTATAATTGAGGAGATTAGATCCAATTTGCATGCAAGGTTTCCTGTCTATTGTATTTTCCATTGTCCGCCAATATCACTTTCACCAATCAACAATGCAGTCGCTCTCCATGTGTTTGATTTAAATTGGGCTTTTTCACTTGTGTGTAGCTTATTTACACCGATATTTCTTGCCAATAATTTGCTAGTTGTAACGGATTTCAGATGAGTCGCCATCCAAGCTAAAGCATGATGAGCGTGGTCTTCTATCAATGGCAGTGGCAGATCGTGATGCACGTGGTTCGTTATTCATAATCACCTTCAAGCCTAATCCTCATCTTGACAGGTTTGTATATTGTTACTCGTTTTAGAATACTAAGCATGCCAGTTGAACTGGCTATTTCGATCACCTATATTCCGGCAAATTATTTCAATGAGCACACAGTTTCTTCATTTTTGCTTGATACCTAACAAGAACTTTCCATCTTGCTTAAATTTCTTGGTTGTCATATCTTAACAGGAAGTGTATAGTGTTTGGGAAACTCGTGCAAGGGTCTGAAGTTCTGAAGAAGATTGAGAATGTGGGAGATGAAGACGGGAACGGGATACCTGCTGTCACTGTGAAGATCATCAATTGTGGTGAATTCCATGATGGTGAGAATCCAAGCGCTTTATTTGTAGTGATTGATTTCTAGTTAGAGGTCTGTTAGCATATTTAAAGGTCTCAGCTGTAATATATCGGCTCATGATTTTTAAGTGTTTGATAGTATGAGTTGAAAGTTTGCAGGATGCACTGTGTTTTACTTGTTTATAATTATGTAATGCGCAGAGAAAAAGAAAGCCAATAAATTGAAAATGGGAAAGGATGCTTCTTCAGAGGCTAATAGTCTTGAAGCTCGTCGCAGAGGAAAGCACAAGAAATCTTCAAGAGAGAGAAGGAAAAAGAGGAGAAGATATTATACATCTGAGTCAGATACTTCTTCAGATAGTGAGACGGAATCATCAGAATCTGATAGTGATTCTGACTCTTATCTCTCGTCATCGTCTGACTTGAGTTCTTCAAGTGATGACAGGCGAAAGAAGAGAAAGCGATCTTCTAAGAGGGACAGATATAAACGTGGAAAGAAGAGAGACAAACGACGTGAAAAAAAGAGGCGGCGGCGCGATAAGAGATCAAAGCGCAGGTCAAGAAGGTATTTGACTTACTGGTGGACTTTTGATCTTAAACCCGTCTGTTGCCTATTCCCTGTTTTTGGTCACATGGCTATAATTAGTAACTCACTAACTCTCCACACATTTTTCATGATCAGGTCTGAGAAACTATATTTTTTTCGTCTCTCATGTTCCATTTACTGAGGTAGTAGGATTAGAGCCTATACGACGAGACTTGGACCGTTATTTTCACCTCAATATCTGTTAATTACTTAATTTCGTTACACTGGATGCTTTTTTGGAATTAGAATTATTGCTGTTTCATTGATGTATCTGAATACCCGGAATTAACGTCAACAGATCATCTTTGCTGTCTAGTGTGAGGTTTTTTTTTTACTCGTAAAGGTTGCTGTAGTATCTTAGATGGACTATTATGCTTACATGTCGAAAGAACAGGGGCTAACATCTTTGATAAGTACTAGTCCTTCTGCACATATTTAAGCATGATGAATGGAGGTGCTAACTGGTCAAGAGTATTGACTATACTATTGGTTTTCTGATTCTTTGTTTGTTTGTTTGTTTTTCTATGTTTTTCTTTCATTTCCTCCTCTTCACATCTTAGTCTCTGGTTGGTTTATCCGAGAGTGGTGGGTTTGTGATTCAAGTCTTATGATGTAGCAAAGTTCGCTTTTTTCTGCTTTTAGTGTTCTGTTGTGCTGACGTTCACCATTTTTTCCTCTGAAAGAGCATCTGATAGTCTTACTGATACTGAGAGTGAGGGTAAAAATGGAAGTAGCTCAGATGATCATGGTGCTGGCGTGAGGGGCCCAGATGGGAAGCATAATAACCATGGTGAGATAACTGGTATGATTCCTTTTCAGTTCTACTGTGGTTCTTTCCATCAACTTTCATTTGTACTTGTAAAGTTATCATGATGCATAGATCCTGATGTGTACGTATTTGACCAGTCTTAGTTGCGTAGTTGGTGCTTTTGTTTCTTCGTGCTCCCTCCGTCTCCATTTTTTGGTCCCTTTTGGGGATTCCAATAAAATAAAGGATCATAATCGTTGCATTTTTTTATCAACACATTTTCCCATGTTACCCTTCAATTGTCGTATGTACTATTGGTTCAATTGCCTTTTTTTTATTTTTTGTTAGTACTATTGAGTATTGTCTATTGATTTAAAAGTGGAAGGGTAAAATTTAAATTTTATTAACTATTACCCTTTTTGTTTTGAAGTGGGACAATATTTTTGGGACAACAAAAAGTGCTAACTGGGACTAAAAAAATCTGGACTGAGGGAGTATATTTTAAAAAAAGTCTGTACGAATCCATTGTAGGTATGCATCGATGTAGATCGTTGAATGACAAAAATGGAAACACAACATTTTGCAGTCTGTTGTACAGTATACAAAGATAAATTGGCTGCTATATATATATATATATATATATATATATAGGTAGCTACTCGCATGCATCTTTCTTTGCTGTGTTATGCATGCAAAGGAGCAAGGGAATGGCAGATTACAAGCTGTTTACCTGCTTTTTCTTTGCATGTCCTTTTACTTATCTACGTTGGTACTATTGTTTTGGTCCATGCAGTGACGTGTTGGATGGTCTTTTTTCAAGGTTTAAATGGTTGCTGCTTTATGCATAAAGGAGATGTCATTTGTCACAGTTAATTGTTAGCACTTTGTTTTACGTGGACTGCTTTATTTCAGCAATGGATTTGAGACTACAGTTTATGATAAGATTCTTATGGCCAACATCTTGACTATGCACACTACTCGTCGTTCTTCTCCTCCATTGTAATATTTGGTTAAACAAGTCAACTGTTTTTGTTGACTGCCTGTAGTTGGAGATCAGGCTACTTCGGTTGAGGGGAGAGCTGTTCCTATTCCTCTTAAAAATGGAGAGGCGACTAGTATACTTGAAAGGGAAGAGGGTGAATACCCGAAGGAAAATGGAGAGCGGCGAAGCAATGGAGTAGAATTGCATACTAAGTCCAATAGAAGTGCAGATGGACCTGATGTAGTGGACAATCACCAAGGAAACTCAAGGTTTTCTTCGACCCTCTTATCACGTCTCAATTACTCCCTCCGTCCCATTTTGTTTTTCAGTTGTGTGACCTTTAATCGGATAAACAAATAACGACTTTTGGTATTTTCCCCCAACCAATCAAAAAGGTCTCAATTGGTTCTTGTCGATAAATTTCAAAATCATCTAACCAATCCAAGCCGCAAGTCCCAATCAATTGGGGTCGGCTACAAGAATATGTTTTCTCCATTGAGCTCTGTCTATGGAAAATTTCAAAATCATCTAAAGAAGAATAAAATAGAGATTGTAGACAATATTTTCAGATGTCCAAAATTGTGAAAATGGACAAAGCAAATGGAACGGAGGGGCTATGATTTTTTCTTATGGATTCTAGATATCTTCCTAAAAGCTGATGAACAGGAGCCGAAGCATTACTCCGAAAAGGGCCATGAGCAAGAGTATGAGTATTAGTCCCAAGAGGAGTTTGAGCAAGAGCCTGAGTGTTAGCCCTACTGTTGATAAAAGCCCTCCAGTCTCAAGGAGAAGCAGGAGTATCAGCAGAAGCCCAGTTAGAAGCGGCAGTAGCAGAAGCCCATTAAGAAGTGTTAGCAGAAGTCCAGTAAAAAGCATTAGGAGGACTCCCACAGCATCTCCACCAAGAATCTCATCGAGGAAGTCGTCACGAAAGTCAGTGAGCAGAAGCCCTGTAAGAGTTGTGAAAAGTGTGAGCAGAAGCCCAGTTAGGTCTTATCGAAGAAGTGTGAGCAGAAGCTCCGGTAGGGCTCCTTCCCGGAGAAGCCCTAGCAGGAGTCCAATTAGGCCATTGGCAAGAAATAATCATCGCAGCCCTTCCAGGAGTCCTGTAAATGGAGGACGCAGGGCAAGGTCTCCTATGTCTGATCGTGGAAGGAGCTCATCCAGAAGTGCTACTCCAAATGGGTCTCCCAAGCGTATCAGAAGGGGGAGGGGATTCAGTCAGCGATACTCTTATGCACGTAGATACAGAACCCCTTCTCAGTCCCCTGTGAGGTCCCACCGTTATGGTGGTAGAGGAGATCGTGACAGGTAATAAATTAATCTGTCTTGTATATTCATTTGCAAGAGCACTACTGCAATTGATGTTCCTGTTGTTGTTGTTGTTGTGTGTGTCTGTTCGTTCTTTTTGTGGAAATGCAATTCACTTCTTCTGTTGATTGTTGGTTGCATTGCTAGATATTACAGGAGATCCCCTAGGCGTTACAGGAGCCCACCCAGAGTGAGAACTCCTCCAAGGTTTGTGATATGCCTACATCTTTTAGATTCTAATAAACACTTTATATTCGTAAATTCAGCTTTGATTTGTTTTTCAATCAAGAGATCTTGTGAAGCTGATTATTGGAGTCATTAGAAGTGAGCCACCTGGTTTTATCTTCATCTTTTTTCCAATTTATTATAATGAAGACATTATTAGCAGAATATACAACCCTACATAGCTGGTAAAAGTCAAGAAGCCACAGCATATTAACCATACGTCCCATAGGAATGTAAAAGTCGCATATAAACTGTGCTGAAGGATAGATACAAATAGGGCCCCCTCTTTTCAACCAAGAAATTATACAAAGTGTAGACTAGTAATCAGAAGCTCTGTGCTGTCAAAAGAGCTCCTATTTGCACCCTTACCGGCTTGCAATGACAACAAGAACTCCAACTAAGTTCTCCCTAAATATGGTGTCAAACTATAGCTCCTGGCCACTGACAATGGAGATTCACGGATTCCCCTCTTTGCACTTGCAATGTCAGTCAATGATCCCCTTGCATCTCTTGCTAAGGTTGTCAAGTGTTAGAATTGGCTAGACTATGGTTGTCCTTTTTGAGGAAACAACCGTTGGAGTCTCATTCCTCCACATCCACATGAATTTTGAAGCAGCAAAAGTCGTCATGCCACCACTAAGATCATGGTTGGAAAAGGTAACCAAGAAAACCCCTTCCACCATGGATTGAGCTTGCAAAAACTCTAAAGCCGTTTATGAACCAGACTACCAGAGATTTCCGTACCAAGCCCTCTGAGGCACCCCTTTATAGATCAAATGCATATCAATCAACTGCAAAATGAAAAGATCTGATCTGTAATACCTGCCTTAGTTCTATGAATGACAACACCATACTGTGACACAAGCCAAACTCTGACCCTCCGCTACTGCATCCGAAAGAATCTCTTACTGAACTCATCTCATATCAGTATGATCCCTTCCATAAACGCATACCCTATGGCCATAACTCTACCAGTGGGCCAATTAATTATCCTCCCCATACCTACACTTCCACCTCCTTCCTCCACAACTTCTCATCCTCAAAAGCCATATATTACCATCTATTGAGAAAAGCTTTATTGAAGTACTCCTACTTATGGACCCCGATCCCCTATTTGAAAAGATACCACACTCTATCATGCATTCATGGGAGTGTGGTGCACACTTGGTGTTTGCACCAAATTCCCCAAGAGGGTCAGGTGATTCTTTGTCATCAAAAAAGGGGAAAGAAGGGTATCACACTATCGCAGTCACCGTATGATACTGAAGCTGCAGTGGCGGAGCTAGGATTAAGATTCCCGCGGGGTGGGGGTGTTGGGGAAGTTTCAACCTCAAACATCTTTCTATTCCTTACTCAGCAAATAAGTACAAAAACAACTATCAAAAGCTTTGCATTCTAGTCAAAGAGAAAGCAAAAAACACATTTTTCTAGATTGATCATCCATCAAAATAGAACAAAAGTAGTTTAACAATCTATCAAAATGAAAAACCATCACGTTTTCAAATCTCAAAAATCATAATTAAGATTTCATCACAACTTTCGATATATATATATATATATATATATATATATATATAGAGAGAGAGAGAGAGAGAGAGAGACAGTAAGCTTCTAATGCGGACCTCCGCATCTATGAAGCACGGATACTCTATTTTGGCCTCCGTATCACGTATCGTATCCGTATCGGATACCGATACTCTCGGATACTCTCCGGATACGTATCCGATACGCTTTTAGAGTTATTTTTTTGGTATCCCGATACGTTTTGGATACGCGCGGATACTCTCGGATATGCTCCGGATACGTATCCGATAGGTTCTTTTAAAGTATCCTGCTTTTAGAATTATTTTTTGGTATCCCGATACGTTTTGGATACGTTTTGGATACGTGTTGGATACACTCGGATACGTTTTGGGTAAGCACAAGGGTAAATATATCTCTCTCGGCATTTGAAATGGTGTACTTGTGTAATGGAAAACTTTAATCATTAATGGAATTTTAGGAATTAAAAATAATATATATAATATATTTTTTATTTACTTTTATATTCAACGTATCCCCTAACGTATCGTATCCTTCTTTTTGGAAAAATCACTTATCCACGTATCCGTATCGAATCGTATCCGTATCCTGTATCCGTATCCGTGCTTCTTAGCTCCGCATCCAAGCAAAGTGCGGATCACCCCATTTCTCCCCTTTCCCGATTGAATTTTTATGATCCGAGCCATTCAATGTGTTCAGAACGTAATTTTAAGGGTACCCGCGAGAAATCGGCAAAAAAAATGACCGAGAAGGGCTTGATTTGAGCAGTTTATTTGAACCGTTCAATAAAAAATAAACAAAAACTGCTCGGATGAAGCCCTTCCCGGTCTTTTTTTTTTTGCTGATTTCTCGTGGGTACCCTTAAAATCACGTTCTGAACACATTGAGCGGCTCGGATCATCGAAATTTGATCACTTTGCTTGGATGCGGAGGTCCGCATTAGAAGCTTACTCATATATATATACACATATACAAAACTCCAGGTAAGGGCGCCCTTACCTTGTTAAGGTAAGAACCTCCCCTTTCCCGATCGAATTTCGATGATCCAAGCCTCTCAATGTCTTCAGAACGTGATTTTAAGGGTACTCGCGAGAAATCGGTAAAAAAAATGACCGGTAAGGGCTTCATCCGAGTAGTTTTTGTTTGTTTTTTATCAAACGGTTTAAATAAAAACTGCTTGGATGAAGCCCTTCCCGATCTTTTTTTTTAGCTGATTTCTTGTGGGTACCCTTAAAATCACTTTCTGAACACATTGAACGGCTCGGATCATCGAAATTCGATCGGGAAAGGGGAGAAAATGGGAGGTCCGCAACTTAATACGGTAAGAGCGCCCTTACCTGAAGCTGACTGATATATACAAAACTTCAGGTAAGGGCGCCCTTACCTTGTTAAGGTAGGGACCTCCCATTTCCCGATCGAATTTCGATGATCCGAGCCGCTCAATGTCTTTAGAACATGATTTTAAAGGTACTCGCGAAAAAGATCCATTTTGTTCCGAAGTCTGGTTTGGATAATCTCAATTTTTGAAAAAGATTGATTTGCCCTTGCGGTAGAAACAATAAGAGTAAACACATATGTGATTACTCGATAATTCTAGTATAGATTGAGACTTGGGAGCCGAGGATTTTTATTTCCATGAACGCAGAATCGAAAATTCTAGTGTAGATTGAGAATTTGTTTTTAATGAATCCAAGGAGATCAGGCTTGTTTGTTTAGAAATGACATTTCAAAATCTGTACTAGTAGTGAGGTGGAAGACTGTACTAGGAGTGAGGTGGAAGACTACAATTTTAGGGGAAGGATTTTTTTGGAAACAAATGTCACTTCAGGAGTAAAAGGATATTTTTGTTTAAAAAAGAAAATTCCAAGTCGAAACCACTGACCCCCAAGGAAAGACTAGATGAGGTACTGCTGATCAAAGTCAATCCACCCCCTTTTTGGAGATATGTCTTCAGTAGCAAGCTTCCTTGATCTCTATACCATCCCACTCGAAACAGCTTTTGCTTTGAATGTCTGCTCCATAAGCTTTCTAAAATAACTCTTTGGAAAGGAAGCAAACTGCTCCAACTTCCAGCAAAGTAGTTCCTGTTATCCATGCAAAACTGAGGACAACCGCAAAACACATCTCAACCTCTGTAACATCGCAAACAAATGAGGGTATCATCGACCTAAAGGAAATGTGACACTAATCTTGACCACCCTCAAGATTCATAGATAAGGCCTCCTGGTTTAACCACCCTCTCCACCATATGACGTACGGCCTCCATCACAATGCCACCCTCTAGAGCTGGCCAAGAATCCCTTGGGGACACCATTTACCGTTACAAAATATATGATATTGATGGATAAGCAAATATGGTTTACCTCCAGCGGTCTCCAAAAACCGATCTTCTCCAAAGTGTTATGATTGGCTTTTCAGTGTTAAATTGCACAAAAGGGCCATTAATTATTCCTCTTCTAGTACACTATACTCAGTTTGTACGGCATGCCTCCAATTGACACATTTGGACATGCCCTTACTTTGAGAACACAATTCTGAAATGTGTTTTTGAATAGATTCGTAAAACCTGAAGCAAGGGTGTCGGTGAAGAGGTCCATTTGGTGCTTGTGTGACATTGGTACCTTAGCTTGTAGATGGACTTGCTCTCGAGCAACTGCTTGACCAGGCTTCTCTATGCTAGCTTGGTTTTATGGATTTTCACACTTCCCGTTTACCCAATGCACTCTCTTTTTTGTTTTCAGTCATGTGAAATTGCCTGATTATCCTTCTCATGTGTGGAGAAGAGAATGTATGAAGGATAGTTTTATAATTTCACATGGTTAAGGACAAAAAAGGAGGTGCATTTGGATAGAAGCTATGAAGCACGGATACTCTATTTTGGCTTTCGTATCGCGTACTGTATGCGTATCAGATATGGATACACTCGGATACGTTCCGGATACGTATCCGATACGTTTTTTTTAGAGTATCTTGTTTTTATTTTATTTTTTGGTATTCGGATATGCTCCGGATACGTTCAGATACGTTTGGATATGCTTCGGATACGTGCGGGGTAAATATGTTATTTCTTAAAATATATGGGTTAAATTGCAATTAGGGCTAGATATATGTTTCTTCTAGTTCTCCCTATCGATCAGAAACGAAAAAACGAAAGAAAAAGACAGGAAGAAAGAAGGCGATTCCTCTCTATCGTCAATAATCTCTCTCTCGGTCTCACCTGTAAGTCTCTCTCCTCTCTCTCCTCTCTCTCTCTATCATCTCTCTTCTCTCTCGCCTCTCATCTCTGTCGTTGTATGTATAGTGTGTGTGTATATATATATATATATTGCATACTGTGTATATACAGTATATATTACATATATATATATATATATCTTGTCTCTCTCTCTCTCTCGTCTGTCATCTCTCTTTTGTCTGTTATTTTTTTTAAAAAAATATTCAGTCTGACTGAGATTGAAACCCTTATTAATGTTTTCTTATACAGTACATGATGGATTCTATTGTTATTTTAATCATTAATGGAATTTTAGGGATGAAAAATTATATATATTGAATATATAATTTTTTTAATTTAATTTTATATTCAACGTATCCCCAACATATCGTATCCTACTTTTTGGAAAAATCGCGTATCCACATATCCGTATCCGTGCTTCTTAGGATAGAAGGGGAGAGCGAAAATCAGTTCCCTTTCTAAGGTCTGGTCTATTGGTCACTCTTTTGATATAACGTTGATGAAATCCTATTTGGACCTTGTGGTTTTAATGCTCGATCATTAATTGGCTAAGCCATTTAACTGTCTTTTATTTGGTTTATGCATTACTCGACATTATACCCATATGTTTCTTACCAACATGTTCAAGTCGTGCCTGTATACCCCATCCTGTTTTTCCTAGGTTCCACTGTATTACCAATATCCTACTCAAACACATACCCATACTCATATGCTTGCTTCATAGCTTTCTTTCAGCCATGTTAGTGCTTTATGTGTGGTATGGGTTCAGTGGGTCTTACTATGCTGGTGGCTTACTTCTTGTAATCCTGCTATAATGGGTTTCTTTTAATCCAGTTCGGAGACTCCAAGTCAAATTGCTCTTAGTTGAAACCTCTCTCTTTGTTACACTGCTATTGTAAGATTCCTACGTTGTAACACCTGTTTTCAGGTACAGAGGCAGAAGAAGCAGGACCCGGAGCCCTGTATCTCGGAGCCCAGTCCGTTACCGAGACCGCCGTTACAGCCGCAGCCCCATTCGCAGTCCTTCTCCTGTTGAGACGTCTAGGTTCCGTGATTCCCCACCACCACGTACTGAAAGGCGGAGGTCACCTTCTCGCAGCCGGAGCTCGTCTGTGTCGAAATCTTCCCTCGACTCCCCATCGCCCAAACGGGCTACCAAAGAAAGGTCAAGGTCATCTTCTGGGAGTCCCCAAGGGAAGAAGGGCTTGGTCTCTTACGGAGACGGCTCTCCGGACTCTGGTCAGAGGTAAGGACGTGTTTGGTGATAGTAATGAATATTGCGGTTGGACTTGTCAAAGCTTTGGCATTATCGTTGTGATTTGCTCTTCCTATGTTTTTCTTATATGAACTTGTGATGATGTTTAAAAGTTCAAGAGTGGTTGATGTGACTTGGAGAACTCCATAGTTTTGGTACGACTTTCATTGGACGTTAATTTAGAGATGTATGGCGAATAATGGATGTTACGTTCTATTTTGGTGCTTGTGCCGTATTTATTCTTCCGCACACTGGTGGTTTTGTTAGATTTATTCACGCTTGCTTAAATTCCTCAATCCCGAGCGGCTGGTCATTCTGGTGAATGCATATCCTCGTACTCCTTTTGCGAGTGCAGCAGTTCGATCTCTCCCCGTTTTCTCTTTGCTTGCTTTGTGCTGAGTGACCGACTGAAATGCTCTCTAAAGATGCTTTTAATTGACCTCGTGGGCGCCAAGGAAAAGATTAGGGACGCTACAAATACTTTCATAAGCTCGCTCTCTCTCTCTCTCTCTCGCACCATGAAAAGATGTGCTCTTAACATTAGTTCTATAATTTCAGTAAGGGCGCAGATAATGCCATGACTACATACTTTACTGCCACGACCAATTGAACTAAATTTACACTCTTGCCCTCTTAAAGCTGAAAAAAATAATCAATGTCCCTTGTTCTCTCTTCACCTGTTTCTGAACACCCTCCCTCTCCCTCTCTCTCTCTCTCTCTCTCTCTCCCCGTGTCTTCTTTGTCCCATTCAGACCCTGTTGCTGTAGGTTGCAACTTGGACACTTAAGTTTGTATTCTTGTTTTGGTTAGGCGTGGTTTGCCCGAATTCCTCTGTGGCTCCACACAAAATCGAAATAAAAATCCATACTTCTCTCTCTCTCTCTCTCAAGGCCCAGAACAGAGCTCCAATGGACTAGAAATTTTTCGATTTCCTGTGGACTACTATTTTTATTTTATTTTCTCTCTCTCTCTCAAGGCCCAGAACAAAGCCCCAATGGACTAGAGATTTTTCGATTTCCTGTGGACTACTATTTTTATTTTCTTCTGTCGAGAATTTTTGGATTAATTCGTCATACAAGGCTAACTGTGTTTCCAAATTTCGATAGAAATCTAAACTACTTTGTAAACTTTGCTGCTCAAACTCCATAGGCTCAATAGAAACCAAATCCAATTTCCAGTGACTCTATGATGCACTTTAGACATGATGCGAAACACCCAATCTCCTAATTTCGGGAAGGAGTGACTCAATCTAGAGGTCCTGAATTTGTCAAAAGCAGAGTAGTAGAAGACGAGACGAGAAAGACGGTTTTCAAACGGAGCCAACGAGATTGGGTGGGGAAGGCGAGGTTGGGCTGGGTCATGATGGGGGAGGGGTTGAGAGAGAGAGAGAGAGAGAGAGAGAGAGAGAGGAGGAGGAGGAGAGGGTTGTCAGATTGATTGAGGGCTAAGAGTGTCATTTGCCAATCAAAGTTCGTGGCACTAGCACAATCAGTCGGGCATTAGTGCTGCCCTTTCAGTAAATACCATGTTTTTCAAAATGTTTACTCAAGACTAAAAAAATTAACTACTCCTAAAAACCGAAGGATTCTGAATACAAACATGCTTTTTATAGAGATGCCAAACATAATTTGACGAGTTTAATTTTTTTCCCAAGAATGACCAGGGTCGCTCAAATTTTGGATGACCAAGGATGACAAGAAAATAGTACTATGAATTTGCAATTGTTAGGGGTTAGGGCAAAGTACAGATTAGCTCCATGTGGTTTAGACCTTTTGCGCATCACCTCCCTGAGTTTTCGAAATGACCAGTTAACCTCTTTGTGGTTTCGGACTAAAGTGCTACCGTTATGTTTTCCATCAAATTTAACGGAAGGTGTGCTACATACGCCATTTTTGAGAGTTGGAAAGAGGAAAGAGATTTAATAAAGCTTAACTTCTGTGTAAAAAGTCACTATTACCCTTATTCTATCTTCCCTAGACAATATCCCCTCTCTCTCTCTCTTCCCGTTTATCCCTCCCCTGCTTTTTGGGATTCCAATCTCAAATCTCTTCTTACATTCCCATCTCCCTTGGCTTCACCCAACTTAGTTGTTTCGAAGAGAGAGAGAGAGAGAGAGAGAGCCACGATTCTCTTCTCCAACCGACGGCGCCGATTCCCTCCGCCATTGTTGTTGTCATCGTGATTCTTTCCATCCATCGCTGATGATGCCGGCTTAAGAATTAGTCTTTCTTCTACAGATTTTGAAATTTTTTAGAATGATTTTTGTTAGTATTTAGGTGATATTGAAGCATAGTGGAATTGTTTTGGGTTTATTTATGGAATGTCTCAAAATTCAAGTTGGGTTCTGTAAATTGTAAACCATTAAACACCAGAATCGGTTGTATTAGTGTACATGGGTTTCAGCTAGTGTTGAGATTCATGAAATGAATGCGTATGGGCACCAAGTGTTTGACGTTATTCCATAAAGGACCTGGATTTCACTTTGTCCTTGTTTCTGCGTTTATGGTCTTAGATGTATTGGATAAATTGGCTACAGAAGCAGAGAGAACTGCCGGGGGTGCAAATGGTCGCTGAAGAGAGAGAGAGAGAGAGAGAGAGAGAGAGAGAGAGCTTGGATTTTCAATTTTTCCTCGCTCTTCTTTTTTTTCGATCCTGGGTTTACAATTTGTTCAGAAAATTTAGGGCAATTATGAGAGAATCTAATGTAACATTTCGGTAGACTAAATTTTCCCAAATCAGATCATCCCAAAGTGCCAAGAGTGAAATTGGGTGCAAAGGGGAAGTTGGAATGGGTTAGAAGAACTTGGAACAAGGTGGCTCACCATGTGGCAGCTCTGGCTTCAAAGGGGAAGCTTCCTCCAAGCTGGGTGTCCAACCCCATTTATCTTTGTATTCGTTGTTATGTTCAGATATTTCATTTTCTATGTTGTAGCCCTTGGGGCTTTTTTGTCTGATCAATTGGGTGCATGGTGGGTGCTGTCAATCTAGACAAAATTGGATTTAACTTCACAAAATTGGGTTTCCGCCATTGAAGAGGTGGTGTTTGGTCTGTTACCTATTTCTCTCTAAAAAGGACCGAGGGTATTACAGCCATTTGAGCGATATCCGTTAACGGTGTTAGCTTGGCACATTAGTCCGAAACCACGAGGGGGTGAATTGGTCATTTCAAAAATTCAGGGAGGTGATGCGCAAAAAGTCTAAACCACAGGGAGGTAACCTATACTTTGCCCTTGATTTTGACACTCTAATTTTTTATAACACTTCATTATTTGTCTGTTACTATTCAAAATACACATACCATGATCACTAGTATAAGACAAGTACAAGCGTCCAACAAGAAAAAAAAAATATTAATATATTTTTTTTTTGGGTAAATCAGCTTGAAAAAAAAAAAAAAAGAGCTAACCGAATATACAGCCTACAAGGGGCATATTCTAGGAGGAAAAAAGAAAAGAAAAGGAAAAGATATTTCTCTAGGCCAAGTGGCTACACGATACTTAAAGATAACCTTATCGGGTGTTTTCGACCCATCTAAAAAGAGGGAGCAGAAACAACCGGACAAAATAACTACACAGAACTAATAGAGCATGAGTACATCTAGATGACATTTATCCCAACTGTTGACCCCATTGAGATGATCAACCCGAACCCATACGGCTTTAGCATAACAAATTGAAGATGACACGAGGCAGCCTATACTGGATGCTCCAGGGCACCATTCCAAGGCATCAAGTGTTGGACATACCACCCACCAGCTACATAAATGCCCCATCCAAGTGTTATGTGGAGATACCACACTACAATTGGAACAACAAAATCTGGGCAGTCTTCAATCTGATCAAAGAACCTTCCTGCCATACACTTGACAACACAAAATGGTTGCACCTGACTTCAAATGTGAGAGATATAAATACATATGAGATAGAACCGTGGACAACCCCCATAGATTAGGAGAAATAAAGGAAATAGAGATGAGGATGATTCCCATGGACAACCCCCAATGGGTAGGTCAAAACTCCACTCCTACATAGTGAAATCACACCTTGAAATGTACACAAACTGGTGACCTCGCAAACTGAGTGTTAAAGAATGCAGCACCTAGCTAATGAACTATGAATTGGACACACCGACAAGGTACATGACCAATGGACACATGCTAACAAGCTGAACCATATACACAGCAATTCGAACAAGGAAGTGCCATCAAAGACCAGCTATTATACCTCAACCAGTGGACTTCAACCTTTTGGACACATGATAAAACTGAACCGCAAATAGCCCAAAAAACTAGCAAATACACCATCACAGTGAACCAGCAAATACACCAGCAACTTACAGTGGATATAAGACCAGCAACTACACAGATTGCTTACCACAGAATAATTCAGCCAACAGATAATCCTTTACCACCGAATGATACACTAGCAAAGATAAGAAAAGGAAGGAAAGAGATTCACTTGTCCTTATAGGTGCTCACCAACCAATGACACCCTCGACATATTCACCTCCCTCTCTACTTTTCACACAGGACAAGGAAGGAATGGCTCCACCCTCTCCCTCCGCTTGATCTCACATAATTACCCCACTGGATATTATCTCCTCTCAAAAGAAAAGGGGAAGCAATCACACTGCTCATGGGCAACACACAATTATATTGGAACTGAAAGAAAGTGATAACAACTACCCCCAAATGGAGTAGACAGCCTTCAATGTTATCCGCACAATCAAACCAATATTTAAGAGCACACGACTTGAGGCCAAGAGATTAAGATATATAACTTCTATATAGTAGTGATAGCAGCACTGTACATAACCAAGTGAGATAATGTAAGGGATAAACATTCGCATTGGTTGAGATAATGTAAGGGATACAGCATACACACTCCATTGTTTCTTGCAACCATAGAGATAATGCAACTGAGCATAGCAACTAGCAGATTTAGTAACTAACCAAGACAATAATAAGCCTATCAGACAATATAGCAAATTAGTTCAACGAAATACTATGTATTTGAGACTCCACTCATTTACAAACCAACTTGCTTGAGCACCTTGTGGGAGCTTAGTTAGGGACAAAAGTCTGAGTCTTACATCCGTACAAATTTTATGAAATACCACTTTCGTGGGACAGCAAGTATTTTGAAATTTCCTGTTATTCCTCTCAATCCAGATTTGATAACCTGTAACCGTGAAGGCAAGTTTAATGATGGTATTGCAAAAGACAACTGTTGGATATCATCCAAACATGAGGCTCTGCCTTCTCTCTAGAATTTCTAGAGAGAGAAAGGGGATGATCCTTGTTTCCCGATCAATCCCACCAAACTTTTGTAGACACCCCAATCTGGGTCTCCGAATAATCTTTAAGTTTCCCCGATGATGAAATAAGGAAAAATATACCTTCAAGGCTTGGATTGTTGCTCCTTTCTTACTCCTTCCCTAACCTCAAGAAAATCTCATTTTAAACATATAGGGTGGCCCTCGGTTCGATTGCAAAAGAGAAAAATGCGTTTACCTTGTCAAAAATAACTTTTTCCATGACACATTGAGGGTAAAATGGTCACACATTTCAATGTATAAAACGCCTTTGAGTGAAACCAATTGGGTTAGAAAGAGAACTCGACAAGCTTTCCAACGCTTCAAACCGTGCCCAAATCTGAGTTCGGGAGTGTCCGGGGCATCCCCGCGAAGTTTGGTGTGCTGTGCTGTCTCGGAAAACCGCATGGCATTTCAGAAACGCCACGCGGCATTTCAAAACGCAGCACGGCATTTCAAGAAAAATTCAAAAATCACTCCACCGCACGGCTTTCAGGAGGAGCGTCTGACAGATTCCCATGCGCGTCAGCAGATTGGCCAGAACATATTTTTCACATTTTTTTAATCCTTTGGGTGCACTCCAAACATCTTTTTGCCTATAAATACACCCCCTCTCTAGTTGAGAAGCACCCCTTCAACTCAAAATAAAGTTACTCTGCCATTTTCTAGACTCTTACTCTCTCTCTCTAAAAATACCCACATTCTTCTTCTCCTCTTAAGTTCAGTAAACTACTGACTTAGGAGGACCTCCACCTCAAAGTATCCAAACAACCTCATATCCTTCGATCCTCATTCAAGCATTCCAAGTCCAGATCAACCTTCATTCCTCCCTCTTTAAGCACATCCAAGCTTCGATCAAAAGGTATAAACAAATTCCTTGGGCTAAACCACGTTTAGCTTTGAGGGGAGTTGATCGAGGCCCTTCTCGGCCTTTCTATACTGAGTTTGGATTTCAAACGAGCTTCAAATTAGAAAATAGTCAAAAATCAGAAACTGCACAGGACTCGGTAAACCGTGCGGTATGTCTAATAAACCGCACGGCTTAATGAGTCATGCCGTGCAACGTTGTTTACTAATTCTCCACATTTTTCAACTCTGCGAAGTCAGAGGCCCTTTTGTCCTCTTCACAGAACATGGTTTTGTGTTAAAATCATCTTTGAGTTTCTTTTTTTTATTTATCATTTTAACTCATTGTGATGATTCTAGACTTCAAAGAACAATTTTAATATTATGCTTTATGTTAAAAGTGAACCAAAGGTCTTCCTAAACCATTTTCTGTACTTCGTACACGTATAAATCTATTTTTATAAGACCATGGTTCACCTTTTGACTGAAGACAGAAGGACATACAATGTCGTGCGGCATATCCAACACACCGCACGGCTCACCGCACGGCACTTTAAATTATTGTGCAATCCCCTATTTATTTTGCAGCTCCATATTGTATGTACTCATCCGTTTTCTACTGTACAGCGAGCACACCAAGCACACCAATGTGTTATGTTATACCTCATGTCCCTTTCCCGTACATGTTTAAAGTTAAAATTTTCAAATGATATTAAACCCCCCATTTAAAATGCTTAGTAGATACCGGTTTTTACCGGGCGAGCGGGGTGCTTTTTCAACAAAACCTTTCCCGCTCGTAATGTGAATCCTGGATCCAAAATCTCAACGTTTTCGCTAGATCAAAAACCTTTTTATCTCAAACAAACTCTCGGTTTCTCGGATCATCCATCTCAAAAATCCGGGTGGCGACTCTTCAAGCGCACTTCAGGCGCGGGAGCCCACAACTTTTCTCTTCAATCTATACCCAAAGTACTTGGTTTGGTATTACTTCTACGCTCCAGATTTCTCTGTTGAATATTCAGACCATTGTTGCGAAGCTAACCTTCCCCGATTCAACTTTCTATCAACTGTGGTCTTGTGGGCATTTAAAGGTATAAATCCAGGCTTTAGCATTTTTGATTCTTTTGAATCAACTTCTTCAGATGCTGTTGCAAAATCAATAGGTGTGGAATTAAACTTATCAACATGGATTGGAAGTGGGATCACATCTGTATGGATTTTGTATCTGGGTTGCCTCGTACGAGCAGTGGGCACGATGCAATTTGGGTTGTAGTTGACCGACTAACTAAGTCAGCTCATTTTATTGCTGTTAACATGATGTATAAGTTGGATCGTTTGGCACAGTTGTATGTGAAGGAGATTGTTAAACTCCATGGCGCACCTGTATCGATTGTGTCAGACCGTGATCCCCGTTTCTTGTCTAAGTTTTGGGGTGCATTGCAGGCGGCGTGTAGAGACCCGTATTTATGCCGTGTTCTCTTTCCTTTTCAAAAAAAATTTTTCAAAAAATTCTCCCTAGATTCCCCCTATTTCTAACATTTCTCTTTCTATCTCTCTCCACTTATTACTCCTACTATTTTTCAAAAAAAATTCAAAAACTAAACCAAACACAGCATTAATTTCTCAAATTTTATCGTTTATAAATTAGAAAATGTGAATTATGATGTGGAATGTCTTTGGTGGTTTTATGTGTAAGCAACTTGAGAGTTTGGGGACTTAATGTTGAGTTGTATTTGTAGAAGGGTATAAGTATGAGAATTGTAAGTGTATATATGTATATGTGAGAGTGCAGGAGAGGGATTAAAAATCCACTCTCCTTTCTCCTTCTCATTCATGTCTCTTTCCTCCTTCCACGCCATTTCTCTCTCTCACTCACAAAAGCACTCCAAAACTCAAAACCCACCAATATCCTTCATCAAATCTTCATCCTCAAGAGTTCTCGACCTTGGGTTTCGCTTGACCAAGCTCAGAGAGGTCGTTATCGGTTGATTTCGAAGTTTTCGGAGTCTAGGGTTTGCTTGAGCTTTGGGTTTGTGCTTTTGATCTTTGAGGTAGGGATTTCTTACCTTCTTTATGTGCTTAGGAGTTGATTTGGTGCTTAAATCTTGTATTGGATCGCTGTTTTTGGTGTTTGGTGTAAACGCTTGAAAAGTTGAAACTCACCCAAAAATTCTCAGGTGGTACCAGTACCACTTTTTGGTTGGTACCGGTACCAGAGTTTTCTGATGTGCAGATTTTCGATTTTTGGTACCAGTACCACTTTTTGGTTGGTAATGTGTAGACAACCCAAATTGAGACTCCCCGAACTACCTTAGATCTCCTATGATGATACAAGACAGAACCATGAATTCGAGAGCTTGATCAACAACTTTTGGGCTTCCCATAACCTGAACCCATCAACTGTCCAGCATAAGGCACCACGTGCCCAGCGCAAATCATCCATTGTCCAGCACCGGAGAGTGCAACACTCTCTTCAGCGCTAGAGATACACACCCCAGCGCTGGGAATCAAATTCTGTTACAGACAGCTCTGACTGCTTCAGGAATCTCATCATGACTCTACAAGGTATCTAGTCGACTCTAAGCCTGCACAGATGCTCCTCCTCTATTTTTCTCTATAAATAGAGGTGCTTAGAGCCATTTCAACAGACTACTACACACTAGAGACTCCTCTTTGAACCTCTATCAACACTCTCAAATATACATATCTCCCTCCATTCCACAGAGCTTTCTCTCTAGAATATATACATCTTCTGGTTTCTCACCAAGGAAAAATCAGAAATGTTTTATATTTGAAGGAGAAAAGTCCCATCCTTCCTCTAAAAAAACCTACTTTGCTCCAACAATACCCACTTCAATCCGAAACACCCTCCAAATCATTTAGAAAACCACTTCCCGAGTCTCAATCAAGCTCTCAAAGGTAGCATACTACCTGCATTTCTAGTTTATGTTCATCTAAGGAAACCAGGAACCCAAAGCGTTCGCATTAGCCAGCAAAGGCGATCGTGGACTTCTGTTTTAAAAAGAATATAGGAGCGTGTGCCTTGCGCTGGGCACTCATTCCCCAGCTCAAAGCACATGCCCCTGTAGTTGGTTAAATTGCCTTGTGCTGGGGAATGAATGCCCAGCACGAAGCTCGTTCCTCTGTACTTACTGACTTATCCCAGTGTCAGTGGAGTCCAGAGGCTTTCATTGCTCATTTTTAATATTTATCATTTATTTTCAATGCTTCTTAATATTGTTTTCTTATTGCACCTAGATATGTCATAAAACATCATCCAAAGTCATTGTTCATGCATTGTACCAATTAATCCACTGTTTGGATAAAAAAATATAACATTTTTAGAAACTGGTCAAAACGACTGCTTTGCGTTGGACACTAATTCCCAGTGCAAAGGAGATGTCCCATAGAGTGCTTCGCGCTAGGGAGTTTCGCCAGGAAGAAACTCCCTAGCGCAAAAGAGTGACCCTCATTCTCTGAGGCTTCTTCGACAGTCTGCATGCATTTTCGTTCATGATATGCCATCTTCTGCTTCATTCCTGTATATACTGTACACTTCAGCACATGCCTACACTACGCACTCAAGTTGCTATGTGTTTCTTTAAAGGTTAAGATATAAGCATTTTTTCGAAATCCCATAAATATTTAGTAGAGACCGATTCTCGCATCGGGCGAGAAGGGTGCCGAATAAAAGCCTTCCCTTCTCATAATTTGGCTTCCGAACTCGAAATCTCTGGTTTACTTTCAAGCTCAAATATCGTTTTCAAGTTCCAGGTTTCTTGGGTGGCAAACTATTTTACAAAAACCCGGGTGGCGACTCTTCAAAATCTTTCAACAAAACCTCAAAACGGGGCAGCGCCCGGGGAGCCCTCCGAAAAGGGTCTCTCGGGCTCTGGCAGCCCACAGTGGCGACTCTGTTAGGGAGTTGAGAGCTAGGCTTGAAAAATATTTATGGGATTTCAAGAAAAATGCTTATGTTCTTAATCTTTTGCTTTACACTTGCACTGATCACTAGGTGCGCTGGCGTATTTTGGCGATCCTGTTAAACGTCAGGGAATCCCAAAATGCACAACAACCTCCGACGAAGAAGGGTCACGCTGCCATCGACCACTGTGATGAGCACCCAATATTATAGATATTTGGTGCGACTAGTTCCATTTTATGTTGTTTTATCTTCCATTTATTTAGCTTTTATTGCGATATTGCACGTAAGGTAGGTTTTTATGTATTTCAGGTAAAACGTGCTAATAAGGCGGTTTTGAACGCCAAGGAATGCTCTGGATGCAACCAAGTGCTCAAGACCACGTGCCACCCCATTTGGCGCCCGAAGACTCATGAAGAGATGGTTTGGAGGTTGCTCGGGTCGCCCAAGGGTCAAGGGAATTGAAGGAGATGCGAGGATTTTACCAAAGCAATTCATCTTCCGACCAGCTGAGGGTAGATCTGTCATATCTTTTGATGTACAAAGTACTTTTGATCCAAACCACTTGGGGTTAGAAAGTAGACTCGACGAGCTTTCCAACGGTTCAAAGAACACCCAAATCCGAGTTCGGGAGCGTCCGGAGCGAGCCTGTGAAGTTTCCCAAAAAATCTGTCAAGTTGGTACCGATACCTCAAAAACATGGTATTGGTACCATGTTGCTGAAATGGAAGACAGGTTGTTTGGTATCGATACCTCAAAAATAAGGTACCGGTACCAATGCCCTTCGACCTGCACTTTTTGCTGAATGGTTTAACCTTCCATTTATGGAAAGTTACTACTTTAGGCATGTTTTTGGGATATTTTAGGGACCTTTTGGTCCATTGTTTGGCTGATTTGTAAGGCATATAAATAGGCCTTTATGCCACATATGGCCATTAGTTAACTTTAGGCCTAGTTTTCTAGTTTTTTGCTCTAGGTTTTTCCATTGTTAGTCTTTCAAGCTTTTCTTGTCATTTCCTTCAAGAACTCTTCAAGGTACTAGTTGTATGTTTAATTCTCAAGTATTAATGTTGTAGCTACGACTTGGATCTTCTTATAAATCAAGTTTATTTTTGTTTTCATCGGTGAATCATGTTTTCTATGCTTAACTCTTTTTCTAGTCTTTTTGCTATGTGTGAGTAGTATATAGGTTTGGTCATGGGGTGAGGTTCACTCTATGACTTGGTGGTTCAAATGGTTTCTCTTAACTTTAGCTTAAGTTCAAGGTTTTTGAATGAATTAAACCCATGATGTCTAGCATTGATCATGGGGTCGGTGGCTTCTTTGATCATGAAGTCTATTACCGTATGCTACGTGCTTGAAAAATCCTACGCGTGCGAACGATCCTTTTTCGTCTCTCACTTGCGTTAAATGAGTTCAATTTGAATTAGAGCCTTGAGTTAAGTTATAAGTAGTCTTCAGCTTTTAATTCTTCTAGTGGAATCCGGACGGTTTCGGTTCACTCTTGAGTTAGATGAAGAAACCGTTTGATGGCTAAGTCGTGGGTAAATCGATCCTTGAGACTCAACCATCCTTAATCTAGTTTAATTCCAAGTTTAAATATCGTCATTCAAATTGAAAACTGACAGTTGGCCGTCTTAAACGCCGAAAACCTTACATAAAGCCTACAATCCGATTAAGCTATTTTTGAGCTCCCTGTGGATCGACTCGGACTTCCTTGCTATACTATGCAAATCTTTAGTTGTAGTTCGGTTAATAAATAATTGAATTTGACGGCCGTTTGGTAAATTTCAATGACTACCGAAAGGGCGTATCACACTGCTCGGCGTACGTTCAGTAGTGAGAGCATACCTGTGACCCCGAGTCCGAGGAACCCCTCTCAAACCAAAACCCGGCCTTTGCACTTGTACATAACCATAGAACTTTTCCAACTAGGATAGGAACCCGTGGTTAGGACTACGTGATATATCCTGCTTACGTGCTGCATTTCTCCTACTTACGTGCTACATTTCTCCTGCTTACATGCTACATGGCATCATCATGTTACATCACACATGTATAGTTCTACTGTTAGGTTCGTCCTAGAGCTTCTTTTTCTCTCGCCTGCGGTCCAAAGAGGTTGCCCAGACCCGATGAAGAGTCTTGCCCCATCGGACGCACGT
This sequence comes from Rhododendron griersonianum, assembly GCA_018127125.1. Lineage (NCBI taxonomy): Eukaryota > Viridiplantae > Streptophyta > Magnoliopsida > Ericales > Ericaceae > Rhododendron > Rhododendron griersonianum. The sequence goes on from CM030794.1 coordinate 34,905,873, forward strand.
TGCTTGAGCTAATCCTTGAAACGATAAGTCTAAGGGGAAATCAAAATTTGCTAAGTCTTCAATACATTTTTCAATCAAGGATTCAATGGAGAATGAGGGAACGATCAATTGATAATGCCGTGACACTTACACCATCCAGGTTACAGTGCCAAGTCACTTACACCACTTAGGCTAATGGCGCCATGCCACTTACGCCGCCCCGGTTATGGTGTCACGTCATTCTTACCAAGTTGTTCCTAAAGTCAAAATTGAAACTTTGAAAGAAAAATGAATTAAGGACTTAGCTCATTCTGACATCCCCCAAGCCTTGCTGTTTTTTAATAAAGGATACACTGTCAAAAGAAATTCTAAGGAATGAGGCAACCTTCGAAAGACCATAATCTAATGTAACACATCCCGCTCGCGCATCGCACCTTGCATTTTATGCTTTTGTGTCGCGACTCGCTCGCGCAGCTTGTTTAGAATTGCCTGGACCGATGAAGAGTCGTGCCTTTTTAAAGGCACGTTATTGAAATTAATTAGTCCTTGGAACGATGAGGTTTTGGGGATGTCAAAATTCATTAAGTCTTCAATACATTTTTCAATCAAGGATTCAATGGAGATTAACGAAACAATTAGACTACAATGCAGTGATACCCACACCACCCAGGTTACAGTGCCAAGTCACTTACACCGCTTAGGCTAATGGCACCATGTCACTTACGCCACCCTGGTTACAATATCATGTCATTTACGCCGAACGGTTTTTGAAATCAAAATAGAAACTTCAAATGAAAAACGTCAAGGACTTAATTTGTCTTGATATCTCCTAAGTATTGTCATTCAAAGGATACACACTCAAAAGAATCCCTGAGGACTAAGGCAATCCTTCGCAGGCTGTCATTCCTTGAGTCATGGTCTAGGAGACCTTAAATCCATGGAGTTTGAGACACCTTCGGTGTTCGCCGTGCCCGAACGGCTCCCTCTGATCTAGTCTAGCCCTATGCGCGTTTGTATCTGAATTCTAGCAATCGTATTGCTCTGTCTCGGATGGTCTAGACAAGGAGATTGGCTCTGATTCCCGAACGAGAGGAATTTAACCTACATGACAACGATCTACCTGCATTGTCAGAAAATCTTCGGTGTAAGCGGCTTAAGTGAGACTTGGATCACGGTAAGTCTCTAAGGTCGGTCTAGGAGACCTTAAATCCATAGAGTTTGAGATACCTCTAGTGTTCGCCGTGCCCGAACGGCTCCCTCCAGTCCGGTCTAACCTCAAGAACATTAGCATATGGATTGCAGCAATCTTATTGCTCTGCCTCGGATGGTCTAGTTAAAGAGATTGGCTCTGATTCCCAACGGATGGAATTTAACCTGCCTGACAATGACCTACCCGTGATTGTTGCAAAACTCATGTGCAATGTCTTGAGTGAGACCGAGATCGGATTCAAGTCTAGGGGCAGAGTCTTAGGAAGGCACTGACGACATATGCACGACCGTCTTTCTTTTTCAAACAAACACAACAAGGGCACATTCTAAGTCCGTTTTTTGCTTTACTGTCAGTGCTGGGCCTCCCATCCTACAAAAATCCATCCCCACCAGTGCATTATCGACAATTGGCCACCAGAACCCATTGTTTCAATCCCTAACAAGCTCGATGCTTCAATGATAAGCTCCAAGCCAACACAAAGTCTGGGGGTGGATCAAAATCCGAATGATGCCCAAGATAGTGAGGAAGGACTGGAACCAACAAAAGACCAAGAGGAGGCCTTTGAAAGGGCAGTGGCAACAAAGAACCATGAATGCAATGAAGCCAATCCATGAATGGAGTCTTCCACGAGTTTTTCAAGTCAAGTCAAGTCCTTGTTTTCAAGTTGTTTGATTTGCGTCAGTTTGTGCTTCGAGTATTTCACGTCTTCGAGTCTGTATGTGCTTAGTTTCTAGTTTTCATGTCATTGTCAAGAAAAAGAAAAAGAAAATCATCAAAAGAGAGTCAGTTTCGCAGTCCCGAACTACGTTATGACCTGATTCCTTTACAAAGGGATACGTAGGCAGCCTTTTCCCGAGGTTCGGTCATGATCTTTCGAGTCAATCCTTCGTAGGTCAGTCCTGTCGAGCCTTTTGTGTCAAAATTGTGATAATAAACTTCCGTTTTGTGATAATCCCTTAACCTGGAGTTGTTTTTCACCATCAACATGAGAAGTCAAAACACGAGATAATTTTTGATTGAACTTTTGCCCTGGCAAGAAGAAGAATTTCATGGGACTACTCCCTGACGCCGTCAAGAAGCGTTGCCTTGACCCAAGAGAAGCTCGCTAGATCAAAACCTCAAAATGTGATCTAGGCAAAAGTTAGAGCACACAAATCTCTTAACATGCATCTAGGATCCAGTTATTAAGTTGTGCAATTCAAAATGAAGAAAGGCATTCTTTTCTTTTATCAAAAGCTTGAAGAGATATATCCATTGATACCCCCCTTTGAGCCTAAATCGATTTCTTTACAAGAACCCAGCTAGGGAGCTATCCCCCCACCGGGGTGAAATGAGGAAGACAAAAGTGCCCAATACATGGTTACCATCGGTGCATCAGAATTCGAAGCATGAAAATGCTAGATACATGGGCACAATGAGATGCAAAATATCGAAGAAAAATCAGAAAAAGCTCAAAATTTAAAGCAACAAGAATGAAAGTGCCAAACACGTAGGCACAACAAAGTGCGAAGCAAATCAAGTGAAAGGAGACGCCCACCAAAAGCAAAAAGGGCACAAAAATGTTCAAGATAGTTGCTAGCTATGAAAACCCAAAAGAAAATGAAAATCATCGAGCCTATTATCCTTCTTCGTTAAGCCAAACCTTGGCCACATTACAACCCAAAAAGTCCTTTCGAATTGGAAAGCGCAACTTGATAGCAAGAATCCTAGGCATTAAATGGCGTGATCAATACATCAAGAAAAAAAGTCAAGGCATTGTGCGAAGCTCGCATCATCCAAAGCAAAATCCAAACTGGGGCATTTTTGAAATGCATGGGTCATCATCAACAATCTGGGGCATGGTTCATGATAAAAACTCTCGTGTTTTGACAAAATAAGATCGAGAGATTCAAATCAACATCACTTGATGGAGTAAAACAATTTCAAAATCCCAAAGGGAGAAGCACAAAAACCTGATTTTTGTTATGACAATTTTGACATAAGTTGTGGGATATGACTCCCACTTTCCAGAATACACCTACGAATAGTCAAACTCCTCATCCAATCAGGGGCACCATTGGAAAGTCGCTCCATTGATAAAGGGTCTTTCCTTCCTTCGTATATTTGAGTCAACATAGTCTTGTCAAAATTCATCCCTTTGCCAAAAGGTCAAACCAGTCATCTTGACCTTGTCAATCCCTGACTCATGGAAGTCATTTCGATGCATGGAAGAATACCACCCCTAAGAGAAGCTCGTTGAGCTGAAAACTGCAAGAGCGGGAAAACCCAAGCAAAAATTAGAGCGAAAGCCTGCTAGGTCGAAAACCCGCAAGGGCGGCCTAGGCAAAATTGAAGGCAAAAAATCAAATGGCTCGCTAGACCGAAAACCCGAAAGGGCGATACTAGGCAAAATTTAGAGCACAAAAGGAAAGTGTCAATACCCGAGCGAAACCATAGCCTGAGCTACACTATATGCATACATGGTCAAAGGAATCAAGGAAAAGAATCAGAATTGGGGATTCGTCAACCACTGGGGCACATCAGTTCAATACCACCTACCAGCAGGGCAAGCATACACCTAACTTCAAGACCGGGGCATGAAGCCGACCAAAGGCCAACTCTAGCTCAAGTCAAACTCAAGCTCAAATCTCCAGCCCTGACCAAAGTCAAGCTCAAGTTCAAACCAACTCCAGCTCAAGTTTAACTCCAAAAGTCCTAACCAAAGACAAACTCATGCTCAAGCCGTCAAAAGGCTCAGTTTCAAAGCCCAATCCCCAAAGACAAACTCATGCTCAAGCCGTCCAAAGACAAACTCAGGTTCAAAGCCCAATCCCCGAAGGAAAACTCCAATTCAAAACTCAAGCTCCGTCCAAAGGCAAATTTCAGCTCAAATCCAAACCTAAAGCAAACCCTAGCTCAAATCCAAACCTAAAGCAAACCCTAGCTCAAATCCGAAACCCTAAAAATACCAGTTTGCTGGCCAGAAATAGTAAAGCAAAAAGGGTACTCAAACATGTCCCCTATTTTTCAAAAAAAAAAGAAAAGAAATATCGTCGTTGTCGTCGAATGTCGGAACGCGAGTCTCACTTTATAGTCTCGACCAAATTCCACTGGGAGAGTATGGTCATCTTTCGCATATGTGTTTGTCAGCATGACTGCTTCACCTTCTGCCATAGATTTGGCATTGTCCTTGTTCTGAGGGACATCCCTCGATTTGAGGGCAATTATCCTAAGGGACAAACTTCAAATTCAAGCTTTTCAAATTCAAACCTTTTTTTCCGCCTAAGGGCGATAATTCCAAATTCAAGCCTTTTTGCCTATGGGCGATAATCCAAGTCTTTTCACTTAAGGGCCATAATTCAAATTCAAGCTCAAGGGTCCGCACCCCATTTTCAAATTCAAGCTCAAGGGATTCGTCCCATTTTTTTAAATTCAAGCTCAAGGGTCCGCGCCCCATTTTCAAATTCAAGCTCAAGGGATTCATCCCATTTTTCAAATTCAAGCTCAAGGGTCCGCATCCCATTCATCCCGTTTTTCAAATTCAAGCTCAAAGGTCTGCGTCCCATTTTCAAATTCAAGCTCAAGGATCCACATACCAATTTCAAATTCAAGCTCAAAGGTCTGCGTCCCATCTTTCAAATTCAAGCTCAAGGGTCCGTGCCCCATTTTTCAAATTCAAACTCAAGTGATTCATCCCATTTTCAAATTCAAGCTCAAGGGTCCGCGCCCCATTTTCAAATTCAAGCTCAAGGGTTCGCATCCCATTCATCCCGTTTTTCAAATTCAAGCTCAAAGGGTCCGCGTCCCATTTTCAAAATTCAATCTCGAGGGTTCGTCCCACTGCGTATTCAATCTCGAGGGTTCATCCTACTGCAAGGGTCTATACCACTTTACTGTGAGGGTCCGTCCTATTTCAAGCTTAACTCTACTGCGAGGGTCTATCCCATTTTACTGCGAGGGTCCGTCCCATTTCAAGCTTAACTCTACTGCGAGGGTCTATCCCATTTTACTGCGAAGGTCCGTCCCATTTCAAGCTTAACTCTATTTCGAGGGTCCATCCCATTTTACTGCGAGGGTCTGTCCCATTTCAAGCTTAACTCTACTGCGAGGATCTATCCCATTTACTACGAGGGTCCGTCCTACTTTCAATTTTTAATACGAATTATTCAAACTTAATTTTACTGCGAGGGTCCGTCCCACTCATTTTCTTGTGATTGCATCATAAACATTATCATAAGCATGGTCTTGTTTATTTACATGCATTTGCCCCAATGAACTACGCAGGTCTGATCCCTACAATGGGGTACGTAGACAGCTCCTTGAGCACGACCTCATGTTTATTTATTTGTTGCTCGGTCTAAGGGCTTCCAGGATGCTCTATTGGGGTGTCCTGATCTTTGACGCATACTCGTATCCTTTTGTGGCACCCAAGTATTCACCAAAGAGGGGCAACTGTAGACACCCCAAATTGAGACTCCCCGAACTACCTTAGATCTCCTATGGTGATACAAAATAGAACCATGAATTCGAGAGCTTGATCAACGACTTTTGGGCTTCCCATAACCTGAACCCATCAACTGTCCAACACAAGGCACCACATGCCCAGCGCAAATCATCCATTGTCTAGCGCCGGAGAGTGCAACACTCTCTTCAGCGCTAGAGATACACTCTTCAGTGCTGGGAATCAAATTCTTTTACAGACAGCTCTGACTGCTTCAGGAATCTCATCATGACTCTACAAGGCATCTAGCAGACTCTAAGCCTGTACAGATGCTCCTCCTCCGTTTTTCTCTATAAATAGAGGTGCTTAGAGCAATTTCAACAGACTACTACACACTAGAGACTCCTCTCTGAACCTCTTTCAACACTCTCAAATATACATATCTCCCTCCATTCCACAGAGCTTTCTCTCTCTAGAATATATACATCTTCTGATTTCTCTCCAAGGAAAAATAAAAAATGTTTTATATTTGAAGGAGAAAAGTCCCACCCTTCCTCTAAAAAAACCTACTTTGCTCCAATACCCACTTCAATCCGAAACACCCTCCAAATCATTTAGAAAACCACTTCCCGAGTCTCAATCAAGCTCTCAAAGGTAGCATACTACCTTCATTTCTGGTTTATGTTCATCTGAGGAAACCAGGTGTAGACACCTAATTCTGGACTATCCGGATTAGTTTACTTACGGTCTTTGATTCCCCGATGATGAGTAAGGTCAAGAATAACCTAAGTTTGAAAGTGTGTTTGAGCTTCGGGCTTCCCAAACCTCACCCAAAACCTCTTCGAACCCCTTTTCAGACCCTTCAAACCAGAACCAAATGGCCTCAGCAAAACCCTGCTTGCGTACGTTGGTACTCTGCCCGCGTACGCTAGTCAACTGCCACGTGTCAGTCATCGGCCTTTGACCCCACTTTTAGTGGCGCACGCCAGTCATCGTGTGGCGCACGCCAGTCAAGCCTTGTCAAATCAACTTTATTCAGCCGAACGCACGGGACTTTTGTTGCCACCCCGACGTTAGCCACAGTCTCCTGATGATTGTTTCGTCCAAGGCTGTCCCCTTCCCTCCTACACCACCTTTCAAGCCAAGTCCCATGCATTTAATGCATGGGAGGCTCCCTCCTAACAAGCCAACCAAACAAACCCTTAGGACCAACTGATCCCAGCCCTTGCTCAGTTGTCTTCTTGCCTATAAATACCCCCCTTTGCATTCATTTGTAAGGGGTTAACACCATTAAGAAGGCCCAAGCTTTGGCTCTTCCTCTTTTCTCTCTTGTTCTTCTTGCTTTCTCTTTCATCCATTGAAAGACAAGGCAAGGAGAGTAACATCTAGTCCATAACATAGCCCATACTCACCTCTCAAACCCTCAAATCCCAAGCTCAAGCTCAAGTTCATTTCCAAACCCACAAGCAAAGGTATATCACCTTTTGCTTCTATTTTCTGTTCTGACCCCTGAGGGGGGCTAGCAGGGTCAAGGCTGGTAATCTATACCAGTCCTGGCCCTAATGCTGGCAAGGTTTCAAAATCGTGCGTCATGATCAGGTGGTGCACGCCAGTTATTAGTGCCGTATGCCAGTCATGGTTGTATAGTGAAACTGGTGTGGGGATCACCGATCACCATTTTTCCTGTTTCATTACCATCTGATCACCTTGTAAGCATGCTAAAACAAGTTTACTACTTTCTGTATTTTAGAACTGTTTAGCTTTGGGTATTTCAATACTAGTTTCCGTTGCTTTGGAATGCCTCTGGAAGCCTTCTGGTCATGTTCCAGAGCCCAGATGATGCAAAGCCAAGCACTGGCCAAGTTGTGTCAACTGGCGCACGGTACCATTGTAGACACCCCAATTTGGCCTAACGATTATTTCAAGTCCCACCTTGGGACAATCCCGATGATGAAATGGATACAGTGATTGCTGATTGCCTCCTTGAGAACCTTAGGACTTTCGGTGAGAACTTTGAGCCACTTAGAGGACCCAATTCAAAGCCATACAGCCTTTTAGACAGAAATACAGAAGCCTAGGAGAATCCATCTGTCGGCCGTGACATCGATCCCACGGCCCCAACATCATTTCCTCACCCGAGCAACCTATTGCTAGCAAAATCTCCCGGAGAGATCAATCCCTCGGCCGCAAGATCTATCCTTCGGCCGAGACATCCATTCCTCGGCCGTGATATCCTTTACTCGGCCGCCAGATCGACCTTTTCCCAGACTCTGGAACGTGTTCTGTCAGACGTTTGATCCGATTACACTACCTTTCCGATGCGTTCGGGCTACGCTCAGAGATTACGACGTAGAGTTAGAGATGCATTGCAATTGCAATTGCCATCTCGTGATTTGATTGGCCGGAGTGAGTCACCAATTGCCTATATAAAGGGCCTTTGGACTCCGAAAATAAAGACACACGAAATTCATAGACTTACACACTCTATCAAGCCACGAAACTCTGCACAAATACTCTCTCAATCCCATATTCCAAAAGCCCTAACCTCCCGAAGGCAGCCGTCAATCCGGCGATCAAACCCCGTAGTTCAAACCCTAACCCCAGGGTTTTCAATCAAGCAATCAGTCAATCACATCCAATCCGAAGCAATCAAGCAACTGAGGGATTAAGGTGGTGAGGCCCAACGGCCTCTGGTTTGTTTTATTTATCGCTCCTACACTTAATCATAGCTTTCTGATTATCTGTTAATCGTATAGTCTGGTGTGAGGAAGAACACCGACCGGGGCTTCGATCCCTCGGCCGGTACATCAAACCAGGAGGATCCCTCGGCCGTGACATCCATTCACCGGCCGCGGGATCCATCTCCCTGGGACAGCTTGTTTTGCTTTGGTTTCTGATGCATGCTTTACAGTCCTGGCTCACTTTACTTACTGTTTAAAGGATTAATTAAACAGACTATGTGTTAGAATTAAATAAAGCATCTATACGTCTTATGTTGAATAACTATGGGCCAGTCTCACGGCTGGGCAGAGAGGGGTGCCTAACACCTTCCCCTTACTATTTTTGGCTCCCGTACCCAGAATCTCTGTATATTTTCCCAATTTTAACAAACCGGGTGGCGACTCTGTTTTGATGATAACCGCTATCATGTGGCGATGTTCCTAGCCATGGGGATGTCCATGATTTTGGTTTATGAAGCAAGCAACCAATCGAGCAAACAAACGTGATCAATCTGTATGGCGATGCCCCGTTTGGGAGGTGTCTACAGTTTTTGGCGACTCTGCTAGGGATATGAGAGCCATAACCAGAAAGTTCAACATAAGACTAATACATGCTTTGTTTAATTCATCTATCATATGCATCGAGCGGGCAACCCGTTGAGTTCACCTGATATCCCGGCATGACACGGGCTATGTTGGGGGTTCCAGCAAACTCCACAGTCACTCGTACCTAGTGGTATATCAAAAAGGGAATCACCCAATCACCGCCTATGATGGGCTGGTGAGAGGATTGGTGCCCTTTGACAACGGAGCACCCTGAGACTACCAAAACCTTGCATGTTTTAGAAAGCCATAGAACTTATCAAACTAAGACAGGAACCTACAGGCTAGGAACCTACTTGCATTTTTACTTCCAAGTTCTTCCTCACACCTTGTATATGTTGTTGTAACATCTCTTTCTGTGCAGAAGGGTTAGGGCTTGAACTAAAAGCCCTAACCCTAAGTCTTTATAGCCAAGCACTAATGGCGTTGCCTGCAAGGTATATTTTTGATAAAAAGCATCATTGCTTACTTAACACTCTCGCTTTACTTAAAGCACCGCGAAGCATGGATTTCTAGAACGAAATCAAACACTGGCTGCCCCGCTGGCAATTGAACTAGAGGTTGCTCTAGCAATCTTTGCCTTGCAAGGCTAAAGGAAAGAGGGAGTGTAAAGTAGTAGAGTAGGTTATGGATGATTGTATGCAAAGTCAAAGATATTATGGATAGAACTTGCAATACTTATTTCTCCATGGATGATTCAGCATGACAAGTTTAGGACTTTGGTTCCTATTTCCAAATCGGCCTAGCAACCCATCTTTCAAAATTCAAAATTCTGAGCAATGCTTACCTCAACGAGCTGGTAAAATTTAGGAGGTTGTCAATGTGCTAGCAAATAATCAAGTGGATTTCAATTACCTCAATCACGCTTTGAGAAAGGATTTTCCCTAACCAAGAATTGAAGGAACTTTCAAAACTTTTTGCAATGACTAATCTAATGACATGTTTTTCTGAAACATTCAAATAGCCGCTAGCACAGCGATGGACTCCGAGTCTACTTTCTGTTGTAGCCATATGCTCAACCTTTTCGATTTGTCTCATAATATGAATTGGCTTGGAAGTGGGATCTTAAGTGGCAGCAACGAGTCTTAAGAATCATCCATATAAATAAAAATGGCTGGCTATCTATACTATCCGATAAACTCATGCATACAAACAGATTGCAATGCATGACTCATCCATAATCTGTGTAAGTAGCTGTGGTGCTATATGTATACATATCGTTTTGCTTGCCTCTTTCTAACTATGCAGGGGCCAAACCAAAAGAGGAGTCCATCCCCCTCATTTCCTTTCTTTGTTCATCGCATGTCATTTGGTTGCACCACCACTAAGGGCAGTTTGCATATTAGAAAATGTGACGCATGGACAATTAGTTTTGGATATCTCAACTTAAGCATGATTAGGTTTCTCCTTCTCTTAGATTTGGAGTTTGATCTCAGACATGATGGTAATGGCTACGAAAAAAATTGAAGTTTTAATCCAACCAAGTTTTGAGCAATGGCAGCCATGTCCATCACGTCTTGGCTTAGATTTCAAAACAATCTTCTCGTACCTAGCTAACTTTCACCGCCATTTTGGCCCATGTTTTGCTTCTCTTGAAAAATTGATATCATTTTGCTCATCATGGTTTCTGGCCAATCGTCACACTCAGCATGAAATGTGGGTCTTAAATTCAAGTCTCCTCAAATATGAACTACGAATGGCCTGATTCTCTGTTGGGATACGTAGGCACCTTTTGGTCGGCCACAAATTTGAAAATGTTCCCTCCTGTGCTAGTTCGCTGCTATAGAATGCTCATGATAACATTGAGTATTGAAAACAATCCTTAGGGATTTCAAAGTAATCTCATGGCATCTTTTGGAACACATCATAATCACTTGAATTGTCAAAAGCGCAAAACGAGTTTTTCAAAGCTATGACCCGCATCATTTTTGTTGAGTTAAGAAGGAGTTGACACATCTCTGCACACTTGTAAGCAAAATATGCTATTGAAGATGAAGAAGGAGAAAGAAGAAAAGAGAGGAAAAATACAGAGAAAAGAAAAAAAAATGATGAGCTTGCTAGATTGAAAACCCGTAAGGGCGGTCTAGGCAAAAGTTAGAGCATGAACAAAGTGAGAAATTAGCCGTGTCTCCATGCATCTACTATGTGTCTCAAAAGATTGTCCTCAATCTTAGAAAATCCACTTGGTTAAACCTCGAAGCCCCTAATTTCTTGGTTAGGATCCTTTCCACTTTGTCGTGTGTTTCAAGATGAAGAAAGGCATTCATTTCTCTATCCCAAAAACTTATCCCTTGCTAGCCACATCGAGCCTCTGGATAATTTCTTTAAACAGCCTGCTAGGCAGCCATCCCCTACACTGGGGCAAACACAAAAAAAATACAAGGAGAGATGAAAGAAAAATCAATGAGAGAACGAGCACCCTATCATACAAGGGGCACTTTGAAGGAAACATTTCTTCCAATACATACAAAGGACATTTTTGAAGAAACCAACTCTTTCACACAAAGTGAGGCAAGAGACAACAAGAGTTGATAAAAATATTGAAGATGGCTGCTAGCTTTTAAAACCCAAGCGTGAGTAGAAATTAGGTTTGAGCCTTTACATCCGCTTCTTTTTCAAGCCAAAACCCCAAGCCTACCTTATGGTCCATAATAAAGTCCTCTCAGATTGGGAAACACGACTTAGTAGCAAGGTCTTAGACACTAGGGGCATCACCAGTGTGGGACTTAACACGAAGGGCAAGAATCCTGGAATTTGCATCATCTTGGCAAATCATACAACATGGAGAATTACGTGAGACAAGGGGCATGGCTATGTTCCCCTTTATGCACTTCTTTCAAAAGTATCCAACCTCTCATGTGGGTCTCAGTAGGTACTTATCAATCCAATTCAAGTCAACCAAATCAAGCTCGAAGTAACAAACTCACCTAATTGACTAGGGGCATAGGTTTGCAAAATAGTTCTATGTCCTTTGATGATTGAATGACGCGAGTGTGGAACAGGGATGAAATGATATGATTTTGAAATCCTTGAGGAAAAGTTCTCAAAGCTGATTTTATCCTAAGCATTCTTGACACAACAAATACAAGCGCAGTCGCCTTTTTGCAAATTCTGAGGAAATAACATGGGTCTCTCATTCCATGAAGAGTGTAGCAATATGGCCCATTGACCAAACAATGTTTTCAGTAGTGCCGCTATGGCATTGCGGTCTTTCAAAACACCTAGCTAGTATAAGCAATAAGTCACTACCAGTCTCCCTAAAAAGCAAGGGGAAGCATTTGATCAAATACGCGAAAGTTGAGATGTCCAGAATACATCGCAGATTTACATGCATATCAGTATCATCCTGTCTTTTGCATTGATCCCTTGATCCTAGTATTTCATGCGTATATCATTATGGCTGCTTAATGGAAGTGGTTGTTGCACAAACTAACCCCAAGTATGAAGTGTTTTTATGCTCAAGCAAGGCAGGTCAATCAAGGCATCATGGCCATCGTCTTTATGCAAAGAGTGAAGTGAGCCATGGATCCAGTTGGGCAAACTCCCTGCGGCCGACAATCCACCTTGCCTTTGTTGCTAAGTTTACTAACAATTTTGCAGGGGCAACAAAGGGATACACTGTAAAGTCTACCTCCCTGTCAACACGCTTGGCCTTCAAAAAGAAGAAAGCTCAGCCTGAGGGGCATCAACTCTTTTGTGGAATGTTGTCACACAACATTGTCGAGAGCACGCCAAGATCTCTTCCAATCAACAAGAGAAGCATTGCATTCATGTTCATTGTTGCATATATCGCATATCTCTGTACTAGGGGCAATTAGGTTGTCATTGTCAAGCACAATTAAGCTAGAATCAAGCATCCATTGCCTAAACAGGGGGCTTCTACTTCTTCCTGAATGTTCAGTTCAGTATGCATATATGTGTTGCATTGCAATCTATGTCACCCAAAATCGTTCAAGCTCTTGAACTAGGGTTCTTCAAATGTGATGGTCTTGCCCCTAGCAATCAGCATAAAAAGGACTTCGACCCGTGGTCGACTCCAAGCCTGTCACATGTTGTTTTCCTATCCATTGCTGTTTTCTAAACTATTCAAATGTGGATGGCAGGCTTCTCTTGGATTTTGGTCCTTGAACCGACCATACCAAGCTTTGTATCTATGACCGACAGAGTCAAGTCAAAGAAGCTAAAAGATAGCCTCGTAACCAGTCCTGAGCAAACTCTACAAATAGCACCATGTCAACAACATTAAAGTGGCTTCGCACTTCACATCTCCATAGCTCCTTACTTCACGCTTTCATCTCCATGTTGCCTTGCGCTCAGCAGGTCCAATCTCCACAGCTCCCTCTCAGCAGTAGCTCTACTCAGCAGCCCTGCACTTACTATCAGCAGCACCGTGCTTCAAGCTCCATATTCACTATCACGGCGGCTCCACGCCGACAAACTCATTGGCGATATGCCCATATTCACCTTCTCAGCGGCTCCACGCCCATACTCGAGCCATCTCAACACTCACCTAAGTCAAGATATCAACCTTCGTAAAAGTCTTGATCAGCCAAGAGACGTCAACATGACTACGCGAGTGAAGAGGGGGCACCTTGCCCAAGAACCACTCCAAATCCCCTACTCGCTCCCAAAGCCTAGGGTTAACCCAAAGAGGAGCTCCACCTACTCATAGGCCAGTAAGCAAAGAAAAATCACCTGACGTGATCGTCATCTCGCCAACAGAAGGAAAGTGGAACGTGTTGGGAGTATCCCACCACCTTTCAACCAGCGAGGTCATCAACGACCAATCCATCTTCGGAAGATTGAGGCCCTAAACAAACGGCTCAAGACCAGTAGCGCATACTAACTCCCGAGCCTGCTCCGGCAACGTCACAAACCACTTGTGCAGTAAAGGCCTCCACCACGAGCCTCCAGTCTCCTGTTTCTCTGCCAAGGACAAAAAGGGAGAAGCTTACCAAAACATTAAGGACGCTCAAGTGCTGCTCAGCGGCTTTACGCCCACACCTCAACAGCCCTATGCCACGCTATGTGCACAACCTCGCGCTCAGCAAGCCAGCAAAACAATCCTGTGGCTTCCACTCAATGCACCCTCCAGAAGGCTTTTATATTGCTAGCTTCCAGAAAGCGTTTATGTTGCCAGCTTGCAGAAAGCATTTAGCCACCAGAAGACATTTGAGTCGCTAGAAGGCGTTTGGCCTCCGGAAGGCACTCCCAACAGTGGAGGTAATGGAAATCTCCCTAACAAATTGGAATATGGTCAAGAACTAGCCTTGGGGGCAATCCCGAGCATACTCAGAACTAGCATTGGGGACAATCCCGAGCATGTGGAATCTAGCCTTGGGGACAATCCCGAGCATGTGGAATCTAGCCTTGGGGACAGTCCCGAGCATGTGAAATCTAGCCTTGGGGGCAATCCCGAGCATACTCAAAACTAGCCTTGGAAACATCCCAAGCATAAGAAACCAATCAAACCCCGTGGAAGATGGAATACTCAACAGCTCAACGGCTCTACGCCCATCATCTCACTACATCAGCAGCTTTACGCTCAGTAGCCTTGTGCATAAGATCGCTCAACAACGCCATGCTCCTCGCATCCCTGGCAGCTCTAAGCTCACCCCCAACGGTAACTTCGAACTCATCACCATTTCAACAGGCTCCACGCCTATAATCATATGCAACAATCTCAGCGGCTCGAAGCCCATTACCTCAACAGGCACGAAGCCTATGTCTACCACCTCAGCGGCTCGAAGCCCATTACCTCAACAGGCTCGAAGCCTATGTCTATCATCTCAGCGGCTCGAAGCCCGTTATCGACAGGCTTTACGCCCGTATTCACTCACTCAGCGGCTCTACGCCCTCACCTACCAACTCAGCGGCTCTACGCCTATTATCTCAACTGGCTCAAAGCCATAGCAACTATCTCAGCGGCTCTGAGCCCACCATCTCAATTGGCTCAAAGCCGTACACAAGCAGTCTCAACGGCTCGAAGCCCATTATCTCAACAGGCTCAAAGCCTATGTCTACTACTTCAGTGGCTCGAAGCCTATTATCATAGCGACTCTACGCCTATATTCACTCACTTAGCGGCTCCAAGCCCTTGATTCAGCAGCTCTACGCTCGCTACCACAGCAACGGGCTCTACGTCCATTATCTCAACTGGCTTGAAGCCGTAACAACCAACTCAACGGCTCCAAGCCCTCGACTCAGCAGCTCTATGCTCGCTATTACAACTCAGCGGCTCCAAGCCCACTATCTCAACTAGCTCAAAGCCGTAACAACCAACTCAGCTGCTCCAAGCCCACCGTTTCAACTGGCTCGAAGCCGTAATAATCAAGTCTACTTCAGTGGCTCAAAGCCCATTACTTCAACAGGCTCGAAGCCTGTATCTACCATCTGAAATGGCTCAAAGCCGTAACAAACAATCTTAGCGGCTCCAAGCCCAACATCTCAACTGGCTCGAAGCCGTAAACAAGCAACAGGCTCTATGCCGCCCCAACAATCAAGACATTTTATTCTCAGGCTCTATGCCTGAATGCTTAAGAATCTAACATTTTTGAATGCTCAAGCTCTATGCTTGGATGCCCAACCACTGTGTACTGGATGCTCAAGTTATACACTTGAATGCTCAAGCTCTACGCTTGGATGCCCAACCACTGAGTACTGGACGCTCAAAGCCTGTACTTTGAATGCTCGGATTCTGCCGTCCGAATGCTCGAGCTCTATGCTCTGAATGCTCAAGTCCGGAACTTGATAGAAGCTCTAACCTTAAAACAAACACACACGCACGGGCCCGTGCACATATTGCATCATCATTATCACATCGAGTCTGCATCATCATGTCTGTTCACATCTAACAACCATCATCGCACATATCCACCCTGCATATCTCTCATGAAACAGGTCAACCCTGCAAACAACCGGCTCTACGCCTCGGTTTTATTGATCGGTCCAGCGCCTCGATTCTTCGGCTCCACGCCAACACTTATGATGGAAAAGCTCCGTGCACAGACCATCAGAATACAACCAGCTCTACGCTTCGGTTCAAATCACGTCAAGCTCTAAGCTCCGACAACTCAGGCCCTCGCCTCAAGACTGCAGCAGGCTCCACGCCTCAATCTAATCACCTCAGGCTCCACGCCTCAGTTCCTTCACCTCAGGTCCTTGCCTTATACCAGCCCCGCGCTTTGGTTCAGCACGTCAAGCTCAAAGCTCTGACACCACAGGCTCATCTTATGACCAACACCAGCTCCGCGCTTCGGTCCTATCCAATCATCTCAGGCCTTCGCCTCATGACTACAACCGGCTCCGTGCCTCGGTTCCCTCATCTCCAAAAAGCTCCGTGCTCTAGATACTGGCCCTGCGCCCCCTACATCTCAAAAGCAAGCCGGCGTCCAACTCATCCCCAGCAGATGGTTTGGATTCCACCCCACTACATCAATTCCTTCCAGCTCATCCGCAAGGATAGGCTACTCTACCGAGTTCCTTTCAGTCAAAGTAAGGATGATCAAGAAAAGCAAACGCATCTGCAGTGTACTGATCTACCCCAAAATACTAAGGAAGCTCTCCGCAAAAACTCCCCAGGCAGCCCTGCGCTCCTTCAACTATCTTCCGCCAAAACCCTAGCTCAGTCTAGGTACGTCACACTATGGCTTTTTAAGCCCTAAGGTACGTCTTCTGTCTCTAACCCTCCAAACTTTTATTTTTTCTTTATTGCCCGAACTACGATTGGTCTGAATTTCCCTTGTGGAATACGTAGGCAGCCTCCTGGCCCGACCATAACAAAACCTTTTTTGAAAACCCCTTGGAGTAGTGGTTGGACCAAAATGAGTTGCTTTTTACAGCTTTGACTCTTACTCAAACATGTCTCGCGATCCGTCTGAGTTCAGTCAAAGAGGGGCATCTGTAGACACCCCAATTTGGCCTAACGATTATTTCAAGTCCCACCTTGGGACAATCCCGATGATGAAATGGATACAGTGATTGCTGAGTGCCTCCTTGAGAACCTTAGGACTTTCGGTGAGAACTTTGAGCCACTTAGAGGACCCAATTCAAAGCCATACAGCCTTTCAGACAGAAATACAGAAGCTTAGGAGAATCCATATGTCGGCCATGACATCGATCCCACGGCCCCAACATCATTTCCTCACCCGAGCAACCTGTTGCTTGCAAAATCTCCCGGAGAGATCAATCCCTCGGCCGCAAGATCTATCCTTCGGCCGAGACATCCATTCCTCGGCCGTGATATCCTTTACTCGGCCGCCAGATCGACCTTTTCCCAGACTCTGGAACGTGTTCTGTCAGACGTTTGATCCGATTACACTACCTTTCCGATGCGTTCGGGCTACGCTCATAGATTACGACGTAGAGTTAGAGATGCATTGCAATTGCAATTGCCATCTCGTGATTTGATTGGCCGGAGTGAGTCACCAATTGCCTATATAAAGGGCCTTTGGACTCCGAAAATAAAGACACACGAAATTCATAGACTTACACACTCTATCAAGCCACGAAACTCTGCACAAATACTCTCTCAATCCCATATTCCAAAAGCCCTAACCTCCCGAAGGCAGCCGTCAATCCGGCGATCAAACCCCGTAGTTCAAACCCTAACCCCAGGGTTTTCAATCAAGCAATCAGTCAATCACATCCAATCCGAAGCAATCAAGCAACTGAGGGATTAAGGTGGTGAGGCCCAACGGCCTTTGGTTTGTTTTATTTATCGCTCCTACACTTAATCATAGCTTTCTGATTATCTGTTAATCGTATAGTCTGGTGTGAGGAAGAACACCGACCGGGGCTTCGATCCCTCGGCTGGTACATCAAACCAGGAGGATCCCTCGGCCGTGACATCCATTCACCGGCCGCGGGATCCATCTCCCTGGGACAGCTTGTTTTGCTTTGGTTTCTGATGCATGCTTCAATTACAGTCCTGGCTCACTTTACTTACTGTTTAAAGGATTAATTAAACAGACTATGTGTTAGAATTAAATAAAGCATCTATACGTCTTATGTTGAATAACTATGGGCCAGTCTCACGGCTGGGCAGAGAGGGGTGCCTAACACCTTCCCCTTACTGTACTTTTGGCTCCCGTATCCAGAATCTCTATCTGTTTTCCCAGTTTTAATAAACTGGGTGGCGACTCTGTTTTGATGACAACCGCTATCATGTGGCAATGTTCCTAGCCATGGGGATGTCCATGATTTTGGTTTATGAAGCAAGCAACCAATCGAGCAAACAAACGTGATCAATCTGTATGGCGATGCCCCATTTGGGAGGTGTCTACAACCATGTACCTGCGTGCGCCAGTCACACCCTGACCAGTGGCTGGCCCTTGCATGGCAACTAGGCCCCTGGCCTCTGTTTTTCCTCCCCTCACTGTTTAAGGGGTTTGTTATTCATTTGGTGGCTTTTAAGCCCTTCATTTGTCTATAACTTTATTATGCTGTTGATATAAACTGCGTGGTTTGTCCTGGGTGTGCACTGGTCCATTCCAGAGCCCAGAGGGTTGTTTGCAAGAGCTGTGGGTTTGGGCTTACCGGCGCACGCCAGAGCTTGTGTGGCGCACGTAGGTCATGTCTATATGCAGTGACTTGGCCAGTGCATACAAACTCGATCCTAGGTGCACCACCTAGGTCAGTGTGTTCTAGTCTGTCCAAAACACTCACAAGTGCTTGTTCTCAATCTATTATACTTGCTTTAGAACAAACATCAAACATACATCAACATTTTTATCACATACTTGTACATAAATGCAAACTTGTTACAGTTTTAATTCCCATTAACTGTTCCCCCTCCCTAACTGGCTAAAAATGATCAAATGAGAGAAAAATGCAAACGTTTTACAAAATGCCCGAGTAGAGACCAGTCTCAGGATTGGGCGAGAGGGGTGCCATAAAACCCTTCCCCTCTCGTAACCTGGCTCCCGAACCTCAGATATCGAAGGTGACGACGGTCCAGTCTACAAGCCTTTTTCAAACTCAAACAACGTAATCCAAATGTTTTCAAAACCCGATTTCTTGGGTACTTTCCGCAAAACCCGAGTGGCGACTCTGAACTGCGAAGCGTTTCGCCGCGCTTTCCGCAAGATAGGGCGCACCCGATTTTACAAACTAAAATGTGGAATTTTTGGGGCGTGTGCCCACGCCAGGAACCTAAAGCGTTCGCATTAGCCAGCTAAGGCGATCGTGGGCTTCTGTTTTAAAAAGAATGTAGGAGCGTGTGCCTTGCACTGGGCACTCACTCCCCAGCGCAGAGCACATGCCCCTGTAGTTGGTTAAATTGCCTTGTGCTGGGCATTCATTCCCAAGCACAAAGGTCGTTCCTCTGTACTTACTGACTTATCCCAGTGTCAGTGGAGTCCAGAGGCTTTCATTGCTCATTTTTAATATTTATCGTTTATTTTCAATGCTTCTTAATACTGTTTTCTTATTGCTGCACCTAGATAGGTCATAAAACATCATCCAATGTTTGGATGAAAAAATAAAACATTTTTAGAAACTGGTCAAAATGACTGCTTTGCGCTGGACATTAAGTCCCCAGTGCAGAGGAGATGTCCCAGAGAGTGCTTCGTGCCGGGAAGAAACTCCCCAGCACAAAAGAGTGACCCTCATTCTCTGAGGCTTCTTCGACAGTCTGCATGCATTTTCGTTCATGATATGCCATCTTCTGCTTCATTCCTGTATATACTGTACACTTCAGCACATGCCTACACTACGCACTCAAGTTGCTATGTGTTTCTTTAAAGGTTAAGATATAAGCATTTTTTCGAAATCCCATAAATATTTAGTAGAGACCAATCCTCGCATCGGGCGAGAAGGGTGCCGAATAAAAGCCTTCCCTTCTCGTAATTTGGCTTCCGAACTCGAAATATCTGGTTTACTTTCAAGCTCAAATATCATTTTCAAGTTCCAGGTTTCTCGGGTGGCAAACTATTTTACAAAAACCCGTGTGGCAACTCTTCAAAATCTTTCAACAAAACCTCAAAACGGGGCAGTGCGCGGGGAGCCCTCCGAAAAGGGTCTCTCGGGCTCTGGCAGCCCACATAATGGTACCCAAGTCTTCTATGGGCAGTATGCCCTTAAAAAGGATTTCGTTCCTCTCTAAATAGCAAGGGCCCGGATCGAGGGAGCGCGAGCGGGGAAGCAAGTGCTCGGAATACAGAGTCACCACTCGGGTTTGAAGGTCCGACACCCAAGGAACCGTATTTCGAAGCACCTGCCGCGCTGTTTGATTTGAAAAAGTGAAAGCACCAGTCCGTCATAACCATATCTGGGTTCGGGAGCCAGGTTACGAGAGGGGAAGGGTTTTAAGGCACCCCTCTTGCCCAATCCGGAGATCGGTCTCTAGTTAGGCATTTTGTGAAAACTTTTGCGACTCTTCTTTTATTAATCGATTTATTAGCCAATTAGGGCGGGGAATAGTTTAATTGGGATTAAAAACTGTAACAGATTTGCAATATGTGGTATATGGCATGCTCGCTTATTTAACAGTTAGAATAGGATGAAAACAAACTCCTGTGGGAGTTTAAACAGACTGGAAGGCACCTGTTTTGGAGTGACATGCGCAGGAAGAACCAGCATGTGCTGATCAAGTCACTGCATGCTAATCATACCTGTGCGCGCCACTACAAGACCTCTGCGCGCCAGTAAGCTTAAGCCCACAGCTCTTATTCTCAACCCTCTGGGCTCTGGAAATGACCAATGCACACCCAGGACAAACCAAGCAGTTCATAGGCAGTTGATAAGCAGTTTAAAGGCTGAAAAGCCTTATAAATTAACAAAATACCCCATAAATAGTGTGGGGACAAAACAGAGGCCTAAAGCCAAGTTACCCAATGCAAATGCCACTCACTGGTCAGAGACTGCTCCAGCGTGCGCGGGCAAGCCACAGACGCGCGCAAGTATGAGCCTGCAAACCAGTGTTTGGTTTTACATGTTTTTGGATTCTGGTACATGTCCAGAATGGTCCCAGGGGTACTCCACAGAAGCAGATATGCATATTGAAATATAGCTAGCATCTCTAACGAAGGAAAAACAGTAAACTAGTTATTTACATGCTTACAGTGATGTATATAAACAAAAAGACATGAAACAGTAGGAAACCAATCCCCACGCAGACCTGCGTGCGCAGCCATAGAGTGGCGCACGCGTGATATGGACCGGCGCGCGCTGGTTCCTACCACGACGGTTTTTGAAACCCTGTCAGCTTTAGGGCCAGGACTGGTATTGATTACCAGCCTTGACCCTGCTAACCCCCCTCAGGGATCAGAACAGAGAGCAGAACAAAGGAGTTATACCTTGGGCTTTGAGGTTTGAAAGGTGATTGAGCTTTGAGCTTTGAGGTTGTATGAGGTATTTGAGTGAGAACAAGCTATGTTCTTGGGTGCCTTTGTATCTCTTTAGTTTGCTTAAAAGAGTACAAAGTGATAACCCTTTTTAGTATGAATTTTTGTAACCCTTTGAAAGAGAGACAATGAAGGCTATTTATAGGAAAAGAAGATGGTGAGGAATGGAGATATATCCAGCCAACAAGGGCTGGTTTGGGTTGCATTGGTGGCTAAGTTTCCTCCTTTGGAAAAGGTTGGTGGGAGATATGTGGGATGTGGACACCTCTTGCCCGGATACTGCTTTTTCGGCAAAATGGAAACTTCCAAAGGGTTGTACTCCCCAAATAATGACTTATGCACGCTGAATAAAGCAAGTTTGACCAGACGCTGACCAGCGCGCGCGAGTCTGGGACATGTGCGCGCGAGTCAACGCCATAGGTTGACCAGCGCGCACTAGTTGTGGACTAGCGCGCGCGAGTCCAAGTCACCCAGAGCTGGTCCACGGTCAAACCTGACCATTTGACCAATACCTGGCACTTTGACCCACGCGCACTAGGTCTCAACCAACGCATGCTAGTAGGGTTTTGGGGGTTTTGAAAGGCTTAGGCTAGGTTCAAAAGGGTATCAAACACTCGAAGCTCAAACACTCGACATTCCTGGGGTGTTCTTGATCCATTTCATCATCGGGGAATCAAAAACTGAAAGTAAACTAATCTGGAAGCCCAGATCGGGGTGTCTACATCTTCTGATGTACAGATTCTGATTTTGGTACTGGTACCACTATTTTCGGTACTAGTACGAAAAGCAATTTTTTGTTGAATTTCAAACTCTCCTATCCTAATGTCTTAGGTCATTCTATGGAGTTACTTTGAGCATGTTTAAGTGTTTTAGAGCATTATTATGTGATTGACATGTGATACTCTACTCATTGGAATTGATGGGCTTGTTCAACCTTGAAATGAGAATGATAGAATGAATACGAAGAAAGCCACAGATCCACCATAAGGTGTGATGCCGGAAATAGGACGGATGGGGTCCCTAATGCCCAAAAGTGCACAAGAAAGCCACGGATCCACCATAAGGTGTGATGCCAGAATGAGTATGGGACGCATGGGGTCCCTAATGCCCGGAAATGAAATCGAAACACATGACATAATGATAGCGGAGAACTTTAGAGATTGTTAAGCTGCGTGTATATGAATGGTTTTTTTTGGGGGGTAAATTAGCTTGAAATTAAAAAAGGTTAACCGATTGTACAGCCTACAAGGGGCATACCCCAGGCAGAAAAGAAGAAAAGTGAAAAAAATGCGATAAACCATGCATAACCCGCATGGAGAGTAAGGTAGAATAAAGTAGATAACAAAGTACAATGTGTCATTGAGCATTCTTAAAAATTTATAATTAATTAACAACACCACCACCTGGGAGGAGATGAGCGATTGGGCGATTTGGTGAACCTCGATGATCTCTGATGGCAGATGGTACAATATCCATGGCGGATGGGCTGGGAATCACGGCTCTCGACTCAAACGAGGTTAGAAGGAAGCAAAGAGGATCCAATCCCCAAATCTTCACTCCTAATTCGTTCTTCTTGGACTCATCTTCACCATCTGTATCAATCCCCAATCGATCTTCTCCTATCAATCCCACCCACAAACCTTTCGATCTTTGCCCTAGGGCTCTACCCCTATTGGTTTCATCTACTAATCCAACTCCTTCATCTCTGATATCGCCTGATGACTCTACCCATCTCCCCAACTCATCTTCTACATTCGGTGCCCATAGCCCTAAAACCCTAGTCCAGCTAGGAAACTGCACAAGGTATTTCAGCAAGCAGGTAAACGGCTAGAATCAGAGGAACGACTATCCAGTCTAGTTAGGTCTTTGGAGGCTGAAATGAAGAGCTCAGGAGTGCTCGTCGACTGCTCAGTGTTGAAATCTCAATTGAGTCGGCTCAAGGAACATCACGATATAACAGGGAATCCAACTTCAGTTCCAGATGCATGTGGTAAGCTTCAAACCCTAAACGTCAATTTCAAAATTCCTTCTGGGTCAAAATTAGGTCAGGATGAATTCATCCATCTTCAATCAGACATGAAAGAAGGGATTCTCCCTACCCCTATCAAACCCCATACCAAACGTCATCAGGACCCTATTCGTCCCTAAGGAAATACAAGGAACTGGGCTTCCTTCTTCGCAGCTCAAGGCCCTTCTAAAATGATGAAGTTGGAGTACTATCCTCAACTGCAAAAAGGAAAGCGAACTATTGTGGAGTTAGATGAAACAGACATAGATGAGGGCAGATGGAAACTGCCTTATAGGGCATTTCCTTGATGGCAAGATGGAATTCCCTTTATTGAAGGCTACAGCCCGGACAGTTTGGAAGGACAATCTTATATTAGTTAAAGAAATCGGCTTGAGATTCTTATTCGAGTTCAAGGATGAGGCTGCTAAGTTGAAAGCGTTGGAAGATGGCCCCCATTTCTTTTCTAGAAGATTTCTTGTTCTGCAAAATTGGCAACGTATGTTGCTCCCAACCAAGGACCAACCTTCTAAAATTCCAGCTTGGATCAAGTTATTGAAACTTCCACTCGAGTTTTGGACAACGGAGTGCTTTAGCAAGATTGCTAGTACCATTGGTAAACCTCTTCATGTGGATCAAGCTACAACAAAAAAACTTTGGCTGGATTATGCTCGTATTTGTGTGGAAATTGATGCTGGAACTGACTTGCCGGATGACGTTCAAATTACAATCAATGGGGAGACTGTAATAGTAGCATTACAATATCAATGGCTCCGTCCAATTTGTTTAGAATGCAAAGTATTTGGGCATCCTAAAGGAACGTGTACTAAGTAATCAGGTGTTAAATTCTCAGGTCCAAAGGATATATGGCAAGTGGTTAGTAAAGGTAAGGGTAAAATTAATGCCAACTCTGTAGCAACGGTAGCAGATGAATCCTCTTCCTCTCTATCTGCAATTGAAGAGTCTAATGGCATTCCAAGTGTGCTAGCTGAATTTCCTAACCATTCGAATGAGTTGCAGCCAATTATAACCTTTAAATCTGTGCCTATTCTAGCACCTGAAATTGTTGCTAAGGATCCTGTGGACGAGGGCATTGTGTTTAAGGATCCAGAGATTCATGATCTTTCCAATCAAGAGAATGGGAAACAAAGGGCTGCCTGTGAACAGTCTATTCAAGGCCAGGTGGACACTACAGCAGGTCCTCATCCATCAAGCACTTCAATTAAAACATCTGTAATTCAAGCACCTAGTGATGAACTCAGTGATTCTGAAGATCATCTGTTGGTGGTTTTTGAAAGTGTGGTAAGTAGCAATCAGGAGTCTGAGACTTTGGCCAGTCATTTAAAGCCAACAGCCTCTCTGGAAGTGGGTTCCAGTGATTCTCATACTCCCCATGGAATGCTTGGTCCTCAACCAATGGAAGTGAAAAGAGTCAAAGTTCAATCTGGGCTTAAGCTACCTGAACCACCTGATATTTTAGGTCCAAGGGTCAAAGGGAGAGCTGCAGAGCAAGTTCTCACTGGTGGCTTGGTTATCAACAAATCTCTCTCCAAGTCTGCCCAGAAAAGATCGAGGAAGCTAGCTAAGGAACAGTCACTATGTTCCTTGAGCAGTGGAGGGACTTAGAGCATCTGTATCCTTTTTTGTCAAGGCAGTATCCTTATTCTTCCATTTTCTGCCATTACATATCTAATTCTGCTTGAGATTTTGTTTTATGTCTATGCAACCTATTAAATTTGGATTTTAGAACATTCGGGGTCTCAATGACCCAATTAAGCAAAATGAGGCTAAAAGTTTTATGAATAACAACGAGCTCTCTCTTTTGGGTTTGCTTGAACATAAAATTAAGGAGAACCTTCCTGCTAGAGTTATAAAATATATTTGTCCTTAGTGGAATTTTGTGAACAACTACTCTCATGCTCCCGTTGGTAGAATTTTTGTTTATTGGGATCCTACTCTGATGCATGTCCAAGTTTTGGTTCATTCTGATCAATTTATTCATTGTGAGGTGCAGCCTAGGTGTGGAGGAGCCCCTTTCTTTGCAACCTTTGTGTATGGGGCTAATAGCTACTTGTCTAGGCAAGCTCTTTGGTCTAGTCTCCACCATATTAGCACTTCACATCCTTGGGTTGTGCTTGGAGATTTTAATGCCATTAGGTTCCCTAATGAGAAAGCTGGGGGGTCTTCCTACTGGCCCCCGAATATGGATGAGTTCAATGACTGCCTTTATGCCTTAGAGCTAGATGATCTTAGGTTTACTGGCTGCTTCTTCACTTGGGCCAACAAACAGGACCCTACTCATCATGTCACCACCAAATTGGATAAGGTTTTGGTTAGTGAACAGTGGATGAAAGACTATACCTGTTCTTCAACCCATTTTCCCACCCCTGGGATTTCTGATCATTCTCCAGGTATTGTGTGCATCACTCCTAGTCCTAGGAAATCCTCTAAACCCTTTAAGTTTTTTGACTTCCTAGCTGATCATCCTCAGTTTTTAACTGTGGTGCAAAAAGTCTGGAGGAAAGTGATCATTAGAAATCCAATGTTCTGTGTTTGTGAAAAACTCAAACTGTTACAAGGGGAGTTTAAGCTTTATCAATATTAGAGACTTTAGTGATGTCTTTAAGAGAGTTGTGGACACTAGGCAACTTCTTGAGTCTTTGTAGAAAGATTTGGGTAGTCAATCTTCTAGTCTCTCTGTTATTAGCCAGGAAAAGGAGGTCCATAGGCATCTTCTCACTCTGCTTAGGGCTGAGGAAAGTCTGGCTAAACAAAAATCAAGAATTCAATGGTTGAAACTTGGGGATCAGTGCACTTCTTATTTCTTTAAAGCTGTGAGCAGCTCCAGAAATAGGAGTAAGATTACCAGTTTGGTGTTGGATGACGGGTCTCTCATTAATGACATTAGGGATATCAAATCCAGTTTTGTTAATTTCTACACCAATTTGCTTGGCACAGCTCATCCTTCTTCTTATCAAGGGCTGTCCAGGATCCAACAGGTATTAGGTAATCGATTATCTGATAGCCAAAAGTTAGCCATGGTTGCTGAAGTTTTTGATCTTGAAATCAAATAGACCTTTTGGTCTCTTCATCCTAGTAAAGCCCCTGGTCCTGATGGCTATAATGCTGGTTTATTCAAGAAGGCTTGGCCTATCATTGGTCATGAAGTCACTGCAGCTGTCAAAACCATCTTTAGGTCTGGTCAGCTGCTCAAAAAAGCAAACTCAACTATTATTGCTCTTATTCCTAAGGTCCTTAATCCATCCAGAGTGGGGGACTACAAACCTATCTCTTGTTGTAACACTATCTATAAGTGCATATCTAGAATTCTTGCTAGAAGATTGCAGGCGGTCCTTCCTACTTTAATTGATCCTGTACAATCAGGTTTCGTTAAAGGTAGGAGGATAGCTGATAATATTTTCCTTACTCAGGAGCTCATGAGAGGATACCATAAATCATCTTCCTCTCCCAGATGTGCTATGAAGGTAGACATCATGAAAGCATATGACAATGTTAGATGGGACTTTCTTTGGGATGTACTGTCTTCCATGAATTTCCATCCCATCATGATCAATTGGATTCAAGCCTGTGTCACTACTGCTAATTACTCCCCTAGCATCAGTGGTGACTAATTACTCCCTTAGCATCAATGGTGAAGTCACTGGATATATTTTAGGTAAAAAAGGGCTTAGACAAGGAGATCCTTCGTCTTCATACCTATTTGTTATTGTGATGGAGATTCTCACTTGCCTTCTTAAGGAGAAATCCCGTCTTCCTGATTTCCATTTTCATTGGAGATGTGGAGCTACTAATCTTGTCAATCTCTGTTTTGCTGATGATCTTATGATATTTTGTAAAGGCGAGCTGGCTTCAATCAATCATATTCAGGATGCACTCACTAAATTTCAATCCTTGTCAGGTCTTTCACCTAGCCCTGGGAAGAGTAGCATTTACTTTTCTGGGGTGAACACTAGCACTAGATTGGCCGTCTTGGATGTCTTAGGGTTTAAAGAGGGTACATTGCCAGTTAGATATCATGGTGTTCCCCTTCTCTCCACTAAACTCAAAGCTACTGACTGTCCGCGTTTAGTGGATAACATTATTGCTAAAATCAAGTCCTGGACCAACAGAGACCTCACCTATGCTGGTAGGGTCCAGTTGATTAGAAATGTTCTCTTCTCTATCCAAACCTATTGGTCTTCATTGTTTATCATTCCTAAAAAGGTTATTAGAGAAGTTGAATCAATCCTTTGGGCATTTCTTTGGACTGGTCCTGATCTAAGGAAAACTGGTGCCAAAGTCTCTTGGGAACACCTATGCTCTCCTAAGCAAGAAGGTGGTCTTGGTTTCAAATCCATGCAAGTTTGGAATAAAGTAGCCATTGCCAAGCACATCTGGTTTTTAATTTCTGGGGGGGGGGGGGACAATTAATGTGGTGTCAGTGGGTCAAATCATACTTAATAAGAGGTAGGAATTTGAAAATTCCTGGCAATTGCACTTGGGTTTGGAGGAAACTCTTGACTCTCAGACCTGTGGTGTAGCCATACATTCTAAGCATACTAGGTAATGGTCAATCCACCTCCATGTGGTATGACAATTGGCATCCTCTTGGCCCCTTGATGAGCAAATTTGGTACCAGAATTGCTTATGATTCTGGTATCCCAAAGGATGCTAATGTGTCCCACATCATTCATAACTCAAATTGGGCATTCCCATTACTCAAACTTTAGAACTTAATGAGGTAAGAAGTACTTTGCCTCCTCTTATTCAGTCCAGATTGAATGGGGCTGATCATGTTAGATGGACTCTCACACCCGTCAGTTCTCAATTGCCTCTTTATGGGACAAATTGAGAACTCCCTTTCCTAAAGTCTTGTGGCATAAGTTAGTGTGGTTTTCTGGCCACGTTTCGAAATGTAGCTTTGTCACTTGGATAGCTATTCAGAATAGGCTTTTCACTGCTGATAGACTTGTGTTGTTTGATCTTAATGTCTCTCCTCAATGTAGTCTGTGTCAAGGGAGGGAGAGCCATGATCACCTTTTCTTTAACTGCCCATACTCTCAAAATGTGGGGTGCCATCCAAACCAAGCTTCATGTCTCTTGGTCTCCGAGATCATGGATAGACTGGGTCACTTATTTGTCAGATGTCAAAGGTAAATCACTTAGGATAGTGATCACAAAACTAGTCTTCACAGTAGCTGTTTATCACATCTGGATTGAGAGAAATGTTAGGAAGTTTCAAAATCTCTCCTATACTTGGGAGGCAGTTGTTCACAAAATCTGCTCTATGGTTAGGATTAGACTTTTATCACTTCATAGAATGCCACAATCTCAAGCAGCATGGATTATAAATGAGTGGAATTTGGCTTGAATTGCATTTGTTTTCTTGGCTTGAGTTGCATTGTTTTCCAAATACTATCTTGTATATGTGTTTTGCTTGGCAGGTTGTGATTGGCAACTCCATCCAGCTTGGTCTTGCGGGTGCTCCTAGTCCTTCAAATTTCCATAGTGGTTCCATTGGTGCTATACTGCTAGTACTTCTATTTACCAGCTTGAGTAGTATCACCAAGGAGCAAGAGCATGAAAATATCCAAGGGTTGCATTTGTTGTAGCAATCCACCCAAGAAATTATTACTTCTATTTATCAGGTATATACCTTAATCTTTGATGGGGTTATTTGGAGACTTTGTGTGAACCTACTTCATATAGTGTGCTTCCCTGTGAGATGTGTGCTAGTGCCTCATCATTTCTTTGAGAGAGGAGGTAATATGTAGTGGGGACATATTGCGAGATCTAGGGTGGGAGTTGGTGGAGCCTTGTCCTAGCACATGAGTGAAAAGTAGAGTGGGAGAGGTGAGCTTTCCGAGGGAGTTGCAAGTGAGGACATAGTGCTCAGGGCAGCATCTGTTTTACTGTAACTTATTACCAATTTTTGTTGAGCTTTTGTATGCTTTGAAGTACATATGTGTTGTTCTGGTCTTGGCTATTTTTGGTTGGCTTTTGCGCCTGTCATGCAGTTCATAGCTACTATTTTTTGCTGCTGTTTTACTACTGCCATTTCAGCCATTTCAGATAGAATGCAATGTGTTGTAGCTACTGTTTTTTGCCGCTGGGTGGCTTCGGAGTTGTGCCCCTGCCAAGGCTGCTTGATGTTATTGCTGCTATTAATCATTGCTTCTTCTGCTGCTTGCTGCTGTAATGGCAGCAAGTAGATGCTGCTGCTGTTGTTTCATAGGGCTGCTGATTTGTTTGTGGCTGATACTGTTTTGTTGCTCAACTGTACGATCATTCCACCTATTGTGCCTTTCGGTGCTACTGCTGCAGTTGCTTTGCTGGTCAGTAGCTGCACAGGTCTGCAATAGTGTATAGTCCTATTTATAGTTCAATTGTGTCGGCTATTCAAATGCGGATCAGCTTTGGTTTTGTATTTGACTGCTATGTTTGCCTCTGTTCAACAGTACAATGGTTATGTAGTAGAAATTCTCTTTAGTAATTTCATTTTGAAGTCTATAACATCTTTGCAATTAGTGTTGGCCTATCCTCGGGGGGTTGTCCCTTGGAATGTTTTTGCTTTTTCTAGGGGGCTATCCCTAGCTGGCTGCTGCTGATAGGTTGCTACTAACCTGCTTTGTGGTTGCCTGTCACCTACTTGCTGCAGTTCTATTTAGTTGTTGTTTCAGCTGTTTTGCTCATGTATGGTGTTCTCAATGCTGCTTTTCCGTTGTTGCTGTTTGGTTGTCATGACCGGACTGCTACCAGCTGCTGCCTTGTACATTTGCTAATGTTTAAGTTGCTTAGGAATCAAATGGAGTCCTTAACTGTAGGGTTCCAAGCACAGGTTATAGCATGTCCCATCTGGCGTATGGATGTTCACGTCAAGACACAATTGGCGTATGGTTGTTAATGTCAAGACAGGATTGGTCGTATCCTTCATGGATGTTCATATCGTTTGTTTTCCTTCCCTCTTACTAGATGGACTGGAATCAGCGCAAATTATTTAGCCCATGTAGCCATTTGGCATAGGCAATTTTTATTTACTCTTGTTTTTGTCTTTCTTTTATTTTCCTCCTGGGATATGCCCCTTGCAGGCTGTACATTCAGTTAGCCTCTTTTTCAATTTCAAGTTGTTTTACCCAAAAAAAAAGTACTATGTGATTTGTCATCATACCCCGTTGCTCTATCCATCTATGAGAAAGGAAGCACAACGGGGTATGATACAAAATGATACAAGAAGTAATGAAAATATTAAATCTAACTACTACCTAGCACATCCCGCCAGGCTAGGAGATAATATAAATAGTCGAGGTCGAAAAACAACCAGATGATGAGCCATCACTGAGGAAGAGCAGCGACATAGCAACTCGGCATCAAGGGGAGGCTGAACAGCTACTACAGAGGAACTAGGTACTGTGAAATGGCTTGAACTGGAGATGACGACATCCGACAGGGGACCCAACCCTGCACACCACGCCCATTCCATCCGATCTACTACATCCTTAACCAAAGTCCCAAGGCTCACTAGAAAACAACCCACCCTCTGCCAAATACCAAACGCTACAGTCACCAAAGATGGGATATGCAGACCAAGTTTCTAATACTCCATCCTAACCCAGCATCAAGCGTAAAACCCACTTCAAAAGAACAGCTACTTTGTAACTAGGCACCGAGAAGAGGCTCGAACTGGAGATGACGGCATCCGACAAGGTTACCCCCCAAAATACCTTGCACACCACGCCCATTCCATCCAGACTACTACACCCTCAACCTAATTCCCAATGCTCACTATAATCTAAAAGCGGGACAGTTCAAGAGCCACGAATCCGCCATTATCTGTGAAAAACCATAGAATCATACGGAACAAAATGAGGCCACTCAAACCGCAGGTGAAACCAGGGCTGCCTCTTTCAATCAGTGCACAACCACCAATCTAATCATAGATAGCCATTAAAGCTACCTCTTTCAATTAGTGAACGACACCAATCTAATCAAAGATAGCTACAGTCGCAACCATACAACGCTGAACAGCTGGCCAAAGAAGCAAAGAAATAAGGGATTTAGCGAAGCTCAGCAAAAGCATGAGCGATTAGCCTCCAAATTGAGCAAGGTGCCCAGTATCTAAACTGGGATTGAAGCTTGGGCTACTTGTGCTCATAAACAGCCACTGTTTCTCATTTTGATATGGGATTACCAGTTAACTTCATGTGCGGCTTTCTTATGACTTCCCAACCAGCAAGCAAGCTCAAAGCTCACGGTTGTGTAAACCCAAAACTGGGTTATGTAAACCCAGTTCTAATTTTATTACCAATCAACACAAAACTCCATTGAAACCAATCAGGCACAACTTCAGCTCTTAGTCGATTCCTAATACAAGTAAGCAACACTAATCAAGTATAAACTACTAGATCCATATCCCATTACATTAGACCAGGTCAGAACAGAAATTGCCTATTCTGGCGATATGGCAGCGCCACAGAATTCCTCCGCCTTGTATGTAGCCCCACGAGCTGGAGGCTCTGGCAGCTCTGTGAAAATATTTGTGAACCTAAACAACCTGCCGCGGTCGCCACCGCAGCAAGCGGGTTCGACCACACACTAGCAGGTTCAGTCCAAATCTGATGTGTATAGAAATTGTCCCTTTGTCGTTGCTAGTCAAAGCCGGAATAGTAGCGGACGCCACCATTTCCGGTGAGGAAGAATGTATCGCGCCGGCGAGCCACGGTCGTCCACCTTGACCACAACCGAACAGCTCTGGCTCAGCTCCGGTGTTGATCTAACCCAGATTGGGTTGTTTGTTGATGGGTAACGAAACCCAGGTGTTGAAAGATGCAAAAGTTGGAAGACGAATCTCCGGTGGTGATGGAGCTGGTACCAGATCTGTACGAAGTGGTTCCCACCAAGATCGGCCAGTGCTGGTTCTTGAGCGCACTCAATCCGAGGTGCCTGGGTGAAGAGAGACTTCCGAAGAAGAAATCAGGGAGATTAGGGTTAAAAACCCATGCTCCAGCTTGGTTAGATTGATTACTCCAGGTTGAAGAAATCGGATGTTAGCTCCGTTGACTTTTGCTCACCTGGTGTAGAAATCGGTCCTCCGATGGGTAATTAGCTGATGGGTATCAAAACCCAGTTGTTGAAGAACAAAACCCAGTAGTTGAATAGTTTTGATCAGAGCTGTACATTACCTCTATATCAGATTTATGGATGAATTTAGCAGAATCGGATGAAGAACACCAGGGGAGTGCATTCTCTCTCTATTCCTAGAGAGAAGCTCTCAACCCTGGGTGATCCGAATTTATGAACGGTGTTGGTTTTTAAGTTTTATGTTCTTGTTCTTGTTTTTGTGGGAAGCTTTGTTGTCTATGTTCTTTCCGGTGCATTGATCATCTCATTTGCATATAAATTGGGCATAGAAATCTCTATTAGGTTAGTGTAGCTCATCCTATCATCATTTTCAGGTACATCTCAAGGTCATTGATATGGAGAGCTTGAAGTGCATGTTTGACTTTATCATTTTGAAAGCCAATATGGAAGAATTACTTTGACATCTTTGTAAAACTCTTTTGGGAGATGTAATTATAATAATTATAATAATGACTTGCATAAGTGCAAACACTATTGTGTCTTAGACATGTTTAGAAGAATATTTAATCTGACAGGATTAAGAATGCTGAATTAATCGAGTATGTCGATGTGCAAGAACAATTGAATCACTGGACAATCCCTCCAGTTCGTCCTACCACCATTTATGTTCATGGTATATTTGAATTAAGAAGTAGCATGGCAATAAAAACCATGGAACGTGCTGAAAGTATAGAACAAAATGATAAGGTAATTAATCTAATGGAGCGAAGTGATCTGATCGCTCATATGTGTAATTATAAATATGTCCATATTGGCTTAGTGCAAATAGCATTTAAGCCATTGACTTTGTTAGGAATGAATACTTGCCTTTAGGCGACACTTTGTGATGGCAGATGCAATAATTGGAGATTATCAATAATGGGTGCCGTAGAGACCAGTTTATGTCATGGTCCTGTGTACTTTAATGCTTACCCTAATTTTACTCCATCACTCACAGATAGAAATCTAGGAGAATCCTTGAATCTTAGGATTCAGACTAGAGGTTATGACTTCTTACCAGGATCTGAGGTTATAGCCATAATCTATAGGATTTATTACAAGGTTATGAATACCATTAATCCAAGGGTACGTCAATTAGGACCTCCAGATCAAAAAGTCCTAATAGAGACTAATATGTTGACCTCTAATATTGTGACCAATAGGTTAATCAATTGGGAAGAAATTACTTTCCCAGAAAGTTGGACAATAAATAACGTTGTCCCACCTAGGCCAATTGTAAACAGAAATATTGAACAGATAGTCCAAGATAATGATGGAACTGTTAGTTTAAATTTTAGAAATCCTTTAATAAATTATTATCCAAGAAGTAGGAGTGCGTTCTGCTTCCCAAAGACCTTATCGGCTTAGCATACCTACCATTGCTAGACATTCTATTTTAGAACAGCCAGAACCTCCAATAGAAGAGATCAATTTTGAAGGAATAAGGATCTCTGAAAATCAAATCCCTCATGGTGTTTATCATAACCCGTCTGATAGGAGAAAGTCTCCTACTCCCAGTGAAATAAATTTTACTCTTAATAATGGAACATAAAATCTGTACCCCTAAGATTAGGAAAGAAATCAATCAAGAATTCTTCCAGCCTAAATACAAAGAATTTAGGGAATGGTACTTCTCAAAATATAATGAGAATCAATTACATAATTACAAGACAGAATTCTACAATTGGTTTGAATATTCTAAGAAGATTATCCCTTTCACCCAATGGTTTTATGGGAAATATTTTACTGAATTAGATAAGTCTATAAATGTTATGGAAGATTATCATAGAAATTGGCAATGCATGTCTGGATCTATAATAAAAGCAATCCATCCTTCTACTGTTCCCTTGAAAATAGAGTCAGGAAATCTAGGAGTTTCTTTTGACACCTTCGAGACTGTAGCTTTTATAAAGCCTGTAGAAATAGGAAGTGATAATGAGGAAGATTATCATAGAAATTGGCAATGCATGTCTGGATCTGTAATAAAAGCAATCCATTCTCCTACTGTTCCCTTGAAAATAGAGTCAAGAAATCTCGGAGTTTCTTTTGACACCTTCGAGACTGTAGCTTTTATAAAGCCTGTAGAAACAGGAAGTGATAATGAGAAGAAAATCTTCAAACAGAATAATTTCACCAATCTGCATCTTAGTACTATTGGATCTCAATTAATTTGTATTGAAGACCAGTTAACCTAGATTCAAGGAAATCAGGTCGAGGAAACCACCAAGGATACTCAAACTATTACTTATCCTACTAATATTAAACCTCCTTTAGCTACTTCAGGATTTAAGTTAAATAATCCAAAAAGAAACTTTGAACTTCTTGAGGAGTTGGGGAAAAGGCTTAAAGGGACTAGCAACTTACCGCTGGAGAAGGTGATTTACGTGATTTCTGACAAGGCCATGCAGATGTTGTAACCCTTCCATGGCAGACGGTACTATTTCAATGGTGGAAGGGTTGGCCTCAAAGCCTTAGATTCCAATGAAGTTCGGAAAAAGCAGCAGATCATCTCTGATCTTACAAAAACTCCTCAAGCTCACCAGCCACACTCGGAAAACCCTAACAGCCCGATTCCTATCGAGCTAGAAACTCCAAGTTTGCTCGTCTCCAGTGAATCCGTATGAGGGTTCACCACTGGAGGTACAAATCCTCAATCTTCTTCATTAGGGTTTGGGGCTCACAGTCCCAAATCGTCCAAAAACACCAGTCCTTCTCGGAAACTTCAGCAAGTATTCTAGGAGAGATTGAAAGTGGAAGCTAAGGAGCAAGTAACTCACTTTCATGGCCGCACCTACCACTTTGAGCATCAACAATCAAAGGTACAAAATTCTAACCCTAATCCTAGAATTCTGTTCAATGCTAGGGGAAATCCATATGTAGAAGGAGATCCTAATCTAGGATATAGCATGCAGGACATTAGACCTCGTAATTCAAATTCAGGGCGTGCAAATGATCCTTATCCATCCAAACTAGGTCTGAGCCCAAACCTATTTCTCCACCTCATATATCATTAGATAATCTACCCCATTCTCAACCTTACTCTTCACAAACCCAACAACACCAATCCAACGCCAGAACCCACCCTCATCAACCCCAAACTCACCAACCCAATCCCTGACCCAGTATTGGACAGAATAAGCCTAAACCTAAAAATTGGGCGTCTCTTCTCCAGTCACAGAGTCCATCTTTGGCTATGAAACTTGACCATTTCCCAAATCTTAAAAGAGGAAAGGAAGCTCTGGTTGAAACTGATATAGAATTGACTGAGGTGGGCAAATGGAACAGATATTTAGTAGGACATTTCCTGGATGGAAAAATGCCTTACCCCTTCTCTTATCCACTACTCGGAATCAATGGAAGGACCTCTTTGTGGCTGTCAAATCAAATGTAGCTGGGTTCTATCTGTTTGAATTCAAGGATGAACAGGCCAAAATGTAGGTTCTTGAGGGAGGCCCTTACTTCTTCTCTCAAAAATACCTTGTTCTCAAGGACTGGCACATGATGATGAAACCGGCCAAGGAACAGCCCACTAAAATTCTGGCTTGGGTGAAATTTCATGACCTACCATTCGAGCTTTGGAACCAAGAATGTCTAAGTAGAGTGGCTAACACAATTGGGAGACCGTTACATGTCAACCAAGCCACTGCAAAGTCTGCTACGCAGCCGGGCCTCCTCCATACTAAAACCACAAAGGCTAGAATCAGTATTGAAATTAGTGCTGAACAAGATCTTCTCGATGAGGTCACAGTAGTTGTGGAAGGGGAATCAGTTTTTGTCCCTATTGAATACCAAGTCCTCCCACCCATGTGTAAGCTATGCCATGTATTTGGACATTCCTCTGATAAGTGTGTCAAAAAAGCCTCCACCTCTTCTTCTCCTCTCAAACTTGCATTTCAAGAAGAGATTCAAGTAGGGGATGGTAAGCAAAAAGCTGTCTTTGAACATTCTACAGGGGTCCTCACTCAAAGACCACTGGGTTTCTCTGAAACTTTGTCTCATCAAACAACCAGCTCAGTGGACCTCATTGTGACTCATTCCCCTTTAGATGAGCATGGTGAGTCTGATTCTGAGGATGAACTTTTGGAGGTCTTAGAAGGAGTGGTAAGTAGCAAGCATGAGCCAAATTCTCTGTCACCATCAAAGATAACAGCCTCAGATAGCAAAAAAGATGAAGCTCCCAAGGAAATGTCGGGGATTGGGCTAGCTCCTATTGTGGATAGCATTAAATCTGAGGAAGTGGCATGGGACAAAGCAACCACTGCCAAGCACATCTGGTTTCTAATCTCTAGGGGGGAACAGTCAATGTGGTGTCAATGGGTCAAATCATACTTAATAAAAGGAAGGAATTTTTGGAATTTGAAAATTCCTGGTGATTGCACTTCGGTTTGGAGGAAACTCTTGACTCTCAGACCTGTGGTGGTCATATATCCTAAGCATACTAGGCAATGGTCAATCCATCTCCTTGTGGTATGACAATTGGCATCGTCTTGGCCCCTTGATGAACAAATTTGGTGTAATGACCCTGATTTTTGGTAAATAAAAATTTCGTTAAAAATTTGAATTTTAAAATTTCTTTTAAATAATCCGTCATAATTAGATTTAAGAGTTTCAAAATCTAATTTCATCAATGAGCAGTCTAGTCATTTTCTAAAAACAAGTGTGCTAGAGTATTCACCTAGCCATTAAGAAGAAGTCTTAAAATTACCTTTCTTGGCTAGAAATCCTACTTAGCAAGCCTAGTTAGATTCCAACCAACTAATTAAGAAAGCCCAACTACCAATTCGTCTAGTTACTTTCTCCTAACCCTAGATGAGCCTTTTGAACCTTATGAACCTTCCAAATGAAGCCTTTTGGACCAAGATTATTATTATTATTATTATATACCTATATATGTGACTAGTCAACCAAAGTCATACTTGTCATCTTTGACCTTTACCCATTGGTTAATAAAAGTTAGGGAAATCTTTACACATGGGACGATAGAAAAACCTAGATTTCCTATCAAAAGTACTTTATTAGGTTTGGTTAAAAGTACATATATATAGTTATATATGGTCATATAAACACACAATCCGGTTCTCTTCCAGGATCCTGGATGGCAGCTGGATGCGGGAAGAAGCTCTCAGCCGTTGGATTTAATCCAACGGCCAGGAAAAGAAAAGGCAAAAAACTCGCGTAAATTACATTTTCCCCCTTCGGTCCATTTCACGCTTCCCCCCTCGTTTCATTCCACGGCAAAAACGCAGACCAGAGACAGAGAGAGAGAAGGCGAACCAGAGAAGGGAAAACGAAGAACGCGAACCAGATAACAAACGTGAAGAACGCGAACCAGAAATCTTCTGCATCCACCAAGGTATCTCTGTATCTCTCTCTCTTTCTCTCAAAAAATCTGGTTAGGGCTTTTTTGCCCATTCGAAATCGGCAAAAATTAGGGCTTTTTTTTGGGATTCGAACCTAGCTCTCTCTCTGTCGGGATCGATCTCTGCATTTTCTGCAAAAAAACCAGAACGGGTTCTAGGGTTTTTTTTACTCGATCCAAAAAAAGGCTTTTTTTTTAATGGTCTGGAGGTTCGGCTAGGTTGGGGCTTCAACTGGGTTGGGTAATTTCTAGTGGGTGGGAGTTTCTAGTGGGTAATTTAAAGCTGAGAGATGGAATTGAGATAAAGGATGACGCATTTTACCTGCCATGGCTCGGGATGTGTGTGTGAGGGAGTTTGAGTGTGTTCTTCATCATTGTCGAAGTATTAAACTGGATGGTTCCCATGAGGACAAAGCATGCTCTGTATCCTTTCTTGCTATCATTAGTAAAAAAAAAAGGGAAGTTTGCTTGATTGAGTGTCTCCATTTTGTATTTGCTCAACGATTTATTATGACAATGTATGCTTGTGTGCTTTAATTGTTTCTGTTATGGGGAAAAGACCTGACCAATCTTTTATTCAAAAAACATTTCTGCTTCACTAACAAGTCCCCTTATCACGAAACCATTGATTTTGATGTACACGAAGCTCACTTCTCATACTATGATCAGCATGCGAAAGATGGTGAGCCATGTTTCCATGCTTTAGGTTGCTCTTTTTTGTTTTTGGGAGAGCATCGTAAATATGGTAATTATCCTGACTGTCATGCATATCTGCAGAACATATCAACCCTTTGTTAGAACATATATCAAAGTTAGAGGAGGCTCTCTACAACATCCAGGTTGAACAGCATTGGCTGGAAGCTCAGATGGATAGCCAGGCGATAGGTATCTCTTTTCTAAAAACACTACATGCCTTTCCTTGTAGTTTGGCTTGAGACTAGTTTCTAGTTCCATAATTGATGCAATTTTGAATTGGACTTGGCATTTTTTCGTTGCCAGTTTTGCTGCGGGAAATTTTTTGTACTCCAGTTTTTGATAAAGTTTTCTTGGTAGAGCTCTTTAGGATGAGCTTCCAAAGGGTAGCATGGCATATTCAAGGGATATTTTCTATATATCTTGAACCATTTTTCTAGGTTGCTATTAGATATCATATGTTTGCTTGAAACTTTGCGGTCACATTTAAATACCCTTTAGCTATGAAGTCCCTCAGAAACAGAGAATGCAATCAATGCATAATACCTTGATACATGTGGTATTAATCTCATTGCTACTACCCACCTGGGTTACATATACTATGGATTTACGCTCACTATTCGTCTGGTCAAACAAACAGACCCTTAAAGTAGATTGATCAGTTTTGGGCTAGACTGTTTGAAGACACGTGGTCGTTTGTGATTCATAAGGTGGTATTTTTCCGTAGTTTGACTGTTTTTCCCAAATGCAGTGAATGAAGGAATGAGCAAGAGGGTACTGCACAAAGCTTTGTGGGAATCAGCTGCTCTGATCGAGGCTAGTGTTCTCCAAGTTTACCTTCTACGGCACCTGTTTGAGCGGAAGCTGGGGACATCCAGAGTGTTTATATTTCAAACTTTTCGAGGCTTGACTTTTGGACTTTGTTGTTCCTTCTTTAGGGGAAGATGTATAGACACCATTAGCAGTTTAAAGTTGATACTTTTTTTGACTGTCGGATGTTTACATTGAGCGGATGTTTTGTTGATCTAATGCCAATTCGGGTGAGGAATAAATAAAAGGAGACTTCTTTTCTGCCCGATATATTTAGTCTCCATCTGATCTTGGGAAAATTTAAGAACCCAGATTATGTACCCGAAAAATGAAGCATATGGTTCATATTTGGGCACAATGATGTATCGCGGACTGTGAAGTCCATATCCGTAGACAATTTTTTTCCTCTGTAGCGTGGACTGTGAAGTGTGAAGTACACATGCAAAGACACTTTGTTTTCCTCTTCTATTTACATTTTATGTACCTCTCTAGTGTTCATTACAAAAGAATACTACCTTTTTACCTTCTTTTATAAATTTTCTCCTCGAACCAAACTTGGAATTAGGTTTGAGGGGCTACAAACACAGAAGTGGGGGCTTGCGCATGATTGTGATACATCAACATTTCATGGTTCTAGGTGAAGGCTTGTCGAATTAGATCAGAAAGAGAATCTGAATGAATCGAAACCACTCCCATAATCAGATAAGAAATGACATGATTTTTTGATGAAAAGAGAGAAATATAACAAAGCCGAGCTCTACAGACCATTGCACAAAGCATGTACAAATAAATAGCCAAAGCTTCATATGATAACCCACCAAATCAGTACAAATAGATACAACAAATCAGTACAAATAGAGGAAGCTATTTTGCCTAGGGAAATTGAGGACGCTCTCTAACTTATATTAAATAGGATTACTGCACCAAAAAGCTCAAAATTTTCTCTACCCACTGACACAGCTGATGGGAATTCAGGCCCGGCATTGCGGCTCAAAAGTATGATTATATACAAGGAGGCAATTAGATGTGATGTAAGGACTAAGGCCTCCCACTTTTAAATCACTTGGGCTGCTGAGCTAGTCGTATTATTTCTGTTTGTAACAAATGGACCATTCCTCCTTTTATCGTGTTAGGCCCCATTAGCTCTACTCCATAGTTGACCTGAGGATTTGCCCTAGCGGGTGACTCAGGTTTGCCACCTGTCTTTTTCTCATCCCTGGCCTTGTTAAAGATCACTGTAAATCCCTCAGCTGATGCAGGGTCATTCACATCCCATTCACCAAACTTCGGCAATGGGTTCCCCTTTTCCTGTTACAACAAGAAAGAAATGGATTACAAGTGTTCTTATACGTATTCTTTCAGTTGCTAAACTGAATCTCTCACATGCGGCTTTTATGGAAAGGGTCAGAGGATTTTAACAACCAGACTAAGAGCCCAAAGGCAAAAGTTAAAGGATCATTACGCCTGCTCTTATTCTTCTATTTTAGT
The DNA here is from genome assembly GCA_018127125.1 of Rhododendron griersonianum. Lineage (NCBI taxonomy): Eukaryota > Viridiplantae > Streptophyta > Magnoliopsida > Ericales > Ericaceae > Rhododendron > Rhododendron griersonianum. The sequence goes on from CM030794.1 coordinate 34,946,621, forward strand.
CGAACAGATGCAAGCATATCGACAGTTAGCAGATAAATGTGGTCATATGCTGTGCCAATCTGGTGCATTCCACTGTTACGACCTGCCTAACAGTACATAGCAAAAGGATGCATCACCTAGCGATACATACCAAAAGCATGTACAGCTCCTGCTTCATGTAGACAAAAATGATAAATCTTAAAACTTAGAGATCCGAAATACCTTCTATTGAATTGAGAAATAGGTTTGACTGTCCAGCATTTTGATATATCTGCTACACAAGGCATCCTCCGAATAATCAAAACTGAAGCAATTGGATGTTCGACTTGGGTCAACAAAACGGACATCGGGTGTTGGATTATTTTTGTAACTGAAATAATGAAAGGTGAATGAACTTAGCAACATCCTTGTCTACTGAGGGGAATATAAACAAATATTCTCAAAGATCAACGTGATTAGAAGAGATATCCAATCAAATATGGCATCTGTGCCATATGTCATGTTACATAGAGTTCAAGGTTGGAAAATGGGATTTGGCAATAGTGTTCCCTCGGCCCTCTGAACTCTTGGTAAATTTACCAATACAGAACAGAGTAATAAGATGAAGAAGCAATCAAGAAAGATCTCCATCACTGACTTGAGGTTTCTTCGCCATGTCCCTACACTCATCTATTAATTGAAGCAGTTAACAGAGAAAATTGTGGGGAATGGACTGTCAAGAATCTGACTGTTATAAGCTAACATTTAGTGCTCCTCGTGTCATATAAGTTCAACTAATTGGCAAAAGGAGTTCAAATTAGGTTCTATAATCTGGTCTCCAGCTTCCTATTTACAAGTAACTAGAAATCAGATATATCCTTTAATGCAAAAGTTGTAAAACTGCATCTCTATTCTTATTCAGTCTAAAATCGAAATCATTTTGAACACTAACCCTAAAATCAAAATCATCGTTCAAAAAACGCCCTTTTTTTGGTTCGAATAAAAAAAAACCCTAAAACCCGTTCTGGTTTTTGTAGAAAATGCAGAGATTTGCATCCCCTTTTGAACCCACCTGAAACTCCCACCCACTAGAAATTACCCAACCCAGTTGAAGCCCCAACCTAGCCGAACCTCCAGACCATTAAAAAAAAGCCCTTTTTTTGGATCGAGTAAAAAAAACCCTAAGACCCGTTCTGGTTTTTTGCAGAAAATGCAGAGATCGATCCCGACAGAGAGAGAGCTAGGTTCGAATCCCAAAAAAAAGCCCTAATTTTTGCCGATTTCGAATGGGCAAAAAAGCCCTAACCAGATTTTTCGAGAGAGAGAGAGATACAGAGATACCTTGGTGGATGCAGAAGATTTCTGGTTCACGTTCTTCACGTTTGTTATCTGGTTCGCGTTCTTCGTTTTCCCTTCTCTGGTTTGCCTTCTCTCTCCCTCTCTGGTCTGCGTTTTTGCCGTGGAATGAAACGAGGGGGAAGTGTGAAATGGACCGAAGGGGGAAAGTGTAATTTACGCGAGTTTTTTGCCTTTTCTTTTCCTGGCCGTTGGATTAAATCCAACGGCTGAGAGCTTCATCCCGCACCCAGCTGCCATCCGGGATCCCGGAAGAGAACCGGATTGTATAAACACATGTCTAAAGTACATGAATATAGTAATCTAGTACTCCCTCCGTCTCTTTTTTAGAGTTCGCTATTCCATTTTGGGCTGTCCTTTAATAAGTGTCCATTTTGTAAAGTTAATGGGTAAAAGTTGGTGAATTTTCCATTTTGCCCCTAAAAGTAGATTCCATTTTGAAAATTTAGTGAGTAAAAGTGTAATGATGATGGGTAAGTAAGGAAAGTGGAGGAAAAAATTGATGTGAAAGGTATAATGATGATGCCTTTTTAATAAGTTGGAATTACGAAGCATGACACTTAAAAAGGGAAGGAGAGAGTATATTTTACTTTACCTCTTTAACCTTTGGTCAATAACTACTAGGGAAAATATTACCCAATGGTTAATAGGTTAGTCTCACCAACAAGTAAAGATCTAATAAACTAGTCACATTCATAGATCTCCTTGTCCTTGTATGCTTAAACAATAGGTATAAAGTGTTACCCTAAATCTTCTAAGCACAAGTATATAAATGTAAGTACATAGTACCTTGTATTATTAAATATATGTACTAGGTACCCACCTATAATATTATAATGGGAACATGTGCTCATTAGGATAGTTTATTAGAAATCTATTTACTTGAAAATCTATTTAGATTACATAGTACCTAAGTATATTCATTTGACTAGACATTTCTAGATTTGTCACATTTATCTCTTACATATTGGATAATAAAAATTAGGGGAATCTTTATCCATTAGACAATACGAAAACCTAGATTTTCTATCAAGAATACTTTATTGGATTTGGTTAAAAGTACACTTATATAGTTATATATAGACTTATACACATGCCTAAAAAAAATCTATATAATAAGATAGAGCTGTGTTTGAATCCAAAAGACAACCAACGCTCTAGATTTATTTTCATGTCTACATAAATCTCTACCCTCCATTCTTCAAAATGACATTTTTGTAAATACTTGATCCATCCAAGGGTTATTATAGTGTGGTCTCCCCACAAGAAACCCCAGCCGCACCACTACGGACCCCCTCTCTCTCTCCAATGGATCCACCACCACCAACACATCCCTCTCTCTGTCGACTCCCTCTCTCTCCCTCAAGCCCACCGCAAGCCCTCAGGAATCGATTCCCGGTCGCTCCTTTTTTACTCTTCCTCTCCCTCTGCCTCTCTCGACACCACTAGCATCGTCGACTAGCGCAACGAGTCACCACTGGAACCACTACCGTTCGAGGCTCTCAGGGTTCGAATCGATGGCATGTAGCCTCGAGGTTTGAAATCTCCCAACTTGATGCCACTTTCTCCAAATCTTATAAACTTGAGGTGAGACTGTTCTTTTACTTGCATGTGTGCCATACTTCCCTGTGATTTGGTTTTGGTCATTCTGTCCGGTTCTTGGTTTGATTTATAGGTCTCCATGATTAAGGTCAAATAATTTGGTAACAAAACAATGCTTACATTGATTTCTTGCTTCTGCTCTATTTCTGCTATTCTTCTATTGTGAAAATCTGTTGCTAAGTTGTGCGTGTTAACACACACATGGTTTTTTTTTTCCCGATCAGATTAACACACACATGTTCACACTAAGTTTTTCCCCGTGGGAAGAAATATTCAATTGCCTTCCAAGTATTTGATAAAATGTCCAAATGCAATTGGAATCCAAGGATCATTTTGTTCATTTGTCTTTTCCTTTTCCCTTCTCTCTTCAGGTGTCATTCGCTGGTCGTGTGTGTCTCAAAATATGTATGGCTACTGGATTTGGAGTTTGGAGCATAATTTAGCTACATCAAGGTGGGTTTTTTTTTTGAATTCTGTTCAGTTGTTGTGTCCTATCTTTGCTCTGCCTAGCTTTCTTGATCTTGGCTTGACTGCCTTCTTTGTGTTCTATGGAATGCTTCAATCAATTTTGATAATCCTTTGGGTACTAAACTCACACGTGCAAACTAATTTTCATAATCTGAACATTAATTTCCTTTTTACTTTTGGTAAAATGCTAGGAATACTTCATTTTTTGTGAAGTGCTTGGAGTACCTGCCTGGGTAAAATCCATAGTAGTTGTAATTGATTTTGCTATGAAGAGTTGAACTTAATTTAACTGATTCAGTTACATCTCCTAATTTAATTGACTCAATCTGTTGATGACCTCTCTGTGAGAAGGATGTTGATCTATAATGTAGGGCTAGATGTGCATTATGTAAGCCTATTTTCCTGGGTTATCCATAACACATCAACAATAGGTTTTGCTAGATGTAATTTTCTTACGCAAAGTGGTTAGTCATTGGTAATTATATGTTATGGAAAATCAAGATCATGGCACCCGAATTATGGGAGCCTAACCATTTCCACATCGAGGAAAGTTATTGAGACAACAGAGCATTTGTTTATGTTAGCGACAGAGTAGGTTTTTTTTTTTTTTTTTCCGTCTTCGACCGAGTAAAATGATAAGTTATGGTATTACTACTATTTGATTTTGCAACTAATTAAATTGATATGTTATCCAACTGCGAAACGTTGCTTTTCAATTAGCTTATTATCTAGCTAAGTTAGCTTATTAAATTGATAAGTTATGGTATTATCTAGCTGTTCGTGAAGCACCTTCAAGCGGATGAATGACAATTACTACAAAAAAATACCTTGGTTACATATTGTTGGGTACTATTTAGATTTTGGTTCCTGAATGAATCCAGCTAGCTGGGTCTCTTGAATTATTTTCAGGAACTGTGAAGTGATCACTCTGGTTTAATTGCTTTGGTTTTCTATTTTATTTTCTCAATATGCTCTTCAACTTTTCTAGGTTTAATTTCTCTCTGCCGAGGAACATAGATTGGGAGATCAAATCCTTCCTGAGGAGAAGCTAATGCTCTTGACAAGGGAGCTTTGGTTTGAACTAGCCTGTGGTATTAGTCATCTCATGGTTCAGAACATGCACAACTCGCGATTAATCTCTGATGGTTCAGGATATTCATAGCGGTAATTTCTTACATAACTTTCAAACAGCTATTCCGATGTTAAGTGATTGCTGTAAACATACCTTTTGTGTCCGCCATTTTAAAATCTATTGATAAATAAATTGTTTTTACTAGCAGCCTGGCCAATGTATCCGTAGTTATTACTGATTTGTCTATGAACCTAATTTAGCTATATGCCTATATCTCCTAATTTCTGGTAGATATTGGAAGCAGCTACATGTGATTGGCATTAATAAAGCTTTGTACATTGAGGAACTTTCTGTTGCAAAGCAAATGATTTTTCCAGTACGTTGATTCATGCCCTGTTCACATGTTTAGTTGCAGTATAGAATAGGACCAATTTGCACATGCTCTACGTGTACCCAATTTGTAATTGGTATGTTCAAGCGGTAGTCTTCGGGTAAACGGGATGTTCCTTAGTTTAATGCATCCAGGGTGTTTTTAAAATTGCTTTGTCATAGTTCATTGCTGGTAATTGGGACGCTTTGCAACGTGGGTCGGTTTTGTCAGATATTCTAATCCTTATTTTCATACTTTGAGTGTAGTCTTAGTTACAGTATGTTGAGAAGATGAGGCATTTATTGAGTCTATAATCTATATACAGGTAGTAGGAAATGGAGAAAGAAATGGTTTACATGTTATTGGTTAAATCAATATGCCTCTGTGTCTATTTTTTTACGTGTGAACCGAATTCTCTTTTGATGGTGAGATTTGATTTCAAGTTCTAGGAATTCATGTTAATTCGAGTTCTCTCATAGTTTTATTTGAATTACTTCCAGGCATGATTAAGTGGCAGCATCGATGTCGTAGAGCGGTAGAGGTCTGGCCTTGAATACTTTTCGAGGGTATGCTTCCACTTCTATTTTTTTAAAATTGGGTGTACTATGTGCTCTAATGAGATGCTATTTGCGTTGGAAGCTAATATGTTTGTAGCTTTCTTACAAAGCTTTGGTTTGACTCTGATAGGATGAAAATTTCACGGATGGAAGGTTGGAGTTAATTTACCATTGAAAGCAAGTTTGTTGGAGCTTTGAAGATAGACAAAGCTTCATAGTGAATGTGGGTGTTTGTTAAAAAAAAATGTAACTGTTATTATGCGGTTGGGAATCTAGCTACAACTTATGAATTAAACTATACTGTGGAGTACAATTGGTTAGTTCTCCATGTTGATGTTATAAGTAAGTTTGTTAGTTCTTCATGTTGTGTTTACTCTAATGGGTGGATGATTTATAAGGTTGACCAATTTTTATTTTTCTTCTTTTGTTCTTACTCAGAAGTACTAAAGTTTCTAGCAAAAGGGATTAGAAAATTGTTTGTTCTTTATTTGATGATTCAAGTTATATGCTTAGGTTATTGTTTTTCGCATAGTTGGATTCGTTGAGCAGGAGTTGATCTATTGCATGCAAGTCCATAATTTATTTGCATATGCTGATTGTTTAAGCCATGCCTTCAGGCACGGGCATTCGCTAGACATTTTTAGATTTGTCACCTTTATCTCTTACCTATTGGATAATAAAAATTAGGGGAATCTTTATTCATTAGACAATACGAAAACCTAGATTTTCTATCAAGAATACTTTATTGGATTTGGTTAAAAGTACACTTATATAGTTATATATAGACTTATACACATGCCTAAAAAAAATACATGAATAGAATAAATTAGTATGTAGTACTTTACTCTTTTACCCATTGGTCCATAGAAGTTAGGGAAAATATCACCCATTGGTCCATAGCTTAGTCTTTCTACTAAGTACAAGATCTATTAGTTTAATAGATTCACCAATTAGTTTAATAGATTCACCATGTGTCAATATACATATACATATATACATATATATATATATATATATTATGCAAGCATAGTACTTTCCATCCTTACCCATTGGATAATAATTGTTAGGAGAATGGTTATTCATTGGATAATAAGGTCAAGTCAAGCCAAAGTACTAGGTCTTATTAGTTTATTTGCTTACTAGATATTCCAAGTGCCTAATTGCTTAAAGAAATAGATTTGTTCCATAAGAATATATTATCCTAGGATTCTCTTGTACTTTTATATTAAATGGTGTACGACATGTGCCAATTTGACTTAGTTTATTAGGGAATTTTGACTAAAAAGATCTAGTAAGATCATATAGTACTTGTGTACTTTCATACTTGGTCAATACATGTACATATCTATATAATAAAACAGAAGGGTGTTTAGGAATATTCTTAAAGAATATTCTTTTTCAATGGCTCAGATTTCTCTCTCATACAAGTTTTATCTACTCATACAAACAAATCCAACGGTCCAGATACCAATTACAATTTTTCTACCAATATGGAAATCATGTATTTAAGAAAAAGTGCTTTTTTTTTCGCTCCAAACGGCAAACTGATACCCCTGTTTGCGGCGTTCTACAGCAACTACGATTCACTTTGGTTCTTCATCTCGGTAACTTAATTCATTGATCTCTCAGCTTTGTGGTTGATTTGAGTTTTTTTTTTTAAACTGTATTTTAGGGTTTTGTTGATTTGGTTTCTTTTTTTTTTTTTTTGAACTGTATTTGGTTTCGTTTGGTTGGTTCGTAATTGTAAGGAAGGAGTTGGTTGGTTGATCGGGCCAAGCCTCATTCATTACTTGCAGAGTTGCAGTATACAATCCCACGAGGCGAGGAATTTTTTTCCCATTGGCCAACCAAGAAATTATTATTATTGTGTTCCACTGGCCAAAACTTTTTTTGATATTCAATCCCATATATTCAGCTTATCGTGTTCTTTTGTCATGATCATACTGAATTGTTGTCCCTTTATGACCTTTTTTTTAAACTTTATTATTTATATACCTTCAACACACGTGTAGACACACTCTCCTTCATAAGGTAGGCGGTGAGGTTCGAAGCTGGTTAAATTGTTAAGCTGTATTATAAAATTTTTTACCTGATATTTACTGGAATTTCATAAGCAAATTAATAGTTTTTTGTAGCTAGCTTAAATGTATAGTTGGAGGAGTGCCATAAGCACGGGTAATTATTTTTCGTGCCACTAAGAAGAGGATTACATATTACACAATAATGTTCGAGTCATTAGCTAGTAAGTGCCGTAGGCACGGACAATTCCAACCGGGATGCGTAGTGCCGTAGGCACGGGCAAGCACTAGTATATATATATTATTCAAAGTATATATTACTTTAAGCATTGGTCAATTAAAGTTTGGAGAATTATTACCCAATGGATAATAGCTTAGTCTTGCCAACAAGTACTAGGATTTATTAAACTAGTCATTCATTAGATCTCCCATGTGCTTGAAAGATTAAAATAGGTATAAGTACCTTGTATTGTTTAATAGATGTACTAGTATTATTATAATGGGGCATGTGCCAATTGGATTAGTTTAATAGGGAATTTTGGCTAGGAAATCCACCAAGATCACTAGTACATATTAGTATATTCATATATATGTATATTCTTCCAAAGTACTAGTACTAGAGAGAGAGAGAGAGGAAGAAGGAGAGAGATTTGGTTGTACCTTGGTTCTCCTTGATCTTCCATGGTACTTTGATATCCTTCCAAGCAAAATCTATGTACCTTTGTCCTAGAAAGTATAAACTACTAGCCAAATCTTGTACAAACCTTCCTTCCTTACACAATATCTTGCCTAATCAAATCCAAAGGACTAAATCTAGCCTTGGAAGCCTAGAACTAGGCCTTGATCTTTCAAAGAAAACATGACAAAGTGATTAAAAAATGAGATAGAGAGAGAGAGAGAGATTCGAGTGAGAGAGAGGGAGAGAGAGAGGCCGAGAGAGGAAGAGGGAGAGAGAGAGTGTAGACACCTCCCAAACGGGGCATCGCCATACAGATTGATTGTTTGTTGCTCGATTGGTTGCTCGCTTCATAAACCAAGATCGTGGACATTCCCATGGCTAGGAACATCGCCACACGATAGCGGTTATCATCAAAACAGAGTCGCCACCCAGTTTATTAAAACTAGAAAAACAAGTAGAGATTTTGGGTACGGGAGCCAAAAGTACAGTGAGGGGAAGGTGTTAGGCACCCCTCTCTGCCCAGTCGTGAGACTGGCCCATAGTTATTCAACATAAGACATATAGATGCTTTGTTTAATTCCAACACATAATCTGCTTAATTAAGCCTTTAAACAGTAAGTAAAGTGAGCCAGTGCGATAGGTAAAGCATTTATCAGAAAGCAGAACAAACAAAGCTATCCCAGGGTAATGGATCCCGCGACCGGTAAATGGATGTCACTGCTGAGAGATCCTCCTGGTTTGATATATCGGCCGAGGGATCGAAGCCCCGGTCGATGTTCTTCCTCACACAAGACAGAAAAGTTAACAGATTATCAGAACACTATGATTAGGTATAAAAAAATGATAGATAAAGCAAACCAGAGGCCGTTGGGCCTCACCACCTTGATCCCTCAGTTGCTTGATTGCTTCAGATTGGGTGTGATTGACTGATTGCTTCTCAGAAAACCATAGGGTTAGGGTTTGAACTTCGGAGGTTAAACAGTTGAAAATTCTGAAAATGTCAGTTGCATGATGGGAAACATTACAAGGAGAAATGGAGAAATGAACTAAACAATGCAAGGTGCTTACAAGGATCTCCCCTACGAGTTGCAACCTCGAAATGCCCGTATTCGTTTGGCGGGTATTGGAAGTTTCCCCGGACTTCAACGTAGTCCGAGGCCCATTTCTCCGAGTCATACATACCCTCGGGAATTATCTTCTCCATGTTTCTCCGAGAACACAGGAAATATCGGGAACGTCTAACGTTCCTCGACACCATGTAATTCTCGAAGATGTGGTGGGCCTCCAGGGGAAACATCTTCACCTCGGCAAGCTTAATCACCGAGTGAATGATGCGTTAGGAATTCGCGCTCAGTTGGCATGGTGTGAGGCTGAAGCGATACAGGATTGTTAGGATCACGGGCCACGGTCTCTCTGTGTTGGCAAATTCCACAACAAAACACACATTTATTTGTATCCCTATTTATCGAGTTGTAATTTATTTATTATTTATTTCTAGAGCGTCTGTTTAGGAAGTGGAAGGAAATCGAATCTTTTTCTATAATTGAGAGTGAGTGAATCGTGCTAAAATGGTATGGATTGATTGGGTTATCAACCGGAGCAACCTTTCTTGATTAGGCGAAATTTGGGAGCGGAACAAGCAATTTTAATCCGTCTCTTTTTGGCTGCTAGGGTAAGGGAGGATAGTGGCAGTCTACACTATTGCCTTTGAATATAAAAAGAAACAACGAAAAGGGTGCAGTGGTGATGTGTGTGGGTTTAAGAAAAACAAAGAGAGGGCAGCAGGAAATAGTTTTTGGTGAATGAAGTCACTTTGTATCTTGGAGTTCCAATCCAATTGATGGATCATTGACCATACACGATATCTCCAAGAGGTTTCAACATCTTCTTCAACTTATTTGAGAAAAGCGCTAAGGAGGATTCCTAGGCAAGTTCAAGTCCTTCGGTGGATTTCCGGAAGGCAAACGGAAGGCTTGTGGATTCAAGGCAACGGTGGTCAAGCATTCAGAGATGTGTACGTGGATTTGGCAAGAGCGTCTAGGTTTAGGTTTGTGGAGTTCAAACTTATCGTATGAGTTCTTGTAACCTCGTGTTTAGTAGTGCTTGATTTCTTCCCGTGGTTTTTTCCCGTTTAGGGTTTTCCACGTATATCTTGCGTTTATCTATTTGGTTGCTTTCGTTTATGCAATTAATCTTGTTATCAGTTGGTGGGTTGATTAATTGAAGAGATAAAAAATAGCAAATCTCTAAACCTAGGCGATCTAGGATTTTTCAATTGGTATCAAAGCGGGTCGCTCGTAATATTAGGGTTTATTCCTAGAGCGGATCCTAATTTTTTTATTTATTTGCTATTATGGAAACCCCTAATAACTCTGCTGTTGCGAAACCTCCTCTTTTAGATGGGTCTAATTATGCATATTGGAAAGCTAGGATGAAGGCTTATTTGAAATCTCAGAACAATCGTGTCTGGCTCTCGGTTGTTAATGGCTATACCGATCCTGCCACAACTGTGGAAGGTAAAATTGTTCGAAAGCCTGATGAGTCTTGGGATAACACTGATCACTTGAAAGTGACTCATAATTCATGTGCCCTTAATGCTATTTTTGGTTGTGTGTCTATATCTGAGTTTCAACGTATTTCAACTTGTGAAATAGCTAAGGATGCTTGGGATATTTTATCCATCACTCATGAGGGGAATAGTCAAGTGAGATAACAAAAACTTCAAAGTATTATCACTGATTTTGAGATGATACGGATGAGTGACAATGAGACCTTTGGTGATTTTTATGCGAGGTTGAGTGAAATTGTGAACTCAAGCTTTAACTTAGGTGAGCCTATTTCTCAGGAGAAGATAGTTAAGAAAATCATGCGTTCTTTACCTAAGAGGTTTATTACTAAAGTTGAAGTTCTTGAATGTTTGCCTAATTTTGATTCCATGAAGGTTGAGGAAATTGTAGGTCATTTCTTAACTTTTGAAACCAAATTGTCGCAATATGGATCTCAAAAAGAGAAGAACAAAAACGAGGAAAAATCTTTGGCTTTTTCTAGTTTTAAGGTCTCAGACAGTGATGACGATGAATTGGACCAAGAGGAAATGGCTTTATTTGTTAAAAAATTTGGAAAGTTTTTTAAAAGGAATAAAACCTTTGGTCCTAGTTCAAAAGATAAGAATGGTGATGACAAAGGGTCTTCCAAGGGTAAAGAGAGGAAATAGAGCAAATCATTGGGTCCCCAATGTTACGAGTGCATGGGGTTTGGTCATATTGCCCAAGATTGTGCTAACAAACAGAAAAATAAATCCTATAATGTAAGGACTTGGGATGATAGTGACTCTGATGAAGAAGAAAATTGTGGGGGAAATAGTAAAGTCATGGCTTTAGGAGCTTCTGTGCATCCTCATGTGAGTAAGTTTAAATTAGAAGATGAGAGTGTGAATGGTGAGGATTTAAGCAATAGTGAAAGTGAGGAGGAAGAGAGTTTGCAAAAAGCCTACAATAAACTTTTCAAAGAAAGTCTGAGGTTGACTAAAACTAACATCAAGCTATCTAGTGAAGTGAAGATGAGTGATGAGTCTTATGTGAAACTCAAGCAAGAGCTTTTGGAAGCTCAAGCTCGGGAGAGTCAAGTTGAGAATAATAGGGACTCTTTATTTAATGAACTTGTGGAGATAAAAAGCATGAATGTGAAACTTAGTATTGATTTGCATGCTTCTTTTGAATCTAACAAATTACTTGAGTTAAAGGTAGCTAATTTGCAAGCTGAGCTTGACAAAGCCAATGCTACTTTTAAAAGAATGAATGCAGGTTCAAAGAAATTAGAAGAAATTCTTGATGTTCAAAGGCCAACGAGTGATAAAACAGGGATTGGTTTTTATGGAGTTTCATCCTCAAAACAATTTGAAGGTACAGTGAATGCGGTGCAGCCTAAAGAGGTAACAAAAAAAATCTCAAATTATAAATATTGCTAAGAATAGTGCTGAAAAACCTCATGACATGAAGAAACCTAACACCCCTAAATTTATTCCGACATGTCATTTTTGTGCTGTAAAGGGTCACATTCGACCTAATTGCTTTCAACTTCATGGGTACCCCGATACTCTTCTCCAATATCAACATGTTAGTAAAAATGGGGGTAAGTATCATCGTTTTGGTTATGGTTTTGATAGAACGCAATGGCTTAGACATAGGATGACTTCACATGAAAAGAATATGTACGTGAAGTCGGACTTGAGACCTTATACGAATTTTATCAACGCCATAGATGACATTGGTTCATCCGGAGATGTTGACTTTGCCTTTTGAAGGCTTGCTCTTAATTAATTGCATCCAAAGTCTAGGTTGATTTTTTTTTTTTGTCTATCTTGTACCTAGATCTATGGTTTCTGCTGGGTTATTTATTTGTGTTGATTAGTTTCTTAGCCTGTTTCATTTAGTTTATTTTAAAAAAATTGGATTATCATTCTGCCTTACTAATTAAAAAAAAAAAAAAGATTTTGTTTTTGTTATGTGATAGAAAAACTAAAAAAAGATTTTCATTTTTTTTTCTTCGAGTGTAAGCTGGGCATGAAAGTCTCTATTGCGGCGTAGTTGATTGTCATGAGTTTTTATGAGTATGAACATTTTGACTTTTATTGTGCATACTCCATGATCCCTCCACAACGTGAGAAGTTTTGAAGGTTATATGGCATGATTTTTGACATTGTGATGCACACTTAGTTCATAACTATGATGGATGGTTTCTTGATTTAGTGTCTTAGTTCTCATGAACTTGGCGTATATCTTGTGACCTACCTTTTGAGATTGACCTATGGCTACCATTCCCTTTGTGACGATATCATTTTTATTTGCTCTTCTCTCCTGAAAGCACCTATTCGTTTATTCTCAACCTATCCGGGCGTTCACTTAGTAGCCGGGCAATTGGAGTGAGGTATTCTCCCTCTAAGCGTTCGCGTCAAAAGGTGGATAGACCTTGTGAAGATATGCTTGTTGGACCACTTGCTAAGTAACCGGGCAGTTGGGGTGAGGTATTCTCCCTCTGAATGTTCACGTCAAACAGCACTGGGGTAAGAAAGAAAGAAAGAAAAAGAAAAGAAAAAGGAGAACTGTTATACTAAAGAAAGGGAAATGTGCTGTTGAGGGGGAGTTTTGTACTCTCTCATTTTCATTGAACCACATTGAGGACCTAGCTTGGTTTGACTTCTTGAGGGGGAGTCATCTTGATATGCCTATTCTTTATGAGAATATAGGTCCTAAATTGAGTAAACTTGATATTTTGGTCATTGAAACACACACACACAATTTCGTTTGTCAAAGATCATGGTGTGTTGCATTCTTAATGCCTTTCTAGTGGTTTCATCATTGAGCATGTTCTTTGATAGTCTTGATGTTCATTTTCATGAATTCCTATGGCATAATACTTGCTCAATGTTGATAGATTGCTCTTACTCTTACTTTTTCAAGATTTATTTTATTATTGGTTATGAACATCATTGTTTCTAGTGGATTTTTTTTTTAATTTTCGTACTTCTACCTTTGTCATTCCATGACAAAAAGGGGGAGAGATTTCTTGACTATCACAGTGTGTGCATTTTTTAGTGCATGTTTTTTTTTGCAGCTTCACCAGACGTGACCTCAATCTATTAGGGGATAAGTTTTTCATGTTGAGTGTGTTTTGTCATGGAAGTGCCAAAGGGGGAGATTCTCTCAAGACCCTGTGCATCGGGAACCGAAGCCCGCCCTCGGTAATCGCCATTAGAAGAACCGTGACGTGTTCGTCACTGAACAGTATTCGGGGCCCTTCAACAGGCGAGATCACAACATCGTTCGGGATTTTGTAGGCTCGCCGAAAGAGGTCTATCCCTTCTTGATCCTCGAAACAGCCCCAGTAGGGGCAGGGATCCTTTCCTGTTCGGTCTGGGATCAAGTCAGGGTCCAAAGGTACGATCTTTCTCTTGATCTTCTTCTTCTTTGGCGCCTTGGAAGACGATTCACCGAGGGGCACGACCTCCTCTTCTGGACGACTTGACGAAGCAGCAGGCGTATCTTTTTCGGATTGGCCCTTGTCGTCCCCATCCGCTGGGTCCTCTTCCACTTCCTCTTCTTCGTTCGGGTCTTCTCCCGCTTTCTCCAAAGAGTCGTCGTCAATCTCTACGACCTCGCTATCAGGGCCCATTGAACGAAGAGGTGTTACGTTCGAGGGGAAGTCGATCCCCTCGATTCCGGCGTACAAGGATCTGGATCCCCGTACTCGGTACTTCCGAGCATCAGCTCTAATTGCTTCGGCTATTCGGGGATCCATTTCACCGAAATCCGGTGCTTCGGAGTCGACCGAGCGATATGACTCTACCGAAGAAGTTGGCGACGATTCCATACCTAAAACACAGGTGCATGGGATAAGACCGTTAGGGAAAAGCGAGGTCATTAGTCCTATGGTGCCTAAGTTCAGTGTTCTAAGTTAACCGAGCAGACACGTCATTCCCGAACGACTATGTGTCGAATGGGGATTCCGAGCGCGGTTATGCTTCGAAAGCCATTGAGGTTATGCGTTGTTCGGATATGTCATTCGGAGAAACTTTCGGATATTATTCTTCGGAGAAACGTGGGTTCAGAGTTTGTTTGTGTTCGGAAGAACACGGGTTGAAGATGTACACGGGCTCGGAAGAACACATGAACATCTTCAACCTGTTCTTCAATGCCCAGGAAAGAGACCAGACGAAACGGAAGAAAAAACCCATTTTTGTGGTCGAAACGCACTTGAAAACAACCAAAAATGCAGGGAAACGTTAAGAGATTCAAGATATACCTGAATATCAAGAGAAATCTGTGATTCGATGTTGTAATCTTCAGATTTCTGGCAATGTTTGGGCAAGAACCGTCGTTGAGCAGTTGAGGCGTCTGATGGAAAGAGAGAAAAAGTGATTTTCTCTCTCCTTCCATCGCCTTTTATACCATGGGAGGAATTCGAAACGGCGCAAAATCCCCAGCCGTCGGATTGGAGCGGGAGATTGATATTTCGCGTGATGACTGACACGTGGAGAGCGATGTACAGCGCCGTATCACTACCCAATGGCTTGGCGACACGTGTGAAAATTTGAAATCGGCGGTTTCAGAAGCATTAAATGCGGGTCCAGTATCTGTCTGCTTCGAAGTTCGCATCCGTCTTACGTTCGGAATTCGTTTGCGTTCGGAATGTGTGTAAGCGTGGGAATTGCCGAGACCAGGCCGGCTTTGTTCGACCACTACGTTCAACTCCTCCTTTTCCACCGAACGCAAAAAGCAGGAGTTGAGGGGCTATTGTAGTGGGCCGAAATATCCGAAGGGTTCAAAGGGGTCAGTGGGGGATCTTGTGGGCCCATTATTCAGTTGTCTCAGTTCATCTATATGAGAAAAGACAACTTAACACATCACCCCGGTCGTCAACCGAACGATAAGTGGTCCTGCGGCTGTTCACCGAGCGTAAGCCACTTCTCCGAACGTAGCGCAATGTTGGCTCTTCGGTACCAGGCTCGTTTACTCGGTGGGGGATCTTCCCCTTTTGTATCGACGGATGTTCGGTGAGAAAGCCTTACCCTCGGCAAACTCTTCTGCTCGGAAGGGTTCTTCGGATGAAGTTGTTGGGAAACGTTCTAGAAGTTCCTGCTGATGGAATCGAAGATAAGCACGTTCACCTCTCTGATAACTGATGTGACATCTCTGACATTGACCCGCGTGGGTCCACATGGGTCTGCAGATCTTGAAGGGCGGCACTCATTAAATGCTCCTGACACATGACGTCATCCGAGCGTAGCAACGCGCGTGTAGTGCACTTCCACCTTGCTCAGCACTCCAAGTCTCTGCCTATAAATAGAAGAGTACCCCTTTTAGGGAAGGGGTCAGAAAAATCTCTTTCCTAACTCATTTCCTACTAAACTTCTTCTTCTTCCTCACACTTCCTCCAGATTCTAACTAGACCGTCGGAGCTTCTACCCGGAGGAACACCACCCTCCGGTTTGCAGGTACACGGCGTCGCCGTTCAGATCACTACGGTTCAAGCAACAAGAAAGGACAAGGGTACAAGAGGTCCAAGGATAAATCCCCCCCCCCCCCCACAGTTAGGGCTTTTGCAGAGAGGATATGAGAGTGTATATTGGCAGAGTTTCCTGGCTAGAGAGTGTGTCTTCTCTTTTTTATTTCGGAACCCAAGGGTTCCTTTATATAGGCATGGGGGTGACTCATTCCAACCAATCACAATGCACGATCAAAATTGGAATTGTAAGGTGATTCTAACTCTTCATGGCAATCTCCTTACGTAGCCCGAACGCATCGGGATTTGGCTACTAGGGTTTTGTGAACAGATCAAACGTATGACAGAATATTCCAGAATCTGGAAAATAGACGATCTGGTGGCCGGTGGAAGGATCTGGCGGCTGAAGGAATGATATTGCGGCTGAGGGATAGACCTGGCGGCCGAGTGATCGATCTCTCAGGGAGATTTTCAAGCTACATGTTTCACGGGTGATGAATGATGTTGAGGTCATGAGGCCGAAAGATAGATTTTCCTAGGATACTGTATTTCTGTCTGAAAGGCTATTTGGCTCTGGATTGGGTCCTCTAAGTTGCTAAAAGTTCTTACCGAAAGTCCTAAGGTTAACGAGAAGTCAATCAGCAATCATTGTATCCATATCATCATCGGGATGGTCCCAAGGTGGGGCTTGAAATAATCGTTAGGCCAAATTGGGGTGTCTACAGTAGCCATGTGCCCAAGTCGCTCAACAGCACCAAACTCCTTGCACCATCAGCAGCTCTCCACTCAACTACTCCGATCATTCACTATCAACGGCTCCATGCCCATAAGCTCACTACTCGAGCGGCTCTATGCCCATACCCATACATCCGATCACTTAGCGGCTCTATGCTCGTACTCACTATCACTCAGCAGCTCTAAGCTTGCCATCACCCAGCAGCTCTCTATACTCAACTCAGCGGCTCTACGCCCAATAAATCCAAGCTCCGCATCCACCATTTTAGCAGCAGCTCCAGCGGCTCCATACTAATTATCTCATGACCACCACCACTAAGCTACCCAACGACTTCGCCATCTTAGTGGCTCTACACCCATGCTCACCATCTCAACGGTTCAATGCCCCATGCTCACCGTCTCAGCGGCTCTACGCCCGTGCTCACCATCACTCAGCAACTCTAAGCTCACTAAGCAACTCACTACCACTCAGCAGCTCTACGCTCGTTATCTCAGCAGGCTCTACGCGCGTACTCACCATCTCAGCGGCAAACTCAACGACTCAACGCCTGCAAACTTAGCGGCTCTACGCCTACACTCACCATCTCAGCGGCTTTATGCCTGTGCTCACCATCTCAATGGCTCAATGACCATAAAGCAAACTCAGCGGCTTTACGCCCACTATCTCAACTGGCTCCATGTCGTAACAATCAACAAGATATCATCTGTTCTCAAGCTCTACGCTTGAATGCTCAAAATCCAACATTTTGAATGCTCGAAGCTCTTCGAATGCCCAACCACTGTGTATTGGATGCTCAAGTTCTACACTTGAATGCTCAAGCTCTACGCTTGAATGCCCAACCACTGCGTACTGGATGCTCAAAGCCTGCACTTTGAATGCTCGGATTCTACCCTCCGAATGCTCGAGCTCTATGCTCTGAATGCTCAAGTCCAATACTTGAAAGAAGCTCTACGCTTAAATCAAACACACACGCACGGGTCCGTGCATATAAGCATCAATTGCATCACCATTGTCATCATCGAGTCTGCATCATCATCTAACCATCATCATCATATACATGTTTTGTATCTCTCTCTCATCCATGAAACAGGTCAATCCTGCAATCAATCGGCTCTACGCCTCGGTTTTATTGATCAGTCCACTGCCTCAATCCTTTGGCTCTATGCCAAAACTTATGATGGGAAAGCTCTGTGCACAGACCTTTAGACTGCAACCGGCTCTACGCCTCGATTCAATCACTCCAAGCTCTAAGCTTCAACTCCTCTAGCTCTACGCCAAAATTAATGATGGGAAAGCTCCGTGCACAGACTTTCAGACGGCAACTGGCTCTACGCCTCAGTTCCACCACTTCAAGCTCTAAGCTTCAACTCCTCTGGCTCTACGCCAAAATTTATGATGGGAAAGCTCCGTGCACAAACCTTCAAACTGCAACCGGCTCTACGCCTCGGTTCCACCACTTCAAGCTTTAAGCTCCAACTCCTCAGGCTCTCGCCTCGTGATTAATATCGGTTCCGCGCCTCGATTCTCTCATCTCAAAGCTCCGTGCTCCAGTTACTGGCCTTGTGCCCCCCATATCTCAAAACCGGTGTCCGATTGTCTCTAGCAGATGGTTTGGATTCCACCCAATTACATCAATTCCTTCCAGCTCATTCGCAAGGATAAGCTACTCTACCGAGCTCCTCTTAGTCAAAGTAAGGATGATCATGAAAAGCAAACGACTCACCCGCTGTGTATTGATCTACCCCAAAATTCTGAAGATGCTCTCCGTAAAAATTCCCCCGGTAGCCCCGCGCTCCTTCAACTACTCTCTGCCAAAATCTTGGCCTAGCCTAGGTACGTTGCACTACGGCTTTTTAAGCCTAAAGGTACGTCTTCTGTCTCTAACCCTCCAAATCCTTTTTTTCTTTTCATTGCCCCTCAAACTACGATTGGTCTGAATTTCCCTTGTGGAATACGTAGGTAGCCTCCCGGTCCGACCATAACTAAAACCTTTTTAAAAAACTCTTAGAGTAGTTGTTCGACCAAATTGGAGTTGTTTTATAGCTTTGACTCTTACTTAAACATGTCTCACGATCTATCTAAGTTCAGTCAAAGAGGGGCATCTGTAGACACCTCAATTTGGCCTAACGATTATTTCAAGTCCCACCTTGGGGACCATCCCGATGATGAATGGATATAGTGATTACTGATTGACTTCTCGTAAACCCATGGACTTTTGGTGAGTATTTTTAGCCATTTAGAAGACCCAATCCATAGCCAAATAGCCTTTCAGACAAAAATACAGTATCCCAGGAAAATCCATCTTTCGGCCGTAACATTGATCTCACGGCCTTAACTTCATTCTTTCACCCGTGAAACATGTTGCTTGAAAATCTCCCTGAGAGATTGATTCCTCAGCAGCCAAATCGATTCTTCGGCCGCCCAATCGATTCCTCGGCCGCTAGATCCTTTGCTCGGCCGCCAGATCGTCTATTTTCCAAATTCTGAAATGTTCTGTCAATCGTTTGATCCGTTCACCGAAACCCTAGCAGCCAAATTCCGATGCATTCGGGCTACGTAAGGAGATTATGAAAAGAGATCTTTGCATATATACTTTCAATTTAATCGGGCATTACGATTGGTTGGAGTGAGTCACCCCCATGCCTATATAAAGGGGCCTTTGGCTCGGAAATTAATATGAACAATCACCCTCTCTAGCCACGAAACTCTGCACATATATTCTCTCATACCCTCTCTACAAAAGCCCTAACTTCTGAAGGCAGCCGCAATCCGACGATCAAACCCCGAAGTACAAACCCTAAACCTAGGGTTTTCGAGAAGCAAATCAGTCAGTCCCCTCTAATCCGAAGCAATCAAGCAACTGAGGGATCAATGTGGTGAGGCCCAGGGGCCTATGGTTTGATTTACTTACAGCTTTTACATATTAATCGTAGCATTTTATCTTTTTGTTAATCATTTAGTCTGGTGTGAGGAAGAATATCGGCTGGGACTTTGATCCTTCGACCGATATATCAATCCAGTGGGATTCCTCGGCCGTGACATCAATTCACCGGCCGAAGGATCTATTTTCCTAGAACAGTTTGTTTCTTGCTTATTTTTTATTCATGTTTTCAATTACCGTACTGGCTCACCTTATCAACTATCAAAGGTTAAAAACAGACTATGTGTTAGAATTAAATAAAGCATGAATTAATCATATGTTGAACAACTATGGGCCAGTCTCGCGACTGGGCAAAGAAGGGTGCCTAACACCATCCCCTTATTGTACTTTTGGCTCCCGTACCCAGAATCTCTATTTGTTTTTCGTAGTTTTGATAAACTAAGTGGCGACTCTGTTTTGATGATAACCGCTATCGTGTGGCGATGTTCCTAGCCATGGGAATATCTACGATCTTGGTTTATGAAGCAAACAACCAAACAAATAAAGCATAGATCAATCTGTATGGCGATGCCCCGCTTTGGGAGGTGTTTACAATAGTAGTAGTCAGCTATTGCCTTTGAGTGACCATTTTCAAATTCCAAGGCCTGTTTTGCACTTCCATCAATTCTAGCAAGTCACTAAGACGCAAAAGAAGACTCGTATAAGGCTCAGACTGAAACCGACACCTCCACATAGTCACATTAGGTCCATATGACTTGTATGGCATGACAAAACTTGGAAAATGCCCCCAAAATGAGATTCGAGGTGCCGAAGCCTTAATTTGAACTTGAAATGGGCCACTAGGGGTCAAAAAACTTCATTAGACAGGATATCCCAGATTCGATGCTTTGACACAGTCACATATACCCTTAGTGACTTCATTAGACAGGATATCCAAGTTCCATCAAAGAGGGGCTACTATAGACACCCCAATCTGGGTTTCCAGATTAATTTACTTTCAGTTTTTGATTCCCCTATGATGAAACGGATCAAGAACACCCTGGGAATGTCGAGTGGTTGAGCTTTGAGTGTTTGACACCCTTTTAACCCTATCCAAACCTAACCAGAACCCTACTGTCGTGCGTTGGTTCAAACCCAGCGCGTGTGAGTCAAAGTGCCAGGTGTTGGTCAAACGTCAGGTTTGACCATTGACTAGGGCAGGGTAGCTTTGACTGGCGCGCGTAGGTCCCCAACTCGCGCGCGCTGGTCAACCTCGTTGACTGGTGCGCGCTAGTTTAAAACTCGCGCGCTGGTCAGAGCTCTGGTCAAACTTGCTTTATTCAGCATGCAGTCGCCATGATTAGGGGTGTACAGCACATAAAAAGCTTCCATTTTGCCAGAAAAGCAGTCTCCGGACAGGAGGTGTCACTATCCCTCTTTAACTTCCTTGACCCTCTCATCCAATGAGAGGGAGCCTTTGGGGACAAGTTAACCAGCCATTATTGGCTGGTAGACCTCCTCCCTCTCTCCTCTCTCCCTTTATATATACACCCCTCCATTGTTCAAACAAGGGGTTATAACTTTTGGGTACAAAGTTCCAACTTTGTTCATCTTCTTTGTTCAAAAGAAGCCTTAGTAAAGGAAGATCAAGCTATTCTCATCCGACTTGTTACTTGCTCTCTTCTACACAACAATACATAATTAACCATCAAACATCTCCATTCAACCCTCAAATATCAAGCTCAATCATTCTTTCAAACCCAAAGACCAAAGATATAACACCTACTGTTTTCCTGTTCTGATCCTTGAGGGGGGCTGACAGGACCAAGGCTGGTAATCAATACCAAGTCCTGGCCCTAAAGCTGGCAAAGTTTCAAAATCGTATCTGCAGGAGACCAGCGCGCGTCGGTCCATAGTTCGCGCGTGCCACTCTGTGGCTGCGCGCGCAGATCTTGCGCGGGGACTGGTACCCTATTATTTCATTTTTTTTTACTTAATATACATCACTGCAAGCATGTTAAAAATCAGTTTTCTGCTTTACATGTTAAAAAAAATGCTAGTTGTATTTCAATACTCATATCTGCTGCAATGAAATACCCCTGAGGTCTTTTTGGACATGTCTCAGAACCCAAATCATGCAAAACCAAGCAGTGGTTTGATGGCTCAAACCTGCACGTGACATTGGTTGACCCACGCGCGCAGGTCCATGTCCTGACCAGTGAATGGCCTTTGCATGGGTAACTAGATTTTGGCCTTTGTTTTTATCCTCACACTGTTTATGGGGTGTTTATTCTTTTGGTGGCTTCTGAGCCCATTCAAACTATCTGTAATTGTATATTATAACTGCCAATAAACTACGTGGTTTGTCCTAGGTGTGCGCTGGTCCTTCCAGAGCCCAGAGGGTTAAAAGTAAGAGCTGTGGGCTTAAACTTATTGGTGTGCGCGGGTTATGGTGTGGCGCGCGTAGGTCTAACCTGCATGCAGTGACTTGATCAGTGCATGTTGGTTTCTTCCTGTGCACGGCGCCCCAAAACAGTTGCCTTCCAGTATGTTTAAACTCCCATAGGAGCCTGCCTTCATCCTATTCAAACTGTTTCAATAACCGAGCATGTCATCTATCACATTCTGCAAATCTGTTACAGTTTTAACTCCCTTAAATTGTTCCCCCGCCCTAACTGGCTAAAAAATGATTAATGAGTTAGAATCGCAAATGTTTTACAAATGCCCGAGTAGAGACCGATCTCCGGATTGGGCGAGAGGAGTGACTTAAAACCCTTCCTCTCTCGTAATCTGGCTCCCGAACCTAAGATATCAAGGTGACGACGGACTAGTCTACAAGTCTTTTCAAAATCTAATACAAAGCAACGTTTCAAGTTTGATTCCTTGGATGGCGGACCTTCAAACCCAAGTGGCGACTCTGAATTAAGCGTTTCGCCATGCTTTTTAAAAGGGCGCACCCATCTAGTTTTGGGGCGTGTGCCCACAATATCAAAAAAACCCCCCCGCCTCTTATGAACGACCATCACCATCACCATCACCAGATCCAACCCAACTCCTTCTCTTCCCCTTCTCATCCATCGCCCCTGCTCACACCCGAACTCCCTCACCCTCTCCAACGTCGGCAACTCCTTCTCCATCGTCGTCTCTGATCCACACCCCAACTCCCACACCCTCTCCAACGCTGGCAACTCCTTCTCCTTCCCCTTCTCCGTCGTCGTCGTCTCCAATCCACACGCCAACCCCATCGCCCCTTGACGCTGTATAGCGTGGTCGCCAGAGTTTGCCTCACTTCGCACTTGGCCGTCAATGTGCGGGCTTGCTGCGAGCTGTATAACGGTACCTTGAAAAATTGAAGCAATATTGCAAGTTTTTTTCTTAATTCTGAAATTCAATCGAATCCATTCGACCGCCAAGATCGACATATATACACACAAGACATACGTGTATAAACGCATGTATCAACGGTGTGACTGTGAGTCTCTCCATTTCCGATTTGTATATTCACCGCATAATAATTTCGGAGTACCCCTCCAGAGTTGTTTTCTTCCGTGCTTGTCTTGTTTGAGATAATGGAATTCCTTGTGTTATTATATTGGCCACTAAAAGCAAAGAAGAATTTGCTTGTGAATTGTTAATTGGGGAATATAAAAAGTGTAGGTGGGATGTGAATTTTGTTTTTTTTTTAATGTGTGAATTCTTCATTTGGGTGTGAATTTTGTCTTTTTTGAAAGTGTGAATTCTTCATTTGGGTGCGAATGTGTCTTTTTTCAAAGATGTGAATTATGGGTGTGTGAATAGTGCAAGGAGGTGTGAATTATGCAAATGGATGTGAATTCGGGAGTGTGAATTTTTGCAAATGGGTGTGAATTCTGCAAAGGAGTGTAAATTCACGGGGGGTGTGAATTCTTTAGAGAGACTAGGTGTGAATTTTGGAGGTGTAAAAAGTGATAAGGGCAAAATAGTAAAAGCATCTTTAAAAAGGGTCTTGACAGGATAGCATTGACAAAAAAGGATTGGCACGGAACTCCACCCAAAAAATGGGACCGGCCTGCCATTTCCCGTTGTAATATTTGGCTTTTTAGGCCATTAGGTTCTGGGTTTTAATTGTTAGATCTGGGCTTTTTGGCCATCAGGTGTGATAGGCTGTCTCTATTGGTATGATTGGGCTTTGTTCCATCTAGTTGTACCTTCCAAGGTTGGAATCCCCTTTCTCCTTTTTCCCTTAATAAAAATGTTACTTTTGTCCCTATTGGTATGATTGGGCTTTGTTCATTTGCACCATGGCTCTAGCCGAAGCATATGAACAGAAAGAAGGTTAACAGGAAAAGGTAAATGGATTGAGAGAAGTGAGAGTTTTGACTTGGGTTGATAGAATGGGCGATAGAGAGCTGCTAAGGGTACAGCAGTACCAGGTACAGCAGCGGGTACAGACCGCGTTTGCGTCCATCTCGGGTCCCGCAAAGACGATCGGAGCCGCTCATTTTGTTCAAAATACTTCGTTTATGGTCCCTGTAAAAAATCACCTCAATACGATATCGGGAAGGGTGTTTACAAATCATCCAAATTCACTTCAAAATTTAGGCACGAAGTATTTTGAACAAAATGAGCGGCTCCGATCGTCTTTGCGGGACCCGAGACGGACGCAAACGCGGTCTGTACCCGCTGCTGTACCTGGTACTGCTGTACCCTTAGACTTTCTGTTTTCTTAGTGGGGGCATTTTAGTTTCCATAAGTTTTTCGTTGTAATTGGCATTTAAAGGTTACTAATTAATTTTTTTATTTGCAAATTTTGAGCGCCTCATTAAATTATGGGGCAATTTTCAAATTAACTAATTAATTGTTTCCTTCGTAGAAGTTATTGATTGATAGGTATTTGAAATTTAAAATTAGCTGATGAAATATTTTCTTTTCAAATCTTGAGTGATTCCTTAAATTATGGGACTTGTTGAAATTTGAAATTACCTAATTAATAGTTTCTGATAGGTTTTAGGTAACAATCTCAGTTCCCTTTTTTATGTTAGGGACATGTGTCGCATCCACTGGCCTCCTCACTAAAGATGACTTTTTTTTAATGGGTGGCAATAATGCCACGAGAAGTTTTTATAATGCCACGACATTGGAGCACAGTATTACAATTGTGCCCTTAACCTTTTTTGCTCCATCTCTCGACTCTCAGTGCAGAGTGCAAAACCCATTTCTCTCCCTCTTTTCCTCTCGTCAACTATGCTTCCTCCGTTGCTCTCCCACATTTGCTCCTATTTCTACTCTCTCATTTCAGTTCTTCCCAACTTCCTTGACTGATCAGGAGGAGAAGTGGAGAACAAAAAAGGGCGATGGATTTAACTTTTAACACTAATCTCGTGACCATTCTTCGATTGGGGCGCCACTGCATTTGCATTAGGAGTCGACGCCCTTTGAATCAACAAGCACACCAAAGAATTTCTGTATGATCTTATATCTAAATAATTTCACGAATTTCTGTATGATCTAGATCTAAATAATTTCACCCTTGAAAGGGGACGCAAAAGAGGGTGAAGTTTATTTTTATTTATTTTTTCAATTGGAATATTTGAATGTGTTTTGTTTCTACTATTTAGATTCAGGGTTTATAAAAGGATTTCTAGTAGGGGTTTGCAATGGAGGTTATTGAAGTAAATTGGATGGAGGTGGTCGTGTGGCCAATAAATTTTAAGTGAGAGGAAAAGAGAGGAAACTATAGATTCTTAGGCGTGGCCGAGGGCAGAAGAGATCGAACTGAGAGATGAATAATTTTGTGGATGATGAAGTGCGAGGAAATAACGAGAGAGAGAGAGAGAGAGAGAGAGAGAGAGGTGAAAAAAAGCCTACAATTTGCATCACTTTTTCTGTAGAGGGTAAAATAGTCAACAATTCCAAAATGTCGTGGCACTATAAGAATCCATCGTGGCATTATCATTGTCCTTTTTTAATATGTAGTATAGATTTTCAATGTTACAGCTAAATAAGTGTCCCTTCTACATAGACTTGGATCTTCCGGTGATCGAAATACATTATAAAAAATTAATTTTGACACTTCAAATACTAATAACCACACTCTAATATTTTTATTTTAGTATTTATATTATGTAAATTTTAAACAATAAAAAACAAAGATTAAAATGTACGGAGTAATTATAAAAAACGAGTGACTGTTGAGAAGGTGGAACATGTGCACATGGATTCGGACAACTTTAGAATCAGAAAGTCTACGGCCACCGAAGGCAAAACGCGGTGGCCGGCCACCGCACGCCGTAAGGGTCCACTTCAAGATCCGTACAGATGATTCGAACCGTTCAATGATTTTTTTTAAAAAAACCAAGTGGGTATGCAAAAAATTAGCTCGATCCGATATGTGTAGTTGCTCGGATCAAGCTTTTAATCTTTGAAAAATCGGAAAACCAATATTTCCATTTTTTCCGATTTTCCAAATATTAGAAGTTTGATCCGAGCACCTACACTAATCGGATCAAGCTGATTTTTCACGTAACCATTCGGTTTTTTATTCTAAAATTATTGAACGGCTCGGATCATTAGTGTGGAGCCCGGAGTGGCCCCCAAACGGCGTACTGTGGCCGGCCACCGCATTTTACCTTCGGTGGCTGTAGTCTTCCTCACAAGAATAGGTGTAATAAGAAAAGAAAATGATCAGATTTGGACTTTTCAGCTTTTGTCTCTGCGGCCAGTATATGAAACAGACAAAACCGAAGGTAGTAGTAATAAGTAGGAAAGAGATAAGTGCAAAGTTATGAATACCGTACCGGACAAGGTATCGGTTTTGTAACTGGTACGGTACGTACCGGTACCGGTATAATATCGGGTACCGTTTCGGATTGCTCGCTATAATTTTTTTTTTAAAAATAAAGTGTATATATGTACATCAAAGATAAAAAAACAAAATGAGTGTGTTGTGTTGTACCTGTCAAAACTCTAAAAAGTTAGAGTCCCAGGCTCCCAGACCCTTTTCTCTCAGCCGTTCAAAATAGCCCATTCTCTCTCTCTCTCAGTCTCTCTCTCTCCAGTCTCCATTAATGAGGAAAAAGCTTCACCATTTTCCACAATACCAAGGAGATGGAGATGGAACAGCCGTTCTAAAGCTTCCGAGTACATTCGGTTCTAGTTGCTCTGAACTCATATCTTGATCCGATCTTGTTCCTTCCTTTTTTTTTATCTGCGATTTGGTTCCTCTTCTTGGTCGGACTTCTTCGTCGGAATGGTTTGAGAAGCAAACGAGGTCGCCGGAGACAAGACGAGGTGAGCGGGGTCGCCGGAGACGAGACAACTTTCGCCGGAGACGCAGATCTGAAGGATTTGGGAAGTAATTCCAGATATCTCAGGTGGTGTAATATACCGGACGAAATTAGCGGTACCCTCATCCCGGCCGAGATTATCCGGTAAACCTGGTATTCTCCGGTAAGCACCGGTATTTACTCCGGGACGGAATTCAAAGGCTAGGATACCGGTTTCTAACAAATCCGGTATGTACCGGCCGGTACCGGCCGGTACGGAACGGGATGGAGTACTAGTTAATAAGCGGAAGAAGGCGGTAGTAAAGTGAAAAGCCCTTATGCTTTTCTGGAATTGTTCTTAATACTCTCAATCAGGGAAGCAAATCCAGGTTGGTACAAAAAGCTCAAACCCCACCTCTCCTGCTTACCTTTAAATTCAGTATTTTTTTTTTTCCCATTCATATTAGATCTTTACTTGAAATTGTAGGTTCGTAACAAATGGGTATTTTTTTTTTAATTTTCCCATTCGTATTAGATCTTTACTTGAAATTGTAGGTTCGTAGCAAATGGGTACCCAATAGTCCAATACCCATCTGTCATCTGTGGTGAATCAAGGTTAAACAATTAGATGTATATGCAGATACATGTATCAGCATATGTACACGAACTTGTTTACATGTACTGGTGTATGGGGACTCATTGTTCCTTGTTTATTGTGGGAATATTGTTGGGTTCTTGTAGTTGAATAGCTTTTCTTTTCCACTGTCCACAGATATAGATTCTGGATTTGAGCATTGCAGTGACCTTGGCTGGGTAGCTTATGGCTTATTTTTGCATTGATTGTGCTTTTCACTGTGGTGGATTCTGTGCCCATAAAGAGTTATTGCCTTTTTGTTATAAATTTTGCTGCTTCTTTATCTTTCCATTTCTTGGGTGCCTTTCTCTTTCTGATTTTACTTTTAGGTAGTTTCAGCCAGTGTATGACTGGAGCAAGCGAAGAATAGCTGATACAGAATAATGTGTCCTATTCCATTTTGACACTCCGAAATGGTTATAAATAGGATGCTCAGTTTGTGATTTTATTCATTCCAGAAGCTCCAGTTAACCATTTCCACAAAGCTCTGCATATTGTAATTATTCGGGCCCGAAAAGATGAGCTTCAATAACTCTAGTGGAGGTTCTGGTTAGTTATTAGTTATTACCCTTGTTAGTGTTCTTCTTAGATTATATTCCAAATGTCAGATCTAGTTAGATGGTTTAACCAAAGCTGACAATGTGTTTTGTGCTTTGTTATTGTCGCGTAACAGGTAGTAGGACATCTAGAAGGGCGTTTGAATATGGAAGGACTCATGTGGTCAGGCCTAAAGGAAAACACCAAGCTACTATAGTTTGGCTGCATGGCCTTGGAGATAAGGGTGCCAGGTAATAATGATTGCCTTGCGTTTCATTGACGTTCGGCAATAACAATTTTGTGGTTCTAAGTTGAGGTGATGAGTTTGTATATACTAAAGTTGGAGATCCTTGTTGTATCCAGATATAAGTTTATTGTTGTTACCGCATGTTCTCTATGTATCGCTTTATTTCTGTGGGTTGATCAGTAGTTTGAGTGATGGGACCGGGGGGATTGTAGGGTGTTAATTATTGTCCTAGTTTCAACTTAATAAGTAAACGTTTCTGAAACCAGGTTTCTTTCGGTAATCTCAAGCGTATTCTTAATTCTTATAGCTTCATGAAGCAGTTGAAGTAGTTGTTTCAACAACAATGAAAAATGAAGTATTGTATATGTTAGTATATCAACATATTTTCTTGTTCTACGGACCTGATGTTACATTAAATTCTTGAATTCTATTCCTTCTGAGAAGATTCTCATTTTCAATTGAACCGTGACTAAACTTAACATGCGTAGTTGTCGTTTTCTCTTGACTCTTCTCCCTGTCATGCTACGGCGGTGTATTGGAAAACAGCATATGTCACATGCAAAATGGGGATCACTTGTGCACTACCCTGGTCCTTTCAACTTTGCAAATAATGAATATAAGGTTTATATCTCTGATTCCCATTTTCTAGAATACCCCTGAGGCCATATCTAATTGACCAGGGCGTTTAATTTTGGTTCTTGTTATGTGCTATTCTTGTATATTCTACTATAGATTATGGTTTCTGTCATTATTGTTTGGGACTATCCTCAACTTAGAGGGTGGTCCTAAAACTTGATAGACTGACACAATTTTCATTGTTGGTTCTTGCTATATAGTAAAGCTCTTCATACTTATTAAAGAGCGCTGATAACTAATGCAACAGTTGATTTCTCAATTTTTTGTTAGCTAAGCACATGCAGCCCACCTGATTGGGCAGTTATTAAAAGGTCGCCAACATAGAATATCGTTTTTTTCACTCATTTGGTAATTTGTTTTGCAGCTGGTCCCAGCTTTTGGAAACCCTCCCTCTTCCAAATGTAAGTTATAATTATTTATTTATTTATTTATGCCATTTAGCAGCTTCTTCTGCATTTGTAAACATGCAACACGGGTCTCCCTCACCAGATTCTTACATTTAGTGACTCTAACATCTTTTTCTGTTAAAAACATATGGATGCAGATTAAGTGGATTTGCCCAACTGCTCCTACTCGACCTTGCGCTTTATTTGGTGGATTTCCTTGCACTGCTTGTAAGATTTTATTGCTTTGAAATGCGTCTTTATATCCTTAATGGTTTTAAGGCATCTTCGAGCTTTATTATTACCAATTACGAATGTAACCCAAATAACAAAGAAAGTTGTACTCGGTCCTTGTCCAAAAATTTGCAGTTTTTAGTATTTCATATTCACAGAAATGATCTAATGGTGAAGTCCATATTTTTGTCTTGTGTTTGACTGTCATGAAGCTAAAGTGCTGACTTGAATATCACCAGGGTTTGATGTAAGAGAAATTTCAGAAGATGGTCCTGATGATTTGGAGGGATTGGATGCTTCAGCAGCACATGTTGCAAATCTCTTGTCAGCAGAGCCACCCGATAGTATGTTTTCTGAACACACACCGACACTGATGTAGGCACATACAATTTGATGACATAACATAGGTTGAGGAGTTAGGTGATTGAAGGGAATGGGGAAAAGGAAATCTGACAATTCTGGGGCTTTGGCGGGGTTTGCTTGGTGGTGTGCACATCTTCTCTTTCTTCTAAGAATGAGAGCCTTGAGGAATCCAAATCCTCATTTCTCTATCCTCCCATCCCTTTTTAATTTCTTATTAGGTTGAGGCCACAAATTCCATCCCAAAAAATCATGTTGATTGCCCTTCAACTATATAGACAGTACTTGAACTGTTAGATAATCATGTCTGGTATTCTAATTTACAATTGAATTACATATGCACTATTTGCAATATAAACGGTATGTGTTTTGTGTACCTGGTACGGATTGAGAAGTACCATGCAAAGTACCAGTACCCGGTACGTTATAGGTATGAGAATGCCGGGGTTTTAGAAGTACCCGTGCTTCATAATTGACTGTATGTGATGTGGCTATCTTCTTCAAGGATTTTTTCTTAAGATTTTGTTGAAGAGCATTCATTATTGCAAAGTAAATTCACAGTGAGTTGCTCTCAGAGGCTTTATGATGTCTGCCCTCCCCCTATGAATATCCTTTTTAGTTGTGCACAATAATTTTCCTCCCTTTCCCTACCTTTTTTATGCTACTATTCCTGTTATTCTTCTCCTGCATTCTCCCGGTAATTCCTGTTATGGTTCTCTGAAATGTCACTGACCCTATCAGTATCAGCCAAGGTTGATGGTGTTTGCTCAGGTACTCGAATAATTGTACCTCACTTGTACCAAACTAGTAAAGATTATTTGCAGTATCATGTACCACAAGTAGATAGTCATTTTAGCACAATGACAACCTTGGTGCCCAGTGCATTCAGAAACTTGCAATTTTGGAAACGCAACGATTCAACCTTTTTTCATATTGGTTCCTTGTTATTACCCTTTATCATCAGAAGTGCTATTGGTACAGATGAATAATCTGTACAAGAACGTACAAATCACTTTTTGGGCCCGTTTTGGGTCCCAAAAAAATGATCAGAACCGCTCATTTTGTTTCATATACCTTGTTTATGGTCCTAACGAAAGATAAGTTTAATCCGGTATCGGTTAGGGCGTTTACGAAACATCCAACTTTGTCCCAGAATTCAAGCCTGAATTCAGGCCTGAATTCTAAAGCAAAGTTGAATGTTTAGTAAACACCTTTACCAATACCGGATTGAACTTATTTTTTGAAGGGACTGTAAATAAAGTATTATAAACAAAAGGAGTAGCTCAAATAATTTTTTTGGGACCTAAAATGGGCCCAAAACCGGTTTGTACGCATTCATTTGTACCTTTAGCATTTCTGTTTTATTACTGCGTTTTTTAGATGCAAGCCAGCCAATTAGCAATGCCAAGGTGCATAATTTTGAAAGAGTTACTATATCTTCTTTATAACACGGTGACTCTTATCCTTGTTGCAGTAAAACTAGGTGTTGGGGGCTTCAGTATGGGTGCCGCAACAGCTCTACACTCAGCAACATGCCATGTTTTCAAACAGTACGGGAATGGAAGCCCATATCCTGTCAACCTAAGTGCTGTTGTTGGCCTCAGTGGCTGGCTTCCATGTTCAAGGTTTGGCTTCAGTCTTTTATGTTGAATTGTACTAACACGTAATAAACTGGCTATATGCTCTTTGTGATTTAAGCACTCCTCTCTCTCTCTCTATCTCTCTCTCTCTCTCTCTCTGTGACCGATTAGTTTTGTGTCGAGTGTAGTGTGAGCGGAACCAGCCCCATGTGTGCGTGTGTGTGTGTATATATATATATATCAAGTCAGGGAACCCTGATTTTTCTTACGGTCCGGACCTCATGCGGAAGTCCAATTTCCCAATCAAATTTCGATGATCCAAACCGTTCAATGTGTTTAAAATGAGTTTTTAAGGGTACTCGCGAGAAATCGGCAAAAAATGACCGGAAAGGGCTTGATCTGAACAGTTTTTCATAAAAACGCATTTAATGAAAAACTGCTCAGATCAAGCCCTTCCCGGTCATATTTTTTGCTGATTTCTCGCGGGTACCCTTAAAAACACGTTTTAAACACATTGATGCTGTGTTTGGATTGTGTTTTGAAAAATAGTAGGGGTAATAAGTGGAGAGAGATAGAGAGAGAAATGTTAGAAGTAGGAGGAATCTAGAGGGAATTTTTTGAAAAATTCTTTTTAAGAAGGGAAGAGAACAAGGCATGAATGGTTCAGGGATTCCTGACTTGAAGATTTCTGATATATATATATATATATATATATACAAAACTTCTTATAAGAGCGCCCTTACCGTATTAAAGTGTGGACGCCCCTTTCCCGACCAATTTGCAATGATTCGAGTCGCTCAATGTGTTCAGAACGTGATTTTAAGGGTACCCGCGAGAAATCAGCAAAAAAAAAAAGACCGGGAAGGGCTTCATCCGAGCAGTTTTTGTTTGTTTTTTATTGAATGGTTCAAATAAAAACTGCTCGGATGAAGTCCTTCCCGATCTTTTTTTTTTGCTGATTTCTCGCGAGTACCCTTAAAATCACGTTCTGAACACATTGAGCGGCTCGGATCATCGAAATTTGGTCGGAAAACGGGAGAAAAGGGGACGTCCGCAACTTAACTAAAATAAGGGCACCCTTATAAGAAGCTAACTCATATATACAAAAAGCTAACTGATATATACAAAACTTCTTATAAGGGCACCCTTTACCGTATTAATATATATATTACACATTCCGGTTCAAGTCCACGCCATCTTACGGTCCGCACCTCTCATTTCCCGATCAAATTTTGATGATCCGAACCGTTCATTATGTTTAAAACGTGATTTTAAGGGTACCCATGAGAAATCAGTAAAAAAAAAATGACCGGGAAGGGCTTGATCAGAGCAGTTTTTCATAAATGCTGACAGAAACTGTTTTATGAAAAATTGCACGGATCAAGCCCTTCTAGATATTTTTTTGAGCCGATTTCTCGCAAGTACCCTTAAAATCACGTTTTAAACACATTGAACGGTTCGGATCATCAAAATTTGATCAGGAAATGAGAGGTGCGGACAGTGCAGACCATAAGGGATGTGGATAGGAACCGGACTGAGTCATATGTGTGTGTGTGTGTGTCATATATATACGACACTACTCTTGTCGTTACTAAGGTATGTACTTTGTTTAGCTCAACCACTATGATTTTGTTTTTAGGACTTTGAGGAACCGGTTTGATGGGTCACATGTGGCTGCCAGGCGTGCAGCATCCTTGCCCATTTTACTCTGCCATGGTTTAGGTATTTTTACTTATAAAGGCCATGTATTCAGAATTTATATTAGGAAGTTCGATGCATTTCGTTGTTACTTTGTTTGCCTCCACATCTGTATTGAGCCTTTTTGGTTTTAGAATAAGATATGATAAGATTTTCATCTTCTTTTTGGTTGCAAAATGTTTGCCTTCTTCTCCCTTTTCATTCAAGTGTCATCTTCTTCTGTAGTTATTGAACTGTTGGCTGTAATAAACTTTTTTCATTGTGTTTGATTAGCATTTTAATTTTCCGAAGCATAGTTTACCGGTAGACCCTTGAGGGTTTCATTATGGTCCGAAGATAGTGCAAGGATGAAGTACTGTTTTAATGTTCTGCGTACCCTGATTTTGTCTAATCCTTGGTTGAACAAAGCAGGATCAGGTGCGGGTGAGCAAGAGGATATAAAATAATCTTAGCTTGGCCCGTCTGTGGGAGCGCATTTATATTTGTGGAAACGGCATATCGATCTTCTAAGATATTACTTTTTTGTTGGTTTGTAGTGTAGTATGCAGACTTGAATAAATATAAATTATCAGCATCAAGTATAAGTATAAGTATAATAGTAGTATGCTTACCAAGTTCTAGGCTAAATTTCTCTCTTTCTAGTATCTTTTGGTTGCTGCCTATTTTGTCTTGCTTGTAGTTTTTCTTTTGTTTCTTGTACATAAATATGCTAGAGAGGTTCTATCCTATGGGGAATGTGATTCTTTCTCAATGGGAGAGAGGTTTTTAAGAGATTACTTGGGAGTGTGGTTCCCAGATGGATCCGTCACTCCATAGAAGGATCTTGCAACTAATAAATCAAGAAGACCAATTTCGTACAAGTGAGGAGGTGCATGTAGAGACACGTATCTCATCGGAGGTTTCCCTTGATTTCTCCTACATGCTGAAGCCTGGGGTATGCGGTATGCCCTTTTAGGTTATGCTTTCTCGGACGGTTGGTGATTTTGCAAATGACTCTTTGCCGGCTTGGGATTGTGGTTTCTGGTGCCTTTTTGCTTTTACAGATCATCATTTCCAAAGATTCCAAAAGTCCTTGAGGAGAGGGAATTATCATGTTAGACAAGCTTTTCTGTGCTTGTGTGTGATGTCTTGTTGACTTGTCACAAGAGGGGATCCAGGCCAAATACACAGACTAGAATACATAATATGCTGAGAATCTTCACAAGAGCTTTTAGTTGGAAACGTAACAAAAAACTAAGTTCGTATTTTTTACACAAGGAATGCAATTGTGCGAAGGTTTTAGCAGAGTTATCTGAGTTTGTGGCTAATTTTGCGTCATACACGAGATATTGGAGATATTCACGAAATGGTTTATAATAGGATCAAGAGGGTCATGCTATGTTATTACCATAGTGGTCGGTGGTAAGATTCCTATTACCAAGGGGCTTATATTACTGGTGTGGACGAATGTGATAGTGATATTGATGGTCTCATAGACAACTAGACAAGTAATATGCTCTGTTATTCTCGGCGGCAATGCCAAGTTACTGTAGTGCTCTGATATCTGTTTTCCCATCTTTTGTAAATTGTAGTGCTGGCCTGACTCTCACTATTATGTCCTGGGAGTACATGAAACCAAAAAGTATGAAAGTGGTGACTAGATCATCAGCTTTTTGACCGTCACTTGCACAACATAAAAATCTTTTTTTTTGGTACGAAGACATGTCATTTGCAAATTTCATCACTGTTACAGGAGATGAAGTTGTAGCATATCATCATGGAGAGAAATCTGCACAAACCCTAAGTTCAGCTGGATTTCAAAATCTGACATTCAGATCTTACAACGGGTAAAAACTGATTTACGGAGTAGTTAATCATCTCAATATATATTTTTTGATAATTACTCTCAATATATATCACTGAGTGTTTTTCTCTTTCTTTTTTCTCGTAACGCAGGCTCGGTCATTACACTATTCCTCAAGAGACTGATGAAGTTTGCCACTGGTTGACAGCGAGGTTGGGGCTCGAGGGGTCACAGTCATAATTTTAGAGAATGTTACTGAAGAAGGTTGGGGTATACACGAAGAAGAAAAACATAAAAATAACCATAGAGAGTAGAAGGGCAGCTTAGTTTAGATATTGGCATGAGGGTAGAGGGTATACTTGCATTGTTCAATCTCCTAGTCTTGTATTTCCAAAAATAAGATTCTCTGTGGCTCAATCTGGTTTTCTGGAATTGCTTGAAAAACTAATTGATTTGTGTGATGAGGGGCCATGGCTGTGGGTGGGTTGATGTGC
The DNA here is from genome assembly GCA_018127125.1 of Rhododendron griersonianum. Classification (NCBI taxonomy): domain Eukaryota; kingdom Viridiplantae; phylum Streptophyta; class Magnoliopsida; order Ericales; family Ericaceae; genus Rhododendron; species Rhododendron griersonianum. The sequence continues at coordinate 34,982,128 of CM030794.1, forward strand.
TAGTCTTTCCCGAGGTTTGGATTGCACAGTCGGGTCCAATAGCGGTGCAGCCAGAGGTTTGGATTGTACAGTCGGGTCCAATAGCGGTTCGGCTGCAGGGTTGTTCCTCGGTTACCAAAAAAAAATAAATTTGATTTGTGTTTGTTTCATTGATTGGGATGGGGTTGTTTCTATCATTATTGTTGTTTTTGTCTAGTAGAATTTTCCTCATTTGGGTTTTGGTGTAATTCAGGACTTATTTGTCAGAAAGTCTACTGGCACAGATCTGTGCACAGATTGTGCACAGATCGTATTGTGGGGCCCACTAAGGATCTCATACAAATAATCTGAGCCGTTCATTATGTTTAAAATATTTTTTTCAAGTACTCTCGTGAAAAATAAGCTCAATCCGACACTTATAAGTACTTGATCTAATCGTCTAACTTTTCATTCTCTAAAAATCTGAATGAAAAGTTAGATGATTAGATCAAGTACTTATAGGTATCGGATTGAGCTAATTTTTTGCGGAGGCCTTTGGGCCCCACAACGCGATTGTGCACAGATCTGCTGCGCCAGTAGCAAGGTTCCTTATCTGTAAGGTTGCTGATAAATGTAATTTGAATTGAATTTTCTAGTCTTGTGTTCCATTGTCACTCTTTTTTCGGTCGAACCTTTGGTAGGCTCAGTTGGGGCCTCCGTAAAGCATCTATTATCACGGTTTTTAAAAAACATGTTTGCATAACGCGCTTTTAATTTTGGTTAGCTAGGTTCTTTACAATAAGTAATTGATCCTATAAAGCTAACAGAGAAGTGTTACAATACACATCCCTTATTTGAGTGTGTATCATATGCACCCTCATTGATTACCATGGGATGTTTGAAAAATGATCTGGACCTTTTAAAATGTTACGATAGGTTACTAACAAATAACCTGTTACCAGTTCAACAGGTAAACCCTATGAATTAACCAAAATGGAAAGAAAATCCCTTCAAGCCTCTTACTCTCTTCCCAACCAGCTTATATCTTTCTTTTCCTTTGAAAAATTAGGTCCAATTTTATTTTTTAAAAACTTTGAAGCTAAAATTATTTCAAGTAAAAATAATTTACTTCTTTAAAATATGTTGTTCTCGATAATTATTAAAGAAAAAAGATATTATCATTATCATAATGTAATAAAAAGTCAAGTTAAGGCATTTTTTTTACCGGATTTTTAAAGGCCAATGATTTTGGCACTCCCTATTTTGTTAATGGCACTCCCAAGAGATTTTGGCACTCCCCTTGGGAGTGTCATTAACAAAATGGGAAGTGCCAAAATCAGCACCCTTTTTAAAGTATTTCATATATGTAGCCAATTTTTTTTTTTGGAATTTTTTGAAATATTATAATGTTTAACATTTTTCACAATACCTTTAAGGGAAAATTTCAAAATAACACCTGACCTTTCACACAAATCACACATAGGCACCTAACCTTTTAAAATTATCAAAAAAACACCTGACCTATTTATAAACCCATCAATTTTCCACCCGCCGTTAACTTTCCATCCAAAACTAACGGAAATGTTGAAAATGGGACAACATTCATTTGTCTTAACGTTTTTTACACCTACCATTCTTTGTCTTCACTTTGCACAATTACTTTTCTTTCTCTGTCGTCACTTTTCACACCTACCCATGACTATTCTATGTTTTTTGTTTTTGCCTTTTCCTTTGTTTAATACAAAGTAATCTTGTTTGGCTGCATAGTTATGGATATTTAATTACTCCTTCCGTCCCAAATTCTTTGTCCGGTCCGCAAAACGGAGTGTTAAAAATACTCATTGATATCTAGTAAGTTGTTGAAAAACTTTTGATTTTTTCTCGCAAAAATTGTATTATTTTTAACACTCCATTTTGCGGACCGGACAAAGAATTTGGGACGGAGGGAGTACTAAATTAAGCTTGATTTCTTATTTTGGGTGGATTTGAATTGAAAAGTTAAGTAATTTTGGTGACTTATTGATTCGTTTTGACGCAAAACTAACAAATGCAATTTTTTTTGAATAAAGACAAAAAATAAGTCATGGGTAGGTTATTTTTTGTAGGGATAGTCAATTAATAACTTACTACCTCTGTCCCAAAATGTTTGTCTGGTCCGCAAAACGAGAACGTAAAAATAATTCAAGTTTTGCAAGAAAAATTTAAATTTTTTTCAACAATTTACTAGATCTTGACGAGTTCTTTTAATTTATGAAAAAAGTTTAGAATTTTTCTTAAAAGAAATGCATTATTTTTCTGCCCTCGTTTTGCGGACCGGACAAATATTTTGGGACGGGGGAGTATTTATTTTTAGTCGATGAGGGTATAAAGGCAGATAGAGTTAACAAAGATGATGTCATGTGGGACCATTCTTCTTATTCGCGCCAAAATGCACATTTTCAACATTCCCGTTTGTTTTGGATGGGAAGTTAACGGCGGGTGGGAAATTGATGGGTTTTTGAATAGGTCAGGTGTTTTTTTGATAATTTTAAAAGGTCAGGTGCCTATGTGTGATTTGTGTGAAAGGTCAGGTGTTATTTTGAAATTTTCCCTACCTTTAATTGCATAGTGAACTTTCACATCCAGATAAAAAAAAAAATTTCACACAAATAGTCCAATTAAAAGGAATAGCGAAGTCGATCATCCGTATTAAGTAGGAAACACTAACAAAGTTAATGGGTGATCAAGAGAGTGATGGTGGCGAGATAAATTTACCAATACATTTTAGAGTTATGTGTAAAAGACAACCACTGTGTTCGGTTGCTAGTTTAATTTTAGTTTTAGTTTTGTTTCCAATCATTACCCTATATCTCCAATTATTAATTTCATTTCTCTTTCTATCTCTCTCCAATTATTACCCATCTCTCCAATCATTACCCTATTTCTCTCTCCACCCACTACCAAAACTAAACTAAAACTAAACTACCAACTAAACAAAGCCACGTGCTATTTATTTTTTGGCAATAGACATACTACTAGAGTTTTGTAAATTAGTGCTCGCATCCGAATTACAAATAACTAATATTCATATTTGATAATGTAATCGATTACAAGTGTTATCGATACCAATCAATTACGCAATTGAAACCGCATAAAAATATAATCTATCATGTAATCAATTATTTGTGTTATTTAGAACAATTGATTTTGAAATCTATTGCAATGTTATTTTTAACTTATTTCGCAATTGATTAGAGGACTTACTGAGACCCATCAATTAGAAAATCGATTGAGTAATCGACTTCACATTGTTTCCCAATCGTACTCAATTCAATTACAAAATCGATTATATTGTCTAATCGATTACATAATTGAACATAACAGAATTGATTACATATTCGATTATGATGTCTAATTTATTATAATTTCTATTTAAAAAATTGCAAAATCAATTATATATTTGATTATGATGTCTAATCAATTGAAAAATCAATTATAAAGTCTAATCGATTATGGAATTAAATATTGACATATAGATTACATATTTGATTAACTACCGTTAAAAAAATTAATTAAGTAATTGATTTCACAATTGATTATACGTTATTTAAAAGTTATGAAATGGACTAAAATGTTACGATTCCATAGTGATAATGTAACGAACAGAAAATGCTACGATTTTTTTTATAAAGTTATGAAACACACCAAAATGTTATGATTCTAAAAATGTCATGAATCTGTTGCTATAAAGTTACGATTGATTAGTGTAAAAGTTATGAATGCACTAAAAGGTTATGATTTGTAAGAAAAATATTATGAATGAAAAGTTACGAATTTTTGGTATAAAAGTTACGATAGACCTAAAATGTAACGCCCCAAAAATTCAACCTTAACACGTGTCATAAAGGCATAAACATGGCGTTGAAAAGTCAAGTCTTTGTCAAACATCGAGCACATTGACCCAAAAAAAAAAGAACTTTCCTTTCTTTTTAAACCTTGATACAGCTTATCAAAAATTAAAAATTAACACAATGAAGATATTTTTTTCACAATAGCTAACAAGTCCCTATGCCTGAAATAGATTTCACCTGTTATAACTCCATACAGTCAAACTAGATAGCTACGTTTCCATAAGTCTCAAAACAACATATTCATTAGTGCCAAAATAAGTTCCACAAGGCCTAAGATGGACTTCCCACAGAAAAAATAATAAAGATTACATAACTCCCAATTTTACAATTCCAAAATAATAACATAGTTTTCGGTTTCACATCATACTACAAAAGACGTTGAATCAACTCCGGCCTTATGGCCTTACATATTCCATGGCATAAGCTAACAAAATAACATCACAAAAAGGAACTCCATGCGACCACAACTTCACTAAGTTCACGGCGCCTCATTGCCACCTGAAATGGTGTAAACAACATGAGCCGGAGCTCGTAGGAAACAAGACTAAACCAAATAATATGTTCAATTTTAACATAATGTCATGAAACGTGCACAAGTTAAAAGTCCACTCCTAATTATCAAATGTCGATAAGTATCCCTTAATAATAACCCCATACGGTTCTCCGCTTAATCTCCATTGCCCAACATTCCTAGATTCGACCCAATGTCATAAACCATACGCTAACTTTAATATCTAATCGAGGGTAACCGGGTACAAATACCACCCCATGAACCGGGGTAATCGGGTACAAGCACCACCCTCACAAACCAAGGGTAGTCGGGTACAAGTACCACCCCATGAATTAGGGTAACCGGGTACAAGCACCACCCTTGCACCGGGGTAATCGGGTACGGTGTACCACCCCAACAATTTCCGGTCTTTCACCGAGGAGCTCGCCAAGCCCAGCTTATTTTTCCTAGGTGCACCACTTAAATCTAAACCAACATAACCCAAGCACAATCATCTCAACCTATCTCACCGAACGGGATAATTTATACCCAAATATCATTCGCATAATTCCCATCAAGTATCCAAACCCCAAGTATTCACTAAACTTCAAATCCACATAAACTATTTCACTAACACATGTAACTTTTAAACATTTAGCACCTCTACACCTCAATAACACATAAATCTCAAGGATTTAACGAGTATCAACAAAAACCTATGTTTTCCATATGAAATCTTAAAACCCTAACACAAATTTCACATAATCAAAAAAATACTCATGCTCTACAAGCAATCCACAATATTTACACTAAAAATGAACATATCAAGAAGATTAGTCATGTATCCTACCTCAAAAATGCAAATACCAAACCCTAGCTTTGAATATTCTCCAAACCCACTTCTAGCTCCAAAATCTTTAAGTTCTATGTATGAAATTAAGCTTTCCTTTCCTTAGATTCTCCAAAATGTAGAAGATTTGAGAGGTTAATTGATTGTGTGTGTGGAGAGGGAGAATGAGGAGTCAAGAGATGAAGAAGAAGTAAAAAGGAGAAAGAACTTAGGAAACGGGAGAAAAAAAAAATATAAAGGAGCCGATCCTCTCCTGGAAATAAAAAGCTGATTTTTGGAAGAAATTACACCATGGGTCCTTCTAGCTCCATAGCTACTCTAATTAATCTCCTAGGTTCAAGAATTGATAGTTTGATCCCAAAAACTCGAATTTTGCCTCAAACATACATCTAATTATAAAAAATTAAAAAAAAAGGTCTTAGGATACACACTTGGATCCCACGTCCCTCCGACACATGCACACGTGTCAATAGACAACCAATTAGAATAATAATAATTAAAATCGGGTCTTTACAACCTCCCCATGTTAGGAAATTTCGTCCCCGAAATTCGATACGTACCTCTAGGCGTAAATAACTCTGGATACTTAGAACGAATTTCTGACTCTAGCTCCCATGTTGCCTCCTCAATGCCATGATGTTGCCAAAGTATCTTTACCAAGGGAATGGTTTTTCCCCGAAGAACTTTATCCCGAGAATCTATGACTCTGATAGGTCGCTCCTCATATGTAGCATCATCCTCAACACGAAGGTCTTTCCAATTAAGAACGTGAGATGGGTCTGGTTCGTATTTTCTCAACATTGAAATATGAAAAACATTATGAACTCCCGACAATGACGGCGGCAATGCAAGGCGGTATGCTACTTCCCCGATCCTCTCAAGGATCTCAAATGGTCCAATAAACCTTGGTGCTAACTTTCCGCTACGTCCAAATCGCATTAAACCCTTCTTCGGAGAAACCTTCAAGAATACATGGTCACCAACCTTGAAGGAAAGAGGTTTTCGTCTTTTATCTGCATAACTCTTTTGGCGGCTTTGAGCTGCCAGCAAATGCTTCCGAATTATTTCAACATTCTTCGTAGTCTCCTGCACTAATTATGGACCTAAAATTGTTGTTTCTCCCACCTCCGTCCAACATACAGGTGATCTACATGGTCTTCCATACAAGGCCTCAAATGGAGCCATTCCAATACTCGCTTGGTAACTATTGTTGTAAGCAAACTCCACTGTATCTAAATGGTCTTCCCATGAACCTTGGAAGTCTAACACGCAAGCCCGCAACATATCCTCCAAAATTTGAATGGTGCGCTCTGATTGCCCATCTGTTTGCGGATGAAAAGCTGTACTAAATAGCAAATCTGTGCCCAAGGCCGACTGTAAACTCTGCCAAAATCGTGCTGTGAATCAAGGATCACGATCTGATACAATGGATACGGGAACGCCGTGGAGTCTAACAACTTCCTTAACATATAATCTTCCAAGATAGTCAACTGTAGTCGTTGTAGAGATAGGAATAAAGTGTGCCGATTTTGTCAAACGATCAACTATGACCCAAACAGCATCGTGACCCTTTGGTGATCTCGGAAGTCCCGTAACAAAATCCATAGTCACATGTTCCCATTTCCATTCTGCCACAGGTAAAGGTTGCAATAGCCCCGACGGTTTTTGGTGTTCAACTTTAACTTGTTGGCATGTGAAACACCGGGAGATAAATTGAGCCACATCCCTCTTCATTCCCTGCCACCAAAATTGACGACGCAAATCATGATACATTTTGGTGCCTCCAGGGTGCACAGCGAGGCGAGAGTGGTGAAACTCTCGGAGAACATCTTCTCGACAAGGTTCTGGCACGAACACCTTGCCTAGATACCTCAAGCCTTGATCGGGGTGAAGAATCCACCCTTCTACACTCTCACCATTAAGTATGTGACCTCGGATTTCAAGCGCTTCTTCGTCATGTTGTTGTGCTTCGATCACCCTGTTAAGAAGTGTCGGTTGCGCAATCATGGCAAATAAGGTTGCATGATCAGCTGTCTCACTCAAGTGCAAGTCGAACTCCCCAATGGCGCCAAGCATTTCCCACTCGTGAATGGCTAAGCTCGCTAAATTCCCAAGGGATTTTCTACTTAAAGCATTGGCCACCACATTAGCCTTCCCAGGATGGTATTGCAAATCAAAGTCATAATCTTCCATGTATTCTATCCATCTTCTCTGACGTAGGTTGAGATCCCTCTGTGTGAACAAGTACCTCAAGCTCTTATGATCTGAAAACACTTCAAATCGTTCGCCGTATAGATAATGCCTCCAGCTCTTCAAAGCAAAAATAACTGTTGCAAGCTCCAAGTCATGAGTTGGGTAATTCCGTTCATGATTCTTCAATTGACGAGATCCATAAGCCACTACCTTTTCTAGTTGCATTAATACACATCCCAAACCATCTCGCGAAGCATCACAATACACTGAGTATCCCAGGCCTCTCTCGGGTATCACCAAAATTGGTGCAGTTGTCAACCTCCGTTTCAACTCTTGAAAAGCAAACTCACAAGCATCATTCCAAATGAACTTAACCCCTTTTCTCGTGAGACGCGTCATAGGTGCCGCGAGTCGTGAGAAATCCTTTACAAATCTACGGTAATAACCCGCTAGGCCCAAAAAGCTTCGAATCTCAAACACATTCCTTGGTCGCATCCAATCCATAAAGGCTTCAACCTTTCCCGGGTCAACTGACACCCCATCCCTAGAGACAACATGTCCGAGAAACTTTACCTCCGATAGCCAAAATTCACACTTCTCATACTTAACATACAGTTTGTGCTCCCTTAAGAGCTGCAATACTATCCTCAAGTGTTCTCCATGCACTTCCTCTGATGGAGAATAAATAAGAATGTCATCCACAAAAACCACTACAAACTGATCCAAGTATCGATGAAAAATTCGATTCATTAAATCCATAAAAGCCGCGGGTGCATTTGTCAGGCCAAATGGCATTACTAGAAACTCATAATGTCCATAACGTGTTCGAAAAGTTGTTTTTGCTACATCCTCCTCTTTGATCCTTAATTGATGGTAGCCAGATCTAAGATCTATCTTTGAAAAGCAAGTCGAACCCTTAAGCTGATCAAACAAGTCATCTATCCTTGGCAAAGGGTACTTATTCTTCACAGTCACTCGATTCAGTTTCCGATAGTCTATACATAAACGCAAGGAACCGTCTTTCTTTTTTGCAAATAATGCTGGTGCACCCCATGGTGCTGTACTAGGACGTATAAAACCCTTGTCAAGCAATTCCTGAAGTTGTACCTTCAATTCTTGCAACTCAGCAGGTGCGAATCGGTATGGTGTCATAGAGATTGGGGCTGTTCCTGGTACGAGATCAATGGAGAAGTCAATTTCACGATGTGGTGGCAGCTCAAACAAGTCTTCTGGAAACACATCTGGAAATTCACAAACTATTGGTGGCAATTCCCCGCGAACCACTCTACCTTCATCTGCTAGAGTGATCGCAAAGAGATGGCTCAATCCTCCGTGAGTTTGCAAGTCATACAAAGGTGGTATGAGGTAATCACCCTTATCGCCCAGAAAGTAGAAACAATCGCCCTCAGGCATGCACACTGTTACCCTTCGTTTATGACAATCAATATTGGCTTGGTAAGTAGTTAACCAATCCATCCCAAGGATGACATCAAATCCAGTCATGTCCAAAACAATAAAATCAAACACCAAACGACGATCAGCAATCTCTATCTCACAAGATTTACAAACTCTCCTCAAGACGGTTCTACCCCCTACCGGAGTTTCTATAAGTAACGGTGTATCTAATACATCTACGTTTAGGCCCAACATAGATGCGAACGAAAATGAGATAAATGAATGTGATGCACCAGTATCAATAAGAACACTAGCCCAAGAATTATACACCAAGAAAGTACTTCTCACAACAGACGTATCAGGAGGTGCAAGATAGTCCGCTAATGCATTCGAAGTACCCGGAGTCACAACTGCATAGGCACGACCCTGAGAAGTCTGACCCTGATAGCCCCCTCTTTGAACTCCCTGTTGCCTCACTGATTGAGAAGACGTAGCCCCCTGCTCGGTCCTGGAAGCCTGTGCTGATTGGGTCTGCTGAGGTGGCCTATATGGTAGCTGTCCCGAAGCTGCCTGAACCGACTGAGTTTGTTGTGACCTCACTCCACTTTGACCACTACCCCTCCTAAGGCAAAATCGTTGAATGTGTCCGGCCTCCCCACATTGATGGCAAATGACCATGCTCTTATCTTGAACTTGACGTGACTCTTGAGTCTGCAATTGTCCTTGAGATCTCCCTTTTTGAGGACACTCTGACTTGCGGTGCCCACGTTGTCCACACTGATAACATATAATGCCTCCTCCAGAAGACCGATTTGAAGTAACCATAGACTGTGTTGGAACTGGGCGAGGCTGCTGAGGTGGTCCTTGGAAAGAAGAACTACCACCAAATATTTTTTGTTTCTTCGCTTGATGCCCCTCAAACTGAGTGCTTGAACCACCATGCTGAGACCGAGATTCCCTAATCCTCTTTGACTCTAGCAACGTATCCTCAACTGCCGTGGCTGCCTCTACCAATGTTGAATACTGTCGTAGTCTCATTCCCACAACCCTTTCTTTAATGCCTAATCGAAGTCCATGCTCAAACCTTTTAGCCTTAAGTTCCTCGGTGCTCACTAACTCTGGTGCATAGCCGGATAAAGTTGTGAACCTAGCCTCGTATTGTGACACTGACATATTGCCTTGAATTAAGTTTTGAAACTCCCTCCTTAAAGCATCCTTTGCCGTCTCTGGAACATATTTTGCTAAAAACGCTTTCTTGAAGTCATCCCATTTTGCCTCAACCGTAGTCTTCGCATACTTCCACCATTGGTGAGCGTTTTCTCGAAGTTGAAAGGCTGCAAGGTCCACTCTCAAGTCATCGTCCTTGACATGGAGAGTATCAAGGAATCGAGTAACCTGCTCTAACCATTCGTTTGCAGCAATCGGATCTGGGTCACCATTATAAATTGGTGGGCCAAGCCGTTGAAACTCCCTCATTGCTATTGAAGCCTTAGCATCCTCTGCCGACACTTGGTTTTGAGCTATTCTTTGCATCGCACTCAACATCTCTTTCATGAAGTCGGGTCCAAGTACAATCTCGGGATGCGCATTAGCAACTCCAACTTGGGACGCATTAGCAGCCTCTCCATTTACCTCTTGGTCTTCACCCCCCGCTTCCGCTTGGACTCCCAACGAATTATTTGCAGCCTCATTTTGGGACTCAACATCAGCCCCTCTACCGGTAACTCGACCTCGGCCACGGCCCCTGCCCCTGCCTTGGTCTTGACCCCGACCTCGGCCTCGGCCCCTACATCCTCGAGCCATCAATCTATATAAACCATTAACGGGGAGCAATGAACAATAAAATTAACTAATTCACACTTAGCAAAATCACCTTAGCAATTGTAATGTTTAGCACATAACGTACATCATTACACATGATATTTACATCCATTAATCATTATAGCACCTTATACGAGAAAATATTCACATATAAAAGTAACTAACACCAGCAAGCAAACAATCCAAATGTTACCAAAAAAAAAATCCAATAAGAAGAAACGTTGATCAGGCGTTCTTCGAACTGGATCTCAAAGGTACTCATTCGGTGTCCAAAAGCTGGGTATTATTCCATTTCACAATTTATGGTAACACTTGCACATCATGTAAAAAAAGAACATACAAATACATGAAGTATAGACATGTTCCTACTTGCTATCAAGCAACATCAGAATAACAAAGACAGGGCCGTGTCCCACGGTCACTAGGTGTTCGAACCTAGAGCTCTGATAGCATTCTGTAACGCCCAAAAAATTCAACCTTAACACGTGTCATAAAGGCATAAAAATGGCGTTGAAAAGTCAAGTCTTTGTCAAACATCGAGCGCATTGACCCAAAAAAAAAAAGAACTTTCCTTTCTTTTTAAACCTTGATACAGCTTATCAAAAATTAAAAATTAACACAATGAAGATATTTTTTTCACAATAGCTAACAAGTCCCTATGCCTGAAATAGATTTCACCTGTTATAACTCCATACAGTCAAACTAGATAGCTACGTTTCCATAAGTCTCAAAACAACATATTCATTAGTGCCAAAATAAGTTCCACAAGGCCTAAGATGGACTTCCCACAGAAAAAATAATAAAGATTACATAACTCCCAATTTTACAATTCCAAAATAATAACATAGTTTTCGGTTTCACATCATACTACAAAAGACGTTGAATCAACTCCGGCCTTATGGCCTTACATATTCCATGGCATAAGCTAACAAAATAACATCACAAAAAGGAACTCCATGCGACCACAACTTCACTAAGTTCACGGCGCCTCATTGCCACCTGAAATGGTGTAAACAACATGAGCCGGAGCTCGTAGGAAACAAGACTAAACCAAATAATATGTTCAATTTTAACATAATGTCATGAAACGTGCACAAGTTAAAAGTCCACTCCTAATTATCAAATGTCGATAAGTATCCCTTAATAATAACCCCATACGGTTCTCCGCTTAATCTCCATTGCCCAACATTCCTAGATTCGACCCAATGTCATAAACCATACGCTAACTTTAATATCTAATCGAGGGTAACCGGGTACAAATACCACCCCATGAACCGGGGTAATCGGGTACAAGCACCACCCTCACAAACCAAGGGTAGTCGGGTACAAGTACAACCCCATGAATTAGGGTAACCGGGTACAAGCACCACCCTTGCACCGGGGTAATCGGGTACGGTGTACCACCCCAACAATTTCTGGTCTTTCACCGAGGAGCTCGCCAAGCCCAGCTTATTTTTCCTAGGTGCACCACTTAAATCTAAACCAACATAACCCAAGCACAATCATCTCAACCTATCTCACCGAACGGGATAATTTATACCCAAATATCATTCGCATAATTCCCATCAAGTATCCAAACCCCAAGTATTCACTAAACTTCAAATCCACATAAACTATTTCACTAACACATGTAACTTTTAAACATTTAGCACCTCTACACCTCAATAACACATAAATCTCAAGGATTTAACGAGTATCAACAAAAACCTATGTTTTCCATATGAAATCTTAAAACCCTAACACAAATTTCACATAATCAAAAAAATACTCATGCTCTACAAGCAATCCACAATATTTACACTAAAAATGAACATATCAAGAAGATTAGTCATGTATCCTACCTCAAAAATGCAAATACCAAACCCTAGCTTTGAATCTTCTCCAAACCCACTTCTAGCTCCAAAATCTTTAAGTTCTATGTATGAAATTAAGCTTTCCTTTCCTTAGATTCTCCAAAATTTAGAAGATTTGAGAGGTTAATTGATTGTGTGTGTGGAGAGGGAGAATGAGGAGTCAAGAGATGAAGAAGAAGTAAAAAGGAGAAAGAACCCAGGAAACGGGAGAAAAAAAAAATATAAAGGAGCCGATCCTCTCCTGGAAATAAAAAGCTGATTTTTGGAAGAAATTACACCATGGGTCCTTCTAGCTCCATAGCTACTCTAATTAATCTCCTAGGTTCAAGAATTGATAGTTTGATCCAAAAACTCGAATTTTGCCTCAAACATACATCTAATTATAAAAAATTAAAAAAAAGGTCTTAGGATACACACTTGGATCCCACGTCCCTCCGACACATGCACACGTGTCAATAGACAACCAATTAGAATAATAATAATTAAAATCGGGTCTTTACATAAAATGTTATGAATGACCAGTTCAGCAGGTAATTTTTTATGAGGTGGCATAATATGGACCACACAATAGGTGCATATGATACACACCTTAAAGGAGTGTGTATTGACGATTTTCCCAAGCTAACAAAGGTGGAACAGAATGATAAGGGTACTAGTAGTTGCACTGAACAAAAATGGAAATCCCCATCGTCGACGGTGAACTGATTGAGAAGAACGGCGATCCGTCGGAGCAGCCACCATTAATATTGTAGACACCCCAATCCGGGCCTTGGAGGTTCTTTAAACGCCCCGATGATGAAATAAAGGAAATAGTACCTTTGAGAACTTGAATGAAGGACTCCCTCAACCCAAAAATCCAGATAACCCAAAAACCCCAAAAACCCCAAAAGCCCTGTACTGAACCTAGAATGCCGCACGTAATAATTCTACACCACGCGGTACACCAAAATTCGCTATACCGTACGCCGTCATGAAGTCAACTGCACGGCATTTTAGGTAAAGTTCCGACTGGCTCAGAAAGCTGTCGGCCACGCCCACTTGAGCCATAGCTACAAAACGGCTTAGCTGAAAAAGCACTTGTAGCTCGCCCAGAAAGCACCTCCCCCATTTGAATTCAAAATCTTTGGCTCTTGCCTATAAATAGACCCCTCCACTCAAGAGAAAGGGGTCCCTAACCTCTCTCTCTCTCATCTTGCCCATACACTCACTCTCTATTCCCAAACCTTGAGAATGTTGCTCTAAAAACATTCTCTAGGCATTTCTTTTCTCAAATCACTCCATTTTTCTCCTCACCTTCAAAGATCAACCTTTTACTAACTTTGAGATCCCACCTACCAAAATACCTAACAACCACTCAAACCCACACTCATCCTTCGTCATCCGTCCTTGTCCACACTCATCCATCGCCGTCCGTCTTCATTCAAGCTCAAGATCAAAGGTAAAAATCAAGTTTCCTTGGGCTATGCCCTGTCCTGGCCCTGAGGGGATTCTTCTGCCATCAGGCTTAACCTCTTTTGGTTAAGTACTGACTTAAAAATCATTTTCGAAAGATAAAATAGCCACTGTACTAGGCATACCATGCCGCGCGGCGTTCTGATGCGTCGCGCGGCGTAGTATGTTCAGGCGCACGGTCTTTCATTATTTACTGTTTATTTGTTTAAACTGTCTGGATCATGGCCATTCTTCACTGGGCCTGTTTGTATTACTTAGATACTGTCATCGGTACTTTTCAGAATAAGACCATATCTACAAGCCATGTTTCATTTTCTAAATGAAGTTTTTCTTAATCATTTCAAGTGATCAAATGCATCAAAAGTTGTTTCATATTCACGACTTAAAGAAATGGTATAGTTCTGAAATGGGTCAGGAGTTGTGTATCTTCTGATGTCTTTAAGAAACATCGTACGAGGTATAAAGTACACCGGGCGTTGTTCTGGGTTCTGATGATAGTCTGACAGCAGAGAAGGTAAACCGCACGACATATCATAAGGCCGTGCGTGGCATTATGATAAGCCGTGTGTGAATGGTCATGATCTGGACAGTTTGCTAATTAATTATTTCAATTTGCAACATATCATTCACTCATCATTTCTGTATAGCAAACACCACGTGCACGCCAATGTGATATATTTTCCCATGTCCCTTCCCCTCTTGCTTGTTTATTAAAGAGTTTGATTTTCCGAAGGATATTCAAAATTTTCCCCTTTTGAAAATGTTTAGTAGAGACCGGTTTTACCGGGTGAGTGGGGTGCTTTTCAACAAAACCTTCCCCATTCGTAACGTGGCTCCCGAACCCAAAATCTCGACGTTTTTCACTAGACCAAAAGCCTTTTTCAAACGAGTTATCGGTTTCTCAGATCATCCATCTCAAAAATCCAAGTGGCGACTCTTCGAGGGCGTGCCGGTCGGGGAGCCCACAGTGGCGACTCTGCTGGGGAGAAATATTATTTGAAACTTTGGAACTTACTTTTATTTTCAAAGAATCGAATAATTGTGAGAGCCAAGCTTGAAAGGCATTTTTAAAAGGGGATTGTTAATATCTTTCTGAAAATAAAACTCTTTTATCCTGTACACTTTGCACCGCACAAGCCTCGCTAGTGTGTTCTGGCTATCTTGCCCGGTTTGCCGGTGACAAGCTCTCCCGGGATGCCTAGCAACCCTCGACCATGATGGGCCATCGTACTGCTCGACCATTGTCTTGCGATACACTCGACAATGGAAAGTACATCTTGGCTCTAGTCCGGGGAACCCTGCTGAGACCCAAACCAGCCTTTGCACTTGTACATAGCCATAGAACCTTCCCAACTAAGACATGAACCCGGAGATAGGACTTATGTGATATATCCTGTTTACGTATATTTCTTTTCTGTATATACATATCATCCATGCATCATTGTATCTTGCAGGTTAGAGGATAGGACTCCCTTAGAATTCTTTCCCCGGTTAGTCTAGGAGACTCTAAATCCATGGAGTTTGAGATACCTCCGGTGTTTGCCGTGCCCGAACGGCTCCCTTGATCTGGGTCTAACCTTGAGTGCGTACGTACCTGGATTCCGGTAGTCATATTGCTCTGTCTCGGATGGTCAAGGTAAGGAGATTGGCTTTGGTTCCGAAGCATTCGGAATTTAACCTACCTAACAGCACCTACCCGGAATATCGGAAATCTTCTGTAAAAATGCCTTAAGTGAGATCCAGGTCATAGTAGGTCTTAGGTTAGTTTCTAGGAGGCATGTAGAAGGTAGGGCGAGTATCCGTGATCAGTTGTGAGTTGCTCCCTTTTGCCTTATTGCCAGTTTTGAAACATTGGTCATCTGCGAGAAGAGGCTATACCCAATTGGTTTCGTCCACTCCGAAGACTGGTTTGCATAGACACCCTGGAAGGAACTCAATTGTTTGAAGTTCAGGTGGTACAGGAAGGACAGCCGTCAACAGAAATATTACAAGAGCCCGAAGTAGAAATACCACCCGAAAATCCCTTACCAATGGCTGACCAAGGAAATGGGGTAGAAGAGCTCAGGCAGAACATGGCTGCTTTGGATGCCTAACTCAAACAGTGCATTGTCAACGTCGACGCCCAACTCAAGGCTTCCGTTACATCCATGCAAAAGGACATGATCATGATGGTGGAAACTATGCAGGAAATTAGCGATAAGCTTCAGATCAGGCCTCCTCCACAGTCTGAACAGCCTAAAGAGGAAATGCTGGCCGCAGACCCTAATTTGGCTGCTCTTGTTGCTAAGATCAGTAAGCTGGAGGAGTCTATTCAAGAAACCAAGCGGCTTGGAAAGGGAGAAATTGACATGAACAAGCTATGCCTATTCCCAAACGCCAAATTACCTGAAAAGTTTAAAGGCGTGGACTTTGCAAAGTTTGACGGTATTGGCGATCCAAAGGCACACCTCTAGGGGTATGTTAGTTCTCTTACCATGCGAGGAATTGAGAAGGAAGCTATGGCACAGTTATTCCATGAGTCTCTGTCTGGCCCAGCCCTACAATGGTTTCTTACTCTCGAGCCGTCCAAGAAAAGGACTTGGGAAGATATTGGGACAGCCTTCGTAGCCCAATATGATTTCAATGTTGACCTGAAAATGATCACGAGGGAACTAGAGAGTACTAAGATGGGCGAAAAAGAGAGCTTCGCTGATTTCGTGAAGCGTTGGAGAGCCATGGCCGCACAAATGCAGAATAAGCCAGATCTGAAAGAACAAATTCGGATTATAATGAAGAACCTGCCGAGTTCCTTTGTGCCATACATGGTTCTTTCCCAAGCCGCCCCAAATTTTGAAACTTTCTATGATTCTGGGTTGGCTGTAGAAGAAGCCTTACGGGACGGTACCTTGGAGAAAAAGGAAACTGGATCAAAGTCTAAAAGAGCATACTCTGGCAACAGCAACGTCCTTTTCGGGAATACCAACCTGGCTGGAACCTCATCTACCAAGCCCGCAGAAGTTAACCAAATCTCCAAAAAACCAAAATCCCAAAATCGAGTCTTCACCCAGTTCAGTACCCCCAAGTCTACCTTGCTCAAGAAACTTACAGAGATCGGGGTAGAAACCTCTCTCGCCACCACAAACCATTCCGCCAAATCTAAACCAAAATTTCTACTGTGAGTTCCACCAGATGCCTGGCCATACCACTGACAACTGCATCCGCCTTCGTCATGAGATTCAAAATCTCATTAACAATATGGTTATCGATACCCCTCCCCCAGACAAACCAAATACCATTTCAAACCCCTAACCACAACATAACACCTCTTTTCGTATACCAATGATCAAACCACCCAAGATTTCAATCCAACCCTTTTCATTTCCTTGATACCGAACCAAAACCTGTCGTTTCTATGGGAATGGGAGAATACATGTGGGGACCTAATCTCTGATTGGGAGGAATTTGAAGCCACCAACTCCGAGAGAATTGTTGAACCCCCATTCGAGCCTGGATGGGAGGTTGATTGGTAGAATGTTCACGCTGACCCTCTTGATGGACTCTCCCTATACATGATGTTCGAAGGCCAGAACGAGAACTATCAAGTTCCTCAGGAACTTCCTAAATGGGAATGGGACCCGATCCCAGATGCATGCTTGCTACTGGCCATGGGTGATCCCCTGGACATGTTCTCCTTACCCATGATGTTCACTGAGGAATACCGACCCAAAATGGCAGCTTATAATTGGCCGGAGCTTGCTCCACTTCGCCCAGACTTTGCACAACAACGTGGGCCATAATCCGTGGTACTTAAATCCGGAGCCCCCAGAGCCGAAGGAAGAGATAACCCACTGTGAGTTTAACCCAATGGATTACATTGTGGATGAAGCTGAATTAGAGCCATCAGTTACCTTTCCTGAGGATACTAATGTCGCCATGATGAACTTGTGGGAAGATGAGCCGGGGGCCAAGACAAATCCATGGGCGAACTCTGATGTCGTCAACATAAAAGTAGGAAATGAGGAATGGACTGTGAACAAAGCAATGATGGAAGCTGAGCAATGGAAGCCTGAAGATCTTTGGAAAGATTTGGTTATCGCTGATCTAGCTGCCGATCTCCAGGATACCACCATTCGAAGCAAGCGCAAGGCTCCTGTTGACTTATGGAGTGAGGAATCGAAATATCGCCAGATTGACCATCTAACCAGAAGTGGCCGAGTCTATCAACCCCCTAACCTACAAACTGGAGAATCTTCTGCAGCTCCACCAGCCAAAGAGCCCTCTAACCCTTTCACTACCCCGATCAAAAATATTTTCCAACCCTTTGCTCCACTAGCCAAAGAGCTCTCCCATCCTGAGAACGATCCCGAAGGAATGATCGAGCAACAACTCAAGCAGACTCAGGCTAAAATGTCTATTTGGGATGTACTTGTTCACTCCACTCGCCATCGTGAAGGACTCATCCAAGCCCTTTCCCACCTGAAAGTCCCCTCCAATATAACCCTTGATGAGCTGGTGGCACTCATCAAAACCATACCCATCAAGCATGCCATAATCTTTCCCGATCGAGACCTGCCTGCTAAAGGAACTGACCACAATAAGCCACTGCATGTCACCCTGAAATGCCATGGTAGATGGGTTCCAATAATTCTGATTGACAATGGTTCCGCAATCAATGTTTGTCTGCTCCGTGTTGCCTACTGCTTGGGGTACAAAAATAAGGACTTCTCCCTGTCAGAAGTCAAAGTCCGAGCATATGACAACACTCGTCGAGATGTAGTTGGAACTCTTATGCTTCTTATGACCTTCGGGTCCTACCAAACTGAGGTGAAATTTCATGTGGTAAGCATCCCCGCTTCGTTCAACTTGCTGTTAGGAAGGCCCTGGCTGCATCGACCAGACATCATGGTTGTGCCCTCTACTCTCCATCAGAAAATTCGTTTAGGGCTTGAGACAGGATTGCTCACCATCCATGGGGACTCTAGAATTCGTGCGCCCACTGAGGACAACGCCTCACTTTTGGAAATTCAGCATGGGGAAGAAGACATTGCTCTGGGAGGTTTCTCGCTAGATACTTCCAATTCTGTTTTTTTGGTCAGGATATGATGACTTTGTCATTAGCAATGTCGCCATAAAAATAATGAAGAAGATGTCCTACATGCCAGGTCTGGGACTAGGAAAGAATCTGCAAGGACCTACAAAGTTTGAAGCATGGGAACTCTGATACGCACAATCGGTCTTGGTTACCTACCCTCAGGCGGCAGTAAAGTGAAAAAGGGGGAGAGATTGGAGGACTACTTCATTAAAGAAAAAGCGAAGTAGGTCTACCAAGGTCAGCCAGAACCATTCTGGGATAAGGAAACCAACACTCTGCTGCCAGGATTAGAGATATTCGCCAACGACGTTTGGCCGGAGAGCGAGGAAGAGTTTGAGGCTGCAGAAGAATGGGGAAAGCCAACCGATTGGATTGAGGTTTTCGACATGGGAAATCTGGCGATCCTGTTCAAGGAGAACGGACCAATGGGTACAGTCACGGAGGCTGAAGTGTTAATGCTAGGGCAGGAGGCCCTCGAAGATCCAACTACGCTCATCATGGATGCCGCTGGAGATTATAAGAACTGGACTTTCATACCGAGTGTGACATGCCATGGGCCTGATTCTGAGTCCGAGTCTGAGTCGTCCGAGTCCTCCCAGTCATCTGAGTCTTCTAAGTCTGTCGAGTCTGAGTCGGTGCCTCTTGGCCCAACTCCTCATGGTCTGTACTTTGAATTTGAGTCCACTCGTGTGTATGGTGCCTCCGAGGCCTTTGCTGATGATGAAATAAATGAATCTGATTCTGCTTACTTCCCTGGTTTTGAAATAAATTGTGTCGACCCCGATGACGAAGAGATCGATTTCGATGGGGACATTCCTAAAGAAATTCGATCCCTAGTCGAAAGGGAAGACGAGAGGCATGCTCAGCCTACAAAAGAAGAAGTTGTTTTAATAAATCTGAGAGATGAAGGGAATCCCCGAATAATCCAGATCGGTTCCGCGCTATCTGCAGAAGAGCGTCAGGCTCTCCTAAATCTGCTTAAAGAATTCGAGGACGTTTTCGCGTGGTCACATGCCGATATGCCCGGAATCGATCTTGAGATTGTGGAGCACCGGATTCCTCTTTATCCCGACGCAAAACCTGTAAAACAGAAATTAAGGTGCATGAGACTTGATTGGGTGCTTAAAATAAAAGAAGAGGTCACTAACCAGATCAATGCAGGATTCCTAATAGTAACCGAATACCCTCAGTAGGTCGCAAACATTGTCCCCGTCCCTAAAAAGGATGGCAAAATTAGGGTCTGCGTTGATTTCAGGGACTTAAACAAAGCAAGCCCAAAAGATGATTTCCCACTGCCACATATTGATGTATTGGTTGACAACACCGCTGGGCATGCTTTGCTCTCTTTCATGGATGGCTTTTCAGGTTATAATCAAATCTTTATGGCCCCAGAAGATCAGGAGAAAACCACGTTTGTCACTGAATGGGGAACTTATTGCTACCGGGTGATGCCTTTCGGATTGAAGAATGCGGGATCTACCTATCAACGGGCCGCTACAACCTTGCTACATGACATGATTCATAAGGAAGTAGAGGTTTATGTTGATGCTATGATCGTCAAAGCAAAGGAGCGAGAAGGACACTTACCCGCACTCAGGAAGTTCTTCGAGAGAATCAAAAAGTACAGGATGCGCCTCAACCCGGCCAAATGCACGTTTGGAGTAACTGTAGGGAAGATGTTGGGGTTCATGATCACCACTCGAGGCATTGAAGTCGATCCCTCAAAAATTAAAGCTATTCTGGAAATGGAACCACCGCGGTCCGAAAAAGATGTAAGAAGTTTTCTTTGCAAGATACAATTTATTTGCCAGTTCATTGCAAAGTTGACTTCGACCTATGAACTGATATTCCGCCTACTTAAGAAAGGAGTACCATTTAAGTGGGACGACAAATGCTAGAAAGCTTTCGAAGCTATCAAAGCTTATCTACAGAATGACACCACTTGTAGCAGGAAAACCTTTGATCCTATACCTGTCAGTCACCTCGTCCTCAATGGGGTGTATGTTGGCACAGGAAGGAGACGATGGGGTTGAAAGGTCTATCTACTATCTCAGCAAAAAGATGGTCGGATGCGAAGAGAACTATACTCCGTTGGAAAAGACATGCTGGGCACTTGTTTGGACTTCCAAGAAATTGAGACATTACATGCTAGCTTACCCAGTAAGGCTAATTTCTTGAATGGATCCCCTCAAATACCTGTTTGAGAAACAAGCTCTTATGGGAAGGCTGGCACGATGGCTACTAATGCTAGCTGAGTTTGAATTAAAATATGTCACCAAGAAGTCTGTAAAAGGAAGAACAATTGCCGAGTTCTTAGCCGATTGTCTAGTTGAAGAAGGCGAAGATGCCGAGTTTAAGTTTCCTGACGAAGACATAATGACTACAGCTGAGGATGTTTGGCAGCTATACTTCGACGGAGCCGCTAACCAGAAAGGATTTGGAATCGGCGTGTTGCTGGTTTCACCTGATGGATCGCATATTCCGCTTGCATTCAAATTCAACTTTGAAGTCACCAACAATCAAGGCGGAATATGAAGCTTGTATTGTAGGCATGGAAGCAACCACTGAGATTGGAATAGAAAAGTTAGAGGTTGTGGGGGATTCCAACCTGGTTGTATCATAAGCTAACGGCGATTGGAAAGTTAAAGAAGAGAAGTTGAAGCCGTATCACCAGGATCTCGAGGATCTTATTCCTCACTTCAACAAGGTAACATTTACTCACGTCCCGAGGCTTTGGCAACACTGGCATCCATGGTCGAAATTGCCATCGGTGTGAAATTAAGGCCTATTGTGATTGAACAAAGGGATACACCGATATACCAGCATGTCATGGTTGTTGACGTGCCTGATGATGGTCACCCCTGGTATTATGATATTTGGAGGTTTGTGGAAAGAGGAGAATACCCTGCTGAAGCAAGCAAAAAACATCGAATTGCCCTCCAGAGGATGGCAGCCTAGTATGTCATTTGTGGAGGAAATTTGTATCGAAGATCACACTGTGGCATGCACAAGTTATGCATCCATAGTGCAGATGCAAAAAGAGTGATGGAAGAAGTCCATGAAGGGGTATGCGGCCCTCATATGAACGGCATGATGCTTGCCAAGAAGATTCTAAGACAGGGATATTTTTGGTCTACCATGGAGACATAATGTGTAGAATATGTACGACATTGCCACAAATGCCAGATCCATGCCAACCTCACACATGTCCTACCATCCGAGCTACATCAAATGACTTCTCCTTGGCCTTTTTCGGTATGGGGGATTGACGTCATCGGAAGAATCGTACCAGCAGCATCCAATGGTCACAAATTTATCTTGGTTGCTATCGATTACTTCACAAAATGGTAGAAGCTGCTTCTTACGCCACTCTGACCGTGGTTCAAGTTGCACACTTTATTAAGCAAAACGTCATCTACCGGTACAGGGTCCCTCAGGCATTCGTGTCGGACAATGGAGTTCATTTCAAGGGGCGAGCTAGGGAAGTCTTGGAGGAATTTCAGATCCAAGTACACAAGTCAATAACCTATCAGCCGCAGACCAACGGAGCTGTGGAAAGCCAACAAGACGATCAAAGCCATTCTGGAAAAGACTACCCAATCTGCAAGAGACTGGCATGAGCAGTTGCCGCTAGCTTTGTGGGGGTATCGCACATCTGTATGTACGCCAACAGGAGCAACTCTTTACTCTTTGGTCTACGGTATGGAGGCTGTGCTTCCCATTGAGCTGGAAGTTCCCTCTCTTCGGACTATGATTGAGTGTGAGGTCCAAGAGGCAGAATGGCTAAGCAATCGGTTTGAAGAGCTCATGTTGTTTGACGAACGCCAGCTGAGAGCTCTCTATCACATTCAGGGATACCAGAGGAGAATTGCACGTGCTTTCAACAAGAAAATGAAACCCAGGGACTTGGCAGAGGGTGACATGGTTTTGAAGGAAATTCGGGTACCAGTTTACGATCCACGAGGAAAGTTTTGACCAAAGTGGTCTGGCCCGTACATCATCAAGACCATCCTATCCGGAGGGGCTACACAGCTCATTGACCTGGATGGAAATGAGTTCTCGACCTTGGTCAACCTGGATCAACTTAAGCGCTATTATCCCTGAGAGAAGCTCGCTGGGCTGAATACCGCAAGGGCGGGCAGTCCCTGGCAAAAATTTGAGCAAAAGTCTGCTAGGCTGAAAACTCGCAAGGGCATCATAGGCAAAAGTCAAGGCATATAATAAATGAGCTCATTAGGCTAAAAACCTGAAAGGGCAGTACTAGGCAAAATTTAGAGCGTAAAAGGAGAGTGTCAAAACCAGAGCGAACCCTACCCTGAACTACGTTATGACCTGATTCCTTTGCCAAAAGGATACGTAGGCAGCCTCACTCTGAGGCCCGGTCACAAATAGTCAAAACAAAAATCTAGGTTGAGAGAATTCGAAGCACGGAATCAAAGAGGGGGAAACCCTCCATAACTCATTTTATTATGATAACTACTTCTAGTACATAAGGCTGATCATGACTTTCTAAAATAAAAAGTGCAACATGATGAAAGCGGGTCCACAATTTATTCTATGATCAGGGTGGTAGGATTGAGTCAGTTTCCTTGAGCTCCAGCCCTCGCGGCAATGTCCCTCCTGAGCCATTTCCTGCAGCTCCCGCGTGTCGCCACGGATGGGTAGGGATGCGCATCGGTCACCTCACGAGCCCTCCAGAGTCGCTGATAGTTGCAGAGAACGGAATGGCGAACGAGAGGCAGAACCACATCCACCGGAACCTCTGCAGGTGCCTCTTGTCTCAGGCCAAGCTGACGCTGAATCTGGTAGGTGATGTAGAAGGTGAAAGCCTCCAAACCAGCAAGGAAAACCCACTGGGGGCCCATAAGTGCACTGTCATAGGTGGAAGGTCTAGCCACGAACACCTCCAAGAAATGGTCTCGGCCCGCAGACGCTTGAAGAAGTTGACCCACTCAGAAACCCGCCTATCCATAAACTCAAAGCATCGTCGAGACAGCAGCCTAGCCTCGTACGCCCAATTGCCAGGGGGAATGATCAACACATTCACCTTGTCACAAAGCCAAATCTGTGAAGAGAGGAAAAACAAGTAAGGAACCATAGAAAGCCAAGCCGAGCGTTAAGGTAAAATGAAAACGTGAGAAAAAACCCGAAAAAGGAGAGTTGAGTGAGAAGCCTACCTGTAGGAGGAGAGGACTGCACCCAAAAGTCTCAGTCTTTCTAGAACGAACCTTGTCCAAACCCATCAAAGTCTCAGCCAAAACTATCAGAATCACGTCCTTCCGGGCCTCAATCTGAACTGCGATGCTAACCAACATTGAGCTAGCATGGCCAGTAGAAGGAACCAAGAGATAAGCTGCAAGCAGGCACATGCAAAGGGCGATCATGTGCCGAGACTGATAGGTCACGTATGTGAGATCACCAGGAGGGGAGAACATCTCGATGAGCCGCATTGTGTTGAGATAACCATTGTTGATCAAAGAGCGGGCAGCACCACCACTCAATCCCAGAACCGCAGCCAAAACCTTGTAGATGCTCTCACGCACGGGAGGAACGATGACCTCTCTCGAGCCAAAGCCGCCAAGGTATGCACAGAACTCCTCCATGGTAGGACAAAGCTCCTGCTTGCCGAAACGGAACACATGGACTTCTAGATCCCAGAGACTCGCGGCTGCCCTCAGAAGCTCGGGACGGAGTCGAATGTTACGAAGGTACCTCATGGAGTAGAGACCATGAGCCCAGAAGTTGAGCCAATTGACGCCCTCCATCGAAATCAACCATGGGCGAAGTGAGCCAGTGAGAGAAAGAGCCATTGGGATGAAGGGAGAACTTTTGGAAGATAAGAGATGAGTGGGGTGAGAAGAATTTGAAGTTAAAGACCTGAATTATAGGAGGAATGGAAGGGACAACTCCAACTTTCAAAGAGCCTTGGGCTTCCAAAAGTGCAAATTTTCCATGAGTCTTGCATAGGAAAAGGCTTGGTCATAGCCTAGAAGCACAATGCAGACATGCATTGGCTCAAAAATGCCATTGCATAGGTCAAACTTCAACCATCGTGCAATCTGTCTTGGGAAGCAGCAAACTGCAGACTGTCAAGAAAATAGTCACGCGCGGCATAATGGAGCGGCGCACGGCATATTGAATCTAGAAAGTCATCACGGTGTAGCATCAATATCCCGCGGGACCTTATGACATAACGCATGGCGTTTTGAGGCGACACGCGACATGTTAATGTCTGCATTCCTGCAGTTTTTGACAGCAGAGGTACGGAATGAATTTGAAGCATCTCGGGGCATCACCAAACACCAAAGCACACTCCAACGAGTATTTTGGACTTCAGGAATGTTTCGCTTCTGGTCAACTCACAAAATTCAAAGTTGTAGTACAAAAAGTCAAAGAAATCCCATTTCTAAGTCAAATCAAGGTAGCAAATCATGTTTCGAGTCGTCCCAAGTTGTTCCTTTGAGTCATACAGGTCATAATGGTCAAAAGTGACTTAGTCCAAGTTCCGGTTCGAGCCCTGGGTCAAAAATTGAAGTTGTCACCCATCAAAGTCAACGTTTTCCTAGCTTTTAAGCATATTCCAAGCATAAGGTTGAACTTTTGAGTCGCACTCTAAGTCTCAAAGGTTGTCATTGTTGTATATAGTCGTGTTCGAGTCCGTACCAAGGGCGTTTGTGTAAATTCTCGGATGTAGCGTCAATTTTTCAAAGTTCATTCAATTACGTTCTTTGATTTCTCTTCCTTTGTCAATGTGGTTCCTATTATAAACCTTGTATCGGATTCAGTTTTGGGATCAATGGTTAGTTGTACATTCTGGTAAGTGTCTTAGTTACTCAATTTTCTCTGCACAGTAGCAATAAAAAAATTGAATGACAAAGACATTGAAAGAACAGTTTTCTGTGCATATATATATATAAACCCAGTGGCATCTATGAGTCGAAGTACATAACGAAACAAGGCATGCAAGCCCGATGCTTAAAATCCTATCTACCAAGGGCAAACAAGCACCCTACAAAAGGAAGCACGCAGGCTCCACCAAAAGGCAAAAAGTAAAAAGAGGAGACTCAATCCTCATCATTGCCATCCTCACCCTCCTCCTCGTCCTCCTCAGAGACCTCCTCCTCCGCCTCGGAGCTAGCAACCTCCTGAGTGCAAGTAACCCTGGGCACGGTACTCCCAGAAGTATCTTCCAGGTTAATGTCCGTAGGCTCCTCGGTCTCGTCAGAAACAGCGATAGGCTCCTCCTCGGTGCCAGCAGAGTGTCGCTATCTCTGCGATGGCCGCTCCTCCTGAGAGCCAGCGGAAGAAGCCTGTTGCGCTGGCATGCGCACGAACTTCCGACGTAGTCCCCGTGAAGCCTCACCTCCAGCCTGCAAAAGCATAACATTCGTATAGCATTTGCATTGTAATCATGAATAAGGGTAATGAAAGTAGGGTAAGTAGCTATGTGTTCAAGGGTTTACCATCATCCCTCCGACGCAAGTCAGTATTAGTGGGGGATGGCCCATGGCGTACTGTCGCACGAGCTGCTCCAGGCCCATCATGGCCGCCGCCATCTGTAACGCCCCGATTTTTGGGTACGTTAAATAGACAATTTTATTGAATATTTAAAGAGAGTCTGACTCATTATTACATCATAACTCTCACATGAGTTCATCAATTACACAAGGGAGGGAAACTAGGGTTCCTAACTACAGCTTTGCCTACTCCTCCATCCTAGCCAGCTCTTCTGCTCCAAAGGCCTCCAAGGTGTACAGCTCACCTTGATCATCTACAAAGTCTGACACATTATACCAGCGTTGCGACCGATATAATATGTCAGGGTCACCAAAGGTAACACCATGAGCTACAAAAGCTCAGTAGAATAAACCCATACCCGCTAACCCATAACTTACGCAAAACAAGTCATAGATATTTAACGATGTCTAATCAGCACATGCGTATTCAACAACTATCAACAATGACACACCCACATTCCCTATTCAACTATCGTTGGTGTCCGTGACATCTGAGTTACTCCTAAGCAGCATTTTGTAGACCGTGTCACCATCTTCACTTTTCATTTACCAAATCAACATTTCGAAAAGTCTTCCAGCTCTCGCTACCAATGAGGCTACCACGTCTGGCTCCATTGGCAACGCACACAATGGGCTACCATGTCTGGCCACATTGCAGTTTTTACAACTCATTCAAATCTTGCATTGGCTCCTCTCCGCAGATAACCAAGCCATATTACCAATGAGACTACCACGTCCGGCCCCATTGGCAATCTTCACAATGGGCTACCAAGTCCAGCCACATTGCGGATTTCACAAGTCCACACAATGGGCTACCAAGTCCGGCCACATTGTGGTTTTCACAAGTCCACACAATGGGCTACCAAGTCCGGCCACATTGCGGTTTCAAAACATATCCTCTCATTCACCACACCCTAGGTGTCATGTTTCTAATTTTCCAACTTTTGTGTCTCGTTCTCATGCAATGACTCCGCGGCGGGACATAAATTATTCATTGTAATCTTGGAACTAAACTAGCAAGATCATCCAACCCTATGTTACTCCTCATGCTCCTATTATCACATAATCATGCTCAACTTCTAACACACAATATAAAGCATAGTGTCACATGGACGAACATCTTTGGAGTGGAAAACCACTTAAGCTCTATCACAAATCAAGTAGGTAATCCAAGTAATCACGTATACAAGCTCATAACCATTCTAAGATCAAAATACGAATACTTTTCCATCAAGTTTATATTTCAAAAATTCCATTCTTTCTTCCTTTTAGGGAAGTTTCAAACAACACATGTTTTTCCGGAAAATAAAATCGGGATATTCAACATACTCCCCTTCCTTTTCAAATCTTTAGTAAAACATTTTTCAAGTTCTTATGCATTTCGATCATACAATCAACATACAAGAATCATACGATATACATCAAGATATAAGGTGCGGAAAATTCCACATGATCATACAATTATATATACTTAGGATTAGAGTGTAAGGATAATCTACATTCATTCCAACATATGCATACCATACGTTATATTTAGAGTTAGAAAGTATAGGAAAAATCTACCGTTCTTCTTGGTGGTAGTGACGACTACGAATGAAAGAAGGTACGTCGGACGGAGTGACTTCCTATGGTAGGCTTCCGGTAGCTTCGAAAGAGATAGGTTTCTCTCGAAACTAAGTCTTGACTAATACTACTACAACTTTTGGATCGAAAGGGTGGTTGAGTGGCGGTTTAGTGGCGGTCTTGGATGAGTTTCTTGAAGAACTTGGGAAGAACTCAAGAACAACTCAAGAACAAGCAAGAACAAGGCAAGAATACAAGACTTTCTAGAGAGAGAAGTTGAAGAATGGAAGGTGTGAGTTGAATGGCAAGCATGGGGTGTTATTTATAGCCAAAGATTGGCTCCCTCTCTCTCCTCCTTGGCCGGCCTCTCTCTCCCTCTTTATCCAATGGATTTTGTTCCATTGTGTTGTCATCTCAAGCCTTGAAAGCATACAAAGACTATCTTTCCTTGTACTTCCATTTTAGGACAACTTTAGGTTATTTTAAAGGGTTCCTAGTCTTGTCTAGTTGTGGGCAGCATGCCCTTGGAAAAAGGATTCCGTTCCTTTCGCCAAAGCGGCCCTTTTTGGATCGAGGGAGCGCGAGCAGAGAAGCAAGTGCTCGGAATACAGAGTTGCCACTCGGGTTTGAAGGTCCGACACCCAAGGAACCGTATTTCAAAGCACCTGCCATGCTATTTGATTTGAAAAAGTGAAGGAAACCAGTCCGTCATAACCATATCTGGGTTCGGGAGCCAGGTTACGAGAGGGGAAGGGTTTTAAGGCACCCCTCTCGCCCAATCCGGAGATCGGTCTCTACTTAGGCATTTTGAAAACATTACGATTCTTCTTTTATTAATCAATTTTTAGCCAATTAGGGCTGGGGAACAGTTAATCGGGGATTAAAACTGTAACACTTTGCAGGATGAGATCAATATGGCATGGATGAGCAGTTAGTATAGGATGAGAACAGACTGCTGTGGGAGTTTAAACAGACTGGAAAGCCCCTGTTTTGGAGTGTCGTATGCAGGAAGAAACCAGTATGCACTGATCAAGTCAACGCATGCTGATCATACCTGCGCGCGCCACTACAAAACCTGCACGCACCAGTAAGCCTAAGCCCACAACTCTTATTCTCAAACCCTCTGGGCTCTGGAAGGACCAGTGCACACCCAGGACAAACCAAGCAGTTTAAAAGCAGCTATAATGTACAGTTTAAAGGCCGAAAAGCCCTACAAATTAACAAAACACCCCATAAACAGTGTGGAGTCAAAATGACGGCCTAAGGCCAAGTTACCCGTGCAAGGCCACACACTGGTCAGAGACAGTCTAGCGCGCGATGGAGTCAGTCTGTCGCGCGAGGGTGCGCCCTGGCGCGCGATGGTTGCGCTCTGGCACGCGATTGTCGCGCCCTAGCGCGAGCGGGACTGAACCAGACCAGTGCTTGGTTTACAAGTTTCTGGGTTCGGAGACATATTCAGAAAGGTCCCAGTAGTACTCCATAACAGCAGAAACTCATATTGAACTAAGACTAGCAGTTTATACTAAGGAAAGCAGTAAACTGATTTTTTTCATGCTTAACAGTGATCTATATGTAAGAAAAACATAAACTAGTAGGAAACCAATCCCCACACGGTCCAGTGCACGCAGCAACAGAGTGTCGTGCGCGAGAGTGGGACCGTCGCGCGCTGGTTCTTACCATGACGATTTTTGAAACCTTGCCAGCTTTAGGGCCAGGACTGGTATTGATTACCAGTCTTGACCCTGCCAGTCCCCCTTAGGGATCAGAACAGAGAGCAGAATAAAGGTAAGCTATACCTTTGGTCTTTGAGTTTGAATGGGTGTTTGAGCTTTGAATTTGGGTTGAGGTTGTTTTGTAGACACCTCCCAAACGGGGCATCGCCATACAGATTGATCATGTTTGTTTGCTTTGTAAACCAAAATCATGGACATTCCCATGGCTAGGAACATCGCCACATGATAACGGTTATCATCAAAACAGAGTCGCCACCCAGTTTATTAAAATTGGGAAAACAGATAGAGATTCTGGACACGGGAGCCAAAAGTACAATAAGGGGAAGGTGTTAGGCACCCCTCTTTGCCCAGTCATGGACATTCCCATGTAGATGCTTTGTTTAATTCTAACACATAGTCTGTTTATTTATTCCTTTAAACAGTAAGTAAGGTGAGCCAATGTGATAAGTAAAGCATGCGTCAGGAAAGCAGAACAAAACAAACTGTCCCAGGGAGATGGATCCCGCGGCCGGTGAATAGATGTCATGGCCGAGGGATCCTCCTGGTTTGATGTACCGACCGAGGGATCGGAGCCCCGGTCGATGTTCTTCCTCACACCAGACAGAACGATTAACAGATAATCAAAATGCTACGGTTAGTCAGAAATACAGTAAATAAAACAAACCAGAGGCCATTGGGCCTCACCACCTTGATCCCTCAGTTGCTCGATTGCTTCGGATTGGGTGTGATTGACTGATTGCTTGATTGAAAACCCTAGGGTTAGGGTTTGAACTTCGGGGTTTGATCGCCGGATTGACGGCTACCTTCGGGAGGTTAGGGCTTTTGAGGAGTGGGATTGAGAGAGTATTTTGACAGAGTTTTGTGGCTTGAGAGAGTGTATACTCTGATGAATTTCGTGTGTGTTTATTTTCGGAGTCCAAAGGCCCTTTATATAGGCAATTGGTGACTCACTCCGGCCAATCAAATGGCACACTACAAGAAAATACACATTCGGCGACCAAATTCGGCGACCAAAGTAAATTTGGTCGCCTGAAGGTCAAAAATTGCCGACAAAAATAGTTTTGTCCGGGGATGGTTAACTTTCGCCAACAAAAATATGTTTTGTCATCATTCGTATATGTTACACCGACTAAATTATCGTTTAGTCGGGGAATGTTCGCGCGAAAACTTCCCCCCGATGCCAGAAGGCGGGAATACATTTGGCAACCAAAAATTTTGTCGTTGAAGCATAAGTTTCACCAACTAATTAATTTTAGTCGGTGATAAATTTGATTATTCCGCCAAAAAATCCCGTGAAAATATTTGGCGGGGCTTTAAAATAATTCATCCATGAAAAAGAAAATTGATATTGGGGAGTATTTACCCAAAACTACGTAGTTTTGGTTGTAAGTTTATGGGTTTGGCCGGGTAATGTTATCTCGATTCCCCCGAATCCCCTCTTCACTTTACTACTCCTGCTCCATCTCAACAGTGCTCTGGCGAAAGGCGAAAGCGTATACCCCTCTCTCTCTCTCTCTCTCTCTCTCTCTCTCCCTCCCTCCCTCCGACTCCGACTCTCTCCGACTTCTTGGAATTTCTGTGCAGGTGGGCTAATGGTGTGAAATCAGGGCTCAACGTGATGTGCGATTTTGGAGAAGTGACCATGACTGTAGGCCTGTAGCATAGCGTACGTCTCTCTCTCTCTCTCTCTCTCTCGCGTTGCAATTCTTGTGCATGTGGACAAACTTGTGAAATCTGGGCTGCTCAATGTGTTTGGAAACATTACGAACAGCAATAGGGCTCAATCTGCTAGTATAGAATGTATAACTTGTTTGGTTCTTAATTTTTGTCAAATTTTTACTAAAAGATGGAAGAGAGGGGTAGGGTTTATGTTTTTCTGTATTTTTTCTGCTAAAAGGTGGAAGAAAGGGGTAGGGTTTCGGTTTGTCCATATTAATTTTAACAAAAAAGGTGGAAGAAAGGGGTAGGGTTGTGGGTTTTCCGTATTTGTTTACTAAAAGGTAGAAAAAAGAGGCAGAGTTTTGATTTTTTCATATTATTTTAACTAAAAGGTGGAAGAAAGGGGTAGGGTTTTGGTTAATCCCAAAAAGTTGGTATGTCTTGACCACAAAAGGGGTAGGGTTTTTGTTTTTCTGTATTTTTTCTGCTAAAAGGTGGAAGAAAGAGGTAGGGTTTTGGTTTTTCCATATTAATTTTAACAAAAAAGGTGGAAGAAAGGGGTAGGGTTGTGGGTTTTCCGTATTTGTTAACTAAAAGGTAGAAAAAAGAGGCAGAGTTTTGATATTTTCATATTATTTTAACTAAAAGGTGGAAGAAAGGGGTGTGGGTTTTGGTTAATCCCAAAAAGTGGGTAGGGTTTTGGTTAATCCCAAAAAGTTAGTATGTTTTGACCTCAAAAGGGGTGGTATCCTTTTATGGGTTTTTCTTAATTGCTAAGAGTTACCGGGGAATACTATCCTAGTAGGTTAGTGCTGAAAAGGTCCTATTTCTCTTTGCCCACTAAAAGTGGAAATAAAGGCTCAAGGTGGACCAGCTTGGTGAGGGCTATGAGGTCTGGTGGGTCTCTCGTAAAGTACTGGATGTTTCAATTATAACTTCAAACTGTTTGGTGTTGCTGTTTTTTCCAATAATGTGAGGGCCAAGTGATGTGGGGGTCTGCAATTCTAGAATATAAGTGTTGAGAAGGTCTTATTTCCTTGCTTATTGAAGTGGAAACAAGTACTGCTCATGGTGGTCAATGTTCGTTAGAATCTGTGCTCCAATTTTTTTGATTTTTTTTGATTGGCGAATCTGTGCTCCAATTGCCTTATTGTGTCTGGTGATGCTTTGGATTGTAGCTAAAAAGCCTAAAATCTCTGTTTGGTTTTTTTTTTTTTTCTGATTTAGGATTCTTGGGTTGAGATTTGCTATCTTTTAAAATCAGTACTATTCTCCTACTTTCTAATAGTTACTTTTTGGGAAGCAATTAATTTGTTTTCATATCAGGTCTCTTCCTTTAAAGACAACAAGAAGACATCTCGTTGTTAACACTAAATTATGTATGTCTTGTGTGTTTCTTCTTTATTATGCATTGTCTCAACTCTAAATTAGCACTGCATCCATTTATAATTATTAGTCTTTGTGTCTGCAAAAGTGCTGAACTTGCTTAATTTGGGTTCTTTGCTGATCTTTGCAACAGGCCGTTACTGCTCTTAAGAAAGGAGCGTATTTGCTCAAGTACGAAAGAAGGGGAAAACCTAAGTTTTGTCCCTTCCGGCTCGCAAATGTAAGTTTATTTTTTATATGTGCTGACTTCTGTATGCCTTTCCTACTTCTGTTCATTTATTACACCAGTAGAAACAACAACACTACAGTTTATTTTTGCTTCTTCTGCATTGCACTTACAGTTTTACCTGATTTTCTTGAAATGAGAACGTGGAGTTTTTATTTCTGATTTTTTAGTTCCTTTTCTTCTAGAGAATGGAGTTGGTTTATTGTTTACCTATTATAATGAGACCTCATCGACTGTCAGTAACCCTTTCAAAATTATGTCCGAATATTGCTGCTAATAAATGCAGTGTACTTTGGTCAGAAACGCGAGGTGGCAATTGTAAGTTTCAGTAACTTGTGATTTAGTTAGCAATGGAAACTGTTTTAACCACAGATGTTTGTGATCTTACTGAGCTAGATATTGTCTGGGACCAAGGACCTGATCATTTTCTATTTCGCTACTTGGTAATTTGTCTTCAGATGCTCTATTTCAGAGTTCTGTTGGGTTGCGATTATGTATATGAACTCTTCCAGAGTGTAGACAAAAACTGGGTGTGATTTGTCTAAAATTCAGTTGTTTTTAGTGATATGTATACTTTGCGCTATGGGGTTTAACCGGAAACACTTAGCAATGATAACACTTGTTTGTGATTCGAAACCTGTGGCTGTGGTGTTTAGGGTGCAACTGTTAGTGTTCTCTTCCGAACCATGTAATGTTATGGGTTCAAATTCCCTTGAGCAGTTACACAAAGCGCTTATTATGTGAATCTGTGTTGTTTATATTCATTAGAGGCGTAAAAACTGAAGTGAGTAAAAATGTGTGAATGACAATAGTACATCCATGAATTGGAGATCCAAATGATTTGACTGTGTAGAATTTTGTCTTTGACTGGGATGGGTAACAAAACAAGACAGGAAACCTGCAATACTCAGGCTATTTTGTCTTTGCCCCTTTCTTTTTCTCTGTGCATTTCTACTGACTATGTTCCTCTCTTCTCTTCAACTCTTCGATAGCTGAATCCATAGAGCAGAATTCTGCCTCCCATTCTATCTCTGTGCATAATTTCATATAACACAGATAAGCATACATCACCTTGTTGGTGTCTTCAAATCAGTGTGAGGAGCTCCTTTTGGGCCTCTCCGTCGGGGGTGAACAACAATTTCAGTAGTTTTTATGTTGACTCATTGTTGGACATGTTAATATAACTGTTCGACTTGTTAATGTTGGCAATGTTAACTATTCTTCGGATAGGAATTGTAACTCTACCCAACTTAGTGAACTACCTTCTCTCAGTTCTGACTTTTTGCTATTTATGCTAATACCACGTTTCTCTCTGTCTCTAGTTAACAGCCATATTTGGTCATGGAAATTGTCCTAACTAGTCCAACTTGTTTGGTGAGGAAAAAAGACCCAACTTGTTTGGTGAGGAAAAAAGACCAAGGAACTTACTTATGGGCTTACTCATATGTCTATAAGCATCTTGCCTCTAACAACTTGTTTCTGTTTATTTCATAGTTCATAGTTACGCAAAATGTCCGAACGAGGAAAATTGTTGCTCCAACCTGGTTTTCTAGCAACTCATGTCAAAACAGATTATGAGAGGAAAAAAATGAGTGGATAAAGAGGAACAATGAGATACGTAAATCTCATGGGGTGAAGAATAATGCAACTCTATTTATGGATGATGATGACAATGAGTCTGTTTCTTTTGAGCAGGAGGTACAATATATAAGTATACGTTAATGATCAGCAAAAATAATGTATCTTTTTCTATCTTTCTTTTATTTCTATTATTGTCTTGTGTTGTGAATTATGTACATTATATATTTATGCTTGGGCATTCTATATTATGTTGTTATAGGCCATAGAGATGCCACCAGGTCATCGAAATGTTAGAGGGCATAGAGATACACCATCTCCTCCTCAAAGTGTTACACCATCTCCAACTCAAGGGTTAACCTCATCTCCACATACACCATCCCCCCTCCAAAATGTTATACCATCTCCAACCCAAGAGTTAACCTCATCTCCACATACACCATCTCCCCCTCAAAATGTTACACCATCTCCAACCCAAGGGTTAACCTCATCTCCACCCCAAGGGTTAATCCCATCTCCACATACACCATCTCCCCATCAAAGTGGTACGCCATCTCCACCTCAAGGGTTAACTTCATCCACACCCCCTATCGTTGCACAATCTTCACAAGTGAATGGCGCAGGTAAGATAATTTTAGCTTATGTTTCATGAATGCTTTGCTTTCATCATTGTACCCTATTTCGAATCTATTGTTTGTTCAACAGGTCCATCATCCTCAAAGCGTGTGCGGGGACCTACTGTTGGCAAAAGTTTAGATAAATTCATAGCACACCATGAAGGAAAAAAGCTTGTAGTTACTGTCCCAGAGGAGATGAAGGCATTCTGTGGGGTGAATGCCACCATGGCAGCAACTGATCTTGGGGTACAGATTAGGAGGTTTTGCCCTATTCAAGGCTTTGCCCATTCATGGAAGTCTGTGGACCCAATGGCTAAAAAAGCCATCCTGCAATCTAATCGAGTAACGATTCTCTATTCCATAATTTAGTTAGTGTTCTTGTAAGAAGGAAGTGTATCAATTAGTGTATTATGGTTGCAGGACAAGTTTGACATCGTAGATGGAACAGAGGGAAATTCACTGGCTGATGCTGTAACTGACAATAAGGCCTCCCTTTTGTATAAAGATTGGAAGTGTAACATGAGGCGTCATTATAGAAAACTTAGGAAAGTGAAAGTCGACCCATATAGTAGTCCATATCCAGGGATGCATATGGATGACTGGAAGTACTTAATCGACAAAGTATTCAAAGATCCAAAAATTCGGGTAAGTTACTACCTATTAGTTTTAAACTCTTATGTGACATTCATACATAACCGCATAAATATATTTGCAGAAGCGCTGCATAGCTGGAAAAAAAAACAGGAAAAAACTCCCGTTTAACCACACTATGGGATCCAAATCTTTTCCTGCTGCGATGTCCATTGAGGTGAGAAGTTTAGAAAAGCAAATGTAATAGTAGGAAATTATTGTTATTTTTGGTGATATTGATTGGCCAAACTTTATCGACTTGAATTTGACAGGCTGAAGGAAATGATAATGAACTTCCCGACTTCTGTAAATTCTTCAAAAAATCACATACGCTGAAGAAGACAAAAGAGTGGATCAAACCTACTTGTGCAGTGCTACATGTATGTCTTACAACTGTGTTATTCTAGGCCCTTAATTTCGATGCCGTCCTCAGGGACACCCCGGTCACCTACGCCATTGATGAATTCTTCGCTCACTGGTCAGTTAGAATTTTTTTTCAGTTATCAGTGGCGGTGAAATTCGTAATTTTTAACTTCGATCCGGATTTGGATTGCTGTGCTACCGTACTATAGTGTAACTGTTAGGCTCTGTTTGGACAGTAGCGGCTCAAGTTTTTATTCTTTTTTAGGGCAGCTGAAGGTTGAGAAATGTGTCATGTTTTGTAGAAAGATATAGATTCTTGAATGACTACAATCTGTGACATGAAAGATTTTTAATAGGTCCGATTAAACAGTCAATACCATCAAGATCTTGTTGTCTTCTGAAATTTTTTTTTGGGGGGTTCTGTTTGTTGGGAGTGGGGTTGTTGTGGGCTTTGGTTGTTGAGTCTAGGGTTCGTTTTGTTTAGTCTAGCTGACCCTGTATGTTCCTGGCTGCTCCTTGCGATATGATTACCTTTTGATGCTTAACTGTTGAACTTTTAACTGCCAAATCCTAGTTCGATGTTGTTGGACTGCATTTACTCTCATGCTCTGCTATATGTTGTGTCCGAATGTTCCCTTTGATGTTGAATTACAAGACTAATGGTGAACTACTGAGCTTTTAACTGCAAATTCTGGTTTCGTGTTGCTGAATTGCATTTATTTTCATACTGGACCTGACCTTTTGGAACTGTTGACCATGGATGTGCTGCTCTTTTTGCATTTTCATGGAACTGCTGTTCGAATTGATAATGCTGATGCTTGCTGATATTTCTCCTTTGCTGAATTAGAAGACTAATGCCATTACTGAGTCTATTTCTCCTTTGCTATTCGACTTGATAATGCTGATGATTGTCTGATACTCTGATTGGAATTAGATGATAAGCTTAGTTAGCTTAGCTTTCTCTCTGTTCTGATCAGAACATGGTTGTAAGTTCTTTATGTACTTTGGGTTTTCCTTGGTGGTTGTAACTTCTGATCAGAACATGATCATACACCATTAGCCTACCAATCATTGTTCTTGTTGTTTGGGGTGGAGTCACTCTATTTCTGCAGGTTGTTCACTTTATTTCTAGTGGGTTTCTATTTTTATTATCTCGTCTATATAATCTTTTCTTTGCTTGGCACTGATAGGCAGCGATGGAAAAAGCGCGAGACGAGGCATTGGAGTCTGGAGTCTCGTTGACACATGAGGAGCTTTCAACAAAGGTGTTGGGAAAAGGAAAGAATCCTAAATACCTTAGAGGACTTGGGGTTGGCCCAACGCCCGCTTCCTTGTCTTTCAAATCACATCTTGAGTCACGAGCACATTCAGAGCTACTAAGTATCAGATCTGAAATGGAGTTGCTTCGTCAGGAACAACAGCGAGAGCGAGAGGAGTATCAACGTGAGCGAGAAGAGCGAGAAAGAGAGCGCCAAGAGGAGCGAGATCGCTTTGCTAGGCTTGAAAGCCTTGTCACAAAATTCCTGGACACTCGTGGAACTCCTTGGTAAGTGAACTCCTTGTACACTCATTTTTTAGGCCATTAGTAGATTTTCTTGCTGCCCATTTGACTAATTTTGTGATTGATCAAACCAATTTGTCTTTTTGGGACGTGGGTCGATCCTGTTTATTTCAGAGTTGGGTTAACTTAATACAATAAGGACCGGTATAATATTTGCCTTAACTTATTTAAAGAATCCAAACCCAATCATTGACTGGAATCAATTATCATTGGCTCTAGTTTTGTAGATCTCATATATATCCTTGTTCTCTTCATTGTTTGATAATTAAATTCTCATTTCTAATTGCATATGATTATGTGGATCAAAAAATTGCATATGATTACGGGCTTTCTTTCTTTCTTCTTTTTTTTTTGGTTGAACTTGATTGTGGGCCTTCTTTAATTCTCGTTATTCTGAACAATACTATGGACCAAAATTGGAATAGAAATGGGCCTTTGTGGGCTCAACTAGACTTCACCTGAGAACAACTTGTGCGTTTTAAACTGTTGGGCCCCCGAAGTATGTTATGAGGTAGCCCAATATTATTAGAGGAACAGAGTCTAACAGCTAAGAAATTTTTGGGGCCAAATAGGGTACCTTTATAGGCTTTGATAGGCTGCCTTGCGACAAAATTCATTGGCTGATATTCTTCTTTTGTATGGTAAAAAGTGGGAAATTATAAGCTATAGTATACCTTCGGCTTTTTGGTAGATAGCCTTGGTCCCATCTAGGGATGTTCTGTTGACATCTTTGCCTTCTTTTTTGAGTTACTGGTAGACAAATGAGTAGACATAGGTAGGTTATAATTGTTTGTATATTGGTGCATGGTAATTGACAAATAATTTGTTGTTTACCACTTTTTCGTCTACAGATACGAGATCAGTCAAAAGATGCTTTTTGTAAATGAAGCAATTTGAAAGATGATTTTTGCTTTTGATGGACAGATTTTGTATATGGAGTAATTTGACAGATGACTTTTTGTCGTGATGGAAAGACTTTGATGGACAGATTTAGTATATGAAGTAATTTGGCAGATGATTTTTTGTCGTGATGACTTTGATGGACAGATTTTGTATATGGAGGTGGGCAGATGATTTTTTGTAGTGATGGAAAGACTTTGATGGACAGATTTTGTACATGGAGCATTGGCAGATGCTTGTGATGGAGGACTTAGATGGATAGTTTTTGTTTACTTAAGACTGTTGACTTGTGGTTTTTGGTTATGATGGATATGAATTTGTAATATATGAAAATTTGGAGTTGGAATTGATTTATGCTTGGTGGTTATATATAAATATATATATTAAATTGTGCTTTTGGATGGACTAAGTTTGAATATTATGTTTCATTTGTTATTGCTTTTGATTGGATTAAATAGAGTGATTTGAAATATTGCACAAAGATTTTTGGGTCACAAATTATTAAATGTTTCAAAAATGGTTCTAAACTCGGAGTCTGCGAGTCAGGGAAAATTAAAGTTTGTTTTTCCGACTAAATAGTTGGTCGGACTAAGTTTGTTTTCGTGCATAAGTTCAATATTTTCGCCGACAAAATATTTAGTCGGCATAAATTTTTAATTTTCGCCGACAAAATACTTAGTTGGCATAATTGTTTACTTTCGCCGACAAAATACTTAGTCGGCATAGTTGTTTTCTTTCAATGATAAAATATTTAGTCGGCATAAGTCGTTTACTTTCACCGACAAAATATTTAGTCGCCAAAAACTTTCCCAGACCAAGTGTCAACGACGAACCTGGCGACCAAAAATTTAGTCGCTGAAATATTTGGGCGACTAAAATATGACATTTGGCGACTAAAATTTTAGTCGGCGAATGTGTATTTTCTTGTAGTGGCACAATTGCAATTGCAATGCACCTCTAACTCTACGTCGCAATCTCTGAACGTAGCCCGAACGCATCGGGAAGGTAGTGTAGTTGGATCAAACGTCTGATAGAACACGTTCCAGAGTCTGGGAAAAGGTCGATCTGGCGGCCGAGTAAAGGATATCACGGCCGAGGAATGGATGTCTCGGCCGAAGGATAGATCTTGCGGCCGAGGTATTGATCTCTCAGGGAGATTTTGCTAGCAACAGGTTGCTCGGGTGAGGAAATGATGTTAGGGCCGTGGGATCGATGTCACGGCCGACAGATGGATTCTCCTAGGCTTCTGTATTTCTGTCTGAAAGGTTGTATGGCTCTGAATTGGGTCCTCTAAGTGGCTCAAAGTTCTTACCGAAAGTCCTAAGGTTCTCAAGGAGGCAATCAGCAATCACTGTATCCATTTCATCATCGGGATGGTCCCAAGGTGGGACTTGAAATAATCGTTAGGCCAAATTGGGGTGTCTATAGATGCCCCTCTTTGACTGAACTCAGACGGATCGCAAAACATGTTTGAGTAAGAGTCAAAGCTATGAAAAGCAACTCAATTTGGTCCAACCACTATTCCAAGGGGTTTTCGAAAAAGGTTTTGTTATGGTCGGGCCGGGAGGCTGCCTACGTATTCCGCAAGAAAAATTCAGACCAATCGTAGTTCGGGCAATAAAGGAAAATAAAAGTTTGGAGGGTTAGAGATAGAAGACGTACCTTTGGGCTTAAAAAGCCGTAGTGTGACGTACCTAGACTGAGCCAGGGTTTTGGCGGAAGATAGTTGAAGGAGCGCGGGGCTGCCAGGGGAGTTTTTGCGTAGAGCTTCCTTAGTATTTTGGGGTAGATCAGTACACGGCAGGTGCGTTTGCTTTTCTTGATCATCCTTACTTTGACTGAAAGGAGCTCGGTAGAGTAGCCTATCCTTGCGAATGAGCTGGAAGGAATTGATGTAATGGGGTGGAATCCAAACCATCTGCTGGGGATGAGTTGGACGCCGTTTGTTTTTGAGATGTGGAGGGCGCATGGCCAGTAATCATAGAGCACGGAGCTTCGGGGACGAGGGAACCGAGGTACGGAGCCGGTTGTAGTCGCAAGGCGAGGGCCTAAGGTAATAGCTTCTGATGTGATGGAACCGAGGCGCGGGACCGGTTGTGGTTACAAGGCGAGAGCCTAGGGTGATCTTAGAGCTTGATGGAACCGAAGCGCGGAGCTGGTATTGATCAT
This sequence comes from Rhododendron griersonianum, assembly GCA_018127125.1. Taxonomy (NCBI): domain Eukaryota; kingdom Viridiplantae; phylum Streptophyta; class Magnoliopsida; order Ericales; family Ericaceae; genus Rhododendron; species Rhododendron griersonianum. Next base: position 35,023,003 of record CM030794.1, read on the forward strand.
AAGGCGAGAGCCTGAGGTGATTAGATTGAGGCGTGAAACCTGCTGTGGTTATGAGGCAAGGGCCTAAGGAGAGCTTAGAGCTTGATGTGATTTGAACCGAAGCATAGAGCTGGTATTGATCATAAGGCGAGAGCCTGAGGTGTCAGACTTTGAGCTTGACGTGATTTGAACCGAAGCATAGAGCTGGTATTGATCATAAGGCGAGAGCCTGAGGTGTCAGAGCTTTGAGCTTGACGTGTTGAACCGAAGCGTAGAGCTGGTTGCATTCTGATGGTCTGTGCACGGAGCTTTCTCATCATAAGTGTTGGCGTGGAGCCAAAGGATCGAGGCGCTGAACCGATCAATAAAACCGAGGCATAGAGCCGGTTGATTGCAAGGTTGACCTGTTTCATGAGAGATATGCAGAGTGTATATGTACGATGGTCGTTAGATGTGAACAGATATGATGATGTAGACTCGATGTGAAAATGTTGATGCAATATGTGCACGGGCCCGTGCGTGTGTGTATGTTTTAAGCTTAGAGCTTCTATCAAGTTCCGGACTTGAGCATTCTGAGCGTAGAGCTCAAGCATTCGGACGGCAGAATTCGAGCATTCAAAGTACAGGCTTTGAGCGTCCAGTACGCAGTGGTTGGGCATCCAAGCGTAGAGCTTGAGCATTCAAGTGTATAACTTGAGCATCCAGTACACAGTGGTTGGGCATCCAAGCGTAGAGCTTGAGCATTCAAAATGTTAGATTTTGAGCATTCAGGCGTAGAGCCTGAGAATAGATGTCTTAATTATTGGGGCAGTGTAGAGCCTGTTGAGATTTGCTTGTTTACGGCTTCGAGCCAGTTGAGATAATGGGCTTGGAGCCGCTGAGTTTGTAATAGCAAGCATAGAGCTGCTGAGTGAATGAGTACAGGCGTAGAGCCTGTTGTTGTGATAGCGAGCATAGAGCTACTGAGTCGAGGGCTTGGAGCCGCTGAGTTGATTGATTACAGGCGTAGAGCCTGTTGATAATGGGTTTGGAGCCGCTTTGATGAGGTAACGGGCGTAGAGCCAGTTGCTGTGATAGCGAGCGTAGAGCTGCTGAGACGAGGGCTTAGAGCCTGTTGAGTGAATGAATACGGGCACAGAACCGTTGAGATAATGGGTTGCTGAGATGATAGACATAGGCTTCGAGCCTATTAGAATAGTGGGCTTGGAGCCACTGAGTTGAGGGGTGAAGGCGTAGAGCCGCTGAGTTGATGAATACAGGCGTAGAGCCTGTTGGGGTAATGGCTTTGAGCCACTGAATGATGGGCGCAGAACCGCTATACGAGTTTGATGGTTGTGTGGCTGCTGGGAGTGGCAAGCGTAGTGCTGCTGATAATGATTGGGCTTAGAGTCGCCGAATGAGTGAATATAGGCGTAGAGCCTGTTGAGGTAGTGGGCGTAGAGCCGCTGAGATAATGGCTTTGAGCCACTGAGATGGCAGACATAAGCTTAGAGCCTGTGGAGGTAGCGGACTTGGAGTCACTGAGATGGTTGATATGGGCGTAGAGCCTGGATGACTTGAGCGACCTGTGCACAAGGTTATTGAGCGTGGAGCTGCTAAAGTTTTGAGCTCAGGGCTGCTTGTTTTGATTCGGCTAGCAGTTTGTGGAGAGAGATCTTTGATGCTTGGGCATGCCCCCAAGGCTAGTTTTGATCATGTTGTGTTGGCTCGGGGATGCCCCCAAGGCTACTTGGTTGGTTGAGGACTTAGAAGTCTGTAGTGGCTTGAGTCAGTGCACAGAGCAAGACCTGATATGGCTGAGGGAAATAGATTGGGAGGCCTGGAGATCGATCTCTCGGCCGAAGGATTGATGTCTCGGCCGAGGAATCAATGTATCGGCCGTGAGAAAGCCAAAAGCCAGGAAATCGATTTAAGTTTGGTTTAATCGATTTCACGGCCCATTTAATCTTTTCTCCTCCTCCTCTCTTGTTCTTCTCCATTCCTCTCGTTCGACGACCACCACCGCGCGCCGCCGTTTTCCTCCACCACCGTCGCCGGCTGCCGTCATCTCCGGCCGCTGTTGCCGTCGTCGTTGCTGCCAGCTTTGGTTGTTTGAAACCGTTGGTTTTCTTCCCTTCTTGATTTGGACGTGATGGCCACGCCATCTTCAGACGTTGCGGGTTCATCCTCGCATCCTCCATGTAGGTGCGAGTATTCGTCTTCTGATGAGGAGGCGATTGAGGAGCCCGGTTTGTTTGATGCCGCTACCTACATTCTTCCTTCGCGTAGGTTGGGTTATGGCGGTTTTCTGCAGTACCGCCCTCCTGTTGGTGGCCCAGAGGCCGAGGTAGTTCGCAGAGAGCCTGAGCAGCACTTGAGTGTTCTAAATGTGCCGGTGAGTTTCCTGAAAAGTAAAAAGTTTATTTTAGTTCGGAGTTTGGAATTATTTTAAGAATGAATTTTTTTGTTTGCGGGATGAAAATCCCTTTTAGCTAGGAGCGTGAATGAGAAGAACCCATGTTTAGGGTTGAGTTTGCTTTTTTAAAGAAAATAACCGTGCCCCCTGCTTAGGCAATGCATGCTTTTTGAATGTTAATTGGAGGCCCCTAGCCTTTCCTTTGTTTATGCAATCAAGAAATTAACTCCCTTTTTGGTCTCTGACAGAGAAACAGGAGGCTTGAGGCTCGCGGTGGAGGCAGTGAGGTACACAGGTGGTTTTTGACACTGCCAGAGCAGGCTCGAGAACTAGTACGTGCTGCAGGCTTCGAGGCGTTCGTTCTGGGCCTCAATGTTCCGAAGATGGACTGGTCGTTGATGACGTCGCTGGTTGAGAGGTGGTGGGATACCACCAATACCTTCCACTTTCCTTCTGCTGGCGAGATGATTATCACTCCGGGTGACTTCTCTTTGCTGAATGGCTTGCGGGTAGGTGGAGTTGCTCTTCGAGTTGACCCCCGGCTTTGGGAACGAGAGGGTGCTTTGAGGTGGTTTCTGGGCAAGGTGCCCCCTGTTCGTTCTCGGGGTCATATCGATCTTGCTTGGCTAAGCAAGACTTTCATGGTGGCTGACATTCTGTCCCAGGTGAGTGTCGAGCAATTGGCGCGGGCCTTCCTTCTTTACCTCATTGGGCAAACGTTGTTTGCCAACAAGGATGGTTCGGTACATACGCAGTTTCTAGCTCCTTTGCAGCACTTGGGAGCTATTCGGGAGCTTGACTGGGGCTCGTCTGCTTTGGCCACTTTGTATGGTAGTCTTGGAGCTTGCTCGCGGGACAAGACTCCCATTCTTTGTGGTCACTTTCGAGTGCTCGAGGTATGTATTATTCCTTTGTACCTCTGTTCTTACTTTGGCTTTTTCCTAGTTCTGAACTTGTTTTGCTAATCCTTATTTCAACTCTGGGCTTTCGAGCATCTTCTCCAGTTTCCCCCTGAGACTAGGCATGGAGACTCGAACTGTATACCTCGTCATGAGCGATGGTTGGTGGGGCAACGGAGGCCGCAGTCACCAATTTTGAGCCTTCCCGAGTGGCGGCGAGTTTTGGACCGACTGACAGTCGATCAGGTACCTCTTTCTTTGTACCTCTTGTCCTTTAGACTTCCATATTCTTATGTTGGGGCTGATTTGTTCTTGCTTTGTAGGTGTGGTTTGACCCTTGGAGTGGCGTACCAGAGGATGCCCCTCTTGCACGTTGTAGAGTCCTGGACCGGACCCGTAGCTTGCTTGAGGGTCCATTTTGCCGAGCCTGGTACTTAGGTGACCGGGTGGCTAGTCAGTGGTGAGCACGTGTTGAGGCTCTTCAGTTTGTTCCTCCTCCTCCTCCAGTGTCTATGAGGTCTACTTCCTTGATGTCGAAGGAAGATCTGAAGAATGCTCGGATCAGAGATTGGGCGGGTTTACTCCTCCAGGCAGGTGACTATACGGAGTACTGCCGTCTTTTCTTGGCCTCCCCTGTTGTGGCTCCTCCCATTGCTCCTATTTGGCCACGGGCTCCTTCGTTTGTCTCCTTCCACTCAGATGATGGGGAGGAGGAGCGTCTGGTGTTGACTCCTTGCACGACCCAGCTTTACACCTTGCCAGCCGGGGCTTCACAGGTACCCTTAGCTTTCCATTCTTGCTTCCATCGCTTCACATTGTATCCCTTGCTTAGATGTTTGATTGTTCCACAGGTACCTGCTGAGATAGTGCAGGAATGGCTTTATGCCTATCAGAGTGCAGAGGTTTTGGTTCGGAGACAGCGCCGTAGGATCCTCGAGGTACGACTCTCTTTATGAATTTCATCTGCTGTGTATTATCCCTTGAATCTGAACGTTTATATGTTCCTTGGCTGCAGCTTGAGGCTGATGGAGTACCGGCTGCTAGTGGGGAGAATGTGGGGACCAGTGAGCAGCCCTCGCCTTCTTCTCAGAGATCGCCTAGCTTTTAGGGCTTTTCCTTTTCCTGTTCATAGTTAGTGGGAGATATGCAGAAACTATATTTGTATAGTGAAAGCAACCACAACAATGGTTTTTTGTAAACAAGTTTTTGTCTATGAAATGAGAAATGCTTTTTGTGCCCCCAGATGCTTTGAAATATGCATGTGAAAGTCAGAACATGGCTTTAAAACACCTATTTACTGATAAATAGTAGTTTATGAAAACACTTGGCCGAAGAATCATTGTTGCGGCCGAGTTATTGATTATTCGGTCGTTACGTCTATTTTCCCCAGGGAGCTAGGTTTTGCTTCAGCCAAGTGGCATCTTGTTTCACATTCCTTCCTCTGCTTAGTCTTTGATTTTCTGTTTTTTGCTTTTGCCATGCTCTATAGTCTAATTGCCAAACTCAAGAGTTTTTGAGGTATCATACTCATTGCGTTGATAACTTTTGGGTTAGAGGGGATGAACTATAATTCTTGTGTCTATTGCTTGTTGTCAATTCTTCGAGAAAAGCATACTCATCTTTTGTGAGCTCAATACACAGGGTTAGCTATGCCTATCATTGAGTACAAACCTGTTGATGCTTTCCCTTCTCCAAATGTTTGGGCCGCATCTCGATGCGAGATTGCCTACGTATCCCAATTAGGGAATCAGGCCTTTTACGTAGTTCCAAGATCACCACCTTTGGGGGTTGGGTTTTCACTCTTGGTTTCTCTTTCTCTCATGCTCTAAGTTTTGCCTAGGTTACCTGATGGAGGTTGAGCCCCTAACGAGCTTTCCTTCGAATGCCTTAACTTTTACCTAGGCTGCGTTTTCCGCATTTTCTTGTCCTAGCAGGCTCTGCTCTTACTTTTGCTTGGGTGTATAGATTGCCCAACGAGCATTTTTCTCTCAAGAGGGTTTTAATGTTTTTGGAGAGGAATTTGATGGAGATGTTTTTATGAATCTCCTGTTGCGTTTGTACTTTCACAATGGGTAGGCTAACCCTAAGTGTTCTCACGGAGATAGTGTCTTTCTTCTAAGTTATGACAAAAACCTAGTTTCTTAAGCAATTAGAGTTCATCCTTTCCTTCCCTTTTGTCGGGGACACAAAGATTTTGATCCCTTCGAATTTTCCCTTGTTTTGGCAATGAGAGTATAGCGCATGGCAATTGCAATTTAGGAATTTTGATTTAGATAAGCATAATCTGGAAGATGAAAAAGAAATTCTCTTAGCGGAAATAAAATGCCCAAACAGGGGCCCAAAACTCGTTCTAGTTTGATTCGGAAAGCAAAAACAATGTTTTAACGTTTTTTTGCCATGATGTGACTTCTCAGCTACTGCAGCATGTCGGGGTCATTTCTCTTGTCTTTTGCAACTTTGCACTCTTTCCCACCCTCTTCCTTGCCAAACAGAGTCTTTGAACTGGGTTCATCTTTGAAGTTTGCACGACGGCTACCTCCTTGAGCCATGAGTAATCCCCAGATGGATGTGTCGGTATGAATCTCCCTTTCTCTTTCCTCATTGATTGTGTGGTCATCAGCTATTTCCTCCTGATTGAATAGTGATGCTAAGGAGGTTTCGTCGAGCGGATCATTGCACTCTTCTTCCATTTCATCAAAGTCGCTTTCCCCTGTTTTATAGGGTTCTGTGCATATGAAATCTAGATCTTCTCTTTCCTCTATCCACTGACTATAGTCGCACTCGTCGTAAGGGTTGACCCATGGTTGCACTTGAAACTCCTCTACCTTCTCTATGAGATTGATTGTCTCCCAAACAATGGGCGGTGTTGGAATTTTGGGACGGTTGATGTGTACCACTATTTGGGCAGGCTCGAAGCGAGCGTGCCTTCTCATCATGATGACCCTTTCTTTTTCCTTCTTCCTATTCTCAAACCAGATACGAAGCCATTCATCACCTTATACAAATGGAATGTCTGGATCTTCCAAATTGTGCTTTGCCCAGAAATGTTCTTTCCATTTCCTTAGCTTCTCTTCCTCTGCCTGATCTTTGCTACTTATGTTGGACATGTCAACGTCGATTACTTCTGACTGATCAGAGTTATCATCCTCCTCCTCCTCCTCCATCATAAAACACTCGTTCTCCTCGGGGAAGGTTAAGATTGGTTTGTTTTGGTTGTCTTGGACAATGTATTGGCTGGGATTGTATGTGGGGTTGTGAGATAGATTTATGAGATTGATACTTCGAGGTGGCGGTTCAGCATTATGAGTAGGGAGTGGGTTGGCTTGCCCATCAGGTTTTGGAGGTTTTATGGTTCGACTATCAATAAGGTCTTGAATGTCGTGACGAAGACGCATGCAATTGTCTGTTTCGTGCCCAGGGTGTTGGTGGTAGGCGCATTGTTTGTTTGGATAATGGTTTGGACCGTAGGGCGGCGGAGGAAGTGGTTTGTTTAAAGGTTTGAGATGCCCTTGACGGCTGAGAATGGTCAAGGCTTGGGACAAGGTCATGTAAAGAGGATCAAAGTTGCGGCGGGGTCGATTTGAGCTTCGGGATGGACTAGTTTGGAAAGGGTCTTGAGACAAGGATGTGCCAAGGGCATTCACGGAGGCGTGAGATGTACGGTTAGAGAAGGTTTTCTTAGGTGGAGGAGTGGCCTCTTCTTTCCCAATGAGTCCTAGCTTGATTCCATCTTCGATTTGCAACCCAGTGGCATGCAAGCGCTTAAAATCGGTGATAGCCTGTGTGTAAATATGCCTGAGATATTTGGGTTGCAAATTTTTGACAACTATCCTCACTTGGTCTTCCTCAGAGGGGCGGTTCTTCATCTTGGCAGCCTTTTCCCTCCATCTTGCCACAAAGGTAGCAAAGTCCTCATTGAAATCTTGTTTGGTCATTTCCAAGTCTTGAGTTGTTAGCTCAATTTGGACGTTGTACGCATATTGCTTGACGAAAGCATTGGCAATTTCTGGCCAAGTTTGATAATGCACAAACTCCAAAGTGAGGAACCAGTCGAGAGCACTTCCGGTGAGAGTTCGCTGGAACAACTGGGCGATGAGCTTGTCATTCAAGCCCATTGGCTTCAGGGTGTTGATAACATGGCGAACATGACTGGTAGGGTTGCCAGTTCCATTGAACTTCTCGATGTTGGGCATCTTGAAATTCTCAGGCAGCTTGGATTCTGGGAAGAGGCAAAGTCCCTCGAAATCCAGAATTTGGTCCCCTTGTGAACGAGCCAAGGCTTGTTTGATTTCCTTGACTTGCTTGGTCAACTCGGGACTTTCTACCAACACCACTTTATGGGGATTCTCGTCTTCCATTGGTCTTTCCTCATCCTCAGCATCTCTAGCTGTCTTTTCTGCTAGTAGTGCAGTGATTTGAGCTTGGAGGTCAGCAATAGTGGCGTCGTTGTCTGCCATGAAGGTAGAAGGGTTGCTTGACGAAGCTTGGGGTTTAGTTAATGACGGAGCCCGTTGAGGGGATGACCGGGAAGTTTCTGAAAGCAGTTGGGATTGCTGTGGTGGGGGTGTTTTGTCAGATGAGGACGATAGACGGGAGGGTTGCAGAGACCTCTGTTTGGCGTAGCTTCGGGTGTTATAAGAGTACAAAGTTGGCTGTGGTTGCTTCTTTGATTTACCTATTGTGCCTGCTTGAAAAATAGAATACCTGGAAGTCAATATTCGGCCTGTGTAGGGTTAGGATTCGGGTTGAAAATCCCAACCCTTCTGCACAGAAAGAGTTAATTATAACAACAAATGATACAAGGTGTGAGGAAGAACTTTTGCAAGTAAAATGCAAGTAGGTTCCTAGCCTGTAGGTTCCTGTCTTAGTTTGATAAGTTCTATGGCTTTCTAGAACATGCAAGGTTTTGGTAGTCTCAGGGTGCTCCGTTATCAAAGGGCACCAATCCTTTCACCAGCCCATCATAGGCGGTGATTGGGTGATTCCCTTTTTGATATACCACTAGGTACGAGTGACTGTGGAGTTTGCTGGAATCCCCAACATAGCCCGTGTCATGCCGGGATATCAGGTGAACTCAACGGGTTGCCCGCTCGATGCATATGATAGATGAATTAGACAAGGCATGTATTAGTCTTATGTTAAACTTTTTGGTTATGGCTCTCATATTCCCCAGCAGAGTTGCCAAAAACTGTAGACACCTCCCAAACGGGGCATCGCCATACAGATTGATCATGTTTGTTTGCTCGATTGGTTGTTTGCTTCGTAAACCAAAATCATGGACATTCCCATGGCTAGGAACATCACCACATGATAACGGTTATCATCAAAACAGAGTCGCCACCCAGTTTATTAAAACTGGGAAAACAGATAGAGATTCTGGACACGGGAACCAAAAGTACAATAAGGGGAAGGTGTTAGGCACCCCTCTTTGCCCAGTCGTGAGACTGACCCATAATCGTTCAACATAAGACATGTAGATGCTTTGTTTAATTCTAACACATAGTCTGTTTATTTATTCCTTTAAACAGTAAGTAAGGTGAGCCAATGCGATAAGTAAAGCATGTGTCAGGAAAGCAGAACAAAACAAACTGTCCCAGGGAGATGGATCCGGCGGCCGGTGAATAGATGTCACGGCCGAGGGATCCTCCTGGTTTGATATACCGGCCGAGGGATTGAAGCCCCGGTCGGTGTTCTTCTTCACACCAGACTATACGATTAACAGATAATCAAAAAGTTATGATTAAGCGTAAGAACGATAAATAAAACAAACCAGAGGCCGTTGGGCCTCACCACCTTGATCCCTCAGTTGCTTGATTGCTTCGGATTGGGTGTGATTGACTGATTGCTTGATTGAAAACCCTAGGGTTAGGGTTTGATCTTCGGGGTTTGATCGCCGGATTGACGGCTACCTTCGGGAGGTTAGGGCTTTTGAGGAGTGGGATTGAGAGAGTATTTTGACAGAGTTTCGTGGCTTGAGAGAGTGTATACTCTGATGAATTTCGTGTGTTTATTTTCGGAGTCCAAAGGCCCTTTATATAGGCAATTGGTGACTCACTCCGGCCAATCAAATGGCACAATTGCAATTGCAATGCACCTCTAACTCTACGTCGCAATCTCTGAGCGTAGTCCGAACGCATCGGGAAGGTAGTATAGTTGGATCAAACGTCTGACAGAACATGTTTCAGAGTCTGGGAAAAGGTCGATCTGGCGGCCGAGTAAAGGATATCACGGCCGAGGAATGGATGTCTCGGCCGAAGGATAGATCTTGCGGCCGAGGTATTGATCTCTCAGGGAGATTTTGCTAGCAACAGGTTGCTCGGGTGAGGAAATGATGTTAGGGCCGTGGGATCGATGTCACGGCCGACAGATGGATTCTCCTAGGCTTCTGTATTTCTGTCTGAAAGGTTGTATGGCTCTGAATTGGGTCCTCTAAGTGGCTCAAAGTTCTTACCGAAAGTCCTAAGGTTCTCAAGGAGGCAATCAGCAATCACTGTATCCATTTCATCATCAGGATGGTCCCAAGGTGGGACTTGAAATAATCGTTAGGCCAAATTGGGGTGTCTACATGTTTGAGTTGTTTGTGTGGAAGAAGAACAAACTATGTTCTTGGGGTGTCTTTGTATCTCTTTTATTAGCTTAAAAGAGTACAAAGTAATGACCCCTTGAATGCCAATTTTTGTTAACCCCTTGAAAGAGAACAAAGACGGCTTATTTATAGGAGAAGAGGGAGAGTTAGGTCTGGTGCAAAGAGAGGAGCTCAGCCAGTCCACAAGGCTGGTTGAAGTTGCATTAATGGCCAAGTTTCCACCTCAAGAAAAGTTGGTGGGGACTGGCATTGACCATCGCACGATGGAGTCAGTCTGTCGCGCGAGGGTGCACCCTGGCGCGTGATGGTCAACGGTCAAACTTTGACTGTTGACAACCACCTGGCAGTTTGACTAGCGCCCGTGAAAGTCAGTCTGGCGCGCGATGGTACGCCCTGGCGCGCGATGGTTGCGCCCTGGCGCGCGTCAATAGGGTTTTTGGCTTTTGAAGTGGCTTAGGCTAGGTTAGGTTCAAAGGTTTTGCAAACACTCAAAGCTTAAACACTCGACATTCCCAGGGTGTTTTTGATCCATTTCATCATCGGGGAATCAGAAACCATAAGTAAACTAATCTGGAAGCCCTGATTGGGGTGTCTACAGTAGCCCCCCTTTGACGGCACTTGGACCACCATTGACTTAGTACAAGTAACGTCAAAGGTTTCTAGACACCCCTCAAGGCAATCCAGAGCAGAACATACTTGCAAAGTAGACATGTAAACTAAAGGAACCTGATTGGTTGAATGGACGGACGGACCATCACTGGGGGTGGAAGTAGAAGTGGACAATTGCATCGCCGCTTGTTGATCGAATTTGGACAGGACAGGCTGTCGCTGCAGATTTGGACTGGACAGGCTGTCGTTGCTGGGGATCAAGCTATCCTCGGCACAAAGTATTCCAACAAACACGGGTAGGTCGTGTCAGGCAGGTTGAATTCCATCTGTTTGGAATTAGAGCCAATCTCCTTATCAAAGACCATCCGAGACAGAGCAATAAGGCTGCTGGAAGATGCACTTCTGGCTAGATTGAGGGTGGTTGTCCGGGACAGGCCAAGGCGGACTCTTCTGGAGGAACAATCAGTTGCGGATGAATGGACCATCGGACGATAATCTGATCGTCGTCGATGAAGTGAATGCGGATGATACGTTGATCGTCGTTGATGGATTTGACAGGACTGGCTGTCGTGAAGGCGGACGGGGAGATCAATGTGCTGAATGATCAAACCGTTGGGGAAGTTGACAGGACCGGTTGTCGTGAATGCATGCTTGAGCTCTGAGACATGTTCAGAAGCAACCCAAGGGCATGCCAAACTAAGTGATATTTTCGGGTAAGTTAATTAAACATTTTTATTGAACAAAAAGGCTAAGAGTCAAGCTCATTATTACAACATGGTCCTTACTAGAGTACTTTTATTACACAAGGATGGGAAATTTCTAAGGTTATCTATTGTTCCACTTCTTCCTCCATCCTAGCCAGCTCTTCGGCTCCAAAGGCCTCCAATGTGTACTGCTCTCCCTGTTCGTCTATAAGATCTGACCCATTATATCGGCGTTGCCACCAATATAATAAGTCAGGGTCACCAAAAGGTAACACCGTGAGCTTATAAAGCTCAATAGAATAAACCATACCCACTAACCCTTAACTTACAACAAGAAGCATATAAACAATTACACATGCTCATTCAACAACATAGCTAGCAATTACACATCCACATTTGCTATCTTTCTAACGTTGGTGTCATGCCTTTTCGTGTTTCTCCTACGCGACTCATCGTAGACTGTGTCATCAATTTTCCACTTTTTAACACTTCCAAAATCATTTCGAAAATCACATTTTTAACACACCCAACCTCGGTTCCGCCGCGCCGGGTTCCTATTGGCACACACCCAACCTCGATTCCGCCGCGCCAGGTTCTCGAGTATCCTCACAATGGTTCTGCCGCGCCGGGTTCCCATTGGCACACAAAACACCCATAATGACACCATTCTTGGTCATTATGTACTTTCAAAAATATTTTACGCACGCAAACACACCACACAATGGGCAAGTCCGGCCACATTGCGGTTTTCAAAAACACACCTTGCCTTTAACACACTCTAGGTGTCATGTTTCTAACTTTCCTTGATTTTTGTGACTCGTCATCATGCATAGACTCCGCGGCAGGACTTTTCACGTAATCATAGTAATCTTGAAACTAAACTAGCAAGATCATCCAACTCTATATTAAATAGCATGCTCACTTAATCACATCATCATGCTCAACATTTAATCATACAAGACAAAGCATAGTGCCACATGGACGGGCACCTTTGGAGTGGTAAACCACTTATGCTTTATCAACAACAAGTAGTCAAGTAATCACATAATCATGCTCATATTCATTCTAAGATCAAAATACGAATACTTAAAGCTAATCTAAGAACGTTATCTTTCAAAACTTATGCTTCCTTTTTAAATTTCAAAACAACATATGTTTATTGATATTCCTACGTATACTTAGAGTTTAGGAGGTATAGGAGAATCCTACGTATACTTAGGAATAGCGGGGACGGAGAATTCTACCGTTCTTCTTGGCGGTAGTGATGATTACGGAGGAAAGGTGGTACGTCGGTAATCGGACGGAGTAACTTCGTAAGGATGGCTTCCGGTAGCTTCGAAAGAGAAAGGTTTCTCTCAAAACTAGATCTTGACTAATACTACTAAGACTTTTGGATCGATGAGGTGGTGGAGTGGCGGTTTAGTGGCGGCCTTGGATGAGTTTCTTGAAGAACTTGGGAAGAACTTCAAGAACAAGCAAGAACACCAAGAACAAGAGAGAATGCTAAGCTTTCTAGAGAGAGAAGTTGTAGAATGAAGGTGTGAGTTGAAATGGGAAGGAATGGGTGCTATTTATAGCCAAAGGGTGACCTATTATCCAAGGGGTAAGTTTTCCCCTAACATTTGTTGTCCATTGGATAAAAATTTGTCTAGATTTGGTGGTACTTTGATGAGGTAGGATGATGGCTCAAAAGGACATGACTAGGCTCAAGAGTACACATGCACACATCACACAATCTCTCTCCCTCTCTCCCTCTCTCCCGGCCTCTCTCTCTCTCTCTCTCTCTCTCTCTCTTTGGTTCAATGCATAAGTACATAGGTGGAAAGGTTACAAGATTTTCTTTCCAATTCTAGGACAATCTAGGTTATTCTATTGGGGTTTTGGTCTAGTCTAGTACTTTGGAATTGGATTGGATATGGAAGAGTAGAAAACCCTAGATTTGGTGGTACAAGATGAGGTATGAAGATTGGCCAAGGACTATGACTAGGTTGAGTGAGTACAAGTGCACACATCACCAATCTCTCTCTCCCTCTCTCATCCGGCCTCTCTCTCTCTCTCCTTCTCTCACTCTCTCGGCCTCTCTCTCCCTCTCTCTCTCTCTCTCTCCCTTGATTAGTATATGAATATAAAAGGATGACTAACTACAAAAGACAAGGGTACTATGTGATCTTCTCCTAGATTTTTAGGTCAAAATTCCTAATAGAATAAGCCTAAATGCCACCTATGTACTTATAAACTATATTCTAGGACCTAAAATCTTAGAATGACATAATCATATCTAATACTTTAAGTAAATAGGTACATATCATATCTAGTAAGTAATTAACTAAAATAAACCTAGTACTATGGCTTGACTTGGCCTTATTGACCAATGGACCAAATTTCCCCTAACTTTTATTATCCAATGGTTAATGGATGGAAGTACTATGCTTATATAATCTATCTATACTAGTACAATGACTCATGGTGAATCTACTTAAACTAATAGATCTTGTACTAGGTAGAAGACTAACCTATTGTCCAATGGGCAACAATTCTCCTAACTTTTATCATCCAATGGATAAAGATGGTAAGTACTAGACTTGCATAATGTATGTATATAAGTACAATGACTCATGGTGAGTTTATTAAACTAATAGATCTTGTGCTAGGTGGCAAACTAGGTTATGGACCAATGGGCGATGTTTTCCCTAACTTCAATGGACTAATGGATAAAAGGGCAAGGTATAATATTGGATTATTATATATACATCTTCCTAATACTTTATAGAAGTACCTTAATAGAATAACTTAGATGAAAGACCTATTGTCCAATGGATAAAGATTTTCCTAGCATTTATCGTCCAATGGGTAATAGTCAAAGATGATCTTGGTCCAAAGGGTTCCCTTAGGTTTTGGAAAGGTTCACAAGGTTCAACTAGGGTTGAGATTGGTCGTTAGGTTATCTCAATGAATTGGTCGGAAGCTAACTAGACTTGCTAAGTAGGATTTCTAGTCAAGAAATACGATTCTACGACTTCTCAATATGCTAGACGCTTGTCTTTAGAAAATGACCTTATGGCTGGAGTGAAGAACCTAATCATGACGGATTACTAAGAACGATCCAAGGTTTTTAAGAGGAATCGAAAGGAATTAACAAGGGCACTCAAGAAGAATAAAAGGATTATCGAATAAACAACGAGATTTTTATTTACTGAAAATCGGAGTTGTTACAACCTATCCCCCTTAAACAATTTCGTCCTCGAAATTAGGTGTACGCTCGGATTCGAATAGTTGAGGGTAATTTGCCTTCATAGTCTCTTCTCTCTCCCATGTGGTCTCTCCAGTTCCACGGTGCTTCCACAGGACTCGCACTAGCTTGATTGTCTTGTTCTGGATTATCTTCTCACTGCGGTCTTGTATCTCTATTGGTTCCTCCTCGTACGTCGTGTCTTCTTCAAGGGTGACGTCTTCCCAGTTGAGAACGTGGGTGGGTAACGCGAGGTACTTGCGAAGCATAGAAACGTGAAACACGTTATGCACTCTATCTAATTGTGGGGGTAGGGCTAAACGGTATGCAACCTTCCCAATCTTTTCCACGATGTCAAAGGGCCCGATGTATCGTGGGGATAACTTTCCCTTCTTTCCAAATCTAATAACTCCCTTCTTTGGTCTAATCTTTAGAAACACATGGTCTCCTACTTCGAAGGCTAATGGTCGGTTTCTCTTGTCCGCATAACTCTTTTGTCGGCTTTGTGCGATCTGGATCCTTTGCCTGATAGTCTTGACCTTCTCCGTGGTATCTCAAAATATATCAGGTCCAATCAATCCCGTTTCTCCAGCATCTGTCCAACAGACTAGGTATCGACAGGGTCGTCCGTATAAAGCTTCGTACGGTGCCATCCCAATGCTCGCTTGGTAACTGTTGTTGTACGCAAATTCTACTAATGGTAAGTGTTGTTCCCAGTTCCCAGGGAAATCCAAGACGCATGCTCTCAGCATATCTTCCAATGTCTGTATTGTCCTCTCCGTTTGACCATCTGTTTGAGGGTGGAAGGCGGTACTAAGTCTCACATCTGTTCCCAATGCCTTTTGCAGTCCCTTCCAAAAGTGTGACACAAACCGTGGGTCTCTATCGGATACAATCGAGATAGGTACTCCATGGAGTCGTTCAATCTCTCGAATGTATAATAGACTCAACTGTTCCACGTTCTCTGTCATCTTAACAGGCAGAAAATGCGCGAATTTGGTGAGTCGGTCCACGATTACCCAAATGGTAGTGTTGGATTTGGCAGATCTCGGTAGTCCAGTTACGAAATCCATCGTGATGTGTTCCCACTTCCATGTTGGAATCGGCAAGGGTTGAAGGTCTTCTCCGGGTTTCTGATGTTCGGCTTTGACTTGTTGGCATACCAAACAGGTAGATACAAATCGAGCTACATCCTTCTTCATTCCTTCCCACCAGTACGTCCTTCGCAAATCATGATACATCTTTGTACCACCAGGGTGGACTGCGAAGTTTGAATGGTGAGCTTCTCGGAGTACATCTTCTCGAAGGGTTCCAATATTAGGTACGAATACCTTTCCTTTGAATCTCAGGCTTTTGTCCTCCTCGATCGTCCATCCTGGTAGCGCATTTCTTCTCGGATTCGGTACCGGATGAACTCGCAATCTTGTCCACAGGTTTGAGCCAATAAGATCTCTTGATGTAGTGCTGGTTCTGCCACAAGGGCATATAGTCGGGCTTTCCCATTATCTGATGATGGCCTAAGGTTAAATTAGTTGAGGGTGTCCATCATCTCCCACTCCTTAATGGCCGTTTTGACCTTCTGGGCTCTGTCCTTTCGACTCAGAGCATCAGCCACCACGTTGGCCTTGCTAGGGTGATACTGTAGCATAAACTTGTAATCTCCCAAGTATTCCATCCAACGGCGCTGCCTCAGGTTCAACTCCTTCTGAGTGAACAGGTACTTGAGGCTCTTGTGGTCGGTAAAGACCTCGAATTGTTCTCCCCACAAGTAGTAACGCCAAGTTTTGAGGGCGAATACTACTGCAGCCAATTCTAAGTCATGAGTGGGGTAATTCCTCTCATGTGGTCTGAGTTGTCAGGATCTGTAGGCTACAACTTTTCCATTCTGCATCAGCACGCATCCTAAGCCATCCCTTGACGCATCGCAATAGACCGTATAGTCTACGCCTCGTTCGGGAATAATAAGTATCGGTGCACTGGTCAGCCTTCTTTTCAGCTCCTGAAAAGATTTCTCACAGGCTTCATTCCAATCCAGCTTCACTCCTTTCTGAGTGAGTCTCGTCATTGGTTTGGCGAGAATTGAGAAGTCTGGAATAAATCTTTGGTAGTATCCCGGCAATCCTAGGAAACTTCTGATTTCAAACACGGAGGTTGGCTGCTTCCAATTTAGCACTGCTTCAACCTTACTTTCATCCACGGCTATTCCTTCTTTGGATACTACGTGCCCCAAGAACTTAACCACTTCTAGCCAAAACTCGTATTTACTCGCCTTGGCATAAAGTTGGTTATCTCGGAGTACTTGTAGTGATATCCGAAGGTGTCCTTCGTGCTCCTCCTTATTGGTAGAGTATATCAAGATGTCATCAATGAACACCACTATAGACTTGTCTAAGTAGGGTTGAAAGATCTTGTTCATGAGACACATGAATACTGCCGGAGCGTTCGTCAGTCCAAATGGCATCACTACAAACTCGTAGTGTCCATATCTAGTGCGGAAAGCGGTCTTGGCGATGTCTTCATCCCGGATCCTAAGCTGATGATAACCCGATCGAAGATCGATTTTTGAGAAGCATGTTGCCCCTCTCAATTGATCGAATAGGTCATCAATCCTAGGCAATGGATACCGGTTCTTGATCATAACTTGATTTAGCTTCTTGTAGTCGATGCACAGGCGAAGTGTCCATTCCTTCTTCTTCACGAACAATGCAGGCGCTCCCCATGGCGACGTACTAGGCCTAATAAATCCTTTGTCCAAAAGCTCTTGCAATTGGGTCTTGAGCTCCTTCAGCTCCGCAGGGGCCATACGATATGGTGTCAAGGAGATTGGGGCTATTCCCGGCTGGAGTTCTATAGAGAAGTCTATCTCTCTCTGAGGTGGTAAGCCAGGAAGTTCTTTAGGGAAAACATCGGCGTATTCGCACACGATGTGTGGTAATCCCACTTCCATTCTATCGGCTTCTTCCAATTGGAGGCTGGCTAGCCATCCAAATAGTTGATTCTGCCACCTAGATCTTTTTGTCGTTAGACTAGCCACTTGTCTATCCCCCTTAAAACGGAAACGAGTTCCATAAGGGCTGTAAGCCGTCACTGTCTTTTGATGACAGTTTATGACTGCTCGGTGTGCGGATAGCCAGTCCATTCCCAAGATTACGTCGAAGTCCGCCATGTCAATCACTCTAAGGTCGCAGGTTAAGCGCAAATTGGCTACTTCTAAATCGCACCCTCTACACACTAGACTAACAGCTATACTTCCCCCCAATGGTGAGGCCACTTTCGTACTTGCCTTAAGGGGTTCTGTTTATAGTGCTAGAGCAGTGACGCAGGCAGTAGATATAAATGAATGAGATGCTCCGGAATCAAACAGGGCTTGCACGCAGGTACTATACAATAGTAGCGTACCTTGGATCACGAAGGGATCCGATTCTTGCTCCTCAGTTTGCAGTGCAAATATGCGCCCTCCAGCGCCATGCTGGGTTCCTACGGGCTGCTTGCCTTGGTTTGGCCCATTATGCTGCTGCAGTGGGCCTCCCTGGTTCTGCTTCACAGAATCGACTGGTCTAGGGTTTTGAGCCTTTTGACCTCCAAAACCTCCAGTCCTCTCCCTCAGGGGTTGAGGGCAGTCACGTTTGAAATGGCCTATGGCCTGGCAGTTGAAGCACTGCACCGTGGCTCTGTTCTGGCCACTCTTCTGCGGTTCACCACGTCCAGGTGTAGCAGTCTTCCAAGCTTGGTTGTTTTGAGACGAGGCAAAGGGTTTGATAGGGTAAGGTCCACAGTTGTTGTTGGCTGCTTGGGTTCGGATTGTGTAGACACCCCAATTTGGCCTAACGATTATTTCAAGTCCCACCTTGGGACCATCCCGATGATGAAATGGATACAGTGATTGCTGATTGCCTCCTTGAGAACCTTAGGACTTTCGGTAAGAACTTTGAGCCACTTAGAGGACCCAATTCAGAGCCATACAGCCTTTTAGACAGAAATACAGAAGCCTAGGAGAATCCATCTGTCGGCCGTGACATCGATCCCATGGCCCTAACATCATTTCCTCACCCGAGCAACCTGTTGCTAGCAAAATCTCCCTGAGAGATCAATACCTCGGCCGCAAGATCTATCCTTCGGCCGAGACATCCATTCCTCGGCCGTGATATCCTTTACTCGGCCGCCAGATCGACCTTTTCCCAGACTCTGGAACGTGTTCTGTCAGACGTTTGATCCAACTACACTACCTTCCCGATGCGTTCGGGCTACGCTCAGAGATTGCGACGTAGAGTTAGAGGTGCATTGCAATCACTACGCCAAATTTTTGCATTAACGGCATTAAAAAACTACCGGTAATAGTCCAAAAACCGCCGGTAAAAGTATATTACTGCCGCTAAAAGTAAATTACCGCCACTAAAAGTTCCGTCGGCAAAACAATTGTCGGAAATACAAAAACGGCGGTAAATTACCGCCGGTAAAAGTTTCGGACTATTAACGGCGGTTTTACTACCGCCGCTAAAAGTTTCGGAAAAAATAATGACAATGCCGAGATTCGAACCCGCGACCCGTTGATTAATACCCGAGCACTTACCCACTGAACTACATAAAATTATGTGTTTTATTAGAAGAATAATAATATTTATATTATATAAAGATTATTACCGGCAGTTTTTGCTTACCGCCGTTAATAGTAAGTTTTACCGGCGGTTTTACATTACCGCCGGTAATAGTTAGTTTTACCGGCGGTTTTACTCATGCCGTTAATAAACGGCGTTTGTAGTTACCTTTTGCGGCGGTTTGTTATTACCGCCGGTAATAGCACCCTTTACCGACGGTTTTATTACCGCCGGTAAAAAAACCGCCGGCAAAGGCAATTTTTGGCGTAGTGAATTGCAATTGCAATTGTGCCATTTGATTGGCCGGAGTGAGTCACCAATTGCCTATATAAAGGGCCTTTGGACTCCGAAAATAAACACACGAAATTCATCAGAGTATACACTCTCTCAAGCCACGAAACTCTGTCAAAATACTCTCTCAATCCCACTCCTCAAAAGCCCTAACCTCCCGAAGGTAGCCGTCAATCCGGCGATCAAACCCCGAAGTTCAAACCCTAACCCTAGGGTTTTCAATCAAGCAATCAGTCAATCACACCCAATCCGAAGCAATCAAGCAACTGAGGGATCAAGGTGGTGAGGCCCAACGGCCTCTGGTATGTTTTATTTATCGTTCTTTCGCTTAATCATAACTTTCTGATTATCTGTTAATTGTATAGTCTAGTGTGAGGAAGAACACCGACCGGGGCTTCGATCCCTCGGCCGGTATATCAAACCAGGAGGATCCCTCGGCCGTGACATCAATTCACCGGGCGCGGGATCCATCTCCCTGGGACAGTTTGTTTTGTTTTGCTTTCTGACGCATGCTTTACTATTCGCACTGGTTCACTTTACTTACTGTTTAAAGGCTAAATTAAACAGACTATGTGTTGGAATTAAACAAAGCGTCTATATGTCTTATGTTGAATAACTATGGGCTAGTCTCACGGCTGGGCAGAGAAGGGTGCCTAACACCTTCCCCTTACTGTACTTTTGGCTCCCGTACCCATAATCTCTATCTGTTTTCCTAGTGTTAATAAACTAGGTGGCGACTCTGTTTTGATGATAACCGTTATCATGTGGCGATGTTCCTAGCCATGGGAATGTCCATGATTTCAGTTTACAAAGCAAGCAACCAATCGAGCAAACAAACGTGATCAATCTGTATGGCGATGCCCCGTTTGGGAGGTGTCTACAGATTGGTCCACCGGTATTGCCTATCACTCTCTTCCTGCGAGTTTTGAAATCAGCCTCCTCGCTCTCCAGCCGAAGAGCACACTTCACAACACCAGAGTAGGTGGTAAAGGCTTGTGCCACTACGGCCCTTCGAGCGGTTGTCAGCCCCCACTCAAATCTTCTTGCCTTCTTATCCTCTGTTGCTACAGCGGTTGGGGCATAACGAGATAGCTCCTCGAACTTGGCTGCGTACTAGGTAACGGTCATTGTTCCCTGCTTCATGTTCATGAATTCTTGTTCCTTGGCTAGGCGAATGGGTGTGGGAAAATATTTGTCAAGAAACAAGGTTTCTGTAACAACTCCGATTTTCAGTAAATAAAAATCTCGTTGTTTATTATTTTGACTCTATAAATTCCCTATTTTTCCAATAATCCGTCATGATTAGATTTATTCGATTCAAACCCTAATTTCTTTTCGCCTTGCGATTTAGTCATTTTCTAAAGACAAGTGAGATAGCAACCCTAAGTCGTCCTATTTAGCCAGCCTAGCTAGCTTCCGACTAATCGTTAGAATAGCCTAATCAAACCTTTGAAACGTTTGAACCCTAAGTGAGACCTTGACCAAAAGTCAACCCTTGATCTATTACCCATTGGACGATAGATACTAGGATAATCTTTATCCATTGGACCATAGGTTTACACCTTGGATATTGTGACAAGATTGCTAGGTACACTTTATAAGATTATATATTACTTACCATCTTTACCCATTGGACGATAGAAGTTAGGAGAATTATTAACCGTTGGACGATAGGTTAACCTTTCTACCTAGTACAAGGTCCATTAGTTTAATTAGATTCACCATGAGTCATTGTACTATATTAGATAGATTATATAAGCTTAGTACTTCATCCTTTAACCATTGGTTAATAAATGTTAGGGGAATTATAATCCATTGGTCCATAAAACCATATCAAGCTATAGTACTAGGTTAGTATTAGTTAATTCCTTCCTAGATATGATATGTACTTATTTGATTAAAGTATATGATATGTATATGTCATCCTAGCATACTATATATTAGTATATAGTTATAAGTACATAGGTGGCATTTTGACATAGTTTAATAGGAAATTTTGGCTTAAAAGTCCAAGATGAGATCACATAGTACCTTGTCCTTTTATTAGTCTTTCCTATATATGTATATATATATTATATATTAACCTAGGAGAGAGAGAGAGAGAATTCGGAGAGAGAGAAGAGAGAGGAGAGAGGCCGAGAGAGATAGAGAGATAGGAGAGAGAGAGAGAGAGAGAGAGAGAGAGAGAGAGAGAGAGATATGCATGTACCTTTCTTGATCTTCTTCTACCAAAACCCTAATTCTATATATATTAGTACTTGTACCTTGAAAGATGAAGGATAGGATGACATTAGGATGACATAGGTTAGATTGTTAGTACTAGATTTTCTTACCAAAATCTTCTTACAAACTATTAGTTTATTTTTACTCTTTCAACCATTGTCCTTTCTTGATTAGGTGTCCAAGAGAGAGAGAAAGAGAAAGAGAGAGAGAGAGAGAGAGTGTGTGGCCGAGAGAGAGAGAGAGAGGGAGAGAGAGAGAGGCCGGTTGAGAGAGAGGGAGAGAGAGTGTGATGTGTGTGACTAGTGTACTCACCATATCTTCCTACATCATCTTATTGCATCACTTTGTACCACCATATCTAGGGTTTCTTATTCTTTCAACCCTAAAGGACTACCATATCTTATTTCTTATTCTTTCCAAGGACTTGATTGGACCAAAACCCCATTTGAATAGATTAAACCTTGTCCTAGTTTGAAAGAAAGAATAAGGGAAAATCTTAGTCTTTCAACCCTTGTACTTCTTTGGACCAAAGAGAGAGAGAGAGAGAGAGAGAGAGAGAGAGAGCCGAGAGAGATGGGAGAGAGAGAGGCCGGGAGAGAGGGAGAGAGATTGTGTGATGTGTGCAAGTGTACAACCAAGCCTAGTCATGTCCTTTTGATCAACACCTCATCCAATCTAAGGACAATCAAATCTAGTCAATCTATGATCCATTGGATAACAAATGTTAGGGGAAATATTGTCTCTTGGATAATAGACCAACTTGGCCTATAAATAGCAAGCCATTTCAAGCCTTTGAACTCACACCTTCAAGCATTGCTCCAACTTCTCTCTAGAAAGTCTAGTGTTCTTATTGTTCTTGCTTAGTTCTTAGCTTGTTCTTGAAGTTCTTCCCTAGTTCTTCAAGAAACTCTTCTAGTGCCGCCACTAAGCCGCCACTCCACCACCCTACCGATCCAAAAGTTCTAGTAGCTTTAGTCAAGATCAAGTTTCGAGAGAAACCTTTCTCTTTTGAAGCTATCGAAGCCATTCCTAAGCCGTTACTCCGTCCGACGAACCATTTTCCTAAACCGTAGCCGTCTACCGCCAAGGAGAACGGTAGATATTCTATATCTACTTTTCTCTACGTATATGTGTATATGTAGAATACTCCTTACGTATAGTATAGTTTCCTATGATTCTCAAAGATCTAAGTATAGCGTATTGCATGCGTATTTCGAAATGATAGTGAATTATTCTAAACCTTTGAAACCTCGAGCATACGTAGATTATACGAGCTACTTTCCCTAAGCATGATTAGAAATGTTTAGAAGTTGTTATCTTGATTAACCATGGCATGATTAGCTTAACGTTAGAACACTCAATAAACATATGCTGTTTTGAACTTAAGAAAGCATGATTTAGGATTAAGCTGTTTTAATCTTAGAATGAATGTGAGCATGATTCTGTGATTACTTGACTACTTGTTGTTGATAAAGCATAAGTGATTTATCACTCCAAAGGTGTCCGTCCATGTGGCACTATGCTTAACCTTGTGTGATTAAATGTGAGTATGATGATGTGACAAAATGAGCGTGCTATCTAATATAGAGTTGAATGATCTTGTTAGTTTAGTTTCAAGATTTCTTAAATTGTGGAATGAATTACCGCGGAGTCGATGCATGCGAACGAGACACAAAAACCGAGAAAGTAGAAACATGACACCTAGGGTGTGGTTGATATGGATAAAACGAAGGATGGGATTAACATGCGGAAAATATTTTGAAAGTACATAATGACCGGACTTGGTAGTCATTGTGTAAGTGTTTTCGAAAACCGTAATGTAGCCGGACTTGGTAGCTCATTGCGTAGATTTCCAATGGGACCAGACGTGGTAGCCAATGCAAGATTTGAAAGATTGTGTTTTGTGAAACCATGATTGGCCGGACTTGGTAGCCTCGTTAGTAGCAATTTGTGAAAGAAACGTGGGAAATTATGATTTTGATAAAGGTGAAAAAGAAGACACGGTCTACGATGAGTCGCGTAGGAGAAACACGAAAAGGCATGACACCAACGCTAAAAGATATCGAATATGAATGTATCATTGTTTATCTATGTTATTGAATGAGCATGTGTAATTGCTTATATGCTTCCTTGCTTTAAGTTAAGAGTTAGTGGGTATAGTTTATTCTATTGAGCTTGTAGCTCACGGTGTTACCTTTTTGGTGACCCTGACATATTATACTGGGGGTGACGCTGGTATAATGTGTCAAAGTTAATTGATGAGCAAGGTGAGCAGTACGCATTGGAGGCTTTTTGAGCCGAAGAGCTTGCTAGGATGGAAGAAGAAGCGGAGTAGTAGAATACCCTAGAAATTCCCTCCTTGTGTAATAAAAGTACTCTAGTAAGACTTATGTTGTAATATGAGCTTGACTCTTAGCCTTTTTATTCAATAAAATGTTTAATTAACGAACCCGAAAATGGGGGCGTTACAGTTTCAAATTCAGGGAAGGTCATGGTGGCTATGGCATGGGTTGCCTCCATCAATTCCCACCAATAGCGGGCTTCTCCCTTCAGTTGGTACGAGGCTAGGGCTACACGATCTCCATCGCGGGTAATTTCTAAGGTGTCCAGGATCACCTTGACCTCTTTCAGCCATGTTTCAGCCACGGTAGGGTTGGTATCGCCGTTGAAGGTCGGGGGTCGGCGTTTGCAGAATTCGTTCATCGCTCGGGTTCGAGTCATTGGTTCGTCATCGCGGTTTGGGTTTTGGCGGTTGGCATTCAAAGCAGTTACGAGTGCTTGCATGACTTGGGTTAGGTTGGGGTTCGCGTTGGAGGATTCTCCGGTTTCGTATCCTAATCCACTACGTCGGTTCACCATCTACGAGTAAAATCGCAAGGGGGAGGTTTAAGCCTACTAAATGATTCTTATTCGAAGTTGGTTTTCTTCCTAAGATCGAAGCAGTAAGCAGAACGCAACATTATTCTAAAAAAAACAACTTTTTCATAGATAAGCGGGGGTTACATCATAAGCATAGGGTTCTGCTACAGGATAAAGCATAAGACAAGATTTCCTAATACAAGTTGAAACGGTCCTACATACTCCTACTACATGATTCGATTAGCCTACGAGTGCTACAAGCATAGCTACAACTTTTTGAAATCTTATTCTAGTACTACTACACTACTGACGGGGTGGAACAAGTCCGAAGTACTCTCTCAATTGCTCCTTCCACTCCTCTCTCTCCTTTCGAGCCAACGCTCTCCCTTCTGACGGATCTCCTTGGCTAACTCCTCTACCTCTATGAGTCGGTCCTTGTCGGTGAGGGGTGCCATCACGACAGACTCGTACATCTGGCAGCCAGTCTCAGGGTCACGTATACCCAAGTGGGGTATAGGGGTAAGGCTCTCAAGTGCTAGTATGGCCTTGTAGAGTATCAGGTCCGCAACAGTGGTCGGGGCAGCAAAGGTACGGCTATCCATATCTACAATAAGAAAATTATATATTAGACTTAACGGTGTGAAGGGGTAGTCATGATGGAATAAACTACACATAAACAGGAATCTCATGTAGAATAGAACACATAAATTTCATTACTTAAACGGAACAAGTACATCATAGATGGCTTATAATAGCCTTAAGCTTCCTACTATATTTACATCAAGAGTTCAACTACATCCTATTTTACACCCTGCATCCCGAAGGATTACAATTATTACTAAGTTATCTTAACTATGCCTAATTGGTGGTTTCAGCCTTCGGGGTCTCGTCTTCCTCGAGATTCGCTTCACCTAACGGGTTTTCCTCTTTAGTTGCTCCATCGGTGTCCTTTTCACCATCGACTTCCTCCTCTTGTTCACCAACCTCAAGGTTTCCCATCGGGGGTAAGGTACCAAAGATCTCAGAGTAGGCACACAGGATTGGGAATAGTGCGGGAAACCAAGGGTCGGTTTCAACAGGAATAGGGGTATTTTGCTGCACTCTTATGAAATCTTGCTTTTCTGCGAGTACAGCGGCAATGAAGTCGGGGTTCTCTGCTAGTTGGATGGTAAGGATTTCTATCGTGAATTTGAGTTGGCGAACTCCTGCCAATAGGTCGACTAGGTGGCTCAGGTGATTCATCTACATGGAAAGTTTTTAAACCTCAGTTAGTAACGTTTTAAGACAAGGTTTTGCAATTTATTAAAGAACTTGGATTTATCCAATTCCACATTCGTTTCTTGATTTAAGTCATCATCCAATTGTTCGGGAATTCCCAGCTCGGTGGTATTGCCAGTTCCACACCTTGCTTCAATCAGAATATTGTTTTGCCAGAATTCCACCCAATTTGGGACGGT
Source organism: Rhododendron griersonianum (assembly GCA_018127125.1). Lineage (NCBI taxonomy): Eukaryota > Viridiplantae > Streptophyta > Magnoliopsida > Ericales > Ericaceae > Rhododendron > Rhododendron griersonianum. The sequence goes on from CM030794.1 coordinate 35,048,829, forward strand.
AAACTTAAACTCAATTCACGTTTGTGCAACGGTCAAACTATCTCATGGTTCTACACATTCTACCCATGGCCGAGGTTTTAAACCTAAAGCTCTGATACCAAGTTGTAACGCCCCCATTTTCGGGTACGTTAATTAAACATTTTTATTGAACAAAAAGGCTAAGAGTCAAGCTCATTATTACAACATGGTCCTTACTAGAGTACTTTTATTACACAAGAATAGGAAATTTCTAAGGTTATCTATTGTTCCACTTCTTCCTCCATCCTAGCCAGCTTTTTGGCTCCAAAGGCCTCCAATGTGTACTGCTCTCCCTGTTCGTCTATAAGATCTGACCCATTATATCGGCGTCGCCACCAATATAATAAGTCAGGGTCACCAAAAGGTAACACCGTGAGCTTATAAAGCTCAATAGAATAAACCATACCCACTAACCCTTAACTTACAACAAGAAGCATATAAACAATTACACATGCTCATTCAACAACATAGCTAGCAATTACACATCCACATTTGCTATCTTTCTAACGTTGGTGTCATGCCCGTGTTTCTCCTACTCAACTCATCGTAGACTGTGTCATCAATTTTCCACTTTATTAACACTTCCAAAATCATTTCGAAAATCACATTTTTAACACACCCAACCTCGGTTCCGCCGCGCCGGGTTCCCATTGGCACACACCCAACCTCGATTCCGCCGCGCCGGGTTCTCGAGTATCCTCACAATGGTTCCGCCGCGCCAGGTTCCCATTGGCACACAAAACACCCATAATGACATCATTCTTGGTCATTATGTACTTTCAAAAATATTTTACGCACGCAAACACACCACACAATGGGCAAGTCCGGCCACATTGCAGTTTTCAAAAACACACCTTGTCTTTAACACACCCTAGGTGTCATGTTTCTAACTTTCCTTGATTTTTGTGTCTCGTCATCATGCATAGACTCCTCGGCAGGACTTTTCACGTAATCATAGTAATCTTGAAACTAAACTAGCAAGATCATCCAACTCTATATTAAATAGCATGCTCACTTAATCACATCATCATGCTCAACATTTAATCATACAAGACAAAGCATAGTGCCACATGGACAGGCACCTTTGGAGTGGTAAACCACTTATTGTAACGCCCCCATTTTTGGGTTCGTTAATTAATCATTTTATTAATAATTCAAACAGAGTCTGGCTCATTATTACATTGTTAATCTCACAAAGGAGTACATTTTATTCTAAAGGGAAGGAAACTAGGGTTCCTAACTACAGCTCCGCCTGCTCTTCCATCCTAGCCAGCTCTTCGGCTCCGAAAGCCTCCATAGTGTACATCTCACCATGTTCGTCTATAAGGTCTGACACATTATACCAGCGTCGCCACCAATATAATATGTCAGGGTCACCAAAGGCAACACCGTGAGCTTACAAAGCTCAATAGGATAAACCGTACCCACTAATCCTGACTTATAATTAGAAATTCACATAGACAATTACACATGCTCATTCATTGAAGTAACTAAGCAATAACACATCCGCATTCGCTACCTTCCTAGCGTTGGTGTCATGTCTTTTCGTGTTTCTCCTACGCGACTCATCGTAGACCGTGTCATCATTTTCCACTTCATTAACACTTCCAAATTACCTTTTTGAAAATCACATTTTTAACACACGCACACCACACAATGGGCAAGTCCGGCCACATTGAGGTTTTTAAAACACATAGCCTCACAATGGTTCCGCCACCACGGATTTCCATTGGAACACACCCAACCTCGATTCCGCCGTTCCGGGTTCTCGAGTATCCTCACAATGGTTCCGCCGTCCCGGGTTCCCATTGGCACACATTAGCATTGGCTCATCTCCACGGATAACCAAGCCACACACCCAACCTCGATTCCGCCGTTCCGGGTTCTCGAGTATCCTCACAATGGTTCCGCCGTCCCGGGTTCCCATTGGCACACACACACATAATGACTCCCAAAAATGGTCATTATGTAATTTCAAAAATATTTTACCAAGGCCAGGCCTTTAAACACACCCTAGGTGTCATGTTTCTATTGTTCTTGGTTTTCGTGTCTCGTTCTCATGCATAGACTCCGTGGTAGGACTTTCATAGAAATCTTGAAACTAAATTAGCAAGATCATCCAACTCTATTTCATATAGCATGCTCAATTATTCGTAAAGCATAACGTCACATGTACGGACGCCTTTGGAGTGATAATCACTTATGCTTTACTTAAAAACAAACACAAGTAATGCAAGTAAGCACATAACAAGTCTAATATCATCTAAACGGTCAAAGTACAATTACTTAAAGTTAATCCACGACGTTAACCTTCAAAGTTCATTCTTTCTTTCAAGATGTTCAAAACAGCATATGTTTATCAAATTGCAATGCATATATCAGAATATTGTCGATAAGTGTAGACACCTCCCAAATGGGGCATCGCCATACAGATTGATCGTTTGTTTGCTCGTTTGGTTGCTTGCTTCGTAAACCAAGATTGTGGACATTCCCATGGCTAGGAACATCGCCACACGATAGCGGTTATCATCAAAACAGAGTCGCCACCCAGTTTATTAAAACTAGGAAAATAGATAGAGATTCTGGGTACGGGAGCCAAAAGTACAGTAAGGGGAAGGTGTTAGGCACCCCTCTTTGCCCAGTCGTGAGACTGGCCCATAGTTATTCAACATAAGACATATACTTGCTTTATTTAACTCTAATACATAGTTTGATTTGAGCCTTTAAGCAGTTAATGGTGAGCCAGTGCGATAATTAAAGCATGCATCAGAAATAAACAAAACAGACAGGCTGTCCCAGGAAAATCGATCTCTCGGCCGGTGAATGGATTTCACGGCCGAGGGATCCCACTGGATTGATATATCGGCCGAAGGATTGATCCCCCAACCGATGTTCTTCCTCACACCAGAACAGATATTTAACAAATAATCAAAACACTACGATTAATGCATAAAAATGTAAAAGAGATCAAACCATAGGCCCCTGGGCCTCACCACCTTGATCCCTCAGTTGCTTGATTGCTTCAGATTAGAAGGGATTGACTGATTTACTTCTCGAAAACCCTAGGGTTAGGGTTTGTACTTCGGGGTTTGATCGTTCGGGATGCGGCTGCCTTCGGAAGGTTAGGACTTCTATAGAAGGAGTATGTGAGGTGATTTCTGCAGAGTTTTGAGGTATGAGATGGAGGAATTGAATGTTAATTTCGGAACCCTAAGGCCTCTTTATATAGGCAATTGATGACTCACTCTGGCCAATCAAATGGCGAGAATCAAAAAGGAATTCTAGGGTTCAAAGATCTCTAGACGCGATCTATTTCGTAGCCCGAACGCATCGGAAAAAGGCTGCTAGGGTTTTGGTGCGTCGATCAAACGACTGACAGAACATTCCAGAATTCTGGAAAAAGACGATCTGGTGGCCGAGGAATGGATCTGGCGGCCGAGGAATCGATCTTCCGGCTGAGGAATGGATCTGACGATCTGGCGGCCGAGGAAACGATGTTGCGGCCGAGGAATCGATCTTGCGGCCGAGGGATTGATCTCTTAGGGAGATTTTCTAGCAACGGTTGCTCAGGTGAGGAAATGATGTTTAAGGCCGTTAGATCAATGTTACGGCCGACAGATGGATTCTCCTAGGCTTCTGTATATTCTGTCTGAAAGGCTGTATGGCTCTGATTGGGTCCTCTAAGTGGCTCAAAGTTCTTACCGAATGTCCTAAGGTTCTCAAGGAAGCAATCAGCAATCACTGTATCCATTTCATCATCGGGATGGTCCCAAGGTGGGACTTGAAATAATCGTTAGGCCAAATTGGGGTGTCTACAGATGCCCCTCTTTGACTGAACTCAGACGGATCGCGAGACATGTTTGAGTAAGAGTCAAAGCTGTAAAAAGCAACTCAATTTGGTCCAACCACTATTCCAAGGGGTTTTTGAAAAAGGTTTTGTTATGGTCGGGCCGGGAGGCTGCCTACGTATTCCACAAAGGAAATTCAAACCAATCGTAGTTCGGGCAATAAAGAAAAGTAAAAAGCTTGGGAGGGTTAGAGACAGAAGACGTACCTTAGGGCTTAAAAAGCCGTAGTGTGACGTACCTAGACTGAGCTAGTGTTTTGGCGAAGAGTAGTGGAAGGAGCGCGGGGCTGCCGGGGAGTTTTTGCGGAGAGCTTCCTTAGTATTTTGGGGTAGATCAGTACACGACAGGTGCGTTTGCTTTTCTTGATCATCCTTACTTTGACTGAAAGGGGCTCGGTAGAGTAACCTATCCTTGCGAATGAGCTGGAAGGAATTGATGTAGTGGGGTGGAATCCAAACCATCTGCTGGGATGAGTTGGACGCCGGTTTGTTTTTGAGATGTGGGGGGCGCAGGGCCAGTTTCTAGAGCACGGAGCGTTGGAAATGAAGGAACCGAGGCGCGGAGCCGGTTGGAGGAGCTTGATTGAACCGAGGCATAAAGTCAGTTGCATTCTGATGGTCTGCGCACGGAGCTTTCTCATCATAAGTTTTGACATAGAGTCAAAGGATCGAGGCGCCGGGCCGATCAATAAAATCGAGGCGTAGAGCCGGTTGATTTGCAGGATTGACCTGTTTCATGAATAAGAAATATGCATAGTGTGTATATGATGATAGTGGTTAGATATGAGCAGATATGATGATGCAGACTCGATGATAACAATGGTGATGCAATTGATGCTTATGTGCACGGGCCCGTGCGTGTGTGTTTGGTTTAAGCATAAAGCTTCTTTCAAGTTCCGAACTTGAGCATTCGGAGCATAGAGCTCAAGCATTCGGAGGGTAAAGTCCGAGCATTCAAAGTACAGGCTTTGAGCATCCAGTACGCAGTGGTTGGGCATTCAAACGTAGAGCTTGAGCATTCAAAGTATAAACCTTAAGCATTCGAACATAGAGTTCGAGCATCCAGTACGCAGTGGTTGGGAATTCAAACGTAGAGCTTGCGCATTCAAGTGTAGAACTTGAGCATCCAGTACACAGTGGTTGGGCATTCGAAGGGCTTCGAGCATCCAAAGTGTAGAACTTTCAGCATTCAAACATGGAGCTTGAGAATAGATATCTTTCTGAGTAGTGAGTTTGTAGAATTGCTGAGTTGTTGAGTATTCCATCTTCCATCTTCCACGGGGTTTGATTTGTTCCTCATGCTTGGGATTCTTCCAAGGCTAGTTTCCACACGCTCCCGATGCCTCCAAGGCTAGTTCTAAGTATGCTCGGGATTGTCCCCAAGGCTAGTTCTGATTATGCTCGGGATTGCCCCCAAGGCTAGTTTTTTGAGTATGCTCGGGATCGTCCTCAAGGCTAGTTCTGAGTATGCTCGAGATTGCCCCCAAGGCTAGTTTTTTGAGTATGCTCGGGATCGTCCCCAAGGCTAGATTCCACATGCTCGGGATCGTCCCCAAGGCTAGTTCTTGACCATATTCCACTTTGACTTCATTGACTTGTTGACCCAAAGTGCCATAAGGTTTGTTAAATGCTTCGGCGATTAATGTCTTCAGAGATTTCCATCGTCTTTGCTGACAAGATGATCCTCATGCACGCCTAGGAGATTTCCTTCGCCTCCTAATTTCAACCTTGTTAAGCAGACTTTCAACTCCCCTACTGAAGGGATGCTTTCCGAAGTGTGCGCTAGGCCAGAACTGCATAAATGTGCATTAAGTGGGAGTCACAGGATTGCTTCACCGGCCTGGAAGTGGTGAGGTTGCTTATCTTCAAGATGTGAGCTCGGGGTAGCTACAGAGCTGCTGAATGACTAGTAGGCACGAGGCTATTGAGGTGAGTGCAGAGCTGTTTGAGTGACTTGGGCACAGGGCTGCTGAGTATGAGTATAGAGTGGCTGGTAGTGATAGTGAACTTAGAGTTGTTGATAATTACTTGAACTCAAAGCCGTTGGAGGAGTGAATACGGAGCTGATGAGCGACTTGGGCACAAGGCTGCTGAATGTAAAAGGGGCTATTGAGTGATCATGATGGCGAGCACATGGCCGCTGAGTGGGCTTAGAGCTGCTGAGCCTAAAGCTGCTAGTTGATAGTGAGCATAGGCATAGAGCTGCCGAGTTTCTGAAGTTGAGTGACCTGAGTATGGAGCTTTTGAGCACGGGGTGCTACTGAGGTGGGGGAGCCATTGACATGTTTTGATGGTAGCGAGCATGTAGCTGCTGAGATAATAGGTGCAGGGAGCTGCTGAATTGAGTTACTGTTGAGAGGGAGTCGTGGAGATTGGACCTGCTGAGCGCAAGGCGTCCTGTGCATAGAATTGCTCGGAGCTTACGAAACCCAACAAGGTCGTGAATATGACAAGGCATGCGTATGGTGCTATTGAAAAGCAAGTGTGAGGCTTCTGAGTTATGAAGGTAGAGCTGTTGACGTGAAGCAAGGAGCTATGAAGATGTGAAGTGCGAAGCCACTTTAATACTGTTGATATGGTGCCAATTGTAGAGTTTGCTGAAGCTATCTTTCAGCTTCTTTGACTTGGCTCTGTCAGTTATAGACACCAAGCTTGGTATGGTTGGTTCAAGGACCGAAATCCAGGAGAATCCTGCAATCCACATCTGAATAGTTTAGAAAACAACAATGGATAGGAAAACAACATGCAACAGGCTTGGAATCGGGCATGAGCCGAAGTCCTTTTTATGCTGACTGCTAGGGGCAAAACCACCAAGTTCAGGAACCCTCGTTCAAATGTTGAACCACTGCGGGTGACATAGTTTGCAACGTGACATATATGCATATTGAACTGAACATTCAGGAAGAAATTGACGCCCCCTGTTTAGGCAATGGATGCTTGATTCTAGCTTATCTGTGCGTGTCAATGACAACCTAATTGCTCCTAGTACAGAGATATGTGATGTGTGTGACAATGAACATGAATGCAATGTTTCTCTTTCTGTTTGCCAGAGATCTTGGCATGCCCCTGACAATGCTGTGTGGCAGCATTCCAAAAGAGTTGAGGTGTTCCCCAAGGATATGATGCTTCTTAGGCTGAGCTTTTTTTCAAGTGTGCTGGTAGGGAGGTAGACTTTACAGTGCATCCCTTTGTTGCCCTTTATTCCTTGATGGCCATGATGCCCTGATGAACCTGCCTTGCTTGAACATAAGAACACCTCATACTTGGGGTTAGATCGTGCAACCAAGACAACTACTTCCATGACATACACATGAAGTACTAGGATAAAGAGATTAATGCAAAAGACAGGGTGATAATGATATGCATGTGAATCCGCAATGTATTCTGGACATCTCAACTTTTGGGTATTTGATAATGGCTTATTGCTTATACTAGCCAGGTGTTTTGAAAGACCGCAATGCCCTAGCGGCACCACTGAAAACATAGTTTGGTCAAGGAACCATATTGCTGCACCCTTCATGAAATGAGAGACCCATGTTATTTCCTCAGAAATTTGCAAAAAGTGACTGCGCTTGTATTAACTGTGTTAAGAATGCTTAGGATAAAATCATTCTTGAAAGCTTTTCCTTGAGGATTTCAAGGTCACATCATTCCATCCATGTTCCACACTCACGTCATTCAATCATCAAAGGACGTAGAACTATTTTGCAAACCTATGCCCTTAGTCAATTAGGTGAGTTTGTTGCTTCGAGCTTGATTTGGTTGACTTGAGTTGGATTGATAAGCACCTACTGAGACCCACACAAAAGGTTGGATACTTTTGAGAGGAATGCAAAAAGGGGAACATAGCCATGCCCCTTGCAACTCTCCATGTTGTGCGATTTGCCAAGACGATGTAAATTCCAGGATTCTTGCCCTTCGAGTTAAGTCCCACATTGGTGATGCCCCTAGTGTCTAGGACCTTGCTACTAAGTCGTGTTCCCCAATTTGAGAGGTCTTTGTTATGGACCATAATGTAGGCTTGGGGTCTTGGCTTGAGAAAGAAACAGATGTAAAAGGCTCAAACCTAATTTCTACTCACGCTTGGGTTTTAAAAGCTAGCAGCCATCTTCAACATTTTTATCAACTCTTGTTGTCTCTTGCCTCACTTTGTGTGAAAAGAGTTGTTTTCTTCAAAAATGTCTTTTGTATGTATTGGAAGAAATGTTTCCTTCAAAATGCCCCTTGTATGACGAGGTGTTCATTATTTCATTGATTTTTCTTTCATCTCTCCTTGTATTTTTTTGTGTTTGCCCCAGTGTAGGGGATGGCTGCCTAGCAGGCTGTTCAAAGAAATTATCCAGAGGCTCGATGTGGCTAGCAAGGGATAAGTGTTTGAGATAGAGAAATGATTGCCTTTCTTCATCTTGAAACACACGACAAAGTGGCAAGGATCCTTACCAAGAAATTAGGGGCTTCGATGTTAACCAAGTGAATTTTCTAAGATTGAGGACAGTCCTTTTAGACACATAATAAATGCATGGAGACATGGCTGATTTCTCATTTTGTTCGTGCTCTAACTTTTGCCTAGACCGCCCTTACAGGTTTTCAATCTAGCGAGCTCATCATTTTTTTTCTCCTCTCTTTTCTTCTTTCTCCTTTTTCCTACTCTTCATCTTTGACAGCATGTTTTTGCTTACAAGTGATCTCTATGAGGGTGCAAAGATGTGTCAACTCCTCAACAGAAATGACGCGGGTCTTAGCTTTGAAAAACTCGTTTTGCGCTTTTGACAATTCAAGTGATTATGATGTGTTCCAAAAGATGTCATAAGATTACTTTGAAACCCTTGTGGATTGTTTTCAATGTTTGATGTTATCATGAGTATTCTATGGCAGCGAACTAGCACAGGAGAAAGCATTTTCAAAATTTGTGGCAGACCAAAAGGTGCCTACGTATCCCAATAGAGAATCAGGCCATTCGTAGTTCAAGTCTAAGGAGATTCACATTTCATGCTAGGTGCAACAAGCGGATTTATGACCAAAATAAACTCAAGACATAGACCTTTTAAAAAGGAAACAAATATGGACCAAAATAGTAGCCAAAAAATAGCTAGATAAGACTCCTCAAAAGATTGACTCTTAGCCTAAGACATGACATGCATGGATGCTACTGCTGCCCAGTGATCAAACTCAGCTGGATCAATCTTCTCTTGATCGATGAGGTCTTGGATCGCATTCTTGAAAGCCCCGCATTCTTGAAAGCCCCGCATTCTCTGATAGAGTGACCACTTACTTGGTGGTACTTGCAATACCCTCCGCCTTTTTGTATAAAGTTTGGAAACTTTGGCTGTAACGGCTTCAATACCCCTTTTGCTTCCAAGATACAGAACACCTTTTCCAAGTTCATTCTAAGAGGAACAAAGTTTCTCTTTTGCCTGCGGTCGAGATGGGATCCCACCATTTTAATATTACTGTTGCTTATGTTCATCTTACAGCTGTTTTTCTCTTTGAGAGATTCCTGGTTTAGATCGATGGTATTGAGAAGAAGTTGATTTTCATGTTGCTGCTGCAGATCATTCACCACCATTTCAATTTGGTTGTCCTTAGCGGGATAAGTTTCTTTCTGAGCTGCGTTTTTCGTCCATCTAGTAGGGGGAGGAGGAGGTGGAGCTTGTGAAGGACTTCTTTGCAAACTGTGAACAATGGTGGCTAGGGCAGCCACTAATTCAGCCAATACATCAACTTTAGCAGCCAGAGCTTCAATCTTCTTGTCAGCAATTGCTGTCACGTCTAAGACCAAACCCAAAATTTAGAAAAAGCAAGAACTTAGCTACGCTTAGGTTGAGATGTCCAAAATCAAGTGTCTATGTAATGCACACATCAAACACACTTATTGCCCTTAAAATGCAAATCTAGCATGATGGGGTGGCTTAACCAAATGATAATCGATGTTGACACGTGATCATGCAATGTGCTATAAGAAGAAATGAGGGTGATGGATTCCTCTCTTGGTTTGGCCCCTGCATAGTTAGAAAGAGGCAAGCATGTGCAAGAACTGTCTAGTCTAGTACCTTAAAGAGTTAGAATACTAGATATGGTTGTCCTAGTTAAACATGTGCAAGAAAAACCCTAGATTTTGGTGGTACAAGATGATGTAGGAAGATTGGTCAAGATTGGTGCTAGATTTGGATGGTACACTAGCACACATCACACTCTCCCTCTCTCCCTCTCATCCGGCCTCTCTCTCTCTCTCTCCCTCCATCTCTCTCTCGACCTCTCTCTCCCTCTCTCTCTCTTGGTACAAAGTACATATATATATATATGTTTACAAGGACAAAGATTGGAAAGAGTAAGGATTGGATGGTAAGTTTGTAGGAGATTTTGTAGGCAAAATCTAGTACCCTAAATCTATCTCACATCATCCTATTTTCTTCCTCCATTTAGCACATGTACTCCTATGTATATAAAACTTAGATTTGATAGAAGAAAGATCAAAGAAGTACTTCCATATCTTGTTCTCTCTCTCTCTCCCTCCTATCTCTCTCTCTCGGCCTCCCCTCTCTCTCTCCCTCGGCAATCTCTCTCTCTCTCTTCCTCCCTTGTACAATATATAGGTGAAAGGTTACAAAGTACCCTTGTACCTTCATGATCTTCCTAGGTCAAGATATCCTAATAAACTAAGTCAATAGGCACATGTTGCACCCTAAATTTATAAAATAGAAACCTAGAATCCTAGCGTGACATATGCCTATCTTATTACTTAATTGAATTAGGCACATGTTGGTTGATAAACTAATAAATCTAGGTACTTGGCTAGGCTTCAAAGATTGATCAAGAGTACAACAATCTTGGCTCTTCTCTCTCCTATCTCTCCCTCTCTCTCGGCTGTCTCTCTCTCTCTCTCTCACTCTCGGCTTCTCTCTCTCCCTCTCTCTCCCTTGTACTACAATAATATACTAATATAGATATATATCATCAATTAGATTTTGGAAGTACAAGGTTAATAATAAACTAAAGGATTTTTGAAAGAATAAGATTTTCCTAATTAAATAATGAATTTGACACATGTTTTCTACCTCTATATTATATTGGGGGGTTGTACTGGTACCCTATTATAATATACATATAAGTACTAGAGAATCTGGGTGGATATCTAGTCAAAATTTTATAATATAAAGCTCCGATTTGACACATGTCTCCTTATAATACAATATTTGTACTCAGAGAATCTTAGGACCAATATTATATTAGATACTCTTTCAATTCTTTAATGGGAGAATCCCATGGGATTCTAGTCATTGAATTAATTATAATATAATAGTACCAGTCCTATTATCCAATGGATAATAATTCTACTAACAACTATGGACCAACGGACAAAGGTCAGTTGACTTTTTGGTCAAAGGGTCTTACTTAGGGTTCAAGAGGTTCAAAAGGTTCAAATGGCTCGAGGAAGGTCAAGAGTTTAATTAGATTATCTCCGAGGATTAGGTTAGAAGCTAACTAGGCTCGCTAAGTAGGATTTCAAGTCGAAAGATAACCTAGGCTTACGCTTGACAATTAGGAGAAAGGTCTAACACGCTTGTCTTTAGAAAATGATCTTAGATTCATGACAGATTACTAAGGATAACTCAAGTTAAATAATCACTCGAGAATAATTAAAGACTTTTCGAATTAACAATGAAATTTTTATTTAGTAAAAATCGGAGTTGTTACACTTATGCTTTATCAACAACAAGTAGTCAAGTAATCACATAATCATGCTCATATTCATTCTAAGATCAAAATACGAATACTTAAAGCTAATCTAAGAACGTTATCTTTCAAAACTTATGCTTCCTTTTTAAATTTCAAAACAACATATGTTTATTGATATTCCTACGTATACTTAGAGTTTAGGAGGTATAGGAGAATCCTACGTATACTTAGGAATAGCGGGGACGGAGAATTCTACGTATACTTAGGAAGCGGGGACGGAGAGTTCTACCATTCTTCTTGGCGGTAGTGATGATTATGGAGGAAAGGTGGTACGTCAGTAATCGGACGGAGTAACTTCGTAAGGATGGCTTCCGGTAGCTTCGAAAGAGAAAGGTTTCTCTCGAAACTAGATCTTGACTAATACTACTAAGACTTTTGGATCGATGGGGTGGTGGAGTGGCGGTTTAGTGGCGGCCTTGGATGAGTTTCTTGAAGAACTTGGGAAGAACTTCAAGAACAAGCAAGAACACCAAGAACAAGAGAGAATGCTAAGCTTTCTAGAGAGAGAAGTTGTAGAATGAAGGTGTGAGTTGAAATGGGAAGGAATGGGTGCTATTTATAGCCAAAGGGTGACCTATTATCCAAGGGGTAAATTTTCCCCTAACATTTGTTGTCCATTGGATAAAAATTTGTCTAGATTTGGTGGTACTTTGATGAGGTAGGATGATGGCTCAAAAGGACATGACTAGGCTCAAGAGTACACATGCACACATCACACAATCTCTCTCTCCCTCTCTCTCTCTCTCTCTCTCTCTCTTTGGTTCAATGCATAAGTACATAGGTGGAAAGGTTACAAGATTTTCTTTCCAATTCTAGGACAATCTAGGTTATTCTATTGGGGTTTTGGTCTAGTCTAGTACTTTGGAATTGGATTGGATATGGAAGAGTAGAAAACCCTAGATTTGGTGGTACAAGATGAGGTATGAAGATTGGCCAAGGACTATGACTAGGTTGAGTGAGTACAAGTGCACACATCACCAATCTCTCTCTCCCTCTCTCATCCGGCCTCTCTCTCTCTCTCTCCTTCTCTCACTCTCTCGGCCTCTCTCTCCCTCTCTCTCTCTCTCTCTCCCTTGATTAGTATATGAATATAAAAGGATGACTAACTACAAAGGACAAGGGTACTATGTGATCTTCTCCTAGATTTTTAGGTCAAAATTCCTAATAGAATAAGCCTAAATGCCACCTATGTACTTATAAACTATATTCTAGGACCTAAAATCTTAGGATGACATAATCATATCTAATACTTTAAGTAAATAGGTACATATCATATCTAGTAAGTAATTAACTAAAATAAACCTAGTACTATGGCTTGACTTGGCCTTATTGACCAATGGACCAAATTTCCCCTAACTTTTATTATCCAATGGTTAATGGATGGAAGTACTATGCTTATATAATCTATCTATACTAGTACAATGACTCATGGTGAATCTACTTAAACTAATAGATCTTGTACTAGGTAGAAGACTAACCTATTGTCCAATGGGCAACAATTCTCCTAACTTTTATTATCCAATGGATAAAGATGGTAAGTACTAGACTTGCATAATGTATGTATATAAGTACAATGACTCATGGTGAGTCTATTAAACTAATAGATCTTGTGCTAGGTGGCAAACTAGGTTATGGACCAATGGGCGATGTTTTCCCTAACTTCTATGGACTAATGGATAAAAGGGCAAGGTATAATATTGAATTATTATATATACATCTTCCTATATAATACTTTATAGAAGTACCTTAATAGATTAACTTAGATGAAAGACCTATTGTCCAATGGATAAAGATTTTCCTAGCATTTATCGTCCAATGGATAATAGTCAAAGATGATCTTGGTCCAAAGGGTTCCCTTAGGTTTTGGAAAGGTTCACAAGGTTCAACTAGGGTTGAGATTGGTCGTTAGGTTATCTCAATGAATTGGTCGGTAGCTAACTAGACTTGCTAAGTAGGATTTCTAGTCAAGAAATACGATTCTACGACTTCTCAATATGCTAGACGCTTGTCTTTAGAAAATGACCTTATGGCTGGAGTGAAGAACCTAATCATGACGGATTACTAAGAACGATCCTAGGTTTTTAAGAGGAATCGAAAGGAATTAACAAGGGCACTCAAGAAGAATAAAAGGATTATCGAATAAACAACGAGATTTTTATTTACTGAAAATCGGAGTTGTTACAAACACCGACCGGGGCTTCGATCCCTCGACCGGTACATAAAACCAGGAGGATCCCTCGGTCGTGACATCCATTCACTGGCCGCGGGATCCATCTCCCTGGGACAGTTTGTTTTGCTTTTCTGCTTTCTGATGCATGTTTTACTTATCGTCTCGGCTCACTTTACTTACTGTTTAAAGGCGTAATTAAACAGACTATGTGTTAGAATTAAACAAAGCATCTATATGTCTTATGTTGAATAACTATGGGCCAGCTTCACGGCTGGGCAGAGAGGAGTGCCTAACACCTTCCCCTTACTGTACTCTTGGCTCCCGTATCCAGAATCTCTATCTGTTTTCCTAGTTTTAATAAACTGGGTGGTGACTCTGTTTTGATGATTACCGCTATCGTGTGGCGATGTTCCTAGCCATGGGAATATCCACGATCTTGGTTTATGAAGCAAGCAACCAATCAAGCAATCCACGATCAATCTATATGGCGATGACCCATTTGGGAGGTGTATAAAAATCTGTCGGTTGAGTTCCTCGATCTCTGCAGACACCCCAATCTGGACTTTCAGATTAGTTTACTTACGGTTTTTGATTCCCCGATGATGAAACGGATCAAGAACACCCCGGGAATGTCGAGTGTTTGAGCTTTGAGTGTGTGGGCAGTATGCCCTTAAAAATGGGAGAAGGATTCCGTTCCTTTCCCAAGGCAATGGGCCCGGATCGAGGGAGCGCGAGCGCAGGTGGCAAGCGCTCAAAAATACAGAGTCGCCACTCGAATTTGAAGGTTCGACACCCAAGGAACCGTATTTCGAAGCACCTGCCGCGCTATTTGATTTGAAAAAGTGAAAGCACCAGTCCGTCATAACCATATCTGGGTTCGGGAGCCAGGTTATGAGAGGGGAAGGGTTTAAGGCACCCCTCTCGCCCAATCCGGAGATCGGTCTCTACTTAGGCATTTTGAAAACGTTGCGATTATTCTTTTATTAATCGATTTTTAGCCAATTAGGGAGGGGGAACAGTTAATCGGAGATTAAAACTGTAACATGTTTGCAGGATGTGATCAAGTATGGCATGAATGAGCAGTTAGTATAGGATGAGAACAGACTCCTGTGGGAGTTTAAACAGACTGCAAAGCCCCTGTCTTGGAGTGTCGTGCACAGGAAGAAACTAGTATGCACTGATCAAGTCAATGCATGCTGACCAAACCTGCGCACGCTACTACAAGACCTGCGCGCGCCAGTAAGCCTAAGCCCACAGCTCTTATTCTCAAACCCTCTGGGCTCTGGAAGGACCAGTGCACACCCAGGACAAACCAAGCAGTTTATGCAGTCATAATATACAGTTTAAAGGCTGAAAAGCCCATAAAAAAAACAAGACACCCCATAAACAGTGTGGGGACAAAATAATAGCCTAAAACTAAGTTAAACATGCAAGACCAGCTACTGGTCGAGGACAAACAGTCGCGCGAGGGTTCCAAACAATCGCGCGACGGTGCGCCCGAACGCGCGACGGTTGCGCCCTGGCGCGCTGGTCAACGCTCCATTTGACCATCGCGCGATGGTTTGGGTGCAGCGCGCGATGGTTCGAGCCAACTTTCCAGTGTCTGGTTTTGCTCATCCTGGGTTCTGGGATAGGTCCAGAATGATCCCAGGGGTACTCCAACAGAACAGAAATGAATATTGAAATGCAAGCTAGCAATTTAAGCTCTAAGAAAAGCAGTAAACTGGTTTTTTGCATGCTTAACAGTGAGCTATATGCTAAGTAAAAATTACAACAGTCATGCACGTAGCTAAAACAAGAAATGACCAGCCTCCCTTCCCCACGTGGACCAATCTCTTGCTGACAGAACTGTCGCGCGAGTGTTCGGGTCCATCGCGCGAGGGTTTGCTTGGCCACGGCTTTTGAAACCTTGCTAGCTTTAGGGCCAGGACTGGTATTGATTACCAGCCTTGACCCTGCCAGCCCCCCTCAGGGATCAGAACAGAAAACAATAGGTATGCTATACCTAAATTGGGTTTGAACGGATGATTGAGCTTTGATGTGTTTGAGATTTGGAAGATGGAAGCCTTTTGAGTTGTAGAAGCAAAGAGCAAGAAGCTTGTTGCTTGGTATTAGAGTTTGTATGAAGGATGGAGTGTAATCCTTCTTCTTCTTCTTTTTGAACCCAAGGTTGCTAACCCTTTGAAAGATGAACAAAGGGGGCTATTTATAGGAGGAGAGGTGAATCTGGTTGGTGCCAGGAGAGGAATTCAGTCAGCCCACGAGGCTGGCTTTGGGATGCATTGGTGGCCAAGTTTCTACCTCAAGAAAAGTAGGTGGGGAACCGACCATCGCGCGATGGTATGGAACCGTCGCGCGAGGGTGCGCCCTGGCGCGCGATGGTCAACGGTCAAACTTTGTCTTTGACCATCGCGCGAGGGTTCCAAACTGTCGCGCGACGGTGCTCCCGGGCGCGCGATGGTTGCGCCCTGGGGCGCATCAGTAGGGTTTTTGGCTTTTGGAAGTGGCTTAGGCTAGATTAGGTTCAAGGGTTTTTCAAACACTCAAAGCTCAAACACTCGACATTCCCGGGGTGTTATTGATCTGTTTCATCATCGGGGAATCAAAAACTGTAAGTAAACTAATCTGGAAGCCCAGATTGGGGTGTCTACAGTAGCCCCCCTTTGACGGCACTTGGAGCACCATTGACTTGGTATAAGTAACGTCAAAGGTATCTAGACACCCCTCAAGGCAATCCAGAGTAGAACATGCTAGCAAAGTAGACAATCATACTTACAGAACCTGATTGATTGAATGGACGGATGGACCGTCGCTGGAGATGGAAGTAGAAGTGGACGATTGCATCGCCGCTTGTTGATCGAATTTGGACAGGACAGGCTGTCGCTGCAGATGCGGACGGGACAGACCGTCGTTGCTGGGGATCAAGTTATCCTCGACACAAAGTATTCCAACAAACATGAGTAGGTCGTGTCAGGCAGGTTGAATTCCATCTGTAGGGAATCAGAGCCAATCTCCTTATCAATGACCATCCGAGACAGAGCAATAAGCCTGCTGGAAGATGCACTTGTGGCTAGACTGAGGGTGATTGTCGTTCAGGACAGGCCAAGACGGACTCTCCTGGATAACAATCAGTTGCGGATGAACGGACCATTGAACGTTGTTCTGGTCGTTGTTGTGGATTTGACAGGACCGGCTGTCATGAATGCGGACGGAGAGATCAATGTGCCGAATGATCAAACCGTTGGGGAATTTTGACAGGAGACGGGCTGATCAGTATAAACGATCGAGCCATTGTAGACATTTGACAGGACCAGCTGTCGTTGATTTGAACTAGCGGATCGCTATACAAAGTGATCAAGCCATTGAGGTTGGACAGGACCGGCTGTCGTTGATTTGGTTTGCCAATGCCACAACATTGACGGTTTGAATGCCTCAACGCTGATTTGATTTGCCAATGCCTCAACACCGACGGTTTGAACGCCTCAACGCTGATTTGATTTGCCAATGCCTCAACACCGACGGTTTGAATGCCTCAACGCTGATTTGATTTGCCAATGCCTCAACACCGACGGTTTGAACGCCTCAACGTTGATTTGATTTGACTTGATGCACGTTCCTGCTTTTGACATTTGATATATACAATATGCGATGATATGATATATTGAAAATGCAGATGCAAGCTAAGGAAGGCTCCTAGGAGGACAACGACACCTAAGGACTACCACTGTGCCTCATTACTGTACTGTCTGCACTTCAGAGATGCGCATCCAGAGAGATAGACATTTGAACGGGCCGACGTGCCCCAGTTTGACGTTTTAGTAATGGAATTGGGCTTGCGTGCCCTTCCTTCAATGCTTGGGCAGATGTGCCCAGAGATGCTTTGCTTGACCTCGGGCTGACGTTTCCTTGCTGCTTTACGAGATTCCACTGCTTGCGGATTACAGATACTAGGGTAGCAATGTAACAATTGCATTTTCCAGTTTATTGACTCTCTTTTGCAAATGTTGAAGAGAATGCAAAAACTAACCACTAATATCTAATTTGCATTGACAAGTGCTGAACTGACACACAGACGCGGACACATATGTACAGACTCGCCTAGCTCGAACAAAAAGGGGGAAAGAGCCCCAGGGTACAATGCAAACCCTCAGACACATAGAACATAATGAAATTTTGGGCATTAATGTGCCAAAACTCAAAACATTCCTTAAATAGGTGAAACTGACACTTACGAAAAGGTGCAAAAGTTACAAAGACCTGTACAGAGAAACAAAATCGAGAAAAGCATCCCGACATGACAATTGATTGAAAAACTGGAAAAAATGTCGCAAAAACGGACATAAGACGCAGATTATGACTCGTATAGGCCCGGACTGAAATCGACACCCCCGTGCAGTCACATTAAGTCCATATGACTTGCATGGTATGACAAGACTTGGCAAAAGCCCCTGGAACGATATTCGAGGGCAGTAGCAGACTGCTACTGTTTGCTGCAAGAATTGAAGAAGCGCGCGCAGGTTTGAGACCAATGCGCATCACTTCGAACAAATGCGTTGCGGTTACTTACACCAGACTTCGCTGAACTTAGAATAAACCGTGAGCCTGTTAAGGCCTCTAGCATTTCGTTCTATTTTTGATGCTTCAAATATTTTAAGACTTATGCTCAGCCTGTAAATTGAAGAAGCAGTTTGTAATAAATTTGAAAGACGAAGGTTTTCCCCCTTCTGATTCCTCCAAGGAAGCTTGTCGTGATCTTCGATCCTCTTCGACTTTTGATGTGTACCAAAATGTCAACCATGGATCCAATTTGATAGATTTGTGACCGAGTCTCAAAGAGAGACTGCCTACGTATCCCAAACTAGGGAATCAGGTCAAAACGTAGTTCAGGCCAAGGGTTAACTCTCGAGTATTTACCTCTCCTTTTACGCTCTAACTTTTGCCTAGAACCGCCCATTCGGGTTTTTGGTCTAGCAAGCTTTGATTGATTGCCTATTCATTTTTGCCTAAACCGCCTTCATAGGTTTCGTTCTAGCAGGCTGCTCTAACTTTTGCTTGGAACTACCCACCCTTGGGGTTTTCAGCCCAACGAGCTTCTCTCAGGGAAAAGTTGCTTTTGACTTGATCCAGGTTGACCCAGGGTATTGAATTTGTTGCTGTCAAGGTCGATGATCCTTGGCCGCAGCCCCAGATAAAGTGGCTTTGATGACGCAAGGTCAAGAGTGCTTCGTTAGACATGCCTTGTTCCAGACCGTTTTGTACATTTTCTCATTTGCACTTGGCGGAACGCCACCGTCATTGCTTTTGAACACGGTACAAGGTCCGGAGCCTTCTGTGCTTCTGCTTTTTTTTGGGATTGGCACCTAGTAGCAGGGGATTGATACTTCTTTATCTCAGGATCAACGCGAGGCGTGACTTGATGAGACCACGCCAAGACGTCTATGCTTGTCTGACCGGGCGCAATTCTCCTCTAGGGGCGGTGCTTGGACCAATTTTGAACCTTTCGGGAGGTTATACTTGTCTTTCAAGTTTATTTGAAATTACTTCTTCTTTTAATAGGCTGAGCATGCCTTTCGTCTTCCCTTTTGGCGAGGGAACACATTTCCTTGGGGATGATCCCATTGAAATCTATCCCTTAGTCATTAGGGTTGACACAGTTTATATAAAAGCTAGCGAAGCATGTAGAAGCAAGATGATGCATATCATAAAAACCCTCGGGGTTTGCCAAGTACAACATACTCAAAACTTGAAACAAAAGCTACGACGTGGAGGGCCAAGAGGCTCAACCTCCGACTCAGAGCTAGACTTAGACAAATGCAAAAGACTCCGTGTCAGACTCAGACAAGACGCCAATGCAAACTAGACGCGATTTTGGAAATGCATTTGTTAAAAACCTACCCATAGCTTCCACAAAAAGAGGTAAGATCCAGCGGGTGTTAGACCCAAGCAACAGCACTTCGGCTTCCTCAGCTTCTTCGACCAAACCTACTCGATGCTCGTTTGAACAATGGACCTCAACTAGTCGGTCCTTTCCTTTGTAAGCCCTCATCACTGTCAATCCAGGTGTCGGCAGAGGAAGTCCCAATCACACAAACAGCAGCCAGCAGGCTGTCCTCGGGCTCAGACGGGATGGGTACAGTCGGCTTGGAGCTCGGGTTGATTTGAGTAGAATTGATAGTTATATGGCCAACCAGAGGGTCAGACTCGTGTTGAGGCAAGGAGTCGGAAATGACGTTGGATTTTGGTGGAACTTGAACCGTGCCATTGTCAATAAGATCTTGTATCTCGTGTCAGAGACGATAGCACTTGTCAGTGAGATGGCCAGGCATTTGGTGGAAGGCACAGAAATGGTTGGCATTGTTGTTGGCTGGTAAGACTTTGGGTGGGGAAGTCGGTGTCAAAGTCTTGAGATGCCCGGATTGGAAAAGTTTCTCCATTACTGCAGATAGAGATGCCTCGAAGATAGAGAAACTCTGAGGTTGGGTTCGGGCTCGGAAGCTCTGAGCGTTTTGAACCTGATTGACATCGGCTGTTGATGGAGGTGGGGTTGTGATGATGCCACAATTGATGAGATCTTGAACAGCATGTCGAAGCCGGAAGCAGGCATTGGTAGAATGGCCAGGCATTTTATGGTAGGTGCAATAGAGGTTAGGCTTGAAGTTGGGTGATGGATTTTTGGGTAGAGGAGTTGGATTGAGGGGCTTGATGGAACCAGCATCGAGGAGCCTCTCATAAATTGAGGCCAAGGGCGTAGAGAAGCATGAGAAAGTCCTCGGCGGGTTCCGGTGACCGGATTGAGAAGTCAAAGTGGGACCCTTGTTTGCTTTGCAGTTTGCCTCATTAACATGATGCATTCTTTTGCCTTTGGGGCTGAATTCATCACTAAGCATGTCTTCCCCTTTGGCAAAGGCTTTGAACAAGGAATCAACATCCTCCTTCGAGTGAGTCTTGGCCTCATGAAACTCAGCCAGGTCTTTGAACATGTCTCCTGAGCACAGCTTGATTCCAACTGTTGGAGGGTGGTAGGGTTGAGAAGGTTCTTTGACTAGCCCCATATCTGGTTGCGAGGTTGTGGAGGTAATGAGCCCAACGAGTCCCTGGACCATAATCATCTGTTTGTCCATCTTGTGACTCAATTCCTCTACAGCTTTCCTGAGCTCAGCCAGCTCCATTTATACTGCCATTTCGAATTGATGAACGAGGTAGGTGATATGACCTTGGAAGCAAAGGTGTAACAGCCCTGGCAGACTCTTCTAAGCAGGTTTGGCTCTTCTTTTTGGTACTTTCCGACGATGCAATGGCTCGAAGCTTTGACAGTAAAGTAATGAAAGCTCAGTGATGCCCTTTCAACAGTTTATTGAAAGAATTGAAAGAACAAAAATGCAGAGATCATCGTCGTCAGTGTCCTCCTAGACTCTAAAACTAGAGACGAGCTTGTCTCATGATGTTCGGACGCTGCCAGAATCCTCGGATAGTTTTTTGGGGGTGTATCCTTTGAATAGATCAAACTGATCCTAAGAGATGTCAAAACAGACTAAGTCTTCGACTAGTCCCTTTTGAAGATTCGACTTTGAACTTGGAACAACTCGGTATTGATGGCGTGACACCTTTACCAAGGTGGTGTGAGCGATAACGCGCTTTAGCCGGGGTGGTGTACGTGCGAAGCACGATGACCAAAATGACATCAATATCACGACATCAATACTTTGTGGTTCTTTATTGTCGGTTGAATCCGCAATCAGGCATGAGCCAAGGATTTAATAAGGTTTGATTTCTCGAAATCTCGCTGATCTAAGGACTTTGAAAAATTAACAACGTGCACCCTCGAGATGCATGACTCTTCATCGGGTCATAGCAGCATCCTAATAAGCATAAGACAGACTCGAAAGCGAGACAACCTAGAAGTTGCCCTAAACATGCTCCTACGCAGAACAGAATGTATGCATGCATGTACAGAACCATAGACGAGTTTGCCTCACAAGTTCCAAATGTTGCCGGAATCCTCAGAATTCTTTTCGACGATGTGTCCCCGAGTAGATCGACAGATCCTAAAAGATGTCAAAATAGACTAAATCTTTGGCTAGTCCCTTTTGAAGATTCAACTTTGAATTTGGAACAACTCGGTGTTGATGACATGGCACCTTAACCTTGAACACGGCGGTGTATAGTGACAACGCACTTCAACCTACGTGGCGCCAGTGACACGGCATCACTACCTTGTTGTTCCTTATTGTCGGTTGAATCCTTAATCGGGCGTGAGCCAAGGAAAATTAGTAAATTTTGATTTCTCAAAGTCTCATTGAACTAAGGACTCTAAATTGATAACGAACATTCGACAGAATGAACGACTCCTTATTGGGCCTAACAACGTCTTAAACAGCGCAGGACAAACTCGAAAGACAAAACAGCCTTAAGCATACTCCTATGCAAAACAGTGCATGCGATAGGGAAAGCAGTAACACATAAACAGTTACGGGGTTAGATGCAAATAGATCTTAACCTGCGGGTACCTGTCATAGTTTGGAGAGTTCTAGTGCTTTGTATATGCAAAGGCTGGTTTTGGCTTGTAACAGGTTCCTCGGACTAAGGCCACAAATATACCTCCCGTTGCCCGCAATACGCAGACCAACAGTCAAACGGTAGCATGACCTATCATCGTCGAAGGTTGTTGGTCATTCGAGGTCCCCGGACTCCGGTAAACCGTGCCGGATTGCCAAAACGATCCAACGAGGCTTATCCCACATCGATGCAAATGAGATGCTAAAAATAGTTTAAGAGAAGAAGAATCGCAAAATCGCAAAATGCCTTTTCAAATTTGGCTCACTTTATTTAATCCATCTTTAGAGGAAACTACGCAAGTGAACAATCGAAAAAGCCCCAGATTAGAATGGCCGGACACGAGGTCCTGTTAAATCACCATTCCAACCTTCGGCAGCGCGAAGCTCACCGTTTTGACAGACTTTTAAGGGATTGTTCACAAGGGTATTAAACTCTAAGTATGAATTAATATCGGTTCGATCATCCCCAGCAGAGTCGCCACTGTGGGCAGCATGCCCTTAAAAATGGGAGAAGGATTCCGTTCCTTTCCCAAGGCAATGGGCCCGGATCGAGGGAGCGTGAGCGCAGGTGGCAAGCGCTCAAAAATACAGAGTCGCCACTCGGGTTTGAAGGTCCGACACCCAAGGAATCGTATTTCGAAGCACCTGCCGCGCTATTTGATTTGAAAAAGTGAAAGCACCAGTCCGTCATAACCATATCTGGGTTCGGGAGCCAGGTTACGAGAGGGGAAGGGTTTTAAGGCACCCCTCTCGCCCAATCCGGAGATCGGTCTCTACTTAGGCATTTTGAAAACGTTGCGATTCTTCTTTTATTAATCGATTTTTAGCCAATTAGGGCGGGGGAACAGTTAATCGGGGATTAAAACTGTAACATGTTTGCAGGATGTGATCAAGTATGGCATGAATGAGCAGTTAGTATAGGATGAGAACAGACTCCTGTGGGAGTTTAAACAGACTGGAAAGCCCCTATCTTGGAGTGTCGTGCACAGGAAGAAACCAGTATGCACTGATCAAGTCAATGCATGCTGACCAAACCTGCGCACGCTACTACAAGACCTGCGCGCGCCAGTAAGCCTAAGCCCACAGCTCTTATTCTCAAACCTTCTGGGCTCTGGAAGGACCAGTGCACACCCAGGACAAACCAAGCAGTTTATGCAGTCATAAGATACAGTTTAAAGGCTGAAAAGCCCAACAAATAAACAAGACACCCCATAAACAATGTGGGGACAAAATAATAGCCTAAAACTAAGTTAAACATGCAAGACCAGCTACTGGTTGAGGACAAACAGTCGCGCGAGGGTTCCAAACTGTCGCGCGACGGTGCACCCAGGCGTGCGATGGTTGCGCTTTGGCGCGCGACGGTTGCGCCCTGGCGCGCTGGTCAACGCTCCATTTGACCATCGCGCGATGGTTTGGGTGCAGCGCGTGATGGTTCGAGCCAACTTTCCAGTGTCTGGTTTTGCTCATCCTGGGTTCTGGGATAGGTCCAAAATGATCCCAGAGGTACTCCAACAGAACAGAAATGAATATTGAAATGCAAGCTAGCAATTTAAGCTCTAAGAAAAGCAGTAAACTGGTTTTTTGCATGCTTAACAGTGAGCTATATGCTAAGTAAAAATTACAACAGTCATGCACGTAGCTAAAACAAGAAATGACCAGCCTCCCTTCCCCACGTGGACCAATCTCTTGCTGACAGAACTGTCACGCGAGTGTTCGGGTCCATCGCGCGAGGGTTTGCTTTGCCACGGCTTTTGAAACCTTGCTAGCTTTAGGTCCAGGACTGGTATTGATTATCAGCCTTGACCCTGCCAGCCCCCCTCAGGGATCATAACAGAAAACAATAGGTATGCTATACCTAAATTGAGTTTGAACGGATGATTGAGCTTTGATGGAAGCCTTTTGAGTGGTAGAAGCAAAGAACAAGAAGTTTGTTGCTTGGTATTAGAGTTTGTATGAAGGATGGAATGTAATCCTTCTTCTTCTTCTTTTTGAACCCAAGGTTGCTAACCCTTTGAAAGGTGAACAAATGGGCTATTTATAGGAGGAGAGGTGAATCTGGTTGGTGCCAGGAGAGGAATCCAGTCAGCCCACGAGGCTGGCTTTGGGATGCATTGGTTGCCAAGTTTCTACCTCAAGAAAAGTAGGTGGGGAACCGACCATCGCGCTATGGTATGGAACCGTCGCGCGAGGGTGCGCCCTGGCGCGCGATGGTCAACGGTCAAACTTTGTCTTTGACCATCATGCGAGGGTTCCAAACTGTCGCGCGACGGTGCGCCCAGGTGCGCAATGGTTGCGCCCTGGCGCGCATCAGTAGGGTTTTTGGCTTTTGGAAGTGGCTTAGGCTAGATTAGGTTCAAGGGTTTTTCAAACACTCAAAGCTCAAACACTAGACATTCCCGGGGTGTTCTTGATCCTTTTCATCATCGGGGAATCAAAAACCGTAAGTAAATCTCCCACAACAGTCTGTCGTGTTTGCACGCACAGGACAGCGTGGGGATGGGTGCCTTGTAGTTTTATGCATTTCTTTGAATATAGATCACTGTAAAGCATGTTAATAACCAATTTATTGCTTTCTTTTGTTAGAAATGTCAGTTTTACATTTCAATGTTCAATTCTGTTGCTGTGGATTACCCCTGGAAACATTCTGGACCTGTCCCAGAACTCAGGATGAGCAAAGCCATACACTGGAAGATTGACCCATACCCTCGCGCGCTGCATCCAAACCCTCACGCGATGGTCAAATGGAGCGTTGACCAGCGCGCCAGGGCGCACTATCGTGCGACTGTTTGACCCCGACCAGTGGCTGGCCTTGCATGGTTAACTTGGTTTTAGAATGTTATCTTGTCCCCACACTTTTTATGGGGTGTTTTGTTTATTTGTTGGGCTTTTCAGCCTTTAAACTGTATATTATAACTGCATAAACTGCTTGGTTTGTCCTGGTGTGCACTGCTCCTTCCAGAGCCCAGAGGGTTTGAGAATAAGAGTTATGGGCTTAGGCTTACTAGCACCCGTAGGTCTTGTAGTAGCGTGCGTAGGTTTGGTCAGCATGCATTGACTTGATCAGTGCATACTGGTTTCTTCCTGCGTACGACACTCCAAAACAGGGGCATTCTAGTCTATTTAAACTCCCACAGCAGTCTGTTCTCATCCTATACTAACTGCTCATCTATGCCATCTATCACATCCTACAAATCGTGTTACAGTCTTAATCCCCGATTAACTGTTCCCCCGCCCTAATTGGCTAAAAATTGATTAATAAAAGAAGAATCGCAATATTTTCAAAATGCCTAAGTAGAGACCGATCTCCGGATTGGGCGAGAGGGGTGCATTAAAACCCTTCTTCTCTCGTAACCTGGCTCCCGGACCCAGATATGGTTATGACGGACTGGTGCTTTCACTTTTTCAAATCAAACAGCGCGGTAGGTGCTTCGAAATATGGTTCCTTGGGTGTCGGACCTTCAAACCCGAGTGGTGACTCTGTATTTTCGAGGGCTTGCATCTCCGCTCGCGCTCTCTCGATCCAAAAAAGGGCCGCTTTGGCGAAAAGGAACAGAATCCTTTTTCCATGGACATGCTGCCCACAGTGGCGACTCTGCTGGGCAGCATGCCCTTGGAAAAGGATTTCGGTTCCTTCCAACATGGCAAGACCCTCGGAATCGAGGGAGCGCGAGCGGAGAGGCAAGCGCTCGTAAATACAGAGTGGCCACAAGGGTTTTGAAGGTCCGACACCCAAGGAACCGTATTTTGAAGCACCTACTGCGCTGTTTGATTTGAAAAAGTGAAGGAAACCAGTTCGTCATAACCATATCTGGGTTCAGGAGCCAGGTTACGAGAGGGAAAGGGTTTTAAGGCACCCCTCTCGCCCAATCCGGAGATCGGTCTCTACTTAGGCATTTTGGAAACATTGCGATTCTTATTTTATTAATCAATTTTAGCCAGTTAAGGCGGGGGAACAGTTAATCGGGGATTAAGACTGTAACACGATTTGCAGGATGTGATAGATGGCATAGATGAGCAGTTAGTATAGAATGAGAACAGACTGTTGTGGGAGATTTAAATAGACTGGAAAGCCCCTGTCTCGGAGTGTCGTGCACAGGAAGAAACCAGTATGCACTGATCAAGTCAATGCATGCTGACCAAACCTGCGCGCGCTACTACAAGACCTGCGCGCGACAGTAAGCCTAAGCCCACAACTTTTATTCTCAAACCCTCTGGGCTCTGGAAGGACCAGTGCACACCCAGGACAAACCAAGCAGTTTTATACAGTTATAATATACAGTTTAAAGGCTGAAAAGCCTAACAAATAAATAAAACACCCAATAAACAGTGTGGGGACAAGATAACAGCCTAAAACCAAGTTAACCACGCAAGGCCAGCCACTAGTCGGCACTACAACAAAAATTGTGTAAGGGGACGAATTTTTTTCCTCGGCAAAGAGGCAAAATTCGTCTCCAAAGGAATTGGCTACGAAAAAATTCGTCGCCACCATTCGTCGACTTTAGTTTCACGCGAAAGGTCTCCTGACGACGAATTTTGTATTTCGTCGGCTTTTTGGCTTTTGGCGACGAATTTTTTCATCGGCAATATTTTTTTCGACGACGAAAAAAAAATTCGTCGTAATGAGTGATTTTTCCGAAAATTAAGAACTGCTAGCGCCATTTTCAGCCCCTACCAAGTTTCGAACCCTGTACCTCTTGCATGCGTGACATGAACCCAACCGCTACACCAGCACCCAACTTGTTATCAAAGGCATAATATTTATTATATATACTATTTACAACTCGTTTTTTTTCCTAACCACCACCACACCCCCAATACAACCACCACCACTTCACCACCACCAAAGGTGAGACCTCAACCACTGCACCACCACCACCACCACTACAACACAACCACCACGACCACCCACCCCACTCCACCCCTCCTGAGCGTGAGAGTAAAGCTCCATTTGGATGAAAAAGACACTTAATG
This sequence comes from Rhododendron griersonianum, assembly GCA_018127125.1. Taxonomy (NCBI): domain Eukaryota; kingdom Viridiplantae; phylum Streptophyta; class Magnoliopsida; order Ericales; family Ericaceae; genus Rhododendron; species Rhododendron griersonianum. The sequence continues at coordinate 35,076,127 of CM030794.1, forward strand.
ACTTATTTTGTCATTATTCAAAAAAAATTGCATTTGTTAATTTTGGGTCAAATTTTTGTGACTTATTGATTCGTCTTGATGAGAGGAATTGAAAAGGTATAAAATTTTAATCAAAACTTTAATTTTTTTTTAAAAAGACAACAATAAGTCAAAAAACTGCGAGTTTTTATCTTAATGTTTTATTTTTCCGATTTCTCTCATAAAAAAAATTCATAAGTCAAAAATTTGACGCAAAACCAACAAATGCGATTTTTTTTTGAATAAAGACGAAAAAATAAGTCACTTTCTTTTTCATCCAAATGTAGCCAATTCTTGGGCTCCCTGGTGACTAGTCCCCATCATTTTTTTCATTTATCTTTTTATGATCAAGTATTTGAGTTAGAGTTAATTACGCACATTTCAATTAGTTGTAAAAAATAAAATTTAATGTCCACTATCGACGACAAAATTTGAAATTTGTCGCCAAGGGTACTTATTGCCGAGGAAATTTAAAATTCCTCGCCTATGGGTACCAATTTGCGACCGAATTTTTTTCCTCGCAAAAAAAATCACTTTTTACGATGAAAATCCAATTTCCTCGCCAAAAGGTGTCATTTGGCGACGAATTTAGATTTCGTCACCAGTTTTCGTCGCAATAGACCATTTTTGTTGTAGTGCGGGGTAAAACAGTCGCGCGATAAAGCGCCCTGGCGCGCGATGGTCGAGCCCTGGCGTGCTGGTCAACGCTCCATTTGACCATCACGCGAGGGTTTAGGTGCAGCGCGCGAGGGTATGGGTCAATCTTCCAGTGTATGGTTTTGCTCATCCTGGGTTTTGGGACAGGTCCAGAATGATCCCAGGGGTATCCCAAGGCAACAGAAATGCATTTTGACATTTTGAACTTGTAGTTTAAACTAAGAAAAACAGTAAACAGGTTTTAACATGCATCAACAGTGATCTATATACAAAGTAAAGCATAAAACAGTAGGACACCAATCCCCACGCGGTCCATCGTGCACAACAACGAAGTGTCGCGCGCGAGACTGGGACCATCGCGCGCTGGTTCCTACTAGAACGGTTTTTGAAACCTTGCCAGCTTTAGGGTCAGGACTGGTATTGATTACCAGCCTTGACCTTGCCAGCCCCCCTCAGGGATCAGAACAGAGAGCAGAACAAAGGTAAGCTATACCTTCAGTCTTTGAGGTTTGAAAGGTGTTTAAGCTTTGAATTGAGGTTGAGGTTGAATGAGGTGTTTGATTTGAAGAAGAACAAGCTATGTTCTTAGGGTGTCTTTGTATCTCTTTTATTAGTTTAAAAGAGTACAAAGAGATGACCCTTTGAATGCCAAATTTTGTTAACCCTTTTAATGGAAGAACCATGGGGGGGTATATATAGGCATGGAGGGTTAATCTGGTTGGTGCTAGGAGAGGAACTCAGCCAGCCACGAGGCCTGGCTGAGGTTGTATTGGTGGCCAAGTTTCTGCCTCAAGAAAAGTAGGTGGGGAACCGACCATCGCGCGATGGTTCCAGACTGTCGCGCAAGGGTGCGCCCTGGCGCGCGAGGGTCAACGGTCAAACTTTGTCCACCTGGCAGTTTGACCATCGCGCGATGGTTCCAGACTGTCACGCGACGGTGCGCCCTGGCGCGCGTCAGTAGGGTTTTTGGCTTTTGGAAGTGGCTTAGGTTTGGTTAGGTTCAAGGGTTTTGCAAACACTCAAAGCTCAAACAATCGACATTTCTGGGGTGTTCTTGATCTGTTTCATCATCGGGGAATCAAAAACCGTAAGTAAACTAATCTGGAAGCCCAGATTGGGGTGTCTACAGTAGCCCCCCTTTGACGGCACTTGGAGCACCATTGACTTGGTACAAGTTACGTTAAAGGTTTCTAGACACCCCTCAAGGCAATCCAGAGCAGAACATGCTAGCAAAGTAGACACGAATACTTAAAGAACCTGATTGGTTGAATGTGTAAGGACCAAATTCCGTAGTCTTTGTGTATTGGCAATTCCGTTTGACAAAACACATAATTTTTATTGAGTTGTAATTTTATTATTTCTAATAGGCTAGTGAGTCTGTATAGGATTAAAGTGGAAGGAATCTTTATTTGTAATTCCGAGTGAGCATATTGGATAAAAAAAGGTGGTTGACTACAACGAGACGGATTTTGGCGAAGACAGATCAATCGGGTTATCAATCGGCACCTTCTGTCTTAAATGAACGTGAAAAAAAGAAAAGGGGTTGGACTTGTTATTTTCCTCCTAGGGTTTGACCACATACATATAAAAGGAAAAAAGGGGCAAGCCATAGGTGTGGATTTTTGATATACGGTGATTGAAAAAGAAAATAAAAGGAGACACATGGGCTGTAGCCAAAACGTTTATTGAAGAGTTACAAACTCCTCATGATTGACTTCGGACATTGGGAATTCTGATTCAATGGTGGGATTGTTGAAGCAACAATAAAACTCCAAGAGGCGTCCGCAGTTTTATCTCAACAAATTTAAAGTTGTTCTTCGGTGGATTTCCGGAGGATTGTGGAGGGCTTGTGGACTCAAGGCTGTTGGCGATCAAGATCACTGGGTGCGGTGTACGTGTGACTCGGCAGGTGCGGTGTACGTGTGACTCGGCAGGTAGTACTTAGAACGTTGTGAGGATTTACTTCGTTTGGATAGGGCTATCTGTAACTGCACGATGATTATAGTGATTTGATTCCTTCCCGTGGTTTTTACCCATTCTGGGGTTTTCCACGTATATCTCTACGTTTTATGATTGATTGATTGCGTAGTTTTTGCTGATAATTTTACGTAGTGATTTGCGTTCATACTGTTAGGGTTTTTTACGGATTATTAGGGAACCCTGATTTTTCAGAATAGACGGACGGACCATCGCTGGGGACCATCCGAGACAGAGCAATAAGCCTGCTGGAAGATGCACTTGCGGCTAGACTGAGTGTGATTGTAGTTCAGGACAGGCCAAGACGGACTCTCCTGGGGAACAATCAGTTGCGGATGAACGGACCATGGGACGATGTTCTGATCGTTGTTGTGGACTTGATAGGACTGGCTGTCGTGAAGGCGGACGGAGAGATTAATGTGCTGAATGATTAAACCGTTGAGGGATTTGACAGGAGACGGGCTGATCAGTGTGCCGAATGATCAAGCCGTTGAGGGTGGAGATAGACGATATGGCTGACCGTCGTTGAATGACTGATATGGCTGACCGTCATGGATGATATGGCTGACCATCTTTGAATGACCGATGTGGCTGACCGTCATGGATGATATGGCTGACCATTGTTGAATGACCGATATGGCCGACCGTCAGGGATGATATGGCTGACCATCGTTGAATGACCGATATGGCTGACCGTCATGGATGATATGGCTGACCATCGTTGAATGACCGATGTGGCTGACCGTCATGGATGATATGGCTGACCATCGTTGAATGACCGATTTGGCTGACCGTCAGGGATGATATGGCTGACCATCGTTGAATGACCGATATGGCTGACCGTCAGGGATGATATGGCTGATCATCGTTGAATGACCGATTTGGCTGACCGTCAGGGATGATATGGCTGACCATCCTTGAATGATCGATATGGCTGACCGTCAGGGATGATATGGCTGACCATCGTTGAATGACCGATGTGGCTGATCGTTAAGGATGATATGGCTGACCATCGTTGAATGATCGATATGGTTGACCGTCACGGATGATATGGCTGACCATCGTTGAATGATCGATATGGTTGACCGTCACGGATGATATGGCTGACCATCGTTGAATGACTGATATGGCTGACCGTCATGGATGATATGCAAAGTGATCGAGCCATTGAGGTTGGACAGGACCGGCTGTCGTTGATTTGAACTGTCGGATCGCTATACAAAGTGATCGAGCCTTTGGAAATTGGACAGGACCGGCTGTCGTTGATTTGAACTGGGCAGATCAGTGTGCTGAAAGATCAAGCCGTTGAGAAATTTGACAGGACCGGGTGTCGTTGATAGTTCCGCAGACGATTGCATCACATCCTTTGGCAAACAAATCAAGATAGCGACCATTCTTGGCACTTTCCTGCTTTCAACATTTAACATACACAATATGCAAAGGCATGTATAATATTGAGAATGCAGATGCAAACTTAGGGCAGCTCCTAGGAGGACAACGACGCCTAAGGACTAACACTGTCATTACTGTACTGTCTGCTACTTCTGAGATGTGAACCCAGATAGATAGACGCTGGATAGGATGGCGTGCCCCAGTTGACGGAATTGGGCTTGCATGCCCTTTCTGCGATGCTTGGGCAGATGTGCCCCAGAGATATGTTTTGCTTGGCCTTGGGCTGACGTTCCCCTGCTGCTCACAAGATCCCACTGCTGGTGGATTACTGATAATAGAGGTAGCAATGTAACAATTGCGTTTTCCAGTTTATTGACTCTCTTTTGCAAATGTTAAAGAGAATGCGAAAACTAACCACTAATATCTAATTTGCATTAACAAGTGCTTTGAATCGACACACAAACATGCCCACATATGTGCAGACTCACCTTGCTCTAACGAAAAGGGAGAAAGAGCCCCAGGGTACAATGCGAACCCTTAGACACACAATGAAATTTTGGGCATTAATGAGCCAAAACTCACAACATTCCTTAACAGGTGAAATTGACACTTGCAAAAAGTGCAAAAAGCACAAAGACCTGTACAAACAAAATCGAGAAAAGCATCTCGAAATGACAATTGATTGAAAAACTGGAAAAATGGTGCAAAAACGGACATAAGACGCAGATTATGACACGTATAGGCCCGGACTGAAACCGACACCCCCGTGCAGTCACATTAAGTCCATATGACTTGCATGGCATGACAAGACTTGGCAAAAGCCCCTGGAACGACATTCGAGTGTAGTAGCTAACTGCTACTGTCTGCTGCAAAAAATTGAATAAGCGTGCGCATGGTTTGAGACCAACGCGCATCACTTTGAACAAACGCGATGCAGTTGCTTACACCAGACTTCGCTGAACTTAGAATAAACCGTGAGCCTGTTAAGGCCTTTAGCATTTCGTTCAGTTTTTTATGCTTCAAATATTTTAAGACTTATGCTCAGCCTGTAAATTGAAGAAACAGTTTGAGATAAAATTGAATGACGAAGGTTTTCCCGCCTTTGGTTCCTCCAATGGAGCTTGTCTTGATCTCTGATCCTCTTCAACCTTTGATGTGTACCAAAACGTCAACCATGGATCCAATTGATAGATATGACCGAGTCTCAAAGAGAGACTGCCTACGTTTCCCATTCTGGGGGAATCAGGTCAGAACGTAGTTCAGGCCAAGGGTTAACTCTCGAGTATTTACCTCTCCTTTTACGCTTTAACTTTGGGCAGCATGCCCATGGAAAAAGGATTCCGTTCCTTTTCACCAAAGCGGCCCTTTTTTGGATTGAGAGAGCGCGAGCGGAGATGCAAGCGCTCGAAAATACAGAGTCGCCACTCGGGTTTGAAGGTCCGACACCCAAGGAACCGTATTTCGAAGCACCAGCCGCGCAGTTTGATTTGAAAAAGTGAAAGCACCAGTCCGTCATATCCATATCTGCGTTCGGGAGCCAGGTTACGAGAGGGGAAGGGTTTTAATGCACCCCTCTCGCCCAATTCGGAGATCGGTCTCTACTTAGGCATTTTGAAAACATTGCGATTCTTCTTTTATTAATCAATTTTTAGCCAATTAGGGCGGGGGAACAGTAAATCGGGGATTAAGACTGTAACATGTTTGCAGGATGTGATAGATGGCATAGATGAGCAGTTAGTATAGAATGAGAATAGACTGCTGTGGGAGTTTAAACAGACTGGAAAGCCCCTGTTTTGGAGTGTCGTACGCAGGAAGAAACCAGTATGCACTGATTAAGTCAATACATGCTGACCAAACCTACGCACGCTACTACAAGACCTGCGCACGCCAGTAAGCCTAAGCCCACAACTCTTATTCTCAAACCTTCTTGGCTCTGGAAGGACCAGTGCACACCCAGGACAAACCAAGCAGTTTATGCAGTTATAATATACAGTTTAAAGGCCGAAAAGCCCAACAAATAAACAAAACACCCCATAAACAGTGTGGGGACAAGATAACAGCCTAAAACTAAGTTAACCATGCAAGGCTAGCCACTGGTCGGGGTCAAAACAGTCGCGCGAGGAAGTCAAATAGTCGCGCGACAAAGCACCCTGGCGCGCGATGGTTGCGCCCTGGCGCGCTAGTCAACGCTCCATTTGACCATCGCGCGAGGGTTTGGGTGCAGCGCGAGAGGTTATGGGTCAATCTTCCAGTGTATGGCTTTGCTCATCCTGGGTTTTGGGACAGGTCCAGAATGTTTCCAGGGGTAATCCACAGCAACAGAATTGAACATTGAAATGTAAAATGACATTTCTAACAAAAGAAAGCAGTAAATTGGTTATTAACATGCTTTACAGTGATCTATATTCAAAGAAATGCATAAAACAACAAGGCACCCATCCCCACGCTGTCCTATGCGTGCGAACATGAAGTGTCGCGCGAGTATGTCGGACAGTCGCGCGCGGGTCCTTGCCACTACGGTTTTGAAACCTTGCTAGCTTTAGGGCCAGGACTGGTATTGATTACCAGCCTTGACCCTGCCAACCCCCCTCAGGGATCAGAACAGAGAGCAGAACAAAGGTAAGCTATACTTTCGGTCTTTGAGGTTGGAAAGGTGTTTGAGCTTTGAATTGAGGTTGAGGTTGAGGTTGAATGAGGTGTTTGATTTGAAGAAGAACAAGCTATGTTCATAAGGTGTCTTTGTATCTCTTTAATTAGTTTAAAAGAGTACAGAGAGATGACCCTTTGAATGCCAAATTTTGTTAACCCCTTAAAAGATGAACAAATGGGGGGTATTAATAGGCATGCAGGGTGAATCTGGTTGGTACCAGGAGAGGAACTCAGCTAGCCACGAGGCCTGGCTGAGGTTGCATTGGTGGCCAAGTTACTGCCTCAAGAAAGTAGGTGGGGAACCGACCATCGCGCGATGGTTCTAAACTGTCGCGCGAGGGTGGGCTCTGGCGCGCGAGGGTCAACGGTCAAACTTTGTCCACCTGGCAGTTTGACCATCGTGCGATGGTTCCTGACTGTCGCGCGACGGTGCGCCTTGGCGCGCGATGATTGCGCCCTGGCGCACAATGGTTGCACCCTGGTGCGCGTCAGTAGGGTTTTTGGCTTTTGGAAGTGGCTTAGGTTAGGTTAGGTTCAAGGGTTTTGCAAACACTCAAAGCTCAAACACTCGACATTCCCGGGGTGTTCTTGATCCGTTTCATCATCGGGGAATCAAAAACTGTAAGTAACTAATCTGGAAGCCCAGATTGGGGTGTCTATAGTAGCCCCCCTTTGATGGCACTTGGAGCACCATTGACTTGGTACAAGTTACGTCAAAGGTTTCTAGACACCCCTCAAGGCAATCGAGAGCAGAACATGCTAGCAAAGTAGACATGAATACTTAAAGAACCTGATTGGTTGAATGGACGGACGGACCATCGCTGGGGATGGAAGTAGAAGTGGACGATTGCACCGCCGCTTGTTGATCGAATTTGGACAAGACAGGCTGTCGCTGCAGATTTGGACGGGACCGGCCGTTGCTGCTGGGGATCAAGCTATCCTCGGCATAAATTATTCCAACAAACACGGGTAGGTTGGGTCAGGCAGATTGAATTCCATCTGTAGGGAATCAGAGCCATTCTCCTTATCAAAGACCATCCGAGACAGAGCAATAAGCCTGCTGGAAGATGCACTTGCGGCTAGACTGAGAGTGATTGTCGTTCTGGACAGGCCAAGACGGACTCTCCTGGAGAACAATCAGTTGTGGATGAACGGACCATCGGACTATGTTCTGATCGTTGTTGTGGACTTGACAGGACTTGCTGTCGTGAAGGCGGACGGAGAGATCAATGTGCTGAATGATCAAACCGTTGAGGGATTTGACAGGAGACGGGCTGATCAGTGTGCCGATTGATCAAGCCGTTGAGGGTGGAGATAGATGATATGGCTGACCGTCGTTGAATGACTGATATGGCTGACCGTCATGGATGATATGGCTGACCATCGTTGAATGACCGATGTGGCTGACCGTCACGAATGATATGGCTGACCATCGTTGAATGACCAATATGGCTGACCGTCACGGATGATATGGCTGACCATCGTTGAATGACCGTTATGGCTGACCGTCATGGATGATATGGCTGACCATCGTTGAATGACCGTTATGGCTGATCGTCATGGATGATATGGCTGACCATCGTTGAATGACCAATGTTGCTGACCGTCACGGATGATATGGCTGACCATCGTTGAATGACCGATGTGGCTGATCGTCATGGATGATATGGCTGACCATCGTTGAATGACCGATATGGCTGACCGTCACGGATGATATGGCTGACCATCGTTGAATGACTGATATGGCTGACCGTCATGGACGATATGCAAAGTGATCGAGCCATTGAGGTTGGACAGGACCGGCTGTCGTTGATTTGAACTGGCGGATAGCTATACAAAGTGATCGAGCCTTTGGAAATTGGACAGGACCGGTTGTCGTTGATTTGAACTGGGCAGATCAGTGTGCTGAAAGATCAAGCCATTGAGAAATTTAACAGGATCGGCTGTCGTTGATGGTTCCGCAGGTGATTGCATCACATCCTTTGGCAAACAAATCAAGATAGCGACCATTCTTGGCACTTTCCTGCTTTCAACATTTAACATACACAATATGCAAAGGCATGTATAATATTGAGAATACAGATGCAAACTTAGGGCGGCTCCTAGGAGGACAACGACGCCTAAGGACTAACACTGAGCCTCATTACTGTACCGTCTGCTACTTCTGAGCTGTGAACCCAGATAGATAGACGCTGGACAGGCTGGCGTGCCCCAATTGACGGAATTGGGCTTGCGTGCCCTTTCTGCAATGCTTGGGCAGATGTGCCCCAGAGATATGTTTTGCTTGGCCTTGGGCTGACGTTCCCCTGCTACTCACAAGATCCCACTGCTGGTGGATTACTGATACTAGAGGTAGCAATGTAACAATTGCATTTTCCAGTTTATTGACTCTCTTTTGCAAGTGTTGAAGAGAATGCGAAAACTAACCACTAATATCTAATTTGCATTGACAAGTGCTTTGAATCGAAACACAGACATGCCCACATATGTACAGACTCGCCTAGCTCGAACGAAAAGGGAGAAAGAGCCCCAGGGTACAATGCGAACCCTTAGACACACAATGAAATTTTGGGCATTAATGAGCCAAAACTCACAACATTCCTTAACAGGTGAAACTGACACTTGCGAAAAGTGCAAAAGGCACAAAGACCTGTACAAACAAAATCCAAAAAAGCATCTCGAAATGACAATTGATTGAAAAACTGGAAAAATGTCGCAAAAACGGACATAAGACGCAGATTATGACACGTATAGGCCCGTACTGAAACCGACACCCCCGTGCAGTCACATTAAGTCCGTATGACTTGCATGGCATGACAAGACTTGGCAAAAGCCCCTGGAACGACATTCGAGGGTAGTAGCTAACTGCTACTGTCTGCTGCAAAAATTGAATAAGCGTGCGCATGGTTTGAGACCAACGCGCATCACTTTGAACAAACGCGATGCAGTTGCTTACACCAGACTTCGCTGAACTTAGAATAAACCGTGAGCCTGTTAAGGCTTCTAGCATTTCGTTCTGTTTTTGATGCTTCAAATATTTTAAGACTTATGCTCAGCCTGTAAATTGAAGAAGCAGTTTGTGATAAAATTGAATGACGAAGGTTTTCCCCCCTTTGGTTCCTCCAATGCAGCTTGTCTTGATCTCCGATCCTCTTCAACCTTTGATGTGTACAAAACGTCAACCATGAATCCAATTGATAGATATGACCGAGTCTCAAAGAAAGACTGCCTACGTATCCTATTCTTGGGGAATCAGGTCAGAACGTAGTTCAGGCTAAGGGTTAACTCTCGAGTATTTACCTCTCCTTTTACGCTCTAACTTTTTCCTAGAACCGCCCATTCGGGTCTTCGGTCTAGCGAGCTTTGATTGATTGCCTATTCATTTTTGCCTAATCCACCTTCATAGGTTTTGGTCTAGCAGGTTGCTCTAACTTTTTTTTTGGAACTGCCCACCCTTGGGGTTTTCAGCCCAACGAGCTTCTCTCAGGGAAAAGTTGCTTTTGACTTGATCCAGGTTGTCCAAGGTGTTGAAGTTGTTGCCGTCGAGGTCGATGATCTGTAGCTGCAGCCCTAGATATAATGGCTTTGATAATGAAGGATCCAAAGCACTGCGGCTGGAAATTCCTTACTCCGGGCCATTTTTATACACTTTCTTATTTGCACTTGGCGGAACGCCACTATTGCTGCTTTTGAACATGGTACGAGGCCCGGAGCCTTCTGTGCTTCTGCTTTCTGGATTGGCACCCGGTAGCAGGGGATTGATACTTCTTTGTCCCAAAATCAAACGCGAGGACCATGCCAAGACGTCGATGCTTGTTTGACCGGGCCCAATGCTCCTCTGGGGGCAGCTTTGAACCAAATTTGAACCTTTCAGGAGGTTATACTTGTCTTTCAAGTTATTTGAAATTACTTCTTTTAATAGGCTGAGCATGCCTTTTGTCTTCCCTTTCGGCGAGGGAACACATTTCCTTGGGAATGATCCCATCGAAATCTATCCCTTTGTCGTCAAAGTCGACACAGTTTATATAAAAGCCAGCGAAGTACTTAGAAGCAAGATAAAGCATATCATAAAAACCCTCGGGGTTCACCAAGTACAGCAGACTCAAAGCTTGAAACAAAAGCTCAAACTCCAACTCAGAGCTAAACTTAGACAAGCGCAAAAGACTCTGTGTCAGACTCAGACAAGATGCCAATGCAAACTAGACGCAGTTTTGAAAATGTAATTGTTAAAAAGCTATCCATAGCTTCCACAAAAAGAGGTAGGATCCAGCGGGCGTCAGGCCCAAGCAACAGCACTTCGGCCTCCTCAGCTTCTTCGACCAAACCTACTCGGTGCACCTTTGAACAATGGACCTCAGTCAAATGGTTCTCTCCTTTGCAAGCCCCTCATTACCATCAAGTCAGATGTTGGCATTGAAAACCTCGATTGCCCAACCTACAACCATCATGTTAACCTCCGGTTCGAACGGGATGGATACGATGGGTTTGGGTTGGTGTGCTGGGACGATGTAGTGGCTAGGGTTGAATATGGTGGAGCTCGGGTTAATTTGAGTGGCGGTGATAGATACCTGACCAACCAGAGGGTCAGGCCCGTATTGAGGTAAGGAGTTGAAAATGATGTTGGGCTTTGGTGGAACTTGCACTGTGCCATCATCAATTAGATCTTGAATCTCATGTCGAAGACGATAGCACTTGTCAGTGTGATGGCTAGGCATTTGGTGGAAGGCACAGAAGAGGTTAGGATTGTAACCGGCAGGTAAGACTTTGGGTGGGAAAGTTGGGGTCAAAGGTTTGAGGTGCCCAGACTTGACGAGTTTTTCCATCACTGCGGATAAAGACGCCTCAAAAGCAGAGAAACTTTGGGGTTTGGTTCGGGCTCAGAAGCTTTGAGCGTTTTGAACCTGATCGACATCGGCAGCGCGATTGGAGTTGAAAGTTGGAGCATCGCTCCCACTTGTAACTGTATTGGAGTAGTTGTCGTTACCGAACAACGAACTACTATTTTCCGAATAAGCCATCGACTTAGCTTTTTGAGTGGAAGAAGAAGGAGACGTCCCTCTTGGCAGAATTCCAGTTTGCAGCGCATCCTCGATGGCTAGGCCAGATTCAAAGAAGGTCTCGAAGTTGGCAGATGCTTGAACCAACACGAGATGCTTAGCATAGTCGAGATGGAGATTGCGGGAGATGATGCGGAGTTGATCTCTCTCGCTCGGGCGCTCAGTCATTAGAGCGGCTTTGGCTCTCCACCTTTTCACAAAGTTCGCAAAGGACTCATTCGCCTCCATCTTCGTGGATTCCAACTCTCGAATAGTCATCTTGAGTTGAGCATTGTAGCTATACAGTGAGACAAAGGTAGCCCCTATGTATTCCCAAGTTCTTCTTTTGGCGATGTCGAGCGACAAAAACCAATGGAAGGCAGGCCCAGATAGAGTTTGAGGGAAAAGCTGAGACATGGCCTCACTTTCCACACCCAGTAGCTTCATTGCGGCATGGTAGCCATAGAGATGAGTTCTGGGGTCACCACTCCCGTCAAACTTAACCAAGTCAGGCATCTTGAATATGTCAGGGAGCTTGGCATTGGGATACAGGCAGAGACTGTCCAAGTCGATTCCCCCTACGTTGATCTTCTTTGATTTGGAAATTGCCTCCTCCAGTTTCGCCATCTTGGCCATGAGAGCTGCCATATCCGAATTCACAACAGGCCTGCCACCTGCCAGATTTGGGCTCACAGCAGGTGTGCGCACCTCCCTGGGGTTGAGCTGAACAACGAGACGCCCCTCATGATTCGAATCTGGGACCAAGATAGGTTATTCCTGGTCGGCCTCATCATCCTTGCCTTCCTCTTCGAGAGGAGGTGGAAGACAAGTGTTGATAAGGTCATTCAGACGGGCGATGGAAGCATCAGTCTGGAAAGCCCTTTGCTGCATAGCGGTGATGTTATTCTGGAGGTTTGTGAGCACGGCCTCTAGAGTGAGCGGTTGATCCGTCATAGCTGGCCTTGAAGATGTAGAAGAAGGGGAAGCCGTCGGCGTAGCTCTTTGTAAAATCGATGGCAAACCCGACTGTAAGGCGGCCAACAATGAACCTGGAGAAGCCTCCGTTGCAACTGACTGAGTTTCGAGCTTGACAAGTTTTTGAACCGGATTCTAAAGACGTTCCCAAGTAGGTTTGGCTCTTCTTTTCGGTACTCTCTTGCTCGGCGCAATGGCTTTGAACTAGACAGTAAAGTAAGTGAAAGCTCAGTGGTGTTCCTGCAGCAATTAGAATGCAACGTACACGTCGTCGTTGGTGTCAACCCTAGATTCTAGAACTAGAGACGAGTCTGTCTCATGATGTTCGAACGCTGCCAAAATCCTCAGATTTCTTTTCGAGGGTATATCCTTTGAATAGATCAAACTGATCCTAAGAGATGTCAAAACAGACTAAGTCTTCAACTAGTCCCTTTTGAAGATTCAACTTTGAATTAGAAACAACTCGGTATTGATGGCGTGACACCTTAACCAGGGTGGCGTGAGCGACAATGCGCTTTAGCCGGGGCGGTGTATGTGCTGCGCACGATAACCAAAATGACATCAATATCACGACATCAATATCACGACATCAACACTTTGTGGTTCCTTATTTTCGGTTGAAACCGCAATCAGGCATGAGCCAAGGATTTAGTAAGGTTTGATTTCTCGAAGTCTCGCTGATCTAAAGACTTTTTGAAAAATTAACAACGTGCACCATCGAGATGCACGACTCTTCATCAGGTTATAGCAGCGTCCTAGTAAGCATAAGACAGACTCGAAAAAGTGACAATCCTAGAAGCCGCCCTAAACATGCTCCTACGCAGAACAGAATGCATGCATGCATGTACAGAACCAGAGACGAGTTTGCCTCACAAGTTTCAGACGTTGCCGGAATCCTCAGAATTCTTTTCAGTGTGTGTCCCTGAGTAGATCTACAGATCCTAAGATGTCAAAACAGACTAAGTCTTCGACTAGTCCCTTTTGAAGATTCGACTTCGAACTTGGAACAACTCGGTATTGATGTCATGCCACCTTAACCTTGAATACCACGATGTATAGTACTAAACTAAGAAAAACAGGAACATAGAAGCTAAAATATAATTTTCCCGTAATGAAAGTTCCTCTAAGTAATCTGCAACTATCTCAACTTAACACTACATTTTAGACCTCCTTCAGCATTAAATGGGTGGCTGTTGTATAACATTGTGCACCTAGGTTATAGAAGATAAGAGCCATATGTAAGATAAGAGCCATATGTAAGAAGAAGTCAATTGTTTATGTATATCATGTGTACGTAAACAAGAATATATAGATGCAATTACGCAAATAACGTTACATGGCAATATTAATACATCAAAAAACGCTACGTAGAACAAATACGCAGTGGGGAGGTTAATAGGGGTACCTTAGTGGCTAATTCATGGAGCGTTCTCACTTCTCATATATCTCTGATAGATCCTCCATGGCCACAAATCCATGCAAGCCCTAGTGATCAAACAAACCAACTCAGTGGGCAAATGAGCTGAAGGAAAAGAGAAATTGAGGCATTGGCTGCCATAGAGGCCAACCATGGGCACAAACAATAACCTTGTGTCTTTACCAAACAAATAAAAACTGCCCTGGATCATTCCTCTTTAGCAGATGAATACATCAAGATTACCCTTAAAACTATTGGGGTTATATATACTTTAAATAAACCCTATAACATTTCTGGGCCCATTAATCATAGACTTCAAATTTCACCACGCAAATCGGAGAAAGCCCTAGAAGACAAAATTATCAATAATTATCTTTTTTCTCTTACTTGAATACGAAGACGAGTGGGGCGAAGGGTACGTCCAGCAACACAACTTGTTGGGGTGAAATTTGTCAACAAGTAGAAAAACCCACTTGGTTTGTTGTATGACAAACAGTAGCAGGAGCCAATCCAAAACCGACCACTCAAAAATCAAGCCCTATTTGGATCAATTGCACAACAGTTTTTCAAAATACAATAATTTTTTCCTTCTCGTTCAAGGAGTACCCATTTGCATCTATCGTATTTTTTGAATTCTATTGTCCAAATATCTAAGGGTACTGGGGCACAAAAGTTTATTTCAAACCGAGCCTTAGGATTCATATGTGCCAAACAGTAGCCCCAAATACTGTCATACAAACTATAGAACGGAATCAAGAAGACAGAATGAAAAATCAAGTCAAATAGTAGGGTATGAAGCTTCAAATTTTCGGAAAATAGAGGAGGAACAAACCTTTGGGTGGAAGACAAAACAAACTCAGGATTGAAACCCTACCACAGCAGCAATCGATCCCAAGCGAGCAGAAAAACCAGTGATGCAAAAAGATAACAGAGACAAGTTGATTTTGCATCAAACAAGGACCCAAACAAACTGATGCAAACCCGTTTTTTTTTTAATCTAATTTCATAAAAACCAGAGATCGACAAAACAATATCAACATATGTGCAAATAAAACCCATGATCTACTAAGCATGCAATAGCGAGAAGGCAATCGGCTACAGAAAATAGATCGGCTAAACATCGGTACCCACAACAATCAAACTCAAAAGCCAGGAAGGGAAAACCCACCGAAACCTAAACAGACGGCCCTTGCGAAGGTAGATCAATGGCAAATGGTGGTTGGGCCGAGAACGTTGGTTGACGATAGTCGGCGTGATAAAACGACTTCCGGCGGGATACAAGGGCAAGATCGGCTAAGAGGGAGAGTCCGTACAAATCAGGCGAGGTGATTTAATCGATGAGGATCGGCGCAGTTCGATGGCGACGACCATCGGTAGCTCAGTCCGATCAGCAGAGAGGAAGGGCGGCGATGGTAGGGGTTGGTGGGAGGGGAGGAGTCGCCGCCTCCCCCACCCCCTTCTGTCGTACGCCGTTGTTTTTAGAGAGAGAGAGAGAAGGAGAGAGGTTGAAAAGGGGAAGTCTGGGGAGGGTGAAACGCTGGTTTTCATTTTGGAAAAAGTGAAACGCTATTGAAGACTTCTGGCACGCTATAGTAAATAGGGCGCGAGCGTTTCCTTTGGTGCTAAATGACTGAACGC
Organism: Rhododendron griersonianum; assembly: GCA_018127125.1. Classification (NCBI taxonomy): domain Eukaryota; kingdom Viridiplantae; phylum Streptophyta; class Magnoliopsida; order Ericales; family Ericaceae; genus Rhododendron; species Rhododendron griersonianum. The sequence continues at coordinate 35,091,886 of CM030794.1, forward strand.
TATAATTGGTTCTTTACAATAGCATTTTTAAAAAAACACTATCAAATTATGCTATTAAAGGCAGTATTTGTTGTAGTGAGTGACAACGCACTTCAACCTGAGTGGCGCCAGTGACACGACATCACTACTCTGTTGTTCCTTATTGTCGGTTAAATCCTTAATCGGGCATGAGCCAAGGATTTAGTAAATTTTGATTTTTCAAAGTCTCATTGAACTAAGGACTTTGTGATTGATAACGAACATTCGACAGAATGAACGACTCCTCATCGGGTCCAACAACATCTTAGACAGCGCAAGACAAACTTGAAAGACAAAACAACTTTAAGCATGCTCCTATGCAAAACAGTGTATGCGATAGAGAAAGCAGTAACACATAGACAGTTATGGGGTTAGATGCACATAATATTACCCTGTAGGCACCTGTCCTAGTTTGGAGAGTTCTAGTGCATTGTATATGCAAAGGCTGGTTTTGGCTTGTAATAGGTTCCTCGGACTAGAGCCAAGATATACCTCCCGTTGCCCGCGTAACCGCATAGCAACAGTCGAACGGTAGAATGACCCATCATCGTCGAAGCTTGTTGGTCATTCGGGGTCCCCGGGCTCCGGTAAACCGTGCCAGATTACCAAAACGATCCAACGAGGCTTATCCCACATCGATGCAAATGAGAATGCTATAAATTGATTAAGAGAAGAAGAATCGCAAAATCGCAAAATGCCTTTTCAAATTTGGCTCACTTTATTTAATCCATCTTTAGAGGAAACTACGCAAGTGAACAATCGAAAAAGCCCCATATTAGAAAGGCCGGACACGAGGTCCTGTTAAATCACCATTCCAACCTTCGGCAGCGCGAAGCTCACCGTTTTGACAGACTTTTAAGGGATTGTTCACAAGTGTATTAAACCCTAAGTGTGGATCAATATTAGTTTGATCATCCCCAGCAGAGTCGCCACTGTGGGCAGCATGCCCTTGGAAAAGGATTTCGGTCACTTCCAACATGGCAAGACCCTCGGAATCGAGGGAGCGCGAGCGGAGAGGCAAGCGCTCGTAAATACGGAGTCGCCACTCGAGTTTTGAAGGTCCGACACCCAAGGAACCGTATTTTGAAGCACCTGTTGCGCTATTTGATTTGAAAAAGTGAAGGAAACCAGTCCGTCATAACCATATCTGGGTTCGGGAGCCAGGTTACGAGAGGGGAAGGGTTTTAAAGCACCCCTCTCGCCCAATCCGGAGATCGGTTTCTACTTAGGCATTTTGGAAACATTGCGATTCTTATTTTATTAATCAATTTTAGCCAATTAGGGCGGGGGAACAGTTAATCGGGGATTAAGACTGTAACACGATTTGCAGGATGTGATAGATGGCATAGATGAGCAGTTAGTATAGGACGAGAACAGACTGCTGTGGGAGTTTTAAACAGACTGGAAAGCCCTTGTCTCGGAGTGTCGTGCATAGGAAGAAACCAGTATGCACTGATCAAGTCAATGCATGCTGACCAAACCTGCGCGCGTTACTACAAGACCTGTGCGCGCCAGTAAGCCTAAGCCCGCAGCTCTTATTCTCAAACCCTCTGGGCTCTGGAAGTGTAGTAGCGCGCGCCAGTAAGCCGAAGCCCACAGCTCTTATTCTCAAACCCTCTGGGCTCTGGAAGGACCAGTGCACACCCAGGACAAACCAAGCAGTTTATACAGTTATAATATACAGTTTAAAGGCTGAAAAGCCCAACACATAAATAAAACACCCCATAAACAGTGTGGGGACAAGATAACAGCCTAAAACCAAGTTAACCATGCAAGGCCAGCCACTAGTCGGGGTAAAACAGTCGCGCGAGGAAGTCAAACAGTCGCGCGACAGTGCGCCCTGGCGCGCGATGGTTGCGCTCTGGCGCGCTGGTCAACGCTCCATTTGACCATCGCGCGAGGGTTTGGGTGCAGCGCGCGAGGGTATGGGTCAATCTTTCAGTGTATGGTTTTGCTCATCCTGGGTTCTGGGACAGGTCCAGAATGATCCCAGGGGTATCCCAAGGCAACAGAAATGCATTTTGACATTTTGAACTTGTAGTTTAAACTAAGAAAAATAGTAAATAGGTTTTAACATGCATCAACACTGATCTATATACAAACTAAAGCATAAAACAGTAGGACACCAATCCCCACGCGGTCCATCGTGCACAACAACGAAGTGTCGCGCGCGAGACTGGGACCATCGCGCGTTGGTTCCTTCTAGAACGGTTTTTGAAACCTTGCCAGCTTTAGGGTCAGGACTGGTATTGATTACCAGCCTTGACCCTGCCAGCCCCCCTCAGGAATCAGAACAGAGAGCAGAACAAAGGTAAGCTATACCTTCGGTCTTTGAGGTTTGAAAGGTGTTTGAGCTTTGAATTGAGGTTGAGGTTGAGGTTGAATGAGGTGTTTGATTTGAAGAAGAACAAGCTATGTTCTTAGGGTGTCTTTGTATCTCTTTTATTAGTTTAAAAGAGTACAAAGAGATGACCCTTTGAATGCCAAATTTTGTTAACCCTTTTAATGGAAGAACCATGGGGGGTATATATAGGCATGGAGGGTGAATCTGGTTGGTGCTAGGAAAGGAACTCAGCCAGCCACGAGGCCTGGCTGAGGTTGCATTGGTGGCCAAGTTTCTGCCTCAAGAAAAGTAGGTGGGGAACCGACCATCGCACGATGGTTCCAGACTGTCGCGCGATGGTCGCGCCCTGGCGCGCGAGGGTCAACGGTCAAACTTTGTCCACCTGGTAGTTTGACCATCGCGCGATGGTTCCAGACTGTCGCGCGACGGTGCGCCTTGGCGCACGATGATTGCACCCTGGCGCACAATGGTTGTGCCCTGGCGCGCGTAAGTAGGGTTTTTGGCTTTTGGAAGTGGCTTAGGTTAGGTTAGGTTCAAGGGTTTTGCAAACACTCAAAGCTCAAACACTCGACATTCCTGGGGTGTTCTTGATCCGTTTCATCATCGGGGAATCAAAAACCGTAAGTAAACTAATCTGGAAGCCCAGATTGGGGTGTCTACAATCTCCTCGCGATAAAAGGCCATTTTGGCCTCCAGGGAAACCACTCGCGCCACCAAGCTGCTGTCCGCCATGCTGCAAGCCTTAAGAACACCTTGTTTCTGAGAAGAATAGGGGAATTTCGAATAGACTTTAGAAATTTTGGATGGTGGTGCATGGAATGAGGCACCACCATGCTTATAAAGAGGCTCTAGCCGTCGAAAGGGCACGCCTGTATTAAAGGGCACCCTTAAACCAGTGGACTATTCATGGAAATCGAAGAGTTACATGGGAAGTTGAAACACCGCACGGCACCATGTTGAGCCGCACGACTTTATGGCTCCACAGGATTAAATCATTTTTCTTGGGTTTCGTTCGATCTAGCCAGCAATATCATCCTCGGAAATGAAATATTCTAGCCGTTTTGCATTAAAAATATGTTAGAATGTTGTGCCTTGGTCAAAGGATTAATTTCATCCTCCGGGACTCGCTGTATTTTTCGTCCCCCGGGACTCGCCGTATTTGTATTTTTTGCTGTATTTGTTTTTTTTGTCCTCCGGGACTCATTGTAATTTTTTCGTCCTCCAGGACTCATCATAATTTTTCGTTCCCCGAAACTCGCAGTATTTTCGTCCTTTGGAAATCACTATAAATTTCACCCCTGAGTGCTTGTCTCGAATTTCGCCCCCTGAAGGCTTGTCTCGAATTTTTGTCCTTCGAGGGCTCGTCTCGTTTCGAAATTTTGCCCCTGAAGGCTTGTCTCGAATCTCGCCCTTTGAGGGCTCGTCTCGTCTCGAATTTTCACCCTTCGAGGGCTCGTCTCGAATTTTTGCCCCCTAAGGGCTTGTCTCGAACTTTGCCCCCTGAGGGCTCGTCGTGTCTCGAATTTCGCCCCTCGAGGGCTTGTCTCGATTTTTGTCTCCTGATGGCTCATCTCAAATTTCGCATCCTGAAGGCTTGTCTCGAACTTTTGCCCCCTGAGGGCTCGTCGTGTCTCGAATTTTGCCCCCTGAGGGCTCGTCTTGTCTCAAGTTTCGCCCCCTTTTCGCCCTTTGAGGGCTTGTCTCGATTTTCGCCCCCCTAAGGGCTCGTCTCAAATTTCGCCTCCTGAAGGCTCGTCTTGAACTGTTTCCCCTTGAGGGCTAGTCGTGTCTCGAATTTCGCCCCCTGAGGGCTCGTCTTGTCTCAATTTTCTCCCCCTGAGGGCTCGTCTTGTCTCGAGTTTTGCCTCTTGAGGGCTCATCTTGTCTCGAATTTCGCCCCCTAAGGGCTCGTCTTGTCTCGAGTTTCACCCCCTGAGGGCTCGTCTCGTCTTGTATTTTGCCCTTCGAGTCTTGCCTCACTTTAATCCTGCCATTTGCACTTGCTTTTAGTCCCCTGAGGGCTTGTTTTGAGAAATTTCATGACACTCGGCACTACAGGCACTCAATCTTCTCAAGTTTATTGCATGACTTTGTGGTTTGTCCTCCGGGATTCGATTTGCTTGCATTGTCCCAACCGAACTACATAGGTCTGATCCCTGCAAATGGGGTACGTAGGCAGCTCCACGAGTGCGACCACCATCATCATTTGTTTGCATGCGTTTTTGTCTCTGTTTAAAGACTTTAGAGCAACGGATTGGGATGCCTATTCTTTAAGCGTCACTCATACCAACCAATGGTATTCGAGTTCCGTTAAAGAGGGATTACTGTAGACACCCCAATCCGGGCCTCAGAGGTTCTTTAAACGCCCCGATAATGAAATAAAGGAAACAATACCTTTGAGAGCTTGATTGAAGGACTCCCTCAACCCAAAAACCCAGATAACCCAAAAGCCCAAAAACCCAAAAAAGCTCTAAAGCCCTGGACTGAACCTAGAATGCCGCACGTAACACTTCTACACCGCGCGATACACCAAAATTCGCTATACCATACGCCGTCATGAAGTCAACCGCACGGCATTTTAGGTAAAGTTCGGACTGACTCAGAAAGCTATCGGCCACGCCCACTTGAGCCACAGCTACAAAACAACTTAGCTGAAAAGGCACTTCTAGCCCGCCCAGAAAGCACCTCGCCCATTTGAATTCAAAATCTTTGGCTCTTGCCTATAAATACACCCCTCCACTCAAGAGAAAGGGGTCCCTAACCTCTCTCTCTCATCTTGCCCATACACTCACTCGCTATTCCCAAACCTTGAGAATGTTGCTCTAAAAACATTCTCTAGGCATTTCTTTTCTCAAATCACTCCATTTTTCTCCTCACCTTCAAAACTCAACCTTTTACTAACTTTGAGATCCCACCTACCAAAATACCTAACAACCACTCAAACCCACACTCATCCTTCGTCATCCGTCCTTGTCCACACTCATCCATCACCGTCCGTCTTCATTCAAGCTCAAGATCAAAGGTAAAAATCAAGTTTCCTTGGGCTAGGCCCTGTCCTGGCCCTGAGGGGACTCTTCTGCCGTCAGGCTTAACCTCTTTTGGTTAAGGATTTAAAAATCATTTTCAAAAGATAAAATAGCCAATGTACTGGGCATACCTGTAGACACCCCAATTTGGCCTAACGATTATTTCAAGTCCCACCTTGGGACAATCCCGATGATGAAACGGATACAGTGATTGCTGATTGCTTCCTTGAGAACCTTAGGACTTTCGGTAAGAACTTTGAGCCACTTAGAGGACCCAATTCAAAGCCATACAGCCTTTCAGACAGAAATACAGAAGCCTAGGAGAATCCATCTGTTGGCCGTGACATCGATCCCACGGCCTTAACATCATTTCCTCACCCGAGCAACCTGTTGCTAGCAAAATCTCCCTGAGAGATCAATCCCTCGGCCGCAAGATCTATCCTTCGGCCGAGACATCCATTCCTCGGCCGTGACATCCTTTACTCGGCCGCTAGATCGACCTTTTCCCAGACTCTGGAACGTGTTCTGTCCGATTACACTACCTTTCCGATGCGTTCAGGCTACGCTCAGAGATTACGACGTAGAGTTAGAGATGCATTGCAATTGCAATTGCCATCTCGTGATTTGATTGGCCGGAGTGAGTCACCAATTGCCTATATAAAGGGCCTTTGGACTCCGAAAATAAATACAAGAAATTCATAGAGTACACACTCTCTCAAGCCACGAAACCCTGCCAAAATACTCTCTCAATCCCATACTTCAAAAGCCCTAACCTCCCGAAGGCAGCCGTTAATCCGGCGATCAAACCCCGAAGTTCAAACCCTAACCCTAGGGTTTTCAATCAAGCAATCAGTCAATCACACCCAATCCGAAGCAATCAAGCAACTGAGGGATCAAGGTGGTGAGGCCCAACGGCCTCTGGTTTGTCTTATTTACTGTGTTTTTGACTAACCGTAACGTTTTGATCATCTATTAATCTTTCTGTCTGGTGTGAGGAAGAACACCGACCGGGGCTTCGATCCCTCGGCCGGTATATCAAACCAGGAGGATCCCTCGGCCGTGACATCTATTCACCGGCCGCGGGATCCATCTCCCTGGGATAGTTTTGTTGCTCTTCTGCTTTCTGAATGCATGCTCATTTATCGCACTGACTCACTTTGCTTACTGTTTAAAGGAATAAATAAACAGACTATGTGTTGGAATTAGAAAAAGCATCTATATGTCTTATGTTGAATGATTATGGGCCAGTCTCACGACTGGGCAAAGAGGGGTGCCTAACACCTTCCCCTTATTGTACTTTTGGCTCCCGTATCCAGAATCTCTATCTGTTTTCCCAGTTTTCATAAACTGGGTGGCGACTCTATTTGATGATAACCGTTATCATGTGGCGATGTTCCTAGCCATGGGAATGTCCATGATTTTGGTTTACGAAGCGAGCAACCAATCGAGCAAACAAACGTGAACAATTTGTATGGCGATGCCCCGTTTGGGAGGTGTCTACAGTTTTTGGCGACTCTGCTGGGGAATATGAGAGCCATAACCAAAAAGTTCAACATAAGACTAATACATGCCTTGTCTAATTCATTTATCATATGCATCGAGCGGGCAACCCGTTGAGTTCACCTGATATCCCGGCATGACACGGGCTATGTTGGGGGTTCCAGCAAACTCCACAGTCACTCGTACCTAGTGTTATATCAAAAAGGAAATCACCCAATCGCCGCCTATGATGGGCCGGTGAGAGGACTGGTGCCCTTTGACAATGGAGCACCCTGAAACTACCAAAACCTTGCATGCTTTAGAAAGCCATAGAACTTATCAAACTAAGACAGGAACCTACAGGCTAGGAACCTACTTGCATTCTACTTGCAAAAGTTCTTCCTCACACCTTGTACCATCTGTTGTTGTAATTAACTCTTTCTGTGCAGAAGGGTTGGGATTTTCAGCCCAAATCCTAACCCTACACAGGCAAAATACTGACTTCCAGGTATTCTACTTTTCAAGCAGGCACAATAGGTAAATCAAAGAAGCAACCACAGCCAACTTTGTACTCTTATAACACCCGAAACTACGCCAAACAAAGGTCTCTGCAACCCTCCCGTCTATCGTCCTCATCTGACAAAACACCCTCACCACAACAATTCCAACCGCTTTCATAAACTTCCCGGTCATCCCTTCAACGGACCCCGTCATTCACTAAATCTCAAGCTTCGTCAAGCAACCCTTCTACCTTCATGGCAGACAATGACGCCACTATTGCCGACCTCCAAGCTCAAATCACTGCACTACTAGCAGAAAAGGCAGCCAGAGATGCTGAGGATGAGGAAAAATCAATGGAAGACGAGAACCCCCATAAAGTAGTATTGGCAGAAAGTCCTGAGTTGACCAAGCAAGTCAAAGAAATCAAACAGGCCTTGGCTCGTTCACAAGGGGACCAAATTCTGGATTTCGAGGGACTTTGCCTCTTCCCAGAATCCAAGCTGCCCGAGAATTTCAAGATGCCCAACATTGAGAAGTTCAATGGAACTGGCAACCCTACCAGTCATGTTCGCCATGTTATCAATACCTTGAAGCCAATGGGCTTGAATGACGAGCTCATCGCCCAGTTGTTCCAGTGAACTCTCACCGGAAGTGCTCTCGACTGGTTCCTCACTTTGGAATTTGTACATTATCAAACTTGGCCCGAAATTGCCAATGCTTTCGTCAAGCAATATGCGTACAACGTCCAAATTGAGCTAACGACTCGAGATTTGGAAATGACCAAACCAGATTCCAATGAGGACTTTGCTACCTTTGTGGCAAGATGGAGGGAAAAGGCCGCCAAGATGAAGAACCGCCCCTCAGAAGAAGACCAAGTGAGAATAGTTGTCAAAAATTTGCAACCCAAATATCTCAAGCATTTTTACACACAGGCTATCACCGATTTCAAGCGCTTGCATGCCACTGGGTTGCAAATCGAAGATGGAATCAAGTTAGGACTCATTGGGAAAGAAGAGGCCACTCCTCCACCTAAGAAAACCTTCTCTAGCCGTACATCTCACGCCTCCGTGAATGCCCTTGGCACATCCTTGTCTCAAGACCCTTTCCAAACTAGCCCATCCCGAAGCTCAAATCGACCCCGCCGCAACTTTGATCCTCTTTACATGACCTTGTCCCAAGCCCTGACCATTCTCAGCCGTCAAGGGCATCTTAAACCTCTAAACAAGCCGCTTCCTCCGCCGCCCTACGGTCCAAACCATGATCCAAACAAACAATGCGCCTACCACCAACACCCTGGGCACGAAACAGACAATTGTATGCGTCTTCGTCACGACATTCAAGATTATATTGATAGTCGAACCATAAAACCACCAAAACCTGATGGGCAAGCCAACCCACTCCCTACTCATAATGCCGAACCCCCACCTCAAAATATCAATCTCATAAATCTATCTCACAACCCCACATACAATCCCAGCCAATACATTGTCCAAGACAACCAAACTAAACCTACCTTAACCTTCCCCGAGGAGGACGAGTGTTTCATGATGGAGGAGGAGGAGGATAATGATTCTAATCAGTCAGAGGTAATCGACGTTGATATGTCCGACATAAGCAGCAAAGATCAGGCAGAGGAGGAAAAGCTAAGGAAGTGGAAGGAACACTCCTGGGCAAGACACAATTTGGAGGATCCAGACATTCCATTTGTAGAAGATGACGAATGGCTTCGTATCTGGTTTGAGAATAGGAAGAAGGAAAAAGAAATGGTCATCATGATGAGAAGGCACGCTCGCTTCGAGCCTGCCCAAATAGTGGTACGCATCAACCGTCCCAAAATTCCAACACCGCCCATTGTTTGGGAGACAATCAATCTCATAGAAAAGGTAGAGGAGTTTCAAATGCAACCATGGGTCAACCCTTACGACGAGTGCGACTATAGTCAATGGATAGAGGAAAGAGAAGATCTGGATTTCATGTGCACAGAACCCTATAAAATAGGGGAAAGCGACTTTGATGAAATGGAAGAAGAGTGCAATGATCCGCTCGATGAAACCTCCTTAGCATCACTATTCAATCAGGAGGAAATAGCTGATGACCACGCAGTCAATGAGGAAAGAGAAAGGGAGTTTCCTACCGACACATCCATCTGGGGATTACTCATGGCTCAAGGAGGTAGCCATCGTGCAAAAGATGAACCCGGTTCAAAGGCTCTGTTTGGCGAGGAAGAGGGTGGGAAAGAGTACAAAGTTGCAAAAGACAAGGGAAATGACCCCGACATGCGGCAGTAGCTGAGAAGTCACAACATGGCAAACAAAAAATGTTAAAACATTGTTTTTGCTTTAAACAAACTAGAACGAGTTTTGGGCCCCTGTTTGGGCATTTTATTTCCGCTAAGAGAATTCCTTTTTCATCTTTCAGATTATGCTTATCTAAATCCAAATTTCTAAATTGCAATTGCCATGCACTACGCTCTCATTGCCAAAACAAGGGAAGAATTTGAAGGGATCAAAATCTTCGTGTCTCCGACAAAAGGGAAGGAAAGGATAAACTCTAATTACTTAAAACTAGGTTTTTATCAAAACTTAGGAAGAAGACGCTATCTCCGTGAGAACACTTAGGGTTAGCTTGCCCATTGTGAAAGTACAAACGCAACAGGAGATTCATAAGAACATCTCCATCAAATTCCTCTCCAAAACACTTAAATCCTCTTGAGAGAGAAATGCTCGTTGGGCAATCTATACACCCAAGCAAAAGTAAGAGCAAAGCCTGCTAGGACAAGAAAAAGAGAAAACGCAGCCTAGGCAAAAGTCAAGACATTTGAAGAAAAGCTCGCTAGGGACTCAACCTCTATCAGGTAACCTAGGCAAAACTTAGAGCACGAAAGAAAGAAAAACCAAGAGCGAAAACCCAAACCCAACCCCCAAAGGTGGTAATCTTGGAACTACGTAAAAGGCCTGATTCCCTGATTGGGATACGTAGGCAGTCTCACATCGAGATACGGCCCAAACATTTGGAGAAGGGAAAACATCAACAGGTCTGTACTCAATAATAGGCATAGCTAACCCTGCGTATTGAGCTCACAAAAGATGAGTTAGTCATTTTCCAAGGAATTGGCAAAAACAAAGACACGTAAGAATTATAGTTCATCCCCTCTAACCCAAAAGTCGTCAACGCAATGGGTATGATTCTTCAAAAGACTCTTAAGTTTGGCAATCAGGCTGTAGAGCATGGCAAAAGCAAGAGACAGAAAATCAAAAACTAAGCATAGGAGAGAATGTGAAAAAGGATGCCACTTGGCTAAAAGCAAAACCTAGCTTCCTTGGGAAGATAGACGTAACGGCCGGATAATCAATACCTCGGCCGCAACAATGATCTTTCGGCCGAGTAATCGATTCTTCGGCCAAATGTTTTCACACAAATTACTGTCTATCAGCAAAAACTTGTTCAAAAAGCCATGTTCTGACTATCGCATGCAAACTCAAGATATCTAGGGGCATAAAAAGCATTTCTCATTTCATAGACAAAAACTTGTTTACAAAACCATTGTTGTGGTTGCTTTCACTATACAAATATAGTTTCTGCCTATCTCCCACTAACTATGAACAGGAAAAAGAAAAAGCCCTAAAAGCTAGGCGATCTCTGAGAAGAAGGCGAAGGCTGCTCACTGGTCCTCGCATTCCCCCTACCAGCAACCGGTACCCCCTCAGCCTCAAGCTGCAGCCAAAGAAGGATACAAACGCTCAGACTCAAGGGATAATGCATAGCAGATAAAGCTCATGAAGAAAGTCGTACCTCAAGGATCCTACGGCGCTGTCTCCGAACCAAAACCTCTGTACTCTGATAGGCGCGAAGCCATTCCTGCACTATCTCGGCAGGCACCTGTGGAATAGTCAAACATTACAAAACATCTAAAGCAAGGATACAATTCGAAGTGATGAAAGCTAACATAGGAAGCTAAAAATACCTGTGAAGCCCCGACTGGCAAAGTATAGAGCGGGGTCGTGCAAGGAGTCAGCGTCAGGCGCTCCTCCTCCCCATCGTCTGAGTGGTAGGAAATAAACGAAGGAGCCCGTGGCCAAACAGGAGCAACGGGAGGAGCCGCAACAGAGGGGGTCAAGAAAAAATGGCAGTACTCCGTATAGTCACCTGCCTGGAGAAGTAAACCCGCCCAATCTCTGATTCGAGCATTCTTCAGATCTTCCTTCGACATCAAAGAAGTGGACCTCATAGATACTGGAGGAGAAGGAGGAACAAGCTGAAGAGCCTCAACGCGTGACCGCCACTGACTGGCCACTCGATCGCCTAAGTACCAGGCTCGGCAAAATGGACCCTCGAGCAAGCTACGGGTCCGGTCCAGGACTCTACAACGTGCAAGAGGGGCATCCTCTGTTACACCACCCCAAGGGTCAAACCGTACCTACAAAGCAAGGACAAATCAACCCCAACACAAGAATATGGAAGTCTAAAGGATAGGAGGTACAAAGAGAAAGGTACCTAATCGACCGTCAGTCGGTCCAAAACTCGCCGCCACTCAGGTAGGCTCAAGACTGGTGACCGTGGCCTCCGTCGCCCCATCAACCATCGCTCGTAACGAGGTATGCAGTTCGCATCACCATGCCTAGTCTCAGGGGGAAACTGGAGAAGGTGCTCGAAAGCCCAGAGCTGAAAAGCAGGTTAACCAAAGCAAGTTCAGAACAAGAAAAAGCCAAAGTGAAAACAGAAGTATAAAGGAACGATACGTACCTCAAGCACTCGAAAGTGGCCACAAAGAATGGGACTTTTGTCCCGCGAACAAGCTCCAAGACTGCCATACAAAGTGGCCAAAGCAGACGAGCCCCAGTCAAACTCCCGAATAGCTCCCAAGTGCTGCAAAGGAGCCAAAAACTGCGTGTGTACCGAACCATCCTTGTTGGCAAACAACATTTGCCCAAGGAGGTAAAGAAGGAAGGCCCGCGTCAACTGCTCGGCACTCACCTGGGTCAGAATGTCAGCCACCATAAAAGTCTTGCTTAGCCAAGCAAGATCGATATGACCCCGGGAACGAACAGGGGGCACCTTGCCCAGAAACCACCTCAAAGCACCCTCTCGCTCCCAAAGCCGGGGGTCAACTCAAAGAGCAACTTTGCCTATCCGCAGGCCAGTCAGCAAAGAAAAGTCACCTGGAGTGATAGTCATCTCGCCAGCAGCAGGAAAGTGGAAGGTATTGGTGGTATCCCACCACCTCTCAACTAGCGAGGTCATCAAAGACCAGTCCATCTTCGGAAGATCGAAGCCCAGAACGAATGTCTCGAAACCTGCAGCGCGTACTAATTCCTGAGCCTGCTCTGACAGCTTCAAGAACCATCTATGCACCTCCTTGCCTCCACCGCGAGCTTCCAGCCTCTTGTTCCTCTGTCAAAGACAAAAGGGAGTTAATCTCATAATTGCATAAACAAAAGAAATGCTAAGGGGCGTCAAATTAACATCTAAAAACATGCATTGCCTAGACAGGGGGCACAGTTATTTTAGTTTCCTCAAACAAAAATAAGTTCAAACCCGAACATGGGTTCTTCACATTTACGCTCCTAGCTAAAAGGGATTTTTATCCCACAAGCAAAATTTTTTATTCTTAATATAAAGATTTCCAAAACTCCGAACTAAAGTAAACTTTTTACTTTTTCAGGAAAACTCACCGGCACGTTCAGAACGCTCAAGTGATGCTCAGGCTCTCTGCGAACTATCTCGGCCTCTGGGCCACCAACAGGAGGGTGGTACTGCAGGAAACCGCCATAACCCAGCCTACGCGAAGGAAGAACGTAGGTAGTAGCATCAAACAAGCCGGGCTCCTCAATCACCTCCTCATCGGAAGACGGATGCTCGCACCTACATGGAGGATGCGAGGACGAACCCGCGACACCTGAAGATGGCGTGGTCATCACGTCTGAACCAAGAATGGGAGGAAAACCAACGGTTTCAAACGACCAAAATCAGCAGCAATGGCAACAGCGGCGGTGGGGATGATCGCCGGAAATGATGGTGGTCGACGGTAGTGGAAGAAGGCGGCGGCATGCGGTGGTCGACGGGCGAGAGGAACGGAGGAGAATGAGAGAGGAGGAGAAGAAAAGATTAAATGGGCCGTAAGATCGATTTAACTGAACTTAAATCGATTTCCTGACTTTTGGCGTTCTCACGGCCGAGACATCAGTTCCTCGGCCGATACATCAATTTTTCGGCCGAGAGATCGATCTCTTGGCCAATTTGCTTCGACAAACATCAGATCATGCTCAGTGCATCAATTCAAGCCATCATGGATTTTAGGTCCTCAACCAACCAAATAGTCTTGGGGGCACCCCCGAGCCAACACGACATGATCAAAATTAGACTTGGGGGCATGCCCAAGCATCGAAGCTCTCTCTCCACAAACTACTGGCCAAAACAAGTCAAAACACCTAGCGGCGCTATGCCCGTATCCATTATCAAAGAACTCAGCAGCTCCATGCCCATGTTCACCCATATCAACTCACCTAGCAGCTCTACGCTCGCTATCACAAACAACAGGCTCTACGCCCATCATCTCTTCAGCGGCCTCAGGCCCATCATCTCAAATGGCTCGAAGCCGTACACAAGCAGTCTCAGCGGCTTGAAGCCCATTACCTCAACAGGCTCGAAGCCTATATCTACCATCTCAACTAGCTCAAAGCCATAACAATCAACTCAGCGGCTCGAAGTCCATTACCTCAACAGGCTCGAAGCCTTTGTCTACTATCACCCAGCGGCTCAAAGCCCTTTATCATAGCGGCTCTACGCCCGTATCAATTCAGCGGCCCTGTGCCCATCGTCTCTACACAACTCAGCGGCTCCAAGCCCGCTATCTCAACTGGCTCAAAGCCGTAAACAAGCAATCTCATCGGCTCAAAGCCCATTATCTCAAATGGCTCCAAGCCATCACTTCAACAGGCTCGAAGCCTATGTTTACTATCTCAGCAGCTCTATGCTCGCTATCATGGCAACAGGCTCTACGCCTGTAATCACTCAACTTAGCGGCTCCAAGCCCATTATCTCAACTGGCTCGAAGCCGTAACAACCAACCCAGCGGCTCTAAACCCATTATCTCAAACTGGCTCGAAGCCGTACACAATCAAGTTCTTAACAGGCTCGAAGCCTGTGTTCATCATCTCAAACTGGCTCGAAGCCGTAAACAAGCAACAGGCTCTAAGCCGCCCCAACAATCAAGACATCTATTCTTAGGCTCTACGCCTGAATGCTCAAAAATCTAACATTTTTGAATGCTCAAGCTCTACGCTTGGATGCCCAACCACTGTGTACTGGATGCTCAAGTTATACACTTGAATGCTCAAGCTCTACGCTTGGATGCCCAACCACTGCGTACTGGACGCTCAAAGCTTGTACTTTGAATGCTCGGATTCTGCCGTCCGAATGCTCGAGCTCTACGCTCTGAATGCTCAAGTTCGGAACTTGATAGAAGCTCTAAGCTTTAAAACAAACACACACGCACGGGCCCGTGCACATATTGCATCAACATTATCACATCGAGTCTGCATCATCATATCTGTTCACATCTAACAACCATCATCACATATACACACTCTGCATATCTCTCATGAAACAGGTCAACCCTGTAATCAACCGGCACTATACCTCGATTTTATTGATCGGTTCAGCGCCTCGATCCTTTGGCTCCACGCCAACACTTATGATGGAAAAGCTCCGTGCACAGACCATCAGAATGCAACCAGCTCTATGCTTCGGTTCAAATCACGTCAAGCTCTAAGCTCCGACAACTCAGGCCCTCGCCTCAAGACTGCAGCAGGCTCCATGCCTCAATCTAATCACCTCAGGCTCCACGCCTCAGTTCCTTCACCTCAGGCCCTTGCCTTATGCCAGCTCCGCGCTTCGGTTCATCACGTCAAGCTCAAAGCTCTGACACCACAGGCTCTCACCTTATGATCAATACCAGCCCCGCGCTTCGGTCCTATCAAGCTCAAAAGCTACGACACCTCAGGCTCTCGCCTTATGATCAATACTAGCTCCGCGCTTCGGTTTCATCAAGCTCCAATCACCTCAGGCCTTTGCCTCATAACCACAGCAGGCTCCATGCCCCAATCACCTCAGGCTCTCGCCTTATGATCAACACCAGCTCCGCGCTTCGGTCCTATCCAATCACCTCAGGCTCTCGCCTCATGACTACAACCGGCTTCGTGCCTCGGTTCCCTCATCACCAAAGCTCCGTGCTCCAGTTATTGGCCCTGTGCCCCCCACATCTCAAAAATAAGCCGGCATCTAACTCATCTCCAGAAGATGGTTTGGATTCCACCCCATTACATCAATCCCTTCCAGCTCATTCGCAAGGATAGGCTATTCTACCGAGCTCCTTTCAGTCAAAGTAAGGATGATCAAGAAAAGCAAACGCACCTGCAGTGTACTGATCTACCCCAAAATACTAAGGAAGCTCTCCGCAAAGAAACTCCCCAGGTAGCCTCGCACTCTTTCAACTATCTTTGCCAAAACCCTGGCTCAGTCCAGGTATGTCACACTACGGCTTTTTAAGCCCTAAGGTACGTCTTCTGTCTCTAACCCTCCAAACTTTTTATTTTTCTTTATTGCCTGAACTACGATTGGTCTGAATTTCCCTTGCGGAATACGTAGGCAGCCTCCCGGCCCGACCATAACAAAACCCTTTTTGCCCGAACTACGATTGGTCTGAATTTCCCTTGTGGAATACGTTGGCAGCCTCCCGGCCCGACCATAACAAAACCTTTTTCAAAAACCCCTTGGAATAGTGGTTGGACCAAATTGAGTTGCTTTTTACAGCTTTGACTCTTACTCAAACATGTCTCGCGATCCGTCTGAGTTCAGTCAAAGAGGGGCATCTGTAGACACCCCAATTTGGCCTAACGATTATTTCAAGTCCCACCTTGGGACAATCCCGATGATGAAACGGATACAGTGATTGCTGATTGCTTCCTTGAGAACCTTAGGACTTTCGGTAAGAACTTTGAGCCACTTAGAGGACCCAATTCAAAGCCATACAGCCTTTCAGACAGAAATACAGAAGCCTAGGAGAATCCATCTGTCGGCCGTGACATCGATCCCACGGCCTTAACATCATTTCCTCACCCAAGCAACCAGTTGCTAGCAAAATCTCCCTGAGAGATCAATCCCTCGGCCGCAAGATCTATCCTTCGGCCGAGACATCCATTCCTCGGCCGTGACATCCTTTACTCGGCCGCTAGATCGACCTTTCCCAGACTCTGGAACGTGTTCTGTCAGACGTTTGATCCGATTACACTACCTTTCCGATGCGTTCAGGCTATGCTCAGAGATTACGACGTAGAGTTAGAGATGCATTGCAATTGCAATTGCCATCTCGTGATTTGATTGGCCGGAGTGAGTCACCAATTGCCCATATAAAGGGCCTTTGGACTCCGAAAATAAACACACAAAATTCATAGAGTACACACTCTCTCAAGCCACGAAACCCTGCCAAAATACTCTCTCAATCCCATACTTCAAAAGCCCTAACCTCCTGAAGGCAGCCATCAATCCGGCGATCAAACCCCGAAGTTCAAACCCTAACCCCAGGGTTTTCAATCAAGCAATCAGTCAATCACACCCAATCCGAAGCAATCAAGCAACTGAGGGATCAAGGTGGTGAGGCCCAACGGCCTCTGGTTTGTCTTATTTACTGTGTTTTTGACTAACCGTAACGTTTTGATCATCTAATAATCTTTCTGTCTGGTGTGAGGAAGAACACCAGCCGGGGCTTCAATCCCTCGGCCGGTATATCAAACCAGGAGGATCCCTCGGTCGTGACATCTATTCACTGGCCGCGGGATCCATCTCCCTGGGACAGTTTTGTTGCTCTTCTGCTTTCTGAATGCATGCTCATTTATCGCACTGGCTCACTTTGCTTACTGTTTAAAGGAATAAATAAACAGACTATGTGTTGGAATTAGAAAAAGCATCTATATGTCTTATGTTGAATGATTATGGGTCAGTCTCACGACTGGGCAAAGAGGGGTGCCTAACACCTTCCCCTTATTGTACTTTTGGCTCCCGTATCCAGAATCTCTATCTGTTTTCCCAGTTTTCGTAAACTGGGTGGCGACTCTATTTGATGATAACCGTTATCATGTGGCGATGTTCCTAGCCATGGGAATGTCCATGATTTTGGTTTACGAAGCGAGCAACCAATCGAGCAAACAAACGTGATCAATCTGTATGGCGATGCCCCGTTTGGGAGGTGTCTACAACCACGCCGCGCGGCGTTCTGATGCGTCGCACGACGTAGTATGTTCAAGCGCATGGTCTTTCATTATTTACTGTTTATTTGTTTAAACTGTCTGGATCGTGGCCATTCTTCACCGGGCCTGTTTGTATTACTGAGATACTGTCATCGGTACTTTTCAGAATAAGACCATATCTACAAGTCATGTTTCATTTTCTAAATGAAGTTTTTCTTAATCATTTCAAGTGATCAAATGCATCAAAAGTTGTTTCATATTCATGACTTAAAGAAATGGTATAGTTTCGAAATGGGTCAGGAGTTGTGTATCTTCTGATGTCTTTAAGAAACATCGTACGGGGTATACAATACACCGGGCCTTATTCTGGGTTCTGATGAGATCTGGAAGTAGTTTATATTGGTAATGTCGAAAATTATTATTTAACGTCATCAGTCATCACAGCTTCCTATGGAAAAGAGAAACTATCCTAAATATGTCTATTAATATTCCACCAAATATAGTTGTGAATTTAAGAGTTTGCTCTATGTTTGTAACTTATTTGTCACGTTTCATAGTAATTTTGTGAAAACTATTCATGATAAGTATGGACGATTTGATCTAAATGTGTGGTTCGACTACTTTTGTGATGAAATATGTCATGATAAAACATGATCAATTAGTAGATTTTGTTATGAAATGGTTGTCGTAGTTGAACATCAATTGTCATGGTAATTTTGCATAAATAATTTGCGATAAACGTGATCGATTTGAATATGTGATTTGAGTATTTCATGGAAATTTTGTAGTTAATGATAAATATGGTTGATTTTGAATATGTGATTTTTCTGCAAATTTACCATGAAAATTAAAATTTCACCACAAAAATTGAGGCAATTTTGCCATGAAGTATTTCATGGTAACGAATGGTCTCTCCGGCGGCCATAGCTATGGGTGGCATTTGTTGGGGTTAGGAATAATAGTCTAAAGAGAGATAGTTAGGAGAGAAAAAATAAAAAAGATTAGGTGAGAGAAAGGTTTGGAAGAAAGAATATTGGAGAGAGGAGTGAAATAATTAGAAAAGATATGGAGAGAGAAAGATTTGAAAGATTAGGACATGAAAGGGTAGTTTAGAATTTATTTAAATTTAAGGATGAAAAGATAAGTTTTCAAACTCACTAGGATGAGGACTTTAAGTATATATGTAGGACAAGACCCTATTTAGGTTCTCTTTTTATTTATTTGGAGATTATTTGAGAATATCATTTTTGTTATTATTTTGAGGTTGTAGAACACACCTTGTAATTGTTGTAATTTTTGAGGCTTATGCGAGATAATGGGGCCTAAAAGTGAATAAAATACAGTATTTTGGAGTTTTATTTTAGTAAAACACTACTACAATAATAGATAAATACCACACTAAGGAGGTTCACAAAGATCACAGTTTTCAGTGAAAGCGTGATAAAAAATTGTAGGCTAACTTTTTAATCTCAGTTTAAATAAAAAACTGAGATAAAAAGTGGTGCTTAGCCAAGGAAAAGAGCAAGATAATAGATCTCACTCTTGCGATGAGATAAAAGAAAAAAGATCTCACCCTTACAGTGTGATAGAAGACTTTAAGACCTCACTCGTGCAGTGAGATAAAAAAAAAAAAGATCTCACCCTTGCGGTGTGATAAAAAAACTTTGGCACGTAATAAAGCGAGATAAAAGATCTCACTCCTGTGGCGAGATAAAAGACTGTGATAAAAACCGGAAACTTCTAATTTTTTGCGGGGGTGCTGCTTCTCTCGTTTAGGCGCGCTTGGAAAAGGAATTGAAAAGTTATGAGCTCAAAACGACGTCGTTTCATGCTAGCCCAAAATAAACCTAGTTATATTCTCCACTCATCGTTTCATTCTAGCCCAAAATAAGCCCCAGTTATATTCTCCACTCACACGTTGAAGCTCAATACTCATCCTCCTGGCCTCTCCCAGTATCGTGAAGGAAGAAACGGCGCCTCTTCGCCCCCATCCTCACACGCCGCCGCCTCAATCGCTTACAGCTCTGCTAGGGTTTCAAATATTGCGACCTCGTGCGAACGAGTGATGGCTAAGGATGGATCGATTACAGCTCTGCTAGGGTTTGTTCCTTCTCCTCTGGTTTTCAATAACCTTCACACCACAATGATCGACCAATCTTCTCATTCTTTTTTCTCCCTCAGGATCGATTACTGCTGTGCTTGGGTTTCAATCCTGAGTTTGTTCTGTCTTCCACCCAAAGGTTTGTTGCTACTCCTCTATTTTCCGTAAATCTAAACCTTCACACCTTACTATCTGGCTTGATTTTTCATTCTTTCTTCGTGATTCGGTTCTATATTTGTTCTGACAGTATTTGGGGCTACTGTTTGCCATATATATATGATTCCTAGCTCGGTTTTGAACAAACTTTTGAGCCCTAGGAGTACCCTTGGATATTTGGACAATAGGATCCAAAAAATACGATAGATGCAAATAGGGTACTCCTTGACCGAGAAGGAAAAAACTATTGTATTTTGAAACTGCTTTGCAATAGATCCAAATAGGTCTTGATTTTTCACAGTGGTCAGTTTTTAATCTTCATTCATTAGGATTTGATAATGAATTTTGGGTTTGTACACATTATGCACTTAGAGAGTTTGATTTACTATCTGGGTTTATGTTTTCATTCAAGAATATTGGGGCTTTCGTTTTGATTAGTTCATAACTATTGGCTATATAATGCTAGGATAAGTTTAAGATCACCAATTTTTGCCCGATGTAGTTCAGTAGTTGTGTTATTGCAAAACAACCATCAAAGCTGGAACACACGTAAGGGGCTCACAAGTGCTGTGTGTCAACGGTGCTATTTGTGCAACTAATTGAAGATGCCTAGTTTGCTCCACTTCCTAAAAACCTTCAGCGGGAAGTGATGATTGATCGTAGCACTACATCTCATTTTAGGGGAATTTGTATAGAGTCCAGCCTACTATTTGGTTTTGTATTCTAAAAAAGAGAGGTCATGCTCGAACATTCTCCCTCATTCATGGTTATTCTATACTAGATTGAGCATATGTGTTACGCCATAGACACTCTTAACTATACTTAAGAAAATATGTGATTTGCTAAGACAAAGCAACAACTTCGGGTACTTGGTTATGCTGAATGATATGTGAGGCGGAGGGGCATATGCTATTGGTCTCACCTCTAGAGATGTTATGAGAACAACTAAACAAGTCTCATGTGCAACCCCCACTTCCCACTTCTAAATAGGATTAAATAAAAATATATTTTTCTGCATCGGTCTAATTCTAGGCCATGTATAATGTGGTACCCTCGTCTTGTGTTAACTGATTAAATTCTATTTTTGTTCGTCATTTTGTTAGAGTACTTGCGGAGAGAAATGAATAAAGGGAACAGAAACAAATTCAAGGACAGTAGAAAGTAGAAACAGAGTGGTTCTATAATCAACTCTTTATCTCTGCTAACCAATCATTTATTAAACAGGGAACTGTAATTGCTTTGATGGAGAATCCCACATTGCTTGGGTACGGAATGGGCTGTCGGACCTCTCCAACTAATTGCTTGAGCTTTTGTGTTAGACTTAAAGTTTTTCATGGTTTATCCATGGCAGGTACATGGGTTGTTACATCTCTTGGGGTTTGATCACGAGATTAGTGATGAAGCTGAAGCAGAAATGGAGGAGGAGGAATTGCTGTTGAAGACTCTTGGGTGGAAGGGGAAAGGATTGATCCGAAGTGCTTATGATGCTGATCATGGAACTACTCATTTGGATAACACATATGGTAATTTCAATGGTATAATTGCCTGTACGTGTTTTTTTTAATCATCCAATAAACATTCCTCTTGGCCAGCCACATCCTTTACCCATTAAGCTATATTTGCTTATTTGTGAGGTTGCAGAGTCTTACACGTTAATTGTTAAAAGACAGGAAGAAACAAGGCAGTCTACGATTCTACAAGCCAAAGTTTAGCTACATCTTCTGTGATATGGATGGTGAGACCTATCTGAAATGCCTCTGTTTATTGTTCTTGAATTTATCTTCTGCTTATGTTGCTTTACTATTCAAATACAAGGCACACTACTGAACAGCCAAAGCCAAATTACTTCAACTACGGCACAAGCTCTGAGAGAGGCCTCTTCAAGGGGTCTCAAAGTGGTGATAGCCACTGGTAAGGTAAGCCGTAAGCGCAGATGGGATTTTACCCTCCATTTTCTTTTTTGCTGGTGGTTAATTTTCCTTCTGCCAGATACTGATTCTTGATTGACACATAATGGTTACTTAGTGATACCTTTTGGAACAAACTCGTCCAGCTGCCATAAGTGTTTTAAAGATGGTAGACTTGGCAGGAATAGATGGTATTATTTCAGAGTTTTGCCCTGGAGTCTTTGTGCAGGTTTTCCTCTAACCCTACATCCTTTTTATATTTTGCATGTTTGGGTGCAGACATGATACATTGCTCTTATGGTATCTAAGAGCGTAGGCTATAACTTTCTTTACTTACTAAGGGTTTTGGAAGATGGCAGGTTGGGGAAAGAATAAGCTTTGGGTATATAGGGTTGTAATCAGTCAGTTGGGAGTTGGTTAGAGAATGGGTATATGGACAGCTCTATTTATATGAGGTGATACCTAATAAATTGAGTTATTGATCTACTGGGAATTCAGTTGATAAAATTTTGCCCTTCTGGTAATGTGTGTGTGTCTGTGTGTGGGAATCCATTCACCTGTTGGTTAGAGAATGGGTATATGGACAGCTCTATTTGTTTTGTTATGTTATTGTTCCTTCTTCTTTCCTTTACACTATAAGCTTCTATCCTAATTTTAGTGACACAATTGCCGGTATAACCTTCTATGTAATTTTATGATCAACTTTGTCTGCCACATCTCTAGGCGCATTTAGTGACCACTGCTTTAATATTAGTCTCACATGTGCAGCCAAATAACCATCCTAATGGCTAATGGTAGTACTCAGAACTTCAAGGTTCAGTCAGTTGCCATAGTTTGGTTCTAAAGATGTGTTTTCTACTACTTTTTTCTTGGATTTCTTGATGCTGCTACTTTTTGTTTTCTGCTGGATTTAGGCATTGGAGTTCTTGATGCTGCTACTTTTTGTTTTCTGGTGGATATAGGCATGCTCTGAGAATGATGAAGTGCTTGAAATTGGCTTAAGAGAATGACGAAGTGCTTGAAATTGGCTTCGAAGAATGAAGAATTCGTTGTAGCTTAGGACATAACTCCATGCTTGTGGTTCAATTAGTTTTCTTTGTCCTTTTTATTGTTAAGCTTTTGTTCTGCATTTTTTATGCATTTTCAGAAATTTGATTGATGTTAGATTAATTCAATGTAGGCTTTCCGGCACGATGTTTCTATCTATGACATGTTTTGTGCAAGATGCAATATCAGTTATGCATATTTCGTATTGCTATGTCTTTTGTTTTGGAGAATATAGTTACAGGCTGAATACATATTTTACGTGTATTTATTATTGGTTAGAGATTCAGACATTTTTTAAATGCACAAAAAAAAAAGATGCATCTTTCAATCACATTTCTAGACTGTGATGATAAGAACATTTAATCACGGTTTTAGACGAAAACCGTGATCTAAAAATCAGAAAAGATCACACCTAACTATTTTTCATCTCATTTTTTAGACATGAAAGATCACAGTTTTTGGTGGTGATTGTTATCTACATATAATCATGGTTTTTCAGGAAGAGTGTGATCAAAACCCGGAAAAGAACACGGAAAGGAGTTTCCATCTCGGTTTTTCCGGGAAACAATCACGCTTTTTGGGGGTGATTGTTTCTATCTTTCAATCACGGTTTATAACCGTGATAAAAGATAGTAACTTACAATCACACCCACATCTATCACGGTAGGAGGAGTGTGATAAAAGACTAACTATCACAGTCAATAGCTGTGATTGTTATGCTTTATTGTAGTAGTGAAAGGAGGGTCGTTACAAAAACTCTTGTGGGTAGGTATAATGACTAATTTGACTAGTTAATAGTAATTACATATTGAGCTTGGGAAATCCTGCTCCGTTGCTATAGTTTGATCACATATGTTGCGACTTGAATCTTAGCTTAATGGTGTCATTTTATTGGCTCATGACTGTAACATATTGATCGATATTGTTGTTTTTACGTTGCTGTAATTGTTCAAGAAGAGCTGGTCTGTTTTGTCTCCTTTTCTTGGGTGTGGTTACCTTGTTCAGGTTATTTATCCATGGGCGTGTATCCGGGTGTGGATGTACACCTTCCTGCTGTCACAAGTATGCAGCATCTATGGGGTTTTGTTGCACGCATGCTGCTGCGTGGAGAATGTTTTGAAGGTTGTATTGGTCTGCTGTTGTATAAGTTGTATACTTACAGTGGCAGAAATTACAGTTCAAGATACCTACTTGAGGGGGTTGTCCCTTGTAGACTAGCTGGATCATGTGTGCTTGGTTCATTTCCTATCCTTGGGGGGATGTCCCTTGGAAGCTCTTTTATGCTGTAGTGACTGATGCTTGGGTTCTGGTGTGAGCCTCAATTGCAGCAACAGCTGCTTGGTTTTGTTAGTCTCTTTGAAGGCCCCTTGAATTCTCAGGTGTGAGTCAAGGGGTTTGGGGGATCCTTGTTGGCTTCCCTTTAGCTGTCAAGGAAAGTATTGAAGTCATGCAATCCTCATTTGTCTATAGCTGGTTTTGGGAAAGTCTAAAACCATATTCAGTTAGTTGGCATGCTCCTATTCTACAAATTCATTTTGCTGCAACTAGTAACTGTCTTTAGTTACTATTGTACGAATTCCTTTTGCTACAAATATAGTTGTGCCGCAGCTTTGGTTGTGTCTCACACATATGTCACATTCCAGTTGTACATCAAATGTAGTTTGTTTCCTTTCCCTCTACTTGTAGATGGGCTTGAAACATTCGTTTCCTAGATCTCTATAGCGCTTTGTAGCCATTTGGCCTAGGCCTAGTTAATTTTTCTTTTCTATTCTTTCTTTTGTTTTTCTTTTCCTCCGGGGGTATGCCCCTTATAGGCTGTATATTTGGTTAGTCTTTTTTTCAATTTCAATACTGTAGACACCCCAATCTGGACTTTCCAGATTAGTTTACTTTCGGTTTTTGATTCCCCGATGATGAAATGGATCCAGAACACCCCGAAAATGATAGCATGTTTGAGCTTTAAGTGTTTGCAAAAACCCTTGAACTGAGCCAAAACCCTACTGTCATGCGCTGGTGTAGACACCCCAATTTGGCCTAACGATTATTTCAAGTCCCACCTTGGGGACCATCCCGATGATGATATGGATACAGTGATTGCTGATTTACTTCTCGTGAACCTTACGACTTTCGGTAAGAACTTTTAGCCACTTAGAGGACCCAATTCAGAGCTAAATAGCGTTTCAGACAGAAATACAATATCCTAGGAGAATCCATCTATCGGCCATAACATTGATCACATGACCTCAACATCATTTCTTCACCCGTGAAGCCTGTTGCTTGAAAATCTCCCGGAGAGATCGATCAGCCGGCCGCCAGGACTATTCCTCGGCCGCAACATCAATTCTTCGGCCGCCAAATCCTTTGCCCGGTCGCCAGATCGTCTATTTTCCAGATTTTGGAACGTTCTATCAATCGTTTGATCCATTCACAAAACCCTAGCAGCCAAATCCCGATGCGTTCGGGCTACGTTAGGAGATTACCATGAGGAGTTCGTGTTGCCTTATAACTCCAATTCAATTGTTCGATTTTGATTGTTTGAGGTGTGTCATCCCTATGCCTATATAAACGAGCCTTTGGGTTTCGAAATTACGAACAGAATACACTCTCTCAAGCCACGATACTCTGCCAATATACACTCTCAAATCCCCTCTACAAAAGCCCCAACCTCCCGAAGGCAACCGCTACTCAGACGATCAAACCCCGAAGTCCAAACCCTAACCCTAGGATTTCCAAGAAGCAAATCAGTCAATCCCATCTAATCCGAAGCAATCAAGTAACTGAAGAATCAAGGTAGTGAGGCCCAGGGGCCTCTAGTTTGATTTATTTCTTGCTTTTACGCTTTTTTAGTATTTTAATTATCTGTTAGTCATATAGTCTGGTGTGGGGAAGAACATCGGTTGGATCTTCGATCCATCGGCCAGTACATCAAATCAGGAGGATCCCTCGGCCATGACATCCATTCATCGGCCGCGGGATCCATCTCCCTGGGACAGTTTGTTTTGTTTTTTGCTTTTTGATGCATGTTTTCAATTGCAGTCTCGGCTCACCATTAACTGTTTAAAGGCTAATTAAATAGACTATGTGTTTAGAATTAAACAAAGCATGACTTAATCATATGTCGAATAATTATGGGCCAGTCTCACGACTGGGCAGAGAGGGGAGCCTAACACCTTCCCCTCATTGTACCTTTGGCTCCCGTGCCTAGAATCTCTAACTGTTTTTCCTAGTTTTTTAAAACTAGGTGGCGACTCTATTTTGATGATAACCGTTATCGTGTGGCGATGTTCCTAGCCATGGGAATGTCCGCGATCTTGGTTTATGAAGCAAACAACCAAACCAACAGCATCGATCAATCTGTATGGCGATGCCCCGCTTTGGGAGGTGTCTACAGTTTTTGGCAACTCTGCTGGGGAACTTGAGAGCCATAACCAGAAAGTTCGACATAGGACTAATACATGCTTTATCTAATTCATTTATCATATGCATCGAGCGGGCAACCCCGTTGAGTTCACCTAATACCCCGGCATGTCACGGGCCATGTTAGGTGTTCCAGCAAACTCTACAGTCACTTGTACCTAGTGGTATATCAAAAAGGAAATCATCCGATCGCCGCCTATGATGGGCTGGCAAAAGGACTGGTGCCCTTTGACAACGGAGCACCCTTGAGACTACCCAAACCTTACATGTGTTAGAAAGCCATAGAACTTATCAAAGTAAGACAGGAACCTACTTGCATTTGTTTGTAAAAGTTCTTCCTCACACCCATTGTATATATGCATGTTGTAAAGTTTTCTTTTGCAGGATAAACCTTAGGGGCCTCTTAAAACCGAAAAGAAGAGGGTAAGCTAAACCAATCTAACTAATGGAAAAAATTTCAGGTCAAAGTGGCTGCATCACTGTTCATCTTTGATTCGCACTTTCAAATTGTCACCAAGCTGTCTAGCCCGTTCCACACTGCTGCCAAGATTTTCGACCCATCCAAATACATCACTCCGGTGGATCAATCAAAGCCTACAGTGACCATCACTGAAGACGATCATGTCATGTTCGCAAGAACAGTCAATGATGAAGAAGTAGAAGGCATAATTAAAGAAGATGGGCATCGTAGGGCCGCAATCTATTTCTATGACCCTTATGCACCTACCGACGACTATTGGCCAATAGACGAGGTCGACAACCCTGAAGCTGAAGAAGCAAAGGAAGAAGAATCTGTTGACAATAATCCACTAAACGAAATATCACTAAACCTACTCTTTGATGAGGGGGTCACCAACAATGAAATAAGGGTAATCCACCCCATCACGGATAGTTTTGGTAATTGGTGGGGATTTGTTGGAACACGAAGAGTCGACAACAGCGATGAAGCAGAAATTGAAGCTCAACTGGAAGAAATAATGGCGATAGCAAACCAAATGGCCCTTCAAGACTTGTAGGGTGACAATGATGAAAGTGTGAATCAAGATGACAGTGAAGTGCTGATGATCAACCTTGGTGAGGAAAAAGACTGCTCTGAGCTGATTGTGGATGCTGAAAAAGGGGCTTACCCTAACTGGACTGTGGAACACACTCTAAAATACAAAATGTTGATTCTGATCTTAGTTCCAATTCTGATTTCGACTCCGAATCAACTCAGTCTGAGTCTAGCTTTTCATCTTTTCAAACTGCTGAGTCTAGTGAGAAAAACCCGGTCAAAGCACCAAGGCATAACATTTATTTTGAATTTGACTCTAAAATGTCTTTTGACAATTTTAGCAAAGAGAATGAAGATTTAGAGTTTTTCACTTTGCCTATGATTAACCGCATAGATTCTGACAATCCAATTTTTGAGGAAGAAATTCTAGAATTCATCGAGAGAGAAGAAGAGAGGCACGCTAAAGCTTTTTCTGAGGAAATAATCACAGCAAACATAGGCTCTGAAAATGAGCCCAAACTGGTTAAAGTTGGTGCAACACTATCTTCTCAAGAAAGTGAAAAACTAAGCCTTTTGCTAAAAGAATACAAAGATCGATGTTTTTGCCTGGTCTTACGAGGACATGCCTGGAATAGACCCCGAAATTGTTCAGCACAAAATTCCCCTCCATCCTGATGAAAAACCTGTTAAACAAAAGCTAAGACATATGCGCCCTGATTGGGTCTTAAAAATAAAGGAATCAGTCACTAAACAAATAAACACCGATTTTCTCATGGTCACCGAGTATCCATAATGGGTAGCCAACATCGTTCCAGTACCAAAGAAAACTGGGGGAATCAGGGTCTGTGTAGATTTCTGAGATCTCAACAAGGCCAGTCCAAAGGATGATTTTCCATTGCCACACATAGACAAGCTAGTAGACAACACCGCAGGACATGCATTGCTATCTTTCATGGATGGGTTTTCTGGGTATAATCAGATTCTGATGTCTCCGGAAGATAGAGAGAATACCACCTTCACCACTCCATGGGGAACCTACTGCTACCGAGTGATGTCATTCGGGTTGAAGAACGCTGGAGCCACTTACCAAAGGATGGTGACAGCACTGCTGCACGACATGATGCACAAAGAAATAGAGATATATGTCGACGATATGATAGTCCAATCGAAGGAAAGGGAAGGACATTATGAAGCATTTCAGAAGTTCTTTGAGAGGATTAGGCAATACAAGCTACGTCTTAATCCTCAAAAATGCACTTTTGGGATAACTGCTGGGAAAATGCCAGGATTTCTCATCACTCAAAGAGGAATCGAAGTGGACCCTTCCAAGATACAGGCTATCATGGAGATATCACCACCAAGGACAGAGAAGGAAGTAAGAAGCTTTCTGGGGAAAGTACAGTTCATCAGTCGGTTCATTTCCAAACTCACAGCTACCTACGAACCCCTCTTCAAGCTCTTGAAGAAGGATACTGATTTTGAATGGAGCCAAGACTGCCAACAAGATTCGAGGCAATCAAAGAGTATCTTCAGAATCTGCCTGTGTTGTCACCACCCATCCCTGGGAAACCATTAATTATGTATCTCTCAATAACAGACACATCCATGGGATGTATGCTAGCGCAAGAAAACGACGCCAAAGTAGAGTGCGCCATATACTACCTTAGCAAAAAGATGATGGACTATGAGACGAGGTATACTCCCTTAGAGAAAACCTGCTGGGGGCTAGTATGGGCAATGAAGAAACTAAGGCACTACCTATTAGCACATCCGGTAGTGTTGTTTTCTCGTTTAGACCCAATCAAGTATCTTTTCGAGAAGCCAGCACTTATTGGAAAGCTAGCTAGGTGGTTATTGCTGCTAGGAGAATTCAACCTCAAATACATGACAAGGAAATCAGTGAAGGGACGAGCCGTGGCAGAGTTCTTGGCAAATCACCCTGTGACAGAGGCCGGGGCAGAAGACTTTATGTTCCCCGACAAAGACATCTTATGTCTTTTAGACGACACCTGGCAGCTTTATTTTGATGGAGCATCAAACCAATGTGGATATGGTATAGGGGTATTGCTAGTTTCCCCAAACGACTCTAATATCCCTTTGTCATATAAACTGAGGTTTGAAGTCACCAACAACCAAGCTGAGTACGAGGCCTGCATTGCTGGAATGGAGGCGGCCCTGGAGCTAGGGGCAAAAAGGGTGGAAGTCATTGGAGATTCAAACCTGGTGGTGTCCCAAGCAAGAGGAGACTGGAAGGTCAAGGAAGACACACTAAAGCTATACCACTCTGTGCTGGAAGATCTAATTCCACAATTCGATTCCGTTATCTTTACACACACTCTGCGAGTGAGTAATAGATTTGCCGATGCACTGGCAACGTTGGCCTCTATGGTCGAGATACCCCTGGGATTCACAATGCGACCTCTTATGACTGAGCAGAAGGTCGAACCAGCACGCAAGTGTACCTTCACCGAAGAAGGTGAGGACGATGGGAAGCCATGGTATAAAGACGTGAAGAAATTCCTAGAAGAAGGAGAGTATCCCTCCGAAGCCACCTCAAAGGACAAAATGGCTCTGCAGAAATTTGCCGCCCGATTTGTAATCTATGGAGGAGCACTATATCGAAGAGCGCATCTGGGCCCCAATCAACTTTGTGTCACCACGGAAGAAAGCCGTAAGATAATGGAAGAAATACACGAAGGAATATGTGGACCGCACATGAATGGGGCAACAATGGCGAAGAAAATCCTGCGTCAAGGATATTACTGGACTACAATGGATCGAGGCCGATTGTGCTGACTATGTCCGCCGATGCTACAAATGCCAAACTCAAGCTAATCGCGTGCGTATTCCCCTTACGGAATTATATAGCATGACATCTCCTTGGCCATTCTCCACCTGGGGGATAGACGTCATTGGGAGTATAAACCCAAAGGGAAAATACAAGCATCAGTTCATTCTAGTGGCCATCGACTACTTCACCAAATGGGTAGAAGCAGCTTCTTTTGCCACCCTCAAAGCCACTCATGTGGCCAAATTTATCCGCACCAATATCATCTATCGGTATGGTGTACCTCACAAGTTCATCTGTGATAATGGATCACTTCAAGGGAGCAACAAAGAAGCTTTTTTGAGTTTGGGATACATAATCATCGGTCATCTACTTATCGACCTCAAACCAATGGAGCTGTTGAGGCTGCAAACAAGAACATCAAGAGGATTCTGCAGAAGACTACTGACATTTACACGGATTGGCCTGAAATGCTACCACTAGCACTATGGGGTTATCGAACAACTGAAAGGACTTCAACTGGGGCTACCCCCTATTCCCTAGTCTATGGGATGGAAGCTGTCTTGCCGATCGAACTAGAGCTACCCTCACTAAAGGTTCTGGCTGAGATTGGAATAATCGAAGAAGACTGGGTTCAAAACCGCTACGACGAGTTAGCACTGCTAGATGAAAGAAGGCTGAGATCGTTATACCACGTGCAAGGGTATCAACACCGCATCGCGTATCAACACCGCATCGCACAAGCGTTCAACAAAAAGGTGAAGCCACGAGACATCAAAGTGGGAGACATGGTGCTCAAAGCAATCTGTTGCCACGTTTCAGACCTGAGAGGCAAGTTTAGACCAAACTGGGGAGGACCCTACTTTATCAAACGCATACTGTTTGGAGGAGCAGCCTACATTGCAGACTTGGATGGGATGGAATTCGCAACACCGGCCAACATCGACAAGCTGAGGAAGTACTACCCCTGAGAGATGCTCGTTGGGCCGAAAACCACAAGGGTGGGCGGACCCAAGCAAAAATTAGAGCAAGCCTGCTAGGTCGAAAACCTGCAAGGGCAGCTTAGGCAAAAACTAAGACATAAATAAAACGCTCGCTAGACTGAAAACCCGCAAGGGTGGTTTAGGTAAAATCAAGAGCACAAAAGGAGAGGAAAATACCCGAGTGAACCCTAGCTAAAACAAAACAAAATTTCATTTTTGGAACTACGTTTATGGCCTAATTCCCTCTATGGGATACGAAGGCAATCTCTGAGATTGAGATTCGACCACTACTATCACTATCACTTCCAAATTTCTAGGCCTATCCTAAGCGTGCTGTCAAAACCATGGCAAAGCATTTTCAATAAAATAACCAATGTTTTATTATTTCCAAGGAAAAAGAAAAAGCAAGCTCAAACAATTCTCGAAATCTATGAAAGCTAGAATCAAACAAAGAACATCTTTTGAAAAGCATGGGCAACTTGTCAATCTCTAGGTCTTCCTTCTCTTCGCACTTTTGTCCTTCAAAAGGTTTTTCTCTAACCAGCGCTTATACGAACCCGATAGCTTGTCAGCAGAGTTCCCAGCAACCTCTTGCATCACTCGATTCAGCCAGAGACGAAGCACATTGCAAGGAAAGCTGGCATCGTGAACCTTGGAAACATCATACTCAGAGTCACCCAAGACTTTGGCTTGTTCAACCTGTAGACACCCCAATTTGGACTTGTCAAATTTCCTTGATTTGTGGCCCGGAGGCTCCCCGATGATGACTTTGGATTAAAACAAGTCTGGTACCGATCGAGACTTTGCTCCTTGAAAGATTTGAAAAGGGAATAAAAATGGTCAAAAGCATTTCCAAGCGCTTGGGAGTAGTCCCGAGCGCTCAAAACCATTTTCCAAAACCTCTGGCCTGGCTCACTCTCGAGCGCTCGAGAGTGAAGTCCCAAGCGCTCGAGACTACTCCCGAGCGCTCGGGACTGATGTGTTGCCCAATGGATGGCAGTATCACCCACTACCCATGCAACTCATCATTACCACCATCTTGAGCCCGCCGATGGTTCAGTCAACACTCAACCTCTGGTGCCAGAGATCTTCAGGCCAAGGATTTTCCCATTTTAAAATGTTTTATTCAAAACCATTTGATTTCAAAACTATAGGTCATTTTTGCCTATAAATAAAAGGGTCTGGTTTCAGGGCAAGGGGGCTATGAAATTCTTCTCCTGCAGAACCCCATTCTCTGCTCTCTTTCTCTCTCTTGCTCAAGACCAAAGTTTTCCAAACTCAAACTCACTTTCCAAACTCCAAAGGTTTTAGAAATCACCAAGGAAAAGGGCAAGAAATCCAGAACACTCTCTGCTTCTGATTTCTTGTACTCTTATCTCTGCATCCACCTTTCAAAGCTATTCCAAGGAGCAAGGTTCAAGTAAAAGGTAGAAATTTTCACCTTTGATCACACCAAAGAGGCTGTTCTTCCCTTCTGAGGGGGGTCTCTCAGCCTGACCCAGTCTTCAATACTGGGTGCATGGTTGGGAGACCCTAGTGTAAAAATAAGAGCAATGGGGTACAAAAAAATGTTTTCACAAAACCCTTACTGGAAACACTCCGGAGCGCTCGAGAGTACTCCGGAGCGCTCGGGACTGTTCCCAGTTTCATGCATGGTCCTTTGCCACATAGTAGGTTGGGAATGAGGCGTACTCTTAAAAGAAATGGTTTCATTTTGGCATGCATGCACAAGGAAGTCATTTTCCACTAAAACAGAAGCATTTCTCACAAGTTTTCATGTAAAATAAGGTTTTTCCAAAGTTAAAAGATGTTCTCCTCTTGGGAAATATCAAAACAAAGGTGTTTGCATGTCAAGTCAGTACCATTTCCTGATTGAGAGCAAGCTGACATGCAGCTCACTCCCAAGCGCTCCGAACCATTCCCGAGCGCTCGGGAGTGCATGCATGCCATTGCATCCCATTTTCCCTGTCTACTGTGTTCTCTGGTTTCTGCATGCATAAGTGTAGCCTATTGCTCTTTTAAATTTGTAGATCTAGCCTTGTTGAGGCAGGGATGCACGATCTAAAAGATTGAAGGCTTAGCTCAGTCTTTCAAGTCCTCTGCTGAGCCATTAGTGTACATATTAGCATTTCAATTTCCAGTTTTACATTATATTATGTCTGTACTAACAAGTTTTGCAGGTTGAGAGTATCAACACTCCCAAGCGCTCGGGACCACTCCCGAGCGCTCGAGAGTGAATCCAGTAACAGTGTTGCATTTCCAGTCATCTTGCATACTTTGCATGGCTATTTCATCCTCCCCTGTACACATGCACATGCATGCACTTCCTATATGGTATTACTGTGGATACTTGCTAGCTGGTTAAAATGAAACAAAATCCCTTTTAAAAATCCCACAAACGTTTAGTAGAGATCGATTTCGAATCGGGTGAGGGGGGTGCCGTAAAACCCTTCCCCCTCGTAACGTGGCTTCCGGGCCTTCAAAATGATCTCTGATTTTCAATTCAAATCTATCATTTTCAAAATAAAACGGTTTCTCGGGTGATATACCACAAATCCGGGTGGCGACTCTTCAAATCAAACCAAAACGATTTTTCAAACTATTTTAACCAAAACAGCACAAGGCGCGCAATTTTAATCCAAAATTGGGCCGCCCCGATCTCTAGAGCACCCGGGGCTGTGGTAGCCCACACAACCTTAAACTGCCTTTGAAAGCGAGTAGGAAAGTAGAAGGTAACTTGAGTGATACCAATCACTGCTACACCAAAATGGTTCATGGTACTTATAGTCATGCTCTCAACACCATACCAGGGGCAGACCCATTGAATCCGATCGCCCTTGCGAGTCTCCATCCATGCCTTCCAAGCAGCCTCAGTTAGAAATTGTCTAGTCACACGACGCTCCGTGCAGTGGTCTGAACTATAGGGAAGTTGCTCTGGCGCACCCCATACCCTCAGCTTTTCATAAAGGCATACCTATGGAAAACCAGGGAAAATTGCGAGTTGTGAGAACACGTAAGTCAAAACAAAAGAGTGATGAGTGGAAAGATAACTTGGCAAAAAACAAGTAAAGAGTGAACCTGTAGTAACAAAGGACTACCTGAGAACTGGGCTGTAGGATTACCCTTCACTGCATCGAGACCCATCAAATCTCTGCCAACACTAAACCAACAAAGCCTACACGGTTTCCAATCTGTTGAGCGAAATCAAGTAGCAAAGAATCAGCATGGCCAGAGGAAGGGCCAAGCAAGTAATAGTGGAGAAGGTAGACACATAGCGCATGAAAGCACGCTTTCTGTCGAGAAACTTGACGATGAGCTTTAGCTACACCGAAACGCTGAACAAACTGTAAGGTTTCTAGCCTTCCATTCACCATGAAAAACCTAACTTCGTGTTTCTAAACTTTGAGCAAATCCTTCAAAAGATTGCCCCGATTAAACAAAGGGTTAGGAACAATGAGACCTTCTCTATCTGAATGACCCATGATGGCTGCAAACTCCTCGATAGTAAGACACAATTCCTCTCTTCTAAATCAAAAGACATGGAGAACAGGATCCCACAAGCTAGTGGTTGCCTGAAGGAAAGCAAAATTCACAGGAATTTGGCGAAGAGAGAAAATGAAATCCATACCAAAGGACTTAAAGTGTAGACGGTCGAGGCCATTAAAGGAATCCAACCACTGATCAAGGACTGGTTGTGCCATGTGCAAGCAACTGTTGCTGACAATGCTATCGAGTTTGTAGAACGCATACTTATAGGCTAGGTTGAGTCCTAGTTCGAATCGGAGTCGGATTCTAAATCCACGTTAATCGAGTCGGTCTCTCGGCCCTCGGCCGGCACTTCGATATAACGGCCGTAGGATCGATTCCTCGACCCTAGAAAATCAAGGTTGACTCGAAGTCAATCCCAGGAAGATGAATCGATCCCTCAGCTGCCAAATCAATGGCTCAGCCGCCAGAACGACTGGTTTATAGCGTTCTTCCACGGTTCTGTTCAATTCACCGGATTTTCATCGAATAACCAATTTTTATGCTAAACAAACGGTGCAAACAAAAGCATACACAAGCACATATCGGAGCAAAAGATTTTGTTTCATTTAACAAGAGCTTTTTACATCACAAGGTGGATCATCCCACATTTCCTAAACAAATTATACATCAATTTTCTGTCGGACTAACCTATGCAGGAAGAAAAAAAGAAAAACAAAAAAGAAGGAGAAGAGGATGCCGAATCCTCTGGTAGTCCGAACACCAGAGACCAGCTACAAAAAAGAAGAGGACACCCCCGGGGCGACGTGTACCAAAGAAGCACTGCGGTGCAGAAGAAACACCACATGGCCCAGAAAAATCATCATACCGTGTACGAGTGCCACCTTAGGAGTTCCGCATCACAGAAGCAAGTCCCCCATGCGAGGGTCCTTAATCAAGTGTTAAGACAGGACCAAGAACAACGTGGTCTCCCTCCGCGATCGCTGGCCGCACATCGCCCATCACCCGAACCCGACGGGAATGAAGCAGAAAAGGGGGGAGAGATCCTCGGTGGAGTTCTCAGAGGAAGAGAGAACGAAGGGAAGAAAGAAGAGAGAGAGAAATTAAAACAAAACGCCGAAGCCTCGGCCTTTTTATAGAGCTCTGGAAATGAAGCAATTACGCGGCCGAGACTTCGATTCTTCGGCCGAGAAATCCATTATTCGGCCGTTGGATCAATTTCCTGGCCTCCTAGTCTATTTCCTACAACAGCACCAGATCTTGCTCGGTGCACTAAATTCAAGAAAAAATAAGGTGTTGCATCCACGACTGACAAAACCGTTTTGAATTAGCCTTGGGGGCACGCCCGAGCATAAAGAAGCTCTCTCTCCGTGAAAAACAAGATCACAACTGCTGGTCGCTTGGCCACCAGGGATTATCAAACCCAAACTCTTGCTCCATGCCTGCTTACAGCAGTCAAGCTACTCAGCAGCTCTAACAGCCCCGAGCTCATTATCTCAGCAGTTCTATGCTCATCAGCTTTATGGCTCTACGCCCATAACCACTTCAGCAGCTTTATGCTCGCCCAGCAGCTCTAAGCTCACCATCACCCAGCGGCTCTGTGTTCAGCAGCTCTGTACCCCCCATCAGCCCTGAGCTCATCATCTCAACAGCACCACATATCATCAAGTAACTCAGTGCTCAACGCCCACACACTCAGTGGCTCTACGCCCGTATTCACCATCTCAGCGGCTCTACGCCCATATTCACCATCTCAATGGCTCTATGCCCGTATTCAACCATCTCAACAGCTCTATGCCCATATTCACCATCTCAGCGGCTCTATGCCCGTATTCAACCATCTCAGCGGCTCTACGCCCGCATTCACCATCTCAATGGCTCTACGCCCGTGTTCACCATATCAACGGCTCTATGCCCGTGTTCACCATATCAACGGCTCTATGCCCGTATTCAACAATCTTAGCGGCTTTACGCCCGCATTCACCATCTCAGCGGCTCTACGCCCGTGTTCACCATATCAACGGCTCTACGCCCGTGCTCATCATCTCGTACCTACTATCAAATTACTCAGTGGCTCTACGCCCATATTCACCATCTCAGCGGCTCTACGCCCACTATATCAACTGGCTCTACAATGCTCAACCAGCTCTACACCGCCCCAAACAACAAGATATCACTTGTTCTCAAGCTCTACGCTTGAATGCTCAAAATCCAACATTTTGAATGCTCGAAACTCTTCGAATGCCCGACCACTATGTACTGGATGCTCAAGTTCTACACTTGGATGCCCAATCACTGCGTACTGGATGCTCAAAGCCTGTACTTTGAATGCTCAAATTCTACTCTCCGAATGCTCGAGCTCTACGCTCTGAATGCTCAAGTCCAGAACTTGAAAGAAGCTCTACGCTTAAATCAAACACACACGCACGGGCCCGTGCACATAAGCATCAATTGTCACATCGAGTCTGCATCAATTACATCACCATCACCATATCTGTTCACATTTAACCATCACCATCATATACATGTTTTGCATATCTCTTACTCATGAAACAGGTCAATATTACAATCAACCGGCTCTACGCCTCGGCTTTATTGATCGGTCCAGTGCCTCGATCCTTTGGCTCTACGCCAAAATTTATGATTGGAAAGCTCTGTGCACAGACCATCAGAATGCAACCGGCTCTACGCCTCGGTTCAAATCAAGTCAAGCTCTAAGCTCCGACACTTCAGGCTCTCGCCTCATGACTGCAACCGGCTTTGTGCCTCGATTCTCTCATCTCGACGCTCCGTGCTCCAGTTACTGGCCTTGCACCCCCATATCTTAAAAATCGGCGTCCAACTCGTCTCCAGAAGACGGTTTAGGTTCCACCCCATATCTCAAAACTGGCGTCTGATTCATCCCCAGTAGATGGCTTGGATTCCACCCCATTACATCAATTCCTTCCAGCTCATTCGCAAGGATAGGCTACTCTACCGAGCTCCCCTCAGTTAAAATAAGGATGATCAAGAAAAGCAAACGACTCACCCGCCGTGTATTGATCTACCCCAAAATACTAAGGATGCACTCCGCAAAAATTTTCCCGACAGCCCCGCGCTCCTTCAACTACCCTTCGCCAAAATCCTGGCTCAGCCTAGGTACGTCACACTATGGCTTTTTAAGTCCAAAGGTACGTATTCTATTTCTAACCCTCCAAACTATTTATTTTTCTTTATTGCCCCTTCCGAACTACGGTTGGTCTGAATTTCCCCTATGGAATACGTAGGTAGCCTCCCGGCCCAACCATAACTAAAACCTTTTTCAACTCACCTTGGAATAGTGGTTGGACCAAATTGAGTAGCTTTTACAGCTTTGACTCTTACTTAAACATGTCTCGCGATCCGTCTAAGTTCAGTCAAAGAGGGACATCTATAGACACCCCAATTTCTAACGATTATTTCAAGTCCCACCTTGGGGACCATCCCGATGATGAAATGGATACAGTGATTGCTGATTGACTTCTCGTGAACCTTAGGACTTTCAGTAAGAACTTTTAGCCACTTAGAGGACCCAATCCAGAGCCAAATAGCCTTTCAGACAGAAATACAGTATCCTAGGAGAATCCATCTGTCGGCCGTAACATTGATCACACGACCTCAACATCATTTCTTCACCCGTGAAGCCTGTTGCTTGAAAATATCCCTGAGAGATCGATCAGCCGGCCGCCAGGACTATTCCTCGGCCGCAACATCAATTCTTCGACCGCTAAATCCTTTACCCGGCCTCCAGATCGTCTATTTTCCAAATTCTGGAATGTTCTGTCAATCATTTGATTCGTTCACAAAACCCTAGCAAACAAATCCCGATGCGTTCGGGCTACGTTAGGAGATTACCATGAGGAGTTCGTGTTGCCTTATAACTCCAATTCAATCATTCGATTTTGATTGGTTGAGGTGTGTCATCCCTATGCCTATATAAAGGGGCCTTTGTGTTCCGAAATTAAGAACAAAATACACTCTCTCAAGCCACGATACTCTGCCAATATACACTCTCAAATCCCCTCTACAAAAGCCCCAACCTCCTGAAGGCAACCGCTACTCCAACGATCAAACCCCGAAGTCCAAAACCTTACCCTAGGGTTTCCGAGAAGCAAATCAGTCA
Source organism: Rhododendron griersonianum (assembly GCA_018127125.1). Taxonomy (NCBI): domain Eukaryota; kingdom Viridiplantae; phylum Streptophyta; class Magnoliopsida; order Ericales; family Ericaceae; genus Rhododendron; species Rhododendron griersonianum. The sequence continues at coordinate 35,130,518 of CM030794.1, forward strand.
ATCCCATCTAATCCGAAGCAATCAAGCAACTGAGGGATCAAGGTGGTGAGGCCCAGGGGCCTCTGGTTCGATTTATTTCTTGCTTTTACGCTTAATCATAGTATTTTAATTATCTGTTAGTCGTATAGTCTGGTGTGAGGAAGAACATCGGTTGGATCTTCGATCCATCAACCAGTACATCAAACCAGGAGGATCCCTCGGCCGTGACATCCATTCACCGGCCGCGGGATCCATCTCTATAGGACAGTTTGTTTTGTTGTCTGCTTTCTGATGCATGTTTTCAATTACAGTCTCGGCTCACCATTAACTATTTAAAGGCTAATTAAACAGACTATGTATTTAGAATTAAACAAAGCATGACTTAATCATATGTCGAATAATTATGGGCCAGTCTCACAACTGGGTAGAGAGGGGTGCCTAACACCTTCCCCTCATTGTACCTTTGGCTCCTGTGCCCAGAATCTCTATCTGTTTTTCCTAGTTTTCTTAAACTAGGTGGCGACTCTGTTTTGATGATAGCTGTTATCGCGTGGCGATGTTCCTAGCCATGGGAATGTCCGCGATCTTGGTTTATGAAGCAAACAACCAAACCAACAGCAACGATCAATCTGTGTGGCGATGCCCCACTTCGGGAGGTGTCTACAGCTGGTGTGGAACCCGCGCGCACGGGTCTAATGGACAGGTGTTGGTTTGGTTCGCGCGCGCCAATCTGAGACCCGCGCGTGCTGGTCAACGATTGTCCCATCACCTTTATTTAGCCATGATCAAGAGGACTTTTGGGGCCGGAGGAAGGCTCTATTTGGCCCAAAAAGCAATATTCACCAGGGGACAGCCCTTTCACCCCGTAAACACCTTTTCCGGATCCCCCTCTCGTCCAATGAGAGGGAAGGCTTAAGGGCTAAGGCACCAGCCCTTTTGACTGGTTTTAACTCCTCTCTCACCCTCTCCCTCTATATATACACCCCTTCATTGTTCTTTCAAGGGTTACAAAAATCCCTAGCTTCCAATGATACAAAAAATCCTAGCCTTAAGTCACAAAACTCATGCTACCTTGTTCTATGTTACCACCACTCAACAAGCATCAAACACCACCATCCAACCTCAACTCAAAGCTCAATCATTTCATTCAAACCGAAAAACCAAAGGTATAACACCTTTGTATTACTCTGTTCTGATCCCTGAGGGGGTTGGCAGGGTCAAGGCTGGTAATCATTACCAAGCCCTGGCCCTAAAGCTAGCAAGGTTTCAAAAACCGTAGTGGCAAGGACCAGAGCACGCCGGTCATCAGTATGTGTGCACCACTATGTGGCTACGCGCGCAGATCTTGCGTGGGGATTGGGGTCTTGTTTATTTCATGCTCTCCTTTGTGTATAGGTCACTGTAAGCATGTTAACAACTAGTTTATTGCTTTCCTTAGTTAAAACTGCTAGCTTTATTTCAATATGCATACCTACTGCTATGGAAAACCCTGGGGTCTTTCTGGACATGTCCTAGAACCCAGAAATATGCAAAACCTAGCACTGGTTTGATGGCTCAAACCTGCGCCCACCAGTGGATGACCCGCGCACGCTGGTCCATCTCTGACCAGTGGTTGACCTTGCATGGGCAACTAGGCCTTGGCCTTTGTTTTTATCCCCACATTGTTTATGGGGTGTTTTATTCATTTTATGGCTTTGCAGCCCATTCAAACTGCCTATCAACTGCCATATGAACTGCTTGATTTATCCTAGGTGTGCACTGGTCCTTCCAAAGCCCAGAGGGTTGAAAATAAGAGCTGTGGGTTTGAGCTTACTAGCGCGCGCAGGTCTTGTAGTAGCGTGCGCAGGTTAGATCAGCATGCAATGACTTGATCAGTGCATGCTGGTTTCTTCCTACACACAACATTCCAAAACAGTGGCCTTCCAATCTGTTTAAACTCCCACAGGAGTCTGTTTTCATCCTATACTAACTCTTTCAATAAGCGAGCATGCCATCTATCACATCCTGCAAACTTGTTACAGTTTTAATCCCCTTAAACTGTTCCCCCACCCTAACTGGCTAAAAATTGATTAGTGAGAGAGAATCGCAAACGTTTTACAAATGCCCGAGTAGAGACCAATCTCCGGATTGAGCGAGAGGGGTGCCTTAAAACCCTTCCCCTCTCGTAACCTGGCTCCCGAACCTCAGATATCAAGGTGACAACGGACCAGTCTATAAGCCTTTTCAAATCAAACAACGTAGCAAGCGTTTCAAGTTCGGTTCCTTGAGTGTCGGACCTTCAAACCCAAGTGGCAACTCTGAATTGAGCATTTCGCCGCATTTTCGAAAAAGGGGCGCACCCGCTTATCGCGAGCGATTTTCGGGGCGTGTGCCCACAGACACGAACAGTCATGTTTTCAAGTGGTTTAGAGATGTTTAGAATGTGTGAAAAGTGTTCATGAGTCAAAACAATCAAAGTGGAAAATGTTTTCAAAAATTTCCATGCCAGATTGGTTCCGAAACTGCTGTAGACACCTCCCTGGAGTGGGGCATCACCATACAGATTGATCATTGCTGTTTGTTTGGTTGTTTGATACATAAACCAAGATCGTGGATATTCCCATGGCTAGGAACATCGCCACACGATAGTGGTTATCATCGAAACAGAGTCACCACCTAGTTTAACAAAACTAGGAAAAACATATAGAGATTCTGGGCACGGGAGCCAAAGGTACAATGAGGGGAAGGTATTAGGCACCCCTCTCTGCCCAGTCGTGAGACTGGCCCATAGTTGTTCGACATATGATCAAAACATGCTTTATTCAATTCTAACACATAGTCTATTTATTAGCCTTTAGCAGTGAATAAGGTGAGCCGAGACGATAAGTAAATCATGCATTAGAAAACAGAATAAAACAAACTGTCCCAGGGAGATGGATCCCGCGGCCGGTGAATGGATGTTACGCCCGAGGGATCCTCTTGGTTCTATGTATCGGCCGAGGGATTGATTCCCCAGCCGATGTTCTTCCTCACACCAAACCAGACGATTAGCAGATAGTCAAACAAGTACGATTAAGCGTAAGAATGGAAAATAAATTGAACCAGAGGCCCCTGGGCCTCACCACCTTGATCCCTCAGTAGCTTGATTGCTTCGGATTGAGGGTGATTGACCGATTGCTTCTTGAAACCCTAGGGTTAGGGTTTGAACTTCAGGGTTTGGATCGTCGGATTATGGCTGCCTTCAGAAGGTTGGGGCTTTTGTAGAGGGGATATGAGAGTGTATTTCTGCAAAATTTTGTGGTGGATGGGGAGGTGTTGGTCTCTCAATTTCGGAGCCGAAGCCCTCTTTATATAGGCACTAAGGATGACACAACTCAACCAATCAAAATGCACGGTGGAAATTGGAGTTGGGGAGTGATACAAACTCTTCATGGTGATCCCTGAACGTGGCCCGAACGCATCGAAAAAAGGCTGCTAGGGTTTTGTGAACGGATCAAACGATTAACAGAACGTTCCAGAATCTGGAAAACAAACGATCTGGCGGCTGAGCAAAGGATCTGGCGGCCGAAGGAATGATATTGCGGCCGAAGGATAGATCTGGCGGCCGGCTAATCGATCTCTCAGGGAGATTTTCAAGCAACAGGCTTCACGGGTGAAGAATTGATGTTGAGGCCGTGTGATCAATGTCACAGCCAAAAGATGGATTCTCCTGGGATACTGTACTTCTGTCTGAAAGGCTATTTGGCTCTGGATTGGGTCCTCTAAGTGGCTAAAAGTTCTTACCGAAAGTCCTAAGGTTCATAGGAAGTCAATCAGCAATCACTGTATCCATTTCATCATCGGGATGGTCCCCAAGGTGGGACTTGAAATAATCGTTAGGCCAAATTGGGGTGTCTACAACTGCCCAAAATGGGGGTTTCGGAACTCAACCTCTAGTGGCCAATGTCTATGTGGGGGTTCTGGAACTGGCAAAAAGGGGGGTTTCGCAACCCAGCTGCATTTTCAATGTGATTTTGACAGCGAAGACAAATTCCATAATGCAATCAAAGGACATTCAAACACGACTATTGGATACAAAATCAACTCAAAATGTAGAGAAGGCAAGATATCCTTACCTCAAAGATCGAAAACAAAGGATTGAGCCCGAACAAACCCTAGAACTCCAAATCTCCAAGAACTTCTTCTTTGAGCTAAACCCACGCGATCCGTGAGTTGAATGAGCTAGGACACGATGAGAAGAGGTTGTTCCTCCGTGGATTTGAGCTTGTGCGCAAGGGATTGAGTGAGAGAGAGATGGACCGAGAAGAGAGAAAAACAAGAGGGAGAGAGAGATGGCATGAGATGAGAGGAGGTAGTAGTTGGGATATTTTATCCTAACACACCTATATACATACATACATACACCAAATTGCACCAATATCCCTCCACCACTATATTGCATTACACTAAACCCCAAACTATCATTTCATCTGTAGACACCCCAATTTGGCCTAACGATTATTTCAAGTCCCACCTTGGGACCATCCCGATGATGAAATGGATACAGTGATTGCTGATTGCCTACTTGAGAACCTTAGGACTTTCGGTAAGAACTTTGAGCTACTTAGAGGACCCCATCCAGAGCCATATAGCCTTTGACAGAAAATACAGAAGCCTAGGAGAATCCATCTGTCGGCCGTAACATCGATCTCACGGCCTTAGCATCATTTCCTCACCCGAGCAACCTGTTGCTAGAAAATCTCCCTAAGAGATCAATCCCTCGGCCGTAAGATCGATTCCTCGGCCGCAACATCTATTCCTCGGCCGCCAGATCGTCAAATCCATTCCTCAGCCGTAAGATCGGTTCCTCGGCCGCCAGATCGATTCCTCGGCCGCCAGATCGTCCTTTTTCCAGATTCTGGAACGTTCTGTCAAACGTTTGATCCGTTCACCAAACCCTAGCAGCCAAATCCCGATGCGTTCGGGCTACGCCAAAGGATTGCCATGAAGAGTTAGAATCACTCTCTAACTCCAATTTTAATCGTGCATTGTGATTGGTTGGAGTGAGTCATCCGGTGCCTATATAAAGGAACCTTTGGGTTCCGAAATTAACATTCAATTCCTCCATCACATACATCAAAACTCTGCAGAAATCATCTCACATACTCCCTCTATAAAAGCCCTAACCTCCCGAAGGTAGCCATCAATCCGACGATCAAACCCCGAAGTTCAAACCCTAATCCTAGGGTTTTCAGAAAAAGCAATCAGTCAATCACCACCAATCCGAAGCAATCAAGCAACTGAGGGATCAAGGTGGTGAGGCTCAACGGCCTCTGGTTTGGTTTACTTATCGTTTTTATGTTTAATCGTAGCGTTTTGATTATCTGCTAAGTTTTCTTTCTGGTGTGAGGAAGAACATCGACCGGGGCTTTGATCCCTCGGCCGGTATATCAAACCAGTGAGATTACTCGGCCGTGACATCCATTCATCGGCCGAGTAATCTATTTCCTGGGACAGTTGTGTTTTATTTTGTTTTCTGCTTTCCTATGCATGCTTTCAATTACAGTCATGGCTCACTATTAACTGCTTAAAGGCTAAAAACAAACTACGTGTTAGAATTAAATAAAGCATCTATATGTCTTATGTTGAACAAATATGGGCCAGTCTCACGACTGGGCAAAGAGGGGTGCCTAACACCTTTCCCTTACTGTACTCTTGGCTCCCGTACCCAGAATCTCTATCTATTTTCCTAGTTTTAATAAACTGGGTGGCAACTCTGTGATAACCGCTATCGTGTGGCGATGTTCCTAGCCATGGGAATGTCCACGATCTTGGTTTATGAAGCAAGCAACCAATCGAGAAAACAAATGATCAATCTGTATGGCGATGCCCCGTTTGGGAGGTGTCTACATCATCACACATTAACCGGAAAATACATTTCCACATCATGTATCATATTTTCTCATAACTCATGCATTTTATAAATATTAAAATTATTGAAATTAAATACGGGTCTCTACACAATTCCTCCCTGGAATTGTGCTCGGGAGATAGGGAGCGCCTCCCACGCTAGTCTGTTCTTCCCGTTAGAATCATCTCTTGGGTAGGGGCAAGGCGATCTTTTACCGATGTCCTTGGTTGATGCTCCTTCTGGCAAGCCCGCCTGTTGTCGTGCGATGGGCTGCCCTGGCCTCTCTGCCTGCCGCTCTCGCTAGAGTGAGAGCTAGAGGACATGTGAAGGAGCCACTTGATCTCCGGTAGCTCGTCTTGGACGTGTCTATCCCTTTCCACGGTTGACGTGAGGTTGTCAATCTCCTACTCCAAGTGTCAAATATATGTATGGAGCTCGTCAAAAGGCGCACCCAGGGACGAGAAGCCAGTGCGATGGGAATAGCCATCACATAGAGACATGCTATTTGTCCCATTTGGTGGTACCTCTCGCGCCAAGGCCGAGCAAGCCAAGGGTGTCGTTACCACTCGCAGTGTCACCACCCATTGGTTCTTAAATTTCCACCATCTTGGCTGTGAACAGTGAACAGGGATGAGGGTTGAGCTGTTGAAGGGGAGGAGAAAATGCCTGGGAAAACAACTAATCCCTAGCACAGTCGCCAATTATGGGGTTCGGGTATGGATCAATAGGTTTGGCTTAGCTCTTGGTTCCTTTGCACAGCACAACTTACCTCGCCTAACCTGCAACAAGTTGCTAGGGCCGGTGGCAACCCGGTGACCCTCCGACAATCAAGTTAGATCTAGGAGGAAGAAGATAAGTCAAGAGTTAGTGTAACATCCGTTAATTTTGGGTTTAGTAATTTATTGTGCTTTTGCCGTTGAAAAAAAAGAAAAAAAGAGAATAGATGTGTCGGCAAATTATGCATGGGGCTTGTATAGGTGGCAATAAAGTTCTTGAAGAAAGCTTGGTGTACCCATAGGTCATGTGCTCCTGCCATGTGTAAAAAAAAGAAAAAGAAAGAAGAGGAAGTCAAATAAGGCCTATTATTATTACAGGATATCTTTTTTTTTTTTGGTAAATCAGCTTGAAATTAAAAAAGAGACTTACCGAATATACAGCCTACATGGGGTATACCCCAGGAGGAAAAGAAAAAGAAAACAAAACAAAAGTAGAGAAAATTGCCTACGCCAAGCGGCTACATGGGATAAATGATCTACGATGTTTCCAATCCATCTAGTAAGAGGGAAGGAAAACAATGACCAAATGAATGACAAAGCCTGTGCTTGGACTACCAAGTATTACAAAAAAACAGGTAGCAACGGTTAGAAACATTCAGAACTGAATGTCAGCTAAGACTAGCATACACATGGAACTGTACAATTGCTGGACTGAAGTTACAGCAGTAGAATACCACAGCTAATACCACATTTGAGAGGTACATAACAGCAGGACAATAGCATGAGCAGAAGCCATAACAAAATAGCAGTCAAATAGCAACCCCAAGACAGGACAGTAGCAGTAGCAGCTGGGCTGCATACAACACGTGATATGGCAGCAGTTTGCATGGACAGAAAGCAGCAGATTCCCTTGAACCATGGCCATGATGAATGATTTGTTATAACCACCATGTTTGCACTTGCTCGAGCCTACTCTCCTCTCAAAACTTGAACCTTGTAGCTCTCAATTGTATCACCAAGAGATAACAGCAGCCACACATCAGAAGCTATTGAACAGCAGCAATAACTGGACAGCAACAAAACTGGACAACAGCAGCCACCAGCATCTATACATCAATCTGTGACACATAGCAGAACACCAGCATCTATACATCATGCAGAGGACATCCCCCTCTGCGAAGGGAGATCCCAACGACATCCCCTGTTGGTTAGGCATATACTACAAAATGACACTTTCAAAGTTCTAAACGAACTACCGAAGGAAATAGCAACTGAAAACAGCAAAAGAAGCAACTCCGAACAGAAAAAGCAGCTGATCAAATCCATATGAATCACATAAGAATCTGGACAGCAACTACATGGACAGCCCAGTAACAGCAAACTTGACAACAACTGTAAAATGATACTACTGCTAACCACTGCAGAACAGAAAAAACCAGCCCAACAGCCCATACAAAGTACCATAGAAGACAGCATGCAGACAGTATGACAAAAGCTAAACAGCTACGAGTATAGAATGCATCATCCTGGCTTGTAAAACTGGACATAACAGACATAACACAACTGAACAACTAGAGCAGTCAAAGGACTGAATAATTGCAGCAGTGCAAGTGCAAGACACAGATGGACAAACTATAGCAACAGGGCAGGGTTCCACAAGCTCAATATGAGGTCTCACCGACTTATATCACCCTCGAAAATTGACCTCCCACTCATCTTTTTTCGCACAAGTGTAGGGAAAAGGGCTCCACCAACTCCCTCCGCTAGATCTCACATGATTCCCCCACTAAATATTACCTCCACTCGCAAACAAGATGATGAGGCACAAGCACACAACTCACTAGGATTACACACAATATAGTAGGACACACTTCAAAATTGAAACTCAGAGTCAGTCACCAAAGTTTAAGGTATCTACCTGCTATGATAGAAGTAATAGCAGTAGCTAGCAAGCTGAACAACACTTGAAGAAGCTCCCAACCCTATTGTTGCAGCCTTCACCTTGAAGAAGCTCCCAACTCTGCAAAACAACATGAAATATAGAAATGGTGATTGGAAGGATACAAAGTTATGTAAGTGTTTTGAGTGCATTACTAAACAATGTTCCATTGTGCTTTTAAATGTCCAGAAAGTGTACCACTAGGAAAATTAGCAATGGACAACAGCCTAGTCCTTATAACATTGGAGATTTTATGGGCAACTACATTGGGAGGGCAACAAGAGTTCTGGAACTTTCTATAGTTCCTTTCCAACCAAATATGATGAACATACACTATGAAAGCCAGTTTTGCAATGGTGTTGGCCAAAGACTTACCTCTCAGATTAGAGAGACAGTCCACCCAAGACTGCCAACCCTGATGTCCACTCATATGGGGGGACTTAGGGGACAGGATACTCCTGATCTGGGAAGCCATAGGACATTCAAAAAAGAGATGTGCATGGTTTTCCTCAGCAGGGCAAAAGGTGCATTGGGATAAGGACTTGAGGCCAAACAGAACAAGCCTATCCTCAGTGTTTAACCTATGCAAAAGGGCCATCCAGGTGATTAGGCTACACCTAGGAACATGGCCAGGAAACCACACAACTTTATGCCATGCAACAATAGGAAAGTGGATTCTTATATTGTCCCAAAGGGATGAGATAGTGAATTTTCCTGAAGTATTAAGTGTCCACTTGCAAGAATCCTTGGTCATTGAATTGAATGCAACCTTATGCAAATCAGCTCTGACCTCAATTAGCTCAAGAGTTTGAGTGACCGGGAAGGCCCATTGATTATTGTGAATTATGTCATGAACGGTTGCATCTTTAGTAAGCCCAGAGTCGTAAACAATTCTCTGGCCAAACTTTGAAAATAAGGGACCTAAGGGATGCCAATTATCATACCACAAAGAGGTAGACATTCCATCCCCCAGCTTGTATGTAATAAAAGGCTGAACAAGGGACCTCAGAGATAGAATTTTCCTCCATACCCAGGAAGGATTACAGGATATCTTGTATCATATATGTTTGAAGTGTAAGGGAGTTTTGACATGAGAGTGAGAAACACTTATGCCTTCATGATCAGTAGCCATTTGGCTTTGAGAAATACCTGATAACAGATTGTGAGCAACAAAATCATTGGCAAAACTGTAATCCGGTTGGCATAATTTGAAGGCATCGTCGTTCTTGAGGTGATACACACATATTCAACGGCCATGATTTGAGGTACCGGGTAGTTTGCAATACATTCCTAGCTAAATCTCTTTGCAAAGAGTGTTCTTTTAATTCTCACGCATTTGTATAGATGTGTCGGCAAATTATGCATGGGGCTTGTATAGGTGGCAATAAAGTTATTGAAGAAAGCTTGGTGTACCCATAGGTCATGTGCTCCTGCCATGTGTAATAAAAAAGAAAAAGAAAGAAGAGGAAGTCAAATAAGGCCTATTATTATTACAGGATATCTTGTATCATATATGTTTGAAGTGTAAGGGAGTTTTGACGTGAGAGTGAGAAACACCTATGCCTTCATGGTCAGTAGTGTAGACACCTCCCAAACGGGGCATCGCCATACAGATTGATTGTCACGCCCTCGATTTTAAACATAATTAGCTATACACTTTTGATAAATGAAGTCCTCGCAGTAATACAAATAATCCCCCAAAAGCCCTTTCTTTTCATTGTTCTCAAATATAACTCAAATATTACATTTTGGCTCGACGACCCCAAGTTATGAAAACACCAATATCCGATGGAAATAACATTACAGTTTACAATAGACATCTTTCCAAAAACACTCCTTTCGAATCAAATGCAATAGACTTCCTCTAGTATACCTCTTTTTAAAAAAAATATGATCAACCATGCACAATAAGCACTCCATGCCAACCTCCTTTGCTTTGTACCTGAAAATGATAGGGTTGAGCACACACTTGCCCAGTAGAGAAATCTATACTCAAGTTATACGAAAATATGATGAGTTATGCTTCTAGAGTGAATGAATATCGACAGATAAGCCCAAAGTTTACATGATCCTCAACATGCAGCATATTGCGGCCAAGGGATTCCAGACAATCCTAACAATTCACATCCTAAGCTAGAATCGCTAATATTCCCTCTAGACTAAACATACCATTAATTTGGGTTTCAGTCCTCCTCAACAGTATTAGTCACATTTCAGTTGTTATCACAAATCTTCATAATTATAAATACCACGTTTAGTTCTCATTCATCTCTCGTTCATTACCACGCAATTTCATTCATTCATTTCTTTTCAAATCAAAATAGAGTAGAAAAATACTCACTCTGTTGATTCGAGCCAGAATACCGAAATCCGTTGATTCGCTCAGAATGCCAGAGGATCTTTATCAAAATCCTTTAACCAAAAACCAAAATCTCTTTCATCAACTTCATAAACCAATTTCGTGTCATGTGTCTGAGCCTAGCTCCTGCCGGCCAATTAAAGGACCCCGATGTCCTCTGCCAGGCACTCACCCGTCGATGAGTCCCGAAGTGTTCTCGTTGCGTCCGTAAAGTATTAAAATTCATTTCACCATTTGGAAATGCCGTACAAAACACAACTTGATTCATAAAGATCCTGCCGGGCCAATTAAAGGACCCCGATGTCCTCTGCCAGGCACTCACCCGTCGATGAGTCCTGAAATAACCAATATGAGCATTTAGCTCCTGCCGGGCCAGTTAAAGGACCCCGATGTCCTCTGCCAGGCACTCACCCGTCGATGAGTCCTGAATGTTCTCGTTATGTCCGTTTGTTATTCACATTTCACCTCGCGTTTCCAATTTACAAGCACCAAACCGTCCAGCCATTTCTCAATTTAACCACAACAAGTACATCTCTACCAATTACGCACGTCACAATCTACGATGTTCACGGACTCCTTTACGCTACTATAGCCTTTACGTCGATACTCCAACTATGCTAACGAAAACCAATGGCACAGGTACGTTCGACGAGTAGTACGATACGATCTTTCAAACTCAGAAATGATTTTCAGCAGAGCGATCCAAGTTCGAATACTCATCAAAAATTGCATACTCAATATTTATCAGTGATTCCAACGCCAAAATATCACCAACATACAAATATTTAAAACCTACAAGGACCCATAACCAATAGGGTCGTTTAACCATACCTAAATGATGAAAAATTCCGTTCTGTAAGCTGCCCAGATTTTCAGATTACCAAGCAATCTTCTAAAAATTATTATAACTCGAGTTCTTAATATTTTTGAATGATTCCAGTCCCCATAGTTGCGCGATTGAATGAACTTTGAAAGACGCGAAGGAACCCTAGTCAAATCTGCACTCCAAGGGTGGTTAAACAGGGGTTTACCGAGGCTACCCGAATCTGTCACGCATCATGACAGATTGACACACCTCCACTCAAACGATCATAACTTTCTGTGTACTAAGACTTTTTAGGCGATTCTAGTGGCAATGGAAAGCTGACTTCAAGACCTACGATTCGATATAAAATTTGCATGAAACGGATATCGGACGAGGAAGTTATGGTTGTTTGAAGTCGGGCGCAAGCCCAGAAAACGAGACAGATTCGAGACCTGATTTCTAAAATCCACCATTTATTCAATTCTCAACGGTTTTGGGTGATTCCAGCGGCATTAGAACGGGTTCTAAGTCTACTCTATCTCATATGAAGGAACCAAAATTTATTTCCAAGCTTAAGACAACGAAAATGCCCCATGAACAGGGACCTGTTCTGCAGAAATTCGGGAATGAAGGAAACAATCTCAAACAACGAAACAAGGCTCGATCTAGGTACATAAACACCGTATAAACACATAACAAGAGTAAAAAATCCCTACCTCAAGGGTTTTGAGCAAAACCCGACCCTTTGACCAAGTCAACTGTAGCTCCACGAGGTCCGATTATGATTTTTCTTGGATATTCGGAAAGCCCATACTCCGAATAGCAACTTTAATTCTCGGGCCTTGTCCGGAATCACACCCTAGGTAGATGAAATCGAAGAGAGAAGAGAGGAGGGAGTTTTCGGATGGAGAGGAGAGAGAGAGAGATGCCGAGAGTGAGAAAGAGAGAATGAGATATTTCTTCTCCGGGAGAAATAATAGAGGTGGGGGAGTAATCCCCTACTTCTCACACCACACACTCACACGTGCACCACTTGCTCAATTACCCTTATATCCTTCCACGAATACGCTACACCAAATATCCGTACCGTCCATCTCGACAAGTCGTACGATTGCAAAAGAAAATTCCGGCCTCAAAAATACGGGTCTCTACATTGATCACGCTTGTTTGGTTCCACTTCATAAACCAAGATCGTGGACATTCCCATGGCTAGGAACATCGCCACACGATAACGGTTATCATCAAAATAGAGTCGCTACCTAGTTTATTAAAACTAGGAAAAATGGACAGAGATTCCGGGTACGGGAGCCAAGAGTGCAATAAGGGGAAGGTGTTAGGCACCCCTCTTTGCCCAGTCGTGAGACTAGCCCATAATCGTTCGACATACAATGTATATTTGCTTTATTTAATTCTAACACATAATCTGGTTTTTAGCCTTTAACAGTTGATAAGGTGAGCCAGTACGATAAATGAAAGCATGCATCAGAATAAACATAAAACAAATATATCCCAGCAAATAGATCCCTCGGCCGGTGAATTGATGTCACGGCCGAGGAATCCCACTGGATCTATATATCGACCGAAGGATTGATTCCCCAGCCGATGTTCTTCCTCACACCAGAATACGAACAGTTAATAGAAAGAACTAATTAAAAGCAAGAGACGGAAATTAAATCAAACCGTAGGCCGTTGGGCCTCACCACCTTGATCCCTCAGTAATTGATTGCTTGGATTGCGATTGATTGTAGATAATAGTGGTTGATTGTGGTAGTCAACTTCACAAAACCCTAGAACAAAGTGAGTTCTTTGGGGGTTTTTACTCTCGGATGCGGCTACTCATGGAAGGTTAGGGCTTTTGTAGATGATTGATAGGAGATGATTTCTGTAGAGTTTGGGGACGGATCATGGAGTGGAGAGATGTGTATTTCGTGGTTGTTATTTCGGAAACCCTAAGGCCCATTATATAGGCAATTGGTGACTCACTCCGGCCAATCAAATGGGAGTGAATCAAAGTGGAGTTCTAGGGCAATAAGACCTCTATGGTAAGTGTATTCGTAGCCCCGAAGTAATGGTTCGTGGCTGCTAGGGTTTGGGCGAACGGATTGAAAAGCTGCTGAACATTCCAGAATCTAGAAAACATCGGTCTACCGGCCGCCCAAAGGATTTCACGGCCGAAGAAAGGATTTCGCGGCCGCGGAAAGGATTTTCCAGCAAAAGGACAAACTTTGCGGGCTCGCTCCGGACACTCCCGAACTCAGTTTTGCGCGTTCTTTGGACCGTTGGAAAGCTTGTTGAGTCTACTTTCTAACCCAAGTGGTCTGGATCAAATAAATTTAGTACATCAAAAGATATGACAATTTTACCCTTAGTGGGTCAGAAAATGGATTGTTTTGGTAAAATTCTCGTATCTCCCTCATTTCAAATTGGTTTAAGGCTTATTATATATCAATAAAGAGGATTTTGAAAGTACTACAAGATGGTGGAATCCAACCACAAAAATAAGGAAGTTTAATTTATGAAAAATGGGCTGAAAGCAGACTTATTTGAAGATCGACGATGCTACCAAGGTTAAAACGCATTTCTATCCACTCTAAGTATCGCTTGGCACTCCTATCACCTATTTCAAAGTGTTCCTTAATCCCTTAAGAGTTCCACAAAGTTCCTAAGGCTTTCATGAAGTCAACCACAACAACCACATATCATATTCATCATCGGGATGGTCCCCAAGGTGGGACTTGAAATAATCGTTGAGCCAAATTGGGGTGTCTACAAGTAGCCATTTGGCTTTGAGAAATACTTGATAACAGATTGTGAGCAACAAAATCATTGGCAAAACTGTAATCCGGTTGGCATAATTTTAAGGCATCGTTCTTGAGGTGATACACACATATTCAACGGCCATGATTTGTGGTACCAGGTAGTTTGCAATACATTCCTAGCTAAATCTCTTTGCAAAGAGTGTTATTTTAATTCTCACGCATTTGTACTGCTTTGATCTCTAAGCTTATTGATTCGATTATTATCACTTTTTGTATCGTGACACAGAAAATGTTTGGTTAAAAGCCATGGAACAGAGTGTACAAGCCCACCAGGTCACAGAAGTATGAAAGATGTATGATTGACTCCCCTACAGGGAGTCCAAATAATTTATGGGGCCCAAGTGCCTAAACAGATTTTGACCTGGATGGTGCTTGACATGTTACTAAAATGGGCCGAGTGCTAGGCTACAGATGAAATGTTGTTCAGAATGATTCAATTTGATTTGTTATCCTCGTTTATTGAGCATATCTTTATCGCTAGTCGTGTTAATTATCCTCGTGTTGCATATACTACCTGGGCGTTTTATATTTTTCAGGTGCAGAGCAAGTTAATGGGGACCCGAGTTGAAGTATTGACAGATTTAGTTAGAAAATCTGTATCATTTTGGAGGTTTTTAGGCTCACCATGTATATTTATGTTGAGGACTTGCAATTATTGAAAATGTATTTATTTTGTGGCAATGTAAAAATTTGGATCGTCACAGTTAGGGTAGATCGGCGTACCTCATTCTGTTATCTTTCTAGTGATGGCAACGGGGTAGATCGGAGGCAGATATTGCCATATCCGAATCCAAATCCAAACCCTCCACCCGTCCCCCGAATCCGCTCCGATCTCTGGCAGATTATTTTTTTGTCCTCCATCCCCGCTCCAAACAGGGGGAACGGAGATTCGATCAAAGATTTGGATATCCAAATTTGAAAAAGAAAAAACAAATTTGATAGGATCGTAGTTGAGGCGCCGTCATCAAATGAACTAGGTACAACGGAGAACATCTACGAGAATCGTAATGTAAAACTTCAATCCTCTCAAGCCCTATGTCAACTTGAAATGCAGACTGCAACTCCGAATAAATCACTTGCGGTCTCTTCAGAAAATGGAAGAGAGGAATCAGGGATGGAAAAGATGAGAAGAGGAGAAAACAAATAATCGAGAGACAGAGAGAGGAATCCAGACTGGGCATTATTGTTCCACTTTCTATCTTGTCGTGGCATTAAAAAATTGTCTCGTGGATTTAACACCAACCAAAATGAAATGTTTGTATACAATAACAAAATGATGACAAAAATGTAAAATTAGCAATACAAGTTATTTATTTCTATGTTTGTCATTGATTTCTCATTTTGGTCAAATATTGGCTGTGTGGTATCTGCATGTTCATGGTAACTTCACAAATGTGGGCTTGCTTATTTATGTCCATGGAAACAAATGAAGGGTATTTTTGGTATTTGAAGGAGTATACTTGCTTAGTGCTTACCTCATTAATTCTTGTCAAATAAAGTTAACGGAAGTTAAGGGAGGGGAGAATCTAGCAAGTATATCAATACACTTGTAATAAAAGAACCTAGCATGGTAAGTCAAGGCACGGTGTAAAATTACATTATTGCCCTCCAAATTTTACTTTTTCGTTTTGCCCTTGCAAGTGTTGGTGTTTGGGTAATTTTGGTATTTGACGTTATCAATCAATACACTTGTAATAAAAGAATGTAGGATGACAAGCCAAGCCACTTGGTGAAATGACCGATTTGCCCTTGTAGTTTGTTAGGAGGGTGGCTACACCAAGCATAGCCACAATGTGATTTGGCATAAATGCCCTCCTTTATTTATGATGAAAGAGGTATTTTTGTAGTTTGGTGTTTTGTTGGAGGGCAAAAGAGGGAATTGTGTTTGGCATAGCCACATCGTAAAAAGACGAATTTGGCCTTGTAGTTTTTAAAGGAATCGTATTGGACTTTTGAGGGTATGTTGGACTTATCCTATTTAGGAAACTTGAGTGGCTATCCTTATTTTGTATTTTTTTCCCTTAATTTATAGCTTACTTTTGACTTTTGAAGTCCTTCATTTTTTTCCCCTTAATATATGGCTTACTTTTGACTTTTGAAGTACTTCCTTCACTTTTTTTTCCCCCTTAATTTATGGCAAATGTTGCTTTGTGAAGAAGAAAATGAGGTACATTGTGAAAAGATGAATTTGCCCTTTTAATTTGGCAATGGTGGATTTAAGAGGTTGAGGTATTTTATGTAGCTTGGTATTGGGTTTAAGGGCGAAAGGGAGAAGAGTGGCAAGCATAGCCATTTCATGAATATACGAAATTACCCTTGTAGTTTGGCAATAGTAGATTTAATAGGTGGGGCATTTTAGGTATTTTTTGTTTTCCTTTGCTTTTTTTTTTTGGGTAAATCATCTTGAAATTAAAAGAGGCTAACCGAATATACAGGCTACAAGGGGCATACCCCAGGAGGAAAAGAAAATAGAAAAAGGAAAGAAAATAAGATAAAATTTGCTTACGCCAAGCGGCTACATATATCTAAATGAAACACGATGTTTTCAATCCATCTATTAAGAAAGGAGGAAAACATACGACAAAACAACTTAGAACTGTGTACTAGATAACGAATTGAAGACAACCCGAGGTAGTCTATACTTGATGCTCCAAGGCTCCACTCCATAGCATCTAGTGCCGGATATACTCACCGGGCATATAAATGACCCAACCAAGTGTTATGTGGAAACCGCATAGTGGATACAAATCACAACAACTTGAACACTCTAGGGCTTCCAAAGATGAACTCCTGCTTGATGGGAAAGATGGTTGCATTCGAATGACGTTGATGAACCGTTGCGTTTCAATATTGGACTCAGACCAACATGCCTTCAACCTGATTGAGCTGTTCTTGACCCGTAATTATAGAGCATTGAATCTAGGGACATCCCCCCTAGCAAGGGAATAAACATTCCAAGGGACATCCCCAAGGATAGGCATGAGAATACCAACCTCCACAAACTGCAGGAACTCAGGACACCTGCTGACTGGACCTGCTAGCTGCACAAACTGCACACATAATCACTTCTACATTATCACAACTTCTCCCGAGGTCATGCTCCATGATGCAATGGAGCATGACTTCCTCCTGCACTTGAGATAATTATGCTGTACAAGAATGCCACAAATGTACAATCAGCTATTTGCACAGTTCTATCTTGGCACATTGCACAAACCAAAAGGGCAATAAACAGCAACAGCAGTAAGTTGCTATCTAAATACTGTTACACATCAGAAAGTAGCACTCCAAAAATGCACAAAATTGCTACACAAGGCTTAGGTAGTCTCCACGTAATAGCCCATAGAACCAAGCAGCAAAAGCAGCAGCAGCAAGCTGCATTCTAACAAAAGTCCATCAAAAGGTAGCATGCCAGTGTGCACCAATAGCAGCCAGGAAAACACTAATTATTGTTTGCTGTGAAATGATAGAAAACTGAAGGAAATTGAAGGAAATCCCCTGCCATTATAGGTGCTAACCAACCAAAGGCCCCCTCGGATACTCACCTCCCAGCCAAAGGCTCCACCCTCTCCCTCCACTATTGCTCACAAGGGAATTAAGGCTCCTTTGCTTAGTAAAGAAGAAAATGCTTTTCGGGGATATTTTAGGTATTTTAAGTCATCCTTTTCTTAGTCAAGAAAAAAAGGCTTTTCGAGGGTGTTTTACGTCCTCATTTGCTTAGTCAAGAAGAAAAGGCTTTTTTGTAATTTAAGGGTATTGAATCTATATAAAAACCTCTCTCTCTCTCTCTCTCAATCACATTGTTCTCGGCTACAAATTCGTCTCCATTGTTGTTCAAAAGGTCCTGATCTCTTTCTTAGTTCATATGTTGCTTAATTTAGTATTGCATAAATTTGTTGGCATGAAATTGCCATATCAATATTGTTGAATGTTTACATGCACTTGGAGCTGTAGGAGGATTGGAAGCTATTGCATCAACACTAGCTGGATGCATCTAACTATTAACCAATGTGTACTACACTGAAAGCCCATTGCTCTAATTATGCTAAATTTTTCTCAGTTATTCAATTTTATGATGCACTTCATGTCCTTATGGTTCTCTAATTTTGCAGAATTTGGAGTCTGATGTCACAGTCGACACTGTTCCAAATGTGAAAAAAGAGCATGAAGTCCATGTTGATACGTATTTTAGTCTCTCTTTTCGGAAATTATGAAACCGCAGAAGCATAATGCTTAATCCATACATGCGGTTTATTGGTTAAAAACCAAAGACCTTTAAGTGCCTTTGTTACATGTTTTTGCTTTGTTGGCAATGAAGATAATATATCTTTCACAACCTATATACTAATCAAACATTTGAACATTTTGTTATCCAAATTCCTCACATTCCAACATTGCGTAGCGAATAAATAATATTTCAACATTCACTAATCAAATTTGCCTATTTCGTGCAGGTATCTCCAACTCATTTGGCTTTGGTGGGCATAATGTGGTGGTTGTTTTCGCTCCATTCAAGTCCTAGATGAAGGTTAATCGAAGTAGCCTCTCTCTTCACCTTTTTCCTTTTGGAAAGATTTGATTTTGGTATCATTTTAATTGTCCAAAGCATAACTACAAAAAAATTCGAGTATATCACGGTTTCGTCATTTTATGATATTTGAGTGATGGCCGTTGAAGTTGAATCACTAAACGTACTAGAAAAATATACAGGTGGTGGTATGAACAAAAATAACATATGTATATTAACTTCTTGACTACCAATTAAATCAATAAGCATGCAGAAATGTGCAAAGCACGAGCATTACACTAGTATAGTCTATAAAGCCGAGGTCAGTGCATTTTCAAAAACCATAGGGGAGATGGCTATAGTTGTCAAAAACCTCAAAGGTCGTTAGTGAAATTGTAACGACCCTGATTTTTTGTCAGTAAAAATTTCGTTAAAAATTTAAATTTTATTTTAATTACTTGGACTTCTTTTAAAATTTCTTTTTAATACCCAAAAATCCGTCGTTACTAAATCCTAGACTTATAAAATTAGATTTCTTCACTCCGAGCAATAAGGTCATTTTCTAAAGACAAGTGTCTAGTTTATTTTCCTAACTATTAAGATAAAATCTTAGAATCCCATTTCTTGGCTAGCAAGCCTAGTTAGCTTCCAACCAATTCGTTGAGGTAACCTAACTACCAATTGCACTTCCAACCCTAATTGAATCTTTTGAACCTTTCCAAAACCCTAAAGGAACTCTTTGACCAAAGTCATCTTTGACCTTTACCCATTGGACGATAAAAGTTAGGGAGAATATTACTCATTGGTCCATAGCTTAGTCTTGCCACCAAGTACTAGACCAATTAGTTTAATAGATTCACCATGAGTCATTGTACTTATATCTATATATAGTACCTTCCATCTTAGACCATTGGTTAATAACTACAAGGGAAATGGATGACCTTTAGATAATAAAAGTTAGGGTAAATATTGTTCATAGGATAATAAGTTAGTCTTTCTACCTAGTACTAAGACTTATTAGTTAATTACTTATTAGATATGACATATGGCTAAAAGAATAAAGAAATAGATATGATATCTAGCCCTAGGATTCCCTTGTACTTTATTATTAAATGGTGTAAAGACATGTGTCAATTTGACATTGTTTGATGAGGAATTTTGGCTAGAAATCTTCCTAGATCACATAAGTACCTTATGTACTTTTATACTAGGTCAAAAATCTACATATATATTATTTTGCTTCTTTAACCTTTGGTCCATAAATGCTAGGGAAAATATTGTTTATTGGATAATAGAATTAGTCTTCCATCAAGTACTAGGGTTTATTAAATAAATCATTTCTAGATTTTCCCATGGGATTTTATTATTAAAGATATAGATATGTACCTAGTAGATTTAATACCCTAGATTTCCTAAGTACACTAGTTCAATATTTTATAATAAGGACATGTGCCTATTAGACTAGTTTAATGGAAAATCTATTTGACTAGAAAAAAAAAATCCTATTAGATTACATAGTACCTTGTATACTTCTTAGAATATTGCCTAAAGGACATATAGATTTACTAGGAAATCTTTACTTGTCACCTTTTCTCTTTACCCGTTGGATAATAAATGTTAGGGGAGTTATTGTTCCTTGGATAAAAGAAAACCTAGATTTTCTATCAAAGATTATTTTATTAGATCTGTCAAGGGTACACATATATCATTATATATATAGACTTATGCACATGTTAAAGTACAAATATAAGTATTATTCTAAGTATATATTACCTTACTCTTTTACCCATCGGTCCATAGAAGTTAGGGGAATTTTGGTCCATTGGTCAATAAGGCCAAGTCAAGCCATAGTACTAGGTTTTATTTAGTTAATTGCTTACTAGATATGATATGTACCTATTTACTTAAAGTATGAGATATGTATATGTCATCCTAAGATTCTATGTATTAGAATATAGTTCATAAGTACATAGGTGGCATTTAGGCTTATTCTATTAGGAATTTTGACCTAGAATATCTAGTAGATCACATAGTACATATGTACTTTTAGTTGGTCATGCATATATGTATATATATTAACCAAGGGAGAAAGAGAGAGGAGGAGAGAGAGAGAGAATCCGAGAGAGAGGGAGAGGAGAGAGGGCCGAGAGAGAGATGGGAGAGGGAGAGAGAGAGAGAGATAGGAAAGAGGAAGAAGAGTGATGTACTCTTTGGATTGTCTTCTTTCAAATCCTGGTATATAAATACTTAAGTACTTTTACTTGGAGAGAAAGATATATGGAGAGATATGGGAGAGATTTCAAGTACTAGATATCCTTACAACCTTACAACACAATCTCTTACTCTTTCTAAGTCAACCACCAAACCATAGTCCTTTCATGCTTAGGTGTCCCCTGGACTAAGAGAGAGAGAGAGAGGGAGAGAGAGGCCGAGAGAGGGAGAGAGAGATTGGTGATGTGTGCCCTTATACTCTTCCAAGCCTAGTCTAGTCCTTGGCCAATCTTCATACCTCATCTTGTACCACCAAATCTAGGGTTTTCTACTCTTCCACATCCAATCCAATCTTCCAAAGTACTAGACTAAATCCAAATCCCAATAGAATAACCTAGATTTGTCCTAGAATTGGAAAGAAAATCTTGTAACCTTTCCACCTATGTACTTGCATTGTACCAATGAGAGAGAGAGAGAGGAGAGAGGCCGAGAGAGAGATGGAGGGAGAGGGAGAGAGAGATAGGCCGGATGAGAGGGAGAGAGAGAATGTGATGTGTGTGCACTTGTACTCTTCCAAGCCTAGTCATGACCCTTGACCAATCTTCACACCTCATCATGTACCACCAAATCTAGGGTTTTCTTACTCTTTCAACATTAAGGACAACCAACCCTAGATTTCTTACTCTTTCAAGGTACTAGACAAGACTAGGAAACCCTTAGAATTGCTTACACTTGTCCTAGATTGGAAGAAAGAACAAAGAAAGTTTTATAGTCTTTCAACCCTTGTACTTAAGTGCATTGTACCATGGAGAGAGAGAGATGGCCGAAAGAGAGAGGAAGAGAGGGAGTGTGATGTGTGCAAGTGTACTCTTGAGCCTAGTCATGGTCCTTTGGCCAACACCTCACACAATCCAAGTACCATCAAATCTTCCCAAAGTACAAAATCTAGTCTTTCATGTGTTTAAATAAGAAAAAAATCAAAGATAGGAGAGAGAGAGAGAGAGATTTCGGATGAGGGGGAGAGAGAGAGAACCCTTGGCCTATAAATAGCTGTTAGGACTGTGAGGGACACCACGCACACAAACCCACGCAGTGATTTCAGAAAAAAAACTCCCTTTGATTATATATTCACACAATATACAATAAAGATGAAAAAACTCTCCGGGAACCACACGCCGGTTCCTCTCTGGGAGGCCAAAACCCAGCCCCCCACGCTCGCCTCACCCTCTCCCTCACATTATGTCACACACTAACCCTAATAGGGTTTACAACTATATATAAGGGACTCAAAGGGTAAATACGTTCAACACCCAATACTAAGGGTGTTACACAAAATAACCCCACCACTATGGGTGAACCCCAACAATCACCCCCTCCACCCAGAGTGGGTAATCGTTGCATCCGTCCAGCCTCTCTAGCAAAGCGCCTGTGTCACTCCAAGTCTAGCTGCCGGCACCCCCTCACCGAAGTACTCCTGCCTGACTGAATGTCTCCTTGCAAGACTAGATCTTCCGAGGCTAAACCCGCAGCACTGTCCGGCTGCAATACCGACATCTCCGCCGATATTATGCACCCCCTCAATAGAGTGCTCGCATCCTCACAGGACACGATCCGTGACTCCATTTCTCCTCCTTATGCGGCCACACATCTTGGAGAGAATCCAGTCACAATATCAACAAAAGAAGAGATCCCAGCGATGCATTGTCTGGTCTCCATCTCAATCCCTCTGTCTGGAGCTTCCGTGAACATCTCCCAAACAACCAATTGCCCGCTGTCTGCAGACTATTCCACACACAATCTGATTCGGTACCCAACACTCCTGTACATCTCAGGTCATGACTCCTCGTACTCCAGTGCCCTTCCTGTGTGTCTCCACAACTGTTGCTTCTCTTGTTCACCATCACAGAAAACCCATAAATGCTTGTCTCGTACCAAACATCTGCTCCATCTGTCGGTACTCTCCACAAGCATGTATCGGTTGCCCATCATCATCCTCATGCAGCCCAAATCACAACTGCAACTCCCGATGATAGGTCTTCATCACATCTGCCACTCCCAGAGCCTTCTGCCACTCTCTGTCATCTCATCCCGGGTCTTCTCCTGCCACTCAATCCATCCTCGTTCCATTCCCAGCTTTTCCCAGCGTCCCCTGACCTTCTCAAGATCACCGCGAACTGTCGCCCTAAACAAGCGCCTGTTATCACTTCCAAATCAGCGTCCCCTGACCCAATCGAGTGTCTCCCTGCTTGCTAGGTCTCCTGCGACTGATCGCCTTGTTAGGAACAAGCATCCTCACAACCCGAACGGCCTCCAAACATCCAATTCTTGCTCCACTAAGCAATAACACCAGCCTAGGAGCCTCCAAACTGAAAACAGAGCTCGTGGTTGCGTCCGGAACGAAAAATAGTCAAAATTGACTACTCATACGCGAAAAACGCAGTCCGAACGGCTCCGAAAAACGCAAAAACAAATCTGATCGCGTGGCCTTGACCTTGCTGACGTGGCATACTCCAAATGGCACCTGCAGCACCGAATCATTTCCCTTGGACAGCCTTTCCAACCATGACCACGTGCTGCCTCCTTTTTTTTTTTTTTCTTTTCTCCATCACGGACACTCCGAGGAAAAGGAAAAACTCCCAGCGTGTGAACCACACTGGCGCGACTAGATCTGACGTGCCCGGCACGTGCCACCTTTGACCAGCGCGTGCGGCCACTCCCGACTTCTTCCTGCAACGTTCCGACCACCGTTGTGATCGCCTCTTCAAGCCCCATCCGACCCTGTGCTCTAAACTTCAATCCGAGCAACCACCGCCTCGGGCTTTTCAAAAAACGTGCTCGCCGCCTTGCCACCGCCTTTGACCAGCCATTGCCGCCATCTCCGAGCTCCTCCGGCGACGTGCTACCCCAATCCGTGATCGTCTTCTCGAGGTGAACACAACCCAGTGCTCAAAACTCGTCTTCGATCATCTACGACCTCGGGCTTTTCAGAACACTCTCTCCGCCCGTCATCGCCTCCGCCCGCCGCGATCGAATAGCCCGTGTGACCTCCTCGGGTGACAAAACACGAGGTTTGTGAGCAAGTTGTTTTTCAGAAATCGAAGAGGTGGTTTTTCCGGTGACCCTCTTCTTCAACCCCGCTCTGATACCAATTGTTAGGGCCGTGAGGGACACCACGCACACAAACTCACGCAGTGATTTCAGAAAAAAAAAACTCCCTTTGATTATATATTCACACAATATACAATAAAGATGAAAAAACTCTCCGGGAACCACACGCCGGTTCCTCTCTGGGAGGCCAAAACTCGGCCCCCCACGCTCGCCTCACCCTCTCCCTCACATTATGTCACACACTAACCCTAATAGGGTTTACAACTATATATAAGGGACTCAAAGGGTAAATACGTTCAACACCCAATACTAAGGGTGTTACACAAAATAACCCCACCGCTATGGGTGAACCCCAACAATAGCAAGCTCACTTCAAGCCATTCTCACACCTTCACTCCTTTGCTCTCACTTCTCTCTAGAAACCATTTTCATTTTCCAGACAGCTTACTGCCCTTCACAAAACCTCAATATTCTCCTGCTTAAAGTAGTCCTTAGGACCAACTCCCTCCGGGAAAGTTGTAGAGCACTTCGAGAGCTTCGAATTAGACCCAAGAACCACCCTAATCGATCAAGAAACGACAAAGATATCGACATCCGAAGTTCAGCAAAAAATTCGGATTTCCAGATTCCAGACAGCTTACTGTCTCCCCCTTTATCACCATATTCCTCCTACCTAAAGTAGTTTCTAGGATCAACTTCCTTCACAAAAGTGGTAGAGCACTTCTAGAGCTTTGATTTCAACTCAAGAACGATCATATTCGGCCAAATATTGATCGAGTTACTGCCATCCGAAGTTCGGTCCAGATTCGTGAGTTTCACCACCCGTAGAATTTTCCAACTAGCTTATTCGGCCCCGACTAGTTTCGGATCAAGGTAGACTTTTCCTATGACCTTTAACTATAAGTATACGTAGACTATTCTATACCTTTGAATCCTAAGTATACGTAGAATCTCCATCGACACTATTCTGATATATGCATTGCAAACCAATAAACATATGCTCTTTTGAACTTATGAAAGAAAGAATGAATATTGAAAGATAATGTTCGTAGCTTAGCTTTAAGTATTCGTATTATGATTATGAGCATGATTATGTGATTATCTGACTACTTGTTGTTGATAAAGCATAAGTGGTTTACCACTCCAAAAATGTCCGTCCATGTGACACTATGCTTTACCTTGTATGATTAAATGTTGGGTATGATGGTGTGATAAAGTAAGCATGCTATTAAATATAGAGTTGGACGATCTTGCTAGTTTAGTTTCAAGATTTCTATGATTACATGAAAGTCTTACCGCGGAGTCTATGCATGAAAACGAGACACGTAAACCGAGAAAGTTAGAAACATGACACCTAGGGTGTGGTTGATATGGATAAAAATATTTTTGAAACTACATAATGGCCGGACGTGGTAGTCATTGTGTGGATGTGAAAACCTGCGTTGTGGCCGGACTCGGTAGCCCTTTGTATGGACTTGCGAAAACCGCAATGTGGCCGGACTTGGTAGCCCATTGCGAAGATTTCCAATAGGGCCGGACGTGATAGTCTCATGTGGTAATATGGCTTGGTTATCCGCGGAGAGGAGCCAATGCAAGATTTGAATGGATTGTGAAAACCGCGGTGTGGCCGGACTTGGTAGCCCATCGTGTGTGTTGCTAATGGAGCCGGACTTGGTAGCCTCATTAGTAGCAATTTGTTAATGAAACTTTGGAAATGTGGATTTGGTAAAGGTGAAAAGGATGACACGGTCTATGACGAGTCGCGTAGGAGAAACACGAAAAGGCATGACACCAACGTTAGAAAGATAGCGAATGTGGATGTGTAATTGCTAGACTATGTTTTTGAATGAGCATGTGTAATTGTTTATCTGCTTCTTGTTGTAAGTTAAGGGTTAGTGGGTATGGTTTATTCTATTGAGCTTTGTAAGCTCACGGTGTTGCCCTTTGGTGACCCTGACATATTATATTGGTGGCGACGCCGGTATAATGTGTTAGACCTTATAGACGAACAGGGTTAGATGTACACTGTGGAGGCTTTTGGAGCCGAAGAGCTGGCTAGGATGGAAGAGCAGGCAGAGCTGTAGTTAGGAATCTTAGTTCCCTTCCCTTTTGAATAAATGAGTACCCTTGTAAGATTAACAATGTAATAATGAGCCAGACTCTGTTCATTTTATCAATAAAATGTTTAATTAACGTACCCGAAAATGGGGGCGTTACAGAAATTTACTTTTTTTCTGAAGAAATGGATTTGGGCTTTTTACCACTAGGTACAGAAAATAAAAAAGTATTTCCCACCAGGTCACCTCCAATTAATGAAACACCAAAATCCTATGAAAGTATCTAAAACTCTAAACCCTGAAAGTGCCCAAACCCTAGGGTACCCTATGAAAGTGCCCAAACCCTAGGGTAGCCTATAAAAGTGCCTAAATCATAGGGTATCCGATGAAAATACCTAAACCCTAAGGTACCCTATGAAAATGCTCAAATCGCTAAAACCCTATAATAGGAAAGTACACCCTAAAACCCCTATGAAAGTGTCTAAACCTAAACCCTAGGATTCTATGAAAGCGCCTAAACTTAAATCCTAGGGTACCCTAAATCGTATGGTATCCTAAACCCTAAAATCCTATGGCACCCTAAAACCCTAAGGTACCCTAAAATTCTATGGTATCCTAAAACCCTAAGGTACCCTAAGGTTTTCGGATACCCTAAAACCATAGGGTGGCACTTCCATTAATGGTAAATGTGATTTGTAAAAAGTGGGCCTAGTGGTAATTAAATATTCTATCTTACTTTAATGGAAAATATGTTTTATTTTCTGTAGCTAGTGGTAATAATCCCATTTCAGGGTTTGAGAACTGGAGTGTTACAAGAGTGTCACCATTTCAAAACCTCACAAGCTAACGGCAATAATCCTTTGGGCTTGGGGCAAATGCACAAAAGGGGGGTGAGGTCCCATGCTGGTGGAAAATCGCATCCCCTGTATTGAAAGAGTATCAGGCTATCACAACTTTTTGCATCAAATCTTGAGGGCATGAGATCATTGTGGAATTACCATTGCAGAAGAGAGAGAGAGATTGTGAAGGCTATATTCAACGCGTCGCCTTGTTACCTAGCGAGTCTTTGAAAATGAGAAGAACCACATGCAAATCAAGTTCAAACCATATATTTTCTAATGATCAGAATAATTAAATAAAATTCACATCAAACAGACAACAATAAACAGTAAACGGCACAAAGGTCACAACTATTAATGTATCAATGTATACAGTGCACATCCTAACTGCACAACAATCAAGTTAGAAATTCTAAAGGGATGCCTGCACGAAGTTAGGCGCATTACGAAAGTGAAATTTTATTCTTCCACACATTTGAACCACACTGCTAGTAATTTCAACCTTTTGGGTATCAACTAGCTAAAGCGTCTTTCCAAACTACAGGAGTTGTATTAGGTTAATACTATTCATTCACAATTTTAAAAAGCCAATTGAAATATCTAACCTGCAAACAAACTCCAAGGAAAATACGTACACAAGTTCGTGATTTTATTCGAATGGTGCTAAAACTTCCATGAGAGTGTACTCATGCTTGAAACAAATGAGAGAGCAAAGACAACAATGGTGGAGCCAAGATGGTAGCCCAAACATGATAGAAGAGTTGCTGAAGTAATGGCCCTATAAACCTCTCCAGACTCTTCAAAAATAGGAGACTTATTTGGAAAAAATTGCCTACTATTCACCAGATAAGTACTTCATTCATCCTTTCACTGTAAGTGGGGATAGGATTCAATAGGGTATTGCCAGCAATATCTGGCAATACCCAAGTCGAGAAGTGATTCTAGGGATTGAATAGAGGGAGATTGAAATGTGAAAATGAAAGAAACAGAAGAGACTTCATATGAAGAAATTGCAGCAGTGTTGCGGAACTTTTCATCTTTGTGCATCAAGCCTTCACACACATCTTCACCAGAGTCCCTAGTATCATCAAACAATGGGAAATAAGTATAAAAACTAACAGGTAAAATATTTCAAAAACATGATATTAGGAAAATCTTCTATTGAAAAAACATTATGTGTGCATGGGGTGTTCTTGTGCAAGGATGAATATGAAAATGAAACACGCATGAGTACACACACCTATACATATATACATACCAGCACATCAATATAAGACCGCACCCAACCGAGAAACATGCGTGCATATTAAGGATGAATAAACAAAGCAGTAACGCACCTCCATTTAGAGTCATGTCTTGCTACTACAATCTTGAGGATCATCCATATTCTGACTGCTGCTGTCTTTGGAATCAACGCCTGGCGTAAGAGGAGGGAAAGAAGGCACAGCTTGCAATATGAACTTCCGGCTACTACGCGGAGGAGAAACACGCTTTTTATTGGGGGAGCTAACTTTAACCGCTTTGAGTGGGGTAGAATCATCCTTCAGTATGTCAGGCATGTCATCTTCCAGTACATCATGAAGCTTCTCATCAGAATCAACTGCCCGAATAAGTTGGGTCCTACTAAATTGAGCAACAGGAGTGATTGGTGTATTCCGCCAACAATGGGAATTCACTGACGATGGAAGATTGGGCAATGTACTGAGATCACATGAATCGAGAAGGCCATCATATCCCAATGAGAATTCATCTATGGCCTCTCCATTGCTATAATCCAAGTCCTGATGAGAAGATATGTCTTCAATGTTTTTCATATCTTTAAGTAACAGGGCATGACTATGAGAATTTTCGGAAACCGGTGACTTTCCATAGGGTGGCAAGTAAGTAATATTGGATTCAGGTGATGGGAGGCATCTTCGGGTAGAGAACCGGGATTTTGACGCATCCTTTCGATGGCTAGAAGGTTAAAGCAGGACTGACGTTAGAATTTATCTAGTAGATACAAAATAATCAAGGAACCAGATTGAGAGCAATCTTACTTAGAGAACTGGAATGATGGTGTCAGAGGTGTCAAGTTGTGAGGATCACACATCTCAGTCTGCAATAAACCATCTTGGCTTGCAAACATCTCCAGCGTATCCTCAAATGAGCTTTCGAGTCTGAACACATCCTCAGTCATGCCATAGTCTGGAAAAGAAAAAATTTCAGAAACAAATTGACAGAATCCTGTATGAACGAAAGGAAAATGTAAGGACTAAGCATTTGTTCCAAAAGATAATCAACAGTGGGTGTATCAATTGCTATTAAAATACCCCTCAGATCAAATAGAAAAGGAACGGACCAACACTGTACAAAAAGAATGAAAGGGAACACAGAAAATGGCCTAAAAAGATGACTGAACCAACTGAGGCCAGTAATGCTACAAAAGGCCTAAAATGGCAGTCTGAAAGATTCTTAGAGCCCAAAGAATCTACAAAATCGACTATATGGTCCGAAGAGGCAAAAACCCTAGCCATGGCCCAACTAAACATAATGGAACCAAAAAAAAGAGACAATTTTGTGCACAGGATCCTCCACCCCATCAAAAGTTTTCCAATTTCTTTCCCTCCAAAGATGCCATTCAACGCAAAGGACAACTTCCGTGTCTTCCTACCTATGAAACACGGATACTCCAAAAACTAGTCACGTATGGGTATCGGATACATCAAATAAGTATCCTGTATTTAAATTAAACGTTCTTAATTTCAGATATGTTTTGGATACGGTGGGGGTTAAAATGAATTTTTCCAATAACTAAGTAGAGATTGTAAGGGCTAAACGGTAAGTGAAACATACACAAGAAAAATAAACTCGCTAGATACACATAATAAGACATAACCCTAGGATCGATGCATCCTCTTTGGTCGAAGTCCATATCAGTCAAAGTCGACAGAATTCATCCTCTCCAACTCTTCTGCCCCAGTGCTCTCTCTCGAACTCTAAAACAGTCACACATACCATAAAATACAGAGACGAAACAATCATTATTGTATATAATGTATACATACATACCTATTGCTCGCTGGTGTGTATACGCATAGTACATATATACATATATTCTGTCTATGTTATTATCTATACAGGATATTTTATGTACATTTCACACTGATGGCATGTATTGAATGCTTCTTGTTTCGGACTTTTGGCACGTATTGACTATTGAATGCTTCAGCTATAGGGACCGACGGTCCCCATACCGACGGCCACGTCGGGCCAGCTCCGGCCACCGGACGGCCGATCCAAGCCTTCCAAAAATTCTATAAAAAAAAACGAGGGGGCCTATGCGGGAATCAACAGCATCTGATGTGTGTAAGATGCTTGATCCAAATACCCTATTTTTCGTGTATATATGAAGGCCCCCTCATTTTTTTTTTATAGAATTTTTGGACGGCTCGGATCGGCCGTCCGGTGGCCGGAGTTGGCCCGGCGCGGCCGTCGGTACAATTTCGGTATGCTATCCGCCGGTACGGATAGCACTACTCGTATTAGTATTAGTCTTTTTTTCGAACAACTTTTGACAATTGACATATGCTAAATTTTTTTTTTTTTACATATGCTACTAAATGCTTGATACTCTCATATTACCAATTCAATTATTCTTTTTTTTTTCTTTTGGATTTACTTTTATACATAGTAGAAGACTAATAATTATAAAAATGTATAATTTGTTTAGAAGTATCCCCAACGTGTCTGTATTCTACTTCTTTGGGTCTTGCGGCCATATCATTTTGTCCCTATCCCGTATCCATACATGTGCTTCAAGGCTTCCTACTCTTCCCAACTCTACTGCCCGTCACCAATAGCACACCTGAAGTTGACTTTGGAAAAACCCAATCCATGCTCAAAAAAAGACCAACCTCACAATTCCCTTACCACCTTGTCATGAATAAGCACTCTGACACATTAACCCCAATTTACATACACTACCCTCCTTGCTCTCAAGTTGTGGAACCTCCACTCCCCAAACGCCATAATAACCATAACAATGATAATAAAAACCATCTTTCCAAGCACCACACTACAAGAAAGGACCTCCACTGTGCCAACACCCCCCTAAGGAAGGAGGCCAACCATCCCCATCCCCTTCCCCACACAAATTCTAATGATGAAAAAAACCATATGAAATTATTACGATAAAATTTCTAGTCTTGAAAAATATCGCCTTAATCCAAGTCAAAAGGTCGATCTGGCAACATCCCAAAGAAAAAAGACTATGCAGGACTTGACAGGTCCTCAAAAGGAACTTTAAAGTACGTAGTACTACAGCCGATCAAAGGACGTGTACATGAGATAAACTTGCATCATAGAGAGAGTTGTCCAGATGATAAACGAAATGTGCCGGAAAGATAACAAGGCCTTGTTCGGTTGAGGATTTGGATTTTGGACTCTAAATTATTACCCTACTCCAAAATCCACTCATTACCCCTATCTCAAATCATTATTTTTATTTTTATCTCTATCTTTCTCCAATCATTACCATTTACCCCTATCTCCCTACCCTAATCATTACAAATTCAAATCCAAAATCCCCAAAACAAACAAGCCCCAAGAGTTTCCCCAACTCTCACCATGGTACCCACATTTTCTGATAACTCCCCAAATACACTTACCCTGTATCATACTGATAACTCCCCAAATACACTTACCCTGTATCATACCCATCAAACCTCAAGGGCAACGTCCTCAGCACTGATGTAAAACCATAGGCCCACTCCACAGGCCAGCTTTAAAACCATTAGTTCCTCAACAATTGATAAGTTTACAAGAGGTTAACACATCGAATAACTCCTCTTAATTTTAACATGTAAAAGAAACCACGAACAACAAAAATTATTTCATTACATAGCATACTGCATATACACAATGGCATGAGAGAATAGGGAAGGATTATTGTGAAATATTACCACCCTTTTTTCCATACACATTTTTACATCCTTCACACCGGCAACCATTAGAGCATCCAACATTAGCCTTTGAGATAGGCAGAAAACAGGTCAGAAAGAATAAGGGCAAGAGTAGAAAAAGGGATAAATTACGGGCCAGTCCAAAAACAGCCCATTAAGGAGTATGGTCCATTTTTATTTACTTGCAAGTCTAGGTAGGAAAATGTGGGCCTCTCCTTGATGGTGCATTTTTAGATTGGGTTGGAGTTCTTGGGAATATGGGCCAATTACCTATACTGATCCGTAATTTATCCTAGAAAAAGTGAGGGGCATGATCCCCTCCATAGATTAAGCAAAGAAGAAGTAGAGAACAGAAAACCTGATAGCACTCGCAATATTTTTTTAAACACATTGACTTCTTGCAATTGCAACCTCTTTTGTGCCTCGCTGAGGACGGTGTTGAAGCATTCCTATCTTCCTGCAGAAAGTTCATAACACAAGTGTTGCTGCAACCAAATAACGGATACTTGTAAAAAACTAAATTGTGAGGGTACAGTACCACATTGCTGTTTGCAGGAGACTCGGTGATATGTTGTACAACCTTTGGAGCAAATGCGAGTGGATTCCGGGATTCAATCTGTTGTCGAGTCTCAAGAACTGTATCTTCATATTCAGGTCTATTAAAGCACCCTTGGCAAGCACAAGGTTCAGCGCAATAAATTCCAGCAGCAAAACAGTCACAGTAACTGCAATAAGATAAGTTACATTGACTCGTAACAGGAGTGCAAGGGGTAAACAATAGTTGAAGTTGCTTACAGTTTCAAGCATTTGGTCTTCTTACAATTGCAACGCTTGCAACCATCACCATCATTGGCAGCTGATGCCTTCTTCCTGAAGAAACCAAGCAAACTTGTAGATCCATTAAATGAAACATTGCAATGTGTTGAAAGATGAAATTATAAGAAAAAACATGTAAGCTTGCCTTCTCTTTTTGGTACTTGATGGGCTCAATTCCCCAACAGCATCGGCTTGTTCAGAGATGGATTTTCTTTTGACACGTGAAGTGGCGTATTCGCATGGCTTCAACAATATAGGAACATATAACGATTTCACAATGTCGGGAGACGGAGAAGCAAGAGAGCCTGTTGTTGCTGAGGACTCATTTCGATGACTACCATCTTCACTGCTTCCTGAAGCTTTCTCTCTCACATTGGGTACACCTAAGCTCTTTGTTGTGATTTCTGGTTGATGACAGCCTGTTATGGACACTAACTTCCTCCCTTCTATGTTCAGGTAACCTCTCTCAGATGATTTCATGCTTCCAGCTCCAGTAGTACCACAACGATAGGGCATGGCATTGATGATGCTGTTCAAGTGTAAGCCGATACCTGATGGCCTGGGAACTGTTGAGCTAGAATGTCCGCCATTTGTAGGAGAACTAATAGGAATTGTTGGTTGGTTCGGCCCAATAAGCTGCCTGCCTCCAGAGTGTGCTCTTACTTCAACACAAGATGTTTCAAGAACCTTGGGGTCTCCAGAATTAGCAGGTAAATTTGAACTAGATCCAATATTTGATGGACTCCAAAAACTAGGGCTATTTGCTGCATTATTCAGTTGGGCCTCTCCAAACTGAAGACAGTGTCTATGCATGCCACAATGTTGTTGACCCTACATCAACAGTTGCAATTATTCTACAGCAGAAAGCTGATTATAAGTATATATGTGTATTTAAGTGTCAATTGAATTATTCAATCTCTTAACACCAAAGCAAACCTTAGCATTAGCAAACGAGAATGATATGGTCAGCTTCATTTGCTGGTTATCTTACATTAATTCTTGCTGAATGAAGTTATCCAATTTTTTTCCCTTACAACCAACATAAACTTGGTGTCTTCTAGCAACATGTTTTTAGGTGCCATAACTTTTGTTAGATACTTCTATTAGAATTTAGAAATGTGATAAAAAGTTAGGGACATGCTTATCAATGACCTGTTTAGATTTTTCTAGTGCTTCATTGAAAAGAAGTAACGAGTTCACTTTCATATTCCTGTTACAAAATGATCCATAATGAAGATATTGTGACACCACAATCGTGACCCTTACTCAGTTGATACCATAACTTGAAAAAATGATTGTCATATTTTTCTTCATTTGTCGAACTGGTTAAAATTTTCATATTTACATTCTTGATCCCATTAAAGGAGTCCGAGCAACATTTTTTTTCTCCTTCCTGTTACAAATTGGTCAATAATTTAGATATTGCTACACCACAACCATGGCCCTTATTAAGTTGCTACCATGACTTGAAAACAATGATCGTCATACAGTTCTTCATTTGTTGAACTGCCAAAAGAGACAAGTGTAAATAGCTGTACCTTGGGATCGTGCAGGATCATATTCTCAACAGGTTTGTTTAAGGCTTCTCTTGTGGTCTCGCCAATAAACTGCAAAGGTTCTAGCCTAAACCGTGATGCGTAATGCAATACCTCCTCGTGTGCAGCTTCTGCATGCTGGAACTTAAAACATTGATCTTTAGTAACATGCATTTCAAATCTGCCAGAATCTAGTTGTATTGCTTTCAACCAGCAGTTACCTGAGAGAGTGAAGGTCCACAAGGGGGATCCTGCAAATCAGATTCAACTTTTGGGCATACAACAGAAGGCATCTCACAGCCTACCTGCTTATAAGTTTCAACAGGATTATCCTCAAATGAGGACTTTCCTGGAAGTTCCTGCATAGCTTGCTGTAACGTGGATTGAAAACCACCCAACGCCTTCTCTGTGTCTTGTCCTGCATCCTTTTCGCAGTCAATTTTTTGTTCCAGGCCATGCAACTTAGTAGAATCAGTCAACAAATGGAGTATATCTTCCGATTGCATCATACATAAACCGGCTGAATGAGCAGAGTCTGTAAGGTCCACCTCCAAAGGATCCACCAAGTCTTCATCAATACCTCCTGAGGGACTAGAGCCCATGCTATCACGTTCTTTCTTAGTGCAAGGGACCAATGCACGACTTTCTCAGGTTGTGGGTCTATGATATTCGTCTGAAAGTACATCAATTTTCTTGGCTCTGGCACCCTGTTGAGATAATTCTGCAGTAGGTAATTGAGGGCATTGAGGCCTGAGAAAAACAAACATTTTTATGTGATTTAACTTCTGCATCAGAGTCAATCAGTAATATTCAATTAAAAAAAAATCAACGCAATCGAACCTGCCGAGATAATTTCTTCCTCGTGTGTTAAGACACGGTGATGCGAATACAGGAGGAGGAGAATTAAATCCTGGTATATCAGGTGCTGCCTTCAAAGGCCTAACGGGGGGTCACCGGGTCAGACTGGTTTAATTTCTAAATGTACCAGAGTCCTGACATCAAAGGAAACAAGGACAGAAACTAAATTACTTACGTGGCTTTGTGGACGAACACCTGTACTGTACTGCAGGAACCCAAAACAAAAAGAATTGAAGTTCATTCCAAACTACTCAATGTATGATCACAAAAAGGACTAACGCAATGAGATAAGAACATAGTTCAATGTTAAAAAAGGAATCTCCCCATGGAACAGCACAGCAAATGATTCAATGAAGAATACTAAACAGTGCTAGCTCGGTTCTGGAAATGAATAAAGACCATCTATTCTATTCCTAGTAGAAGTCCAAAATGACAAGCCTAATTATAACTACAATCCTCAACAAGGACTTGAATACCTATTTACTAAGCTATGTGAGCCGTCTTTAAATCATCTCCTAAACTCAACAAGAAAAAAACCTTAAAACCCTAACCAAATATTCTAAAGAAAGACCAAAAGCTCAGACCCCCAATCGACAAATTGATTAGCTAAAATGGGTCGAATACCGATTTACATAAGTAAGCCAGTCCTACATTCAACAACAGAAACCCTCAAAACCCTAATCTCATTTACCAACAGAAGTCCAAAATCCCAAACCCAATCAACAAAAAGATAAAGCTAAAACTGAATGAGATCCACCTTCGTAACATATACCTATTTATATCCATGTATACCTGTATGTATGTATATATACGCATAGATTGGCTACCAAGTACACGTAATCAAGGAACTCAGAAATTGAAGCAAAAGATTGTGGAAATTTGCATACTTGGGTTGTACAGAGGCGGAAGGAGGCGAGGCGGTGGGAGTTGTGTTGGCCTTATCATTTTCAGGGGAGGCCATTGTCTAAAACCCTAATCATTGCCGATAGTAGTGTTGCTGCGTCCTTACCCTAATCTCTCTCTCTCTCTCTCTTTCGTATTTTAAACAATTGACAAGGGCGGGAAGATTTTTTATTTATTTATTTATTTTGAGAATTACATTTCAGTGGCAATTGAGGCAAACAATTATGGAACCATGGAGAGGAAAGGTTTCTGTGTAACAGTCCTACTAATGGGTGCTATATTGCACCTTTAATCTCGTAATTAGAGTAATAGTTTAACAATTTGTATTTATTCATGCCCCACATGTACTAGCATAATAGCCTTGCTCTTTTCTGTTAGAACCCTTGCTCCATTTATGTACTACTCTCACAACTCTTATTTCGAGAGCAACTTGTAGTTATTTCTTTGACATTTTTACCCTTACTCTCTCCTTCTTTGGATTGCTTATTTTTTTTACTATTTTCTTTTGCCTAACTTTTTAAGAACTTTTGGTACGTTTTTTTTATTATTCTTTTAAGGGTTGTTTCAGAATTCGTATGGCGCCCTACGAATTATGAAATAGCCTGTACCGATATCGGATTGAGCTAATTTTTCAGTGATCCATAAAATATATTTTAAGAAAAGCTTGCGGTTTAAATCATCTATGTAGACCCATATTGGGCCTCGCAAAAACCATAAATTTTTTGCCCATTTTAACTGCACCAAACAGGGCTCTTACCCAACAATTTCTTTTTGCAGGGCCCATTATAGATCCTACAAAGATGAGTCAAATAATATTCTTAAAATAATTTTTTACGGATTCTTGAAAAAAATTAGCTCAATCCAATATCGGTAAGAGATATTTCAGAATTTATAGTGTGTTTCAGAATTTGTTAAATTTGATAAGAACTCAAAATATGGTGGAATCATGCTAATGAAAAAACTTAAAATGAGATAGTAAAAAAAAAAATAGAGCGCACAGTATTCAAAAGGGTTATTGCCCTGCTCTGTATCAATTTATTTATTTTTTTCCTTGCGAATTAAGGGACAAATTAATAGATGGATAAATCAAGGCCTTATTGATATTCAGTTGAACTTTTTTTTTTCTTCCAGATTTGAACATCTCGAATTATATGTGTGGGACGCCGTTTCTTTGGGTATGAGGAGGCTCCTACGTGTGTTTGCTAAAGCTCCATTTGGCACTCAATTGATTTTCTGAAGGGTCATTTTGGGTCCCATAAAAATGATTCAAACCATTCATTATTCTTAAACATTCTCACACCTTAGTTAAGATACATTTTTGAAATTTTTGTAAAAAAAAATTAGCTAAGTCGGATATTGGTGACGGTTTGATTAATTCGTGCTTTAGTATATAAAAGAAGAATCCAATTATGGGTACACCAGGCCCCGTTTGATAACCCTATAAGGGGTTGGGATTGGATTGGTAGAGTGTTGGTATTATTAATACCTTGTTTGGTAACCAAAAATGGTTCGGACTAGTAGTCCGATGGGATTAAAAATCCGGGTAATAGGGGGTATTGCTAATATCCCGTGGGACTTGGTATTGAGGGGTATTAATAGTCCAATCCCAACTCCTTCACATTACCAATCCCTTTTCATTACCAATTTCTTCTATCAATCCAATCCCATCATCTAATCCCATCTCAAACAAACATGATATTAATAATCCCATCATTTAATCCCATCCCAAATAAACATACTCATTATCAATCCCTTCTCATTACCAATCCCATCTCCTTACGAATCCCAATCCTAATCCCATCTCCTTACGAATCTCATCCATCTATCACTGTTATCAAACGAGGCAAATGTACATCACATTGCGTGGGACCTATTTGGGGTCCCACACTAATGATTGGAACAGTTTAATTTGTTCAAATTTTTATTTTAAAGGTTTGACAAATAATTAGCTTATTCTCATATCGATAAGGGCTTGATCAATTCATTTCATTTATTCTTTGCAAATTTAGAGACGAAAATCATTCAAACATTTACTAATATACGAGTGAGCTACTCCCTTCGTCCCTAAATAATTTGTCCCTTACAAAAAGACGTGTAATTTTTAAACAAAAAATAAAATACTTGTGTGCATAATTTTTTTAATTTTTTTACAACAAATGAAAGAACTCAATTAGATCTTTAATTCAGTGCGAAGAATTTGAAAAAAAAAATTATGCACAAAGGCACTTTATTTTTTGTTTAAAAATTACACAATTTTTTTTTCCTAAGAAACACTTTTTTAGGGACGGAGGGAGGAATTTTTTTACAGAAACTCTTAAAAATTAATATTGTAAATTAACTCTGATCATTTGTATGTGATCCCAAAATGGACCTAACACAATTTGATGTACAATGTGATACTAACTTTGATTTTGCTGTGACCAAAATAGTTTAGAAAACGAAAAGTGTATGAGTGCTTTTTGAGGTTAATTTTGTAATTTGAGTAAAACAATCAACTATGTCAGGGGTGATGAATGTAAAGCGACCAAAAGTACTGTAGGTGCCAGGAGGCTATGTGTAGACACCTCCCAAGCGGAGCATCGCCATACAGATTGATCACATTGTATTTGCTCGATTGGTTGCTCACTTCATAAACCAAAATCATGGACATTCCCATGGCTAGGAACATCGCCACACGATAACGGTTATCATCAAATAGAGTCGCCACCCAGTTTATTAAAACTGGGAAAATAGATAGAGATTCCGGATACGGGAGCCAAAAGTACAATAAGGGGAAGGTGTTAGGCACCCCTCTTTGCCCAGTCATGAGACTGGCCCATAATCGTTCAACATAAGACGTATAGATGCTTTGTTTAATTCTAACACATAGTCTGTTTAGTTATTTCTTTAAACAGTAAGCAAAGTGAGCCAGTGCGATAATTGAAGCATGCATTAGAAAGCAGAAAAGCAAACAAAATGTCCCAGGAGATCGATTACTCGGCCGGTGAATGGATGTCACGGCCGAGTAATCACACTGGTTTAATGTACCGGCCGAAGGATCGAAGCCCCGGTCGGTGTTCTTCCTCACACCAGACAGAAAGATTAATGGATAATCAAAAATGCTAAGATTAATAAGAAAAGCAATAAATTAAGACAAATCAGAGGCCGTTGGGCCTCACCACCTTGATCCCTCAGTTGCTTGATTGCTTTGGATTGAGTGTGATCGATTGATTGCTTGATCGAGAACCCTAGAGTTAGGGTTTGAACTTCGGGGTTTGATTGCCGGATTGACGGCTGCCTTCGGAAGGTTAGGGCTTTTGGAGTATGGGATTGAGGGAGTATTTGTGCAGAGTTTCGAGGCTTGAGAGAATGTGTAGGTATCTCAATTTCTGTGTGTTAAATTCGGAGCCCAAAGGCCCCTTTATATAGGCATAGGGATGACTCACTCCGGCCAATCAAATCACGAGATGGCAATTGCAATTGCAATGCATCTCTAACTCTACGTCGTGATCTCCGAACGTAGCCCGAACGCATCGGAAAGGTAGTGTAGTTGGATCAAACCAAACGTCTGACAGAACGTTCGAGAGTCTGGAAAAAGGTCGATCTGGCGGCCGAGCAAAGGATGTCGCGGCCGTGGAATGGATGTCTCGGCCGAAGGATAGATCTCGCGGCCGAGGGATTGATCTCTCAGGAAGATTTTGCTGGCAACAGGTTGCTCGGGTGAGGGATTGATGTTGTGGCCGTGGGATCGATGTCACGGCCGTCAGATGGATTCTCCTAGGCTTCTGTATTTCTGTCTGAAAGGCTGTATGGCTTTGAATTGGGTCCTCTAAGTGGTCAAAGTTCTCACCGAAAGTCCTAAGGTCCTCAAAGAAGCAATCAGCAATCATTGTATCCATTTCATCATCGGGATTGTCCCAAGGTGGGACTTGAAATAATCGTTAGGCCAAATTGGGGTGTCTACAGATGCCCCTCTTTGACTGAACTCAGACGGATCGCGAGACATGTTTGAGTAAGAGTCAAAGCTGTAAAAAGCAACTCAATTTGGTCCAACCACTATTCCAAGGGGTTTTCGAAAAAGGTTTTGTTATGGTCGGGCCGGGAGGCTGCCTACGTATTCCACAAGGGAAATTCAGACCAATCGTAGTTCGGGCAATAAAGAAAAGTAAAAGTTTGGAGGGTTAGAGACAGAAGACGTACCTTAGGGCTTAAAAAGCCGTAGTGTGACGTACCTAGACTGAGCCAGGGTTTTGGCGGAAGATAGTTGAAGGAGCGCTGGGCTGCCGAGGGAGTTTCTTTGCGGAGAGCTTCCTTAGTATTTTGGGGTAGATCAGTACACTGCAGATGCGTTTGCTTTTCTTGATCGTCCTTACTTTGACTGAAAGGAGCTCGGTAGAGTAGCCTATCCTTGCGAATGAGCTGGATGGGATTGATGTAATGGGGTGGAATCCAAACCATCTGTTGGGATGAGTTGGACGCAGGTTTGTTTTTGAGATGTAGGGAAGGCGCAGGGCCAGTAGCTGGAGCACGGAGCTTTGGCGATGAGGGGACCGAGGCACGGAGCCGGTTGTAGTCATGAGGCGAGAGTCTGGAGAGTGATTGATAGGACCGAAGCGCGGAGCTGGTGTTGATCATAAGGCGAGAGCCTGAGGTGATTGATAGGACCGAAGCGCGGAGCTGGTGTTGATCATAAGGCGAGAGCCTTGAGGGGATTAGATTGAGGCGTGGAGCCTGCTGTGGTTTATGAGGCGGAGGCCTGAGGTGAGCTTAGAGCTTGATGGGACCGAAGCGCGGAGCTGGTATTGATCAGGATGAGAGCCTGTGGTGTCAGAGCTTTGAGCTTGATGTGATGAACCGAAGCGCGGAGCTGGTATAAGGCAAGGGCCTGAGGTGAAGGAACTGAGGCATGGAACCCGAAGTGATTGAGGCGTGGAGCCTGCATGCAGTCTTGAGGCGAGGGCCTGAGTTTGTCGGAGCTTAGAGCTTGACGTGATATGAACCGAAGCGTAGAGCTGGTTGTATTCTGATGGTCTGTGCACGGAGCTTTCTCATCATAAATGTTGACGTGGAGCCAAAGGATCGAGGCGTTGGGCCGATCAAATAAAACCGAGGCATAGAGCCGGTTGATAGCAGGGTTGACCTGTTTCATGAGAGATATGCAGAGTGTACATGTGTGATGATGGTTGTTAGATGTGAAGAGATATGATGCAGACTCGATGTGAAAATGTTGATGCAAATGTGCACGGGCCCGTGCGTGTGTGTTTATTTTAAGCTTAGAGCTTCTATCAAGTTCCGGACTTGAGCATTCAGAGCGTAGAGCTCGAGCATTCGGACGGCAGAATCCGAGCATTCAAAGTACAGGCTTTGAGCGTCCAGTACGCAGTGGTTGGGCATCCAAGCGTAGAGCTTGAGCATTCAAGT
Source organism: Rhododendron griersonianum (assembly GCA_018127125.1). Taxonomy (NCBI): domain Eukaryota; kingdom Viridiplantae; phylum Streptophyta; class Magnoliopsida; order Ericales; family Ericaceae; genus Rhododendron; species Rhododendron griersonianum. The sequence goes on from CM030794.1 coordinate 35,172,181, forward strand.
GTATAACTTGAGCATCCAGTACACAGTGGTTGGGCATCCAAGCGTAGAGCTTGAGCATTCAAAAATGTTAGATTTTTGAGCATCCAAGCGTAGAGCCTGAGAATAGATGTCTTGATTGTTGGGGTGGCTTAGAGCCTGTTGCTTGTTTACGGCTTCGAGCCAGTTGAGATAGCGGGCTTGGAGCCACTGAGTTGTGTAGAGATGATGGGCACAGGGCCGCTGAATTGATACGGGCGTAGAGCCGCTATGATAAAGGGCTTCGAGCCGCTGGGTGATAAAGGCTTTGAGCCTGTAGAAGCAAAATGGGCTTCGAGCCGCTTTGGTGAGATAACGGGCGTAGAGCCTGCTGTGTTGAGGGCTTAGAGCCGCTGAGATGATAGGTACAGGCTTCGAGCCTGTTGGAGTAAGGGGCTTCGAGCCGCTGAGTTGATAGGCGAAGACGTAGAGCCTAATGGGCTTGGAGCCGCTGAAGTTTTGAACTCAGGGCTGCTGAGTGTATTGTTTCGCTGGCCAGCAGTTTGTGGAGAGAGATTTTCCTTATTGCTTGGGTATGCCCCCAAGGCTGGTTTTGATCATGCTGTGTTGGCTCGGGGATGCCCCCAAGGCTACTTGGTTGGTTGAGGACTCAGAATCCATGATGGCTTGAATTGATGCACTGAGCATGATCTGGTGTTTGTTGAAGGAAATTGATTGGCGGGCCAGGAGATCGATCTCTCGGCCGAAGGATTTATGTCTCGGCCGAGGAATTGATGTCTCGGCCGTGAGAACGCCAAAAGCCAGGAAATCAATTTAAGTTTAGTTAAATCGATCTCACGGCCCATTTAATCTTTTCCTCTCCTCCTCCCTTATTCTCCCCCGTTCCTCTCGTCCGACGACCGTCGTACACCGCCGCCCTCCTCCTTTACCGTCGGCCGCCATCTTCTCCGGCGACCATCCTCTCCGACCATCGCCGTCGTTGTCGTTGCTGCTGGCCTCGGTTGTTTTGGGGAACCGTTGGTTTTCCTTCTTGGTTCGGACGTGATGGCCACGCCATCTTCGGACGTTGCGGGTTCATCCTCGCACCCTCCATGCAGGTGCGAACATCCGTCTTCTGATGAGGAGGCGATTGAGGAGCCCGGTTTGTTTGATGCTGCTGCCTACGTTCTTCCTTCCCGTAGGTTGGGTTATGGCGGTTTCCTGCAGTACCGCCCTCCTGTTGGTGGCCCAGAGGCCGAAGTAGTTCGCAGAGAGCCTGAGCAACACTTGAGTGTTCTAAATGTGCCGGTAAGCTTCCCTGAAAAAGCAAAAAGTTTACTTTAATTCAGAGTTTGAAAATCCGTGCATGATTTAAAGAGCGAATTTCTCATTTGCGGGATGACAATCCCTTTTAGCTAAGGGTGTGGATGAGAGAGACCCGTGTTTGGGTTGAATTGATTTTGTTTAAAGAAACTAAAATAACCGTGCCCCCTGTCTGGGCGATGCATGCTTTTAAATGTTAATTTGATGTCCCCTAGCGTTTCCTTTGTTTATGCAATCATGAGATTAACTCCCTTTTTGTCTTTGGCAGAGAGATAGGAGGCTGGAGGCTCGCGGAGGAGGCAAGGAGGTGCACAGATGGTTCTTGAAGCTGCCAGAACAAGCTCGGGAATTGGTACGTGCTGCGGGTTTCGAGACATTTGTCCTGGGCCTTGATCTTCCGAAGATGGATTGGTCATTGATGACCTCACTAGTTGAGAGATGGTGGGACACCACCAACACATTCCACCTTTCCCCGGCTGGTGAGATGACTATTACTCCAGGTGACTTTTCTTTGCTGACTGGCCTGCGAGTAGGCGGTGTTCCTCTTAGAGTTGACCCCAGACTCTGGGAGCGAGCAGGCGCTTTGGAGTGGTTTCTGGGCAAGGTGCCCCTTGTTCGTTCGTGAGGTCACATCGACCTTGCTTGGCTGAGCAGATCCTTCACGCAGGCTGATATCTTGACCCAGGTGAGCGTCGAGCAGTTGACACGGGCCTTCCTTCTTTACCTCCTTGGGCAAACGTTGTTTGCCAACAAGGATGGTTCAGTACACACGCAGTTTTTGGCTCCCCTGCAGCACCTGGGAGCCACTAGGGAGTTTGACTGGGGCTCGTCCGCTTTGGCCACCTTGTACGGCGGTCTTGGAGCTTGCTCGCGGGACAAGAGTCCCATTCTTTGCGGCCACTTTCGAGTGCTTGAGGTACGTATCATTCCTTTGTACTTCTGTTCTTACTTTGGCTTTTTCCTGGTTCTGAACTTGCTTTGATTATCCTGCTTTTCAGCTCTGGGCTTTTGAGCACCTTCTCCAGTTTCCCCCTGAGACCAGGCACGGTGATGCGAGTTGCATACCTCGTTACGAGCGATGGTTGATGGGGCAACGGAGGCCACGGTCACCAGTTTTGAGCCTTCCCGAGTGGCGGCGAGTTTTGGACCGATTGACGGTCGATCAGGTACCTTTCCTTTTGTACCTCTTGTCCTTGAGACTTCCGTATTCTTGTGTTGAGACTGATTTGTCACTGTTCTTACAGGTACGGTTTGACCTTTGGGGTGGTGTACCAGAGGATGCCCCCCTCGCACGTTGTAGAGTCCTGGATCGGACCCGTAGTTTGCTCGAGGGTCCGTTTTGTAGGGCTTGGTACTTGGGTGACCGAGTGGCCAGTCAGTGGCGGCCACGCGTTGAGGCTCTTCGGTTTGTTCCCTCTTCTCCTCCAGTATCCATGAGGTCCACTTCTTTGATGTCGAAGGAAGATCTGAAGACTGCCCGGATCAGAGATTGGGCAGGTTTACTCCTCCAGACAGGTGACTATACAGAGTACTGCCGTCTTTTCTTGACCTCCTCTGCTGCAGCTCCTCCCGTTGCTCCTGTTTGGCCACGGGCTCCTTCGTATATCTCCTTCCACTCAGACGATGGGGAGGAGGAACGCTTGATGCTGACTCCTTGCACGACCCCGCTCTACACTTTGCCAGCCGGGGCTTCACAGGTATTTTTAGCTTCTTATGTTAGCTTTCATCACTCCGCATTGTATCCTTGCTTTAGATGTTTGTAATGCTTGGTTGTTCCACAGGTACCTGCCGAGATAGTGTGGGAATGGTTTCGCGCCTACCAGAGTACAGAGGTCTTGGTTCGGAGACAGCGCCGTAGGATCCTCGAGGTATGACTTTCTTCATGAGTTTTATCTGCTATGTATTATCCCTTGAGTCTGAATGTTTATATCTTTCTTGGCTGCAGCTTGAGGCTGAGAGAGTACCGGCTGCTGAGGGAAATGTGGGGACCAGTGAGCAGCCTTTGCCTTCTTCTCAGAGATCGCCTAGTTTTTAGGGCCTTTCTTTTCCCTGTTCATAGTTAGTAGATGATAGGCAGAAACTATATTTGTATAGTAAAAGCAACCACAGCAACGGTTTTGTAAACAAGTTTTTGTTTGAGAAAAGGGAAATGCCTTTCATGCCCCTAAATGTCTTGAGTTTGCATGTGATAGTCAGAACGTGGCTTTTTTTTGAACAAGTTTTTGCTGATAGATAGTAATTTGAAAATATTTGGCTGAAGAATTGATCACTCGGCCGAAGGATCAGTGTTGCGGCCGAGGTATCGATTATCCGGCCGCTATGTCTACTTTCCCAAGGAAGATAGGTTTTGCTTTAGCCAAGCGGCATCCTGTTTCACATCCTTTCCTATGCTTAGTCTTTGATTTGCTGTCCCTTGCTTTTGCCATGCTTTACAACCTGATTGCTAAACTTTAAGAGTTTTTTGAAGGATCATACCCTTTGCGTTTGACGACTTTTGGGTTAGAAGAGATGAACTGTAATCCTTACGTGTCTTTGTTTTTGTCAATTCCTTGGAAAATGACTAACTCATCTTTTGCGAGCTCAATACGCAGGTTTAGCTATGCCTATCATTGAGTACAAACATGTTTTCTTCTCTCCAAATGTTTGGGCCGTATCTCGATGTGAGACTGCCTACGTATCCCAATCAGGGAATCAGGCCTTTACGTAGTTCCAAGATCACCACCTTTGGGGGTTGGGTTTTCACTCTTGGTTTTCTTTCTCTCATGCTCTAAGTTTTGCCTAGGTTACGATAGAGGTTGAATCCCTAGCGAGCTTTCCTTCAAATGCCTTAACTTTTGCCTAGGCCGCGTTTTCGCTTTTTCTTTGTCCTAGCAGGCTCTGCTCTTACTTTTGCTTGGGTGTGTAGATTGCCCAACGAGCATTTTTCTCTCAAAAAGGGATTGTGTTTTGGAGAGGAATCTGATGGAGATGTTTTTATGAATCTCCTTGTGTTTGTACTTTCACAATGGGCAAGCTAACCCTAAGTGTTCTCACGGAGATAGCGTCTTCTTCCTAAGTTTTGATAAAAACCTAGTTTTAAGTAATTTAGAGTTTATCCTTTCCTTCCCTTTTGTCGAAGACACGAGGATTTTGATCCTTTCAAATTCTTCCTTTGTTTTGGCAATGAGAGCATAGTGCATGGCAATTGCAATTTAGAAATTTGGATTTAGATAAGCATAATCTTGAAGATGAAAAAGGAATTCTCTTAGCGGAAATAAAATGCCCAAACAGGGGTCCAAAACTCGTTCTAGTTTGTTTAAAGCAAAAATAATGTTTTAACGTTTCTTATTTGCCATGTTGTGACTTCTCAGCTACTGCAGCATGTCGGGGTCATTTCCTTTGTCTTTTGCAACTTTGTACTCTTTCACACCCTTTTCCTTGCCAAACAGAGCCTTTGAACTGGGTTCATCTTTTGCACGATAGCTGTCTCCTTGAGCCGTGAGTAATCCCCAGATGGATGTGTCGGCAGGAAACCCCCTTTCTCTTTCCTCATTGATTGCGTGGTCATTAGCTATTTCCTCCTGATTGAATAGTGATGCTAAGGAGGTTTCATCGAATCATTGCACTCTTCTTCCATTTCATCAAAGTCACTTTCCCCTGTTTTATAGGGTTCTGTGTACATGAAATCCAGATCTTCTCTTTCCTCTATCCATTGACTATAGTCGCACTCATCGTAAGGGTTGACCCATGGTTGCATTTGGAACTCCTCTACTTTCTCAATGAGATTGATTGTCTCCCAAACAATGGGCGGTGTTGGAATTTTGGGATGGTTGATGCGCACTACTTTTTGGGCAGGCTCAAAGCGAGCGTGCCTTCTCATCATGATGACCCTTTCTTTTTCCTTCTTCCTTTTCTCAAACCAGATACGAAGCCACTCGTCATCTTCTACAAATGGAATGTCTGGATCCTCCAAATTGTGTTTCGCCCAAGAGTGTTCCTCCCACTTCCTTAGCTTTTCTTCTTCTATTTGATCTTCGCTGCTTATGTCGGACATATCAATGTCAATTACTTCTGACTGATCAGAATTATCATCCTCCTCCTCCTCTATCATGAAACATTCGTCCTCCTCGGGGAAGGTTAAGGTAGGTTTGGTTTGTTTGTCTTGGACAACGTATTGGCTGGTGGGATTGTATGTGGGGTTGTGAGAGAGATTTATGAGATTGATGCTTCGAGGTGGTGGTTCTGTATTATGAGTAGGGAGTGGGTTAGCTTGCCCATCAGGTTTTGGTGGTTTTATGGTTCGGCTATCAATAAGATCCTGAATGTCGTGACGAAGACGCATACAATTGTCTGTTTCGTGCCCAGGATGTTGGTGATAGGCGCATTGCTTGTTCGGGTCATGGTTTGGGCCGTAGGGCGGCGGAGGAAGTGGCTTGTTTAGAGGTTTGAGATGCCCTTGACGGCTGAGAATGGTTAAGGCTTGAGATAAGGTCATGTAGAGAGGATCAAAGTTGCGGCGAGGTCGATGAGCTTCGGGATGGGCTAGTTTGGAAAGGATCTTGAGGCAAAGAGCCAAGGGCATTCACGGAGGCATGAGACGTACGGCTAGAGAAGGTTTTCTTAGGTGGAGGAGTGACCTCTTCTTTCCCAATGAGTCCCAGCTTGATTCCATCTTCGATTTGCAACCCAGTGGCATGCAAGCGCTTGAAATCGGTGATAGCCTGTGTGTAAATATGCCTGAGATATTTGGGTTGCAAATTTTTGACAACTATCCTCACTTGGTCTTCCTCGGAGGGACGGTTCTTCATCTTGGCAGCCTTTTCCCTCCATCTTGCCACAAAAGTGGCGAAGTCCTCATTGGAATCCTGTTTGGTCATTTCCAAGTCTCGAGTTGTTAGTTCAATTTGGACGTTATACGCATACTGCTTGACAAAAGCATTGGCGATTTCTGGCCAAGTTTGATAATGTACAAACTCCAAAGTGAGGAACCAGTCGAAGGCACTTCCGGTGAGAGTTCGTTGGAACAACTGGGCAATGAGCTCGTCATTCAAGCTCATCGGCTTCAGGGTGTTGATAAGATGGCGAACATGACTAGTAGGGTTGCCAGTTCCATTGAATTTCTCAATGTTGGGCATCTTGAAATTCTCAGGTAGCTTGGATTCTGGGAAGAGGCAAAGTCCCTCGAAATCCAGAATTTGATCCCCTTGTGAACGAGCCAAGGCTTGTTTGATTTCCTTGACTTGTTTGGTCAACTCAGGACTTTCTGCCAATATCACTTTATGGGGATTCTCGTCTTCCATTGATTTTTCATCATCTTCAGCATCTCTAGCTGCTTTTTTTCTGCCAGTAGTGCAGCGATTTGAGCTTGGAGGTCGGCAATAGTGGCGTCGTTGTCTGCCATGAAGGTAGAAGGTTTGCTTGACGAAGCTTGAGATTTAACGAATGACGGGGTTTGTTGAGAGGGTGACCGGGAAGTTCCTGAGAGCGGTCGGAATCGTTGTGGTGAGGGTGTTTTGTCAGATGAAGACAATAGACGGGAGAGTTGCAGAGACCTTTGTTTGGCGTAGCTTCGGGTGTTATAAGAGTACAAAGTTGGCTGTGGTTGCTTCTTTGATTTACCTATTGTGCCTGCTTGAAAAGTAGAATACCTGGAAGTCAGTATTCGGCCTGTGTAGGGTTAGGATTTGGGCTGAAAATCCCAACCCTTCTGCACAGAAAGAGTTAATACAACAACAGATGATACAAGGTGTGAGGAAGAACTTTTGCAAGTAGAATGCAAGTAGGTTCCTAGCCTGAAGGTTCCTGCCTTAGTTTGATAAGTTCTATGGCTTTCTAAAGCATGCAAGGTTTAGGTAGTTTCAGGGTGCTCCGTTGTCAAAGGGCATCAGTCCTCTCGCCAGCCCATCATAGGCGGCGATTGGGTGATTTCCTTTTTGATATACCACTAGGTACGCAAGACTGTGGAGTTTGCTGGAACCCCAACATAGCCCGTGTCATGCCGGGATATCAGGTGAACTCAACGGGTTGCCCGCTCGATGCATATGATAAATGAATTAGACAAGGCATGTATTAGTCTTATGTTGAACTTTTTGGTTATGGCTCTCACATCCCCAGCAGAGTCGCCAAAAACTGTAGACACCTCCCAAGCGGGGCATCGCCATACAGATTGATCACATTGTATTTGCTCGATTGGTTGCTCACTTCATAAACCAAAATCATGGACATTCCCATGGCTAGGAACATCGCCACACGATAACGGTTATCATCAAATAGAGTCGCCACCCTGTTTATTAAAACTGGGAAAATAGATAGAGATTCCGGATACGGGAGCCAAAAGTACAATAAGGGGAAGGTGTTAGGCACCCCTCTTTGCCCAGTCATGAGACTAGCCCATAATCGTTCAACATAAGACGTATAGATGCTTTGTTTAATTCTAACACATAGTCTGTTTAGTTATTTCTTTAAACAGTAAGCAAAGTGAGCCAGTGCGATAATTGAAGCATGCATTAGAAAGCAGAAAAGCAAACAAAATGTCCCAGGAGATCGATTACTCGGCCGGTGAATGGATGTCACGGTCGAGTAATCACACTGGTTTAATGTACCGGCCGAGGGATCGAAGCCCCGGTCGGTGTTCTTCCTCACACCAGACAGAAAGATTAATGGATAATCAAAAATGCTACGGTTAGTCAAAAATACAATAAATTAAGACAAACCGAGGGCCGTTGGGCCTCACCACCTTGATCCCTCAGTTGCTTGATTGCTTTGGATTGAGTGTGATCGATTGACTGCTTGATTGAAAACCCTAGGGTTAGGGTTTGAACTTCGGGGTTTGATTGCCGGATTGACGGCTACCTTCGGGAGGTTAGGGCTTTTGAAGAGTGGGATTGAGGGAGTATTTCTGCAGAGCTTTGAGGCTTGATTGAATGTGTAGGTCTATCAATTTCTGTGTTAAATTCGGAGCCCAAAGGCCCCTTTATATAGGCATAGGGATGACTCACTCCGGCCAATCAAATCACGAGATGGCAATTGCAATTGCAATGCATCTCTAACTCTACGTCGTGATCTCCGAACGTAGCCCGAACGCATCGGAAAGGTAGTGTAGTTGGATCAAACTAAACGTCTGACAGAACGTTCCAGAGTCTGGAAAAAGGTCGATCTGGCGGCCGAGCAAAGGATGTCGCGGCCGTGGAATGGATGTCTCGGCCGAAGGATAGATCTCGCGGCCGAGGGATTGATCTCTCAGGGAGATTTTGCTGGCAACAGGTTGCTCGGGTGAGGGATTGATGTTGTGGCCGTGGGATCGATGTCACGGCCGTCAGATGGATTCTCCTAGGCTTCTGTATTTCTGTCTGAAAGGCTGTATGGCTTTGAATTGGGTCCTCTAAGTGGTCAAAGTTCTCACCGAAAGTCCTAAGGTCCTCAAAGAAGCAATCAGCAATCATTGTATCCATTTCATCATCGGGATTGTCCCAAGGTGGGACTTGAAATAATCATTAGGCCAAATTGGGGTGTCTACACTATGTCATTGTCATGGGTAAAATTTGGTTTGGGTCTCACATAAGCAGTGCACGTATGCACCCATTAGAATTTGCCTTCATGTAATTGCGCTTTGCATGGTAGGGAAAAAAGTAATACTAGCACAAACATGACACCAATAATTTCATGGACAAAAATACCCCTTTTGTTCTTTTTATGAAACTATGCTACACTTTGTCTGGGTATAGGGCTGTAAAACAAGCCAAATCGAGCCGAATCTTATTAAGTTCAGTTCGGGTTTGTTAAGGTACTACTTTGGCTCGAGTTCGGCTCGGGTTTGATTCGAACCTGAACAACTTGGCTCGAGTTCGGCTCATTAAAAATTTTCAAAGGTCAAGTTCGGCTCGTTAAACTCAAACGAATCAAGCTGACCGAATCTAGACTCGAATTGAGCTTGCCAAAGCTCAGGTTCGGTTCGGCTCATTAAACTCAACCAAACCCAAACTCTCTCATTGGCATATAGAATTTGGGAGAAAAATAAGTATTAAATTATATATATAGCCTTGAAATTTTTTATATTTGCATATAGACCCCTAAAGAATTATTAATTATATTTAATTACAGGTTCACGAGCCTAACCGAGCCGAATACTATAAGGTTCAAGGTCGGCTCATTTATCAAACGAGCCTAATATTGTTAGGTTCAGCTCACCCTACTCCTAACGTAGGGTTTGACATAATACAACATCTAATTAGTAGGAAGTTATCACCTGCTTAGAGTTCATCCATGATTATTGAGGTCACTAACCTTGAAATTAAAGAAACACTTTGGTCACTAAATCCTAACAAAGCTCCTAGCCTTGATAGGTACAATGTTGGGTTTTTCCATAAGTCCTGGGAAGTTATTGGTCATGAAGTTACCTCTGCCATTAAGTCCATTTTCAGATCTGGCAAAATTCTCAAGAAAGCTAATGCCACACTCATTGCACTTGTCCCAAAAGTTCAAAACCCCTCTAAAGTTGGGGATTTTAGACCCATTTCTTGTTGCAACACTCTCTACAAGTGCATTGCTAAAATCCTTGCTAAGAGACTCCAAGTGGCTCTTCCCTTCCTCATCGGCCCTGTTCAATCCGGGTTCATCAAAGGTAGGAGAATTGCTAACAATATCTTTCTAACCCAGGAGTTGATGAGAGGGTATCATAAGAACTCCCCTTCTCCCAAATGTGCTATGAAAGTAGACATTATGAAAGCATATGATAATGTGAGGTGGGAGTTCTTATGGGATGTGCTATCAGCCATGAACTTCCATCCTCAGATGATTCAATGGCTCAAAGCATGTTTCACTACTGCCAACTACTCTTTCAGCATAAATGGAGAGGTAAGTGGGTTCATCTCTGGTAAAAAAGGATTGAGGCAAGGTGATCCGTTGTCCTCCTATCTCTTTGTCATAGTCATGGAAATTCTCACTTGCATTCTCAAAGAGAAATCTAGACTTCTTGATTTTCATTTACATTGGAGGTGTGAGCAAACAAAAATGATCAACCTTTGTTTTGCAGATGATTTAATGATCTTTTGCAAGGGAGATGTGAGCTCAGTCAAGCATATTCAGAGTTCCCTTGAAGAATTTGAAGCTCTCTCCGATCTATCTCCTAGTCCTAGGAAAAGTAATGTGTTCTTTTCGGGTGTTTCATCAACAGTTAGGTTTATGGAGGGCTTACTGCCTGTGAGATATCTCGGGGTCCCACTACTCTTAACTAAACTGAAATACATTGATTGCAAATCTTTGGTGGACAGAATTACAGTTAAAGCTAAATCTTGGTCCAATAGATACCTTTCTTATGCTGGTAGAATACAACTCATTAAATCCATCCTCTTCTCCATGCAAACATATTGGTCCCCCCTCTTTATCCTCCCTAAGAAAGTTATCAAAGAAATTGAATCTGTAGAGACTCGCAAATTTATTGTTAATTCGAAAGTCGTTTAATGGTTAATGGGGATTGTGTAAATTAATATAGTTGTACGTACGGTTGTGGGGGTGTACGGAGATACGTATTCGGGTGTGTATCGAACTCTCGAAGAATAGTAAAATGTTGGTTTTGATGTTATATTGTTGTTTGGAAGTGTTGGTAGCATTTGGGGTTGATTCAGTAACAATCGCAAAAAAATTCATTTTCTGCCCTGCTTGAACCGGTACTGGCTGTTGCCCAGTACCGGTACATGATGTCCAGGAGTTGTGTTTTCTGGCATTTTGAAGGCTCATGAACCGGTACTAGGAGTCGCCTAGTACCGGTACAAGCTCTGTTTTCTGCACTTTTTCAGCACGCTTTTTGGACCACTATAAATACCCCTTTATGTCATTTCTCACACCCAAAGGCCACAAAATTAGATCTCAAATCTCACCCAAAACTCTTGATTTCAACCTCAAATCTTCAAGATCCAAGGGTTTTCTTCATCAAAATCACTTGAATCTCACATTTGGTGAACAAAGGGTAAGTTTCTTGTTCTTGCTCTCACTTTGGGGCTCTCACCCACGTTTTTCTCTCTCTCCTCTCATACACTTGTTGATCTTTGATTGTTTATCATGTTTATGGGTCGTATTCGCTCTAGGTCTTGTATTTAAGCTCGGGTGGAGCTTATTTTTGGTGGTTTCAAGCCTATTCCTCTTGGTAAACCTAGGGTTTTGCTCAAAACCCATCTTGGTAGGGATTTCTCTCTTCTTCAACATGTTTTGTGGTGATTATGTGTGATTTAGGTGTTTATTTGCTATATGTGGTCGAATAGAATGTTTTATGGCTTGAGGACTGCATAACCTTTGATAGTCGTATTGTGGTAATGAGTGCTATGGTCCATGAGCTATATGTGTTACATTGGACAATGTCTGTGTATGTGGTTGTTGTTGTTGTGAAGTAAATGAGGGATTTAGTGTGATGCAAGGGGTGGAAACACAATCTCGCAAGGGGTGGAAATTTGTTGGAAGGTGTGTGTGCGTGTGTGCGTACGTATGAGTTGGTGATTGAAAATTGTAATGGCATTTGAACAAGGATATTGACGTGCATTTTATTCGGAGTTGTCGTTTAATTTGATTCGCCCTTTTTCATACCTATCATCTCATTCATGTAGATTTTGTAGAGAATTTCCTACTGGGCTCTAGTAGCTCAACAAAATCTTTCTTTTCAGGTTCGAACATAGGACAATAGGTTGCACGACTCAGCGTAGTTGGACACGAAGATTATTTTGGAAGCTAATTTGATTAGTTATTTGCTCATCTTTAGTATAGACTTACTTTTGATTAAAGATGGCCTTGTAACTAATTTTACTCTTGGATTGTCTTTGACCTAAGTTGTAATATTCAAAATTTAATTGTATTTGTACTTAAGTTAATTTGGGCTGGAGTGCCAATGTTGTGTATTTTGAAACTTGGGGACTTGATTTGTAATTTAACAGGTGGGAACTCATTTTGGGTAATATTTACTTTATGCGAGGATCTTTTGTTGAAATGGTTTATTTATTTACGTTGAAAATCGAGGGCGTGACAGAATCTATCCTTAAAGCTTTCTAATGGTCTGGGTCTGATCTTAAAAGATCTGGCTCTCAGCTCTCATGGGAGCATATTTGTGCTCCTCATCATGAGGGTGGTCTTGGGCTGAAATCTATGCAGGTTTGGAACAAGGCTGCTATGGCCAAGCATATTTGGTTCATCATTTCGAGAGGGGAACAATCAATGTGGTGCCAGTGGGTTAAGTCTTACTTACTCAAGGGTAAGAACTTTTGGAATGTCAAAGTTCTAGGCAATTCCTCTTGGGTCTAGAGGAAACTCTTCAATCTCAGATCCTTGGTTCGACCATACATCAAGACTATCATTGGGAATGGTCACTCCACCTCACTTTGGCATGATAATTGGAACCCACTTGGTCCTCTAGTGCAGAGGTATGGTTCTAGAATCATGTATGATTCTGGTATTCCTGATGGTGCTTTTGTATCTACTGTGATAAGGGGCAACAATTGGGCAATGCCAACTTCTCAAACTTGGGAACTCATAGAATTGCGAAAATCAATTTCCACCTTGACAAATCCAGTTTCAACCAATCCAGACACTCATACTTGGACTCTCACATCCAATGGCTAGTTTACTATAGCATCTCTTTGGGAAGGAGTTAAGAGTCCATTTTCCAAAGATCCTTTGGAGTCACCTTGTTTGGTTTCCTGCATACATTCCTTATTGTAGTGTCATTACGTGGCTTGCAATACAAAACAAGCTATCAACTGGAGATAGGTTAGTTGTATTTGGAATTATTGCTACTTCAATTTGTAGTTTCTGTAATGGGGAAGAGACCCACTGTCATCTTTTCTTTGATTGCCCCTTTTCTAGACACATTTGGGATTTTGTGTTGTCTAAACTGACTGTTACTTGGTCTGCATCTAGTTGGGAAGGTTGGGTTCAGTTGTTATCCAATTCGTTAAAAGGGAAATCTCTCAAAGTCACAACCTGCAAACTAGCATTGATTACTATTGTCTACCATATCTAGATTGAGAGGAATCTCAGGAAATTTCAGAATGAGAGTTCTCCAATCCAGGTGGTCATTGATAAGATCTACTCTGATATTAGATGTCGCCTTCTTGCTTTACCTAAACTCCCAAAGGGCAACCAGACTTCATGGTTTATGGCCAATTGGAATTTGGCTCCTTAATTAATACAAGTTGTTTCATTCTCTACTCTTGATATTGTACGGATCTCACGGTATCTTATATGTGTAGCAGGTGAGCCCAGGTTGTCTGATTGGCAAATAAGTTGTTCGTTATTCAAGGAAACAAGAATGTGGACGGAGTGGGAGCAGGCCGATCAGTCAATGATACTTGAAGCAAGATCACATGGTTATGATAGCTGCTGCTAATACTTCTATCCTAACAGGTATATACCTTAATCCTTGGTGGCTAAATTGTGAGATCCAATAAAGAAGTGTGTACCTACTATATGGTGTGTCTTCCCACGGGTAGGTGTTCTTTGCGGCTTATTTCAGCGCTGTCCATTGGGATGTGTCCTTATCGCACCTAATACTATGTATGTGTATGGGGCTTGTGCGTATCCATATGTATTGTGTGAGTGTTATCCATATACATTATGTTTGTTGACCTGTGAGGATGTGTGCTTGATCCTCAGATTTCGTTTTGAGCAGAGGTAATAACTAGCGGGGGAATCATGTGAGGATCAGTAGAGGGAGAGGGTGGAACCACTTGTTTTCCTTGTTAAGTGAGAAAAGTAGAGGGGGAGGTGAGTTTTTTGAGGGTGTAAGCAGTTAGTGAGCCTCTACATTAACAAGGAAAACTTATTTCGCCTTTCTTTTCTTACTCTGTCAAAGCATCAATGTTCCCACTGATGTGTAAGCAGCGCTTAGTTGGCTGTTTTGATTATGTTAGGAACCATATTTTGGTTAATGTGCTCCAAAGTTTGTTGGCAAATTAGTTACTCAGATCCATTTTGTGGCTAATGTAATTTTTGTAGCTATATGGGTGTGTATAGACAAGTGTTCTCGTCGTATCAGCATTGGTATATTGTCTGGTGTAACCTTGGTGGCTGTATTAGTTTCAGAAAAGTGTTCTCTGTGTGCTAGCCTTTGATATTTCACGGTGCATTCCCTTACTCATTGGCTTTTGATATTTGATGACAAGCGTTCTGCAGCAATTTCAATTACATAGGTGCTATTTTGCTTCATTTGGGTGGGCTGGATTAGTGAGACCCTCATTCCAGGTTGTGTCATAATGAGGTCTCTAGCTTGTGTGCATTTTCAAGCTGTGACTTTTCTAATGTTTATGTGGAGTTTTGACCTATCCATTGGGGGCTGTCCATGGGAAGCTTCTTCATCTCTATCTTCTTTATTTCTCCTAATCGGTGGGGGTTGTCCACGGTTCTATCCTATATGTATCTATATCTTTCACATGTGAAGACATCATTGGAGTAATCATTTTGTGCTGTTAAGAGTTCGGCAAAGAGGTTCTTCGATCAGGTTGTGAGGCCCAGTCATTGGGCTATTTGGCAAGATCATCCAGTCCGCATTACTTTTCAAAATGTCGAGCAATCCCTCTTGGGTTTGGAGAAAAATTCTTAATCTTAGACCTATTGTACAACCCCATATCAAATTCATTATCGGGAATGGTCAGTCAACATCCTTTTGGTATGATAATTGTCACCCTCTGGGCCCTCTAGAGTTGAGGTTTGGTTCTAGAATTATTTATGATTCTGGTCTTCCTAGTGATTCCATGGTATCCACCATCATGAAAGGGAACCAATGGGCCTTTCCAATCACTCAAACCTTTGATTTGAATAAAGTTAGGAATTCACTTCCTTCTCTTGCCAATCCCTGTGAGCATCCAATTGATAAAGTTGTTTGGACTCTAAATTCTATAGGTAAGTTCACAATCTCGTCTTTGTGGGACAATTTGAGAAGTCATCCTCCAAAAGTTCCTTGGTCCCATATTGTTTGGTCCCCTACCCACATTCCTAAATGTAGTGACATTTCCTAGCTTGCTGAATAGATTATCTACTGAGGATAGGCTTGTATTGTTTGGGATTAAAACTGCCTCTTGTTGCAGTCTTTGCCCTGATGTTGAAAGTCATGACCACCTATTCTTCAATTGCCCATTTTTTGCACAGGTCTGGAATAGCATAATTGCAAAATTGGATGTCCAATGGAATGCACAAACTTGGTCTAACTAGATTCACTTGCTCTCCTCACTTAAGGGGAAATCTTTGAAAGTTACCATCACTAAATTGGCCTTCACAGTACCTGTCTATCAAATCTTGCATGAAAGAAACTTTCGGAAATTTCAAAACATTAGCTGCCCCCCCCCCCCCCACCCAATGTAGTGATAAATAAAAATTTGCAACGAGATTAAATTTAGGCTTCTATCACTTGCTAAACTTCCTCAAGAGGCTCAAGCTAGTTGGTTTGTTAATGACTGGGGACTTCCAAGAGCATAATCACTTTGCTAAATTATGTACTCTCTTGTTTATGCAGGTTCAGTCAGCAAGCAGTTTAAATGTTGCTGGACACTAGCTCATGGTGCACAAGTGTTGCATTTGAAACGGCTGGTGCAATTGGTTGCTTCGGGTGCTACTATTACTTCTATATAATAGGTGTGTCCGATTCTTGGTGCTGTTTGTGATCAAATTTCCAGGTTTAGTTAGTAAGCAAGTGCATTGTTGGTTGATAATGGTTGCCAAACAGATAGTGGTGGTTTGGAAGTTGTTTGCTTTGGATATGGGGTCATTGTGGATTCTTCCTTGGGGAAGAGAAGTCTGATCACATGGTTAAACGTTGCAAATTCTTCTCTCCCAACAGGTATATTTCTTAATTCATGGTGGCTAAATTGTGAGATACATTCAAGAGTGTACCTACTATATTGTGTGCTTCCCAAGTGAGCTGTGTGCTTGAGCCTCATCATTATTGGCAGATGAGGAAATATTTAGTGGGGGAATAATGTGGGATCAAGTGGAGGGAGACGGTGGAGCCTTCACTTCCAAGTCTTGTGTGAAAAGAAGAGAAGGAGTTCAGATTTCAAAGGAGTTTTGTTGGTGAGATCTGTTATAGACTTTGTAGTAGGCCGAACCAGACGGCTCGAACCCCGCTTCTGAGAATCAGGACCGAGGTTAGAGACAAAAGAGGTGGCCGTGGTTAATCCCAGGTTCAGCTATAATCGAGGCATGGCAATGAACAATGATGCGCCCACCTGACGACCCGTTCAAGGAGCAAGTCATCAGGCTCGACTACCCTCAAGGCCAGTGACTCCGTCAGCTATTTTCCCCTACAAATTACTTACCCGCAAGCTCGGCCAATGGTGGGGCTCGGCCAACCGTGATGCCACGTGTCTCCCCACTCGCTAAATTAGTTATGCCAAAAGATAATGATGAACGCACATGGTGAGCACACATGGGGGTGCCAGCTCACACCAGAACGGTTACCAGATCCTATCGGTGACGTCACAATGACGTTAGCCGACCCGTGCAAGGCACATGCCCGTACTTGGAGAGCAAGTCAAGCAGACTCTATAAATACCAAATGATAACAACCCTAAGAGGTACATGCTTATACACACTTAAACCCTAGTCGCTTGCTTTACTCTCTGCACATTCTCATCCTCTCGCCGGAGGGCCTTGCCGGGTAACCCCGGCCAAGTCTTAGTCGTGTGTTCGCTATGCAGGTTAGGGCGAGAAGGCTAGGCAACCCTTGAACCAGCAGAGGAGGAACTCTAATCACGGATCAACGGACCACACAGACTTGGAAGTATTCCCTTTTGTGAGGCAACATTGGGTACGGTTCTTTCATAGCTTGCGTATCATCTATAGTAAGGGATTCTTCCTTTATGGCACGAGATTTCATTTCATCATTTTAAATTTGTCATATGTTCATCTTATTGTGGTGGCTGTTTTGAGTGAAGCAGTTGGTATCCATAGGGTATTTCCATGCTTTTAGCTGCCCCTATTTTGGTTATGGCAAAATCTGTTTGGGTTTTCCAGTTGTTTTCCCATAAGTTACAATGTATATCTTGCTGGTTCATAGTGCACTCGATTGATTATTTTGTGGGTTGATAGTGTAGTGCTGAAGCTTGATCTCTCTACTACGTTAGAGTATGCCTATCTAAGGGGGCTGTCCTTCACACATTTTGGTGTCATATTTTTGTATACCTCCAGTTGGTTGGATGTCCCAGGAATTCCAACATTCAAACAGTTAGAATGAAGTCTGATCGGTTGTAATGGATAGTTTGTTAAAAAGTGAAAAAAGGGTTGAGAGTTTCTCTCTCCATTCTAGAGAGAGAATGTACTCCCCTTCCAAAAATCTGACCCACAGATCTGATTCAGAGGTAATTTAAGCTCTGATCAGACTACATTTTTTTTTATTTACATATTTTCATATTTACACTCAATCTTTTGATTCTATTTGCTACCACCCAACTTTACGAGGTTGGATTGATTGGTTTTGACTTCTGAGTTCAAAGTTTTCTTTGAATGGGATTGCTCTACATCAAGTGGGGGTTTGCCACAGAAATCAAAGCTTTATAAGTGTGCTTCTCAATTAGAACTTTGTTAGCTCTACAAACGATTCAGTTCTCTTCTTGCTAAGTATCGATGATGTCACGGCGGAGGGGGTAAGACCAGTGTGGGCTCTAGTCTGCGTAGATGCTTCAATGGTCATGCTTGTTGAAGTGATCTTATTTTCTGGGTTTTGGAGTAGAAAATCCACCCAAGGAGGATCCCGGTCTTTTTAGAGTTGTTTTCTCTCACTTCCATTGAGGTTGAGCGGCTATGGATATCCAGTTCATGTTGGAGATCTGGTGTCTACCGGCTTCACTCCTCAACTGCCACAAATTAGCGGATTAACAGTGTAACTAAAAGGAGGACGAACAATACCTATGAGTGGTAAGCGGTATGCAAAACAATGGGATGGTTTATTAGTGCATTACTGTAGGCACCCCAATCTGGGCTTCCAGATTAGTTTACTTTCAATTTTTGATTCCCCGATGATGAAACGGATCAAGAACACCCCAGGAATGTTGCGTGTTTGAGCTTTGAGTGTTTGCAAAACCCTTGAACCTAACATAATCCTAAGCCACTTCCAAAAAGCCAAAAACCCTACTGGCGAGCGTTGGTTGAGAATCATCGCGCGCTGGTCAAGCTGCCAGGTGTGGTCAACAGTTAAAGCTTGACCGTTGACCATCGCGCGCCAGGGCGCATCCATCGCGCGCTAGAGTGCAACCCTCACGCGACGGTCACCACCTATCCCCATCACCTTTATCAGCTGGGCAGCTTAATCACCAAGTAACCCTCAGCCAGCCTCGTGGACTGGCTGAGCTCCTCTTTTTGCAGCTCCATACCTTCCACCAACCTTTCCAAAGGAGGGCATTTAGCCACCAAGGCCAACCTTTGCTTGGTTGGTTGCACCTCCCCTCCTCTTATAAATACCCCCCTTATGCTTCCAGTGAAATGGTTCAATTTTTACAAGTTCAAAAGCCTTAAGCATAAGGTTCTAACCCTAATTTCTTGTTCATCTCTTCTTTGTCAAAGAAGGACCTCAAAAAACCACCTTGTTCTTCATCCTCAAACAACCTCAACTCAACTCAAAGCTCAAACACCTTTCAAGCCTAAAAAACCAAAGGTATAGCTTACCTTGGTTCTGCTCTCTGTTCTGATCCCTGAGGGGGGCTGACAGGGTCAAGGCTGGTAATCAATATCAGTCCTGGCCCTAAAGCTGGCAAGGTTTCAAAATCGTAGTAGCAAGGACCCGCGCGCGACAGTCCTACATACGCGCGCGACACTTTGTGGTTGCACGCGCAGGACAGCGTGGGGACGGGTTTCTTGTTGTTTTATGTCCTACTTTGTATATAGATCACTGTAAGCATGCTAACAACCAGCTTACTGCTTTTCTTAGTTTAAACTGCTAGCTGTATTTCAATATGCATTTCTGTTACTATGGAGTACCCCTGGGATCTTTCTCGACTTGTCCCAGAACCCAGGATGAGCAAAACCAAACACTGGAAGGTTGACTCATACCATCGCGCGCCAGGGCGTAACACTCGCGCGCCAGAGCGCATTACGCGCGCGATGGTCAGCCTGTTTCCAATGAGTGGCCTTTGCTTTGGTAACTTGGCCCTTGGCCTTTGTTTTAATACCCCCACTGTTTAGGGGTTGTAAGTTAATTTTGTTCATTATGTTTGTAATAATTATTTACTTTCAATATGTATAAACTGCTTGGTTTGCCCCTTGGGTGAGCACTGGTCCTTCCAGAGCCCAGAAGGGGATAAAATTCAAACTGTTGGAGAGGCATCAACACTCGCGCGTGTGTATAAGTTTGTCGCGCGATGGTGGGCTTGCATGTACGTAGATCCATGCATGCAAGTTGGCCATTGTTTGTGTCAAATTCATACAAGGCACTGTTTTGGTGTTTAATCACAGTGCTGGACTTTATCCCATTTATTTTTCAGCGTTCCATCCATTCATGCTATTTTCAGTCACATCCTGCAAAGTGTTACAGTTTTAATCCTCGATTAACTGTTCCCTCGCCTTAACTGGCTAAAAATGATTAATAAAAGAAGAATCACAAAGTTTTCACAAAAATGCCTAAGTAGAGACCGATATCCGGATTGGGCAAGAGGGGTGCCTTAAAACCCTTCCCCTCTCGTAACCTGGCTCCCGAACCCAGATATGGTTATGACGGATTGGTGCTTTCACTTTTTCAAATCAAATAGCGCAGCAGGTGCTTCAAAATACGGTTCCTTGGGTGTCGAACCTTCAAACCCGGGTGGCGACTCTGTATTCCGGCGCTTGCTTCTCTGCTCGCGCTTCCTCGATCCGGGCCCATTACTTTGGAAAAGGAACGGAATCCTTTCTCTAAAGGGCATGCTGCCCACAATTACCAATGGTATTGCTGTATGTACCAGGCGTGGAGTAGCAGTGGACCATAGCTGTGCCTTTGGGAAATAGGTAAGGCTGTTCTTATTTTATTAATGGATATTGATACTCTAATTGTGGGATTCCTTTATTAGCACATTCATACTTAGCTCACTGCCCGAGAATGCCTAGTGGGGATATTGGGATAGTGTGGCTGGTTTCCTTATCTTGTGGACCAGGTTTATCCCTTGTAAAACGGTGAAATCCTCGGGCCCATTCACTATTTGCCAGCACTTTTAACTTCTAAATGGGCTGGCTTGACTTGTAGTTGAATTCTGATGCCCAGTTTAGTTACTGGGAACATTGCCCAATTTGGGGCTCAAATGCTATGCAACTTGTTGTGGAGCTCCATTAAATTCCATGATTCTTTGATTCACTAGCCTGGTTCTTCAGCGTAGTGTGGTGTGACTGGGGCTATCATCAACTAGATTGGTGGTCATGCACTGATTGAAAGGGGTAGCTTCACGGGCTGTCATTGATTAGATTGGTAGTCGTGCACTGATTTAAAAGGGTAGCTTCGCGGGCTATCATTGATTAACTTGGTGGTAGTGTACTGATTGAAAGGGGCAGCTTGGTTTCACTTGCGGTTCGAGTGGCCACAATTATGTGGTAATGCACTGTTAATGGTACTTAAACTGTCCCACTTTTATATTATAGCGAGCCCAGGGGATTAGGATGAGGGTGTAGTAGTCTGGATGGAATGGGCGTGGTGTGTAGGGTACTTGGGAGGAACCTTGTCGGATGCCGACATCTCCAGTTCGAGCCTCTTCTCGGTGCCTAGTCCCTCTGTAGTAGTTGTTCTTTTAGAAGTGGGTATTATGCTTGTTACTCTGGGTTGGTTGGAGTATTAGTATCTTGGTTTGCATATCTCATCTCTGGAGTCTGTGGTGATTGGTAGTTGGCTGAGTGCGGGTAGTTTTCTGTCGAGCCTTGGGAATTTGGTTGAGGGAGTAGTAGTCCGGGCAAAATGGGCGTGGTGTGCAGGGTTGGGCCCCCTGTCGAATGTCGACATCTTCGGTTCGAGCCTCTTTTCGATGCCTTGTTCCTCTGTAGTAGCTATTCAACCTTCCCTCGATGCCGAGTTGCTATGTACTGCTTTTCCTCAGTGATGGTTCATTAACTGGTCATTATCTGACCGTGACTATTTACGTTATATCCTAGCCTGGCAGGATGTGCCAGGTAATAGGTAGCTATCATTATCTGTTATTACTTGCATTACATTGCATATTTTGTATCATCCTGTATCCTACCCCCGTTACTCTATCTTTCTTCATAGACGGACTGTGCAACGGGGGTAGGATACCAAACCACATTGCATGTTGTTATGTTACATTACTCTACTCTAATCTCCATGCGGGTTGTACATGAGTTATCGCACTTTTTTAACTCTTCTTTTTCTTTCTTTTTTTCCTCCTGGGGTATGCCTCTTGTAGGTTGTACATTCGATTAACCTTTTTTTATTTCAAGCTAAATTACCCAAAAAAAGTCTGATCGGTTCGATTGGGATTCATACGCTAGTGCTGTGGCTCCACTAGGAGCAAATATGATACATTGGTTAACAACATATCTAAATCCTTTAACTCATACATTCTAGAGGCTAGAGATAAACCCATAATCAACATGTTTGAGTGGATAAGGAGGAAGATTATGAAAATGATACAAGTGAAGATAAAGGGTATGGAGAAATATACTGGTGCAATATGTCCAAATATCCAAACAAAGCTGGAAAGGTTTTAAGACGGACTCAAGGGTCTGCTTTGCTCGCTGGAGTGGAGAACTTGAATTTGAGGTGGACCATTATGACAAGGTATATCTTGTGGATCTTAGGGCTAGAACTTGTACCTGTAGGAGATGGGATGTCACTAGGATACCATGCTGCCATGCCATTGCTACCATAGGCGAGAACCATGAGCTTGCAGAGAACTATGTGGATCCATACTATTCCAAGGAAACCTATTTGAAGACATATGCCTACATGATTCATGCAGTTCCTGGTATGCATGACTATGTGGTGACTGGAATTCAACCATTACAGCCCCCATTGTCAAGGAAGCTAACTGGTAAGCCAAAGAAGTTAAGGAGAAGACAAGTAGATGAGCCAAGAGATCCTCACAAGGCATCAAGGAAGAACATAAATGTCACCTGTGGTAAGTGTTTGGGAAGTGGACATAATAAGAGGACTTGTAAAAATAGGATTCATCCCAATTCAACTATGTTAAAGGTACATTATTTTCCCATTTGCTTTGTCTACATTTCATTATTACTTTTAATTTACGATTATGATTTTCATTGTTAATGTCTGCATTCATCACTTATTGTAAATGCAGGGAAGAGGAAATACTGGTGGAGGTCAATCTTCAAGGGTTGCTAGTCAGCCAGCACCAAATGGAGATTAGTCTGTTGGTGCTACACCAAATGGACCTCAGTCAAGCACACAGGTAACAATTGCCTTATAATTTTCATAGTTTCTTATGCATTACTTAGGTTAGTTAGCTAAATGTTTGCAAATCATCATTAATTTTGTACAGCCAAGTAGAAGGGGTGTTGGTAGGGGTTGTCACACCCTCGATTTTCAACATAAATAAATAATCCTTTTCGAAAATAAGACCATCGCATTACATAGATAATACCCAAAAGAGTATTCCCAACTGATTTACTTACAATCCAACTCCAAAGTTTAGAGAAATTACATCATTGGCACTCCGGCCCCAAATTACTTAAGTACAAGTACGAATAAGTTTTAGTGATTACAATCACTTCAGTCAAAAGAGGTTAAGAAAGATAAGTTACAAATACATCTTTGTCAAAAGGAAGTCATTACAAAGATGACTAAGTAACTCTCGGAGTTAGCTTCCAAAACATGATTCTTCAATCCAAGCATACAGTGCATGCGAGCTATTGTCCAATGTTCGAACTTGAAAATGATAATAGGTTGAGCTACACTAGCCCAATAGGAAAATCTTCTACCAATTCTATATGCAAATATGAAGACAAGTGCAAGAGAATGTAGTTCAATTGATGGATAAGCGACCAACCCACGAGTATATCAACATTCATTACGTTTCAGCCTATAGTGTGACACAATCTCGAATAATCATATAGTTCATGAGACACAAGCAACTCTGGCCTCCATGACACGACACTCTATCACAAGTCTCCTTCGACTATGTTTCCACCCCTTGCGCAATAGTATAACACCCCTAGAGTTACTGTATTTCCACCCAGTGCGCTACAATAGACCCTAACAACTTGGATCACCGTATTACCACCCCTTGCGTTATGAGACCCGCTTGAGTCTCTATATTACCACCCGTTGCGTTACGGGACTCCCTACTCCAACTCCCGACTTACACACTTAAACTATTAACCGATATGCAAACTATGACTCTCCTTTGTTCACATTCTTATACGTGTCATCATATGATATGTCAAGAGCATTGTAAACATGCCACAATCATTCCCACGTAGAATCATTCACATAAGATGCATTCCGACATAGCTTTAACCAAGTAAATTACTAATCTTTCTTTAATAACGGAAGACCAACGGGACAAGGATAACTTAGATTAACCAAAGGAATTCAAATAAACATGCTTGAAGTCCAAAAGGGATTAGAAATGATCGGGGCTCAATACAATGAAGATAACACAAAACAGCTCCAAAGCTGTCCAGAGAGGGAGGGGATCGATCCCCCAAAGGGCAGGGATCGATCCCTAGTGCTGCTGAACCAGAAAAAGACTAAGGGGATTGATCCCCCTTGCATGGGGATGCGATTTTGGGCGAATTTTTTTTGCAGATTTTGACAGATTTCAAAGACGCAAAGGATGGCTAACCAAGCTCGATTTCGACGCCCAATCAACATATTAACACATAAATAAGGAGAAGAAGTCCCTACCTCGCAACAAAGGCCAAGATCCATGCGATACAAGCAAGCCCTAGCTCCACGAACTTCAAAATCAACAAAACCTTTCCTCCAAGCTTGACCCAATAAAACCCGAGCTCAAGAACAAGCAAGCAAGGCGGAATGGAGGGGGATCTTGTGGGTTTTTGAGAGATTAAGTGGGGTTTCAAGTGTGTGTGTGTGTGAGAGAGAGAGAGAGAGAGAGAGAGAGGCGTGGGGAGTTGGTTCCCATTCCTTCGCTTTAAACCCCAATTCAATTAATCACAACACTTTTCAATTTTCCCCAATTTCGGCATTAATGAAGCATTTCGATATTTAAAAATTATACGAGTCTCTACAGGGGTGTTGGTAAGGGTACTGGAATTGGGAGGTGAGTTGGTAAGGGTACTAGAATTGGAAAGGGTACTGCAGCAGGATCTGGTGGTGGTGGTACAAGGGGTGGTTTTTGTTGGAAATTTACAGAATTTCGGATGAATGAAATCGGGGCTACCGAAGGGTCTCCCGAGGCAACCGTGCATGTCCCGGGTTCGTTGTATCTGGACACACCACAATCAATAGACGTATTGATGTGTGGATTTCTTAACTCTCGTAACCCCTCACCATGATGGTCATTCACTCTTGTAACCTCCCTCATTCAAATGGCAGAATTCATTGGCTGAATTCATATTAGCATTTGATGGCAGCATTACACCTTTCATACCTCCTTCACTCTATATAAAGGAGGCTCACGTTTTAGAGAATGCATCAGAAATTCAAGTGTGCTACTATACGTTCCAACATATTGTTCTTTGAGAGATAGAGACAAGCGGTAGTTAGCTTGCCAAGGCGGTCGACGGTGGTATTCCGACAGCTTGCGGTTTAGCCGAGCCAACCCTGGGAGGAAGATGCTGATGTAACCTACAACACCTTCGGTAGGCGGCGAATCTTTCATAAGGAGACTATGGTATCACACAGGACTCGGTTTGTATCTCGTTATCTCATGTTCACGTTTATGTAATCTGTAACTTGTTTCAATTATGCATTGTATTGTTATCAATGAAATTGTTCTCTGGAATAATTCTATATATGCCGAAATTTTTCCAACAGTTTTAATAGTGGAAGAGGTGTTGGCAGGGGTAGTGGAAGAGGGAGAGGTGCTGGCATTTGAAGTTGGTTTGAATGTGTGAGAGGTGTTGCAAATGGTGGAAGTGGGAGGGGTGCTACAAATGGTGGAAGTGAGAGAGGTGTTGATGTAAATGGTGGAAGTGGGAGAGGTGGTGCAAATGGTGGAATTGGGAGGGGTGGTGTGCTGCAAATGGTGGAAGTGGGAGAGGTGGTGCAAATGGTGGAAATGGGAGGGGTGGTGCTGCAACTAGTGCAAGTGGGAGAGGTGGTGCTAGAAATGGTGGAACTACTAGAGATGCTGCATGGAAGGATGCAACTGTGGATGGACAAGCAAGGAAGAACAAGGAATCAAGCTTTTCTAACATTCTAGAGAAGCTGAAGGCCAGAAAAGTGGGAGGACCAACTTCAGGGAGGGGTGCAACACATTAGTTATAGTGTGTTGCCAAAAATTGTAATCCTAATCCTTTTAACTAGCTAAGAAACTCTTGTAATCCTTTTGATTGTTGGAAATGGTTGTAATATGTGTTGGTTAACTGTATTGGTTGTAATCTCTATAGTAACTCCTAATCCTTTTGACTGGTGGTGGTGATGACTGGGAATTATGTTATTTTGCTGCATTGGTGATGCAATTTTTTGGGGATATGGTAGTATGAAGTTATGAACTTTTGTTTTGTTATGCGTTGAATATGTATAAACTGTTGTGATACGTTGTGCATTGATAAGTAAGAGGTGCAACTGGTGCTTTCATTTCATTGAATCAAATTGAGTTACAACTGGTGCTTTGATACTACAGTAACTTGTCATTTGCTTACAAGGGCCACTAGTGTGACCAACAAAAATAGATTAGACACAATGAGGCAACCAAATACAACCATTTGTGATCTCCATTTGGTACAGCCATCACCACCCTTGGTTGATTCACAGGTGCTCCTCTTGCATGTGTTCGGATGCATATGTGTTTATCTTATCTAAGTGTTTCATACTTAGTTCATTGTTCTAGACACGTCACGTTGTTATCCAAGTGTTTCATACTTGGGAGCATTTATTCATATGCATCTAAGTTTCTGAATCCTAAGTATTTCATAAGCAAGCACTTCGTACTTGCTATAAGTTTCTCATATCTAGCTAAACAGAATGTTCAGCTTGTTCATACTTAGCAAGTTGTGCATATTTACGTATGCAATACAAGTTTTTTCATACTCGTACAATATTTAATACAAGTTTGTTCATACTTGTATAATCTAAGTTTCCCATACTTAGACAGTTAATACGTGTATTCGTACGTTGCAAGGCATTCATACCCATTCTAAGTTTTTCATACTTAGCCAATCTAAGTTTCTCGTACTGAGATAGTTGATATGTGAATTCGTGCGTACCAAGGCATACATGCCCATTCCCTGCTCCCCAATACGAAAAAAGGAAAACAAGGCCATTGTTTGTATTCACAGAATAAAAAACAACCAGAAAAAACGGGAAACAAAATTTCTGAAAAATCAATATATTGCAGAAAAATGTGATTGTATTTATAATCCTTGAACTCAAGGGGGTGTTACGCGTACCCCTTGCAACTAATTAAATAAAAAATAAGGGAATATTCTTCATAATTCCCACACAGTTACGTGATCCTAAAACAGAATAAAAAGTAAAACGAAGTCTTTTAAACAAAGAACTTTCTCAAATTATGGACATTCCAGGGTCTTGGCACCGGGTTCCCGCCCAGGTCTGCCAACTTATAGGCCCCAATGCCCACAATTTCAGTCACTCAATACGAGCCTTCCCAATTAGCCCCCAACTTGCCCTCGTCTGCCACATTGGTATTGCCAAGCACCTTTCGTAGTACAAGGTCCCCAACACCAAATTCCCGTGGGTGAACGTGTTTGTTGTAGCTCTTCATTAGCTGTTCTTGGTAAGAGGCTAAATGCACCAGGGCCCTTTCTCTCCTTTCCTCAGCAAGGTCGAGCTCAATTTCAGGGGCCCTGTCATTTCCTCCACTCTCAACCAACGCAATCCTGTTGGTTGGAAGACCAACTTCGAGTGGTATAACTGCCTCTGTACCATATGCCAAAGAATAGGGGGTCTCTCCCGTAGACCTCCTAGGTGTTGTTCGGTGTGCCCACAGCACCAGTGGTAACTCATCGGGCCACTTCCTTTTTGCCTTATCCAACCTTTTCTTGATTCCATCAAGAATGGATTTATTGGATGCTTCTGCTTGCCCATTACTCTGAGGGTAAGCTGGAGTCGAATAGTAGTTTCTTATCCTATATTAGGAACAGAAAGCTTTGAATTTCTTTTGGAACTGTGCCCTGTTATCTGTAATCAAAGAATAGGGCACCCCAAAACGAGTAATTATGCTTTTCCAAACGAACCTTTCTATCATAGGCTCCGTTATCTTGGCCAATGGCTTTGCCTTAATCCATTTAGTGAAATAATCTGTTGCTACTAACAGAAATTTCCTGTTCCCAGTTGCTTTGTGAAGTGGACCCACGATGTCCATCCCCCATTGGGCAAACGGCCAAGGGCTAGTCAATGGTACCAGATCCTCAGTTGGTGGTCTAATCATTGGTGGTGAAAACTTTTGGCATTTCTCACAAATTTTCACATAGACTTTGGCATCGTCCTGCATATGTGGCCACCAATACCCTTGGGTTATTGCTCGATGGGCTATCGATCTGCC
Source organism: Rhododendron griersonianum (assembly GCA_018127125.1). Taxonomy (NCBI): domain Eukaryota; kingdom Viridiplantae; phylum Streptophyta; class Magnoliopsida; order Ericales; family Ericaceae; genus Rhododendron; species Rhododendron griersonianum. The sequence goes on from CM030794.1 coordinate 35,200,032, forward strand.
TCCTGCATGGCTCCCACAAGTCCTTTCATGAATCTCGTGAAGGAATTTTTGCACCATTTCTGGGTGCGCACAAAGCAAATAGGGTCCAGTAAAGGATTTCCTATACAACTTCCCTTCTGGGACAACCAAAACCTTGCACATTTGGTCTTGACCTTATGAGCTTCTTTTTTATCAGAAGGGAGAGTTTCATCTCGTAAAAACTCCACAATCGGATCCATCCAACTTGGTCCCTGGTTCACGTCCAAGACCAACTCCACACTTCTTCCAATGCTTGGCTCACTAAGATAGTTGACTGCTACCTTCCGTTTGAACTCAGTTGGAACAACTACAGCCAACCAAGCCAAAGAATCTGCATGAGAATTCTTTCCAGAACTTATCTATTCAATATATACTTTTTTGAAAGTATCGAGCAAGTCTTTGGTTGCCTCCATATAGGCCACCATTTTCTTACTCCGGGCTTCGTACTCCCCGGACAGCTATTCACCACAAGCTGTGAATCATAGTACACCCTGATTCTTTTCACCTTCAGAGTCTTTGCACTTTTGAGGCCAATCAGGAGAGCCTCATATTCTGCCACGTTATTCGATACGCTGAAGCCCAGCCGAACAGACAACTCAATCATTACTCCTTCAGGGGGAAAAAGTACGATCCCAACCCCTGAACCAGTGTTACAAACCGAACCATCAATAAATAACTTCCATTCCCATGGGTCCTGTTCGGCTGGTTGCTTGTTTTGTTTCACGGGCAGCCCAGGTGCCCCTTCCCTTCTCATGGGTGGCGCTGGGGTGCTACTGCTGGTGAAAACTCCACCACAAAATCAGCCAACACTTGGCCCTTTATCGCAGTGCGCGGCTGAAAATCTATATCGTACTGACTTAACTCAACGGACCAAGTTGAGATCCGCCCTGAGAAGTATGCTTTTCGTAGCAGTTACTTCAATGGGAATTCAGTATAGACCACAACCTTATGGCTCTGGAAATAATGAGGTAACTTCCTTGTAGCTGTCCTTAATGCAAGAACCAGCTTATCAAGGGGCAGATATCTCGTTTTCGCATTTAGCAACGTTTTACTCACATAATATACTGGATTTGTTCGGATCCCCTATCCCTTAATAGAACTGCACTCACAGCATGTTCAGAAACTGCTAAGTACAAAACCAAAGACTCACCTGGCTCTGGAGTTGACAGAAGTGGGGCTTCTGCCAAATACTTCTTCAAATCCTGGAAAGCCTGTTCGCATTTTGTTCCCCATTCATATCCTTCTCTTTTCTTCAACAACTAGAAAAAGGGCCTACACTTATCACTTGACCGGCTAATGAATCTATTGAGGGCTGCTACCATCCCAGTTAACCTTTGGACCTCCTTCGTTGTCCTAGTGCTCTGTAGCCTTTGTAAGGCTGTTATCTGATCAGGATTTGCCTCAATCCCTCTTATGGTCACAAGATGGCCTAGGAACTTCCCAAAACCAACTCCAAATGCACACTTCGAGGCGTTGAGTTTTAGTTTGTACTTTCTAAAGATCTCGAAGGCCTCCTTCAAATCCGCAATGTGTCCCTGTCTGGTTTTACTCTTCACCACCATGTCGTCAATGTAAACCTCCATAGTTTTGCCAAGCAGCTTTTTGAACATGATGGTCACGAGTCTCTGATACGTTGCCCCTGCATTCCTTAGCCCAAAGGGCATGACACTATAACAGTACAACCCTCATGGTGTAATGAAAGAAGTCTTCCCTTGATCAGGCCCAAACAACTGGTCAATCCTGGGAAGAGGGAAGCTATCCTTTGGACATGCCTTGTTCAAGTCTGTGAAGTCTACACAAACACGCCACTTTCCATTCTTCTTTTTCACAACTACAGTGTTGGATAGCCACTCCGGATAGTATACCTCTCGTATTGCTTTGGCTTCCAACAAACGCACCTCTTCGATAACAACATCAACATGCTGCACAGTTGCCCTTCTCTTCTTTTGAATGACAGGCTTATGCTGTGGATCTACGTTTAGGTGGTGGCAGATCACATCTGCATCAACTCCAGGCATCTCCTCTGGTACCCATGCAAACACATCAATATGTTCTTTTAAGAAACCCACCACTTCGGCTTCTTCTTCTGCTGGTAGTGTTTCTCCAATCAGAAAATACCTTTCAGGATCAATCTCGTTGATCTGTATTTTCTTTAGGCCTTCCACTACCCTTTCTGTTGGGTTTCTTCCGACGTCCTCGATAGTCGGTTGATCCGGTACTTCCACCGTATGAACTTGATGGGCCTTTAGGACTTTCTTGATGATGGAAATTAAGCACTGTTGTGCTACCTTCTGATTACCTCTGATCTTCTCAACCCCATTAGATCCTGGGAATTTCACCATCTAGTGATAAGTAGAGGAAACAGCCCTCATCTTATGCAACCAGGTCCTCCCTATAATCGCGTTATAGGAAGAAGGAACATCTACAACCAGAAAGTCAGTCCTCAAGACTACTGATCCAGCCCGAACAGGCAATGTTACCTTCCCAAGGGGCCAAATGGCTCCTGCACCAAACCCAACCAAGGGTGTTGTTGATTACTCCAGGTCTGCCTGAGCCAACCCCAGTTTCTTGAATGCATCGTAATATAACACCTCTGTATAGCTCCCTGAGTCTACTAGGATTCTCTCAATGTCATATTCCCCAATTCGTAGGGTTATGACCAAAGCATTATTATGGGGCACTTGGATTTCTCCCAAGTCCCCATCTGTAAAAACTATGCCCTCGTTGCATATGTCGTTTTCTCACCCTCTCTTATTTCCCAACCGCATAACATGCTGGTTGTGCCTGACTTGCCTTTGGAGCAGCCTAACCTCATTCCTCGTATAAGGTGTGGCCAATCCATGTATCATATGGATTATCCCTGTAGGATTCTGTTCGTAATCCATCTCCATGGCTTTCCCTTTATCTTTGGGGTCTTCCTGAATGAACTCCTTGAGGTAGCCTCGAGAGACTAGATCATCAAGGTGCCTCTTGAACATCTCACAATCTTCAGTCATGTGGCCCCAATCCTTATGGTAGCTATAGTGCTGACTCGTAGCACATTTTGCATCCTTATCCCCTCCTAGACTTAGGGGCCACTTGAAGTAAGGCTGATTCTTTATTCGATAAAGAATCCTATAGATGGGCTCTTTCCAAACCGTAGTAATTGAAAAGAAAGACTTAGGATCAGGTGCCTGCTTTTCCTTATACGGCTCTTTCTTAGCTTGCCCGTACTCTTTCCTTTCTCTATAGGTCTTGGGCTCTTGTTTATCTGCTTTCTTGGCGGGTGTCTTTGGCTGTTTGGCGACAACCTTGCCATCCTCTCGGAGTATGTCATCCTCCATCCTGGCATGTTGCTCAATCCACTCCATTAGCCTAGCCAACGTTGCTACTGGATGCTTGTTCAGTGACCGGCGTAGCTCTCCTCGAACAGGCAGGCCAGTTTTGAATGTAGCAATCGCATATTCCTCACTGCAACTGTCAATTGCATTGAAAGTTTCCCAATATTTCTTAGTGTAGTCTCTGATCGGCTCGCTTTCCCCCTGCTTCATCGTGGAGAGGCTTTCAAATGTCTTGGGAGCTTTCCTACTTGTCAAATACCGAGCAGTAAACTCTTCGGCCAACTGCGTCCATCCCCATATGGAGCGTGGTCCCAACTTATGGAACCAAGATAAGGCTACCTTCCCTAAACTTGATGGAAATTATAGGAAAAACCATTGCATAAGATTAGTTGCTAAATATTTGTGGGTGTGGATTCCAAAACCTTAGTTACTTTTCTCAACCAGCAATCTCACTATTTTTCCGTGCTAGTTTAATTATTATTTTGTCATTGCTTTATTTAAATTCTTAGTTTAAAAATCAATCGCACCTTTGTTAACTAGGTTAGGGTTTAATCGATTTAAGTTTATCTAGTTTTCCTATAAAAAATCACAAGTCCCTGTGGGTTCGACCTCGCACTTGCATAACTATACTTCAATACGATTCGTGCGCTTGCGAGTACATTAAAATTTCACATCAATATATCTTGGATTTGGTAGAAGAAGATCTAGGTACTTATACATCAATCTCCCTCTCTCTCTCCTATCTCTCTCTCCCTCTCTCGGCTTTCTCTCTCTCTCTCTCTCTCTCTCTCTCTCTCCTTCTCCCTTGTACTAGTAGATATATATATGTATATGTATTGAGCAAGTATGAAAGTACACAAGTACTATATGATCTTACTAGATCTATTAGTCAAAATTCCCTATTAAACTAAGTCAAATTGGCACATGTTCCTTATACAATTTTATATGAAAGTACAAAGAGAATCCTAGGATACTATATAAGGTACTTATATATATATATATATAAGTATATTATCACATGGGAAATCTAAGGAGTGACTAAACTAATAGATTTTTGTACTTGTTAGTAAAACTAGTCTTATTGACCAATGGGTGATATTTTCCCTAACTTTTATGGACCAATGGTTAAAGATGGAAAGTATTTATACTTGAATAATATATATATATATATATACACACACACTTTTAAGCATGTGTATATAAGTCTATATATAACTATATAAGTGTACTTTAACAAATCTAATAAGATATCTTTGGTGGAAAGCCTATTGTCCAATGGATAAAGATTTCCCTAACTTTTAACGTCCAATGGGTAAAGGTCAAGGATGAATTTGGTCCAAAGGGTTCCTTTAGGGTTTGGAAAGGTTCAAAAGGTTCAACTAGGGTTGGAAGTATAATTGGTAGTTAGGTTTTCTCAATGAATTCGTTAGAAGCTAACTAGGCTTGCTAAGTAGGATTTCTAGCCAAGAAAGGTAATTCTAAGACTTCTCAATTAGTAGGAAAATATATTAGACACTTGTCTTTAGAAAATGACTAGATAGCTCGGAGTGAGGAAAATCTAATTATGAAGGATTATTCAAAAGCGATTCAAGATTTTATAAAGGCTTTTTTTTTTTTCGAAGACAACGAGATTTTTTTATTCGATAAAAATCGGAGTTGTTACAGTGGCGGCGCGGAGGGGTAGAGGTGGAGAGAGAGGGGAGGAGAGGATGAGGGATTTGGAGGAGGGGGAGAAGCTGGGAGGGGTGAGTTAGAGGGAGGAGGAGAGAGAGGATTGGGGGGTGCGAGGAGAGAGAAAGGGTGGGGTGGGTATGTAGGTGCGGATGGAAGAAGAGGCCGCCATTGATGAAGAAAGCTTTGAGGAAAATGAGGAAGTCGAAGTGCACTAGCAGAATGCTTTCCATGAGAGGAGGGGAGCTCATTGGCCCACTCAGGGACAGATCTACCTATGTAGCACTGACACTTCGCTGGAAGCACGCAGGGGCGGCTCTACCTTATACCGAAGGAGCGAACCCCTGGTTCAAAAAATGCTACTTCAGTTCTTATCAGTTTTTACTAATTTGAATCACTCCTCACTGCCATCTAAGCTATCACTAAAATATACCTAAGCTTCTTCGTACTTGTTTACAATCTATCTATGAATATAAAATATCACCCAGCTATTCCAATTTCAAAAAAAAATGCATAAGATAGTTGTAAGATACTTGACTTCAATACTTGACTGCATATGCGAAAATCCCACCGGCCTCAATAACCGGCCCGGCATCCCCTTTCGGCTTGAGCCCGTAATCCTTCCCGGTCGTATGATTAATCAACCTCCCCAACCCCAACTCAATCGTCACCACATCCTCGGTCCTACACGCCTCGCAAACCCTAACCCCCGACTCCAACGGGTAAACCTCCCCGGTCGCCAGTGAGTTTCGGAAGAATATCCTTGCGTACGACTCCGCAACCACGGCCGCCACACCGGCCACCCCTAACGCCACGGGCGCGTGCTCGCGGGAGGAGCCGCAGCCGAAGTTGTCGCCGGCGATGAGGATAGAGTACTTGGAGGTGGTCTCGTCAGGGGCGATGAATCTGGTCGGGTATTCGGCGGCGGGGAGGCTGATGAGGGCGTAGGAACCAAGTTTTTTGTACTTGTCGGGGTTGGAGGGGACTAGGGTTAGGTATTCGGTGGGGACGATTTGGTTGGTGTCGATGTTGTCGCCGACGACGTAGCAGAGTCCGTGGAAGGTGGCGATGGGGGTATTGGGTGAGGGGGTGAAGGAGGAGGTGGTGGCAGCGCAGAGGGGTAGAGTCAGTTTTGACGCGGAGCAAGGAAAATTTCCGATTTGGGGGTTTGTCAGGTCACCATCATCTCAACAAATTAAGCAAAATGTTACCAATCCTTGAGACCAAAAAGATTAAGGCAACTTGGACATGTCTATCATCTGTCATTCTGTGCAGTAATTAGGCGAAGTGATATGGTTACAGTAGATGGTAGCACTAAGGGGAGGGGTAGACCAAAATTAACTTAACTACTAATCCTTAATATTATCTTGGAGCAAAACAAGATGGGGTATTACCTTAACTACTAATCCCAACACCATACCATTCCCCCTTACCTCGACATCCCTAGAAACAGTAAACCGGCTCAAACGAGGCCCAAGTCTCTTTTCCACCCCTTCCTACAGTATAAACATTAGCAAACGAAAATGGGACCTATTCTTGCATAGACTATAGCATATGAGGCTCTAGGTCTTACTATGTATGTTCAACTTATTTCTGAGTTCAGGCTCTAACAATCACCTTTGCTCCCCTAAACATAACAAACAGTGATCTAAGTGCACCAGCCACCTCCAAAATAATAGTGTAGACATCCCAATTTGGCTCAACGATTATTTCAAGTCCCACCTTGGGGACCATCCCGATGATGAATATGATATGTGGTTATTGTGGTTGATGTCATGAAAGCCTTAGGAACTTTGTGAAACTCTTAAGGGATTAAGGAACACTTTGAAATAGGTGATAGGGGTACCAAGCGATACTTAGAGTGGATAGAAATGTGTTTTAGCCTTGGTAGCATCGTCGATCTTCAAATAAGTCTGCTATCATCCCATTTTTCATAAATTAAACTTCCTTATTTTTGTGGTTGGATTCCACCATCTTGTAGTACTTCCAAAACCCTCTTTATAGATATATAATAAGTCTTAAGTCAATTTGAAACGAGGGAGATACGAGAATTTTACCAAAACAATCCATTTTCTGACCCACTAAGGGTAAAATTGTCATATCTTTTGATGTACTAAATATATTTGATCCAAACTACTTGGGTTAGAAAGTAGACTCAACAAGCTTTTCGACGGTCCAAAGAACACGCAAAAACGAGTTCGGGAATGTTCGGAGCGAGCCCGCAAAGTTTGGCCTTTTGCTGGAAAATCCTTTCCGCGGCCGCGAAATCCTTTCTTCGGCCGTGAAATCATTTGGGCGGCCGGCATACCGATGTTTTCCAGATTCTGGAATGTTCAGCAGCTTTTCAATCCGTTTGCCCAAACCCTAGCAGCCACGAACCATTACTTCGGGGCTACAAATACACTTACCATAGAGGTCTTATTGCCCTAGAACTCCACTTTGATTCACGCCATTTGATTGGCCGGAGTGAGTCACCAATTGCCTATATAAAGGGCCTTAGGGCCGGGTTCCGAAATAACAACCACGAAATACACATCTCTCCACTCCATGATCCGCCCCCAAACTCTACAGAAATCATCTCCAAATCTATAATCTACAAAAGTGACGCAAAACGAACAAATGCGATATTTTTTGAATAAATATAAAAATAATCAAAATGAATTAGTAGGCTAACTAGGCGCATTCCTTGTTCAAAAAATGATTTGGTTGTTGGTCTGCTTCAATTTAGGGATGGGGTGTAATACAATTTTGATAGAGTATTTTCATAATCATTGGACATTTTCATAATCAAATTTTATTCTTTGTTTGTTTGTCCATATTTTATTCGAAGATGGAGCATTTTTTATAACCCTTGCTTGTATAAGGGTTAAATGGAAATAGATACTTTCAATCCTATCATATCCAATGTAAAATAAACATGCAAATAACAATCCTCCCTCCTAATCCCGTGCAAAACAAACATGTTCATAGGATTGACCTTCTCATTAGCAATCCCATCTTACTACCAATCTCAATCCTAATCTCATCTCATTACCAATCTCACCACATCTAACTCATTTATCAAACGAGGCCTAAAAGAAACGGATAGTTTAGACCAAACCAAACCCGCTAATTTTGGTCGGCTAGCTTTTCAATTAGTTTCAGTGTGTTCAGGTTCGAAGTACTACTATGTAAATTGATTTATGGTTTGATTGCAGTTCAAATGATTCGTAAATCAACAAAACCGATCGATTTGACCGAATCTTTAACGTTACTGTTACTAAATTTCCTGGTTTCTTCTCAATCGACGGGGATGAACCAATCGACAGAACAGAATTTGATGTTTGCTGGAATGTGGGTGTTTTGTGAAGTGGTGTTTGGTTACTTGCCGTATTTCAGGACTTCTTTGGAAGCAAACGTAGTAATATGGGGTGAAATGGAATGGAACTGAAGACTTAACAAAAGAAACTTTTATTGAATCTCCAAGTAGAAGCACAGAATCGACAGGGTATGACATAATCGACAGAGTACAATTTACTTAGCAATTACTCCTACTCCTAGAAAAGAAAAGATAAAGGCCTATTGGCGTTGTTTGTGTGTCCTTGAAACTGCTACTAACTTGTACTTAAATAGGCCTCCTTCAATTCGAATTTGAATACTCCCTCCAAAATGGCAGTTATTTCCTCATGTCATGCCTTTGAATAACTCCCACGATCAGTGAAGCAAATAACTTCCACGTTGTGGAACTGCTCCATATATGACTAAGCAAAACCGCCCCCACGATCACGGGGATAACTGCATATATCTTCTTTTAACACCTGTAAGTGAACCGTCAACAGAAACAAGTCCAATAATACTTAGTTGTTAACAGAAATACACCACATATTGGCCAATCGACGGGAGGATAATGCTTAAAACCTTATCATGGTTTTATTTTATTTAATCGAGTTTGCTTAACTTAAACCCATGATATTAAGGCAAACTAGAGTCACCTTTCAATTTCCAATAATATCACTATTTTCCATGCCACGTGTCACCCAATCGACGGGTAAAAAGAAAATCACAGTTATGGAGCAAACAATGCCCCCCTTATTTAGTTAAGTTAAAAATACTCAACTTAAGTAAATAAATCCCCTAAAGTCGTGCTCGACACATGGGGCTTCTCAAACGTATACATACCCCTTACTGTAAAAGTTAGGGCACAGTTATTATATTTTCACTTCTTCTTTGAAAAACTTCTCCTGTGATGGCGCCCAAAAAAAGCTTCGATAAGCAAAGCAATGGCAACCAAAGCTTCATCAACTTCTCAGTCGACTAAATCGAAGACTTCCCAGTCGAAACAATCGAAGAAACAGAGTCCCTCAAAACCTAGGGTTCCTGTCGAGACCAATCCTTCGAGGTATCCTCAATGCCTCAGAGAGGCGGAACAGGTGAACCAATACTTTGTTCCTATAGTTAACAATCCCACCATTTTACACTTGGGCCGATTTATTTTCCTACCGCCCCTGAAGCGTTGCCAACATACTACCCAGTAAATATTGATGAACCCTTATTACTTTCGCTCCCAGGCCTTCATTGGACTGGTTGGAGCACGAAAGGATCAATTCGATCATGGCCAACCGTTTTTCCATCTTGGGGAAAATGGGTTGGCCGAATGAAGGCATATTTTTTCTCTGAATGGCTAGAAATGAACATCTACGAAGCCATCGATCTTTCCACACAATCCATGGAATTGAACCCCAATTTAATTGCTGTTGCCGCTTGCTTTTGGTCCACCTCTTCAAATGCTTTTATATTTCCAAATGGGCCAATGTCGCCCACAGTTTTGGACATTATCCACCTTACCGGTTTGTCAGGTGTGGGTTTGGAAGTAAATACTGCGCTTGATCATGAGCCATATGAACCACTGTTTGAATTCAAGGGTTCGAGTAGTTATGCTAACTTCTTAGCTCAACACATTGGACCTGAGAATACTAGGCCTTCATTTCATGAGAAGATTGCCTTTTATCTATACTGGCTTAACAAATATTTGTTGTGTGTTTCGGGTGTTAAGATTACCCAAGAATATGTTCGATTAGCCACCTGTTTGGCTCAAGACAAGAAACTTGCTTTGGCCCCTTTTGTTTTGGGTACTCTTTGTAAGGGCCTTTGGACTTTTGTTCAGAATAAGATTACCAAATTGCTGTGGTGGTCCCTTTTGGATACTTCAAGCATGGCTTTATGCCTACTTCCCGTCGGTAAGCCCCTCAGTTGCTTCTTAAAAAGGGAAGATGGTGGGAAATATCTGAGTTATGCTGAGCATTTATTGTCATATGAGCCCAAGAATGAAGATTCTTCATTCAAGAGATATTTTAAGGTCTTTTTTCAGTCTAAGATTGGAGAGCTTCCAAATTGGCTTCCTTTCAAGGAATGCCAGTACCCTGCTTCTGAGAAGATCAAGCCCATCCTTCAATTATTAGTTCCGGTTCAAATGGTGAACAAATTTTGGGCTAGCATTTTAATCTCCAGATTTATTTCTATAGGATTCTCTGCATCGACATCTCACTTCTCTAATTGCAGCTTTGAGGTATATATGCCTAATCAGTGTGCTAGGCAATTTGGATTGTCACAAGGGATCCCTGTGCCTTATACTCACCCTCGGATTAAAGATTTGGCTAACACCAGACCTAGTGTGACCCAGATTTCCCTCATCAAAGAGCTGGTTGGGCAATTTCAAGGAACAAGATCAGGTTATATATTCAGAAGTTTTGTTAATGAACCTTCATCCACTCCTGAGTTCAAAACATTCTGGAAATTTGTTAGACCAACACTTTTTAACAAAGATTTGAGCAATTGCCTTTCAAGGCTTGATCCAGATACTCATTGTGGGCAGCATGCCCTTGGAGAGAAAGGATTTTGTTCCTTTTCGCCATTGCGGCCCTTTTCTTTTTGGAAATCGAGGGAGCACGAGCGTAGAGGCAAGCGCTCGTAAAATACAGAGTCGCCACTTGAGTTTTTGAAGGTCCGACACTCAAGGAACCGTATTTCGAAGCACCTGCCGCGCTTTGTTTGAAAAAGTTTAAGGAAACCAATCCGTCATAACCATATTTGGGTTCGGGAGCCAGGTTAAGAGAGGGGAAGGGTTTTAAGGCACCCCTCTCGCCCAATCCGGAGATCGGTCTCTACTTAGGCATTTTTATGAAAACTTTTGTGATTCTTCTTCTTTTTGATTATTTTTAGCCAATTAGGGTGGGGGAACAGTTAATCGGGGATTTAAAACTGTAGCACGTTTGCAGGATATGACCAAATAATAGCATGGATGGATGGAAAATTGAATAATAAATGGGATTAAACCCAAAACATTGATCAAACACCAAAACAGTGCCTTGGCATGGTTTTATCACTAACAATAGCCAACTTGCATGCATGGATGAACCTGCATGCAAGGGAACTGTCGCGCAATAGAACCATACACTCGCGCGAGTGTTGATGTCTCACCAACAGTTTGAATTTCATCCCCTTTTGGGCTCTGGAAGGACCAGTGCACACCCAGGGGGCAAACCAAGCAGTTTATATGTAATGAATCTAAACTAAATATTACAGACAGATTGAAAATGAAACTAAATAAAATGGAAATACAGCCCCTAAACAGTGGGGGAATAAATAGAGGCCAGGGGCCTAGCTGCCCATGCAAGGGCCATTTCTGGAATTCAAAGAACCATCGCGCGACAGAGAAAGAGTCTCGCGCGATGCTCCTGACTGGACTTCCAGGAATTGCTTTGCATGCTTGGGGTCCTGAGACAGGTTCAGGGAATCACCCAAGGGCATTCTAAACTATTTAAAGTAGTAAGCTGAGCTACTGTACTTATTTTTGACATGCATCACAGTGATCTATATTGGAAAATAAATTACAACAGGCATACTCATAATGAAAACAATAAATGACCAGCCTCCCTTCCCCATGAGGACCATTCTCTTGCTGACAGAACTGTCGCGCGAGTATAGTGGACCATCGCGCGAGGGTTTGGCTGTCAACAGCTTCTTGTAACTCTGCTGACTTTAGGACCAGGACTGGTATTGATTTCCAGCCTTGGCCCTGTCAGCCCCCCTCAGGGATTAAAATAGAAACAGGCTAAATGTTATACCTTTGCTTGAAAAGGGTTTTGGAAAATGGATTGCTTGAGTGGTGTAGCCTTGCAACTAAGTGTGTATTGAACACTAGATTTGAAAGACTAGGAAGTGGTTTGGGTTAGTAACTTTGTGCTAGAAAGAACTTGTTTGCTTTGTAAAATAGTAATTAACCTTGTTAATCTTTTTTTTGGAACCCTTAGCATGGAAGACCAATGGGGGTATTTATAGGGAGAGTGAGTGGGCTAGGTGGTGGCCAAACTTGGCTTTGCAACCACCCAACAAGGCTGGTCACAACATGGTGGAAAAGCTAGCCAACAAGGTGGTGAAGTGGTTGGGAGGGGGCATGTGCCAAGAACCTGCCAGAACACTGTTCAGCTGAGGAAAACGGGGTTCCAGCCCATGGGGACCCATGTGACATCCAATCATCACAAATCCAGCTGGATTGTGTGATAATGACAGGGGGGAACTGTCGCGCGAGGGTTCGGAACCATCGCGTGAGGGTCAACAGTCAACAGTTTGACTTTTACCACACCTGTCAAGCTGAGTATCGCGCGAGAAACAGGAAGAATCGCGCGATGGTCAATCCTGACTCTAGGGTTTGACTGAAGGTTCAGAGGGGTTCAAAAGGTTCAAGAAAGGTTCCAAACGCTCCAAGCTCAATCCATTTCCCAAACTCAAGCCCGTTTGATTCTATTTTATCATCGGAGAAACAAGAAAACCGTAAAATAAAGTAAAACAATTGGGAGATCCAGATTGGGGTGTCTACACTCATCAATCAGGTATTACATCTACTTTTGTTTAATTGCTCAACTCAACGTTTTCAGTTATTAATTTCATGTTATTATCCTCTTGCTAGCTTCTATTCCCAAAGAGATTCCTATCCCTAAGGAAGCTCCAACTCCAAAACCAAAGGGAGGGGATAAGGGAAAGAAAGTTACGACTGCAGATGACTTGTCCAAGCTAAATAAAAGAACTCGAAGTTCTCAAGCTATGGATGTTGCTCAAGGTCTTCCATTAATGGCAGATGCCATGAAGAGCTACAATTCCCAAGATCAGCAAAAGGAAGTAGCTGATGATCTGGAAACCTTAGGGTTGTATCAAAGAGTATGATTCTTAACCTCGATATTATTTGACCATTCATTCATTATATTTGGCCACTCTTTGATTTAATTGATTCTTATCTCTTCCTTAATTCAGATAACTAAAAGGAAACTCAAGCTACAAGCAACATCTGATGAAGAAAATGGTCAGGACAAAGGCTTAACTACTGACCTTTCAAATGTTGTGAAGTCTCCATCCCCAAAGGATATGCTTGCCGTTCCTGCACCATCACCTCTGAAACCTCAAACTCAAACAGGCATAGAGGGTGCAGATTCTGAGAAAATTAATGAAGCAAAATCATTAGAGTCAACAATGCCAACTCCTGCATCTGAAGTAGCTGGGTTAGCACTTGCAGAAGAGGTCATCAAGGAGTCCCCCAATATCCCTACTGATATCCAAATGGCAAATGAGCCAATCATTAGTTCGATACCAGAAACTCTTGTGCAAGAAGGAGTATCCCCAAGAGATGATGAAACCCCTCTTGATCTTAATCTTGATCTTAAGCTTGATCTCAATCCTGGTGACCATGCATCAACCATACCTCACATGAATCAAGAGGGTGTTGACACTGACAAGGGTAATACAGAACTCAACCCTCCTAATTCTTAAGAAATCGTGGAGAAGGTTCATACACCATCAGCTATTATACTTGATCAACATGGTGCTTCTCAGTCGACAAAAATTATTGGAGCTCAAAAGCAAGCACAAATGACTGAGACCCTCCCCATTAATCAAGGGATAATTTCTGAGACCCCTATAACTTCACCTTCCTCTGTCAATAAGGAAGGGAATCCTGATCCTGTTTCAGACCTTGATCTGATGTTCAGTAAAGCCAAGACTTATTCTGAGTCTTACTCCAAATCAGTGTCTGAGTTTTCTAAGTCTTTGACTCCATCTGCTTTTTACCATCTTAGTGAAGAGACTAAAGATGAGGTGAAGTCTTTTTTCAGAATGTTAGAGCTTCCTTTGGTAGAGGTTGCCACTGATCATATTTGTAGAGACTTGCAAATTTATTGTTAATTCGAAAGTCGTTTAACGGTTAATGGGAATCGTGTAAATTAATATAGTTGTACGTACGTTTGTGGGGGTGTACGGAGATACGTATTCGGGTGTGTATCGGACTCTCGGAGAATAGTAAAATGTTAGTTTTGAGGTTTTATTGATGTTTGGAAGTGTGGGTAGCAAGTGGGGTTTGATCTGGTAACTGTTGCAAAAATTCATTTTCTGCCTTGCTTGAACCGGTACTAGTTGTCGCCCAGTACCGGTACATGATGTCCAGAAGTTATGTTTTCTGACATTTTGAAGGCTCATGAACCGGTACTGGGAGTCGCCCAGTACCGGTACAAGCTCTGTTTTCAGCACGCTTTTTGGACCATTATAAATACCCCTTTATGTCATTTCTCACACCCAAAGGCCCCGAAATTAGATCTCAAAACCCTCTCTCACCCACCCAACTCCAATCTCACCCAAATCTCTTGATTTCAAGTTCAAATCTTCAAGATCCAAGGGTTTTCTTCATCAAAATCACTTGAATCTCACATTTGGTGAACAAGGGGTAAGTTTCTTGTTCTTGCTCTCACTTTGGGGCTCTCACCCACGTTTTTCTCTCTCTCCTCTCGATTATTGGTTGATCTTTGTTTGTTCTTCGTGTTTTTGGACTTTATTCACTATAGATCTTGCATCCAAGCTCGGGTGAGGCTTGTTTTTGGAGGATTCAAGTTCAATCCACTTATTGGACCTAGGGTTTTGCTCAAAACCCACTTGGGTAGGGATTTCTCTCATTCTCTACATGTTTTGTGGCGTGTGCATGTGATATTAGTGTTTGAATGCTACGTATGGTCCGGGTGGGACATTTTTAAGCTTGTGGATTGCATAGGCTTATGAGTACTAAAACTTCGTCTTAATTGTTGTGATCCTTGAACTGTTGTGATGAATTTTAGTGTTGGTTACGTAGTTGTTGTTGTGTGAAGTGGAGTATTGGTTTATTGTGACGCAAGGGGTGGAAACACAATGTCGCAAAGTGTGGAGTATAATTGTGACGCAAGGGTGGAAACACAATGTCGCAAGGGGTGGAAATTGGTTGGGAGAAATGTATGTATGTCTGTGTGTGAAAATGCTTCGATGTTAGTAATTGGCATTGATACGTGTTGTCATTGAATTCACCATCTAGCTAAATTCACCGTATCCATGCATAACACCTCATTACATATAGATTATGTAGAGAACTTCCTACTGGGCTCGTGTAGCTCAACAAAATCCTTCTTTTCAGGTTTAAACGCCGGTCAATAGCGTGCATGCTTTGAGCATTGATATGTGAAGACTTTTGGAAGCAAACTTGACTTAGTTACTCATCCATCTTTGAATTTAGTTTATTTTTGGATTAGAGATGGCCTTGTAACTAATTTTGCTTGAAACGATCTTTTGAGTAAAGTTGTAATATTCTTAATACTTGTACCTTAATCGAAGTTTAATTTGGGCCGGAGTGGGAAGGTTGTTTATTTTTAGATAGATGAGGATTTGTTGTGTAATTAAACAGGTGGGAACTCTCTTTTGGGGTATTATTTACTTAATGCGAGGATCTTTTATTGAAATGGTTTATTTATTTATGTTGAAAATCGAGGGCATGACAAATTGGTATCAGAGCGTCTAGGTTTGAATACTTTGAGACCGTGGGGAGACTTCTAGTCTCATGGGTTCAAAAGTCATGCCATTTGCATAACATATGTGTTTCTATATGAATTGATGTTACTTGGCTTATTTGGCGTTGCATTTCATTATGGTAAAATGGTGTAGAATCGATTTGGCTCTTGTTGGGATAGTTGGGGTTTAGACCTCATTAAATAATGTCGTCGTTAATGAGTTTCTCTTTCTTATAACTTTGTAGACACCCCAATCTGGGCTTCCAGATTAGTTCACTTACGGTTTTTGATTCCCCGATGATGAAATGGATCAAGAACACCCCGGGAATGTCGAGTGTTTGAGCTTTGAGTGTTTGCAAACCCTTGAACCTAACCTAGCCTAAGCCACTTCCAAAAGCCAAAAACCCTATTGATGTGTGCCAGGGCACAATCATCGTGCGCCAGGGCGCAACCATCGCGCGCCGGGGCGCATCGTCGCGCGACGGTTTGACTCCATCGCGCGATGGTCAACCGGAGCATTGACCAGCGCGCCAGGGCGCACCATCGCGCGCCAGGGAGCATTGTCGCGCGACAGTTTGGAACCCTCGCGCGACGGTCAGAACCTGTCCCCATCACCTTTATTCAGCTGGGCAGCTTAATCACCAAGTAATCCCCAGCCAGCCTCGTGGCTGACTGGCCTCCATTCTTTGAACCAGAGCTGCCTTTCCATTAGTGGAAGGTGCTAAGCCTATAAAAACCCCCCCTTGTTCATCTTTCAAGAGGTTAACAAATTTTGGCAATCAAAGGGTCTTTGCTTTGTACTCTTTTAAGCTAATAAAAGAGATACAAAGACACCCTAAGAACAAAGCTTGTTCTTCCTCCCCATTTTCACATTTCAATCAAACCTCAAACCCAACCTCAAACTCAAAGCTCAAACACTTTTCAAACCTCAAAACTCAAAGGTATATCTTACCTTTATTCTGCTCTCTGTTCTGATCCCTGAGGGGGGCTGGCAGGGTCAAGGCTGGTAATCAATACCAGTCCTGGCCCTAAAGCTAGCAAGGTTTCAAAAATCGTGGCCAAGCAAACCCTCGCGCGATGGTCCCACTCACTCGCGCGACAGTTCTGTTTGCACGAGAATGGACCACGTGGGGAAGGGATGCTGGTCTTTAAATTTCTTGTTGTATTCATAGTCACTTTCAAGTCTTTAAAGTATTAGCTCACTGTTGATGCATGTTAAAATCAGTTTACTGCTTTTCTTAGGGCTTAAATTGCTAGCTTGCATTTCAATATTAAGTTCTGTTCTGTTGGAATACCCCTGGGATCATTCTGGACCTGTCCCAGAACTCAGAAACGTGAAAAACCAGACACTGGAAAGTTGGCTCGAACCCGCGCGCGTTGCACCCAAACCATCGCGCGATGGTCAACGCTCCATTTGACCAGCGCGCCAGGGCGCAATCGTCGCGCGCCAGGGCGCAACCATCGCGCGCCCGGGGTGCACCGTCGCGCGACTGTTCGGAACCCTCGCGCGATGGTTCCATTCTGTTCCCGATCAGTGGCTAGCCTTGCATGTTTAACTTGGTTTTAGGCTATTATTTTGTCCCCAACCTGTTTATGGGGTGTTTTTGTTTATTTATTAGGCTTTTCAGCCTTTAAATTGTATATTATGACTGCATAAACTACTTGGTTTGTCCTGGGTGTGCACTGGTCCTTTCAGAGCCCAGAGGGTTTGAGAATAAGAGCTGTGGGCTTAAGCTTACTGGTGCGCGCAGGTCTTGTAGTAGCGTGCGCAGGTATGATCAGCATGCATTGACTTGATCAGTGCATACTGGTTACCTCTTGCGTGCGACACTCCAAAACAGGAGCTTTCCAGTCTGTTTAAACTCCCACAGCAGTCTGTTCTCATCCTATACTAACTGCTCATCCATGCTATTTTGATCACATCCTGCAAACATGTTACAGTTTTAATCCCCGATTAACTGTTCCCCCGCCCTAACTGGCTAAAATTGATTAATAAAAAAAGAATCGCAACGTTTTCAAAATGCCTAAGTAGAGACCGATCTCCGGATTGGGCGAGAGGGGTGCCATAAAACCCTTCCCCTCTCGTAACCTGGCTCCCGAACCCAGATATGGTTATGACGGAGTGGTTCCTTAACTTTTTCAAATCAAACAGCGCGGCAGGTGCTTCGAAATACGGTTCCTTGCGTGTCAGACCTTCAAACCCGAGTGGCGACTCTGTATTTTCGAGCGCTTGCCACCTGCGCTCGCGCTCCCCTCGATCCGAGGAAAGGAATGGAATCCTTTTCCTCAGGGCATGCTGCCCACAGTGGCGACTCTGCTGGGGATAATCGAACCGATATTAATCCACACTTAGAGTTTAATACACTTGGGAACAATCCCTTAAAAAGTCTGTCAAAACGGTTAGCTTCGCGCTGCCGAAGGATGGAATGGTGATTTAACAGGACCTCGTGTCCGGCCATTCTAATCTGGGGCTTTTTTGATTGTTCACTTGCGTAGTTTCCTCTAAAGATGGACTAAATAAAGTGAGCCAAATTTGAAAAGGCATTTTGCGATTTTGCGATTCTTCTTCTCTTAATCAAATTCTAGCATCTCATTTGCATCGATGTGGGATAAGCCTCGTTGGATCGTTTTGGCAATCCGGCACGGTTTACCGGAGCCCGGGGACCCCGAATGACCAACAACCTTCGACGATGATGGGTCATGCTACCATTCGACTGTTACTCTGCGAAAAACACGGGTAACGGGAGGTATATCTGTGGCCCTAGTCCGAGGAACCTGTTACAAACCAAAACCGGCCTTTTGCATAAACAAAGCATTAGAACTCTCCAAACTAGGACAGGTACCCACAGGTTAAGACCTATGTACGTCTAACCCCATATACTGTCTACGTGTTACTGCTTTCCCTATCGCATGCACTGTACATACACTGTTTTGCATAGGAGCATGCTTAAGGCTGTTTTGTCTTTCGAGTTTGTCTTACGCTGTCTAAGATGTTGTTGGACCCGATGAGGAGTCGTTCATTCTGTTGAATGTTCGTTATCAATCGCAAAGTCCTTAGTTCAATGAGACTTTGAGAAATCAAAATTTACTACATCCTTGGCTCATGCCCGTTTAAGGATTCAACCGACAATCTGGAACAACAAAGTGGTGATGTCGTGTCGCTGGTGCCACCCAGGTTGAAGTGCGTTGTCACTATACACCGCCGTGTTCAAGGTTAAGGTGCCATGACATCAACACCAAGTTGTTCCAAATTCAAAGTTGAGTCCTCAAAAGGGACTAGCAAAAGATTTAGTCTATTTTGACATCTTTTAGGATCTGTCGATCTACTCAGGGACACATCGCCGAAAAGAATTCTGAGGATTCCGGCAACGTCTGAAACTTGTGAGACAAACTCGTCTCTGGTTCTGTACATGCATGCATACATTCTGTTCTGCGTAGGAGCATGTTTAGGGCGGCTTCTGGATTGTCACTTTTTCGAGTTTGTTTTATGCTTACTAGGACGCTGCTATAACCCGATGAAGAGTCGTGCATCTTGATGGTGCACGTTGTTAGTTTTTCAAAAGTCCTTAGATCAGCGAGACTTTGAGAAATCAAACCTTACTAAATCCTTGGCTCATGCCCGGTTGAGGATTCAACCGAACATAAGGAACCACAAAGTGTTGATGTCGTGATATTGATGTCATTTTGGTTATCGTGCTTCGCACGTACACCGCCCCGGCTAAAGCACGTTGTTGCTCACGCCACCCCGGTAAAGGTGTCACGCCATCAATACCGAGTTGTTTCTAATTCAAAGTCGAATCTTCAAAAGGGACTAGTCGAAGACTTAGTCTGTTTTGGCATCTCTTAGGATCAGTTTGATCTATTCAAAGGATACACCCTCGAAAAGAAATCTGAGGATTCTGGCAGCGTCCGAACATCATGAGACAGACTTGTCTCTAGTTCTAGAGTCTAGGGTGGACACCGACGACGATGTATGCATTGCATTTTGCTGCAGGAACGCCACTGAGCTTTCTCTTACTTTACTGTCTAGTTTTGGAGCCATTGCACCGAGCAAGAGAGTACCGAAAGGAAGAGCCAAACCTACTTGGGAGCGTCTTCAGAATCCGGTTCAAAGACTTGTCAGGCTCGAATCTCAGTCAGTTGCAACGGAGGTTTCTCCAGGTTCATTGTTGGCTGCCCTACAGTCGGGTTCGCCATCGATTTTACAAAGAGCCACGCCGTCGGCTTCCCCTTCTTCAACATCTTCGAGGCCAGCTATGGCAGATCAACCGCTCACTCTGGAAACCATGCTTATGAACCTTCAGGATAGCATCACCGCTATGCAGCAAAGGGCTGTCCAGACCGATGCTTCCATCACCCGTTTGAATGACCTTATCAACACTCGTCTTCCACCTCCTCTCGAAGAGGAAGGCGAGGACGATGAGGATGCTCATGAACAACCTATCTTGGTCCCAGATCCGAATCACGAGGGGCGTCTCATTGTTCAGCTCAACCCTAAGGAGGCTCGCGCACCTGCTGCAAACACAAATCCGGCAGGTGGCAAGCCTGATTTGAATCCCGATATGGTTGCACTTATAGCCAAGATGGCTAAGCTGGAAAAGGCTGTCACAAAGTCTGAGAAAATCAGTGCAGGGGGGATTGATCTGGATCGTCTCTGTTTGTACCCTAATGCCAAGCTCCCTGACAAGTTCAAGATGCCTGACTTGGTTAAGTTTGACGGGAGCGGTGACCCCAAAACTCATCTCTATGGCTACCATGCCGCCATGAAGCTGCTGGGTGTGGAAAGTGAGGCCATGTCTCAGCTTTTTCCTCAAACCCTCTCTGGGCCTGCCTTCCACTGGTTCCTGTCGCTCGACATCGCCAAAAGAAGTACTTGGGAAGACATAGGGGCTGCTTTTGTCTCACAGTATAGCTACAACTCTCAACTCAAGATGACTATTCGAGAGTTAGAATCCACAAAGATGGAGGAAAAGGAGTCCTTTGCGGACTTTGTTAAAAGGTGGAGGGCCAAAGCCGCTCTAATGACTGAGCGCCCTAGCGAAAGAGACCAACTCCGCATCATCTCCCGCAATCTTCAGCCAGACTATGCCAGGCACTTGGTACTCGCTCAAGCGACCGCCAACTTTGAGATCTTCTTCGATTCTGGCCTAGCCATTGAGGATGCGCTGCAAGCTGGAATCCTGCCAAGGGGCGAGTCATCTTCCATCACTCAAAAGGTTAAGCCAAGGGCTATAAGTTGGAGCGATGCTCCAGCTTCCAACTCTAGTCGTGCCGCCGATATCAATCAAATTCCAAGCGCTCAAAGCCTCCGATCTCGAACACAACCCCGAAGCTTCTCTGCCTTCGAGGCATCTCTGTCCGCAGTGATGGAGAAACTTGTCAAGTCCGGGCATCTCAAACCTTTGACCCCAACTTCCCCACCCAAAGTCTTACCTGCCGGTTACAATCCCAACCTTTTCTGTGCCTTCCACCAAATGCCTGGCCATCTCACTGATAACTGCTTGCGTCTCCGACATGAGATACAAGATCTAATTGATGATGGCACGGTTCAAGTTCCACCAAAGCCCAACGTCATTTCCAACTCCTTACCTCAACACGGGTCTGACCCTCTGGTTGGTCAGGTATCTATAACCTCCACTCAGATCAACCCGAGCTCCACCATATTCAACCCTAGCCACCATATCGTCCCAGCAAATCAACCCAAACCCATCGTATCCATCCCGTCTGAACCGGAGGTTAACATGATGGCTATAGGTTGGACAGTCGAAGCTTTCTCTGCCAACACCTGAATTGACAGTGATGAGGGGCTTGCAAAGGAAAGGACCGTTTGGCTGAGGTCCATCGTTCAAAGGAGCATCAAGTAGGTTTGGCTGAAGAAGCTGAGGAAGCCGAAGTGCTGTTGCTTGGGCCTAACACCTGCTGGATCCTATCTCTTTTTGTGGAAGCTATGGGTAGCTTTTTAACAATTGCATTTTCAAAACCACGTCTAGTTTGCATTGGCGTCTTGTCTGAGTCTGACACAGAGTCTTTTGCGTTTGTCTAAGTCTAGCTCTGAGTCGGAGGTTGTGCCTCTTGGCCCTCCACGTCGTAGCTTTTGTTTCAAGTTTCGAGTCTGCTGTACTTGGCAACCCCGAGGGTTTTTATGATATGCTTTATCTTGCTTCTACATGCTTCGCTGGCTTTTATATAAACTGTGTCGACCCTGATGACGAAGGGATAGATTTCGATGAGATCATTCCTAAGGAAATGTGTTCCCTCGCCGAAAGGGAAGACGAAAGGCATGCTCAGCCTATTAAAAGAAGAAGTAATTTTAAATAAACTTGAAAGACAAGTATAACCTCCTGAAAGGTTCAAATTTGGTTCAAAGCCGCCCCCAGAGGAGCATTGTGCCCGGTCAGACAAGTTTGAAAAATTCATAGACGTCTTGGCATGGTCTCATCAAGTCACGCCTCGCGTTGATCCTGAGACAAAGAAGTATCAAATCCCCTGATACCGGGTGCCAATCCAGAAATCAAAAACACAGAAGGCTCCGGGCCTTGTACCATGTTCAAAGCAATAACAGTGGCGTTCTGCCAAGTACAAATGAGAAAGTGTACAAAGCGGTCCGGAGCAAGGCATGCCAACTGAAGCACTCTTGACCCTGTGTCATCAAAGCCATTTTATCTAGGGCTGCAACCAAAGGTCTTCGACCTCGACAGCAACAAATTCAATACCCTGGGTCAACCTGGATCAATTCAAATGTTGTTTTTCCCTGTGAGAAGCTCGTTGGGCTGAAAACCCCAAGGGTGGACAGTTCCAAGCAAAAGTTAGAGCAGCCTGCTAGACCAAAACCTATGAAGGAGGTTTAGGCAAAAATGAATAGGCAATATTCAAAAGCTCGCTAGACCGAAGACCCGAATGGACGGTACTAGGCAAAAGTTAGAGCGTAAAAGGAGAGGTAAATATTCGAGAGTTAACCCTTGGCCTGAACTACGTTCTGACCTGATTCCCTAGCTTGGGATACGTAGGCAGTCTCTCCTCGAGACTTGGTCACAAATCTATCAATTGCATCCATGGTTGACATTTTGGTACACATCAAAGGTCGAAGAGGATCGAAGATCAAGACAAGCTTTATTGGAGGAACCAGAAGGGGGAAAACCTTCGTCTTTCAATTTTATTACCAAACTGCTTCTTCAATTTACAGGCTGAGCATAAGTCTTAAAAATAATTGAAGCATCAAAAACAGAACGAAATGCTGGCGAGGCCTTAACAAGCTCACAGTTTATTCTAAGTTCAGCGAAGTCTGGTGTAAGCAACCGCAGCGCGTTTGTTCAAAGCGATGCGCGTTGGTCTCAAACCTGCGCATGCTTCTTGCAGCAGGCAGTAGCAGTTGGCTACTACCCTCGAATGTCGTTCCAGGGGCTTTTGCCAAGTCTTGTCAAACCATGCAAGTCATATGGACTTAATGTGACTGCACGGGGGTGTCGGTTTCAGTCCGGGCCTATACGAGTCATAATTTGCGTCTTATGTCCGTTTTTGCGACATTTTTCCGATTTTTCAATCAACTGTCATTTCGGGATGCTTTTCTTGATTTTGTTTGTACAGGTCTTTGTACCTTTTGCATCTTTCATAAGTGTCAGTTCAGGAATATCGTGAGTTTTGGCACATTAATGCCCAAAATTTCATTATATTCTATGTGTCTAAGGGTTCGCATTGTACCCTAGGGCTCTGTCTCCCGTTTCGTTCGAGCTAGGCGAGTCTGTACATATGTGCGCGCGTCTGTGTGTCGATTCAAATCACTTGTCAATGCAAATTAGATATATTAGTGGTTAGTTTTTGCATTCTCTTCAACACTTGCAAAAAGAGAGTCAATAAACTGGAAAACGCAATTGTTACATTGCTACCCTAGCATCCATAATTCACAAGCAGCAGAATCTCTTGAAGCAGCAGGGGCACATCAGCCCAAGGCCAAGCAAGGCATCTCTGGGGAACATCCACCCAAGCATCGAAGAGGGGGCACGCATGCCCAATGTCATTGCTCAAACGTCAATTGGGGCACGCTGGCCCACTCAATGCCTTTCTATCTGGGTGCATATCTCAGAAGCACAGACAGTACGGTGATGAGGCTCAGTGGTAGTCCTTAGGTGTCGTTGTCCTTCTAGGAGCCACCCTAAGCTTGCATCTGCATTTTCAATATTTTATACATGTCATTGCATATTGTGTGTATATCAAATGTTGAACGCAGGAAAAATCCATCAAAACGACAAAGCAAGCCTGCCCGGTATCGAAGGCAGCAAGTAAACAGCCCAGCAGTTGTCACCAATTTCTCCCCAACTGCAGTCCGCCTTGCTTCTATCCATGATATCCACTGTTTATGCTACTTGGATCAACACAATGACAGCCGGTCCTGTCCAATCTTCAATGGCTCGATCACTTTTTATAGCGATCCGCCAGTTCAAATCAACGACAGCTGATCCTGTCAATTCCCCCAACGGCTTGATCACTCAGCATAATGATCTCCCCGTCCGCTTTCACCGACAGCTGATCCTATCAATTCCCCCAACGGCTTGATCACTCGGCACAATGATCTCCCCGTCCGCTTTCACCGACAGCTGATCCTGTCAATTCCCCCAACGGCTTGATCACTCGGCACAATGATCTCCCCGTCCGCTTTCACCGACAGCTGATCCTGTCAATTCCCCCAACGGCTTGATCACTCGGCACAATGATCTCCCCGTCCGCTTTCACCGACAGCTGATCCTGTCAATTCCCCCAACGGCTTGATCACTCGGCACAATGATCTCCCCGTCCGCTTTCACCGACAGCTGATCCTGTCAATTCCCCCAACGGTTCGATCATTTATACTAATGATCCTCCATTCCAGTCTTCAAACGGTTCGATCATTTATACTGATGATTTGTCCGTTCAAAAACCAAAGCGCGTCGAGGCGTTCAAACCGTCAGTGTTGAGGCATTGGCAAATCAAATCAGCGTCGAGGCGTTCAAACCGTCAGTGTTGAGGCATTGGCAAATCAAATCAGCGTTGAGGCATTCTTCAGTCAGTGTTGAGGCATTGGCAAATCAAAGCGCGTTGAGGCGTTCTTCAGTCGGTGTTGTGGCATTGACAAACTAATCAACGACAGCCGGTCCTGTCAAATCCACAAACAACGACCAGAACATCGTTCGATGGTCCGTTCATCCGCAACTGATTGTTCCCCAGGAGAGTCCGCCTTGGCCCTTCCCGAACGACAATCACCCTCAGTCTAGCCGCAAGTGCATCTTCCAGCAGGCTTATTGCTCTGTCTCGGATGGTCTTTGATAAGGAGATTGGCTCTGATTCCCTACAGATGGAATTCAATCTGCCTGACACGACCTACCCGTGTTTGTTGGAATACTTTGTGCCGAGGATAGCTTGATCCCCAGCAACGACGGCCGGTCCCGTCAACATCTGCAGCGACAGCCTGTCCTGTCCAAATTCAATCAACAAGCGGCGATGCAATCGTCCACTTCTACTTCCATCTCTAGTGACGGTCCGTCCGTCCATTCAACCAATCAGGTTCTATAAGTATGCTTGTCTATTTGCTAGTATGTTCTGCTCTGGATTGCCTTGAGGGGTGTCTAGAAACCTTTGACGTTACTTGTACCAATTCAATGGTGCTCCAAGTGCCATCAAAGGGGGGCTACTATAGACACCCCAATTTGGGCTTCCAGATTAGTTCACTTACGGTTTTTGATTCCCCGATAATGAAATGGATCAAGAACACCCCGGGAATGTCGAGTGTTTGAGCTTTGAGTGTTTGCAAAACCCTTGAACCTAACCTAGCCTAAGCCACTTCCAAAAGCCAAAAACCCTATTGATGTGTGCCAGGGCACAATCATTGTGTGCCAGGGCACAATCATCGTGCGCCAGGGCGCAACCATCGCGCGCCGGGGAGCACTGTCGCGCGACGGTTTGACTCCATCGCGCGATGGTCAACCGGAGCATTGACCAGCGCGCCAGGGCGCACCATCGCGCGCCAGGGAGTATTGTCGCGCGACAGTTTGGAACCCTCGCGCGACGGTCAGAACCTGTCCCCATCACCTTTATTCAGCTGGGCAGCTTAATCACCAAGTAATCCCCAGCCAGCCTCGTGGCTGACTGGCCTCCATTCTTTGGACCAGAGCTGCCTTTCCATTAGTGGAAGGTGCTAAGCCTATAAAAACCCCCCCTTGTTCATCTTTCAAGAGGTTAACAAATTTTGGCAATCAAAGGGTCTTTGCTTTGTACTCTTTTAAGCTAATAAAAGAGATACAAAGACACCCTAAGAACAAAGCTTGTTCTTCCTCCCCATTTTCACATTTCAATCAAACCTCAAACCCAACCTCAAACTAAAAGCTCAAACACTTTTCAAACCTCAAAACTCAAAGGTATATCTTACCTTTATTCTGCTCTATGTTCTGATCCCTGAGGGGGGCTGGCAGGGTCAAGGCTGGCCCTAAAGCTAGCAAGGTTTCAAAAACTGTGGCCAAGCAAACCCTCGCGCGATGGTCCCACTCACTCGCGCGACAGTTTTGTTTGCACGAGAATGGACCACGTGGAGAAGGGATGCTGGTCTTTAAATTTCTTGTTGTATTCATAGTCACTTTCAAGTCTTTAAAGTATTAGCTCACTGTTGATGCATGTTAAAATCAATTTACTGCTTTTCTTAGGGCTTAAATTGCTAGCTTGCATTTCAATATTAAGTTCTGTTCTGTTGGAATACCCCTGGGATCATTCTGGACCTGTCCCAGAACTCAAAAACGTGAAAAACCAGACACTGGAAAGTTGGCTCGAACCCGCGCGCGTTGCACCCAAACCATCGCGCGATGGTCAACGCTCCATTTGACCAGCGCGCCAGGGCGCAATCGTCGCGCGCCAGGGCGCAACCATCGCGCGCCCGGGCGCACCTTCGCGCGACTGTTCGGAACCCTCGCGCGATGGTTCCATTCTGTTCCCGATCAGTGGCTAGCCTTGCATGTTTAACTTGGTTTTAGACTATTATTTTGTCCCCACACTGTTTATGGGGTGTTTTTGTTTATTTATTAGGCTTTTCAGCCTTTAAACTGTATATTATGACTGCATAAACTACTTGGTTTGTCCTGGGTGTGCACTGGTCCTTCCAGAGCCCAGAGAGTTTAAACTGCTTGGTTTGTCTTGGGTGTGCACTGGTCCTTTCAGAGCCCAGAGGGTTTGAGAATAAGAGCTGTGGGCTTAGGATTACTAGCGCGCACAGGTCTTGTAGTAGCGTGCGCAGGTATGATCAGCATGCATTGACTTGATCAGTGCATACTGGTTACCTCTTGCGTGCGACACTCCAAAACAGGAGCTTTCCAGTCTGTTTAAACTCCCACAGCAGTCTGTTCTCATCCTATACTAACTGCTCATCCATGCTATTTTGATCACATCCTGCAAACATGTTACAGTTTTAATCCCCGATTAACTGTTCCCCCGCCCTAACTGGCTAAAATTGATTAATAAAAAAAGAATCGCAACGTTTTCAAAATGCCTAAGTAGAGACCGATCTCCGGATTGAGCGAGAGGGGTGCCATAAAACCCTTCCCCTCTCGTAACCTGGCTCCCGAACCCAGATATGGTTATGACGGACTGGTTCCTTAACTTTTTCAAATCAAACAGTGCGTCAGGTGCTTCGAAATACGGTTCCTTGGGTGTCGGACCTTCAAACCCGAGTGGCGACTTTGTATTTTTGAGCGCTTGCCACCTGCGCTCGCGCTCCCCTCGATCCGAGGAAAGGAACGGAATCCTTTTTCTCAGGGCATGCTGCCCACAAACTTGTAGCTAGATGCCTTCGGGAACGCATGCTAGAGCAGGTGAGGCCGAGAGTCGAGGTAGTCGTGGCCGTAGGGGTGGCCGAAGGGAGCCGGTTGAGGATGAAGTTAGCCATCATGGTGAGAATCCGAGTGAGAATCCGGGGGTAGGGGCCGGTCATGGTCAGGGAGCGGAGGAACCAATCGTTCAAAACCCTTTTGCTAGGGACTTTGTTGCGGCTCTTGCGGCCGCTAACCTTCTAAACCCCGTGCCGAGGGAAGGTGCCGAAAGTCATGCTTTGTTGGCTATGAGGGAATTCAGCCGTAGGAATCCACCGACGTTTGATGGGTCGAGCAGTGACCCTCTTGTGGCCGATCACTGGCTAGCTCAGATTCAAAAGCTTTTTAGAGCTCTTGGGATTAAAGAGGATGATTTGCGAGTCAAAATGGTGGCCGTTCAACTTACCGGGGAAGCTAATGAGTGGTGGGAGTCAGTTCTAAAATCGAGAAAGGATGCGAGGACGGCGGCGAGGACCGCAGCTCAAGCGAATGAGCCGGATGTGGAGAATCTAACTTGGGCCGAGTTTGAAGTGCTCTTCGAGGAGCAATACTTTCCGGAGACTAGCCGTGACCAGTTGAGGGAGGAGTTTGAGAAGTTAGAACAAGGGAGTATGACCGTATCGGAGTACGCTTTAAAGTTCCAATCTTTATCCCGTTTTGCGCCAGAATTGGTGGCAATTGAAGAAAGAAAATGTAGGCGGTTTGAAAGGGGTTTGCATGATACAATGAAGAAGTTTGTCGTGGCACAACGCAAAGGGAAGTTTTCTGAGGTTGTAGAGTGTGCGAGGAGTATTGAGACTCCTAGGGAGGTGTTGGGAAATCCTAAGGCTTGGGAACTGAGACAATCGGTTGGGGGTGTGAGCTCTTCGTCGGGGAGTTTTGGTAGTCAGGGGAAGAAGAGGCAACGAGATCAATTTTCGGCTTCGCAGGGTCCGTCGAACTTTAGACCTCCATCTTCTTCGTCGTTTGGGACTCGGGGAAATTCGAATAGGCCCTCGGTTGTGTGTCACGAGTGTGGTCAAGCGGGACACATTCGTGCTCAGTGTCCGCGGCTTTTGGGCACATGCTTTACTTGTGGGAAAGCCGGTCATTTTGCAAGGAATTGTCCACTTGGGGAAAGGACACGAAGCGAATCGGGTTCGGTGCAGCAACCGAGGGGTGGTCAGAGTTCTGGTCGGCAATCATTTCGAGGTGCTCAGAGGCAACAGCAGTCTCACTTCCATCAGGCCACGTCAGCTTAGGGGTCACATGCTGAGAGAGGAGCGAGTTCTTCGACGCCTACTCAGGGTTTTGGTCAACGTGGTGGTCATGTTCAGGGTCAGATGACTCAGGGTAGAGCCTTTGCTCTCACTTCTGCTATTCCGCCACCACCTCCTATCACTTCTCAGACCCCAGAGACTTCGGTTGTGAGGGGTACATTTCTATTGTTTAACTCCTTTGCTAGAGTGTTATTTGATTCTGGAGCATCGCACTCATTCATTGCTGCATCTTTTGTTTGTGCTTTGGAATTGGAAACCGAGAAAATTAGTCCTCCGTTGTTTGTTGAGACACCTATAGGGGGTAGGTCGCCGTTAGATCGTATATGCCGGGATTGTGAACTTATCATTCGAGATCGTCGTTTTACTTTTGACTTCATCGTGCTGAATATGTCGAGTTTTGATCTCATATTGGGAATGGATTGGTTGTCTACGTTCCACGCTACCATTGATTGTTTCAAGCATCGAGTCCGTATTTGTCCACCTGGGGGTCCTTGTTTTGAGTTCTTTGGGGAGCGTCGGGAACCGTTAGAGCCGTATTTGTGTGGGTCTCGGGAACTGGAGTCGATGTATGCCCTTTTAGCAAGTTTGGCCTTAGATGAGGATGTGTCCGCGCGTGGGGAGTTGCCCTTTGTTGTTTGTGATTTTCCGGACGTGTTTCCGAAGGAGTTACCAGGTTTACCACCTGAGAGGGAGATTGAATTTTCTATTGACTTGCTTCCTGGTACCGCTCCCATTTCCATGCCTCCTTATCGTTTCGCACTCACCGAGTTGAGAGAATTGAAGACACAGCTGCAGGAGTTGGAGGGTTTGGGGTTTATCCGTCGAAGTACGTCGCCATGGGGAGCACCGGCCTTGTTTGCTCAGAAGAAAGATAGGTCGCTTCGCCTATGTATTGACTATCGTAAGTTAAACCGTGTCACTATTAAGAATAAGTACCCTATGCCTAGAATCGATGATTTATTCGACCAACTTCGAGGCGCAACTTGTTTTTCCAAGATTGACTTGAGGTCCGGTTATCACCAATTGAGGGTTTGGAGGGAGGACATTCCTAAAACTGCTTTTCACACTCGTTATGGCCACTACGAATTCGTTGTTATGCCCTTTGGATTGACGAACGCACCGGCGACGTTCATGGATTTGATGAACCGCATCTTTCGTGCCTATCTTGATCGTTTCGTGGTCGTCTTTGTGGACGATATCCTTATCTACTCGCCTTCGGAGGAGGAACACCAAATTCACCTAACTATCGTTCTTGAACTCTTGAGAGAGCACCAATTGTACGCCAAGCTTAGTAAGTGCGAGTTTTGGTTATCCGAAGTTAAGTTTTTGGGTCACGTTGTGTCGAAGGATGGGGTGTCCGTTGATTCGGGAAAGATTGAGTCGGTAATGAGTTGGCAACGACTGAAGAATGTGTTTGAAATCCGTAGTTTCTTGGGCTTGGCCGGGTACTACCGTCATTTTGTCCTTGATTTTTCTCGTCTAGCGGCTCCGATGACCAAATTGACTCATAAGGGAACCCGTTTTATTTGGAATGACGCATGTGAGAAGGCCTTTGAAGAATTGAAGAGAAGGTTGACTACCGCGCCGGTTTTGGTTGTGCCCGAATGGGAAGTTGGCTACTCGGTGTATTGTGATGCTTCAAAGGAGGGGTTAGGGTGTGTATTGATGCAATTGGGGCGAGTGGTGGCGTACGGATCGCGGCAATTGAAAACTCACGAGCGGAACTATCCTACCCATGATTTAGAACTTGCGACCGTCGTTTTTGCATTAAAGAGTTGGCGACATTACCTTTACGGTGAGCGGTTTGAGGTGTTTTCCGATCACAAAAGTCTTAAGTACTTGTTTTCTCAAAAGGAGCTCAATCTACGTCAACGCCGTTGGATGGAACACCTAGAAGACTACGACTTTGAGTTGCAATATCACCCGGGAAAGGTGAACGTTGTAGCGGACCCATTGAGTAGAAAATCGACGTACCTCGCAAGTTTAGCTATCCATGAGTGGAAAACGATGAAAGATTTGGGTTCGTACGCATTGCATTTTGAGGAGATTCGAGAGGGAATCACCTTATGTAATTTAACCGTTCAATCAACCTTGTCGACTCGAGTAATTGAGGCCCAACAACAAGATGAAGAGGCGGGAGAGTTTCGCACCAAGTTCCTTAGCGGAAATGCTCGAGAGGGGTGGATGATTTATGCCGATCAAAGTTTACGATACCAAGGAAAGTTGTTCGTACCCATTTTGTGTCGGGAGGAAATCTTGAGAGAATTTCACCATTCACCGTTAGTCGTGCATCCGGGAGGAACAAAAATGTATCATGACTTGCGTAGACAGTTTTGGTGGCCGGGAATGAAGAGGGACGTCGTCGTTTTTGTATCCAAATGTCTTACGTGCCAACAAGTGAAAGCCGAACATCAACGACCCGTCGGAGAGCTACAACCACTACCTGTGGCCAAGTGGAAGTGGGAGAACGTGACAATGGATTTCGTTACCGGTTTGCCGAGGTCGCCGAGGGGGCATGATGCCATTTGGGTGATAGTTGATCGATTGACCAAGTCAGCGCATTTCTTACCCATCCAGGTTTCGGATTTGATTGAAACGCTTAGTCGATTATATATTCGTGAGATTATCCGCCTTCATGGAATTCCCGTCTCTATCGTGTCGGATCGAGATCCGAGGTTTACCGCGCATTTTTGGCAAAGCTTGCAAGCCGCTTAGCGGCACCAACTTATTATTT
Source organism: Rhododendron griersonianum (assembly GCA_018127125.1). NCBI lineage: Eukaryota > Viridiplantae > Streptophyta > Magnoliopsida > Ericales > Ericaceae > Rhododendron > Rhododendron griersonianum. Next base: position 35,231,685 of record CM030794.1, read on the forward strand.
AGCACCGCGTATCACCCTCAAACGGATGGGCAATCTGAGAGAACGATCCAAATTTTAGAAGATATGCTTCGGGCTTGCGTTATGAATTTTTGGGGAAGTTGGGAAGATCACCTACCGTTAGTCGAATTCGCGTACAACAATAGTTACCAATCTAGTATCGAGATGGCACCATATGAGGCTTTGTATGGGAGACCGTGTCGATCACCCGTTTGTTGGACCGAGTTGGGCGAGGCTACATTGGTTGGGCCGGAATTGATTCAAGAGACTTCCGAAAGCATGAGAGCGATTCGTCTACGACTTCTTGAGGCACAAAGGAGAACCACCAAGCAAGTTAAGCTGATTCGCCAACGGTTGATAACCGCGCAAAGTAGACAAAAGAGTTATGCCGATCGTCGTCGACGACCGTTATCATTCGAAGTAGGGAATCATGTTTTCCTTAAGGTGTCACCACGTCGGGGTTTGTCTCGTTTTGGTCAAAGGGGGAAGCTTTCACCGCGTTTCATTGGACCGTTTGATAATATCGAGAGGATTGGGGAAGTCGCATATCGGTTGGCTTTACCGCCGAGGTTATCGGGAGTTCACGACGTATTTCACGTATCGATGTTGGGAAAGTACGAGCCGGATCCGTCTCATGTCTTAGAGTGGTACGAAATGGAGTTGGAAGTCGATACATCTTATGGGGAGGAGCCGATACGTATCCTAGATTCGCGTGACCAAGTCATAAGGGGCAAGACCATTCCGTTAGTGCGAGTTCTTGGAGTCATCTCGGAAAGGAAGAGTCGACGTGGGAAAGGGAAGACGAGGTTAGGGAGAAGTATCCGCATCTATTTTCAAGTTGAATCAATGTAAATCCCGAATTTTGGTTTTGTGAATGTTAATTTGATTGTTACATGACGTGTATTGTGGTATAAACATGGTTGTTTGATGCATGAGTATGTTTGACTTGGATTGTAAATTTCGGGACGAAATTTCTTTAAGGAGGATAGATTGTAGAGACTCGCAAATTTATTGTTAATTCGAAAGTCGTTTAACGGTTAATGGGAATCGTGTAAGTTAATATAGTTGTACGTACGTTTGTAGGGGTGTATGGAGATACTTATTCGGGTGTGTATTGGACTCTCGGAGAATAGTAAAATGTTAGTTTTGAGGTTTTGTTGATGTTTGGAAGTGTGGGTAGCAAGTGGGGTTTGATCCAGTAACCGTTGCAAAAATTCATTTTCTGCCTTGCTTGAACCGGTACTGGCTGTCGCCCAGTACCGGTACATGATGTCTAGAAGTTATGTTTTCTGACATTTTGAAGTCTCATATATGAACCGGTACTGGGAGTCGCCCAGTACCGGTACAAGCTCTGTTTTCTGCACTTTTTCAGCACGCTTTTTGGACCACTATAAATACCCCTTTATGTCATTTCTCACACCCAAAGGCCCCGAAATTAGATCTCAAAACCCTCTCTCACCCACCCAACTCCAATCTCACCCAAATCTCTTGATTTTAAGTTCAAATCTTCAAGATCCAAGGGTTTTCTTCATCAGAATCACTTGAATCTCACATTTGGTGAACAAGGGGTAAGTTTCTTGTTCTTGCTCTCACTTTGGGGCTCTCACCCACGTTTTTCTCTCTCTCCTCTCGATTATTGGTTTATCTTTGTTTGTTCCTCGTGTTTTTGGACTTTATTCACTATAGATCTTGCATCCAAGCTCGGGTGAGGCTTGTTTTTGGAGGATTCAAGTTCAATCCACTTGTTGGACCTAGGGTTTTGCTCAAAACCCACTTGGGTAGGGATTTCTCTCATTCTCTACATGTTTTGTGGCATGTGCATGTGATATTAGTGTTTGAATGCTACGTATGGTCCGGGTGGGACATTTTTAAGCTTGTGGATTGCATAGGCTTATGAGTACTAAAACTTCATCTTAATTGTTGTGATCCTTGAACTGTTGTGATGAATTTGATAGTGTTGGTTACGTAGTTGTTGTTATGTGAAGTGGAGTATGGGTTTATTGTGACGTAAGGGGTGGAAACACAATGTCGCAAGGGGTAGAGTATAATTGTGATGCAAGGGTGGAAACACAATGTCGTAAGGGGTGGAAATTGGTTGGGAGAAATGTATGTATGTCTGTGTGTGAAAATGCTTCGATGTTAGTAATTGGCATTGATACGTGTTGTCATTGAATTCGCCATCTAGCTAAATTCACCGTATCCATGCATAACACCTCATTACATATAGATTATGTAGAGAACTTCCTACTGGGCTCGTGTAGCTCAACAAAATCCTTCTTTTCAGGTTTAAACGCCGGTCAATAGCGTGCATGCTTTGAGCATTGATATGTGAAGACTTTTGGAAGCAAACTTGACTTAGTTACTCATCCATCTTTGAATTTAGTTTATTTTTGGATTAGAGATGGCCTTGTAACTAATTTTGCTTGAAACGATCTTTTGAGTAAAGTTGTAATATTCTTAATACTTGTACCTTAATCTAAGTTTAATTTGGGCCGGAGTGCCAAGGTTGTTTATTTTTAGATAGATGAGGATTTGTTGTGTAATTAAACAGGTGGGAACTCTCTTTTGGGGTATTATTTACTTAATGCGAGGATCTTTTATTGAAATGGTTTATTTATTTATGTTGAAAATCGAGGGCGTGACAATATTCCAGCTTTCACTAGCTGTGTAAATCATCTGATCAACAAGAAGGTTCTTCCGGACCTAGAGCACATTGAACTTGAAGAGCTTTGGTCTGGTCTAAGCAAGAACTTGCCTGTTGCAGCTTATTGTCAGAAAGAAATGAAAGAGAAGCTAAATATCATGGATCAGTTTGCCAATACTTCTGGAAAACTTGATATAATGGGAAACTCCATTTCTCAGTTGAAAGATAAGCTGCATCAGTTGGATGTGGAAGAAGCTGGATTGATTGCCCGTTTGAGCAAAATCAGAGAAGAAAGGGTATCCTTGCTAGCACAGAAAGAGCTTATCAACCATGAACTAGCTACCATTACTCCTGACGAACAAGGGATTAATGCAATGATATCTGTGACAAGAGATGACTACTTGAAGAACCAGTCAAGATACAAGATCATAGAGCACCAGTGGAATTATTTTGTCAAATTTTTCATGGAATTCAAGTCAAGGATTCAGTAGTCTTCTTGTAAATGATTACATTATGGCCTATTTTTGCCAGGCCTTGTAAATTGTTGCTATCTGATTTTCTTTTAATGAAGTTTAGCCTATTCTGAGGCTTTAGTATTCATTTCCATCTGTTTCAGTTTATTGTCATTCTAACTGTCAAACTTGTTGATATAAGCCTGAATTGATAAGGCCGAATTTTCTACCAATAAATATCAACTGAATCTTATATTTCCAATACATACTGGCAATTATAATCAATAATTATCCCAAATCGATGGGGCTAATCAATCAAAAGTTTATTTGAATTACCGAGTAATGTTAACCTTTAATAATAATAATAATAACCTTACTCAAAATTATTTTAAACATCAATAAACTGTTAAATGACTCTCCCACTTCTCTTTTCTAGTGGGGATCATGGGCAGTTATCTCTTGGGAACTGAATCGACAGTTCAAAGAGACTCTGAAAACTGAAATGGCAGTTCCACGGATTATTGGGAAACTGAATCGCCACTACACTGACAGTTACCAATACGTCTTTAAATTAGACATTAATCTCTCTTTCTTTTCACCTGTAACAAATTAAACCTTTGTTTTTCCTTTCAACATGGCAAACACAAACAAAAACTCTGCAAACATTGTAGACACCCCAATTTGGCCTAACGATTATTTCAAGTCCAACCTTGGGGACCATCCCGATGATGAAATGGTTACAGTGATTGCTGATTGACTTCTCGAGAACCTTAGGACTTTCGGTAAGAACTTTGAGCCACTTAGAGGACCCAATCCAGAGCCATATAGCCTTTCAGACAGAAATACAGATGTAGACACCTCCCAGACGGGACATCGCCATACAGATTGATCGTTTGTTTGCTCGTTTGGTTGCTTGCTTCATAAACCAAGATCGTGGATATTCCCATGGCTAGGAACATCGCCACACGATAGCGGTTATCATCAAAATAGAGTCGCCACCCAGTTTATTAAAACTAGGAAAATAGGTAGAGATTCTGTAACGACCCTGATTTTTGGTAAATAAAAATTTCGTTAAATATTTGAATTTTATTTTAATTACTTGGTGTGGGAGCGTGATTTATCCTTGAACCTTCTGAACTCCTTCTCGATGCTTGAACCGTGCTGATCTTGAGCGACGACGCCGTGTACCTGCAAACCGGAGGATGGTGTACCTCCGGGTAGAAGCTCCGACGATCTAGTCAGAATCGGAGGGAGGAAGAAAAAGAAGTTTGAAGGGAGAAAAATATGTTTAAGAGAGGAGAATATCTAACCCTTTCCCAAAAAGGGGTAGCTTGCTATTTATAGGCAAAAGATTTGGAGTGCTGAGCAAGGTGGAAGTGTATTGTACACGCATCGCTACGCTCGGATGACGTCATACGTCAGAAGCACTCGATGGATATTTGACTTCAAGATCTGCAGACCCATGCTGACCCACATGGGCCAGAGTCAGAGATGTCCCATCGGTTATCAAAAAGGCGTACACGCTTATCTCTGCCACTATCAGCAGAAGCTTCCAGAACGTTTTGCCGTCGCCTAAACTAGCCGAGGAATCCATCCGAGCAGAGGATCAGCCGAGCACAAGACTTGCTCGCCAGACAATTCCTTCGAACAGGAAGATTGCCCATCCGAGTAAACAAGACATATGCCGAGAAGGGGCGTTGTGTTTTCGTTCGGAGAACCAGCTAACGCTCGGTAAACGCCCGCAAGGACGACTAATGTTCAGTGAGTAACTGGGATGACGTGTCGCGTTTGACTTTTCTCACACAGACGAATTGAGACAACTGGACCATGGGCCCACAAGGTTAACCTGTTGACCCCTTTGGTTCTTCGGATATTTCGGCCCACTACACTTGGGTTTCTATTTAAAATTTCTTTTTAAATCTCAAAAATCAGTCGTTATTGATTCTAGACTCATAAAAATAGTTTTCTACCTATAAAATTATTTAGTCATTTCTAAAGACAAGTATGCTTATGAAAGCACTTGTATATTTTTCTAGTATTTGAAATAAAGTCTTAAAATTATGTTTATTGGCTAAATATCCTACTTGGCAAGTAGAATTAGTTTCCAACTAGTTAGTTAGCCTAACCTAAGTACCCATTGACTTAGTTACATCCTCCTAACATCCTAGAACCATTGGACAATATGAATCATCATGAGATGCCAAAAGTAAGACACGTGGCTTGGAGTAATGATGACTTTTATGACAAGTTACTTTCTAGGAAAGCATGGTTCACTTTAATCATTGCACCTCTTTAGTCTTTCCTTGTTCTTTCCATATATAGGCTTATATATATATGTACTTAGCCAAGGGAGAGAGAGAGAGAGAGAGAGAGAGAGAGAGCCGTGAGGAGAGAGACAGAGAAAGGCCGAGAGAGAGTGGGGAGGAGAGAGAGAGATGTGTGCATGTGTGTGCTTTGAGGTTTGTACACTTACCCAAGCTACCTCTTCAGCCCTATTTAGCTTAAGTCTATTTATTGACTTGACAACTCATTCTAGTCTTTCTCAAGCATAGAATCCTAGCCCTTAATCATCCTAGATTGCTTTCAAACTAGCCTTTAATCATCCTAGAACCTAGCCTAATTACCCTAAAATTTGATGACAAGGCATGGCATGCCTAAAGAATGATTTGACAAGGTAATGAGAAAAAGGGAGGGGGAGATTTCGGCCAAGGAGGGGGAGAGAGAGAGAGTGAGCTGAGAGGGAGAGGGAGAGAGTGAGGTGGGGTGTGCCTTTGGTTCTTACACAAGCTACCTAATAGCCTTAAGCCTAAACCCCATTTGCCAACCCATCTTCTAGCCAACTTTAAACATGGGAAGACTACTCCTAGGCCTAGCTATCATTTCCCTTTGCTTGCAAGACTTACCAACCTAGGTTATAATCACCTAGAATAGCCTTAAAAGCCTAAGAAAATCTCCATGATCACACCTAGGATGGATTGACAAGGCTTTGGCTTGTTTAAAGGTATGATTGGACAACACATTGGAGCAAATCCATGGGGAGGAGAGAGAGAGAGAGATTTCGGCCAAGAGAGGAGGAAGAGAAGCTCATTCTTTTGCTATAAATAGGACCCTTGCCCAAGCATTCAACTCACAGCTTCACCTTCTCTCTAGAAACCATTTCTGTTTTTCCAGACAGCTTACTGCCCTTTGTAAAACCTCAATTCTCTCCTGCTTAGGGTAGTCCTTAGAACCAACTTCCTTCGGGAAAGTTGTAGAGCGCTTCGAGATCTTCAAGTTAGACTCAAGAACCGCCCTAATCGGTCAAGAAACAACAAAGATATTGGCATCCGAAGTTCAGTAAAAATTCGGATTCCAGATTTCCAGACAGCTTACTGTCTCCCCCTTTATCACCATATTTCTCCTACCTAAAGTAGTTTCTAGGATCAACTTCCTTCACAAAAGTTGTAGAGCACTTCTAGAACTTCGATTTCGACTCAAGAACGATTGTATTCGGCCAAATATTGACCGAGTTACTGCCATCCAAAGTTCGGTCCAGATTTAAGAGTTTCACCGCCCATGGAGTTTCCCAACTAGCTTACTCGGCCCCGACTAGTTTCGGATTAAGGTAGATTAATCTCTACTCATTTCCCCTAGTATAACTTTAGTTATGTTTGCTTATGATAAGGCAAGTTAAAGTATTAGCAAGCTCGTTTTACTAAAATCTTGAAACGAAAATACGATCTTGTAGATTTTCTATATCTACTTCCCCTATGTATATGTAGAATATTCTCATGCACTTTAATCCTAAGTATACGTAGAGTTTTCCCGCACTTAATATCTTGAAGTATATCGTGTGATTCTTGCATGTTGTTTAATGTTGAAATTTATACGAACTTGAAAAGTGTTTTACTAAAGATTTGAAAAGGAAGGGGAGTATGTTGTATATCCCGACTTTATTTTTCGAAAAAACATATGCTGTTTTGAAATTCCTTAAAAGAAAGAAAGAACGACTTTTGAAAGATAAAGCTTACCTGTAACGCCCCCATTTTCGGGTAAACAGGATTCTACAATATACTGGTGAGCCAGGGACCCAAACAGCTGGGAGGGGTCGTGACGCGAGCGTACTTCTAGGCTATGATCCATCTTATAGAGGCTTCATAGACAGAAAGAAAGAACGACTTTTGAAAGATAAAGCTTACCTGTAACGCCCCCATTTTCGGGTAAACAGGATTCTACAATATACTGGTGAGCCAGGGACCCGAACAGCTGGGAGGGGTCGTGACGCGAGCGTACTTCTGGGCTACGATCCATCTTATAGAGGCTTCATAGACAGAAGACTAGCCCATCCAAGCACCAGTGCCGCTTCTACTTCGACTGCTCCCCAGCCTAGAAGCTCAAGATCGAACGCTGGAGTGACCATTGCTGGCCAACCAGGTGAGGTTCCAATTGCCGAAGGTGTCCCACTACCCCGGCTAGTTCTAAGGAGATCATCTTGCAGACGGGCTGTTTCTCCACAACAACCCGAACAACTAGCCCCCTTACGAAATACCAGTCGGTCTCCTTCTCCAGGATACTCCCGGTCACCTCAAGATTCAGGTACTATGTCTCTCCAACCTCTCAACCTCAGCACCGTCCTTACCCTTCCTGCACGGGGACGAGGTTCCTCTGGCCGGGTGTCATCCACCGGTCAAGCTCCTCTTCCACCCCGCCGAAGTAGGGGGGGCTCAACACTGTCCTCATCTCCTCGGGAACAAGACGGTTCCCTTGGGGCTTCTGATGCCCACCGGGACAAACGCCCTAGGCACGACGAAGCCGGGGCCTCACATGCCCAAGATGCAGCGGGGACCCTGGAAACTCCTTCGCCGATCACCCAGGTCACTCTCGAGGCCTGGACACCCCAACTCAAGAGGAGTGACCGGCCCGTGAACATAGGGGATAGCGCCAGTTCATCAGAGACTGCACTGGCCGTGGCACAGGCACCGTTGTTGCCTACAGACATGCAAAAAGAGGCCGCCTCTTCATTTGACCGGCTAGTGGCTACTGGGATAGCGAGTGGGGTTAAGGTAAAGTATTTGCATTATTTTCATAAGATTTCAGTACATTCCTTTCTTATGTACTTACTTCACCTTTGTTTCGATCTAACTCAGTTTATCCAGAAGATGGTCGCTCTTGGCCAAAAGTTGCAGGAGATTGAGCCTGAACGGAACAGGCTTCTGAGGGACAGCACCAGACAACTCCAGACAATAACAAGACTGGAGAGGGAGAGGGACAAGGCAAGGCTTGAGGCCGATGAGATGAAAGCCAAAATGGAGGCAGCAGAAGAGAACCTTAAACAGGCTCTGGCAGAGATTGATGCCACCAAGAAGGCTGCTTATGATGACGGGCATCAGAAGGGTTTTGATGCTGCGATGGCCAGCTATGTAGAACAGATGCCGGGCATTCAAGACCACATATGGGCCGCCGGATGGGAGGCATGTTTGATAAAGATTGGAGCTCCTGATGATTCCAACCTATGGGTCGATAATGATTTGCCTAGCAAGCGTCTCCAGCCATCTCATGGCACCGAGGAGCCTCCCCTTGATAACATCGAAGAACAAATCGATGATTTTGCTGATGTAGATGAAGAGATACGGATGGAGACTCAAGTTGCCCAATCTGGATCTCAAGAAGCCCATCATGAGCAGCCAACCATTGAGGGAACAACTACTGAAACCGTCAACCTGGAAGAACAACCAGCTGGAGACAGTAATGCTGCTGTTGTTCCAAGCAACACCACCCCTGAGGTCCAAAACCTGGACTGACTTGGTAAGTCTTAATCCATCCTTCTGATCATCCAAAAACATTTTGCTGGTCCTGCGTGACCGTAATCTTTAGCCCTGCGTGGCATCAGTATACTTTAACATACTTTTAACACAGGTATTTGGCCCTTCGTGGCATTACATTGGTTTGCTCGGCCCTTTCGTGGCTAGAGGTTTCACGTTAATTTACTAAGTTATTTCATACTTAGCTAGTTTCTCGTACATGTTTAGTGTTTGGTATCTACCAAATGTGTTCATACTTTTAATCTAAGTCCTGTACACACTTTAGCTGTTGGTGCACATGCTAGTGAGCTTTCCAGTTTTCATGTACTCAGGGATATTCCTAAGTTTTATTCATACTTGGATAAATCTGCATATTCTCGTATGCTCCCCAATTTCCACGTATTTGGACAAATTCCCAAGTATATTCGTACTTGGGTGTTTATGTTGCTTCTAAGTTTTTCATACTTAGTAACTCATGTAAGTAGGGAGTTTTGTTTAAACAAGTATTTCGTACTTTGTTTAAGTTTCTCATACTTAAAACAGATTGTTAAGTTTTAGCAATTTGTTTAAACAAGTATTTCGTACTTTGTTTAAGTTTCTGTACTTAAAACAGATTGTTAAGTTTTATCGTACTTAGCAATTTGTTTAAACAAGTATTTCGTACTTTATTCAAGTTTCTCGTACTTAAAGCAGATTGTTAAGTTTTATCGTACTTAGCAATTTGTTTAAACAAGTATTTCGTACTTTATTCAAGTTTCTCGTAATTATATTGTTAGCACGTATTTTCGTACGTCTAAAACATTCATACCAATTACCTGCTCCCCAATACGAAGGAGGGACAGTTTGGCCATTTTTCGGATTCATAAGTCAAAAAACAGACATATATCAGAGGAAACAAAATTTCTGAAAAATCAAATATGTTGTGAAAACATAATTTTTATTCATAATTCTCAAACTCAAGGGGTCGTTAGGCGTACTCCTTGCAACTAAAAAACAAAGGGATTTTCTTCGTAATCCCCACACAATAACATAATCCTAAAACGGAAGTAAAAAACAAAGGAATTATCTTCGTAATCCCACACAATCACAATCCTAAAGCAGAATTAAAAAACAAAGGAATTATCTTCGTAATTCCAACAAAATCATAATCCCAAAACAGAATTAATGATAAACCAAGTCTTTTTAAACAAAGAACTTTCTCAAATTGTGGACATTCCAAGGCCTTGGCACCGGGTTCCTGTCCAGGTCTGCCAACCTATAAGCTCCAATGCCCACAATTTCAGTCACTCGATATGGACCTTCCCAATTTGCTCCTAGCTTTCCCTCATTAGCTACTTTGGTATTGCCGAGTACTTTTCGAAGCACAAGGTCTCCAATGCCAAACTCTCGAGGGTGGACATGTTTGTTGTAGCCTCTCATTAGCTGTTCTTGGTACGAGGCCAGGTGGACCAGGGCCCTTTCTCTCCTCTCTTCGGCCAGATCAAGCTCAATTTCTAAGGCCCTGTCATTCCCCCCACTTTCAACCAAAGCAGTCCTATTGGTTGGAAGTCCAACTTCCAGGGGTATTACTGCCTCTGTACCATACGCTAATGAATAGGGGGTCTCTCCCGTAGACCTCCTAGGGGTTGTTCGGTGGGCCCACAACACCAGGGGCAGTTCATCAGGCCACTTGCCTTTTGCTTTGTCTAGCCTCTTCTTGATCCCATCAAGAATGGTTTTAATGGAAGCTTCTGCTTGCCCATTGCTCTGAGGGTAAGCAAGGGTTGAGTAATAGTTCCTTATCCCATACTGGGAACAGAATGTCTTGAACTTTTTCTGGAACTGTGCCCCATTATCTGTGATCAAAGAGTAAGGAACTCCAAATTGAGTGATAATACTCTTCCACACAAACCTTTCTATCATGGGTTCAGTGATTTTTGCCAAGGGTTCTGCCTCAATCCACTTGGTGAAGTAGTCAGTGGCCACTAACAGGAACTTTCGATTTCCCGTTGCTTTATGGAGTGGACCCACGATGTCCATTCCCCACTGGGCAAATGGCCAAGGGCTAGTTAAGGGTACCAGATCCTCGGCCGGTGTCTTTATCATAGGTGAGAACTTCTGGCATTTCTCACAAATCTTAACATAGACCTTGGCATCCTCCTGCATGTGTGGCCACCAATACCCTTGGGTAATTGCTCAGTGGGCAATAGATCTGCCCCCAGCATGGCTTCCACATGTTCCCTCGTGTATCTCGTGGAGGAACTTCTGCACCATTTCGGGATGTACACAAAGCAGATACGGCCTAGTGAAGGATTTTTTATATAGCTTCCCGTCAGGGGACAGCCAAAACCTTGCACACTTGGTTTTGATCTTGTGTGCTTCCTTTTTATCTAAAGGGAGTTTTTCATCTCGTAAAAACTCTATGATTGGATCCATCCAACTTGGTCCTTGGTTCACGTCCAGGATCAAGTCCACACTTCTGCCGATGCTCGGCTCGGCCAAGTAGTCAACTGCTACCTTTCGTTTAAACTCAGTTGGAACAGCTGCAGCCAGCCAAGCTAAAGAATCTGCATGAGAATTCTGTCCAGAGCTTATCTGTTCTATACATACTCTTTCGAAGGTGTTTAGTAAACCTCTGGCCACCTCCACGTAGGCTGCCATCTTCTCATTTCGAGCTTCATACTCGCCGGACAGTTGGTTTACCACCAATTGTGAATCACAATAAACCCTGATTCTTTTAACCTTCAGAGTTTTTGCACTGTTCAAGCCGACCAGGAGAGCCTCGTACTCTGCTACATTATTCGATGCACTAAAGTCAAGCCAAATAGACTATTCCAACATAACCCCTCCGGGAGGGAACAAAACAATACCAATACCTGACCCAGTGTTGCAGGCAGAACCGTTAACAAACAGCTTCCATTCCAAAGGGTCCTGTTCGGCAGGTGCCTTTCCTTTCCTCTTCGATAGTCCAACTTTCTGCTCTTGTCTCGCAGGGGGCTGGGGTGCTACCGTTGGTGAGAATTCTGCTACAAAATCTACCAACACTTGACCTTTTATTGCAGTGCGCGGCTGAAAGTCAATATCGTATTGACTTAATTCAACAGGCCAGGTTGAGATCAGTCCAGAGAAATCTGCCTTTCGTAGCAGTGATCTTAATGGAAACTCAGTATAAACCACGACCTTATGGCTTTGGAAATAATGGGGCAATTTTCGTGTTGCTGTCCTTAATGCAAGGACCAGCTTCTCAAGGGGCAGATACCTCGTTTCTGCGTCCAGAAGTGTTTTACTCACTTAATAAACCGGGATCTGTTCGGGTCCCTTGCCCCTTAACAGAACCGCACTCACAGCATGTTCAGAAACTGCTAAATATAAAATCAAAATCTCACCTGGGTCTGGGGTCGACAAGAGGGGGGCTTGAGCCAAATATTTCTTCAAGTCCTGGAATGCCTGCTCACATTCTGCTCCCCATTCGAACCCTTCTCTTTTCTTGAGCAACTGGAAGAAAGACCTACACTTATCACTTGAACGGCTAATGAACCTGTTTAGGGCCGCAGCCATCCCAGTTAGCCTCTGGACTTCTTTCGTAGTCCTAGGACTTTGGAGCTTCTGTAAGGCCGTTATCTGATCAGGATTTGCCTCGATTCCTCTCAGAGTCACCAGGTGGCCCAGGAATTTTCCAGAGCCAACTCCAAACGCACATTTCGAGGCGTTGAGTTTCAACTTGTATTTCCTCAAAATTCCAAAAGCTTCTTTCAAGTCCAGAATGTGCCCCTGCCGGGTCTTGCTTTTGACCACCATGTCGTCTATGTATACCTCCATAGTTTGGCCAAGAAGTTTCATGAACATTATTGTTGCCAGCCTCTGGTAAGTTGCTCCTGCGTTCCTCAGCCCAAAAGGCATAACACTGTAACAGTACAACTCTCGTGGTGTAATGAAAGAAGTCTTCTCTTGATCAGGCCCAAACATGGCAATCTGATGATATCCTCGATATGCGTCGAGGAAACTCATCCGCTCATACCCAGTAGTGGCGTCAACCAATTGATCAATCCTTGGGAGAGGGAAGCTATCCTTAGGACAAGCTTTATTCAAGTCTGTGAAGTCTACACAGACACGCCATTTCCCATTCTTCTTCTTCACGACCACAGTGTTGGATAGCCACTCTGGGTAATAGACTTCTTGTATTGCTTTGGCCTCTAGCAAACGATCCACCTCTTCAATAACAGCGTCGACATGCTGTACTGCTGCCCTTCTTTTCTTCTGAATAACGGGCTTATGCTGCGGGTCAACATTCAGGTGGTGGCAGATCACATCTGCATCCACTCCAGGCATCTCCTCCGGTACCCATGCAAACACATCAACATGTTCTTTCAAGAAACCTACCAATTTGGATTCTTCTTCATCCGGCAGTGATTCCCCAATTAGAAAATACCTCTCAGGATCAGTCTCGTTGATCTGTATCTTCTTAAGGCCCTCCACTACTTTCTCTGTTGGATCTCTTCCGACATCCTCGACAGTCGGTTGATCTGGTACCTCTACCGTATGAACTTAATGGGCCGTTGGAACTTTCTTGATGATAGAAATAAGGCACTGTTGTGCTGACTTTTGATTTCCTCTTATCTTCTCGATCCCGTTGGACCTTGGGAATTTTACCATCTGGTGATACGTAGAAGAAACAGCCCTCATCTTATGTAACCAAGTCCTTCCTATGATTGCAGTATAGGAGGATGGTACATCTACCACCAAGAAGTCTGTCCTAAGGACCACTGTCCCCGCCCGAACAGGTAATGTTACTTTCTCGAGGGGCCATACTGCACTTGCACCAAATCCAACCAAAGGCGTAATAGACTGTTCCAAATCTGTCTGCTTCAGCCTTAACTTCTTGAATGCGTCGTAGTATAACACCTCTGTACAGCTTCCTGAATCTACCAGGATTCTCTCAATGTCATATTCCCCAATTCGTAGGGTTATGACTAATGCATCGTTGTGGGGCACCTGAACCTCTCCCAGATCCTCATCTGTAAAGACTATAACATCGTTGGGCATGTCATTATCTCGCCCTCTTTTGTTCCCCACTCGCATAACATATTGGTCATGCTTGACCTACCTCTGCAGCAGCCTCACCTCATTCCTCGTATAAGGCGTGGCTAATCCATGTATCATATGGATCACCTGTTCGTAATCCAACTCCATTGTTTTCCCTTTATCTTTGGGATCCTCCTGAATGAATTCCTTGAGGTAACCTCAAGATACTAAGTCGTCGAGATGTCTCTTATACATCTCACAATCTTCGGTCATATGACCCCAGTCCTTGTGGTAACTGCAGTGCTGATTCGTAGCACGTTTTGCATCCTTATCCCCACCTAGACTTGGGGGCCATTTGAAATAAGGCTGATTCTTTATTCGATAAAGAATCCTATAGATTGGTTCTTTCCAAACCGTGGTTATTGAAAAGAATGACTTAGGATCAGGTGCCTGCTTTTCCTTGTAAGGCTCTTTCTTAGCCTGCCCGTATTCTTTCCTATAGGTCTTGGGCTCTGGCTTATCCGCCTTTTTTGCTGGAGTTTTTGGCTGTTCGGCAACAACTCTGCCTTCCTCCCGGAGTATGTCATCCTCCATTCTTGCGTGTTGTTCGATACGCTCCATCAGCCTTGCCAATGATGCCACAGGATGCTTATTCAATGACCGGCGTAACTCGCCCCGAACAGGCAGGCCAGTTTTGAAGGTAGCAATCGCATACTCCTCACTGCAACTGTCTATCTCATTGAAGGTCTCCCAGTATTTCTTTGCGTAGTCTCTGATCGGCTCGTTGTCCTCCTGCTTCATCATTGAGAGACTTTCAAATGTCTTGGGAGCCTTTCTACTCGTCAAGAACTGAGCAGTGAACTCTTCTGCTAACTGCGTCTATCCTCGTATGGAACGTGGTTCCAACTTATGGAACCACGATAAAGCCACTTTTCCCAAACTTGAAGGGAACATCTTACACATAATGGCGTCATCTCCATCATGCATGAACATAGCCTGTTGGTAATGTTGTACGTGAGCAACGGGATCCGCATTTGTCTCGTAAAGTACGAACGTCCCATGCTTCACTCTGCTCGGCAAGCGCGCATCCTGTAGCCTTTTTGAAAAAGGTGATGCTGCTATATTACTCAGGGCCTGTCTCGCTGCTTCTCGTGCAGTCATAGACCCATCTTCTCGCTTTTTGGATTCATGGGTCACTATCCTGTTCCAATCATTATCAGGTCTCTCGTACCTGTCCCTGTGGTGTTTTCTTACGCCTTCCTCGGGTGATGAGCTTCGGCTCCTGCTTCTCCTATAACGTGGGGGAGTTCTTTGCTTGCTCGGGCTTCTGCTCCTTCTTTTTCGTGAAGAAACCCTTTTCTTGGGAGGAGTGGGGCTTCTGGATTTGCTCCTCCTTCTTCGTGAAGGGGCCTTTGTGTATTGCACCATGACCAGTCCGTCTCCCCTGGATTTCCTTCCTGACAACCTAGAATCCTCAGGATGTTCTCGGATCCGTTCTAACTCTCGGATCTCGTGTTCCTTTTTCCGAATTAGTCGAGCATATTCCTCGACTTCCTGCCTCTTTTTGTCGAGGATATCCTCGTTGCTATGCACACTTTTCGAATGTGCAACCGATTCTCCCCTGTGATGGGATTTGCTCCTTCGCGTGGAGGTTGTAGCCGTTCTGCCCTCCCTATTCTTGGAGTTTTCGTGGATGGTAAGAGGATCCTTGCTTGTTGTCCTCTTATCATGCCCGCTGGTTGGCTTTCTCAGAGCACCTGGTGGGGATTTATCTCCTGCCCCACCAGCCTGGTTTTTATCGGTGATCGGTGTGACTGGATCTACCTCCACCATGGTCGTATTTCAAAAGGGAACTCTTTTGTTTCCCACAGACGGCGCCAATTGTAGGTGGAGAAAAACAGATGGTACCTAGAACAGCGCTGAATCTCCTTCCTTCACGTGCTGCCCCACCGGAACCCTAATACCTTCGCCTGAACCCTAACCTGTAAAACAGACAAGGGGTGAGCGCACCTCTGCCTCTCGTGGCAAAGGCCCTCCGATGCCTAAGTTAGTATCTCGTACTGTATCAAAACCCTAATTATCAGTAGGAAAGTGTAGAATGAATGCAACTTATTACGTACCTTTTTTCTCCAGGTTTACCTCGTATTTATAGCTATGAGCATGCTTGCTTTCCAAGCATCCTTGTTGCCCAGGTCTCCTGCCTCGTATAGGAATCCTGGCTCTCTTGGGGATCTCTTGCCCAATCAACCGAGATCCCTTCTTCATAGGGTCTCTTCTCTCCATAGAACTCGTTCTTCGGTAGGACTGTTTCCTTACTCATCTTTTACTGTATATCGGGTTCGTCTTACAGAACACTCCTATTGCCTTATCTCTTAAGACAACGTTTCATCAAGTAACTCCATCTGTTCGGCATATGCCCCTACCGAACAAACTGCACAAGTAAATGACTTCTCATGTCACTGGCCCACCTTAGCCGAACAGACTGTACCAACTAATGACTTCTCATGTCACTGGGTCATCCCAGCAGAACAGACTGTCTCATCTGGTGTCTCTTGGTGCACCGGGTCTTTCTGCCGCCGTTCATCTTATATGGAGTCCCATATCACTTTTCTCATTACACGGATCTGGCACACCACGTGTTCGGCCAATATTTGTACCTGTTTGGGAATACCTCCCTACAAGTATGTTGTATAACCCGACTTTATTTTTCGGAAAAACATATGCTGTTTTGAAATTCCTTAAAAGAAAGAAAGAACGACTTTTGAAAGATAAAGCTTACCGCTTACTTAGAAGTATCTGTATTTTGATCATAAGGATGGTGATGAGCTTAATTGTATGATTGCTTGCATTACTTGTTGTGTGATAAAGCATAAGCGGTTCTCCACTCCAAAGGTGCCCGTCCATGTGACACTATGCTTAGTTTGTGTGTTAAATGTTTGAGTATGATTAGAATGAGCATGCTAAGTAATATAGAGTTGGATGATCTTGTTAGTTTAGTTTCAAGAAGTCAATACGTCCTGCCGCGGAGTCTATGCATGAAAACGAGACACGAAAACAAGAAAGTAGAAACATGACACCTAGGGTGTGTTAAAGACAAGGTGTGTTTTGAAACCGCAATGTGGCCGGACTTGCCCATTGTGTGGTGTGTGTTTTTAAACCACAATGTGGCCGGACTTGCCCGTTGGGTGGTGTGTGTGTGTGTGCCAATGGGAACCCGGCGCGGTGGAACCATTGTGAGGATACTCGAGAACCCGGCGCGGCGGAATCGAGGTTGGGTGTGTTCCCATGGGAAACCAGACCGGCGGAACCATGGTGAGGTATGGCTTGGTTATCCGTGGAGAGGAGCCAATGCAAATGTTGTGTGCCAATGGGAACCCGGCGCAGCAGAACCATTGTGAGGATACTCGGGAACCCGGCGCGGCGGAACCAAGGTTGGGTGTGTTTTAAACCCTCATGTGGCCAAACGTGGCAGCTCATTGTGTGGATAGATTTTGAAAGCAGCAAAGTGACCAGACTTGCCCATTGTGTGGTGTCTGGTAGCCATTGTGTGTGTGTCACCAATGAAGCCGAACTTGGTAGCCTCATTGGTAACATGATTTATCTATACACCCAATAGGGACCTGGCGTGAAAGCCCTTGTGTGGATTTTGAAAACCACGATGTGGACGGACATGGTAGCCCATCGTGTGTAATATTTGAAAACCCCAATGTGGCCAGACTTGCCCATTGTGTGTTGTGTGTTAAAATGTGATTTTCGAAATGTTGATTTGGAAATGAAAAGTAAAAAGGCGACACGGTCTACGAAACGCTGCGTAGGAGAAACTCTGATATCACAGACACCAACGATAGTTAATAGAGAATGTGGATGTGTCATTGTTGATAGTTGAATAAACATATACTGCGTAGATATCGTTATCTGTATGGCTTGTTTTGTGTAAGTTACTGCGTAGATATCGTTATCTGTATGACTTGTTTTGTGTAAGTTATGGGTTAGCGGGTATAGGATTATTCTGCTGAGCTTTCGTAGCTCATGGTGTTACCTCTGGTGACCCTGACATATTATATCGGTAGCAACACTGGTATAATGTGTCAGACTTTGTAGATGATCAAGCGGAGTTGTACACCTCGGAAGCCCTTGGAGCAGAAGAGCTGGCTAGTATGGAGAAGCAGGCGGAGCTGTAGTTAGGAACCCTAGATTTCCTTCCCTTTATGTAATGAAGGCACTCTGATGGAAATTTGATGTAATAGTGAGCCAGACTCACCTTGATTATTCAATAAAATTGCCCTTTTAACGTACCCGAATTTGGGGGCCTTACAGCATGGTATCAGAGCTCTATGCTCAACACTCGGCCATGGGTAGAATGGGTAGAACCATAAGATAGTTTGACCGTTGCACGAACGTGAATTGAGTTTAAGTTTACCGTCCCAAATTGGGTGGAATTCTGGCAAAACAATCTTCGGATTGAAGCAAGATGTGGAAATTGGCAGTACCATCGAGCTGGGGATTTCCGAACAATTGGATGATGACTTAAATCAAGGATCGAGTGTGGAATTTAGAAACTCGAAGTTCCTTAGAGTTAAGAAAACCCTTGCCTTAAAGATGATACTACTTGAGGTTTAAACTCTGTCCTTCCTTGTAGATAAACCACTTGGATCACCTAGTCGACCTGTTGACTGGAGCTCGTCAGTTCAAGATTGCCATAGAAACCATGACAACCCAACTGGTGGAGCACCCTGACTTTGTTGCCGCTGTACTCACCAAAAAACAAGATTCAAGGGTACAGCAGAACACCCCTATTCCCGTGGAGGAAGACCCTTGGTTTCCTGAAATGTTCCCAATCCTGTATACCTTCTATGGGTTCTTTGGTACCCTACCCCCAATGGAAAACCTTGAGGTTGGAGTTAAGGAGGAAGAAATCAATGACGATAAGGATGCCATTGAAGTGACTAAGGAGGAAAACCTGTCAAGTGAAGGGAATCTTGAAGAGGACGAGAGGACGCCAATTAGGCATACCTTAGACCAACCTAGAAACAATTGTAATCCTTCGGGATGTAGGATATTGGAAAGTAGGATCACCGTTGTCTGTTTAAGAGACCATCTATGTTGTATGCATTCCCGTTCCAATGAAGAATTGTAGGATTATCTATGTGTACTTGTTTCCATTTAATGAAAAACTAGTATCTTCCTTTCGATATGTGATCATTGTTTACGTGCATACTTGTATTATTATACCTATCCGTATGCGATTCCCACCCCGCAAGTAGAATAGTCTTAGGATAAGATCCCGAAAGCCGTAGTTGTTCTTGTGGCACTAAACCAAAAAGGAACCTTGTAGTAGGAGTACGTAGGATAGTTTCAACTTGTATTAGGAAATCTTATCCTAGGTCTCTATTTGCCATTGTGGTAGAATTCTATGCTTATGAGTATATCTATCTTTTATCTATAAAAAGCTTGCTTTATTTCAAGAAGAGTGCTGTAGCATACTATGTGATAAAACTGCTTTTGACCTTAGAAAAGGAATACCATTTGCAAAAGGAAAAATAAAATAAAATTGTTTAAGTAGATTGAAACACCCCCTTTCGACTTCCACTCGTAGATGGTGAACCGACGTAGCGGATTAGGACACGACACCAGAGAATCCTCTAACCCTAACCCCGACCTAACCCAAGTCATACAAGCGCTCGTAGCCGCTTTGAACGCCAACCGTCCAAACCAAAACCATCACAACGAACCAATGACCCGCACCCGAGCTATGAATGAGTTCTGCAAACGTCGACCCCCGACTTTCCGTGGAGACACCAACCTCACCGTAGCTAAGACATGGCTGAAGGAAATCAAGGTGATCCTTGACACCTTAGGGATTACCCAGAACGGGGATCGTGTGGCCTTAGCCACTTACCAACCGAAAGGGGAAGCCCGTTACTGGTGGGACCTGATGGAGGCAACCCATGCCATAGCCATCATGACCTTTGCTGAGTTTGAGACTCTGTTTCTCGACAAGTACTTTCCCACGCCCCTTCGCCTGGTCAGGGGACAATGACCGTTACTCAATATGCGGCCAAATTTGAGGAGCTGTCCCGTTACGCCCCAAATGCTGTAGCAACCGAAGATAAGAAGGCAAGAAGATTCGAGTGGGGGCTGACAACCGCTCGAAGGGCCGTGGTAGCACAAGCTTTCACCACCTATACTAGTGTCGTAAACTGTGCACTTCGGCTAGAGAGTGAGGAGGCTGACTTCAAAACCCGCTGGAGGAAGGCAACTGGCAACGCAAGCTGACCAATCCGGACCCAACACCCCAACAACAACCGTGGACCCTACTCCACCAAACCTTTTACCCCGTCTCTAGACAACCAACCCTGGGAGACTACTACCCCCGGACCTGGCGGACCGCAGAGAGGTGGTCAGGACATAGCAACAGTTCAGTGTTACAACTGTCAGGCTATGGGTCACATTAGGCGCAACTGCCCGCAGCCTCAAAGGAGGAGGGATGGGAACCTTTGGAATCAGAAAGCTCAGCAACCTGGACAGGCCAGTTTTGTGAAGCAAAACCTTGGAGGCCCATCATACTAGCAGTATGGGCAGAACAAAGGAAAGCAGCCCATGGGAACCTAACAAGGCACTGGAGGCTGTATCCTTGCACTGCAGACTGAAGAACAAGAGCAGGATCCTGCTGTGATCCAAGGTGCGCTACTATAGTACCTGCGTGCAAGCTTTATTTGACTCTAAAGCATCGCATTCATCTACTGCCTACGTAACTGCTCTAGCATTAGAAACGGAACCCCTAGTACGAGTGTAAGAGTAACATCACCATTTGGGGGGAGTATAGCCGTTAGTCTAGTATGTAGAGAGTGCGAACTAAAAGTAGCCAACCTACGCCTATCTACAACCTCAGAGTGATCGACATGGCAGAATACAACATAGCCATGGGGATGGACTGGCTATCAGCACATCGAGCGATCATAAACTGTCATCTGAAGATGGTGACGGCATATACCCCTGAAAGGACTCGTGTCTAATTTAAGGGGGATAGACAAACAGTGAGTGCATTGACGAGTAGGCCAAGATGGCAGAACCAACCATCTGGATGGCTAGCTAGCCTCCAATTGGAAGAAGCCGATAGAATGGAAGTGGGATTTCCGCACGTCATTGCGAGTACGCCGATGTTTTTCCCGAAAAACTTCCTGGCTTACCACCTTAAAGAGAGATAGACTTCTCTATGGAACTCCAACCAAGGATGGCACATCTCTATGACACCGAACCAAATGGTCCCTGCAAAACTAAAGGAGATCAATACCCAATTGCAAGAGCTGTTGGGCAAAAGGTTTATCAGATCAATTACGTCACCATGGGAAGCACCTGCATTATTCGTAAGAGGGACGCTTCGACTAAGCATCAACTACGGGAAATTGACGCCGCCAAAGACTGGTTTTCCCCTGACTGTAATGGTTCTTTCAGTGCCTTTGTTAAAATTTTAGAACAGCAAAGGACCTGCTGGCTAAACTACCGTTCGTTCCGAATAAGGATAGGGTACTTAAGCTTCACAATTTAGGAATGCTTTTACTCGAAGTTGATCCATTGATTTCCTAGTTTTGGAATCAAGTTCAAGTCATTAGGCAGGGAAGCATGCTGATTCAATGAGGACGTGTCAAGGAAACGTCTGCAGGATACAGGTCCGCATGATGATTTGGTAGAAGTTTTACATTTGGCGTGGACAATGAGGCAAGCTGCTCGACGGCTGAAGCAACGTCAACCCCATCTCGTTAAGCAAGTGATGAGGCTTAATTCTAGTAACAAATCATTTAAAGGATTGATGGTGAACTACTTCTATTTTAAGGGGAATAGACGACGATTCCGAGACCGGTATAGCGGCTAAGCCTAAACCGTAGTCGCACACCAATTTCGAGGATGAAATTATTTTAAGGGGGATAGGTTGTAACGACCCTGATTTTTGGTAAATAAAAATTTCGTTAAATATTTGAATTTTATTTTAATTACTTGGGTTCCATTTAAAATTTCTTTTTAAATCCCAAAAATCAGTCGTTATTGATTCTAGACTTATAAAAATAGTTTTCTACCTATAAAATTATTTAGTCATTTCTAAAGACAAGTATGCTTATGAAAGAACTTGTATATTTTCCTAGTATTTGAAATAAAGTCTTAAAATTATGTTTATTGGCTAAATATCCTATTTGGCAAGTAGAATTAGTTTCCAACTAGTTATTTAGCCTAACCTAAGTACCCATTGACTTAGTTACATCCTCCTAACATCCTAGAACCATTGGACAATAGGAATCATCATGAGATGCCAAAAGTAAGACACATGGCTTGGTAAAGCATGGTTCACTTTAATCATTGCACCTCTTTAGTCTTTCCTTGTTCTTTCCATATATAGGCTTATATATATATATATAGGCTTATATATATATATGTACTTAGCCAAGGGAGAGAGAGAGAGAGAGAGAGAGAGAGAGAGAGAGAGAGCTGTGAGGAGAGAGACAGAGAAAGGCCGAGAGAGAGAGTGGGGAGGAGAGAGAGAGAGAGAGAGAGATGTGTGCATGTGTGTGCTTTGAGGTTTGTACACTTACCCAAGCTACCTCTTTAGCCCTATTTAGCTTAAGTCTATTTATTGACTTGACAACTCATTCTAGTCTTTCTCAAGCATAGAATCCTAGCCCTTAATCATCCTAGATTGCTTTCAAACTAGCCTTTAATCATCCTAGAACCTAGCCTAATTACCCTAAAATTTGATGACAAGGCATGGCATGCCTAAAGAATGATTTGACAAGGCAATGAGAAAAAGGGAGGGGGAGATTTCGGCCAAGGAGGGGGAGAGAGAGAGAGTGAGCCGAGAGGGAGAGGGAGAGAGTGAGGTGGGGTGTGCCTTTGGTTCTTACACAAGCTACCTAATAGCCTTATGCCTAAACCCCATTTGCCAACCCATCTTCTAGCCAACTTTAAACATGGGAAGACTACTCCTAGGCCTAGCTATCATTTCCCTTTGCTTGCAAGACTTACCAACCTAGGTTATAATCACCTAGAATAGCCTTAAAAGCCTTAGAAAATCTCCATGATCACACCTAGGATGGATTGACAAGGCTTTTGCTTGTTTAAAGGTATGATTGGACAACACATTGGAGCAAATCCATGGGGAGGAGAGAGAGAGAGATTTCGGCCAAGAGAGGAGGAAGAGAAGCTCATTCTTTTGCTATAAATAGGACCCTTGTCCAAGCATTCAACTCACAGCTTCACCTTCTTGCTCCAACTTCTCTCTAGAAACCATTTCTGTTTTTCCAGACAGCTTACTGCCCTTTGTAAAACCTCAATTCTCTCCTGCTTAGAGTAGTCCTTAGAACCAACTTCCTTCGGGAAAGTTGTAGAGCGCTTCGAGATCTTCAAGTTAGGCTCAAGAACCGCCCTAATCGGTCAAGAAACAACAAAGATATTGGCATCCGAAGTTCAGTAAAAATTCGGATTCCAGATTTCCAGACAGCTTACTGTCTCCCCCTTTATCACCATATTTCTCCTACCTAAAGTAGTTTCTAGGATCAACTTCCTTCACAAAAGTTGTAGAGCACTTCTAGAACTTTGATTTCGACTCAAGAACGATTGTATTCGGCCAAATATTGACCGAGTTACTGCCATCCAAAGTTCGATCCAGATTTAAGAGTTTCACCGCCCATGGAGTTTCCCAACTAGCTTACTCGGCCCCGACTAGTTTCGGATTAAGGTAGATTAATCTCTACTCATTTCCCCTAGTATAACTTTAGTTATGTTTGCTTATGATAAGGCAAGTTAAAGTATTAGCAAGCTCGTTTTACTAAAATCTTGAAACGAAAATACGATCTTGTAGATTTTCTATATCTACTTCCCCTATGTATATGTAGAATATTCTCATGCACTTTAATCCTAAGTATACGTAGAGTTTTCCCGCACTTAATATCTTGAAGTATATTGTGTGATTCTTGCATGTTGTTTAATGTTGAAATATATACGAACTTGAAAAGTGTTTTACTAAAGATATGAAAAGGAAGGGGAGTATGTTGTATATCCCGACTTTATTTTTTCGAAAAACATATGCTGTTTTGAAATTCCTTAAAAGAAAGAAAGAACGACTTTTGAAAGATAAAGCTTACCTGTAACGCCCCCATTTTCGGGTACGTTAAATAAACATTTTATTGATAAAATCAAATGGAGTCTGGCTCGTTATTACAACAAAACTCCCACAAGAGTTCAATATTTACACAATGAAGGGGTTCTAGGGTTCCTAACTACAGCTCCGCCTGCGCCTTCATCCTAGCCAGCTCCTCAGCTCCAAAAGCTTCCATGGTGTACTGTTCATCTTGATCATCTACAAAGTCTGACACATTATACCAGCGTCGCCACCGATATAATATGTCAGGGTCACCAAAGGTAACACCATGAGCTTATAAAGCTCAATAGAATAAACCATACCCACTAACCCTTAACTTACAACAACAAGCATATAAACAATTACACATGCTCATTCAATAACATAACTAGCAATGATGCATCCACATTCGCTATCTTTCTAACGTTGGTGTCATGCCTTTTCGTGTTTCTCCTACGCGACTCGTCATAGACCGTGTCATCCTTTTCACCTTTACCAAACCCATATTTCCAAAGTTTCATTAACAAATTGCTACTAATGAGGCTACCAAGTCCGGCTCCATTAGCAACACACACGATGGGCTACCAAGTCCGGCGCGGTTTTCACAATCCATTCAAATCTTGCATTGGCTCCTCTCTGCGGATAACCAAGCCATATTGCCACATGAGACTACCACGTCCGGCCCCATTGGCATTCTTCGCAATGGGCTACCAAGTCCGGCCACATTACGGTTTTCGCAAGTCCATACAAAGGGCTACCAAGTCCGGCCACCTTGCAGGTTTTCACATCCACACAATGACTACCACGTCCGGCCATTATGTAGTTTCAAAAATATTTTATCGAAGACCAATTATTTCCTTTATCCACACCCTAGGTGCCATGTTTCTAACTTTCTCGGTTTTTGTGTCTCGTTTGCATGCCATGACTCCGCGGTAGTTCTTTTCACATTTTAAGTAATCTTGAAACTAAACTAGCAAGATCATCCAACTCTATATTAGATAGCATGCTCAAATTATCGCGTAATCATGCTCAATCACATTAAAGCATAACGCCACATGTACGGACGCCTTTGGAGTGATAAATCACTTATGCTTAAACACATATCAACAAATAAGACAAGTAAACACGTATACAAGCTCATAATCGTTCTAAGATCAAAATACAAATACTTCAGTTTAATCCATAATCATTCTTCCTTTTTGATAAGTTCAAAACAACATTTGTTTATTGAATAAATCTATCGTTAAACTTAGAATTAGCAAGTATAAGAGTATTCTACATTCTTTTCAAAATATGCAAACCATATGCTATACTTAGAGTTTAGGAGGTATAGGAAAATCCTACGTATACTTAGAGTTAGAGGTCATAAGAAAAGTCTACCTTGATCCGAAACTAGTCGGGGCCGAATAAGCTAGTTGGAAAATTCTACGGGCGGTGAAACTCGCAAATCTGGACCAAACTTTGGGTGGCAGTAACTTGGTCAATATTTGGCCGAACATGATCGTTCTTGAGTTGACATCGAAGCTCTAGAAGTGCTCTACCACTTTTGTGAAGGAAGTTGGTCCTAGAAACTACTTTAGGTAGGAGAAATATGGTGATAAAGGAAGGGACAGTTTGCTGTCTGAAATCTGGAAATCCGAGATTTTGACTGAACTTCGGATGTCAATATCTTTGTCGTTTCTTGACCGATTAGGGTGGTTCTTGGGTCTAACTTGAAGATCTTGAAGTGCCCTACAACTTTACCGAAGGAAGTTTATCCTAGAAACTACTTTAGGTAGGAGAAAGATGAGGTCTTGTGGAGGGCAGTAGGCTGCCTGGAAAAACAGAAATGGTTTCTAGAGAGAAGTTGGAGCAATGCTTGAAGGTGTGAGTTCAAGGCATGAATGGCTTGCTATTTATAGGCCAAGTTCTCCTCTCTCCTCTCCCTAGCCGGCCTCTCTCTCTCTCTCTCTACATCTCATTTTTTTATTCAACCAAATCAAGTGTAGACACCCCAATTTGGACTTGTCAAAATTCCTTGATTTGTGCCCTCGAGGCTCCCCGATGATGAAATAGGGTCAAAACGGGCCTTGGCAAACTTGGACGATACTTCTTGGACTTTTTCAAAACCAAAATCCCCCTTTTTTCGACACCCTGATGGTAAAAATGGCACACATTTTAGCATATAAAATATATTTGAATGAAACCAACTGGGTTAGAAAGAGGACTTAACGAGCTTTCCAACGCTTCAAAAAACACCCAAAACCGAGTTCGGGAGTGTCCGTGGCGCCCTTCTGAAGTTGGGCTGCCACTCCCAAGCGCTCGGGAACACTCTAGAGCGCTCGGGAGTGACACTCCCAAGCGCTTGGGAGTGCTGACTGACCAATGCATGTTGAGCTTGGCCTTTGACCATGACTTTTCAGGCTTTTCAGACCTTTCAACGTTCAAACCTACCAGTCAAGCCTGCCTGAGCCAGCAGAATATCATCATGCCTTCTTTTTCCCTCCAAAACTATTTTTCAATCTTTCATTTTATTTCCAAACCATAGGTTATGTTTGCCTATAAATACCCCTTTGTTCTTACATGCAAAAGACCACGAAAAATCAGTCCCTCTCTCCCCCTTTTTCTGCCAAAAACCAGCCTCTCAAACTCTCTCTCAAACTCTTTCAAAACAACCTACATTTTCTAAGAAAAACCACCAATTTTCAAGGAAAATTTCTAAGAAGAATGGAATACTAGATTTCATCTCCTCTTACTGTTTTCAATCCATTTTCAAGCAAACAAGTCAGTCCAAGAAGCTGGATCCAAGTCAAGCAAAGGTATAAAATCTCATCTTATACCCAAAATCTACCGTTTTTCTACTTCTGAGGGGGATCAAGGGTTCATACTAGTTGTGAGCTCATTTGATCTTAGTTTAGCACCAAGAGCAAGAGGAACACAAAGAAAACAAAACTTTTTCTGGGCACTGTGTTCACTCCCGAGCGCTCGGGACCATTCCTGAGCACTCAAGAGTGCTGCTGCCACCAAAACTTTGTTTTGTTCATTATGTATTTCATTTTCTGTTTTTAATAGATACTGGGTGTGCACTGGTCCTTCCAGAGCCCAGTTAGGTTTGCTTTCAGTTGCAAGGAAGCCTTGTTTGGATGGTTAGGACCAGTTCTTAGTTGTTTAAACCTCTGGCTGAGCACATCTGTATTTTGATTTCTTTGTGATTTTTCTGGCAGTATTAGCATGCGAATATGTCTAACCAAACTTGCAGGATGAGGTTCTGGAACTCCCGAGCGCTCTAGACCACTCTCGAGCGCTCAAGAGTGAATCCAGTGCCAGGGCTTCATCTTTCCACTGTCTTGTATATCATGCATGGCAGTTTTCCCCCCACTGTACATATGCACATGCATGCACAGTTCTTGCATTAAATCCTGTCAGTGCTAACAAAGTTTTGCAGGGTCAGAGTGTCAGCACTCCCAAGCGCTCGGGACCACTCCCAAGCGCTCGAGAGTGAATCCAGTAACAGGGTTTCATCTTCTGTTATTTTGTGTCGCATGCACAACCATTTCACCCTCTACTGTACACATGCACCTGTATACACTTCTTATGTGTTATAACTGTGGATATTTACTAAATGCTCTAATGAAACAAAATTCCTTTTAAAAAATCCCGCAAACGTTTAGTAGAGACCGATTTCGAATCGGGCGAGGGGGGTGCCGTAAAACCCTTCCCCCCTCGTAACGTGGCTTCCGGACCCTCAAAACGATCTCTGGTTTTCAATTTCAAATCAACCATTTTCAAAATAAAACGGTTTCTCGGGTGATGGACCATAAATCCGGGTGGCGACTCTTCAAACCAATTTTTCTTCAAACGGAAATATATTTTTCGGGCTGGTAGCCCACATCAAGCTTTCTTGGAGATCAAGGTCTAAAACTAGGCTTTCATGGCTATGGGTTTGGTACTTGGATTTGATCTTGGAAGAAGATTTTGAGTGAAAGATGAAGGTTTGTACAAGATTTGGTCATTTGTTTAACAAACTAGGACAATTGTACAAGATTTGGCTAGGAAGAATACAATCCTTGGGTGATATCAAGGTACCATGGAAGATCAAGGAAGATCAAGGTACAACCAAATCTCTCTCCTTCTTTCTCTCTCTCTCCCCTCTCGGCAATTCTCTCTCTCTCTCTCTCGGAAATTCTCTCTCTCTCTCTCTCTCTCTTTAGTACAATGTATATATATATATAGAAGTACAAAGGTTGAAAGACTAAGAATAAAGAAATAAGTTGTAAGTAAATCTAGTACTCTAAATCTCTCCCATATCCTCCTATATTTCTTCTTTCAAAGTACAAGTACTTATATGTTTATATAACTAGGATTTGGAAGAAAACAATCCAAGAGTACATCATATCTTCCTTCTCTCTCCTATCTCTCTCTCTCTCTCTCTCTCTCTCTCTCTCTCGGCTCACTCTCTCCTCTCCCTCTCTCTCGGATTCTCTCTCCCTCTCTCTCCCTCCCTCCCTTGATTAGTATATGAATAATAAAGGATGACTAACTACAAGGACAAGGGTACTATGTGATCTTCTCCTAGATTTTTAGGTCAAAATTCCTAATAGAATAAGCCTAAATGCCACCTATGTACTTATAAATTATATTCTAGGACTTTAAAATCTTAGGATGACATATACATATCTAATACTTTAAGTAAATAGGTACATATCATATCTAGTAAGCAATTAACTAAATAAAACCTAGTACTATGGCTTGACTTGGCCTTATTGACCAATGGACCAAAATTCCCCTAACTTTTATTATTCAATGGGTAATGGATGGAAAGTACTATGCTTATATAATCTATCTATACAAGTACCATGACTCATGGTGAGTCTACTTAAACTAATAGATCTTGTACTAGGTAGAAAGATTAACCTATTGTCCAATGGTCAACAACTCTCCTAACTTTTATTATCCAATGGATAAAGAGAAAAGGTGACAAGTAAAGATTTCCTAGTAAATCTATATGTCCTTTAGGCAATATGCTAAGAAGTACACAAGGTACTAAGGAATCTAATAGGATTTTTCTAGTCAAGTAGATTTTCCATTAAACTAGTCTAATAGGCACATGTCCTTATTATAAAATATTGAACTAGTGTACTTAGGAAATCTAGGGTATTAAATCTACTAGGTACATATTGTAGACACCCCAATTTGGCCTAACGATTATTTCAAGTCCCACCTTGGGACCATCCCGATGATGAAATGGATACAGTGATTGCTGATTGCCTCCTTGAGAACCTTAGGACTTTCGGTAAGAACTTTGAGCCACTTAGAGGACCCAATTCAGAGCCATACAGCCTTTCAGATAGAAATACAGAAGCCTAGGAGAATCCATCTGTCGGCCATGACATCGATCCCACGGCCCTAACATCATTTCCTCACCCGAGCAACCTGTTGCTAGCAAAATCTCCCTGAGAGATCAATCCCTCGGCCGCAAGATCTATCCTTCGGCCAAGACATCCATTCCTCGGCCGTGATATCCTTTACCCAGCCGCCAGATCGACCTTTTTCCAGACTCTGGAACGTGTTCTGTCAGACGTTTGATCCAACTACACTACCTTCCCGATGCGTTCGGGCTACGCTCAGAGATTGCGACGTAGAGTTAGAGGTGCATTGCAATTGCAATTGCAATTGCAATCGTGCCATTTGATTGGCCGGAGTGAGTCACCAATTGCCTATATAAAGGGCCTTTGGACTCCGAAAATAAACACACGAAATTCATCAGAGTATACACTCTCTCAAGCCACGAAACTCTGTCAAAATACTCTCTCAATCCCACTCCTCAAAAGCCCTAACCTCCCGAAGGTAGCCGTCAATCCGGTGATCAAATCCCGAAGTTCAAACCCTAACCCTAGGGTTTTCAATCAAGCAAATCAGTCAATCACATCCAATCCGAAGCAATCAAGCAACTGAGGGATCAAGGTGGTGAGGCCCAACGGCCTCTGGTTTGTTTTATTTATCGTTCTTACGCTTAATCATAACTTTCTGATTATCTGTTAATCGTATAGTCTGGTGTGAGGAAGAACCCTGACCGGGGCTTCAATCCCTCGGCCGGTATATCAAACCAGGAGGATCCCTCGGCCGTGACATCCATTCACCGGCCGCGGGATCCATCTCCCTGGGACAGTTTGTTTTGTTCTGCTTTCTAATGCATGCTTTACTTATCGCATTGGCTCACTTTATTTACTGTTTAAAGGATTAATTAAACAGACTACGTGTTAGAATTAAATAAAGCATCTACATGTCTTATGTCGAACGATTATGGGCCAGTCTCACGACTGGGCAACGAGGGGTGCCTAACACCTTCCTCGTATTGTACTTTTGGCTCCCGTGCCCAGAATCTTAATCTATTTTCCCAGTTTTAATAAACTGGGTGGCGACTCTGTTTTGATGATAACCGCTATCATGTGGCGATGTTCCTAGCCATGGGAATGTCCATGATTTTGGTTTACGAAGCAAGCAACCAATCGAGCAAACAAACGTGATCAATCTGTATGGCGATGCCCCGTTTGGGAGGTGTCTACAGTTTTTGGCGACTCCGCTGGGGAATATGAGAGCCATAACCAAAAAGTTCAACATAAGACTAATACATGCCTTGTTTAATTCATTTATCATATGCATCGAGCGGGCAACCCATTGAGTTCACCTGATATCCCGGCATGACACAGGCTATGTTGGGGGTTCCAGCAAACTCCACAGTCACTCGTACCTAGTGGTATATCAAAAAGGAAATCACCCAATCACCGCCTATGATGGGCTGGTGAGAGGATTGGTGCCCTTTGACAACGGAGCACCCTGAGACTACCAAAACCTTGCATGTTTTAGAAAGCCATAGAACTTATCAAACTAAGACAGGAACCTACAAGCTAGGAACCTACTTGCATTTTACTTCCGAGTTCTTTCTCACACCCATTGTATATGTGTATGTTGTAAAGTTTCTCTTTTGCAGGTTAAACCTTAGGAATCTCTCTAAGTCAAATGAACAGCAGGTAAGATTAATCAATCTAACTAAAGCAAAAACCTTTTCAGGAAAAATGACTGCATCACTATTCATGTCTGATTCGCACTTTCAAGTTGTCACCAAGCTGTCTGGTCCGCTCCACTTTGCTGTTGAAGATTTCAACCCTTCTTAATACATCACTCCAGTAAATCAACCAAAGCCTGTGGTGACTATCATTGAAGACAACCATGTCATGTTCGCTAGAACGGTTTATGAGGAACAAGTAGAAGACCTGATCGAAGAAGAAAGGCTTCACAGGGTTCCAATATATTTTTATGACCCCTATGCACCTACCGACGACTATTGGCCAATAGACAAGGTCAACAACCTCGAAACTGAAGAGGCAAAGGAAGAAGGGTCTGTCGACGATGACCCACTAGACGAAATATCACTGAACCTACTCTTTGATGAGGGGGTCACCAACGATGAAATAAGAGTGATCCACCCCATCACAGATAGCTTTGGTAATTGGTGGGGCTTTGTTGGCACACGACGAGTCGACAACAGCGACGAAGCAGAGATTGAAGCTCAATTGGAGGAGATAACAACAATAGCAAATCAAATGGCCCTCCAAGACTTGCAGGGTGACAATGATGAAAGTGCGAATCAAGGTGACAGTGAAGTGCTGGTGATCAACCTTGGTGATGAAAAAGACTGCTCTGAACTGATTGTGGATGCTGAAAAAGGGGCTTACCCTAACTGGACCGTGGAACACACTCTGAAATACAAAACGAAAAGCGCTAATTCTGATCTTAGTTCTGATTCCGGTTCCGACTCCGAGTCGACTCAGTCCGAGTCAAGCTTTTCATCTTTCGAAACTACTAAGTCTAGTGAGGAAAACCTAGTCAAAATACCAAGGCATAACATTTACTTTGAGTTCGACTCTGAAATGTCTTTTGATAATCTTAGCAATGAGAAGGAAGATTTAGAGTATTTCACTTTGCCTATGATCAATTGTGTGGATTCCGACAAACCAAATTTTGAGGAAGAAATTCTAGAATGCATCGAGAGAGAAGAAGAAAGGCACGCAAAACCTTTTTCTGAGGAAATTATCACAGCAAACATAGGCTCTGAAAACGAGCCCAAAATGGTTAAAATTGGTGCCGCACTATCCCCTCAAGAAAGTGAAAAACTAATCCTTTTGCTAAAAGAGTACAAAGATGTTTTTGCCTGGTCTTACGAGGACATGCTTGGAATAGACCCTGAAATTGTTCAGCATAAAATTTCCCTTTATCCTGATGCAAAACCAGTTAAACAAAAACTGAGACGTATGCGCCCTAATTGGGTCCTAAAGATAAAAGAAGAGGTCACTAAACAAATCAACGCCGGTTTTCTCATAGTCACCGAATATCCACAGTGGGTAGCTAACATCGTTCCCGTACCAAAGAAAATTGGAGGAATCAGGGTCTGCGTAGATTTCCGAGATCTCAACAAGGCCAGTCTAAAGGATGACTTCCCATTACCTCACGTAGACGAGCTAGTAGATAACACCGCAGGCCATGCATTGCTATCCTTCATGGATGGATTTTCTGGGTATAATCAAATCCTTATGTCTCCTGAGGATAGAGAGAAAACTACCTTCACTACACCTTGGGGAACCTACTGCTACCGAGTGATGCCATTTGGGTTGAAGAATGCTGGGGCCACTTATTAGAGGATGGCAATAACACTGCTGCACGACATGATGCACAAAGAGGTTGAGGTTGTAGACACCCTATTTTGGACTTTCTAGAATAGTTTATTTACGGTCTTTGATTCCCCGATGATGATTAAGGTTAAGAACATCCTGAGTTTGTGAATGAGTTTGAGCTTTGAGCGTCCTGAACCTCATCCGAACCCTTTTCAAACCCTTGTCGAAACCTCAAGCCAGAACCAAATGGCCTCAGCAAAACCCTACTAGAGTACGCTGGTTGTTGACTAGCGTGCGCTGGAAGCACTGCCACGTGTCAGTCATCGCCAGTTACTGGCGCACGCCACTCAACAAGCGGCGTACGCCAGTCAATGCCAGTCAAATCAACTTTATTCAGCCAGAAGCGCGGGACTTTTGGCAACCACCCGACGTCAGCCACAGTTCCCCTAATGATTATCTCATCCTGGGTTGTTCCCTCTACCACTACATCACCTCTCAAGCCAAGTCTCATGCATTTAATGCATGGGAGGCTCCTCCATCTCTTAACCTCCAAACAACCCCTTAGGGACCCAACTGATCTCAGTCCTCTCCCTCCATAAATACCCCCCCTTGCATTCATTTGCAAGGGGTTAGCTCCATTAAGGCAAAAAAAACTCTCTTGTCTTCTTCTCCTTAAGTGTTCTTGCTTCCTTTCTTTTCCCATAGAAAGAGTAAGTGAAGAACACTCACCTCAATCCATAACCCTTACCACAATCATCTTCCAACCTTCAACTCTCAAGCTCAAGCTCAAACAATCCCTCAAAACTCACAAGCAAAAAGGTATACCACCTTTGCTTTCTGCTTTCTGTTCTGACCCCTGAGGGGGGCTAGCAGGGTCAAGGCTGGTAATCTATACCAGTCCTGGCCCTGATGCTGGCAGGGTTTCAAAACCGTATGCAGTGATCAGTGGCGCACGCCAGTAGTTTGAGCCGTACGCCAGTCATGGCAGTACGTGCAAAACTGGCGTGGGGATCATGGATCATTGTTTTATTCCTTTATTTATGTTCTGATCACCTTGATGCATGCTAAAATCAACCTTTTGCTTACTGTATTTTAGAACTGCTTTCTCTTCCATCTGTATCTTAGTGTAGTCTGGCCTCTGGGAGCCTTCTGGTCATGATCCAGAGCCCAGATGGTGCAAAGCCAAAGCATTGGAGCAAAGTGACAACTGGCGTACGGCCATACACTACTGGCGTACGGTAGTAGTCTAGCATCCAGTGGCTTGGCCCTTGCATGGATCTTCCATCCAGGCCTTTGATCATTCTCCCCTCACTGTTTAAGGGGTTTTCTGTTCATTTGGTGGCTTCTTAGCCCTTTAATCTGTCTGTAATAGCTTAGTAATCTATATCAACTGCGTGGTTTGTCCTGTGTGTGCACTGGTCCCTTCCAGAGCCCAGAGGGTTGATAATAGAAGCTGTGAACTTGAGTTTACCGGCGCACGCCAGTTGTGGTGTGGCGCACGCAGGTTAGGGCTGCATGCGGTGGCTTGGCCAGTGCATGCAGGCTTGCTTCTGTGTGCACCACTGCACAGTTAGTGTGTTCTAGTCTGTTCAAAATGTTCACAGTAGCTTGTTCTCAATCTATTATATTTGCTTAGATCAAACATCTAACATCCATAAACATTTTGGCACATATTTTTACATAAACTACAAACGTGTTATAGTTTTAATCCCAATTAACTGTTCCCCCGCCCTATTTGGCTAAGAAAATGATCAAACAAAGAGAGAAATGCAAATGTTTTATAAAATGCCTGAGTAGAGACCGATCTCCGGATTGGGCGAGAGGGGGTGCCATAAAACCCTTCCTCTCTCGTAACCTGGCTCCCGAACCTCAGGTTTCAAAGGTAACGACGGACCAGTCTACAAGCCTTTTTCAAACTCAAACAAGTGTAATCCAAACGTCTTCGAAAACACGGTTTCTTGGGTACTTTCCACAAAACCCGAGTGGCGACTCTCTGATCTGCGAAGCGTTTCGCCGCGCTTTCCGCGAGATAGGATGCACCCGGAATTTTGTGCCTAAAACGCGCGGGATTTTTGGGGCGTGTGCCCACAGAGGTGTATGTCGACGATATGATAGTCAAATCAAAGGAAAGGGAAGGACACCATGGAGCACTCCAAAAGTTCTTTGAGAGGATTAGGAATTACAAACTACGTCTTAACCCTCAAAAATGCACTTTTGGGGCAACAGCTGGAAAGATGTTGGGATTCCTCATCACTCAAAGAGGAATCGAGGTAGACCCTTCCAAGATACAGACTATCATGGAGATATCACCGCCTAGGACGGAGAAGGAAGTAAGGAGTTTCTTGGGGAAGGTACAGTTCATCAGCAGGTTCATTTCCAAGCTCACAACTACCTGTGAACCTCTTTTCAAGCTATTGAAGAAAGGTACTGATTTTGAATGGAGCCAAGACTGTCAGCAAGTGTTCGAGGCAATCAAAGAATATCTTCAGAATCCACCTGTACTATCGCCGCCCATCCCAGGGAAGCCATTGATTCTGTATCTCTCAGTAACAGACACATCCATGGGGTGCATGCTAGCGCAAGAAAACGACGCCAAAGTAGAGTGCGCCATATACTACCTCAGCAAAAAAATGATGGACTATGAGACAAGGTACACTCCCCTCGAGAAAACCTGTTGGGGGCTAGTATGGGCCACAAAGAAACTAAGGCACTACCTGTTATCACATCCGGTGGTGCTGGTCTCTCGTTTAGACCCAATCAAGTATCTTTTCGAAAAGCCAGCACTTATCGGAAAGCTAGCTAGGTGGTTATTGCTGCTAGCAGAATTCGACCTCAAATACATGACAAGGAAATCAGTAAAGGGAAGAGTTGTGGCAGAATTCTTGGCAGATCACCCTGTGACAGAGGCCGAGGCAGAGGACTTCATGTTCCCCGACGAGGACATCTTATGTCTCTCAGACGACACCTGGCAACTTTACTTTGATGGAGCATCAAACCAATGTGGATATGGCATAGGGGTATTGCTAGTTTCCCCAAACGACTCTCACATCCCTTTATCATATAAACTGATGTTTGAAGTCACTAACAACCAAGCTGAATACGAGGCTTGTATTGCTGGAATGGAGGCAGCCCTGGAGCTAGGGGCAAAAAGGGTAGAAGTCACTGGGGATTCAAACCTGGTGGTATCTCAAGCAAGAGGAGACTGGAAGGTCAAAGAGGATACGCTAAAGCTATATCATTCTGTGCTGGAAGATCTAATTCCACAATTCGATTCCGTTATCTTCACACACACTCCTCGAGTGAGCAATAGATTTGCAGATGCACTGGCAACATTAGCATCTATGGTTGAAATACCCCTGGGATTCACAATGCGGCCTCTCATGATTGAACAAAAGGTTAAACCAGCATGTGAATGCACCTTTACCGAGGAAGGTGAAGACGATGGCAAGCCATGGTACGAAGACGTGAAGGAATTCCTGGAAAAAGGAGAATACCCATCCGAGGCCACCTCAAAAGATAAAACGGCTCTGCGG
Organism: Rhododendron griersonianum; assembly: GCA_018127125.1. Lineage (NCBI taxonomy): Eukaryota > Viridiplantae > Streptophyta > Magnoliopsida > Ericales > Ericaceae > Rhododendron > Rhododendron griersonianum. Next base: position 35,267,872 of record CM030794.1, read on the forward strand.
AAGTTTGCTGCCCGATTTGTAATCTGTGGAGGAGCATTGTATCGAAGGGCACACTTGGGTCCAAGTCAACTTTGCGTCACAACGGAGGACAGCCGCAAGGTAATGGAGGAAATACATGAAGGAATTTGTGGGCCACACATGAATGGGGCAACGATGGCAAAGAAGATCCTACGTCAGGGATATTACTGGACTACAATGGAGGCCGACTGCGCTGATTATGTCCGCCAATGTTACAAATGCCAAACTCACGCTGATTGTATGCGTATTCCCCCTACGGAATTGTATAGCATGACATCCCCCTGGTCATTCTCCACTTGGGGGATAGACGTCATTGGAAGCATAAATCCAAAGGGAAAATACAAACATCAGTTCATTCTGGTGGCCATTGACTACTTCACCAAGTGGGTAGAAGCAGCTTCTTATGCTACTCTCAAAGCCACTCATGTGGCCAAATTTATTCGCACTAATATCATCTATCGATATGGTGTACCTCACGAGTTCGTCTGTGACAATGGATCGCACTTCAAGGGGGCAACAAAGAAGCTTTTCGCCGAATTTGGGATACAGAATCATCGGTCATCTACTTACCGACCTCAAACTAATGGAGCAGTTGACGTTGCAAACAAGAATATCAAGAGGATTCTGCGGAAGACTACCGACACTTACACAGACTGGCCAGAAATGCTACCTCTGGCACTATGGGGTTATCGAACAACTGAAAGGACTTCAACTGGGGCCACTCCCTACTCTCTGGTTTATGGAATGGAAGCTGTCTTGCCTATCGAACTGGAATTACCTTCGTTAAGGGTTCTAGCTAAGACTGGAATGATCGAAGAAGACTGGGTTCAAAATCGCCACGACGAGTTGGTACTACTAGACGAAAGGAGGCGGCTGAGAGCGTTATACCATGTACAAGGGTATCAACGCCGCATTGCACGAGCATTCAAGGTAGGAGACATGGTGCTCAAAGCAATCCGTCGCCACGTCTCAGACCCAAGGGGCAAGTTTAGACCAAACTGGGGAGGCCTCTACCTTATCAAATGCATACTTTCTGAAGGAGCAGCATACATTGCAGACTTGGATGGAACGGAATTCGCAACGCCAGTCAACATTGACAAGTTGAGGAAGTATTACCCATGAGAGATGCTCGTTGGACCGAAAACCACAAGGGTGGGCGGATCCAAGCAAAAATTAGAGCAGCCTGCTAGGTCAAAAACCCGTAAGGGCGGCTTAGGCAAAAACTAAGGCATAAATAAAATGCTCGCTAGATCGAAAACCCGCAAGGGCGGTTCTAGGCAGAATTTAGAGCACAAAAGGAGAGGAAAACACCCGAGTGGACCCTAACTAAAAACAAAACAAATCCCCTTTGTTGGAACTACGTTTATGGCCTGATTCCCTCCATGGGATACGTAGGCAATCTCCAAATTTGAGATCCGGCCACTGCTATCATCATCACTTCCAAAATTTCTAGGTCTATCCTAAAGCATGTTCACTATCAAATCATGGCAATAACATTTCCGAATAAAGCGACCAAATGTTTTATTATTTCCAAAGGAAAAGGACAAAGCAAACCAAAACAATTCTTAATCCATGATAGCTAGAATCAAATAAACATCTTTCGAAAAACATAAGCAAAGCGTCAATCTCTAGGTCTTCCTTCTCTTTGCACTACTATCCTCCAAAAGGTTTTTCTTCAACCAGCGTTTGTAAGAACCCGATAGCTTGACAACGAAGTTCTCAGCAACCTCCTGCATTACTCTATTTGGCCAAAGACGCAGCATATTGCGATGGAAGTTGGCATCATGGATCTTAGAGACGGTGTACTCAGGGTCACCCAGGATTGCGGTTTGTTCAGCCCCGAACTGCCTTTGAAAGCGAGCAGGAAAGTAGAAAACGACTCGAGTAATACCAATCACTGCTACACCGAAATGGTTCATGGTACTCGCAGTCATACTCTCGATACCATACCATGGGCAAACCCATTGAATCCTACCACCCCTGCAAGTCCTCATCCATGCTTCCCAAGCAGCCTCAGTTGGGAACTGTTTGATCATGTGACGCTCCGTGCATTGGTTTGGATTATAAGGAAGTCACTCCGGTGCATCCCACACCTTTAGCTTCTCAAATAACCACAACTAGAGAATCAGGGAAAATTGTGAGTTAAGAGAACACGTGAGTCAAAACAAAAGAGTGATGAGTGAAAAGATAAACTTGACAAATAAACAAATAAAGAGTGAACCTGCAATAGCAAAGGACTGCCTGAGAACTGAGCTGTAGGACTTCCCTTCATCATATCTAGACCCATCAAGGTCTCTGCCAACACTAAGCCAGCGAAACCCACACGGTTTCCAATCTGTTGAGCCAAGTTAAGCAAAACGGGATCAGCATGGCCAGAGGAAGGGCCAAGCAAGTAATAATGAAGGAGACAATTGCACAATGCATGAAAGCACGCCTTCTGTAGGGAAACTTGGCGATGAGCCTCAGCTGTACCAAAACGCTGAATAAGTTGCAGAATCTCCAACCTTCCCTTCACTAGGAAGAATTTAACTTCATGTTTCTGAACTTGGAGTAAATCCTTCAAGAGGTCACCTCGGTTGAACAAAGGATTAGGGACAATAAAACCCTCTCTGTCCGAATGACCTATGATGGCCGCAAACTCCTCGATAGTAGGACACAATTCCTCTTTCCTAAATCGAAAGACGTGAAAAGCAGGGTCCCACAAACTAGTGGCTGCCCTAAGGAAGGCAAAATTCACAGGAATTTGAAGAAGGGAGAAGAGAAAGTCCATGCCAAAGGACTTAAAGTGTAAACGGTCGAGGCCATTAAAGGAATCCAACCACTGATCAAGGACTGGTTGTGCCATGTGCAAAGAATTGCTACTGACAATGCTATCGGGTTCGTAGAACGCGTATTTATAGAACTAAGTCGAGTTTTAGTTTGAATCGGAATCGGATTCTTAATCCTCGTAATTTCAGTCGGTCTCTCGGCCGACGCTTCAATGTGATGGCCATACGATCTATCCATCGGCCCGTGAAAATTAGGGTTGACCTACAAGTCAAACCCAGGCAGACAAAACGATCCTTCGGCCGCCAGATCGAAGCCTCGGCCGCGTAATCATTAGATCGGCCGCCAGAACGGCTGTTTTACAGATTGTTTCCACGATTCAGTTTGTTCCATCAGATTAACAAAACTATCGTACACAAACAGGTGCAGACATAACATACACGATCAATATAGCAGAGCAAAAGGTTTTTGTTTCATATAACGAAAGCTTTTTACATCACAAGGTGGATCATCCCACATTTCCTAAACAAACTATACATCGATTTCCTGTCGAACTAACCTATGCAGGAAGAGAAATAGAAAAAAAAAACAAAAAGAGGAAGCAGGAGAGGATGCCGAACCCTCTGGTGGTCTAAACACCAGAGGCCTGCTGCAAAGAAACTAAAAAAGAGGACACCCCTGAGGCGGTGTATATCGGAGGAGTACTACGGTGCAAAAGAGACACCACATGGCCCAGAAAAATCACCATACCGCGCACTGCCGCCACCCCAGGAGCTCCGCGTCACGGAAGCAAGCTGCCCATGCAAGGGCCCCTAATCAAGCATCAAGACAGGACCGAAAACAACGTGGTCTCCCTCCGCGCATGCCAGCCACGTCAGCATATCACCCCCGGCCCGGACCCGGCGGAAATCGAGGAGGAGGAGGTGAAAGGTCTTCGAGAAACCTTTCGGTAGAAGAAGATGGAGGGAGAAGAGGAAAAGATGAAACAAAATAACGCCGAGGCCTCAGCTTTATAGAGCTCTGGAAATGAAGCGATTACTCGGTCGGTTCATCGATTATTCGGCCGATACATCAACTCTTCGGCCGAGAGATCGATCTCCTGGCCCCTCAATCAATTTCCTTCAGCAACAACAGATCTTGCTCAGTGCACCAACCCAAGCAATCATGAATTCCTGAATCTTTGACCAACCAAGTAGCCTTGGGGGCATCCCCGAGCCAATGCAACGTGATCAAAACCAGCCTTGGGGGCATATCCAAGCATGAGGAAGCTCTCTCTCCACAAACTGCTGGCCAAAACAAGTCAGAACACTCAGCGGCTCTACGCCCATATTCACTATCAAACACCGTGACTCCAGGTCCACTACCTCCACAGGCTCTAAGCCTATGTCTGCCATCTCAGCGGCTCTAAGCCCACTATCTCAACTGGCTCAAAGCCGTAACAACCATCTCAGCGGCTCAAAGCCCATTATCGACAGGCTCTACGCCCGTATTCACTCATTCAGCGGCTCTAAGCCTTCGACTCAGCAGCTCTACGCTCGCTATCACAGCAACAGGCTCTACACCTGTACTCATTCACTCAGCAGCTCTACGCTCGCTATCACAACTTAGCGGCTCCAAGCCCACTATCCCAACTGGCTCGAAGCCATAACAACCAATCTCAGCGGCTTGAAGCCCATTACTTCAACAGGCTCGAAGCCTATATCTACCATTTCAACTGGCTCAAAGCCATAGCAACTCACTTAGCGGCTCCAAGCCCTTGACTCATCGGCTCTACGCTCGCTATTACAACTCAGCGGCTCTAAGCCCACTGTCTCAACTGGCCCGAAGCCGTAAACAAGCAAATCTCAACAGGCTCTATGCCGCCCCAACAATCAAAGACATCTATTCTCAGGCTCTACGCCTGAATGCTCAAAATCTAACATTTTGAATGCTCAAGCTCTACGCTTGGATGCCCAACCACTGTGTATTGGATGCTCAAGTTATACACTTGAATGCTCAAGCTCTACGCTTGGATGCCCAACCACTGCGTACTGGACGCTCAAAGCCTGTACTTTGAATGCTCGGATTCTGCCGTTCGAATGCTCGAGCTCTACGCTCTGAATGCTCAAGTCCGGAACTTGATAAAAGCTCTAAGCTTAAAACAAACACACACGCACGGGCCCGTGCACATATTGCATTATCACATCGAGTCTGCACAATCATATCATCATATCTGTTCACATCTAACCATCATCACACATATACACTCTGCATATCTCCCATGAAACAGGTCAACCCTGCCATCAACCGGCTCTACGCCTCGGTTTTATTGATCGGTTCAGCGCCTCGATCCTTTGGCTCTACGCCAACACTTATGATGAGAAAGCTCCGTGCACAGACCATCAGAATGCAACCAGCTCTACGCTTCGGTTCAAATCACGTCAAGCTCTAAGCTCTGACAACCTAGGCTCTCGCCTCAAAACTGCAGCAGGCTCCACGCCTCGATCTAATCACCTCAGGCTCTCGCCTTATGATCAATACCAGCTCCGCGCTTCGGTTCCATCAAGCTCTAAGCTCACCTCAGGCCCTCGCCTCATAACTGCAACAAGCTCCACGCCTCAATCTAATCACCTCAGGATCTCGCCTTGTGATCAATACTAGCTCCGCGCTTCGGTCCTATCAAGCTCAAAAGTTCAGACACCTCAGGCTCTCGCCTTGTATTCAACACCAGCTCCGCGCTTCGGTTCCACTACGCCAGAAATCATCACCTTAGGCCCTCGCCTCATGACTACAACCGGCTCCGTGCCTCGGTTCCCTCATCTCCAAAGCTCCGTGCTCCAGTTACCGGCCCTGCGCCCCCCATATCTCAAAAACAAACGGCGTCCGACTCATCCCCAGCAGATGGTTTGGATTCCACCCCATTACATTAATTCCTTCCAGGTCATTTGCAAGGATAGGCTACTCTACCGAGCTCCTTTCAGTCAAAGTAAGGATGATCAAGAAAAGCAAACGCACCTGCCGTGTACTGATCTACCCCAAAATACTAAGGAAGCTCTACGCAAAAACTCCCCTGGCAGCCCCGCGCTCCTACAACTATCTTCTGCCAAAACCCTGGCTCAGTCAAGGTACGTCACACTACGGCTTTTTTAAGCCCAAAGGTACGTCTTCTGTCTCTAACCCTCCAAACTTTTATTTTTCTTTATTGCCCGAACTACGGTTGGTCTGAATTTCCTTTGTGGAATACGTAGGTAGCCTCCCGGCCCGACCATAACAAAACCTTTTTTCAAAAACCCCTTAGAATAGTGGTTGGACCAAATTGAGTTGCTTTTTACAGCTTTGACTCTTACTCTAACATGTCTCGCGATCCGTCTGAGTTCAGTCAAAGAGGGGCATCTGTAGACACACCAATTTGGCCTAACGATTATTTCAAGTCCCACCTTGGGACCATCCCGATGATGAAATGGATATAGTGATTGTTGATTGCCTCCTTGAGAACCTTAGGACGTTCGGTAAGAACTTTGAGCCACTTAGAGGACCCAATTCAGAGCCATACAGCCTTTCAGACAGAAATACAGAAGCCTAGGAGAATCCATCTGTCGGTCGTGACATCGATCCCACGGCCCTAACATCATTTCCTCACCTGAGCAACCTGTTGCTAGCAAAATCTCCCTGAGAGATCAATCCCTCGGCCGCAAGATCTATCCTTCGGCCAAGACATCCATTCCTCGGCCGTGATATCCTTTACCCGGTCGCCAGATCGACCTTTTTCCAAACTCTGAAACGTGTTCTGTTAGACGTTTGATCCAACTACACTACCTTCCCGATGCGTTCGGGCTACGCTCAGAGATTGCGACGTAGAGTTAGAGGTGCATTGCAATTGCAATTGCAATCGTGCCATTTGATTGGCCGGAGTGAGTCACCAATTGCCTATATAAAGGGCCTTTGGACTCCGAAAATAAACACACGAAATTCATCAGAGTATACACTCTCTCAAGCCACGAAACTCTGTCAAAATACTCTCAATCCCACTCCTCAAAAGCCCTAACCTCCCGAAGGTAGCCGTCAATCCGGTGATCAAATCCCGAAGTTCAAACCCTAACCCTAGGGTTTTCAATCAAGCAAATCAGTCAATCACACCCAATCCGAAGCAATCAAGCAACTGAGGGATCAAGGTGGTGAGGCCCAACGGCCTCTGGTTTGTTTTATTTATCGTTCTTATGCTTAATCATAACTTTCTGATTATCTGTTAATCGTATAGTCTGGTGTGAGGAAGAACACCGACCGAGGCTTCGATCCCTCGGCCGGTATATCAAACCAGGAGGATCCCTCGGCCGTGACATCCATTCACCGGCCGCGGGATCCATCTCCCTGGGACAGTTTGTTTTGTTCTGCTTTCTAATGCATGCTTTACTTATCGCATTGGCTCACTTTATTTACTGTTTAAAGGATTAATTAAACAGACTACGTATTAGAATTAAATAAAGCATCTACATGTCTTATGTCGAACGATTATGGCCCAGTCTCACGACTGGGCAACTAGGGGTGCCTAACACCTTCCCCTTATTGTACTTTTGGCTCCCGTGCCCAGAATCTCAATCTATTTTCCCAATTTTAATAAACTGGGTGGCGACTCTATTTTGATGATAACCGCTATCATGTGGCGATGTTCCTAGCCATGGGAATGTCCATGATTTTGGTTTACGAAGCAAGCAACCAATCGAGCAAACAAACGTGATCAATCTGTATGGCGATGCCCCGTTTGGGAGGTGTCTACACATATCTATATCTTTAATAATAAAATCCCATGGGAAAATCTAGAAATGATTTATTTAATAAACCCTAGTACTTGATGGAAGACTAACTCTATTATCCAATAAATAATATTTTCCCCAGCATTTATGGACCAAAGGTTAAAGAAGCAAATAATATATATGTATATTTTTGACCTAGTATAAAAGTACATAAGATACTTATGTGATCTAGGAAGATTTCTAGCCAAAATTCCTCATTAAACAATGTCAAATTGACACATGTCTTTACACCATTTAATATTATAGTACAAGAGAATCCTAGGGCTAGACATCATATCTATTTCTTTATTCTTTTAGCCATATGTCATATCTAATAAGTAATTAACTAATAAGTCTTAGTACTAGGTAGAAAGACTATCTTCTTATCCTATGAACAATATTTACCCTAACTTTTATTATCCAAAGGTCATCCATTTCCCTTGTAGTTATTAACCAATGGTCTAAGATTGGAAGGTACTATATATAGATATAAGTACAATGACTCATGGTGAATCTATTAAACTAATAGGTCTAGTACTTGGTGGCAAGACTAAGCTATGGACCAATGAGTAATATTCTCTCTAACTTCTATGGACCAATGGATAACAAAGTAAAGTATAATATTGGAATATTATATATACATCTTCCAAATATGTGTACATAAGCCTATATAATACTATATAAGTGTACCTTGGTCAATCTAATAAAATATCTTTGGTGGAAAGCCTATTGTCCAATGGATAAAGATTTCCCTAACTTCTATCGTCCAATGGTCCAAAGGGTTCCTTTAAGGTTTTGGAAAGGTTCAAAAGATTCAATTAGGGTTGGAAGTGCAATTGGTAGTTAGGTTACCTCAGCGAATCGGTTGGAAGCTAACTAGGCTTGTTAAGTAGGATTTCTAGCCAAGAGATGGGATTCTAAGACTTTATCTTAATAGTTAGGAAAATAAACTAGACACTTGTCTTTAGAAAATGACCTTATTGCTCGGAGTGAAGAAATCTAATTTTATAAGTCTAGGATTTAGTAACGACGGATTTTTGGGTATTAAAAAGAAATTTTAAAAGAAGTCCAAGTAAAAAAAAAATTCAAATTTTTAACGAAATTTTTACTGACCAAAAATCAGGGTCGTTACATTACCGCTTACTTAGAAGTATCTGTATTTTGATCATAAGGATGGTGATGAGCTTAATTGTATGATTGCTTGCATTACTTGTTGTGTGATAAAGCATAAGTGGTTCTCCACTCCAAAGGTGCCCGTCCATGTGGCACTGTGCTTAGTTTGTGTGTTAAATGTTTGAGTATGATTAGAATGAGCATGCTAAGTAATATAGAGTTGGATGATCTTGTTAGTTTAGTTTCAAGAAGTCAATACGTCCTGCCGCGGAGTCTATGCATGAAAACAAGACACGAAAACAAGAAAGTAGAAACATGACACCTAGGGTGTGTTAAAGACAAGGTGTGTTTTGAAACCGCAATGTGGCCGGACTTGCCCATTGTGTGGTGTGTGTTTTTAAACCACAATGTGGCCGGACTTGCCCGTTGGGTGGTGTGTGTGTGTGTGCCAATGGGAACCCGGCGCGGTGGAACCATTGTGAGGATACTCGAGAACCCGGCGCGGCGGAATCGAGGTTGGGTGTGTTCCCATGGGAAACCGGACCGGCGGAACCATGGTGAGGTATGGCTTGGTTATCCGTGGAGAGGAGCCAATACAAATGTTGTGTGCCAATGGGAACCCGGCACGGCGGAACCATTGTGAGGATACTCGGGAACCTGGCGCGGCGGAACCGAGGTTGGGTGTGTTTTAAACCCTCATGTGGCCAAACGTGGCAGCTCATTGTGTGGATAGATTTTGAAAGCAGCAAAGTGACCAGACTTGCCCATTGTGTGGTGTCTGGTAGCCATTGTGTGTGTGTCACCAATGAAGCCGGACTTGGTAGCCTCATTGGTAACATGATTTATCTATACACCCAATAGGGACCTGGCGTGAAAGCCCTTGTGTGGATTTTGAAAACCACGATGTGGACGGACATGGTAGCCCATCGTGTGTAATATTTGAAAACCCCAATGTGGCCAGACTTGCCCATTGTGTGTTGTGTGTTAAAATGTGATTTTTGAAATGTTGATTTGGAAATGAAAAGTAAAAAGGCGACACGGTCTACGAAACGCTGCGTAGGAGAAACTCTGATATCACAGACACCAACGATAGTTAATAGAGAATGTGGATGTGTCATTGTTGATAGTTGAATAAACATATACTGCGTAGATATCGTTATCTGTATGGCTTGTTTTGTGTAAGTTACTGCGTAGATATCGTTATCTGTATGACTTGTTTTGTGTAAGCTATGGGTTAGCGGGTATAGGATTATTCTGCTGAGCTTTTGTAGCTCATGGTGTTACCTCTGGTGACCCTGACATATTATATCGGTGGCAACACTGGTATAATGTGTCAGACTTTGTAGATGATCAAGGGAAGCTGTACACCTCGGAAGCCCTTGGAGCAGAAGAGCTGGCTAGTATGGAGAAGCAGGCGGAGCTGTAGTTAGGAACCCTAGATTTCCTTCCCTTTAAGTAATGAAGGCACTCTGATGGAAATTTGATGTAATAGTGAGCCAGACTCACCTTGATTATTCAATAAAATTGCCCTTTTAACGTACCCGAATTTGGGGGCCTTACAGATTCTGGGTACAGGAGCCAAAAGTATAGTAAGGGGAAGGTGTTAGGCACCCCTCTCTGCCCAGCCGTGAGACTGGCCCATAGTCGCTCAACATAAGACGTACAGATGCTTTATTTAATTTCAACACATAGCCTGTTTAATTAAGCCTTTAAATAGTAAATAGGGTGAGCCAATGCGATAAGTAAAACATGCATCAGAAAGCAGAATAGAACAAAGCTGTTCCAGGAGAATGGATCCCGCGGCCGGTGAATAGATGTCACTGCCGAGGGATCCTCCCGGTTTTATGTACCGGCCGAGGAATCAAAACCCCGGTCAGTGTTCTTCCTCACACCAGACAGAAAAACTATCAGGTAATCAGATGCTACGATTAGTCATAAGTACAATAATTAAAACAAACAAGAGGCCGTTGGGCCTCACCACCTTGATCCCTCAATTGCTTGATTGCTTCGGATTTGGTTGTGATTGACTGATTGCTTTTCTGAAAACCCTAGGGTTAGGGTTTGAACTTCGGGGTTTGATCGTCGGATTGATGGCTACCTTCGGGAGGTTAGGGCTTTTGAAGAGAGGGATTGAGAGAGTATTTGTGCAGAGTATTGTGACTGATGAGGGTGTATTGTCTTCTTAATTTCGGAGCCCAAAGGCTCCTTTATATAGGCATAGGAGTGACACAACTCGACCAATCGAAATGCACGATCAAAATTAGAGTTATAGTGTGATTCTAACTCTTCATGGCAATCCTCTAACGTAGCCCGAACGCATCGGAATTTGGCTGCTAGGGTTTTGTGATCGGATCAAACGTTTGACAGAACGTTCCAGAATCTGGAAAAAGGACGATCTGGCGGCCGGGCAAAAGATCTTGCGGCCGAGGAATGGATCTTGTGGCCGAGGAATTGATCTCTCCGGGAGATTTTCATGCAACTGGTTGCTCGGGTGAAGAAATGATGTTGAGGCCGTGAGATCGATGTTACGGCCGACAGATGGATTCTCCTAGGCTTCTGTAGTTTCTGTCTAAAAGGCTATTTGGCTCTGGATTGGGTCCTCTAAGTGGTTCAAAGTTCTTACCGAAAGTCCTAAGGTTCTCGAGAAGGCAATCAGCAATCACTGTATCCATTTCATCATCGGGATGGTTCCCAAGGTGTGACTTGAAATAATCGTTAGGCCAAATTGGGGTGTCTACAGATGCCCCTCTTTGACTGAACTCAGACGGATCGCGAGACATGTTTGAGTAAAAGTCAAAGCTATAAAAAGCAACTCAATTTGGTCCAACCACTATTCTAAGGGGTTTTTTGAAAAAGGTTTTTGTTATGGTCGGGCCGAGAGGCTGCCTACGTATTCCAATGGGGAAATTCAGACCAACCGTAGTTCGGGCAAAAAAGTTTGGAGGGTTAGAGACAGAAGACGTACCTTTGGGCTTAAAAAGCCGTAGTGCAACGTACCTAGACTGAGCCAGGATTTTGGCGGAAGATAGTTGAAGGAGCGCGGGGCTGCCGGTGGAATTTTTGCGGAGAGCTTCTTTAGTATTTTGGGGTAGATCAGTACACGGCAGGTGCGTTTGCTTTTCTTGATCATCCTTACTTTGACTGAGAGGAGCTCGGTAGAGTAGCCTATCCTTGCGAATGAGCTGGAAGGAATTGATGTAATGGGGTGGAATCCAAGCCATCTGTTGGGGATGAATTGGACGCCAATTTTTTTTGAGATATGAGGGGCGCGAGGCCAGTTTACTGAAGCACGGAGCTTTGGGGCTGAGGCATGGGGCCGGTTGTAGTCACAAGGCGAGAGCCTAAGGTGATTGGAGCTTTGAGTTTGATAGAACCAAAGCGCGGAGCTGGTGTAAGGCGAGAGCCTGAGGTGTCGGAGCTTTCTCATCATAAGTTTTGGCGTAGAGCCAAAGGGGTTGGAGCTTGTTTTGATTTGAACCGAAGCGTAGAACCGGTTGCATTCTGATGGTCTGTGCACGGAGCTTTCTCATCATAAGTTTTGGCTTGGAGCCAAAGGATCGAGGCGCCGGGCTGATCAATAAAACCGAGGCGTAGAGCCGGTTGATTTGTAGGATTGACCTGTTTCATGAATAAGAGAGAGATGCAGAGTGTGTATATGATGATAGTGGTTAGATATATGATGATGCAGACTCGATGATAACAATGGTGATGCAATTGATGCTTATGTACACGGGCACGTGCGTGTGTGTTTGATTTAAGCATAAAGCTTATTTCAAGTTCCGGACTTGAGCATTCAGAGCGTAGAGCTCGAGCATTCAGACGGCAAAGTCCGAGCATTCAAAGTATAGGCTTTGAGCGTCTAGTACACAGTGGTTGGGCATTCAAACGTAGAGCTTGAGCATTCAAGGTATAAACCTTAAGCATTCGAACATAGAGTTCGAGCATCCAGTATGCAGTGGTTGGGCATTCAAACGTAGAACTTGCGCATTCAAGTGTAGAACTTGAGCATCCAGTACACAGTGGTTGGGCATTCGAAGGGCTTCGAGCATCCAAAGTGTAGAACTTTGAGCATTCCAACATGGAGCTTGAGAATAGATATCTTGCTAATTAGGGCGGCTTAGAGCCTGCTGAGAGTTGATTGTTTACGGCTTCGAGCCAGTTGAGATGGTGGGCTTCGAGCCGCTGAATTGATGAGATGGCGGGCGTAGAGCCTGTTTGAGAATTGTTACGGCTTTGAGCCAATTTGAGATGATTGATTACGGCTTCAAGCCAGTTGAGATGGTGGGCTTTGAGCCACTGAGTTGATGAGATGGCGGGCATAGAGCCGCTGATAGAACTTGTTGAGTGATAGTGAGCATGGGCGTAGTGCCGCTGAATAGTTTGAGATGGGCTTTGAGCCACTGAGGTAATGAGCTCGAGGCTTGGTTGCAGAGCTGCTGAATGATTTGTCAATAGTGAGCTTGAGGCTGTTGAATGAGCTCGGTGCCGCTGAGATGGTGAGTTGCTTTGATAAGCAAGTGGTGTTGCTGGACGAATAGGATAGTGGTAGTGACTGAGTTGTTGATCGTTGACGCATTTCCGAGGCATAGTTGGTTTGGGCATAGAGCTGGAGTTTAGACGTATCAAAAAGTCCTTTGATCTTATGAGCGAGAGCTTGAGTTTGATTATCCTCAGTGGTCAAGTGACCAGCATCTAGTGAGCTTGCTGTTACGGAGAGAGAAAGAGAGAGAGTTTCCTCATGCTTGGATATGCCCCCAAGGCTAGTTCTGAGTATGCTCGGGATTGCCCCCAAGGGTAGTTCTGAGTATGTTCCACTTTGTTAGGGAGATTTTTATTACCTCTACTGCTGGGAGTGCCTTCCGGAGGCCAAACGCCTTCTAGCAACTCAAATGTCTTCTGGTGGCTAAATGCTTTCTGCAAGCTGGAAACATAAGCGCTTTCTGGAAGCTAGCAACATAAATGCTTTCTGGAAGCTAGCAACATAAACGCCTTCTGGAGGGTGCATTGAGTGGAAGTCGCAGGATTATTTTGCTGTCCTGCTGAGCACGAGGCTGTGCACGTGGCATAGAGCTGCTGAGGTGTGGGCGTAGAACCACTGAGCAGCACTTGAGCGTCCTCAATGTTTCGGTAAGCTTCCTTTTGTTGGTGAGATGACGATCACGCCAGGTGATTTTTCTTTGCTGACCGGCCTGTGAGTGGGTGGAGCTCCTCTTTGGGTTAACCCCAGGCTTTGGGAGCGGATAGGGGCTTTGAAGTGGTTCTTGGACAAGGTGCCCCCTCTTCACTTGCGTAGTCATGTTGACGTCTCTTGGCTGATCAAGACTTTATGAAGGTTGATATCTCGACTCAGGTGAGTGTTGAGTAGCTGACACGGGCCTTTCTTCTCTACCTCCTTAGGCAAACGTTGTTTGCCAACAAGGATAGTTCAGTGCATACACAGTCTCTAGCCCCTTTGCAGTATTCGGAGGTTGTTTAGGAGTTTGATTAGGGAGCATCTGCCTTGGCCAACTAGTAGCCCCTTTCCTCTCTGGGCTTTTGAGTATCTTCTTCAGTTTCCTACTGACACTAGACATGCGGATGCGGACTGTGTTCCTCGCTACGAGTGATGGTCCATGGGGCAATGGAAGCCACGGTCACCAGTTTTGAGCCTTCCTAAGTGGTGACGGGTTTTGGATCGATTGACCATCGACCAGGTACCTCTCTTCTCTTATGTCCCTTGTCTTCAGGTTTCCATGTGGCTGATTTTGACCTCGTTTTGTAGGTGCGGTTCGACCCTTGGAGCGGTGTACCAGAGGATGCCCCTCTTGCGAGTTCCAGGGTTTTGGACTGCACTGGCAGTTTGCTTGAAGGCCCCTTTTGTCGAGCTTGGTATTTAGATGATCGGGTGGCCAGCCAGTGGCATCCACGTGTTGAGGCTATTCAGTTCATTCCTCCTCCGCCTCCGACGTTGATGAGATTCACTTCCTCAATGTCCAAAGTAGATTTGGAGAATGCTCAGATCAGAGACTGGGCGGGATTGCTTCTTTAGGCAGGTGACTGTATGGAGTACTGCCATTTTTCCTTGGTTCTACCTGTTGTTCCTTCAGTTGCTCCTGTTTGGCCACGGGCCCTTTCCTTTGTCTCCTTCCACTCTGATGATGGAGAAGAGGAACGCTTGGCGCTTGCCCTTTGTTTTGTATTCTTTTTCTTGCAGCTTGAGGCTGAGTGAGCACCAGCTGTCAGTGGGGAGGATAGCTAGCAATCCCCTTCTTCATCTCAGAGATCGTCTCGAAGACGCCGTCACGACCAGCTTTAGGATTTTCTTTTTTCATTCTTGTTCATGGTTAGCAAAGAGAGAAGCAGAAACTGTATTTGTATAGTGAAAGCAACCACAGTGATGATTTTGTAGGCAAGCTTTTGTTCATGTAATGAGAAATGCTTTTTATGCCCCTAGATGTCTTGAGTTTGCATACGATAGTCAGAACATGGCTTTTTGAACAAGTATTTGCTGATAGACAGTAATTTGTGTGAAAATGAAATACTGGCCGAAGAATTGATTACTCGGCTAAAGAATTGATGTTGCGGCCGATGTATATATTATTCGGCTGTTACTTTGATTTTTCGAAGGTAGATTTTGTTTCGGCCAAGTGGCATCCTCTTTTCTCTCCCTTCTTATGCTTGGTTTTGGTTTTCCTGCCTTTGCTTTTGCCATGTTCCATAGTCTGATTGTCAAACTCAAGAGTTTTCGAGGTATCCCGTTCATTGTGTCAAAAACCTTTAGGTTAGAGGGGATGAACTATAATTCTTGTGTCTATTGTTGTTGCCAATTCTTCGAGAAAAGCATACTCATCTTTTGCAAGCTCAATACGCAGTGTTAGCTATGCCTATCATTGAGTACAAATCTGTTGATGTTTTTCCTTCTCTCCAAATGTTTGGGCTGTATCTCGATGAGAGATTGCCTACATATCCCTAATCAAGGAATCCGGCCTTTTACGTAGTTCCAAAATCATCACCTTTGAGGTTGAGTTTTCACTCTTGGTTTTTCTTCTCACATGCTCTTGATTTTGCCTAGGTTACCTAATGGAGGTTGAGTCCCTAGCGAGCTTTTCTTTGAATGCCTTAACTTTTGCCTAGGCTGTGTTTTTGCATTTTCTGGCCCTGGCAGGCTTTGCTCTTATTTTTGCTTGGGTTTTCAGGTTACCCAACGAGCACTTCTCTCAAGAGGGTTTCTGTGTTTCGGAGAGGAATTTTGATGGAGATATTTTTCTAAATCTCTCTTGTGTTTGTACCTTCATAATGGGCAAGCTAACCCTAAGTGTTCTCGCGGAGATAGTGTCTTCTTTCTAAGTTTTGACAAAAACCTAGTTTCTTAAGCAACTAGAGTTCATCATTTCCTTCCTTTTTGTCAGTGACACAAGGAATTTGATTCCTTGAAATTTCCTTTGTTTGGTAAAGAGACTATAATGTTAGGCAATTGCAATTTAGGAAGTAAATCATTGAACAAGCATAGTCTAGAGGATGAAACAGGAATTCACTTAGCAGAAATAAAAGGCCCAAGCAGGGGGTCAAAACATGTTTTAGTTTGATAAAAGCAATGTTTAATATTCTTTGCCATGTTGTGACTTCTTAGCCACCGTAGCATTTCGAGATCGTTTTCAAAACATTTGCCTTTCGCAACTTTATACTCTTTTCCACCATCTTCTTTGCCAAACAGGGCCTTTGAACTGGATCCATCTTCACTGCTTGCACGGTGGCCACCTCTTTGAGACATGAGTAGTCCCCAAATGGAAATGTCAGTCTGGGTTTTCATCACCTCTTTTTCCTCCTCGTTGATTATGCAGTCATAAGAGAGATTATTTACTTCCACTTGGCCGAATAGTGATGTTAAGGAGAGTGGATCATCGTATTCACCTTCCATTTCGTCAAAGTCACTTTCCTCTTTGCTTGTTCTTCTTCATTACTTTTGTCAGACATGTCGGGATTGATCACTTCCGATTGATCGGACTCATTGTTTTCTTCCTCCTCCATCATGAAACATTCATCCTCCTCTGGGAAGGTAAAGGTTGGCTTGGCTTGGTTATAATGTATTGGCCAGGATTGTATGTGGGGTTGTGAGATAGGTTTATGAGATCGATTTTTTCGGGGTGGTGGTTCAGCATTGTGAATAGGAAGTGGATTGGCTTGCACATCAGGTTTTGGAAGTTTTATAGTTCGGCTACCAATGAGACCTTGAATGTTATGGCGGAGACGCATGCAGTTATCTGTTTCATGCCTATGGTGTTGGTGGTAGGCGCACTGTTTGTTAAGATCATGGTTTGGGCCATAGGGTGGCTGAGGAAGTGGTTTGTTTAAAGGTTTGAGATGCCCCTAACGGCTCAAAATGGCTAAGGCTTGAGATGAGGTCATATAGAGAGGGTCAAAGTTGCGGCAGGGGCGATTTGAGCTTCGGAATGAGCTAATTTGAAAAGGGTCTTGTGGTAAGGTTGAGTTAAGGGTGTTGACGAAGGCAGGAGATGTACGGGTTGGGAAGGTTTTCTTGGGTGGAGGAGTTTCTTCTTTCCCAATGAGACCTAGCTTGATCCCCTCTTCAATCTGCAGCCCAGTAGCATGCAGGCGCTTGAAATCAGTGATAGCCTGAGTGTAAATGTGCATGAGGTACTTGGGCTGCAAATTCTTGACAACTATTCTCACTTGATCTTCCTCAGAGGGGTGGTTCTTCATCTTGGCGGCTTTTTCTCTCCATCTAGCCACAAAGGTTGCAAAGTCTTTGTTTGACTCCTGCTTAGTCATTTCCAAATCTCAAGTTGTTAACTCAATTTGGACGTTGTATGCATATTGCTTGACAAAAGCATTGGCAATTTTTGGCCAAGTAAGAGTCCAATCGAGAGCGCTTTCAGTAAGAGTCCTTTGAAATAAATGAACAATGAGCTCATCATTCAAGCCCATTGGCTTCAGAGTGTTGATGACATGGCGGACATGGCTTTTGGGATTGCCAGTTCCATTGAACTTCTCAGGTAGTTGAGAATCTGGAAAAAGGCAGAGTTCTTCAAAATCCAGAATTTGGTCCCCTTGTGAACAGGCCAGAGCATGTTTGATATCCTTGACTTGTTTGGCCAATTCAGGATTTTCTGCCAATACCACTTCTTGAGGATTCTCATCTTCCACCGATTTCTCTTCGTCCTCAGCATCTCTTGCTGCTTTCTCTACTAGTAAGGTAGCGACTTTGAGCTTGGTGATCAGCAATGATGGCGTCGTTATCTGCCATGAGAGTGGGAGAATTACTTGATGAAGCTTAGGATTTGAAAGATGATTGAGTTTGTTGAGGAGATGACCGCGAAGTCCCTGAAAGTGATGGGGACCGTTGCAGTGCAGGTGTTTTGGCCGGTGAGGGTGACAGACGGGACGGCTGCAAAGACCTCTGTTCGGCGTGACTTCGGGTGTTGTAAGAGTATAAAATTGGCTGTGGTTGCTTCTTTGTTTTACTTATTGTGTCTGCTTTAAAAAGTAGAGTACCTGTAAGTTAGTACTTGGCTTGTGTAGGGTTAGGATTTGGGCCGAAAATCCCAACCCTTCTGCACAGAAAAAGTTATTTACAACAATAGATGATACAAGGTGTGAGGAAAAACTTTTACAGTCAAATGCAAGTAGGTTCCTAGCTTGTAGGTTCCTGTCTTAGTTTGATAAGTTCTATGGCTTTCTAATACATGCAAGGTTTAGGTAGTCTCAGGGTGCTCCGTTGTCAAAGGGCACCAGTCCTTTCACCAGCCCATCATAGGCGGTGATTGGGTGATTTCCTTTTTGATATACCACTAGGTACGAGTGACTGTGGAGTTTGCTGGAACCCCTAACATAGCCCATGTCATGCCGGGATATCAGGTGAACTCAACGAGGTTGCCCGCTCGATGCATATGATAAATGAATTAAATAAGGCATGTGTTAGTCTTATGTTGAACTTTCTGGTTATGGCTCTCAAGCCCCCAGTAGAGTCGCCAAAAACTGTAGACACCTCCCAGACGGGGCATCGCCATACAGATTGATCGTTTGTTTGCTCGTTTGGTTGCTTGCTTCATAAACCAAGATCGTGGATATTCCCATGGCTAGGAACATCGCCACACGATAGCGGTTATCATCAAAACAGAGTCGCCACCCAGTTTATTAAAACTAGGAAAATAGGTAGAGATTCTGGGTACGGGAGCCAAAAGTGCAGTAAGGGGAAGGTGTTAGGCACCCCTCTCTGCCCAGCCGTGAGACTGGCCCATAGTCGCTCAACATAAGACATACAGATGCTTTATTTAATTTCAACACATAGCCTGTTTAATTAAGCCTTTAAATAGTAAATAGGGTGAGCCAATGCGATAAGTAAAACATGCATCAGAAAGCAGAATAGAACAACGCTGTTCCAGGAGAATGGATCCCGCGGCCGGTGAATAGATGTCACGGCTGAGGGATCCTCCCGGTTTTATGTACCGGCCGAGGGATCGAAATCCCGGTCAGTGTTCTTCCTCACACTAGACAGAAAAACTAGCAGGTAATCAGATGCTATGATTAGTCATAAATACAATAATTAAAACAAACAAGAGGCCGTTGGGCCTCACCACCTTGATCCCTCAGTTACTTGATTGCTTCGGATTTGGTTGTGATTGACTGATTGCTTTTCTGAAAACCCTAGGGTTAGGGTTTGAACTTCGGGGTTTGATCGTCGGATTGATGGCTACCTTCGGGAGGTTGGGGCTTTTGAAGAGAGGATTGAGAGAGTATTTGTGCAGAGTATCGTGACTGATGAGGATGTATTGTCTTCTTAATTTCGGAGCCCAAAGGCTCCTTTATATAGGCATAGGAGTGACACAACTCGACCAATCGAAATGCACGATCAAAATTAGAGTTAGAGTGTGATTCTAACTCTTCATGGCAATCCTCTAACGTAGCCCAAACGCATCGGAATTTGGCTGCTAGGGTTTTGTGATCAGATCAAACGTTTGACAAAACGTTCCAGAATCTGGAAAAAGGACGATCTGGCGGCCGGGCAAAAGATCTTGCGGCCGAGGAATGGATCTTGCGGCTGAATGATAGATCTTGCGGCCGAGGGATTGATCTCTCCGGGAGATTTTCATGCAACAGGTTGCTCGGGTGAAGAAATGATGTTGAGGCCGTGAGATCGATGTTACGGCCGACAGATGGATTCTCCTAGGCTTCTGTAGTTTCTATCTAAAAGGCTATTTGGCTCTGGATTGGGTCCTCTAAGTGGTTCAAAGTTCTTACCGAAAGTCCTAAGGTTCTCAAGAAGGCAATCAGCAATCACTGTATCCATTTCATCATCGGGATGGTCCCCAAGGTGGGACTTGAAATAATCGTTAGGCCAAATTGGGGTGTCTACAACAGAATCCTAGGAGAATCCATCTGTCGGCCGTGACATTGATCTCACGGCCTTAACATCATTTCTTCACCTGAGCAACCTATTGCTTGAAAATCTCCCTGAGAGATCAATCGACGGCCGCAAGATCTATCCTTCGGCCGCAACATCCATTCCTCGGCCGCCAGATCTTTTGCTCGGCCGCCAGATCGTCTATTTTCCAGACTTTGGAACGTTCTGTCAGACGTTTGATCCAACTACACTACATTCCCGATGCGTTCGGGCTACGCCCAGAGATTATCACGAAGAGTTTGCATTGCATTGCAATTGCAATTGCAATTGTGCATTTTGATTGGCCGGAGTGAGTCACCAATTGCCTATATAAAGGGCCTTTGGGTTCCGAAAATACAACAACAACAAAATCACAAAATTCGTATACTTCCATACTCTCTCAAGCCACGAAACTCTGCACAAATACTCTCCTAAACCCCCTCTTCAAAAGCCCTAAACTCCCGAAGGCAGCCATCAATCCGAGATCAAACCCCGAAGTTCAAACCCTAACTCTAGGGTTTTCCGAGAAGCAATCAGTCAATCACAATCAATTCGAAGCAATCAAGCAACTGAGGGATCAAGGTGGTGAGGCCCAACGGCCTCTGGTTTGTTTTATTTACTGTATTAAATCTTAATCGTAGCGTTTTGATTATCTATTAACTTTTCTGTCTGGTGTGAGGAAGAACACCGACCGGGGCTTCGATCCCTCGGCCGGTACATGAAACCAGGAGGATCCCACGGCCGTGACATCCATTCACCGGCCGCGGGATCCATCTCCCTGGGACAGCTTGTTTTGCTTTCCTGCTTTCTAACGCATGATTTACTTATCATCTCGGCTCACTTTATTTACTGTTTAAAGGCATAATTAAACAGACTATGTGTTAGAATTAAACAAAGCATCTATATGTCTTATGTTGAACAATTATGGGCCAGCCTCACGGCTGGGCAGAGAGGGGTGCCTAACACCTTCCCCTTACTGTACTCTTGGCTCCCGTACCCAGAATCTCTATCTATTTTCCTAGTTTTAATAAACTGGGTGGCGACTCCGTTTTAATGATGACCGCTATCGTGTGGCGATGTTCCTAGCCATGAGAATATCCACGATCTTGGTTTATGAAGCAAGCAACCAATCGAGCAACAAACGATCAATCTGTATGGCGATGCCTCGTTTGGGAGGTGTCTACAGTTTTTGGCGACTCCGCTGGGGACATGAGAGCCATAACCAGAAAGTTCAACATAAGACTAATACATGCCTTGTCTAATTCATCTATCATATGCATCGAGCGGGCAACCCGTTGAGTTCACCTGATATCCTGGCATGACACGGGCTATGTTGGGGGTTCCAGCAAACTCCACAGTCACTCGTACCTAGTGGTATATCAAAAAGGGAATCACCCAATCACCGCCTATGATGGGCTGGTGAAAGGATTGGTGCCTTTGACAACGGAGCACCCTGAGACTACCAAAACCTTACATGTATTAGAAAGCCATAGACTTATCAAACTAAGACAGGAACCTACAGGCTAGGAACCTACTTGCATTTTTTTTGCTTCCAAGTTCTTACTCACACCTTGTATCATCTGTTGTTGTAAATAACTCTTTCTGTGCAGAAGGGTTGGGATTTTTCAGCCCAAATTCTAACCCTGTACGAGCCAAGTACTAACCTTCAGGTACTCTACTTTCTCAAGCAGGCACAATAGGTAAATCAAAGAAGCAACCACAACCAATTTTATACTCTTACAACAACCGAAGCTGCGCCAAACAGAGGTCTCTGCAGCCATCCAGTCCGTCATTCTCGTCTGCCAAAACACCTTCACCAAAACGGTCCCAATCACTCCCAGGGACTTCACGATCATCCCCTCAACAAAACCCTCTATCCAAATCCCAAGCTTCATCAAGCAATCCTCCTACCCTCATGGCAGACAACGACGTCGCTATTGCCGATCTCCGAGCTCAAATCGCTTCCCTGCTAGCCGAGAAAGCAGCCAGAGATGCTGAGGACGAAGAAAGATCAATGGATGATAAGAACCCTCACAAAGTGGTGTTGGCAGAAAGTCCTGAACTGAACAAGCAAGTCAAGGAGATCAAACAAGCTTTGGCCCGTTCACAAGGAGATCAAATTCTGGATTTCGAGGGACTTTGCCTCTACCCAGAATCTAAGCTGCCTGAAAATTTCAAAATGCCAAACATTGAAAAGTTCAATGGAACTAGCAACCCTACCAGTCATGTTCGACACGTCATCAACACCCTGAAGCCAATGGGCTTAAATGATGAGCTCATCGCCCAATTGTTCCAGCGAACTCTCACTGGAAGCGCCCTCGACTGGTTCCTCACTTTGGAATTTGTGCACTATCAAACTTGGCCAGAAATTGCCAACGCTTTTGTCAAGCAGTACGCATACAATGTCCAAATTGAGTTAACTACTCGAGACTTGGAGATGACCAAACAAGAATCCAATGAGGACTTTGCTACTTTTGTGGCAAGATGGAGGGAAAAGGCTGCCAAGATGAAGAACCGCCCCTCCTAGGAAGACCAAGTGAGGATAGCTGTCAAAAATCTGCAACCCAAATACCTTAGGCATATCTATACACATGCTATCACCGATTTCAAACGCCTGCATGCCACTGGGTTGCAAATCGAAGACGGAATCAAGCTAGGGCTCATTGGGAAAGAAGAAGCTCCTCCTCCACCTAAGAAAACCTTTTCCAGCCGTACATCTCATGCCTCCGTAAATACCTTTGGTACATCCTTGCCTCAGTATCCTTTCCAAGCTAGCTCATCCCGGAATTCAAATCGCTCCCGCCACAATTTTGACCCTCTTTACATGACCTTGTCCCAAGCTTTGACCATTCTCAGCCGTCAAGGGCATCTCAAACCTTTAAACAAACCGCTTCCTCAGCCACCCTATGGCCCAAACCATGATCCTAACAAACAATGCGCCTTCCACCAACACCCTGGGCATGAAACAGACGACTGGATGCGTCTCCGCCATGACATTCAAGACCTCATTGATAGCCGAACTATAAAACCTCCAAAACCTGATGGGCAAGCCAACCCACTCCCTACTCATAATGCTGAACCGCCACCCCGAAATATCAATCTCATAAATCTATCTCACAACCCCACATACAACCCTAGTCAATACATTGTCCAAAATAACCAAACCAAACCAACCTTAACCTTCACCAAGGAGGACGAGTGTTTTATGATGGAGGAAGAAGAGAACAATGAGTCCGATCAATCGGAAGTAATCGATCCTGATATGTCCGACATAAGTAGCAGAGATCAAACAAAGGAAGAAAAGCTAAGGAAATGGAGAGAACATTCCTGGGCAAAGCACAATTTGGAAGATCCAGACATTCCATTTGTAGAAGACGATGAGTGGCTCCGTATCTGGTTTGAGAATAGGAAGAAGGAAAAGGAAAGGGTCATCATGATGAGAAGGCACGCTCGCTTCAAGCCTGCCCAAATAGTGGTACCTATCAACCGTCCCAAAATCCCGACGCCACCCATTGTCTGGGAGACAATCAATCTCATAGAGAAGGTGGAGGAGTTCCAAATGCAACCATGGCCATACGAAGAGTGTGACTATAGCCAGTGGATAGAGGAAGAAGAGGATATGGGTTTCACATATGCAGACCCATATCGAACAGGGGAAAGTGACTTCGACGAAATGGAAGGAGAATGCGATGATCCCCTCGATGGAATCTCCTTAACATCACTGTTCAGCCAAGAAGAAGTGACTGGTCTCTCTTGCGACTACGCAATCAATAAGGAGGAAGTAAAAGTGATGAAAACCCAGGTTGACGCTTCCATTTGGGAACTACTCATGTCTCAAAGAGGTAGCTATCATGCAAGCTATGAAGACGGATCCAGTTCAGAGGCTCTATTTGGCAAAGGAAAGGGTGGAAAAGAGTATAAAGTTGCGAAAGACAAAGGAGACAACCCCAAAATGCTGCAATAGCTGAGAAGTCACAACATGGCAAAGAACATTGAACATTGCTTTTGCTTTCTAAAAATCAAACTGGAATGTGTTTTGGGCCCCTGTTTGGGCATTCTATTTCTGCTAAGAGAATTCCTTTTTTATCTTCCGGATTATGCTTGTTCTAACAATCTAAATTCCTAAATCGCAATTGCCATGCGCTATAATCTCTTTGCCAAACAAAAGAAAATTCAAGGAATCAAGTTCTTTATGTCCCCGACAAGAAGAAAGGAGAGGGTGAACTCTAGTCGCTTGAAGAACTAGGTTTTTGTCAAAACTTAGAAAAAAGACGCTATCTCCGTGAGAACACTTAGGGTTAGCTCGCCCATTGTGAAAGTACAAATACAACAGGAGGTTCAGAAAAATATCTCCATCAAATTCCTCTCCAAAAACACAGAAACCCTCTTGAAAGAAACGCTCGTTGGGTAACCCAAGCAACCCAAGCAAAAGTAAGAGCAAAGCCTGCTAGGACAAGAAAATGCAAAAACGCAGCCTAGGCAAAAGATAAGGCATTCAAAAGCTCGCTAGGGACTCAACCTCCATCAGGTAACCTAGGTAAAACTTAGAGCATGTGAAAAGAAAAACCAAGAGTGAAAACCCAACCCCGAACGTGGTGATCTTGGAACTACGTAAAAGGCCTAATTCCCTGATTGGAATACGTAGGCAATCTCACATCGAGATGCGGCCCAAACATTTGGAGAGAGGAAAAAAACATCAAAAGATTTGTGCTCAATGATAGGCATAGCTAACCCTGCGTATTGAGCTCGCAAAAGATGAGTATGCTTTTCTCGAGAAATTGACAACAGCAATAGACACAAGAATTATAGTTCATCCCTTTTTAACCTAAAGGTCATTAACACAATAAACAGGATACCTCGAAAGCTCTCGAATTTGGCAATCAGACTATGGAATATGGCAAAAGCAAAAGGCAAAAATCAAAACCAAGCATAAGAAGGAAGAGAAAAGGGGATGCCACTTGGCCAAAGCAAAATTTACCCTTGGAAAATCAAAGTAACAGCCGAAGAATTGATACATCGGCCACAGTATCGAACAATCGATTCTTCGGCCAGTACTCAATTTCACACAGATTACTGTCTATCAGCAAATGCTTGTTCAAAAAGTCATGTTCTGACTATCACATGCATATCTTAAAGCATTTAGGGGTACGAAAAGCTCTTTTCATTTCATGAACAAAAGTTTAGTTACAAAATTCTCATTGTGGTTGCTTTCACTATACAATTTCTGCTTGCCTCTTTTACTAACTATGGACAGGAAAAGAGAAAATCCTAAAAGCTAGTCATGGCGGCGTCTCTAAGACAGTCTCTGAGATGGGGACTGCTCGTTGGTTCCCACATCCTCCCCACCAACAGCTGGTGCTCGCTCAGCCTCAAGCTGCAGCCAAAGAGGATACGAACATTCAAAATTTAAGGAATGATATAGAGCAAATGAAACACATGAAGAGAGTCATACCTCGAGGATCCTACGGCGCTGTCTCCGAACCAAAGCCCCTGCACTCTGATAGGCATGAAGCCATTCCTACACTATCTTAGCAGGCACCTACGGAAACAAACCAGGCATTTCAAATACAGGAGCGACAGATACAATGATAAAGCATGAAAAACAGAGTTCAGAAATAGGGTAATACCTGTGAAACCCCAGGTGGCAGCGTATAAAGCTGGGTCGCGCAAGGAGTAAGGGCCAGGCGCTCTTCCTCCTCATCATCAGAATGGAAGGGAACAAAAGAAGGGGCCCGCGGTCAAACAGGAGGAACAACAGCAGCTGAAGCTAAGAAAACACTACAGTACTCCGTGTAGTCTCCTGCCTGAAGAAGCAAACCTGCCCAATCCCTGATCCGAGCATTCCTCAAGTCCTCCTTAGACATCGAAGAAGTGGACCTCATCGATGTTGGAGGAGGAGGAGGAACAAACTGAAGCGCCTTAGCACGCGGATGCCACTGACTAGCCACCCGATCGCCTAAGTACCAAGCTCGGCAAAATGGACCCTCGAGCAAGCTACGGGTACGATCCAGAACCCTGGAACGTGTAAGAAGGGCATTCTCTGGTACACCACCCCAAGGGTCAAACCGTACCTGCAAAACGAGATCAAATCAGCTACAACGTAAGGATATGCAAATCTAAAGACAAGAAACCCAAAGAAAAAGGTACCCGATCGACTGTCAGTCGGTCCAAAACTCGCCGCCACTCGGGAAGGCTCAAAACTGGTGACCGTGGCCTCCGTTGCCCCACCAACCATCGCTCGTAGCGAGGTATACAGTTCGCATCTCCATGCTTAGTCTCAGGGGGAAACTGGAGAAGGTGCTCGAAAGCCCAGAGCTGAAAAACAGATTAACCAGAACAAGTTCAATACTAAGAGAAGTCAAAACAGGAAAGGAAGCAAGAAAGAAAGATATATATGTAGACACCTCCCAAACGGGGCATCGCCATACAGATTGGTCACGTTTGTTTGCTCGATTGGTTGCTCGTTTCATAAACCAAAATCATGGACATTCCCATGGCTAGGAACATCGCCACATGATAACGGTTATCATCAAATAGAGTCGCCACCCAGTTTATTAAAACTGGGAAAATAGATAGAGATTCTGGATACGGGAGCCAAAAGTACAATAAGGGGAAGGTGTTAGGCACCCCTCTTTGCCCAGTCGCGAGACTGGCCCATAATCATTCAACATAAGATGTGTAGATGCTTTATTTAATTCCAACACATAGTCTGTTTATTTATTCCTTTAAACAGTAAGTAAGGTGAGCCAGTGCGATAAATAAGCATGCATTAGAAAGCAGAAAAAAGCAAATAAAGCTGTCCCAGGGAGATCGATTACTCGGCGGTGAATGGATGTCACGGCCGAGTAATCACACTGGTTTGATGTACCGGCCGAGGATCGAAGCTCCGGTCGGTGTTCTTCCTCACACCAGACAGAAAGATTAACGGATAATCACAATGCTACGGTTAGTCAAAAATACAGTAAATTAAGACAAACCAGAGGCCGTTGGGCCTCACCACCTTGATCCCTCAGTTGCTTGATTGCTTTGGATTGGATGAGATTGATTGATCGCTTGATCGAGAACCCTAGAGTTAGGGTTTGAACTTCGGGGTTTGATCGCCGGATTGACGGCTGCCTTCGGATGGTTAGGGCTTTTGAAGTATGGGTTTGAGAGAGTATTTTGACAGAGTTTCGTGGCTTGATTGAGTGTGTAGGTGTATCAATTTCGTGTGTATATTTCGGAGCCCAAAGGCTCCTTTATATAGGCATAGGGATGACTCACTCCGGCCAATCAAATCACGAGATGGTAATTGCAATTGCAATGCATCTCTAACTCTACGTCGTAATCTCTGAGCGTAGCCCGAACGCATCGGGAAGGTAGTGTAGTTGGATCAAACCAAACGTCTGACAGAACGTTTCAGAGTCTGGAAAAAGGTCGATCTGGCGGCCGAGTAAAGGATGTCGCGGCCGAGGAATGGATGTCTCGGCCGAAGGATAGATCTTGCGGCCGAGGAATTGATCTCTCAGGGAGATTTTGCTGGCAACAGGTTGCTCGGGTGAGGGATTGATGTTATGGCCGTGGCATCGATGTCACGGCCGACAGATGGATTCTCCTAGGCTTCCGTATTTCTGTCTGAAAGGCTGTATGGCTTTGAATTGGGTCCTCTAAGTGGTCAAAGTTCTCACCGAAAGTCCTAAGGTTCTCAAGGAAGCAATCAGCAATCACTGTATCCATTTCATCATCAGGATGGTCCCAAGGTGGGACTTGAAATAATCGTTAGGCCAAATTGGGGTGTCTACAGATGCCCCTCTTTGACTGAATTCAGACGGATCGTGAGTCATGTTTGAGTAAGAGTCAAAGCTGTAAAAAGCAACTCAATTTGGTCCAACCACTATTCCAAGGGGTTTTCGAAAAAGGTTTTGTTATGGTCGGGCCGGGAGGCTGCCTACGTATTCCACAAGAGAAATTCAGACCAATCGTAGTTCGGGCAAAAGAAGTTTTGTTATGGTCGGACCCGGAGGCTGCCTACGTATTCCACAGGGGAAATTCAGACCAATCGTAGTTCGGGCAAATAAAACAAAAGTAAAAAGTTTGGAGGGTTAGAGACAGAAGACATACCTTAGGGCTTAAAAAGCCGTAGTGTGACGTACCTAGACTGAGCCAGGGTTTTGGCGAAGAGTAGTTGAAGGAGCGCGGGGCTACCTGGGGAGTTTCTTTGCGGAGAGCTTCCTTAGTATTTTGGGGTAGATCAGTACACTGCAGGTGCGTTTGCTTTTCTTGATCATCCTTACTTTGACTGAAAGGAGCTTGGTAGAGTAGCCTATCCTTGCGAATGAGCTGGAAGGAATTGCTGTAATTGGGTGGAATCCAAGCCATCTGCGGGGGATGATTCAGACACCGTTTTTGAGATATGGGGTGGAACCCAAGCCATCTTCTGGAGATGAGTCGGATGCCGTTTTGAGATATGAGGGGCTCGGGGCCTGTAACTGGGGCACGGAGCGTTAGAATGAGGGAACCGAGGCGCGGAGCCGGTTGTAATCATGAGGTAAGAGCTTGAGGAGTCAGAGCTTGGAGCTTGACGTGATTTGAACCGAGGCGTAGAACCGGTTGCATTCTGATGGTCTGTGCACGGAGCTTTCTCATCATAAATTTTGGCTTGGAGCCAAAGGATCGAGGCGCCGAGCTGATCAATAAAACCGAGGCGTAAAGCTGGTTGATTCACAGGATTGACCTGTTTCATGAATAAGAGATAGATGCAGAGTGTGTATATGATGATGGTTTGTAGATGCGAACAGTTATGATGATGCAGACTTGATGTGATAATGGTGATGCAATATGTGCACGGGCCCGTGCGTGTGTGTTTATTTTAAGCTTAGAGCTTCTATCAAGTTCCGGACTTGAGCATTCAGAGCGAAGAGCTCGAGCATTCGGACGGCAGAATCCGAGCATTCAAAGTACAGGCTTTGAGCGTCCAGTACGCAGTGGTTGGGCATCCAAGCGTAGAGCTTGAGCATTCAAGTGTATAACTTGAGCATCCAGTACACAGTGGTTGGGCATCCAAGCGTAGAGCTTGAGCATTCAAAAAATGTTAGATTTTTGAGCATTCAGGCGTAGAGCCTGAGAATAAATGTCTTGATTGTTGGGACGGCTTAGAGCCTGTTGTTTGTTTACGGCTCTGAGCCAGTTGAGATGATGAATACAGGCTTCGAGCCTGTTAAGAACTTGATTGTGTACGGCTTCGAGCCAGTTGAGACAATGGGCTTGGAGCCGCCAAGTTGAGTGATAACAGGCGTAGAGTCTGTTGTTGTGATAGCGAGCACAGAGCTACTGATTCAAGGGCTTCGAGCCGCTGGGTGATAGTAGACGTAGAGTCTGTTGAGATAGGCTTCGAGCCTATTTGAGGTGATGGCTTGGAGCCATTTGAGATAATAGGCTTTGAGCCGCTAAGTTGGTAGAGACGAAGCTGCTGGAGTGGCAAGCGTAGAGTTGCTGAGATGGTGGGCTTGGTTTTGATAATCCTTAGTGGTCAAGTGACCAGTAGTCGCATGCTTGTTGTTTAGAGAGAACTTCTTCATGCTCGGGCATGCCCCCAAGGCTAGTTATGATCACGTTGTATTTGCTCGGGGATGCCCCCAAGGCTACTTGGTTGGTTGGGGACTTAGAAGTCCGTAGTGGCTTGAATCGTTGCACTGAGCAAAATCTGATATTACTGAAGGAAATTGATTGGGGGCCAGGCGATCAATCTCTCGGCCGAAGGATTGATGTCTCGGCCGAGGAATTGATGTCTCGGCCATGAGAACGCCAAAAAGTCAGGAAATCGATTTAAGTTCAGTTAAATTGATCTTACGGCCCATTTAATCCCTTCTTCTCCTCCTCTCTCATTTTCCTCCGTTCCTCTCGCCCGACGACCACCGCATGCCGTCGCCCTCCTCCACTACCGTCGGCCACCATCATCTCCGGCGACCATCCTCTCCGACCACCGCCGTCATTGCCGTTGCTGCCGGCTTCGGTTGTCTGAAACCATTGGTTTTCTTTCTTTCTTGGCTTGGACGTGATGGCCACGCCATCTTCGGGCGTTGCAGGTTCATCCTCGCACCCTTCATGTAGGTGCGTGCATCCATCTTCCGATGAGGAGGCGATTGAGGAGCCCGGTTTGTTTGATGCTACTACCTACGTTCGTCCTTCACGTAGGATGGGTTATGGCGGTTTTCTGCAATACCGCCCTCCTGTTGGTGGCCCAGAGGCCGAGGTGGTTCGTCGAGAGCCTGAGTTTCACCTGAGCGTTCTGAACGTGCCGGTGAGTTTCCTGAAAAGTAAAAAGTTTTACTTTAGTTCGGGGTTTTGGAAATCCTTGCATTTAGAATAAAAGTTTTTGCTTGCGGGATGAAAATCCCTTTTGGCTAGGAGCGTGAATATGAGGAACCCATGTTTGGGTTGAATTTATTTTTGTTTAAGGAAGCTAAAATAACTATGCCCCCTGTCTAGGCAATGCATGCTTTTAGATGTTAATCTGACGCCCCTTAGTATTTTCTTTGTTTATGCAATCATGAGATTAACTCCCTTTTGTCTTTGGCAGAGAAACAGGAGGCTGGAAGCTCGCGGTGGAGGCAAGGAGGTGCATAGATGGTTCTTGAAGCTGCCAGAGCAGGCTCGGGAATTAGTACGTGCTGCAGGTTTCGAGACGTTCATTCTGGGCCTCGATCTTCCGAAGATGGATTGGTCATTGATGACCTCGCTGGTTGAGAGGTGGTGGGATACCACCAATACCTTCCATTTTCCTGCTGCTGGTGAGATGACTATCACTCCGGGTGACTTTTCTTTGTTGACTGGCCTGCGGATAGGCGAAGTTGCTCTTCGAGTTGACCCCTGACTTTGGGAGCGAGAGGGTGCTTTGAGGTGGTTTCTGGGCAAGGTGCCCCCTGTTCGTTCTCGAGGTCATGTAGATCTTGCTTGGCTAAGCAAGACTTTCATGGTGGCTGATATTCTGACCCAGGTGAGTGCTGAGCAGTTGACGCGGGCCTTCCTTCTTTACCTCCTTGGGCAAACGTTGTTTGCCAACAAGGATGGTTCGGTACACACACAATTTTTGGCTCCTTTGCAGCACTTGGGAGCTATTCGGGAGTTTGACTGGGGCTCGTCTGCCTTGGCCACTCTATACGGCAGTCTTGGAGCTTGCTCGCGGGACAAGAGTCCCATTCTTTGTGGTCACTTTCGAGTGCTTGAGGTATGTATCGTTCCTTTGTACTTCTGTTTTCACTTTAGCCTTTTCCTAGTTCTGAACTTGCTTTGGTTAACCTGCTTTTCAGCTCTGAGCTTTTTAGCACCTTCTTCAGTTTCCTCCTGAGACTAGGCACGGTGATGCGAACTGCATACCTCGTTACGAGCGATGGTTGATGGGGCAACGGAGGCCACGGTCACCAATCTTGAGCCTTCCCGAGTGGCGGCGAGTTTTGGACCGACTGACGGTTGATCAGGTACCTTTTTCTTTGTACCTCTTATCCTTTGGACTTCCATATTTTTGTGTCGGGGCTGATTTGTCCTTGCTTTGTAGGTACGGTTTGACCCTTGGGGTGGTGTACCAGAGGATGCCCCTCTTGCACGTTGTAGAGTTCTGGACCGGACTCGTAGCTTGCTCGAGGGTCCATTTTGCCGAGCCTGGTACTTAGGCGATCGAGTGGCCAGTCAGTGGCGGTCACGCGCTGAGGCTCTTCAGCTTGTTCCTCCTTCTCCTCCAGTATCCATGAGGTCCACTTCCTTGATGTCGAGGGAAGATCTGAAGAATGCCCGGATCAGAGATTGGGCAGGTTTACTCCTCCAGGCAGGTGACTATACGGAGTACTGCCGTCTTTTCTTGACCCCCTCTGTTGAGGCTCCTCCCGTTGTTCCTGTTTGGCCACGGGCTCCTTCGTTTGTCTCATTCCACTCAGACGATGGGGAGGAGGAGCGCCTGACGCTGACTCCTTGCACGACCCCGCTCTATACTTTGCCAGTCGGGGCTTCACAGGTATTTTTAACTTCCTATGTTAACTTTCATCATTTCGCATTGTACCCTTGCTTTAGATATTTGTAATGCTTGATTGTTCCACAGGTGCCTGCCGAGATAGTGCAGGAATGGCTTCACGCCTATCAGAGTACAGAGGTTTTGGTTCGGAGACAGCGCCGTAGGATCCTCGAGGTATGACTTTCTTCATGAGCTTTATCTGCTATGCATTATCCCTTGAGTCTGAATGTTTATATCTTTCTTGGCTGCAGCTTGAGGCTGAGAGAGTATCGGCTGCTGAGGGGAATGTGGGGACCAGTGAGCAGCCTTTGCCTTCTTCTCAGAGATCGCCTAGCTTTTAGGGCTTTTCTTTTCCCTGTTCATAGTTAGTAGATGATAGGCAGAAACTATATTTGTATAGTAAAAGCAATCACAGCAACGGTTTTGTAAACAAGTTTTTGAGAAATGAGAAATGCCTTTCATGCCCCAAAATGTTTTGATAGTCAGAACATGGCTTTTTGAACAAGTATTTGCTGATAGACAGTTATTTTGTGTGAAAAACATTTGGCCGAAGAATCGATCATTCGGCCGAAGGATCATTGTTGCGGCCGAGGTATTGATTGTCCGGCCGTTATATCTATTTTCCCAAGGAAGATAGGTTTTGCTTTAGCCAAGTGGCATCCTGTTTCACATCCTTTCCTATGCTTAGTCTTTGATTTTCTGTCTCCTGCCTTTGCCATGCTCTACAGCCTGATTGCCAAACTTTAAGAGTCTTTTGAAGGATCATACCCTTTGCATTGATGACTTTTGGTTTAGAGAGGATGAACTGCAATTCTTATGTGTCTTTGTTTTTGCCAATTCCTTGGAAAATGACTAACTCATCTTTTGTGAGCTCAATACGCAGGGTTAGCTACGCCTATCATTGAATGCAAACATGTTGGTATCATCTTTCTTCCCTCAAAATGTTTGGGCCGCATCTCGACGCGAGATTGCCTACGTATCCCAATCAGGGAATCAGGCCTTTTACGTAGTTCCAAGATCACCACCTTTTGGGGTTGGGTTTTCACTCTTGGTTTTTCTTTCTTTCATGCTCTAAATTTTGCCTAGGTTACCTGATAGAGGTTGAGTCCCTAGCGAGCTTTCCTTTGAATGCCTTAACTTTTGCCTAGGCTGTGTTTTTGTTTTTCCTTTGTCCTAGCAGGCTCTGCTCTTACTTTTGCTTGGGTGTATAGATTGCCCAACGAGCATTTTTCTCTCAAGAAGGTTCTGGTGTTTTTGGAGAGGAATCTGATGGAGATGTTTTTTATAAATCTCCTGTTGCGTTTGTACTTTCACAATGGGCAAGCTAACCCTAAGTGTTCTCACGGAGATAGCGTCTTCTTCCTGAGTTTTGGTAAAAACCTAGTTCTAAGTAATTAGAGTTCATCCTTTCCTTTCCTTTTATCGGGGACACAAAGATTTTGATCCCTTCGAATTCTTCCCTTGTTTTGGCAATGAGAGCATAGTGCATGGCAATTGCAATTTAGAAATTTGGATTTAGATAAGCATAATCTGGAAGATGAAAAAGGAATTCTCTTAGCGAAGATAAAATGCCCAAACAGGGGCCCAAAACTCGTTCTAGTTTGTTTAAAGCGAAAACAATGTTTTATTGTTTCTTATTTGCCATGTTGTGACTTCTCAGCTACTGCAGCATGTCGGGGTCATTTCCCTTGTCTTTTGCAACTTTGTACTCTTTCCCACCCTCTTCCTTGCCAAACAGAGCCTTTGAACCGGGTTCATCTTTTGCACGATGGCTACCTCCTTGAACCATGAGTAATCCCCAGATGGATGTGTCAGCAGAAAACTCCCTTTCTCTTTCCTCATTGATTGCGTGATCATCAGCTATTTCCTCCTGATTGAATAGTGATGCTAAGGAGGTTTCATCGAGCGGATCATTGCACTCTTCTTCCATTTCATCAAAGTCGCTTTCCCCTGTTTTATAGGGTTCTGTGCACATGAAATCTAGATCTTCTCTTTCCTCTATCCATTGACTATAATCGCACTCGTCGTAAGGGTTGACCCATGGTTGCATTTGGAACTCCTGTACTTTCTCAATGAGATTGATTGTTTCCCAAACAATGGGTGGTGTTGGAATTTTGGGACGGTTGATGCGTACCACTATTTGAGCAGGCTCGAAGCGAGCGTGCCTTCTCATCATGATGACCCTTTCTTTTTCCTTCTTCCTATTCTCAAACCAGATACGAAGCCATTCGTCATCTTCTACAAATGGAATGTCTGGATCCTCCAAATTGTGTTTCGCCCAAGAGTGTTCCTTCCACTTCCTTAGCTTTTCCTCCTCTACCTGATCTTTGCTGCTTATGTCGGACATATCAATGTCAATTACTTCTGACTGATCAGAATTATCATCCTCCTCCTCCTCTATCATGAAACATTCGTCCTCCTCAGGGAAGGTTAAGTTAGGTTTGGTTTGTTTGTCTTGGACAACGTATTGGCTGGGATTGTATGTGGGGTTGTGAGAGAGATTTATGAGATTGATGCTTCGAGGTGGTGGTTCGGCATTATGAGTAGGGAGTGGGTTAGCTTGCCCATCAGGTTTTGGTGGTTTTATGGTTCGACTATCAATAAGATCTTGAATGTCGTGACGAAGACGCATACAATTGTCTGTTTCGTGCCCAGGATGTTGGTGATAGGCGCATTGCTTGTTTGGATCATGGTTTGGACCTTAGGGCGGCGGAGGAAGTGGCTTGTTTAGAGGTTTAAGATGCCCTTGACGGCTAAGGATGGTCAAAGCTTGGGACAAGGTCATATAGAGAGGATCAAAGTTGCGACGAGGTCGATTTGAACTTCGGGATGGGCTAGTTTGGAAAGGGTCTTGAGACAAAGAGCCAAGGGCATTCACGGAGGCGTGAGATGTACGGCTAGAGAAGGTTTTTTTAGGTAGAGGAGTGGCCTCTTCTTTCCCAATGAGTCCTAGCTTGATTCCATCTTCGATTTGCAACCCAGTGGCATGCAAGCGCTTGAAATCGGTGATAGCCTGTGTATAAATATGCCTGAGATATTTTGGGTTGTAAATTTTTGACAACTATCCTCACTTGGTCTTCCTCGGAGGGACGGTTCTTCATCTTGGCAGCCTTTTCCCTCCATCTTGCCACAAAGGTGGCGAAGTCCTCATTGGAATCCTGTTTGGTCATTTCCAAGTCTCGAGTTGTTAGTTCAATTTGGACGTTGTATGCATATTGCTTGACGAAAGCATTGGCGATTTCTGGCCAAGTTTGATAATGTACAAACTCCAAAGTGAGGAACCAGTCGAGAGCACTTCCGGTGAGGGTTCGTTGGAACAACTGGGCGATGAGCTCGTCGTTCAAGCCCATCGGCTTTAGGGTGTTGATAACATGGCGAACATGACTGGTAGGGTTGCCAGTTCCATTGAACTTCTCAATGTTGGGCATCTTGAAATTCTCAGGCAGCTTGGATTCTGGGAAGAGGCAAAGTCCCTCGAAATCCAGAATTTGATCCCCTTGCGAACGAGCCAAGGCTTGTTTGATTTCCTTGACTTGTTTGGTCAACTCAGGACTTTCTGCCAATATCACTTTATGGGGGTTCTCGTCTTCCATTGATTTTTCCTCATCCTCAGCATCTCTAGCTGCCTTTTCTGCTAGTAGCGCAGTGATTTGAGCTTGGAGCTCGGCAATAGTGGCGTCGATGTCTGCCATGAAGGTAGAAGGGTTGCTTGACGAAGCTTGAGGTTTAGTGAATGACGGGGTCTGTTGAGGGGATGACCGAGAAGTTTCTGAGAGCGGTCGGAACCGTTGTGGTGAGGGTGTTTTGTCAGATGAAGGCGATAGACGGGAGGGTTGCAGAGACCTTTGTTTGGCGTAGCTTCGGGTGTTATAAGAGTACAAAGTTGGCTGTGGTTGCTTCTTTGATTTACCTATTGTGCCTGCTTAAAAAGTAGAATACCTGGAAGTCAGTACTTTGCCTGTGTAGGGTTAGGATTTGGGCTGAAAATCCCAACCCTTCTGCATAGAAAGAGTTAATTACAACAACAGACGATACAAGGTGTGAGGAAGAACTATTGCAAGTAAAATGCAAGTAGGTTCCTAGCCTGTAGGTTCCTGTCTTAGTTTGATAAGTTCTATGGCTTTCTAAAGCATGCAAGGTTTTGGTAGTCTCAGGGTGCTCCGTTGTCAAAGGGCACCAATCCTTTCACCAGCCCATCATAGGCGGCGATTGGGTGATTCCCTTTTTGATATACCACTAGGTACGAGTGACTGTGGAGTTTGCTGAAACCCCCAACATAGCCCGTGTCATGCCGGGATATCAAGTGAACTCAACGGGTTGCCCGCTCGATGCATATGATAGATGAATTAAACAAGGCATGTATTAGTCTTATGTTGAACTTTCTGGTTATGGCTCTCATATTCCCCAGCGGAGTCACCAAAAACTGTAGACACCTCCCAAACGGGGCATCGCCATACAGATTGGTCATGTTTGTTTGCTCGATTGGTTGCTCGTTTCATAAACCAAAATCATGGACATTCCCATGGCTAGGAACATCGCCACATGATAACGGTTATCATCAAATAGAGTCGCCACCCAGTTTATTAAAACTGGGAAAATAGATAGAGATTCTGGATACGGGAGCCAAAAGTACAATAAGGGAAGGTGTTAGGCACCCCTCTTTGCCCAGTCGCGAGATTGGCCCATAATCATTCAACATAAGACGTGTAGATGCTTTATTTAATTCCAACACATAGTCTGTTTATTTATTCCTTTAAACAGTAAGTAAGGTGAGCCAGTGCGATAAATAAGCATGCATTAGAAAGCAGAGAAAGCAAATAAACTGTCCCAGGAGATCGATTACTCGGCCGGTGAATGGATGTCACGGCCGAGTAATCACACTGGTTTGATGTACCGGCCGAGGGATCGAGGCCCCGGTCGGTGTTCTTCCTCACACCAAACAGAAAGATTAACGGATAATCAAAATGCTACGGTTAGTCAAAAATACAGTAAATTGAGACAAACCAGAGGCAGTTGGGCCTCACCACCTTGATCCCTCAGTTGCTTGATTGCCTTGGATTGGGCGTGATTGATTGATTGCTTGATCGAGAACCCTAGAGTTAGGGTTTGAACTTTGGGGTTTGATCGCCGGATTGACGGCTACCTTCGGAAGGTTAGGGGTTTTGGAGTATGGGATTGAGAGAGTATTTTGACAGAGTTTCGTGGCTTGATTGAGTGTGTAGGTATATCAATTTCTGTGTGTTTATTTCGGAGCCCAAAGGCTCCTTTATATAGGCATAGGGATGACTCACTCCGGCCAATCAAATCACGAGATGGCAATTGCAATTGCAATGCATCTCTAACTCTACGTCGTGATCTCTGAGCGTAGCCCGAACGCATCGGAAAGGTAGTGTAGTTGGATCAAACCAAACGTCTGACAGAACGTTTGAGAGTCTGGAAAAAGGTCGATCTGGCGGCCGAGTAAAGGATGTCACGGCCGAGGAATGGATGTCTCGGCCGAAGGATAGATCTTGCGGCCGAGGAATTGATCTCTCAGGGAGATTTTGCTGGCAACAGGTTGCTCGGGTGAGGGATTGATGTTATGGCCGTGGGATCGATGTCACGGCCGACAGATGGATTCTCCTAGGCTTCCGTATTTCTGTCTGAAAGGCTGTATGGCTTTGAATTGGGTCCTCTAAGTGGTCAAAGTTCTCACCGAAAGTCCTAAGGTTCTCAAGGAAGCAATCAGCAATCACTGTATCCATTTCATCATCGGGATGGTCCCAAGGTGGGACTTGAAATAATCGTTAGGCCAAATTGGGGTGTCTACAATATACCTCAAGCGTCTGGTAGTGACCGCCAAGGATGGGACTCTTGTCTCGTGAGCAAGCTCCTAGATTGCCATACAAGGTGGCCAAAGCAGACGATCCCCAATCAAACTCCCTAACGGCCTCCAAACGCTACAAAGGAGCCAGAAGCTGTGTGTGCACCGAGCCATCCTTGTTGGCAAACAACGTTTGCCCAAGGAGATAAAGAAGGAAGGCCCGCGTCAGCTGCTCGACACTCACCTGAGTAAGGATATCAGCTGTCATATAAGTCTTGCTCAGCCAAGTAACGTCGACGTGGCCTCGGGAATGAAGAGGAGGCACCTTGCCCAAGAACCACTCCAAGGCCCCTATCCGCTCCCAAAGTCTAGGATCAACCCGGAGAGAAGCTCCACCCACTCGTAGGCCGATAAGCAAAGAAAAGTCACCAGGAGTGATCGTCATCTCGCCAGCAGAAGGAAAGTGGAATGTGTTGGTGGTATCCCACCATCTCTCAACCAGCGAGGTCATTAGTGACCAATCCATCTTCGGAAGATTGAGGCCCAGAACAAATGCCTCGAAGCAAGCAGCACGTACCAGTTCCCGAGCCTGCTCTGGCAGCGTTAAAAACCACCTGTGCACTTCCTTGCCTCCACCACGAGCCTTCAGTCTCCTATTTCTCTGCCAAAGACAAAAAGGGAGTTAATCTCACGATTGCATAAGCAAAGGAAACGCTTTGGGGCATCAAATTAATGTTTAACAAACATGCATCGCCTAAACAGGAGGCACAATCATTTTAGCCTTTTTAAACAAAATAATTCTGACCCAACCACGGGTCCTTCTCACTCACGCCCCTGGCCAAAAAAGGGATTTCATCCCAAGAATAAAATTCACCTTTAAATCTTACAAAGTCAAAACTCCAAACTAAAGCAAAATGTTTACTTTTCAGGAAACTTACCGGAACATTAAGGATGCTCAAGTGCTGCTCAGGCTCTCTGCAAACTACCTCGGCCTCTAGGCCACCAACATGAGGACGGTACTGCAGGAAACCACCATAACCTAACCTACGCGAAGGAAGTATGTAGGTAACAGCATCGAACAAACCCGGCTCTTCAATCGCTTCCTCATCGGACGAGGGATATTCACACCTACACCGAGGTTGCAAGGAAGAACCTACAACATCCGTAGAAGAGGATGGCGGCAAATCAACGGAGGGTGGCGTGTCCATCCCGTTGGAAGCAAGAGCGACAACACCAACGGTTGCAATAGCCAAAACCGACAGTGAGGACAGTGGAAACCGGCGGTGATGGCCGAAGGAATGACGGTGGCGGGACTACGGTGGGGGAGAACAACGGCTAACGGTGGTGGACGGACGAGAGGAACGGAGAAGAAGAATGAAGATTAAATGGGCCGTGAAATCGATTAAACCGAACTTAAATCGATTTTCTGACCTTTGACGTTCTAGCGGCTGAGACTTCGATTCCTCGGCCGAAATATCTTTTCCTCGGCTGAGCGATCGATCTCCTGGCCTCGTAATCAATTTCCCTCAGCAACACCAGATCAAGTTCAGTGCACCAATTCAAGCAATTATGGACTTCTGAGTCTTCGACCAACAAAGTAGCCTTGGGGGCATCTCCCGAGCAAATACAAAACAATCAGAACTAGCCTTGGGGGCATATCCAAGCATAAGGAAGCTCTCTCTTCACAAACTGCTGGCCGAAACTCTTACTGCAGCAAATCAAAACACTCAGCAGCTCTGCTATTCATCACCATCATAACTTCGTATTCACCACGTCAGCAGCTCTAAACGGCCCTGAGCCCGTCATCTCAAACATCTTAGCAGCTTCACTACCTCTCAATTTCACACCATTCAAAGCCATTCAAACAGCAAGTTCCATGCTCACTGATCTAACAACCTCGTCGTTATAGGCAACTCGCTCGCCACCTCAGTAGCCCTATGCTTGCTATCAATAGCACCATGCTCATTGCTTCAGGCTCCACGCCAGCCAACTCAGCGGCTCCATGCCTGTATTCCCCATCTCAGCAGCTCGAAACCCATTATCATAACGGCTTTACGCCCGTGATCATCATCTCCATCACTTAGCAGCTCCAAGCCCACTGCCTCAACTGGCTCTAAGCCGTAACAACCATCTCAGCGGCTCTACGCCCATTATTCAGCGGCTCAAAGCCCATTATCACAGTGGCTCCACGCCCATTGTCCCAACTAGCTCCAATTTCGTCACTATCAAACAGCTCAGCGGCCCTATGCCCACCATCTCTATCAACTCAGCGGCTCCAAGCCCATCATCTCAACAACTCTACGCCCGTATTCACTCACTCAGCGACTCCAAGCCCTCGACTCAGTAGCTCTACGCTCGCTATCCCAGCAGCAGGCTCTACGCCTACAATCATACTCAAAGCAATATCAACTGGCTCGAAGCCGTAACGACTATCTCAGCGGCTCTACGCCCTCGCCTATCAATTCAGCGGCTCCATGCCCATTATCTCAATTGGCTCGAAGCCGTAACAACTATCTCAACAGGCTCTACGCCGCCCCAACAATCAAGACATCATCAACTCTCAAGCTCTAAGCTTGAATGCTCAAAATCCAACATTTTGAATGCTCGAAGCTCTTCGAATGCCCAACCACTGTGTACTGGATGCTCAAGTTCTACACTTGAATGCTGAAGCTCTACGCTTGGATGCCCAACCACTGCGTACTGGATGCTCAAAGCCTGTACTTTGAATGCTCGGATTCTGCCGTCCGAATGCTCGAGCTCTACGCTCTGAATACTCAAGTCCGGAACTTGAAAGAAGCTCTATGCTTATGTCAAACACACACGCATGGGCCCATGCACATTTGCATCAATTGCATCACCATTATCACGTCGAGTCTGCATCATCATTTCTGTTCACATCTAACGACCAACATCATCACATATATACACTCTGCATATCTCTCATGAAACAGGTCAACCCTGAAATCAGCCGGCTCTACGCCTCGGTTTTATTGATCGGTCCAGCGCCTTGATCCTTTGGCTCTACGCCAAAACTTATGATGAGAAAGCTCCGTGCACAGACCATCAAAATGCAACCAGCTCTACGCTTCGGTTCAAATCACGTCAAGCTCTAAGCTTCGACACCTCAGGCTTTCGCCTTATGATCAATACCAGCTCCGTGCTTCGGTTCTATCAAGCTCAAAGCTCCGACACCTCAGGCTTTCGTCTTATGATCAATACCAGCTCCGCACTTCGGTTCTATCAAACTCAAAGCTTCAATCTCCTCAGGCTCTCGCCTCAATGACCACAGCAAGCTCTACGCCTCAATTCTATCACCTCAAGCTCTCGCCTCATGACTACAACCGGCTCCGCGCCTCGGTTCTGTCATCCCCAAAGCTCCGTGCTCTAGTTACTGGCCTTACGCCCCCCATATCTGTAGACACCTCCCAAACGGGGCATCGCCATACAGATTGATCATGTTTGTTTGCTCGATTGGTTGTTTGCTTCGTAAATCAAAATCATGGACATTCCCATGGCTAGGAACATCGCCACATGATAACGGTTATCATCAAAATAGAGTTGCCACCCAGTTTATTAAAACTGGAAAAACAGATAGAGATTCTGGACACGGGAGCCAAAAGTACAATAAGGGGAAGGTGTTAGGCACCCTTCTTTGCCCAGTCGTGAGACTGGCCCATAATCGTTCAACATAAGACATGTAGATGCTTTGTTTAATTCTAACACATAGTCTGTTTATTTATTCCTTTAAACAGTAAGTAAGGTGATCCAATGCGATAAGTAAAGCATGCGTCAGGAAAGCAGAACAAAACAAACTGTCCCAGGGAGATGGATCCCGCGGCCGGTGAATAGATGTCACGGCCGAGGGATCCTCCTGGTTTGATGTACCGGCCGAGGGATCGGAGCCCCGGTCGATGTTCTTCCTCACACCAGACATAATCAAAACGCTACGGTTAGTCAGAAATACAGTAAATAAAACAAACCAGAGGCCGTTGGGCCTCACCACCTTGATCCCTCAGTTGCTTGATTGCTTTGGATTGGGTATGATTGACTGATTGCTAGATTGAAAACCCTAGGGTTAGGGTTTGAACTTCGGGGTTTGATCGCCGGATTGACGGCTACCTTCGGGAGGTTAGGGCTTTTGAGGATTGGGATTGAGAGAGTATTTTGACAGAGTTTCGTGGCTTGAGAGAGTGTATACTCTGATGAATTTTGTGTGTGTATTTTCGGAGTCCAAAGGCCCTTTATATAGGCAATTGGTGACTCACTCCGGCCAATCAAATGGCACGATTGCAATTGCAATCGCAATGCACCTCTAACTCTACGTCGCAATCTCTGAGCGTAGCCCGAACGCATCGGGAAGGTAGTGTAGTTGGATCAAACGTCTGACAGAACATGTTCCAGAGTCTGGGAAAAGGTCGATCTGGCGGCCGAGTAATGGATGTCTCGGCCGAAGGATAGATCTTGCGGCCGAGGTATTGATCTCTCAGGGAGATTTTACTAGCAACAGGTTGCTCGGGTGAGGAAATGATGTTAGGGCCGTGGGATCGATGTCACGGCCGACAGATGGATTCTCCTAGGCTTCTGTATTTCTGTCTGAAAGGCTGTATGGCT
The DNA here is from genome assembly GCA_018127125.1 of Rhododendron griersonianum. Taxonomy (NCBI): domain Eukaryota; kingdom Viridiplantae; phylum Streptophyta; class Magnoliopsida; order Ericales; family Ericaceae; genus Rhododendron; species Rhododendron griersonianum. The sequence goes on from CM030794.1 coordinate 35,310,315, forward strand.
CTGAATTGGGTCCTCTAAGTGGCTCAAAGTTCTTACCGAATGTCCTAAGGTTCTCAAGGAGGCAATCAGCAATCACTGTATCCATTTCATCATCGGGATGGTACCAAGGTGGGACTTGAAATAATCGTTAGGCCAAATTAGGGTGTCTACAGATGCCCCTCTTTGACTGAACTCAAACGGATCGCGAGACATGTTTGAGTAAGAGTCAAAGCTGTAAAAAGCAACTCAATTTGGTCCAACCACTATTCTAAGGGGTTTTCGAAAAAGGTTTTGTTATGGTCGGGCCGGGAGGCTGCCTACGTATTCCGCAAGGGAAATTCAGACCAATCGTAGTTCGGGCAATAAAGGAAAATAAAAGTTTGGAGGGTTAGAGACAGAAGACGTACCTTTGGGCTTAAAAAGCCGTAGTGTGACATACCTAGACTGAGCCAGGGTTTTGGCGGAAGATAGTTGAAGGAGCGCGGGGCTGCCAGGGGAGTTTTTGCGTAGAGCTTCCTTAGTATTTTGGGGTAGATCAGTACACTGCAGGTGCGTTTGCTTTTCTTGATCATCCTTACTTTGACTAAAATAAGCTCGATAGAGTAGCCTATCCTTGCGAATGAGCTGGAAGGAATTTGATGTAATGGGGTGGAATCCAAACCATCTGCTGGGGATGAGTTGGATGCCGTTTGTTTTTGAGATGTGGAGGGCGCAGGGCCAGTAATCATAGAGCACGAAGCTTCGGGGACGAGGGAACCGAGGCACGGAGTTGGTTGTAGTCGCAAGGCGAGGGCCTAAGGTAATAGCTTCTGATGTGATGGAACCGAGGTGCGGGACCGGTTGTGGTTTCAAGGCGAGAGCCTAGGGTGATCTTAGAGCTTGATGGAACCGAAGCGCGGAGCTGGTATTGATCATAAGGCGAGAGCCTGAGGTGATTAGATTGAGGCGTGAAGCCTGCTGTGGTTATGAGGCAAGGGCCTGAGGAGAGCTTAGAGCTTGATGTGATTTGAACCGAAGCATAGAGCTGGTATTGATCATAAGACGAGAGCCTGAGGTGTCAGAGCTTTTGTAGACACCTCCCAAACGGGGCATCGCCATACAGATTGATCGTTTGTTTGCTCGTTTGGTTGCTTGCTTCGTAAACCAAGATCGTGGACATTCCTATGGCTAGGAACATCGCCACACGATAGCGGTTATCATCAAAACAGAGTCGCCACCCAGTTTATTAAAACTAGGAAAATAGATAGAGATTTTGGGTACGGGAGCCAAAAGTACAGTAAGGGGAAGGTGTTAGCCACCCCTCTCTGCCCAGTCGTGAGACTGGCCCATAGTTATTCAACATAAGACATATACTTGCTTTATTTAACTCTAACACAAAGTTTGATTTTAGCCTTTAAGCAGTTAATGGTGAGCCAGTGCGATAATTAAAGCATGCATTAGAAATAAACAAAACAGACAGGCTGTCCCAGGAAAATCGATCTCTCGGCCGGTGAATGGATTTCACGGCCGAGGGATCCCACTGGATTGATATATCGGCCGAAGGATTGATCCCCCAACCGATGTTCTTCCTCGCACCAGAACAGATATTTAACAAATAATCAAAACACTACGATTAATGCATAAAAACGTAAAAGAGATCAAACCATAGGCCCCTGGGTCTCACCACCTTGATCCCTCAGTTGCTTGATTGCTTCGGATTAGAAGGGATTGACTGATTTACTTCTCAAAAACCCTAGGGTTAGGGTTTGTACTTCGGGGTTTGATCATTCGGGATGCGGCTGCCTTCGGAAGGTTAGGGCTTCTACAGAAGGAGTATGTGAGGTGATTTCTGCAGAGTTTTGAGGTATGAGATGGAGGAATTGAATGTTAATTTTGGAACCCTAAGGCCTCTTTATATAGGCAATTGATGACTCACTTCGGCCAATCAAATGGCGTGAATCAAAAAGGAATTCTAGGGTTCAAAGATCTCTAGACGCGATCTATTTCGTAGCCCGAACGCATCGGAAAAAGGCTGCTAGGGTTTTGGTGCGTCGATCAAACGACTGACAGAACATTCCAGAATTCTGGAAAAAGACGATTTGGCAGCCAAGGAATGGATCTGGCGGCCGAGGAATGGATCTGCCGGCCGAGGAATCGATCTTACGGCTGAGGAATGGATCTGACGATCTGGCGGCCGAGGAATAGATCTGGCGGCCAAGGAAACGATGTTGCGGCCGAGGAATCGATCTTGCGGCCGAGGGATTGATCTCTCAGGGAGATTTTCTAGCAACAGGTTGCTCAGGTGAGGAAATGATGTTTAAGGCCGTTAGATCAATGTTACGGCCGACAGATGGATTCTCCAAGGCTTCTGTATATTCTGTCTGAAAGGCTGTATGGCTCTGAATTGGGTCCTCTAAGTGGCTCAAAGTTCTTACCGAATGTCCTAAGGTTCTCAAGGAAGCAATCAGCAATCACTGTATCCAATTCATCATCGGGATGGTCCCAAGGTGGGACTTGAAATAATCGTTAGGCCAAATTGGGGTGTCTACAGATGCCCCTCTTTGACTGAACTCAAACGGATCGCGAGACATGTTTGAGTAAGAGTCAAAGCTGTAAAAAGCAACTCAATTTGGTCCAACCACTATTCCAAGGGGTTTTTAAAAAAGGTTTTGTTATGGTCGGGCCGGGAGGCTGCCTACTTATTCCACAAAGTAAATTCAGACCAATCGTAGTTCGGGCAATAAAGAAAAGTAAAAAGCTTGGGAGGGTTAGAGACAGAAGACGTACCTTAGGGCTTAAAAAGCCGTAGTGTGACGTACCTAGACTGAGCCAGGGTTTTGGCAAAGAGTAGTGGAAGGAGCGCGGGGCTACCGGGGAGTTTTTGCGGAGAGCTTCCTAGTATTTTGGGGTAGATCAGTACACGGCAGGTGCGTTTGCTTTTCTTGATCATCCTTACTTTGACTGAAAGGGGCTCGGTAGAGTAGCCTATCCTTGCGAATGAGCTGGAAGGAATTGATGTAGTGGGGTGGAATCCAAACTATCTGCTGGGATGAGTTGGACGCCGGTTTATTTTTGAGATGTGGGGGGCGCAGGTCCAGTTTCTAGAGCACGGAGCGTTGGAAATGAAGGAACCGAGGCGCGGAGCCGATTGGAGGAGGTTGATTGAACCGAGGCATAAAGTCGGTTGCATTCTGATGGTCTGCGCACGGAGCTTTCTCATCATAAGTTTTGACATAGAGTCAAAGGATCGAGGTGCCGGGCCGATCAATAAAATCGAGGCGTAGAGCAGGTTGATTTGCAGGATTGACCTGTTTCATGAATAAGAAATATGCATAGTGTATATATGATGATAGTGGTTAGATATGAGCAGATATGATGATGCAGACTCGATGATAACAATGGTGATGCAATTGATGCTTATGTGCACGGGCCCGTGCGTGTGTGTTTGGTTTAAGCATAAAGCTTATTTCAAGTTCCGGACTTGAGCATTCGGAGCATAGAGCTCGAGCATTCGGAGGGTAAAGTCCGAGCATTCAAAGTACAGGCTTTGAGCATCCAGTACGCAGTGGTTGAGCATTCAAACGTAGAGCTTGAGCATTCAAAGTATAAACCTTAAGCATTCGAACATAGAGTTCGAGCATCCAGTACGTAGTGGTTGGGCATTCAAACGTAGAGCTTGCGCATTCAAGTGTAGAACTTGAGCATCCAGTACACAGTGGTTGGGCATTCAAACGTAGAGCTTGCGCATTCAAGTGTAGAACTTGAGCATCCAGTACACAGTGGTTGGGTATTCGAAGGGCTTCGAGCATCCAAAGTGTAGAACTTTGAGCATTCAAACATGGAGCTTGAGAATAGATATCTTTCTGAGTAGTGAGTTTGTAGAATTGCTGAGTTGTTGAGTATTCCATCTTCCATCTTCCACGGGGTTTGATTTGTTCCTCATGCTTGGGATTCTTCCAAGGCTAGTTTCCACACGCTCGGGATGCTTCCAAGGCTAGTTCTGAGTATGCTCGGGATTGTCCCCAAGGCTAGTTCTGAGTATGCTCGGGATTGCCCCCAAGGCTAGTTTTTTGAGTATGCTCGGGATCGTCCTCAAGGCTAGTTCTGAGTATGCTCGAGATTGCCCCCAAGGCTAGTTTTTTGAGTATGCTCGGGATCGTCCCCAAGGCTAGATTCCACATGCTCGGGATCGTCCCCTAAGCTAGTTCTTGACCATATTCCACTTTGACTTCGTTGACTTGTTGACCCAAAGTGCCATAAGGTTTGTTAAATGCTTCGGCGATTAATGTCTTCAGAGATTTCCATCGTCTTTGCTGACAAGATGATCCTCATGCACGCCTAGGAGATTTCCTTCGCCTCCTAATTTCAACCTTGTTAAGCAGACTTTCAACTCCCCTACTGAAGGGATGCTTTCCGAAGTGTGCGCTGGGCCAGAACTGCATAAATGTGCATTAAGTGGGAGTCACAGGATTGCTTCACCGGCCTGGAAGTGGTGAGGCTGCTTATCTTCAAGATGTGAGCTCGGGGTAGCTACAGAGCTGCTGAATGACTAGTAGGCACGAGGCTGTTGAGGTGAGTGCAGAGCTGTTTAAGTGACTTGGGCACAGGGCTGCTGAGTATGAGTATAGAGTGGCTGGTAGTGATAGTGAACTTAGAGTTGTTGATAATTACTTGAACTCAAAGCCGTTGGAGGAGTGAATACGGAGCTGATGAGCAACTTGGGCACAAGGCTGCTGAATGTAAAAGGGGCTATTGAGTGATCATGATGGCGAGCACATGGCCGCTGAGTGGGCTTAGAGCTGTTGAGCCTAAAGCAGCTAGGTGATAGTGAGCATAGGCAAAGAGCTGCCGAGTTTTTGAAGTTGAGTGACCTGAGTATGGAGCTTTTGAGCACGGGGTGCTACTGAGGTGGGGGAGCCATTGACATGTTTTGATGGTAGCGAGCATGTAGCTGCTGAGATAATAGGTGCAGGGAGCTGCTGAATTGAGCTACTGTTGAGAGGGAGTCGTGGAGATTGGACCTGCTGAGCGCAAGGCGTCCTATGCATCGAATTGCTCGGAGCTTACGAAACCCAACAAGGTCGTGAATATGACAAGGCATGCGTATGGTGCTATTGAAAAGCAAGTGTGAGGCTTCTGAGTTATGAAGGCAGAGCTGTTGACGCGAAGCAAGGAGCTATGAAGATGTGAAGTGCGAAGCCACTTTAATACTGTTGATATGGTGCCAATTGTAGAGTTTGCTGAAGCTATCTTTCAGCTTCTTTGACTTGGCTCTGTCAGTTATAGACACCAAGCTTGGTATGGTTGGTTCAAGGACCGAAATCCAGGAGAATCCTGCAATCCACATCTGAATAGTTTAGAAAACAACAATGGATAGGAAAACAACATGCAACAGGCTTGGAATCGGGCATGAGTCGAAGTCCTTTTTATGCTGACTGCTAGGGGCAAAACCACCAAGTTCAGGAACCCTCGTTCAAATGTTGAACCACTGCGGGTGACATAGTTTGCAACGTGACATATATGCATATTGAACTGAACATTCAGGAAGAAATCGGCGCCCCCTGTTTAGGCAATGGATGCTTGATTCTAGCTTATCTGTGCGTGTCAATGACAACCTAATTGCCCCTAGTACAGAGATATGTGATGTGTGTGACAATGAACATGAATGCAATGTTTCTTTTTTTGTTTGCCAGAGATCTTGGCATGCCCCTGACAATGCTGTGTGGCAGCATTCCAAAAGAGTTGAGGTGTTCCCCAAGGATATGATGCTTCTTAGGCTGAGCTTTTTTTCAAGTGTGCTGGTAGGGAGGTAGACTTTACAGTGCATCCCTTTGTTGCCCTTTATTCCTTGATGGCCATGATGCCCTGATGAACCTGCCTTGCTTGAACATAAGAACACCTCATACTTGGGGTTAGATCGTGCAACCAAGACAACTACTTCCATGACATACACATGAAGTACTAGGATAAAGAGATTAATGCAAAAGACAGGGTGATAATGATATGCATGTGAATCCGCAATGTATTCTGGACATCTCAACTTTCGCGTATTTGATAATGGCTTATTGCTTATACTAGCCAGGTGTTTTGAAAGACCGCAATGCCCTAGCGGCACCACTGAAAACATAGTTTGGTCAAGGAACCATATTGCTGCACCCTTCATGAAATGAGAGACCCATGTTATTTCCTCAGAAATTTGCAAAAAGTGACTGCGCTTGTATTAACTGTGTTAAGAATGCTTAGGATAAAACCATTCTTGAAAGCTTTTCCTCGAGGATTTCAAGGTCACATTATTCCATCCATGTTCCACACTCACGTCATTCAATCATCAAAGGACGTAGAACTATTTTGCAAACCTATGCCCCTAGTCAATTAGGTGAGTTTGTTGCTTCGAGCTTGATTTGGTTGACTTGAGTTGGATTGATAAGCACCTACTGAGACCCACACAAAAGGTTGGATACTTTTGAGAGGAATGCAAAAAGGGGAACATAGCCATGCCCCTTGCAACTCTCCATGTTGTGCGATTTGCCAAGACGATGTAAATTCCAGGATTCTTGCCCTTCGAGTTAAGTACCACATTGGTGATCCCCCTATTGTCTAGGACCTTGCTACTAAGTCGTGTTCCCCAATCTGAGTGGTCTTTGTTATGGACCATAATGTAGGCTTGGGGTCTTGGCTTGAGAAAGAAACAGATGTAAAAGGCTCAAACCTAACTTCTACTCACGCTTGGGTTTTAAAAGCTAGCAGCCATCTTCAACATTTTTATCAACTCTTGTTGTCTCTTGCCTCACTTTGTGTGAAAAGAGTTGTTTTCTTCAAAAATGTCTTTTGTATGTATTGCAAGAAATGTTTCCTTCAAAATGCCCCTTGTATGACAAGGTGTTCATTATTTCATTGATTTTTCTTTCATCTCTCCTTGTATTTTTTTGTGTTTGCCCAAGTGTAGGGGATGGCTGCCTAGCAGGCTGTTCAAAGAAATTATCCAGAGGCTCGATGTGGCTAGCAAGGGATAAGTGTTTGAGATAGAGAAATGATTGCCTTTCTTCATCTTGAAACACACGACAAAGTGGCAAGGATCCTTACCAAGAAATTAGGGGCTTCAATGTTAACCAAGTGAATTTTCTAAGATTGAGGACAATCCTTTGAGACACATAGTAAATGCATGGAGACATGGCTGATTTCTCATTTTGTTCATGCTCTAACTTTTGCCTAGACCGCCCTTACAGGTTTTTAATCTAGCGAGCTCATCATTTTTTTCTCCTCTCTTTTCTTCTTTCTCCTTTTTCCTACTCTTCATCTTTGACAGCATGTTTTGCTTACAAGTGATCTCTATGAGGGTGCAAAGATGTGTCAACTCCTCAACAGAAATGACGCGGGTCTTAGCTTTGAAAAACTCGTTTTGCACTTTTGACAATTCAAGTGATTATGATGTGTTCCAAAAGATGTCATAAGATTACTTTGAAACCCTTGTGGATTGTTTTCAATGTTTGATGTTATCATGAGTATTCTATGGCAGCGAACTAGCACAGGAGAAAGCATTTTCAAAATTTGTGGCCGACCAAAAGGTTCCTACGTATCCCAATAGAGAATCAGGCCATTCGTAGTTCAAGTCTAAGGAGATTCACATTTCATGCTAGGTGCAACAAGCGGATTTATGACCAAAATAAACTCAAGACATAGACCGTTTAAAAAGGAAACAAATATGGACCAAAATAGTAGCCAAAAATAGCTAGATAAGACTCCTCAAAAGATTGACTCTTAGCCTAAGACGTGACATGCATGGATGCTACTGCTGCCCAATGATCGAACTCAGTTGGATCAATCTTCTCTTGATCGATGAGGTCTTGGATCGCATTCTTGAAAGCCCCGCATTCTCTGATAGAGTGACCACTTACTTGGTGGTACTTGCAATACCCTCCGCCTTTTTGTATAAAGTTTGGAAACTTTGGCTGTAACGGCTTCAATACCCCTTTTGCTTCCAAGATACAGAACACCTTTTCCAAGTTCATTCTAAGAGGAACAAAGTTTCTCTTTTGCCTGCGGTCGAGATGGGATCCCACCATTTTAATATTACTGTTGCTTATGTTCATCTTACAGCTGTTTTTCTCTTTGAGAGATTCCTGGTTTAGATCGATGGTATTGAGAAGAAGTTGATTTTCATGTTGCTGCTGCAGATCATTCACCACCATTTCAATTTGGTTGTCCTTAGCGGGATAAGTTTCTTTCTGAGCTACGTTTTTCGTCCATCTAGTAGGGGGAGGAGGAGCTTGTGAAGGACTTCTTTGCAAACTGTGAACAATGGTGGCTAGGGCAGCCACTAATTCAGCCAATACATCAACTTTAGCAGCCAGAGCTTCAATCTTCTTGTCAGCCATTGCTGTCACGTCTAAGACCAAACCCAAAATTTAGAAAAAGCAAGAACTTAGCTACGCTTAGGTTGAGATGTCCAAAATCAAGTGTCTATGTAATGCACACATCAAACACACTTATTGCCCTTAAAATGCAAATCTAGCATGATGGGGTGGCTTAACCAAATGATAATCGATGTTGACACGTGATCATGCAATGTGCTATAAGAAGAAATGAGGGTGATGGATTCCTCTCTTGGTTTGGCCCCTGCATAGTTAGAAAGAGGCAAGCAAAATGATATACAAAGCACCATAGCTACCTTCACAGATTATGGATGAGTTATGCATAGCAATTCGTTTGTATGCATGAGTTTATCGGATACTATAGATAGCCAAATATTTTTGATATGGATGATTCTTAAGACTCGTTGCTGCCACTTAAGATCCCACTTCCAAGCCAATCCATATTATGAGACAAACCAAAAAGGTTGAGCATATGACCACAACAGAAAGTAGACTCGGAGTCCATCGCTGTGCTAGCGGCTATTTGAATGTTTTAGAAAAACTTGTCATTAGACTAAGCATTGCAAAAAGTTTTGAAAGTTCTTTCAATTCTTGGTTAGGGAAGATTCAAAACGTGATTGAGGTAATTGAAATCCACCTGATTATTTGCTAGCATATTGACAACCTCCTAAATTTTACCAGCTTGCTGAGGTAAGCATGCTCAAAATTTTGAATTTTGAAAGATGGGTTGCTATGCCGATTTGGAAATAGGAATCAAAGTCCTAAGTTGAATCACTCATCGAGAAATGAGTATTGCAAGTTCTATCCATAATATCCTTAACTTTGCATACAATCATCCATAATCTGCTCTACTACCTCACACTCCCACTTTCCTTTAGCCTTGTAAGGCAGAGATTGCTAGAGTAACCTCAGTTCAATTGCCGACGGGGCGGCTTCTCTTCTTTTTTTTTTGATGTTTGATTTTGTTCTAAAAATCCATGCTTCGCGGTGCTTCAAGCAAAATGGGAGTGAGAAATAAGCAGTGGTGCTTTCAACTTACTAAAAACATACCTTGCAGGTAATGCTATGCTTCAGTGCTTAGCTATAAAGACTTAGAGTTAGGGCTCTTAGTTCATGCCCCAACCCTTCTGCACAGAAAATGATATTACAATAACATATGACACAAGGTGTGAGGAAGAACTTCTGCAAGCAAATGCAAGTAGGTTCCTAGCTTGTAGGTTCCTGTCTTAGTTTGATAAGTTCTATGGCTTTCTAATACATGCAAGGTTTAGGTAGTCTCAGGGTGCTCCGTTGTCAAAGGGCACCAATCCTCTCACCAACCCATCATATATAGGCGGTGATTGGGTGATCCCCTTTTTGATATACCACTAGGTACAAGTGACTGTGGAGTTTGCTGGAACCCCCAACATAGCCCGTGTCATGCCGGGATATCAGGTGAACTCAACGGGTTGCCCGCTCGATGCATATGATAGATGAATTAAACAAGGCATGCATTAATCTTATGTTGAACTTTTTGGTTATGGCTCTCAATTCCCCAGCAGAGTCACCAAAAACTGTAGACACCTCCCAAACGGGGCATCGCCATACAGATTGATCATTTGTTTGCTCGTTTGGTTGCTTGCTTCGTAAACCAAGATCGTGGACATTCCCATGGCTAGGAACATTGCCACACGATAGCGGTTATCATCAAAACAGAGTCGCCACCCAGTTTATTAAAACTAGGAAAATAGATAGAGATTTTGGGTACGGGAGCCAAAAGTACAGTAAGGGGAAGGTGTTAGGCACCCCTCTCTGCCCAGTTGTGAGACTGGCCCATAGTTATTCAACATAAAACATATACTTGCTTTATTTAACTCTAACACATAGTTTGATTTTAGCCTTTAAGCAATTAATGGTGAGCCAGTTCGATAATTAAAGCATGCATCAGAAATAAACAAAACAGACAGGCTGTCCCAGGAAAATCGATCTCTCGGCCGGTGAATGGATTTCACGGCCGAGGGATCCCACTGGATTGATATATCGGCCGAAGGATTGATCCCCCAACCGATGTTCTTCCTCACACCAGAACAGATATTTAACAAATAATCAAAACACTACGATTAATGCATAAAAACGTAAAAGAGATCAAACCGTAGGCCCCTAGGCCTCACCATCTTGATCCCTCAGTTGCTTGATTGCTTCGGATTAGAATGGATTGACTGATTTACTTCTCGAAAACCCTAGGGTTAGGGTTTGTACTTCGGGGTTTGATCGTTCGGGATGCGGCTGCCTTCGGAAGGTTAGGGCTTCTATAGAAGGAGTATGTGAGGTGATTTCTGCAGAGTTTTGAGGTATGAGATGGAGGAATTGAATGTTAATTTTGGAACCCTAAGGCCTCTTTATATAGGCAATTGATGACTCACTCCGGCCAATCAAATGGCGTGAATCAAAAAGGAATTCTAGGGTTCAAAGATCTCTAGACGCGATCTATTTCGTAGCCCGAACGCATCGGAAAAAGGCTGCTAGGGTTTTGGTGCGTCGATCAAACGACTAACAGAACATTCCAGAATTCTGGAAAAAGACGATCTGGCGGCCGAGGAATCGATCTTACGGCCGAATGAATGGATCTGACGATCTGGCGGCCGAGGAATAGATCTGGCGGCCGAGGAAACGATGTTGCGGCCGAGGAATCGATCTTGTGGCCGAGGGATTGATCTCTCAGGGAGATTTTCTAGCAACAGGTTGCTCAGGTGAGGAAATGATGTTTAAGGCCGTTAGATCAATGTTACGGCCGACAGATGGATTCTCCAAGGCTTCTGTATATTCTGTCTGAAAGGCTGTATGGCTCTGATTGGGTCCTCTAAGTGGCTCAAAGTTCTTACCGAATGTCCTAAGGTTCTCAAGGAAGCAATCAGCAATCACTGTATCCAATTCATCATCGGGATGGTCCCAAGGTGGGACTTGAAATAATCGTTAGGCCAAATTGGGGTGTCTACAGCTTTGAGCTTGACGTGTTGAACCGAAGCGTAAAGCTGGTTGCATTCTGATGGTCTGTGCACAGAGCTTCCTCATCATAAGTGTTGGCGTGGAGCCAAAGGATCGAGGCGCTGAACCGATCAATAAAACCGAGGCGTAGAGCCGGTTGATTGCAAGGTTTACCTGTTTCATGAGAGATATGCAGAGTGTATATGTACGATGGTCGTTAGATGTGAACAGATATGATGATGTAGACTCGATGTGAAAATGTTGATGCAATATGTGCACGGGTCCGTGCGTGTGTGTTTGTTTTAAGCTTAGAGCTTCTATCAAGTTCCGGACTTGAGCATTCTGAGCGTAGAGCTCGAGCATTCGGACGACAGAATCTGAGCATTCAAAGTACAGGCTTTGAGCGTCCAGTACGCAGTGGTTGGGCATCCAAGCGTAGAGCTTGAGCATTCAAGTATATAACTTGAGCATCCAGTACACAGTGGTTGGGCATCCAAGCGTAGAGCTTGAGCATTCAGGCGTAGAGCCTGAGAATAGATGTCTTGATTGTTGGGGCGGCGTAGAGCCTGTTGAGATTTGCTTGTTTACGGCTTCGAGCCAGTTGAGATAATGGGCTTGGAGCCGCTGAGTTGGTTGTTTACGGCTTCGAGCCAGTTGAGATAGTGGGCTTAGAGCCGCTGAGTGAGTGATAGCGAGCATAGAGCTGCTGAGTCGAGGGCTTGGAGCCGCTGAGTTGATTGATTACAGGCGTAGAGCCTGTTGATAATGGGTTTGGAGCCGCTTTGATGAGGTAACGGGCGTAGAGCCAGTTGCTGTGATAGCGAGCGTAGAGCTGCTGAGACGAGGGCTTAGAGCCTGTTGAGTGAATGAATATGGGCACAGAACCGTTGAGATAATGGGTTGCTGAGATGATAGACATAGGCTTCGAGCCTATTAGAATAGTGGGCTTGGAGCCACTGAGTTGAGGGGTGAAGGCGTAGAGCCGCTGAGTTGATGAATACAGGCGTAGAGCCTGTTGGGGTAATGGCTTTGAGCCGCTGAATGATGGGCGCAGAACCGCTATACGAGTTTGATGGTTGTGTGGCTGCTGGGAGTGGCAAGCGTAGTGCTGCTGATAATGATTGGGCTTAGAGTCACCGAATGAGTGAATACAGGCGTAGAACCTGTTGAGGTAGTGGGCGTAGAGCCGCTGAGATAATGGCTTTGAGCCGCTGAGATGGCAAACATAAGCTTAGAGCCTGTGGAGGTAGCGGACTTGGAGTCACTGAGATGGTCGATATGGGCGTAGAGCCTGGATGACTTGAGCGACCTGTGAACAAGGTTATTGAGCGTGGAGCTGCTGAAGTTTTGAGCTCAGGGCTGCTTGTTTTGCTTCAGCTAGCAGTTTGTGGAGAGAGATCTTTGATTGGGCATGCCCCCAAGGCTAGTTTTGATCATGTTGTGTTGGCTCGGGGATGCCCCCAAGGCTACTTGGTTGGTTGAGGACTTAGAAGTTTGTAGTGGCTTGAGTCCGTGCACAGAGCAAAACCTGATATGGCTGAGGGAAATAGATTGGGAGGCCTGGAGATCGATCTCTCGGCCGAAGGATTGATGTCTCGGCCGAGGAATCGATGTATCGGCCGTGAGAAAGCCAAAAGCCAGGAAATTGATTTAAGTTTGGTTTAATCGATTTCACGGCCCATTTAATCTTTTCTCCTCCTCCTCTCTTGTTCTTCTCCATTCCTCTCGTTCGATGACCACCACCGCGCGCCGTCGTTTTCCTCCACCACCGTCACCGGCTGCCGTCATCTCCGACCGCTGTTGCCGTCGTCGTTGCTGCCAGCTTTGGTTGTTTGAAACCGTTGGTTTTCTTCCCTTCTTGATTTGGACGTGATGGCCACGCCATCTTCAGACGTTGCGGGTTCATCCTCGCATCCTCCATGTAGGTGCGAGTATTCGTCTTCTGATGAGGAGGTGATTGAGGAGCCCGGTTTGTTTGATGCCGCTACCTACATTCTTCCTTCGCGTAGGTTGGGTTATGGCGGTTTTCTGCAGTACCGCCCTCCTGTTGGTGGCCCAGAGGCCGAGGTAGTTCGCAGAGAGCCTGAGCAGCACTTGAGTGTTCTAAATGTGCCGGTGAGTTTCCTGAAAAGTAAAAAGTTTACTTTAGTTCGGAGTTTGGAATTGTTTTAAGAATGAATTTTTTTTGTTTGCGGGATGAAAATCCCTTTTAGCTAGGAGCATGAATGAGAAGAACCCGTGTTTAGGGTTGAGTTTGCTTTTTTAAAGAAAATAATCGTGCCCCCTGCTTAGGCAATGCATGCTTTTTGAATGTTAATTGGAGGCCCCTAGCCTTTCCTTTGTTTATGCAATCATGAAATTAACTCCCTTTTTGGTCTCTGACAGAGAAACAGGAGGCTTGAGGCTCGCGGTGGAGGCAGGGAGGTACACAGGTGGTTTTTGACACTGCCAAAGCAGGCTCGAGAACTAGTACGTGTTGCAGGCTTCGAGGCGTTCGTTCTGGGCCTCAATGTTCCGAAGATGGACTGGTCGTTGATGACGTCGCTGGTTGAGAGGTGGTGGGATACCACCAATACCTTCCACTTTCCTTCTGCTGGCGAGATGACTATCACTCCGGGTGACTTCTCTTTGCTGACTGGCTTGCGGGTAGGCGGAGTTGCTCTTCGAGTTGACCCCCGGCTTTGGGAGCGAGAGGGTGCTTTGAGGTGGTTTCTGGGCAAGGTGCCCCCTGTTCGTTCTCGGGGTCATATCGATCTTGCTTGGCTAAGCAAGACTTTCATGGTGGCTGACATTCTGTCCCAGGTGAGTGTCAAGCAATTGGCGCGGGCCTTCCTTCTTTACCTCCTTGGGCAAACGTTGTTTGCCAACAAGGATGGTTCGGTACATACGCAGTTCTAGCTCCTTTGCAGCACTTGGGAGCTATTCGGGAGCTTGACTGGGGCTCGTCTGCTTTGGCCACTTTGTATGGTAGTCTTGGAGCTTGCTCGCGGGACAAGAGTCCCATTCTTTGTGGTCACTTTCGAGTGCTCAAGGTATGTATTATTCATTTGTACCTCTGTTCTTACTTTGGCTTTTTCCTAGTTCTGAACTTGTTTTGCTAATCCTTATTTCAGCTCTGGGCTTTCGAGCATCTTCTCCAGTTTCCCCCTGAGACTAGGCATGGAGACGCGAACTGTATACCTCGTCATGAGCGATGGTTGGTGGGGCAACAGAGGCCGCGGTCACCAATTTTGAGCCTTCCCGAGTGGCGGCGAGTTTTGGACCGACTGACAGTCGATCAGGTACCTCTTTCTTTGTACCTCTTGTCCTTTAGACTTCCATATTCTTATGTTGGGGCTAATTTGTTCTTGCTTTGTAGGTGCGGTTTGACCCTTGGAGTGGCGTACCAGAGGATGCCCCTCTTGCACGTTGTAGAGTCCTGGACCGGACCTGTAGCTTGCTTGAGGGTCCATTTTGCCGAGCCTGGTACTTAGGTGACCGGGTGGCTAGTCAGTGGCGAGCACGTGTTAAGGCTCTTCAGTTTGTTCCTCCTCCTCCTCCAGTGTCTATGAGGTCTACTTCCTTGATGTCGAAGGAAGATCTGAAGAATGCTCGGATCAGAGATTGGGCGGGTTTACTCCTCCAGGCAGGTGACTATACGGAGTACTGCCGTCTTTTCTTGGCCTCCCCTGTTGTGGCTCCTCCCGTTGCTCCTATTTGGCCACGGGCTCCTTCGTTTCTCTCCTTCCACTCAGATGATGGGGAGGAGGAGCGTCTGGTGTTGACTCCTTGCACGACCCAGCTTTACACCTTGCCAACTAAGGCTTCACAGGTACCCTTAGCTTTCCATTCTTGCTTCCATCGCTTCACATTGTATCCCTTGCTTAGATGTTTGTTTGTTCCACAGGTACCTGCTGAGATAGTGCACGAATGGTTTTATGCCTATCAGAGTGCAGAGGTTTTGGTTCGGAGACAGCGCCGTAGGATCCTCGAGGTACGACTCTTTTTATGAATTTCATCTGCTGTGTATTATCCCTTGAATCTGAACGTTTATATGTTCCTTGGCTGCAGCTTGAGGCTGAGGGAGTACCGGCTGCTGGTGGGGAGAATGTGGGGACCAGTGAGCAGCCCTCGCCTTCTTCTCAGAGATCGCCTAGCTTTTAGGGCTTTTCCTTTTCCTGTTCATAGTTAGTGGGAGATAGGCAGAAACTATATTTGTATAGTGAAAGCAACCACAACAATGGTTTTTTGTAAACAAGTTTTTGTCTATGAAATGAGAAATGCTTTTTGTGCCCCCAGATGCTTTGAGATATGCATGTGAAAGTCAGAACATGGCTTTAAAACACCTATTTACTGATAAATAGTAGTTTATGAAAACACTTGGCCGAAGAATTGATCACTCGGCCGAAGAATTGAAAACACTTCCCCAGGGAGCTAGTTTTGCTTCAGCCAAGTGGCATCCTGTTTCACATTCCTTCCTATGCTTAGTCTTTGATTTTCTGTTTTTTGCTTTTGCCATGCTCTATAGTCTAATTGCCAAACTCAAGAGTTTTTGAGATATCATACTCATTGCGTTGATAACTTTTGGGTTAGAAGGGATGAACTATAATTCTTGTGTCTATTGCTTGTTGCCAATTCTTCGAGAAAAGCATACTCATCTTTTGTGAGCTCAATACGCAGGGTTAGCTATGCCTATCATTGAGTACAAACCTGTTGATGCTTTCCCCTTTCCAAATGTTTGGGTCGCATCTCGATGCGAGATTGCCTACGTATCCCAATCAGGGAATCAGGCCTTTTACGTAGTTCCAAGATCACCACCTTTGGGGGTTGGGTTTTCACTCTTGGTTTTTCTTTCTCTCATGCTCTAAGTTTTGCCTAGGTTACCTGATGGAGGTTGAGTCCCTAGCGAGCTTTCCTTCGAATGCCTTAACTTTTGCCTAGGCTGCGCTTTCCGCATTTTCTTGTCCTAGCAGGCTCTGCTCTTACTTTTGCTTGGGTGTATAGATTGCCCAACGAGCATTTTTCTCTTAAGAGGGTTTTAATGTTTTTGGAGAGGAATTTGATGGAGATGTTTTTATGAATCTCTTGTTGCGTTTGTACTTTCACAATGGGTAGGCTAACCCTAAGTGTTCTCACGGAGATAGTGTCTTTCTTCTAAGTTCTGACAAAAACCTAGTTTCTTAAGCAATTAGAGTTCATCCTTTCCTTCCCTTTTGTCGGGGACACAAAGATTTTGATCCCTTCGAATTTTCCCTTGTTTTGGCAATGAGAGTATAGCGCATGGCAATTGCAATTTAGGAATTTAGATTTAGATAAGCATAATCTGGAAGATGAAAAAGAAATTCTCTTAGCGGAAATAAAATGCCCAAACAGGGGCCCAAAACTCGTTCTAGTTTGATTCGGAAAGCAAAAACAATGTTTTAACGTTTTTTTGCCATGTTGTGACTTCTCAGCTACTGCAGCATGTCGGGGTCATTTCCCTTGTCTTTTGCAACTTTGTACTCTTTCCCACCCTCTTCCTTGCCAAACAGAGCCTTTGAACTGGGTTCATCTTTGAAGTTTGCACGACGGTTACCTCCTTGAACCATGAGTAATCCCCAGATGGATGTGTCGGTATGAATCTCCCTTTCTCTTTCCTCATTGATTGTGTGGTCATCAGCTATTTCCTCCTGATTGAATAGTGATGCTAAGGAGGTTTCGTCGAGCGGATCATTGCACTCTTCTTCCATTTCATCAAAGTCGTTTTCCCCTGTTTTATAGGGTTCTGTGCATATGAAATCTAGATCTTCTCTTTCCTCTATCCATTGACTATAGTCGCACTCGTCGTAAGGGTTGACCCATGGTTGCATTTGAAACTCCTTTACCTTCTATATGAGATTGATTGTCTCCCAAACAATGGGCGGTGTTGGAATTTTGGGACGGTTGATGCGTACCACTATTTGGGCAGGCTCGAAGCGAGCGTGCCTTCTCATCATGATGACCCTTTCTTTTTCCTTCTTCCTATTCTCAAACCAGATACGAAGCCATTCATCACCTTCTACAAATGGAATGTCTGGATCTTCCAAATTGTGCTTTGCCCAGGAATGTTCTTTCCATTTCCTTAGCTTCTCTTCCTCTGCCTAATCTTTGCTACTTATGTCGGACATGTCAACGTCGATTACTTCTGACTGATCAGAGTTATCATCCTCCTCCTCCTCCATCATAAAACACTCGTTCTCCTCGGGGAAGGTTAAGATTGGTTTGTTTTGGTTGTCTTGGACAATGTATTGGCTGGGATTGTATGTGGGGTTGTGAGATAGATTTATGAGATTGATACTTCGAGGTGGCGGTTCAGCATTATGAGTAGGGAGTGGGTTGGCTTGCCCATCAGGTTTTGGAGGTTTTATGGTTCGACTATCAATAAGGTCTTGAATGTTGTGACGAAGACGCATGCAATTGTCTGTTTCGTACCCAGGGTGTTAGTGGTAGGCGCATTGTTTGTTTGGATCATGGTTTGGACCGTAGGGCGGCAGAAGAAGTGGTTTGTTTAAAGGTTTGAGATGCCCTTGACGGCTGAGAATGGTCAAGGCTTGGGACAAGGTCATGTAAAGAGGATCAAAGTTGCGGCGGGGTCGATTTGAGCTTCGGGATGGGCTAGTTTGGAAAGGGTCTTGAGACAATGATGTGCCAAGGGCATTCACGAAGGCGTGAGATGTACGGCTAGAGAAGGTTTTCTTAGGTGGAGGAGTGGCCTCTTCTTTCCCAATGAGTCCTAGCTTGATTCCATCTTCGATTTGCAACCCAGTGGCATGCAAGCGCTTGAAATCGGCGATAGCCTGTGTGTAAATATGCCTGAGATATTTGGGTTGCAAATTTTTGACAACTATCCTCACTTGGTCTTCCTCGGAGGGGTGGTTCTTTATCTTGGCAGCCTTTTCCCTCCATCTTGCCACAAAGGTAGCAAAGTCCTCATTGGAATCTTGTTTGGTCATTTCCAAGTCTCGAGTTGTTAGCTCAATTTGGACGTTGTACGCATATTGCTTGACGAAAGCATTGGCAATTTCTGGCCAAGTTTGATAATGCACAAACTCCAAAGTGAGGAACCAGTCGAGAGCACTTCCGGTGAGAGTTCGCTGGAACAACTGGGCGATGAGCTCGTCATTCAAGCCCATTGGCTTCAGGGTGTTGATAACATGGCGAACATGACTGGTAGGGTTGCCAGTTCCATTGAACTTCTCGATGTTGGGCATCTTGAAATTCTCAGGCAGCTTGGATTCTGGGAAGAGGCAAAGTCCCTCGAAATCCAGAATTTGGTCCCCTTGTGAACGAGCCAAGGCTTGTTTGATTTCCTTGACTTGCTTGGTCAACTCGGGACTTTCTGCCAACACCACTTTATGGGGATTCTCGTCTTCCATTGATCTTTCCTCATCCTCAGCATCTCTAGCTGCCTTTTCTGCTAGTAGTGCAGTGATTTGAGCTTGGAGGTCAGCAATAGTGGCGTCGTTGTCTGCCATGAAGGTAGAAGGGTTGCTTGACGAAGCTTGGGGTTTAGTTAATGACGGAGCCCGTTGAGGGGATGATCGGGAAGTTTCTAAAAGCAGTTGGGATTGCTGTGGTGGGGGTGTTTTGTCAGATGAGGACGATAGACGGGAGGGTTGCAGAGACCTCTGTTTGGCGTAGCTTCAGGTGTTATAAGAGTACAAAGTCGGCTGTGGTTGCTTCTTTGATTTACCTATTGTGCCTGCTTGAAAAATAGAATACCTGGAAGTCAGTATTCGGCCTATGTAGGGTTAGGATTCGGGTTGAAAATCCCATCCCTTCTGCACAGAAAGAGTTAATTATAACAACAAATGATACAAGGTGTGAGGAAGAACTTTTGCAAGTAAAATGCAAGTAGGTTCCTAGCCTGTAGGTTCCTGTCTTAGTTTGATAAGTTCTATGGCTTTCTAGAACATGCAAGGTTTTGGTAGTCTCAGGGTGCTCCGTTGTCAAAGGGCACCAATCCTTTCACCAGCCCATCATAGGCGGTGATTAGGTGATTCCCTTTTTGATATACCACTAGGTACGAGTGACTGTGGAGTTTGCTGGAACCCCCAACATAGCCCGTGTCATGCCGGGATATCAGGTGAACTCAACGGGTTGCCCGCTCGATGCATATGATAGATGAATTAGACAAGGCATGTATTAGTCTTATGTTGAACTTTTTGGTTATGGCTCTCATATTCCCCAGCAGAGTCGCCAAAAACTGTAGACACCTCCCAAACGGGGCATCGCCATACAGATTGATCATGTTTGTTTGCTCAATTGGTTGTTTGCTTCGTAAACCAAAATCATGGACATTCCCATGGCTAGGAACATCGCCACATGATAACGGTTATCATCAAAACATAGTCGCCACCCAGTTTATTAAAACTGGGAAAACAGATAGAGATTCTGGACACGGGAGCCAAAAGTACAATAAGGGGAAGGTGTTAGGCACCCCTCTTTGCCCAGTCGTGAGACTGGCCCATAATCGTTCAACATAAGACATGTAGATGCTTTGTTTAATTCTAACACATAGTCTGTTTATTTATTCCTTTAAACAGTAAGTAAGGTGAGCCAATGCGATAAGTAAAGCATGCATCGCTTCCTAGTCTTCCAATCAAGTGTTCAACACACACACTTGGTCAAAAGGCTTCACCAATCAATCCAATCCATTTCCAAACCCTTTCCAAGCAAAGGTTCGATGTTCTTCCTCACACCAGACAGAAACGTTAGTAAATAATCAAAACGCTAAGATCATGATTATTGACAGAAAATAAAACAAACCAGAGGCCGTTGGGCCTCACCACCTTGATCCCTCAGTTGCTTGATTGCTTCGGATTGGGTGTGATTGACTGATTGCTTGATTGAAAACCCTAGGGTTAGGGTTTGAACTTCGGGGTTTGATCGCCGGATTGACGGCTACCTTCGGGAGGTTAGGGCTTTTGAGGAGTGGGATTGAGAGAGTATTTTGACAGAGTTTCGTGGCTTGAGAGGGTGTATACTCTGATGAATTTCGTGTGTGTATTTTCGGAGTCCAAAGGCCCTTTATATAGGCAATTGGTGACTCACTCCGGCCAATCAAATGGCACGATTGCAATTGCAATTGCAATGCACCTCTAACTCTACGTCGCAATCTCTGAGCGTAGCTCGAACGCATCGGGAAGGTAGTGTAGTTGGATCGAACGTCTGACAGAACACGTTCCAGAGTCTTGGAAAAGGTCGATCTGGCGGCCGAGTAAAGGATATCACGGCCGAGGAATGGATGTCTCGGCCGAAGGATAGATCTTGCGGCCGAGGTATTGATCTCTCAGGGAGATTTTGCTAGCAATAGGTTGCTCGGGTGAGGAAATGATGTTAGGGTCGTGGGATCGATGTCACGGCCGACAGATGAATTCTCCTAGGCTTCTATATTTCTGTCTGAAAGGCTGTATGGCTCTGAATTGAGTCCTCTAAGTGGCTCAAAGTTCTTACCGAAAGTCCTAAGGTTCTCAAGGAGGCAATCAGCAATCACTGTATCCATTTCATCATCGGGATGGTCCCAAGGTGGGACTTAAAATAATCGTTAGGCCAAATTGGGGTGTCTACAATATCTCAAAAACGGCGTCTGATTCATCTCCAATAGATGGCTTGGATTCCACCCCAATTACATCAATTTCTTTCAGCTCATTCGCAAGGACAGGCTACCCTACCGAGCTCCCTTCAGTCAAAGTAAGGATGATCAAGAAAAGCAAACGCACTTGTCGTGTACTGATCTACCCCAAAATACTAAGAAAGCTCTCCGCAAAAACTTCCTCGGCAGCCCCGTGCTCCTTCAACTACCTCCCGCCGAAACCCTGGCTTAACCCAGGTACGTTGCACTACAGCTTTTAAAGCCCGAAGGTACGTCTTCTGTTTCTAACCCTCCAAACTTTTTCTTTTTTACTGCCCCCCGAACTACGGTTGGTCTGAATTTCCCTTGTGGAATACGTGGGCAGCCTCCCGGCCCGACCATAACAAAAAGCCTTTTTCGAAAACCCCTTGGAATAGTGGTTGGACCAAATTGAGTTGCTTTTACAGCTTTGACTCTTACTCAAACATGTCTCGCGATCCGTCTGAGCTCAGTCAAAGAGGGGCATTTGTAGACACCCCAATTTGGCCTAACGATTATTTCAAGTCCCAAGGTCCTGATGATGAAATGGATACAGTGATTGCTGATTGACTTCTCGAGAACCTTATGACTTTCAGTAAGAACTTTGAGCCACTTAGAGGACCCAATCCAAAGCCATTTAGCCTTTCAGACAGAAATACAGAATCCTAGGAGAATCCATCTGTCGGCCGTGACATTGATCTCACAGCCTTAACATCATTTCTTCACCCGAGTAACCTGTTGCTTGAAAATCTCCCTGAGAGATCAATCCCACGGCTGCAAGATCTATCCTTTGGCCGCAACATCCGTTCCTCGGCCGCCAGATCGTCTATTTTCCAGACTCTGGAACGTTCTGTCAGACGTTTGATCCAACTACACTACCTTCCCGATGCGTTCGGGCTACGCCCAGAGATTATCACGAAGAGTTTGCATTGTATTGCAATTGCAATCGTGCATTTTGATTGGCCGGAGTGAGTCACCAATTACCTATATAAAGGGCCTTTGGGTTCCGAAAATACAACAACAACAAAATCACAAAATTCGTATACTTCCATACTCTCTCAAGCCACGAAACTCTGCACAAATACTCTCCCAAACCCCCTCTTCAAATGCCCTAACCTCCCGAAGGCAGCCATCAATCCGACGATCAAACCCCGAAGTTCAAACCCTAACTCTAGGGTTTTTTGAGAAGCAATCAGTCAATCACAATCAATCCAAAGCAATCAAGCAACTGAGGGATCAAGGTGGTGAGGCCCAACGGCCTCTGGTTTGTTTTATTTACTGTATTAAATCTTAATCGTAGCGTTTTGATTATCTATTAACTTTTCTGTCTGGTGTGAGGAAGAACACCGACCGGGGCTTCGATCCCTCGGCCGGTACATGAAACCAGGAGGATCCCACGGCCGTGACATCCATTCACCGGCCGCGGGATCCATCTCCCTGGGACAGCTTGTTTTGCTTTCCTACTTTCTAATGCATGATTTACTTATCATCTCGACTCACTTTATTTACTGTTTAAAGGCATAATTAAACAGACTATGTGTTAGAATTAAACAAAGCATCTATATGTCTTATGTTGAACAATTATGGGCCAGCCTCACGGCTGAGCAGAGAGGGGTGCCTAACACCTTCTCCTTACTGTACTCTTGGCTCCCGTACCCAGAATCTCTATCTATTTTCCTAGTTTTAATAAACTGGGTGGCGACTCTGTTTTGATGATAACCGCTATCGTGTGGCGATGTTCCTAGCCATGGGAGTGTCCACGATCTTGGTTTATGAAGCAAGCAACCAATCGAGCAACAAACGATCAATCTGTATGGCGATGCCCCGTTTGGGAGGTGTCTACAAACATGGAAATCGATAAGCAAAACAAACTTCCAGCCTTTGAAGGAAGTAGTTCATCTGTCGATGATCCATATTCTCCCATCACTACCACTGGATGGGATGATCCTTTACCATCCAATCCTCCTGCATGATGGGGCATTGAACCACCCACTAAAAGGGTGATAGTCAAGATGGATGAAGCGCTCTTCTATCCAAACTCCAACATTCGACGCTCTCACATCAAAGTGAGTTATCAATTCCCTTGGGTTAAAGAAATCCAAGAGCAATGCTGCTAGATTCATTACTCTCATCATCCTATAGACCAATGCCATTTCAACTGGCAGAGGCAGGTGGTAAACCATATTTAGAGAGTCATGAGTCTCTCTTTGAAAGGGCTAAAAATCAACAACACTACTGGAAGGAAGTAGTGCGAAAGCCCTACTATCCTAACAATTTTTCTGATGATGAGCCAAATCTCAAACCTCTTCCTGAGAACCCTGATTGGTTCCAGGAATTAACCAAATTGAGGTATGATCCCCCACTCTCTCATACTGCCCATCAAGGGTATTCATTTTTTGGGGATTCTGATGAAACTACAGCCAAAGAATTACTGGCTGCTTTTTTTTTAGATATCCACATTCTAGAAGAGAACGTCCCATATTTAAACTTTTTGTGGGCCTGTGAAACTCTTCAGTTTTATGAGAGTAGCCTCATCACTACTCATCTCCATGGGTTTAAAACAGCTTTGCCTCTTATAAGACTTTGGATGAGGGCTAGCTCTACTGCACACTACGATCCATTTTGGGTCGATTATAAAGTGAATCAAGATAAGGTTATTAACCTTCATAATAAGATGGTAGAATTCGAAGATTCCAACTGGGAGCTACCACAAAATCCATCAAGAAAGCTTATTAAGAAATACCAAAACTGGCAAATAAAGAGAGCCCAAAAAAGGGCTGAGCTTCAAACCAAAGCTCAACAAAGAGTGATGGCCATGAGACCTTTGGTTGAGAAGAAGATAAAGATGGATGCAGAGGAAATCGCCAGAGATAAAGAGCATGATTTCCTGACATATGCTTGGGAAAAATTCCATATTTTTGTGACTTGGAGTTTTCCTCATTATTTCGAAATCATCAAAATCGATGTTGATGGCAACCCTATTGCAACTACTGGAGTTTAGGCTTATAGTGTCTACTCTTTTCTTTTTTATTTGTAATCTTTTATTATTGCCTTTTTTAAGTAGGCATTTGTCTTGTTTCTTTAATTTTCCTCAAAGATAGGCATTGTACTTTATTTTATGATGAAATGAAAAAGTATGCCTCAGTTAATAGGCTATTTGTGTTAATCTTTGTTTAACTTTTCATTTTCTTTCAAATTAAACTTGTATTGCCTTTATGTCTCACTACTAACTACTACTACAAATAACTGGGAATCCAATGTTATTCCCAATGCCAATCAAATGCTGTGATAACTATTACAATATCAAGAAAATCTTTCTGAGATTTTTCATATGCTCAAGTAAATTATCAATCTGAATAACTTTCAATTAGTAATTTCATGAGTCGATTGACTCCCAAGGTGATGGAAAATATTCCTTCAAATACTTCCCATTAATTGTTCTTTCATGAGATACTCCAAGGACCGATTCTAATTGATATGCTCCTCCTCTCAGGATCTTTAACACACGAAATGGTCCTTCCCAATTTGGAGACCATTTGCCAAACTTCCCTTTCTTTTTCCTGTCTAAAGGTAAAATTGCTTTCCAAACTAAATCACCCTCTGCAAATGATTTTTCATGAACTCTTTTATTATATATTCTCTCCAATTTCTTTTTCTGTGCTTGAATATTGTTCAATGCATCGATCCTGGACTCTTCTAGTCCATCAAGTTCTCCATACATTGCCTCTTCAAAATCAAAATTGTTTGAATCATAATGTCTTGCCACTCTATGAGAAGTGACATTGATTTCGACAGGTAAAACTGCAGCTTGACCATACACCAATTCATATGGTGTTGTTTTTGTACTGTCTCTCTTTGATGTTCTGTAAGCCCACAATACTTTTGGCAATAATTCATGTCATTCTCTGGGATTATCCATAATCATTTTAGACAAAGTATTTTTAATAATTTTGTTAGTTGATTCTACTTGCCCGTTTGCTTGAGCATAATAAGGGGAAGAATTTAGGATTTTTACACCAAATGAATTGGCATAAGCCATAACTTCTTGACCATTAAACACATATGCTTGGTCGACAGTTATAGTCTCAGGAATACCAAATCGATAGAAAATATGCTCTTCAAGAAAATCAATTACTTATTTTTGGGCTACACCTTTTAAAGGAATTGCTTCTGTCCATTTTGTGAAATAATCTGTAGCCACCATTATGTACTCATGTTGTAAAGAAGAATGAGGTATAATTTCACCAATCAAATCAATTGCCCAACCTCTAAAAGGCCAAGGTTTAACGATTGATTGTAAAGGAAAAGCTGGAAGTCTTTGAATCGGTCCATGCTGTTGGCATTTTTTACAACCTTTTGCATATGAAATGCAATCCTTCCTTAAAGTAGGCCAATAATAGCCATATCTCTTGATCAACCATTTCATTTTTTCTCCAGATTGATGGGATCCACAAGTCCCTTCATGGACTTCTCCCATAACTGTCAGGGTTTGAGGTTTTGCAATACATAACAGCAAAACTCCATCTGATGACTTTCTAAATAAGTCATCACCCAAAATAATGTAATTAATAGCTCTTTGTTTTATATTTCTATCTGTTTTCTCATTTGGATTCTCTAAAAACCTTTTTATTGGGACTCTCCAATCATCAATTAAGCTTATCTCCATAACATCCAAATCACTTCCATCTCTTTCAATAGAGAAAGGTAAAAACCTCTTTTGTATTCTTATTAATTTTTCGTTTTGTCCATCTGGGATTTTAACTCCAGATGCAATTTGTGCCATTTGATTGGCTTCACCATTTTCCAATCTATAAACATGTTCTAATTGCACATCATCAAAATATGACATAAGAACTTTTACTTTATGTAATTGTAATTCTAATAATGGATGATTGCACTTATATTCCCCTATTACCTATCGAATCACCAACTGTGAATCTCTTTTGACATTTAAATGTCTTATATTCAATTCTTTTGCAATTTCCAATCCAATAATTAAAGCTTCATATTCAGCTTGATTATTAGATAAGATTCTACTTTCATCTAATTGAAAAGAGAACTGTAATAGTTCTCCTTTTGGGGAGGTAAGAACCACTCCAACTCCAACTCCTCCATCAGTCTTAGAACCATCAAATGATAATTTCCATGGCTTTATCTCAACCATATGAATTTCAAATTCATCCTTCTCCATCAACACATTAGGATGATCTGCTAGAAAATCAACCAATGCTTGACCTTTTACTGCCTTTTGAGGCACATATTGTAAACAATACTCTACTAAAGCCAATAACCATTTTCCTTGTTTACCTCTTAATATAGGCCTTGTTAGGATATATTTGATAATGTCAGTTTGTGCAATCACATGCACTGTTGATGGCAACATATAACACCTC
Source organism: Rhododendron griersonianum (assembly GCA_018127125.1). Classification (NCBI taxonomy): domain Eukaryota; kingdom Viridiplantae; phylum Streptophyta; class Magnoliopsida; order Ericales; family Ericaceae; genus Rhododendron; species Rhododendron griersonianum. The sequence continues at coordinate 35,336,612 of CM030794.1, forward strand.
AGTTTGACTGCAGAAAAATATAATGCAAGCCATAATTTTTCAATTGGTTTATACTTTATCTCACACTCATGTAATCTTCTACTCAAATAATATATGGCATATTCATGGCCATTTTCATTGTCTTGAGCCAAAAGACTTCCAATCGACTGATGACCAGCTGAAATATAAAGCTTCAAAGGCTTACCAAAAATTGGTGGCATAAGAACAGGAGGCTTAACTAATGACTGTTTCAGAAATTCAAAAGCCTTCTCATGTTCTTCATTCCATTTGAAATCTTTCTGAGATTTTAGTTTTAAAAGTGGTGAAAAAGCAAGAGTTTTTCCAGACAAGTTGGAAATAAATCTCCTTAGAAAATAACTTGTCCTAAGAACTGTTGAAGTTCTTGTTTATTTGTTGGAGGTTGTGCTTCCATGATTGATTTAGTTTTATCCTTGTCAACTTCGATTCCTTTCTTATGAACTAGGAATCCAAGGAAATTTCCAGCACTAACTCCAAAAGCACACTTTGTTGCATTCATTTTCAATTGATATTGTCCCATTCTTTGTAAAGCCTGCTTTAAATGATCAATATGATCATCAAATGTATGGGATTTCACAACTACATCATCAATATAAACTTCCATGATTCTTCCAATCAAATCATGAAAGATTACATTCATAGTTCTTTGATAAGTTGCACCAGCATTTTTTAAGCCAAATGCCATTACTATCCATTCAAACCGACCAATATATCCTGGACATCTAAATGCAGTTTTGTGAATATCCTCTTCAGCAATAAATATCTTATTATAACCAGAATATCCATCCATAAAGGAAAGAAATCGATGGCCTGAAGTAGCATCCACTAAATGGTCTACAACATGCATATGATACTCATCCTTTGGTGAGGCTGTATTTAAATTTCTAAAGTCAATACATATTCTAACTTTCCCATTTTTCTTAATCACATGAACAACATTAGAAATCCATTCCACATACCTGACTGGTCTTATGAATTTGGCTTTGAACAATCTTTCCATTTCTTTCTTAACTTTCCTTAGTACTTCAGGGGTCATTTGTCTTGGGGTTTGTTGGTATGGAACAAAATTCTCTTTAATAGGAATTCTATGTTCAACCAATGATCTATCCAAACCAGGCATATCAGGATAATCCCAAGCAAAACAATCTTTAAACTCAGACAGCAAATACTTCAAACGATCCTTCATTTCGTCAGGTAAAGAAGCACATACATGAAGAATTTTAGGATCTTCCTCTGTTCCTACATTAAAGTCCTCTAAAGGATCCTTAACTTCTGCTTTAAGATCATCAAGCTTAGCAGGAGCAGCTTTAAGATCTTCCATAGCCAATTCCTTTAAAGTTAAAGGACTATCATCTATCACATAATCTGCCCAATTACAAGAAATAGGCTCATCAACCTCTAATTTCCTAGACACAATAAAAGAAAACAACCTCTTAAAAGTGGCTTTTAAGGTAGCCAACTGTTCATCCACATGATCTACTATTTCACTAGACATAAGAAACCTTGGATTCAGTGCCACTAGACCTTAAAATTATGTTAGGTCTAACAAATCTTTACTTAACTCTTGAAAACCATCTTTAATGTATTTAAGAAACTGGCTTTCAGTAACACTTGTTCCTATTGATTTTACCTCTGATTCTTCAATCTTGATTGGCCATAAATCTTCATCATATAGGCCTGCCTCCACATTGTTGGTATCTGCTTTGAACGGATGTTTATCTGCCCAAAAGATCTCCATTTCTGTAGCCTTTTTATTCTACCCTTGCTTCAGAAATATCAATGCCTGATGTAAAGAAGAAGGAACACATCCATTTATGTGAATCCAATCTCTGCCTAACAAGGCATTGTAATTGGAGGAAGAATCAATGACAAAGAAAGTAGTGTTCATCTTCCTATTCCCAATTTGCAATTGCAAAGAGATCACACCTTTAGCAGGTGAGCATCCTCCTACGAAATTACCAACTATTACTTCTGTTGGAATTAAGTCTGAATCATTTTTATTCAAAACTTTCATCATTTTTTAGGGCAAAATATTGACAATGGCCCCATTATCAATTAAAACCTTATTAATAGGTTGTCCATTGATATGCAACATGATATATAAAGGCTTTAGATGCCTGACCAAGGCATCATCAGGAGATCTAAGTACCACAATGTCTTTTCCTTTTGTATCTTTTTCGACTCTTATGGACTCCTGTTGAAAATCTTTCTCTTGTTCATCATTTATTTTCACTATTGCATCTGTTTTATCCTCCACATCTCCTTCTAAACTAGTTCGTTGATTAGGTTTTGCTTGAAAAGTTTTTGGCAATACCAAAATCATGTTACATGGAAGTTTAGTAGGAGAAACTGACCCAAATTGGATAGTAGTCAATGCTTGGCCAAATGTAGCAGACCTTTGAGAGTTCGCTTCATTCTTGTCATCTTTAGGATCATCTTTCATAATATCTAAACTGTCGATAGACAACAAGTCATCATCTTCATCATCCTCCAACAAGACCTGTTGAAACTCTGCCATTTTCGTCTTCAAACTCTTCTTAAACTCTGTTTTCTGTTCCTTTATGGATAGAACAGAAAAGTCTGATGAACTTGAAACTTGCCCCCCAAGTCTTTGCCCCAAGTCTTTGGGCAAGAGTTGGCTTGACAGTTTGCCCCCTATGCTTATCTATCTCATTTGCCTTATGTTTAGGCACTATTGGCTCCCTATTCCAAACCATAGGAGTTGGTTGGCTTGGGATTGCTTTGACATTTATCTCTGGCCATTGTGTTGGCTCTGTCACCATATACAAATCCCTTTTTTCCCTTTCTGAAATTTTTCTCTACAATCTCCTCTTCTGAGTATTAGTGATAGGAACAAATTCCCCAACATTTGGGAATTTCGGATGTCTCACTGTATCCCACATGTGATGCTCAATGTTTGGTGGAACAGCCATTCTCCCTTGATATCCACCTCTGACAAAAGGGAATCTCCCCCTTAATCTTATACCCCTAGGATATGCACCTCTTCCTCTGAACATAGGTGGATATATCATATTTGAATCTGGTTTTTCTGGCATTGCAGGAATCACTGGATACCCCTTGAATAAGAATGGCCCATCATCTTCCCCATACCATTTAATAGACTCAGATGGAATAAAAATCCCAGGGTCTTCACCTTCAAACATTAATTTTGGACCAACGTAAATCTGTAAGTCATTGCTTCCCATAGTGTTAAATCTTATAGAACCTTTAGCATAAGTTCCATTATACTCTTTCCCTACGATCACTTCTTCTCCAGACTTAATTTCCTTATCACACCTCAAACAGAAATAATTCTCAAATTTTTGTTTGATATATAACTCCTCTTCAGTTTCCATGATATCTTCCTCTTCTTGAATCCTTTTCTCCACTTGGGATGCCATTTTTCCTTTCCTTAATCTGGCAGTCACCACATTTACATCCACTAAAGGAAATGGATCTATATCAATCCCCATCACTTCCTTGTTTCCCTTGGCATATTGCAACAAACCTTTCTGGATTAGGTCCTGCACACAATTTCAAAATGTCACACAATTGTTAGTGTTATGTCTAAAAGAATTATGCCATTTGCAATAATCTTTTCCTTTTCTATCCTTTTCTGGAGGAATAACATGTCCTGCTGATAAGGTTAAGAACTTTTGATTTATTAGTTCATCAAACAACTGATCTGCTTTAGACAAATCAAAAGAGTATTGCCTAAAATTGCTTGATTTCTCTTATTTGGATGTGATGATGGCATATTCACAGGCTTCTCAGCCTTTGTCAAAGTATCACATACAATTAGAGCTTTGCCAATTACTTGGGCAACGTCGATCTCTACATCACCCTCTATATCTTGGTAATAAGTGCCCAGTGATTTATTTTTTCTGAGTTCACCTTCCATAAGTATAGCCTCATAACCCATGGCTTTTGAAGTAAAATCAAATAAGTCTCTAAATTCAGTTCCAGTGAAATGTTTCTTGAAATCATAATCAAGCCCTTCTTGGGCAATTTTGACTATCTTAGATTCTGGAATGTAAAAATGACATTGATTTCTAATCTTTTTAAATCTATTCATATATTGTTCAATAGATTCTGAGGATCTTTGTTTGATTTTGGCCAAATCTGCTACTGAAATTTCTGGTGCATGTCTAAAGAATTGTGTATGAAATTGCTCTTCCATTTCTCTCCAAGAATGAACAGAATTTGGAGGTAGACTAATGAACCAAGAAAAAGTAGTTCTAGTAAGAGAATGAGGGAACAATTTTAATTTTAAAGCCTCATCCAAATCTGCTTCACCTATTTGTAAGCAAAATCGCCCAATATGTTCCACAGTTGACTGATTCTCTTCTCCATTGAAAAGAACCAAATCTAGAATCCTTTAATGCCTAGGAAAAGGCACATTATCAACCCAATTTGGATACGGTTTCCTAAACATAGGTTTCTCAATTCTTCTTAGCCCAGGACCATACATGTCTTGCATAATATTCATAAGTTGAGCCCTCAAATAAGGCTCCTGTACTCTTCCTGTTTGGTTAGGAAAATCAGGCCTCATTTCATACCCATATGGGTAATCTGACCTTCTCCCATTTGGATTAAATGTTGCTAGGTCATACCCGTACATGTTGGGATCAACATTAGCCATATTTGGCATATTCCTATTATCATTCCTAATCAAATTTGCATTAGGATTTTGACCCCCAATCCCAATATTATATGGATTTGGATTATTATTCCCATTATTTTTGAATCCTGTGTTCATTGGAATTGTAGTTGGTATGCTTTGATAAAAACTTTGATTTTGTCCAAAATTTTGATTTCCCAAAGGGACTCTATTGACTCCAATAAAAATGGCATCAAAAGTAGGATTATCAAATACCTGAGAAGAAGGTATATCATTCACGATATTTGTTTGTCCACTGCTTTGTCCAGGATGGACATTCACATTAACTGGCACTTCAACTGTTGGTTGAGTTGTTTGATTTTGTGCCACTGCAGCCTTGAACATAGCCATCAATGTTTTGGCTGTCTCATTCTCTGGATTATTCAATAACCTTGCGAATTGTTGAATCAAATTTGAGGATTCAACCTCCGGGCCATTTAACTGGCCTATCTCTGGAATCCTTTGATTCGGATCCGTTATGTTTCCTTCATTCACGTCATTTCCACCATCATTGTTGGCAGAATTGTTATCATTGTTACCATCCATTGGTAATTGATTTCTAGTCTTCGGTGCCATTTCTCACTTCCAAATTAGTAAGAGCCCTCCTTCTAGCGCCAAAAATTGTTACTAAATTTCCTGGTCTCTTCTCAATCGACGGGGGATGAACCAATCGACAGAACAGAATTTGATGTTTGCTGGAATGTGGGTGTTTTGTGAAGTGGTGTTTGGTTCATTGCCGTATTTCAGGACTTCTTTGGAAGCAAACGTAGTAATATGGGGTGAAATGGAATGGAATTGAAGACTTAACAAAAGAAACTTTTATTGAATCTCCAAGTAGAAGCACAGAATTGACAGGGTATGACCTAATCGACAGAGTACAATTTACTTAGCAATTACTCCTACTCCTAGAAAAGAAAAGATAAAGGTCTGTTGGCGCTGTTTGTGTGTCCTTGAAACTGCTACTAACTTGTACTTAAATAGGCCTCCTTCAATTCGAATTTGAATACTCCCTCCAAAATGGCAGTTATTTCCTCATGTCATGCCTTTGAATAACTCCCACGATCAGTGAAGCAAATAACTTCCACGTTGTGGAATTGCTCCATATATGAGTAAGCAAAACTGCCCCCACGATCACAGGGATAACTGCATATATCTTCTTTTAACACCTGTAAGTGAACCGTCAACAGAAACAAGTCCAATAATACTTAGTTGTCAACGGAAATACACCACATATTGGCCAATCGACGGGAGGATAATGCTCAAAACCTTGTCATGGTTTTATTTTACTTAATCGAGTTTGCTTAACTTAAACCCATGATATTAAGGCAAACTAGAGTCTCCTTTCAATTTCCAATAATATCACTCTCTTCCATGCCACGTGTCACCCAATCAACGGGTAAAAAGAAAATCACAGTTATGGAGCAAACAATTACTAATTAACATTCGACTTTCTCTGTCATGCGTTTGATTATGAAAGGTTCTTATATCTTCCCTCAGTAATTCACATTTGCAAATATTGTTTAACATTGCAATTGAACTTACTAGAATTTATTTCTCGACCATGTCAAAATCAAATACAATGGTATAGTACTAGCATTGCACTTCAAGACATAAATCGATTACATCGAATCGAATCGAGCCACTTTCATGCAAAATGATTTGGTTCGGCTTATTACAATTATCAGTCGGTTTCGATTCACAAAATTATGAAACCAAGGTGATTGGTCCGGTACGTGGAAATTAAGTTGTCTTAAAAACAGATCAAACCAAGGTGTTATTTCTTCGTCGTTCTGAGGGGTATAAAACCATATATGTCAACAAACATTTATTTCCCAATTTTCCCAATCCGTACCCGTTTTCTTCTTCAGCCGCTATTCATACTACTAGTATCACTTTTTTCCTTTTTGTTGTCTAAGTATTACTAGTACTTTCTAGAGGAAGAAGACAATGTACAAGTTGGTGAGAAGATTAGGTTTGCCTCTCGGTGTCATTAAGGCTCCGTTCTGCTAGGGTTCTTATTTTTTAAGTACTTGGTGTGTTCTTTTGGGAGCAAACGGCGTTGGGGCGGCAATGATGTGTTTGGGGTGACAGGTGTTCGGTTTAGGGTTGGGTGTTCTTTAGGATGGACTTGACCCAATAGGTGTTCGGGCTTCGGCCTTTTAGGTGTGTGCTTCGGCCCTTTGGATTCTTCGATTGGTTTCTTGCTCTCGAATCTTGCTAATCGAGGAATTGGGTCTCTGAGAAAAGCAAAATTTTACATTAAAAATATGTACTTAGGTGACCTACGTGGCAAGTTAAACAATTATGCACTCTAAGGGACACTTCAAATTTTATTTTTTTTATCACATTTTCTCTAAAAAAGGACTCACTTTGCCCAAGAAATCAGGACGCGGGGGAGCTGCTGTCCC